>OX422143.1:41704966-44118628 GCA_949129095.1 Volucella bombylans
ATCAGAGGGTATAAGCCCATAAGAACATAACCAAAAGACAATCGGCGCGCAAAACTCCAGTGCTTGTTGTACCAAATACCTTACTAACTTACTTCAGGTGGCGTTACAATTCGGGGTGGAGCTGGCCTCAACCATCAAGCGTCTCCAGCCAGCTCGACATTTAATTAGCTGTGTCCAGTTTCGCACGCCAAGTTGATTGAGGTCCGCTTCCACTTGCGTGCACCACATGAGTCGTGGTTGTCCCTCGGGGACGGACCCGCAGACTTTTCGGACCGGAGCATTGGTGTCCATTCACTCTACATCACCCAGCCATCTCAATCGTTGGATATTCACTCTTCTGGCTAAGTCGATGTCACTTAAAGCCCGTACAATTCGTCGTTGTACCTCCTTCTCCACTCACCGTTTATACGAAGAATTTTCCTCTCAAAGAAGCCAAGAGCACCCTTATTCATGTTTGATAAAGTCCATGCCTCTGTGCCATAGAGCAGAACTGGGATTATTAAGGTCTTATATAGGGTCACTTTTGTTGTTCGAGAGAGAGCTAGTCAATTGTCTTCTTAACCCAAAGAAGCAGAGATTGGCAAGAGTTATCCTTCGTCTGATTTCAGCGCTGGTGTTGTTGTCTGAATTAAAAGCGGAGCCTTAACTACCTCAAAGTTATGTCAGTCGAGGTTGATGTTCTGTCCGAGAAACCTCTTCCTCGCTTCCGTCTCAATACTGGCGAAAGCGCCACTGACATCACGATTCTTTCTTCCGATAATGTCATTATCATCGGCGTATGCGAGCAATTGGTCAGACTTTTGAAAGATTACACTATTCTTTCAGGAATGATGTTAAAGAAATCGCCTGGTCGAAATCCTTTGTTGGCAACAAAGGTCTCGGTGATTTCTTTACCGACCTTGATGGAGCAGCGTGCATTCTCCATCGTCATCCAGCGCAAGCGGACGAGTTTCTCAGGGATTCCAAAACTAGACATTGCTTTGTATAGCTCGTCTCTATAGTGTGTATCCGTTTGTAGCTCATGGATTCTTTCCAAGATCTGAGATAATGTGAATATTTGAAATACAGAAATGCTCTTTCCAAATCCTCAGGATCGACTGCGACTCTGCTACGATGTTTCCTTGTTCGTCTCTACAGGCTTCGGTTCGGAGTTTGTACCCGTGACATATTTTTGTACCTTTTGATAAATCTCATTTCTGGAGTAGCATCTCTCAATTTCCTCGACCGTGCCTTCGCATTCTCCTTCTTTTTCCTCCTGAGAAACCAGTGTTCGTCTCTCCTCTTCTGCTCGTAGAGCTCGTCAGCAGCTCTCGTTCTTGTATGCACCGCTGCTTTGTACGCATCTTTCTTAGCTGCATGTGCTTGCCGGCACTCGTCGAAAAAGGGGTTTCGTTATGGTGGCCAAGTGAAACCCATCATCTTTTTGGCAATGTTGCCACTGGTCTTCCATACTTGATGCTGGCGGCATAGGACCTCTTAAGAGATTAAGGGAGACTCGATCGAAAAAGAATTTGGCGATCTCTACCGATTGTAGCCGACGTGGAACTTCCTCACAGTATTAGCTTGCCTTTGGCATGTTCGGGATATCCGCAGCCGTACCTCGGCTACAACAAAGTAATGGTTCGAGTCGATGTTGGCTCCTCGGAATGTTTGGACATCCATAATACTGCAGGAGTGCCTTTCGTGGATCGTAATGTGGTCAATCTGGTTGACGGTTGATTGATTAAGAGATGTCCTAGTCCCCTTGTGAATATCGAGATGTGGGAAGCGTATACTAGCTACGATAATGCTTCGCCCCGCGACAAATTCGAATAGCCTGATTCCGTTATCGAAGGTGCTGTCGTTATATACTATACTAGGCTATACTTTCCGACGGTACTACCAAAGATGTCCTCTCTTCCTAGCTTTGCATTAAAATCGCCGAGGACACTGCTCATAGGTCTTGTCCAAGAGCTCGTAAAAGTCATCTTTGGTGTCGTTGTCTTTCTCCTCTGTGGGGGCGTTTGCGAATATAAGGCTAATGTTGGCAAATTAAGCCTTAATACGGATTGTTACGAGGCGCTCGTTCATATGCCGAAAATTCAAGACTTCTTGCCTAAGGCTGCTTCTAACAACGAATCCGAATCAAATAAGCGCTACTTTTGCTGTCGATAACAATCGCCATAGTAAATGTCTCAATTTCATAGATGGCGGTAATATCTGCTTTGCAGCAATCCAGGATCTCCGCTAGTTGTTCGGCTGCACGTGGCCTATTAAGAGACCTAACATTCCACGTGCAGATCCGAAGTTCCTGGCCGGGCAGATACCCCAGTAGCACAACTCCGACCTGGAGGGCCAGTTCCATTAATTATAATGACCCCTAGTACGAGGGGTCGGTTAGACCGAAGCCAGTAAACCGTTCGGAGATGTGAGCGCTGCCGTTGGTCCATTAATGGCTCATCCGCCACCATCTCTTTTCCAAGACCCTGACTTAAGTTTCGGAAATGCTTACCGTCTTATTTGTTTTATTCCGGGATTTTACTGCATTGTTGATTTCATTTGGGGAATTCATCCGCTGTCCCGTTTATAGTGCTGCTATTCTTGTCTGCTAGTAAGCACTAGCGCTTATAAGTTTGGCAAGTCGAGTACGGAAGGGGTATCGACTAATAGAAACAGTTGGAACACTGGATATCACCAGGTACCTCTCAGTGCCTACCCTATGTAGGTAAATCCAAAGGTAACAAGCCCCATGTTTTGCTCAAAGCTCATTCACACTATCAGCAGGCCAACAGTGACTAAGAAGTTTTCGACGTAGCATGTTCAGCTCAAAGAAGATTGTTATTCAGGATGAAACCCAAATACTCAGTTTCGATGGAAAATCGGATGGTGATGCCTTTAAGTTCTAGATGAGTCAGACCAACTAGCGCCTTCCTTCTCATAAAAATAACAGCATCAGTTGTGATACGATTGACTTAAAGCCATTTCTAGTGCACCAATCGTCTATTTGCGCTTTAGACTAGGCAGTCGCTAGACATGATCAACAGTCAGTAAAGCTATTTTCTTTGCATATGCTTGAGGATTGATGCCAGAACTATTGGGAGCGTTCATTAAGCATGTTGGTTGTCATGTCTCCATAACTGTGAGAGAAGTCTATGGGATTGCAGAAGTATTAGTAGAGTTTGCCGTCTATGCTTTCGGCGGGCAATCGCAAATTTTCCAAACTGGAACCTTTTTCCTATTAAAAAGTCTCTCTCTCTCTCCCGAGTGAGAAGTTGGCGAAAGACCCCTCTTACTGTGGAAAAATCTTTGTTGCACGCAAAAATACCGCGACAGCAGTTTATTTATTTTTTTGGAACTATGGCATTAACAAGCAGTGGGCCGGCTAAGGCACTAGAACTAAGGAGGGACAGTTTACTTGTGACTGTGAACGAAATAGAACGCGTTGTCGATAGCCTTCTTTGAGCGTTAGCAGATTTATGAGTCGCATGGCTTTTTATATTCATATTTCCACAATTTACTGAGGATTCTGTTATATTATTAATCGTTTTTTAAAGCATAAACACATCTAAGAAATGGGTTCGGTTTGGCGAAAATCTGACCATTCTTACCTTTAAAACATTTTATTTTCTTCAAAACATTTATTTTAAAAGCGAGAATTTCTTAGCCTTTTAATCTTCTATGTCTATACACCCTCGTTTGTTGCGGTATACTATAAGAAAGCTATTAGATGTTCGAAAAAAATATGTACTTGTTCATATATATCGGCGCATAAGAAGTACGAGTACATATTAGTTAAAGAGTCCACCGAGAATACTAGTTGCTATTTTGGTCCTACCCGACGTTACTATAACACGACGCTTTCTATAATAAGTCTTACGGGATGATTCTCATTATAAGGTTGAATAAAAGTATATATACATAATAATGCGTGTTTTTGCATGTACTCGTATGTAGTAAAGTAGGATTTTATATGATGGCAGGATTTTACATAAAAACTACGTTGATGTTATAAGTGGCTTAAGATCGCTGACCGTTCTAATTATGTTGAAATTTCAAACTGTTGCATTTATAGGTATATAATGTACTTATATTTATGTTTTAATTATTGCAGTGTCGGCGGCATATGTGTCGGGTGCAGCTGGTGCTGAATCGGGGCGCCAGCGACACGCACCACTCTATGGACGATTTGTTGGTGAAGAAGAGTTACCTGCCACTCATCGAGATGTTATGCATCATGTACTCGTAAGTTAATTTTTAGAAAATAAATTCGTTTGTCTGCTATTTTTAATATTATTGTTTTCAATTTAGCGATCAAGTCCGACATCATCATCGGAAGTTCGAGCGATGCAAGCTCGAATACCAACGCATTTTCGTGATCCAGCAACGGCGCCCTTACGAAAACTAAGCGTGGATTTGATAAAGACATATAAACATATAAATGAGGTGAGAATTAAATATGTACATACATATGTGTACGAGTATATAACATTTAAACTAACTTAAATGCGTATATTTGAGGTACGAATGTATATTTTGACTGCAGATTTGGTTTCGATGTATTTTCGTAATTTACCGATCGGATAGGTAAAACCAACCTAATCACTTTGCTATACACAAAAAAAAATACATACTCTACTACTATACAGAGTGAGACATCTTGTCTCATTTTGAGTACATACATAGGCACTGCATAGGTAATTTGAAAAGGTGATAGCTTGATGTAAGACAGAATAAAACAATGCGGATGGGATAAATCCTCACTAATTTACTAATATAAGTTAAAACATATTAGCAAAATATTGAGGAAAGTCAATAAATTATTTAACCTCTCCCGTATCAAAGAGCAGTGAGATAGACCAACCCCATTCATACAATTGTTTTTCTTGTTTCTCTTTAAGTTGTTGGCCTTTACACCTTATACACATTCATTATCCATTAAATACCACGTTGCGTCGCTGATGAGAACTAGAAATAACGATGTTGAAATTACTATAGGCTGCTTTGAAATTCAAATTCCTCTGACAGATCACCACGTGACGTGGCTCTTACATACCTCCTTCATAAGTAGTCCCTATGATAAACTATGATTTTTTTCTCGGAAGCCACTTTTGTTCAAGGATATCCAAATAATTCACAAAACCGAAAGTTTTTTTTAGGGTCGGGCACGATAGGATAGAGTAGAGAATACAACACATTGCCCTCAGACGATGTAGAAGTCGATAAAATAACTCCCAGAGTTATTTTTGTATAATTCTACTATTGGCGATAAAACACTTATAATCCCAAAATTTCCGTTGTCACACCTTTGTGCGGCCAATGCGCTTATAAATTTTCTTTTGTCAAGTCCTACAATAGCTCAACTTCTTGTTTTTCTCTATGTTACTGGCTATCTTATTACAATACATGAGACGGCTGTGCAATGCGTTTTTCAATTCACGGCCAGGATTCTGCAGATGGTCATGTGCTGTTATCTTGTTTTTACCAATAATCTGTATCTACACGTTCCTGATAAAATTAAGAGGGACATCCACATATCTGTCCTTGGGTAAATTAAGATTCTAGAACATGCATATTTACATACCTACCTACATTAATTTCTAAACTACTTTAGACTCTCTAAGCTGTGATATAAAAATACACGAATACATATGTATATTAATGTATGCATTTAGCAAGTATGGATCTATATTAACAATATTGTTCTAGAAAATTTACTGCTCCTTGGAGCGTTTAAGATCTAGACGTACCTACTCATAGAAATCATCGAAACTCGTATAATTCACTGAAGTCTCAATTACTGCCACTCACCTTATATTTAGTAAGAGCTAATTTGATTTCTTGCTTTGTTGTTATTTTACTAACTGCTAACATTCCTCACCGTATTCAGAAGCTCTCTGTAAATGACAAGCCTTTTCGTATAGAATCTTATTATTTTGCCCTCGATTGAATTTGGCCGACCTCTTTATTTCCCTGTATATGACTGCAATGGAAAATTGAGGAGGGTGATATCTGGCATTAGTGATTCTGTGAATAGGATAGGCAGACAGCAGCAGTTTCCCCGACACCGACCGACAGTCTGTTCCCATTTTTTCTTCCTTTTCTTTGTTCGCCTTATTCGTGGGTAGTGAGTGTGTATTGTACATTAGTGTCTGCCAGTTTCAGTTCTACTTATTCACTTCTCTTACTCACTTTTCTTGTACTTTACATCTGTCTGTCTGCCGGCCCCAATATTGCAATTTTCCTCCATTAAGAAAATATTTAAGAATGGAAAAAAAAAACCGAAAGAATAGAACTCACCATTTTCATTATTTTTTTGCTCTATGCGCCAGTGCACTTTTTCTTCTTTTTTTGTGAACCGTTCATCTATACATATTTTTTGCTACTTTTTCTTCCTGATCTTAAGTTGTTCTTCCTCTTTTTATATTCGTATGCATTTTGAAAGGAAACTAAATTCAAATAAGTGTTAGTTACATATAATTCTGTAAATTAACCGTGATTTTCTTTTGGCTTGGACCTCCCAAACACAGAAAATGAAAAAAAATATTAACCCTAAAATTTGATAAAAGTATTCGAATGAACTTATACATAAATAAAAAGTTTGATTCGACGTGACAAACTCACAAGTAGGTACTTTATTTAGCAAAATTTTGAATTTTCTTTGAATAGTTTTTCTTTCTTTGAATAACATTTTTCTGTGTTGCACATTCTTAAAATAAAGTTTCTCAAGTCTTCCGTTAATTCCTTTTCTCAGTCCGGCTACATTTCAGAAATATGGTCAGACAACGTTTTTTTTTTGGTTTCGATTTGTTAAAGACAATCTTATTAATATTCGGACCTTCTAATGTACAGTGACATTACAAACACTTACGCGTTTCCTTTCCTTCCACTGGCTTTTGTAGTTTGAAAAGTATTTTCTTAAACTTGCTCTAGTGTTTATACAATGATGGATAAAAGTTTCACTCTTTAGTTTGTACTATCATATTGTTCCCAAATGTTTTGCAATACCATATCATCAGCAATGGTTTGATGCGGTCAGTCTTCGTCAGATGAGTTTTTTTTCCTTTTTTAAAATTACAGCTGTAAACGATGACAATTTGTGTCAAACGATGAGATAAGCTTGATGTTTCTAGCTCTTTTGAGGTGATCTCATTGACTAATGGCGATTGTTTTAGCCGGTGACATTATGCCGTCAGGATGGCGTAGTGATACGTTAGCGAAACCGCGTTCTTGTTTTATAAAAAAAAAACTGATGTTGGTCAATTTTCTTGTGATTTTTCAAGTTTAGTTCGAACGTGTCTGTTGCGATAAATATAGTAGTTTATATTCAACTCAAAATTGTTCACATATGGCAGTGACCAGGGTAATAGGCAAGAACTTCTTTGCATCTGCAATGTGCATTATTTTCAATTAATTTTTTTTTTATTCTATTAGGGGGTCTTACCCGCCAAAAAATATTCTGATAGCAAGTGATTTTCTTCTGCTACTTTGTTTTTTATTTAAATAAATTAAATTAAATAAATGTTCAACCAGAAATGAGCTTCGTCGCTGAATTTTTCGATAAAAAATCGAATCTTCCTCCAGCTTTTCTAAAGCCCACTCACCGAAAATTCGACGCTGTGTCAGATCGTTCGTCTTCAGTTCTTGCACGAGCTGGATTTTTAGGTTTTTGGACCAAGATCTTCCACATAGTCGGGTAACACAATGCCTATTGCTGCGAATAGCGCCGAATGGACCTATCACGGTCTTCATTAACACTAATGGTAGGTGGCTTGATGTCCAATAGCAAGAAATTGGTGCGAGTTTGGTCACTATAACTTAAATTGCTTGCTCAGTAGGTCGATTAGGACGACCGTAAAGTGGTCGAAGTGCGCGAAAAAAAATTTTCACAGAGCATGTATTTTGATAATAAAATTAAATAATTTGTATGCGTTGTTCGGGTGTAAGTCTTTCCACGATGAAATGGTAACGGCCAAACCACAATGCGGCGTTTTGACGTATTGAGTAGAAACAATGGGCCCTTGTGGAGCAATTCGAGATGTAACCTAAGGCGTTTCTAATACTTTTGATTGTAAATACCGTAAGCTCGACATCAAAGCCCTAGTAGAGCTACTTTCTACTTCGTCAGCTCTACTGTCATTTTTGTAAAAAACGACACGTTGATTTGTTCGATTTGTAGTTAAAGGGTAGGTTATAGTATAATGTATTTTCTCCGAATGGGTAACCTCCAATATATTGCCTTTTGCGATTATTTTATTATGGTTTTATTGCACAGAATAGCAATTTTGTTGTTGTTTTTTTTTTTTAATTTATTTATTAAAATACATTGTTTGTGAAGTTATTTCTGAGTATGTTTTGTATGACTTTGACACATATCACCAATTACGTGTGAGCTGTCAAAAATAGAGCACTGAAAAACAAAACAGTAAAAAAAAATCACCCTTTCTATACCTAAATACTCGTAAAATATGAATAGTCCATTGTTTGAAGCTGGAAGATCCAGCCTGCGTTGTTTTTTATAAGCATATGCTTATTTTTTTTTTTAAGAACTTAACACTTAAGTTGGTATGACTACACTTGAAGTGCCCGAACAGGTGTTAAGTTTTTAGGAAAATGGGACAGAGAGAGAAAGTGTGGCATCTAACAATTAATTAAGGGAGACTAAACTATTAGTTTAATTGGACTTGTATTCTAAGCAATCTTACGTGACTTTGGTTGCCTGAAGAAAAAGGGCGCTGTTTATATTGAACCCCGAACCGTCCAATTTGGAAGCCAATATACTACAACTTGAGCCGCAACCACCCATAATTATTATTTTTTCGTATTTTAAGTGAGAACAATTTTAACAAGTTGTCACAACTATTATCACAGCCAGGATTGCCACCCTTCTGAAGGTTAGAAATATTAAACCGCCTTTAAAAGGGGGAGTTCGGCTACCTCATCACATCTCCATGCTGATATAATCGCATTCATCGGACCTAATATGGCATTTTTGTTTATTAACATACGCATTCAACCAGAAATTAGCTTCGTCGCTGAAGACAATTTTTCCATAAAAAAAATCACGCGTGAGCCATGAAACATAGGACTAAATATCCAAACAGCAAAAAAATCACCCTTTATATTTTACATAACTGTTCGCAAGATATCACGAATGACCAGTGATACGATTTTATTCATCTAGGAAAATTAACATTGAATAAACTTAATAAATTAAATTGCCTTGGAAGTAAAATGGTAGACTTAATTTTCATCTTAACATATTTCTCATACTAGTGTTACTTTAAACAATTACTATGTTAATTAACTTATCCATGGTGTCTAATGTTCTTAATTTACAAACTACGCCAGGTGTCTGCAAAAAATGCTGTTTTCAAATCTCTCTATCAATTCGTCGTACAACACTGTCAAATAATTTGGGATACAGATATTTTGCGATCTGATTCATTGGTTCATGTTATGAAAAAAATTGTATGGGAGGGGGGTCTATCTTCAACGCCCACTGAGTTATAGGGTGGTTAAAAAAGTTCATTCAGAGAAATAGGTATCAATAATTATTTGGTATGCCTACTAGTATAGGTATGTAAATCAACCAAGCTGGGTTCGATTAATAGGCAATTGATTAATGGTTAATTCATATAACAAAACAAACAGGACATCCGTGCTTTTATTTTCGAGGTATTGGCCTTCATACAATTAATCAATCCCCAATATGACTATTTTTTATTATTACTAAAAAAAATACTTTCGATTACAGTTATAATAAATTTATATAAATAAATAAATAATTTTATTATTTACAATAGATTACATAAGAGTAAATCTACAACAGTTGCTCAAAGTGTCCTCCATCATTGAGTATAATACGAGGGCGGGTCAATAAGTCCGTGACTTTTGGAATAAAACACAGATTTTTTGATAAAAAAATAATTTTATTTTTCAACGTAGTCTCCCTTGAGCTCTATACACTTTGTCCAACGCTTCTCCAATTTTTTTATCCCTTCCAAAAAAAATGATTTGTCGAGGTCCTCAAAATAGGCCTTTGTTTGCGAGATGACTTCATCATTGGAGTCAAATCTTTTTCCACCAAGCCATTTCTTCAGGTTTGGGAACAAGAAGTAGTCGCTCGGAGCCAAATCTGGAGAATAGGGTGGATGAGGGAGCAATTCATAGCCCAATTCATGGATTTTTGCCATGGCAACTGCACATGTGTGCACCCTTGCATTGTCTTTTTTCTCCTCAAATTTTCTCCTCAAATTAGTGAGTAGTCTGATAAAAATAGCTGTCAAACACAAACTAACTGACGCAGCAAGTTTAAATTTTGACAGGAGTCAACTGACAGATGCCTGTTGACAGGAGCAGTGTTGCTGTTTCAGTAAAGAGGTCAGAAATTCAAAAAGTCACGGACTTATTGACCCGCCCTCGTAGTTTGAACAAGTTGGATGATATCTTGAAAACTACTGGCTTGAGATGAAATGATCAGATTTTTTTATTTGTAAATACTAGCTCCACGTTCCAAATATAATTTATCCGAAAAAAATTATGATAGAGTCAAGATTTTAAGTTAAAAAAAAAATACTTTTGATCTTCAATAACTTTTGACACATTAATTTTAGGGTAATATTTACTTTGAAACATTTAAGGTACTCATAAATTAAGAATTCAATGATACCCCATTTATTACCATTTATAACACGCATAAATTTGAAAAGCGTTAAGACTTTGCTGAAAACCTCTGTATATCGTAGGGAATGCATCCCCCCCTCCCCCTACCTATACGATTTTTTTTCTCAAAATATGTATGTAAAATCTTCGACACATTATCCGAAACACCCTGCATATGTACGTATTGTATGTGCATTGTACATATGTTAAGGGGCTAGTATTCGTAACTGATATCATAAAAACCTCATTTTTCATTAGTTCCGTTTCTTTTCTTTTAAAAAAGTTTCTCTTCAGAAACCATTAACTTCTTGATAACAGAACGAAGTAGTTTGTAAATAACCCCCAGTTTTTTAAGATAACTGTTCTCAGAAAAAAAAATATAAATAGTGTATACATATACTTAATATCTGGAAATTTGCTACATACTAATATATATTAATATAAGTACTTCTAGTTGGTTAGCTTTGCTAAGTTTTCATTCACAAATTCATTCAGTAATTACAACATCCCTGAACTTTCGCTTTTTCCTTTTTGTATAATTTCTTATCCTGTTTCTCCCTTTTTGCAACAGTATTTCAGAATTTCAAATTCAAATTCACCCTGCTGTCAGCCGGATGCTTATAACGCGGTTTTGTATTATTTCATCCTTTTTACTGTTGATTCTTTGGTGGTACTTTCTCTCCCAAGTATTTTTTTTTTATACATACACACATTCGCACTAAGCACATTTTCACGAATATAGCGTAACAAAACGAGTGGTATACGTTGGTATTTGTGCATGTTCATCGATTTTCCTCATTCTCTTCACCAGCATCCAGAATCAGAGAACAGAACATTGCCCTTGCCAATATTATTCGCTCTTTTGACAGTTTCATGGGGACATGGCAACTAATACACCGGCATAAACGAATAGCCGTAAGCCAGATATATGAATGATTTCGTGATTTTACTTAATTTCTTTTTAAGTATTTATTTATTATTTTTTATTTTGTTTTTCAATCAATATATATATGTACAAGCTTAGCAGTTTGTTAAAACAATTTAAAGAGTAACAGAATAAGAATTCCAAGCTCCTTATGACATAAGATGAAAAATTATAATCGAATAAAATTGGCTGCGCATTGCAATGAATAATGGTAGCCCCAAATTATATAGAAATATTAAGAATAACAATTTCTTGACAGGCTTATTTTTGTGTATTTTTAGTTTTTTTTGTTGATTTTGGTTTATTGTTTTTAAATTGTACTATATTTTATAACTGTTCGTTAATAAAATAAAACACATTAAGGAAATTACGTAAAACATCAAAGAAGTACTCTTTTTGTATGGAAAAGTAAAAATTATGAACTTGTTACTTTGTCAAAACAATTCCTTGACAAACTGTAAATACATACTCATATGTAGCTTCAGATTTTTTTTTTTTGGCATTACGAAAACTGATTATTTCGGTAGTATTTCGAGTTAGTGAGGAGCAGTTAGTAATTGGGAGGTTTCTCGCGGAGTTATTCAAATATGATGCATCGTTGGGAAGTACATGTTTCAAAACACATGTACATGTACACAAAACTGTTATCTGGAATAACGAAAATGATGATTTAAACCGTGATCATTTCAGTTTAATTAAACGATCAGCAGAAACGTGAAACTGATTTGGGCTTCGAAGTAAATTTTAATGTTAGTACCTTTTTTTTTCTTGTCATTAAATTGTTTACTTTTTATTTTATTTTAATTTTTTATTTTTTTTAAACAAACACACAATTACGGCGGAAAATTTTCAGAACTGCTAATGCACCTTTGCTTGCGTCGTGTTTCCTTTCTCGAATTTTTTCTCACATCCATCTTTTTTATAGACTGAAAGCTCAATAGATGTCTACACCATTCTTTAGCTAGGGTGATTTGATTTAGAAACTTTGTGCGGCCAAATTCTTTTGGTTCCTTGCATCGTCCTGCATCATATTTGAAAGATTGGTCTTATCGAAATGGGCTCCATTGATATTAAATTAAAACTAGTTTTACGTAAAAAAAATCAAACTGTATTTTAATAAAAAAATAAATTTTTTGTGTGTATTTCAGGTTTATTACGCGAAAAAGAAAAGACGAGCCCAACAGACACAAGGCGAAGATGATTCTTCAAATAAAAAGGAACGCAAACTGTATAATGACGGTTATGATGATGATAATCACGATTATATTATTAAAAATGGGGAAAAGTTCTTAGATCGATATGAGATTGATTCGTTAATTGGTAAGTGTTTTCTTCTATTGTACTTAAGTTTGCTTTATTTTAATTTTTCCTTATTATTATATCATGTATTGAAAAACTGGCCTTAAATGGTCATGCACATTCGCGAATCGCATGTTACATGTGTGCTGAAATATGTTTGAATAATAAAACTTGCTGGCGCCGTCAGTTATAGCACAATAGACTAGGCTTTGAAAGGCAAATGTGTGGTAAAGAGGAATAAATAAATTGAAAATTACCTATAAATTTCGTGGAGTGGTTCTTGCAAACATTTATTATATCTTAAGAAAATAGTTGAGTAAATTTTTCTGCGAAATAAGGATAAAATCGATAAAAAATAAATACTTGTACATACTTGGCTTAGTAATAGTTTATATAATTTTTAAAGGCGTATAAAAACAGGTTTGCTGTATACCTTTATGGTATGCACTTTTATCAACTTATCACTTTTAAAAGAAAAACTGGTTCAGCTTCCTGGAAGAAATTTTTTTAACCTATTTCGATTTTCCCAAACACCCTTGTTATACCTATTTAAAAAAAGGATTTGATAGTTCAGTCTTTCCAATCAGCTCTTTCTGCTAGTAACTGGAACGACTTTCACCAATCGTCGATTGTATGGGTCGTAATCCGACAAACGGTACATCTGCATCAACTGCATTGTACTTGTAAGGACACAGATGTATGTTTACTATACCAGCGAAGACAAGACACCGCTTTGCGAACACTCCCATTTACACTAGCTAGCACATTTTGACGATTCTGAGCATTCGCAACCAAATTTTGTTCACTAGCATTGCCTTAATTTAAGTAAAAAAAAACTAGTGGATACACGGTGTCCTTAACAGTAGCGTCGTTGAAAGAATCTTCAATGTTGATGAATGTAAATAATATATTTTTTTGGTCGAATATGGTGGTCTAAATACAAGTTTCTTATATGTTATTTTGACACTGACAGCCTTTTCCCACTCGAAATCTTAACTGTTAAGCAGTATCATACCTCTGCAGAACGGAATGAATCGCTTTACGCTTGAACAGCGGTGGGAAATATTGCAAAGTTGTTTCAAAAGTGAGTGCGCATTTTTATCTCGTTAACAAACAAAATTACTGCATCTATGGATCGGAAAAAACCTGAACATGATTGTCGAGAATCCAATGCAGGGAGTGACAGTTTGGTGCAGATTTTGGAATGGTGCATTGGACCATTTTATTTCGAATATGCTGCTGGAAACGCCATTTCGGTCAAAGGTGAGCGCTGCAGATCCATATTTACTGAGTTTTTGTGGGCTGATATTGATGACATAGACTTGGGCGATCTTTGGTTTCAGCATGATGATGCGTTATACCACATAGCTCACCAAGCGCGCTAAGTTCAGTAATCATGTTATCAACCGCCTCGGAGCTGCGATTTGACTCCGTTAGAGTTTTTTTTTGTGCGGTGCCGTTAAAGATCGATGGGTACAATCCAGAAACGACTCAAACCCTTAAAGCTAATATTGTCCGAGCCATTCGTGAAACAGAGCCAGAAACGGACAACAAGGTCTTGGAAAATTGGGTTGACAGGATGCGCTACTGCGAAGCCAAACTAGGCAGTCACATGAATGAAATCGTATTCCATAACTAATGGGAATGTTCGCCCTTTCTAATAAAGCCATAACATACCGAAAACATAGTAATTGATTTTTGTTAATTTCATTTTATTTATAAAGAAAAACTTGTATTTGGAGCACCTTGAACATTTAATTCTACCTAATAGATTTGAAGATTGTAGACATCTTCCACCTAACAGAAGACATTGACAGTGTTGTGTACGTAGAGTGTAACTATTCTCCTTAGGATATTTAGCATGAAAAAATTTGGAAAATGGATCTAAAGCTCTTCAACTTAGGTTGGCCAGCAGCAGCATTAATTAAGTGTGCGATTTGATGGTGTCATTTCTTACTATAACCGATGACAAAACGAGCTACGACAGGTTTTATTATATATGTGTATATAGATATATAAAAATTCCTAACTGTTTTATCAGCAGCATTAACTTTATATGTCTTTGATTCGGGTAGGTACTCTTAAGATTTAAAAAAAAGGACCTAAGACCTAATATATAATATTGTATCATTTTCAATCGGAAATGTTTGTTATCGGGATTCGAACTGATAAATTTTCCAATAATTTTCTAAATTTTCCTTAATAGACCTATTAGTTTTCTGAGTTCCTTGCAAAATCGCTGTATCATGCACTGCACGATAAAACATGCGATCTATTCAAAATTTCAAAAGATTTGATGCAACGACAGATGTTTTTCATTTCCTTTTCATTTCATAGCTTGTGACAGACCTTTGTGGGAGGGGCGTCATCCTTTTTGAAGGCACCCAAACTATTCGGTTTCCTCAATAAACTTTGAGAACTTTGAGCAGCTTTGTGTATATTTTAAGGGAATTTTAGCGTAAGGCATGATCTCTTCTATTGGGTATCTCTCCTCAATTTTATTTTTTTAATCTATTAATTTCAATAAATATTTTTTTACTATCTGAAGACATTCAAGTGTCTATTAAATACTATAAGGCTATTTTTCAGTAAAAATAAGAGGACCCTAATAATTTTCCGCTTTGAGGACAAGAATAACATAGGCTTTTTGGTACAAACAGTTATTTTACATATTTGCTATGCAGGAAGGTACTAATATGAATATGTACATTATTGGATATAAGATTTAAAAGTCTAATTCCATATATTTGACGAACTTTTCCCTATTTCTGATAGAAAAACAAAAAGCCGTCAACATAGTTGGATTGTTCATATTGCTTCGAATAGAGAAATATTTCCATTGTGGGAGCGGTATTTTTTCTGAACACGGCAAGGACATCACCAATTCTTGAAGTTTTAAAATGATCAAATCCGGATTCAATCCAAGTTATTGGCAATAAAAACAGAATACGTGTAGAGTTTCGATAAAACCGTATGCATTTGTGGAAGATGCGAATGTATTTGCTTACATAGTAAAATTGATGGCAGGCCGAGTGTCTTAGATAAGTGAAGAATGAGATTGATAAGGAAAATTATATTAATAGTGAAACTCTGGATTGGTGGCCAGTAACAGGCGGGACCTTAAACCTTGGACCTTCAAATATTTTTAAATATGCCGAACCTTTTCAATTCAATTCAACCCATACCTACACCAAACAATACAGTTGATATTTAATACAAAATTTTGTGTAAATAAATGTGTGTCAATCCGATGCACCGATGTTTATGCATGAAATGGAATACTGCTTGCAAGTATACTGAAAACTCTGTACAAAAACTGTGTTTGCAACTCCTCCATGTAATTTCAAATATGGCGGCTAAACACGTATTCACATACCCAGTTTGTCCGACAGGTCAATGTGCGTTGAAGCAATCCGCATTGGTTCAATACGCTCGAATAAACACCACTTCAAACCGCGTTGAAATATTCAACACGCATACGTTCATTCCTGCTTATAAAACGCATTGAAACATTTTATTCTCTCGCGCTCTCATCGTTCTTTCATCATCGGGCAGGTATTAGTTGTGTATTTAAAATGTGGGATTGCAAACGAAAAAGAACAATGTATCAGTGTTAGTGCCAAGTGTCAGTTCAGTCAGCTGTTTGTTAAACTTCTCTCAATTTTCTCTCTCTCATTTTGATTAATTTCATATAAACACAAGCAATTCTAAGGGTATTGAACCAATGCGGATTGCTTCAACGCACATTGAGCTGTCGGATAAACTGGGTAAAGCGGCCTGTAAACGCTAAAACATGGTACCACTAAAACCCGCAGACGCTGAGACCAATTCACTCCAACATAATAGAACACATCTCTCCACAACTCGAAAAATTCTTTCCAAACATCAGTATTTGGTATGTTCGCCATTTTTTCCCGATTATTTTGTGTGTTCTCACGATAAAATAGCTTGCTCGAGTAAATGTTGAGAGATGAGATCGCAGACTCTGAAACATAGTATCAGCAACACAAAACTCCGCCCACAAACATCGACAAAAATCAAACCTGTTTTGATTTTAGTGAGACCAAATTCTGATGTTGGTGAGACCAAAAAATTGGTACGCGTACCAGCTCGCAAACGATCAACATCAGCTAAAACTTGGTTAGTTAGTGGTACCATGTTTACTAGTACCACGTTTTAGCGCTTACAGGGCGCTTTACAGACAGATAAATCAATTCGAAATTAAAAAGGTAAACAAACCTGCGAGGTGTACTCTCTCTCTGTAAGTATAATTCTCTCTGCAGTCGAATCGGTTATCAGTCGTATTGTGTGATTTTATTGCCGAGTTTTCGTTCGTTTGTTTTATAACTGTTTGTGTTTAAAATTTTCGTACCATTAATATGGATCTTAAAAAGCGAAAAGTGGACAGTGAAAATACGAAGTTTCTGACCGAGTGGTGTAAACAATATTGTTTTACGCTGCCTGATGATAAACCTCGAGCGGTTCCGGTATGCCTCATATGCAATAGAACTGTTGCTATTGTTAAAAGTGTCAATTAAAAGCGACATTACGAAAAAACTCATCAGCGATTCCATAAAAATTTTCCTCTTGGCAGTGGCTCGTAAAGAAAAACTAGAGGCCTCATTTAACATCTTACAAGAAAAACACGAACCTATTAGTTCGTTGCATGATCGAGCAAGAAAAATGTAATGAAGCAGCGTTACGTTTGTGCTGGACGTTTAATAAACACCAGAAACCATTTTGGGATTCTGAGATGGTAAAAGAAAGTATGTTGGAAGTGGCCACGGCACTATTTGAAGAAAAAAAGGATGTTGTCGCTGCATTTCGGAGTATCCCATTATCGGCAAGAAGTAACACAAGAAGCACCGACATTTTGGCTGCTGACGTCAAAAGCACTTTGCTCGATATTCTTGAAAAGACACCTTGCTACGCCATAGCACTTGATGAATCATGTGACATTGTTGATGATAAACAACTGTCTATTTTCATGAGATTTTTTGACATGTGAATCGGCGTATTCGGACTTACTGCAACACAACAATATTCTTTGGCTAAGTAAGGTTCAAGTTATTGAACGTTTTTGGCTGATTAAAGAACAAGCTATCTCTTCTTGCAAAGTTTGGATACAACGTAGGCAAGGAAGCACTTGGAGTTCATAACAAAAGAGCGCAATGTGCTAGCTGTGGCTTTTCTAAAGGATGTTCAGAAATATTTAAATGAGCTTAACATCGAGTTACAAGGAAATCGGATATTAATATGTGATCTGATACAAAGCGTGTCTGCTTTTTGTCGTAAGCCGGATGTTTTTGAAAAATATATTGCTAGATAAGAATTTATTCATTTCCCAACAATTCTTGAATGTAAAAAGGAGAACCCTGAAGAAGAAGACATTGCAGTGTTTTCAAAGTTTCTATCCGATCTTAAAAACGAATTTGCTGTAAGATTTCAAGACTTTGCAGAGTTTGGGAAGCTATCTCAATTCCTAAAATTACCTTATGAAGTCGCTGCAGTAGCAGAATGGACTGACGTAGCTGCAAAGTTATTCAATCTTTCAAAGGCTTCATTGCAAATGGAATTAATTGACCTGCAAGAAGATATTTCCTTGCAAAAGTATAAAACTGCATCCACTAAAGTATTTTTTGGGGTAAACTGTTTCAGAAAAATATTAAAATTGCAAAAAAAAAAACTAGCTATCAACTTGTCTACTATGTTTGGCTCAACATATATGTATATACGAATCGTCTTTCTTAAAAATGCAATGTTTGAAGAACAAATATTGTTCGAGATTATCAGACGCCCACCTTGACGACACTCTTCGAGTTTGCTGTTCCCCGCGTGAATCAAAAAACTGGCTCAAGACCTTTGCTGTAATTTCGCTCGCTAATTTTACGTATTGTGTTTTCTACAGTTACTTAAATGAAGCAAAATAAAAAAAATACAAAACATGAGTTTTTTTTCTGGACCTCGATAAAAGTTTTCAACCGTATCTGGACCCCACTTAAAATTGCTTGCCGATCCCTGTCTAGATGAACGCATAAATCTCTTTTCTACAAATCATTGTATATGGAAATTTAAAATTTTACAACTTTTAAGCTTTCATTTGCTTCTTATCTTGTATAAGAAAGAATTAGACAAAGCAGTGAACCTATAACACATTCCACAAGACGTCCATAACCCTAGCCCCCAGCGATGATGAAATAAAAAGAATTTTGTCCCTAATGAGGTCATAATAATTTGCCTCTGCCACCCTATCATTCATGCCTACTCTGACTATATCTTCATCCTTGTCGTTATCGCCGCATGCTTTGTAAGATTTATAAAGTCACCATCTGTCGTAAAGTTGAACTCAACTCATTGCATTAAAGATGAACGTCCGGTACGTGCCATTTTTTCCTTTCGTTCTCGGTCGGTAAATATTAAGAGATAATTGTCCACAGCAATTTGCAGCATGCCGCAGTACTATCATCTGGTTGTTTTTATCTCTTCAATATGTATTATTTTTCTTATTTTTTTTACATTTCCATAATGTCATACTGAACATTTATGGTATAATAGTTAAAACAGCAACTATTTGCTGCTGCTGTTGCTTTGTTGGTACTGGCACTACCATCAGTTGTGGTGAAGGGCTCCTCTCAATCGGAAACCCATAACTCCTCTCAATCGGAAACCCATAAACTTATAGAATATTGTATAAGTTGAATTTTGAACCTGCAATGAATTTATTTCTATGCAAACTATTGTACTCGATTAAGATTTACTTTAAAGTCGAATTGATCGATTTGAGTTGGTGTTTATTTATTATTATTATTAATTTTTCTTTACAGGCAAAGGTAGTTTTGGGCAAGTAGTAAAGGCATATGACCATGAAGAAAAGTGTCATGTGGCGATAAAAATTATTAAAAATAAAAAACCGTTCCTAAATCAGGCACAAATAGAAGTTAAATTGCTTGAAATGATGAATCGAGCCGATGCAGAAAACAAATATTATATAGGTAAGTGAACATATTTTGATTTGAATTTAAAGGAAAAAAAAACTTGATGTATTTTTGTTCAATGAAGTCCTCTAATATAGTTGTAGTTGAAATACTTTGAACAACTAACCTAACATATGAGGATTTCAAACAGCTAACATACAAACTCAATGCATAAAATAAGTATCGGTAACTACAAGTATGCGTGGGGTTATTTTGTATTTGCTTACATGGTTCTTTAGTTCGAAGTGTATCTGGCCCTCATCTAATAAGCAGCTCCAGTAGCTTCATCGGTTGCTAGAAGTCTCCGCCGCTTTTGTACAGCAAGTTTGGTTAGCTCTCCTATGTTCTTCTTCGGGGATAGTCCGAACAGGGCGTTTCGGTTTGTGCACTCTATGTATTACAGCAATCTAAATCTGTGTACTCGTTCTCTTTTCAATAGGTGGAATCTATTCTTCCCCTTCGCCATCAACTAATCCCTGACCGTGAAATCATTCCAAGTTATTCCTCGTTGTTTCGAGTACGAAGTTGTACTCGACTATGGAGACGATCTGCTCAATTATGACTATATCATCGGAGCAAGCAAACATGTAGTTACTCTGACTTCTGAAAGTTTTTACCTCTTGTATTTACTCGTTCATCTTTCACAATTCACAAAATCTCTTTGTTTTCCAGGATCAGACAAATAGTGCTGGGATAAAATTCATTGGAATACTTCCTGTCAAGTTGTCCCCTTCAGTTACACCTTGTCTACACAGCTAATGTCCACCGCGCACTGTAGCAGCATTTGATTTATGTAGTCGTCCATTCTGGTAATCTTTTTTTAACTTAAACTGGGCCATTGCTATCTGTATTAAAACTAGACCAGATAAGTAGGCCGGTTGCTCATCATCTTCTATTTATGTTAAGTTGAATGCTTCGTCTTTTGATTCCTTGTAATGTCCTCTTACTGTTGGTTGGTAAAATTTACGAACATCTCTTCTGAAATAATATTTCTCAATTTATATCCGATAATACTTTCTTGATTTGGGTTTATTCATTATAGCCATAACAAGGTTCGAATTTTCGCAACATGCAGAAAATCAAAGAGTATCTTGCCGCGATTGCAATGTGGTTAATTTAGTTAACAAGCAGTTAATTGTGCTGTGCTACATATTGCTCCCGATGGTAAGGCAGAACGTAAATTTTAGTGTGTCCGATATTCCGGAGTGAGTAAGGGAATTTGAGAAGACTTTTTGAAAATCTTGATAGGCCTAGCCTCCGTATCAGTGGAAACATACGGTATATCATGAGCGATATACACGTGCCTTTGATTCCATCGAAAAGACTCTTCGGCTGAACATTCTCTTTTTTAAGAAACTCTTACTAGACTCGATAAGAGAGCTTTCAATCGATCCGGTCAACAAAAAATGTTATATATATTGTACTTTCGCGTTCGTATGCTGAGTTGAATTTTCGCAGGCCCAGGTCAGGTGGTTAACTACACTTACATATATAGCCATTATCTATATAGCTTATCGTTTTTAGTCTTTTATCGTAGGAACGAATAATTTCCATAAAGGCGATTAAATTATTTTTTTTACTTCATCTCACTTAATATAGAGTATTGTTTTGACTAAAAATACGCGGAAAAGTCTAATTCTCATCAGCTTCGCACAGAATGTAGTTCTATTTTATAAGGTTGGGACTCTAATATATTGTTAATATTCCGATACGATATTCTATTAGCAAAAATTGCATACTATTTATTTTAGTAAAAAAAAAAAACAAATAGTATGTACAAGTAACATTGTTTTGAATGCGTTTAAGGCTTCTTTTTGCCTTGTTTCAACTCAAATTTTCATCGCTGCATTGGAAAAGCTCAGATGGTAACTTTATATGACAACATTTATTACCTAGTTAATTATAGTACAATCAGGTTTTAATCATAAAATATATTTTATTTGATTTCAGTAAAACTAAAACGACATTTTATGTGGCGCAATCACTTATGTCTAGTTTTCGAATTACTCTCCTATAATTTATACGATCTATTACGGAATACGAATTTCCGTGGTGTTTCATTAAACCTTACGCGAAAGTTCGCCCAACAGCTGTGCACTGCTCTACTCTTTCTGAGTACACCAGGACTGAATATAATACACTGTGATCTTAAGCCCGAAAATATTTTACTTTGTAATCCAAAACGATCGGCGATCAAAATTGTCGATTTTGGTAGTTCTTGTCAATTGGGACAACGGGTAAGTACTTGAAATACATAACACTATTCCCCCAGTGATTTACTTTTTTTTCAATATAATGTTTACTTAAAGATATACCAATACATTCAATCACGTTTCTATCGATCGCCGGAAGTATTGCTTGGCATATCATATGACCTAGCTATTGATATGTGGTCATTGGGTTGTATATTGGTTGAAATGCATACTGGCGAACCATTATTTTCTGGCTGCAATGAGGTCGATCAAATGAATAAAATTGTCGAAGTATTAGGCATGCCACCTAAGTATCTGCTCGATCAAGCGCACAAGACACGAAAATTCTTCGATAGAACCGTTCCAGATGGTTATGTGTTAAAGAAGAGTGTGCATCGTAAGTACAAACCGCCAGGGTCGAGAAAATTGCACGATATTCTGGGTGTAGAAACAGGTGGACCAGGCGGGAGACGCTTAGATGAACCTGGTCATTCAGTGGCAGATTATTTAAAATTCAAAGACTTAATCCTACGAATGTTGGATTTTGATCCAAAGACACGTGTCACACCGTACTATGCCTTGCAACATAATTTCTTTAAACGAACAACGGACGAAGGCACAAATACCGCCGGTAGTATAGTAGTATCATCGCCGGCGGCTTCTGCAGCAGCAGCGGCAGCGGCGACAGCGTTAGCAGCAGCGCAACAGCAGCAACAACATCAAGAACAACAGAGTCATGGTAAGCTGTTTACTCTATAGTTGGTTTGTTTTGTTTTTTGTCGCTTTTTTTTATTCTTAAATTTCGTTTTTTAATTCGGCTCATTCATTTTTATATTATTTACAAATACTTTAAATTTACTTTTATTTTTATAAATAGATTTATTTTTTACATTTTTTAAGTAATAACTAGAATTTAGCATTTTGAATTCACTTTCTGTATAGTTCGCAATGTGTTACTTTACATTTGCTTTCAGATGAAGAGTCAATCAAAGATTATTATTGTATTTATCATATTGATATTGTTTTAGAGATTATTATTTTTTTTTAATTTCCTAATTCGAACCTTTAATCTGTGTTATAGGTATCTTGTACATATCGTGTCCGGTGTCAAGCGATGTTTCTCAATTCTTTAGTCCATCCCCGATATTCGGGATTCCTTCTCAATAGTTTTCAGAGTGAGTGAATAAGCACCAAATACAAGCGTTTAGGTATGTTTTTCAGTTATTTGTTCTTGTGCAGTTGTGTACGTTATAATATTTTGGCGAAACTTTTGTCCAGTTTGTTGGAAATGTTCTTTATTGGAATTGATTAACCCATATGTGAGATACTCGTACGTATGTAGGCTTGTGTAAAGTATAGAATACTTTGTGGCTTTTGCTTATTTCGAATTAAGAAATATATAATAAATTAAAGTTGTTTACAATAAATTCAGCTTTTACACAGCATAAGAGATCACAAATGGGTTAAATATTATTTAGTTTTATAGATTTTCAGTTCAATAATACGAGTATAATGAATAATTACAAAATTCCGAGTAAAATTGATTGCTTAAGAACTTATCGTATTTATGTTGTACCGCATTTCGGAAATCTACAACACATTATTTGAAATAATGATGATCATCGTAAATATATACAATAGTAAACAACGTCCGCCAAAAAAAATTTTTTTTTTTTGAAAATGCTATAAAAAAACTACTGAATATTTTCTCAAATTTCTTTTTTTATTTGAAAGCACAATCCTTCCGGTTAATAATGGAAAATAATTTCATTCAAATGGCTGCCTCGGCTGGTCATGCAGTAGCCTATACGATCGGTCCAATTTTTAAGCACATTATCGATTGTGTGCAGCTGTATTTCAATAATGGATTCACGAATATTGTCCTTTAAAGCGTCAATTGTCTCTGGCTTGTCGGCGTAACACTTATCTTTTACGGCACCCCACAAATAATAGTCCAACGGTGTCAAATCGCAGCTCCGAGGCGGCCAAACGACATCAGCTCTGCGGCTGATAATGCGATTTTCAAAAACAGGGCGCAAAACATCGAGCGTAGCTTCGGCTGTGTAGCACGTAGCGCCATCCTGTTGAAACCAAATGTTGCCAATATCCTCCTTTAAGTTTTGTGAACAAAAATTCGTTCAACATGGCCCGACTGTCTTAGCCCAAAGTTTATAAAACTGCTTTTGCCTTATTTACTTCCTCACTTTATTCACCTCTTTAATACTATATTCACTACTTCTACCTTTCCCTCTGAATGGAAAAAAGTAAAAATAGTCCCGGTCCCCAAGAAAAGAATGATGAATACGGTTGAATACAGGCCAATCGCTATTCTACCTTACTTGTCGAAGGCCTTCGAAAAGTTAGCACTAAAACAAATTCGTTGTTATTTAAGTAACGAAGATCTCCTAACTATACATCAGTCTGGTTTTCGGCCTAAAAGGAGCTGTAACACTGCCCTGATATTAACGGTAGAAGAGATTCGTAACGCATTGGATAAGAATCATCCAACGCTTTTATCATTGCTCAACTTTTCGAAGGCATTTGACACAGTCAACCACGCGGTCATTTGTAGTAAACTTAAAGACCTTTTCGCTTTTTCTTCTTTGTCCGTTGCCCTTATCAAGTCTTATTTAAGTGGAAGAAAACAGTGTGTTTGCATTGGTGAGAATAGTTCGAATTTCTTAAGTGTACATAGTGGACTGCCACAAGGATCAATCCTGGGACCCACTCTTTTCTCCTTATACGTGAACGATCTACCAAACATTGTTAAACACTGCAAAATTCATATGTACGCTGACGATGTACAACTTATGTAAGCTGCCCCACTGAAGAAACAAACTCTGCTATAGACCTCCTAAACGAAGATCTTGCCAGAATTTATGGCTGGTCATTTAAACACGACCTTCGACTTAATGCTGATAAGTCTAAAGTAATTTTCATACACCGTAGAGCTCCTGATCTTCTCTCAGGCCTTCAGCTTGTTCACATCAATCAAGTGCCCATAGAGTGGGCTGTCTCCGCTAAAAACCTTGGTGTGATTTTTAATTCGAATCTCTCTTGGGATACTCACATTAATTCTATCATCGGCAAAGTTTATAGTGGGCTTCGTACTTTACGTACTTTTTCGTTCTACCAACGAAAACTAAATTAATTTTAGCAAAAACTCTTCTATTACCTACTTTACTTTTCGGATGCGAGATCTTTTGCAAGCCTGACCATAATAGTCTCAGAAAACTTAACATTGTCTTCAACAATATCGCAAGATACATTTTCAACATCCGGCAGCGCGATCATATCTCACACTTTTCTAAACAAATAACTGGTTGCTCCTTCTCTAGCCTACTAAAATACAAATCGCTATGTTTTTTGCATAACCTTATAAAAACTCGAGAGCCAGATTACCTATTTAATAAACTTCAGTTCTTGCAATCGCATAGATCGTTCTCGATAGTTCAACCAAGATACCATTGTCTTACTTCTGAGCGTCAATTCTTGTTCAAGTTGTCCGGCTCTGGAACTCTCTTCCTATTGACCTGAGAAGAATGACAAGCACGAATAAATTTAAGTCGTCCTTACTCGCACTACTGGCTACAACCTAATATGCACAAAATAATATGAACATGTTTTTCAACTCTCTAACTACTTTTTCTGTTTTATAATATTTAATTCATACTTTATTTTTATTTTTTATTTTTAATATTAACTTTGCCATCTCTCTCTGTAATTTTTCTTTTCTTTTTTAATGTAAAGGCTTACAAATTATTGTATAAGATTATTCGAAATCAAATGAAATGAAATGAAATGAAAAATGATAACGATCGCCATTGACTGTAACGGTCAAAAAAAAAAAAGGCCCAATTATGCCTCTGGACCAAAATTCGCACCAAACAGTGACTCGTTTTGGGTGTATCGGGTTTTCTGTGCCCCAAACAAGCGACAATTTTGCTTGTTTACCCGCCAAGATCAAAATGAGCTTCATCTGAAAAGTTGATTTTTTTGGCAAAATCGGCATCTTCTCTAAGTCGATCGCAGGCAATATTTCCCAGCGTTGTTCAAGCGTATACACAACCATATTCGTTCAGCGGAAGGATAAAACTAATTATCTGTCAAATCGGACATGAGCTAAGTGTTACCATTCGCGAAATAAGCACTAGTTGAAAAAAAAAAGTTAGATGGCGGACCCTTTATAACTGATTCTTTGTAAAGTTTTCTCCTTATTTCTAATTGGCAAAGTCGACAGTGCAATACTTACTGTTAAAAGGACACTTCCTCATATTTATATTTACTCTAAACTGTAATCGTTTTCTGATGTGAATGTTCTTTTTGTCTTTTTAATGTGTTTGTTAAAACATAAAAAGTATACGAAATTTCTCCAACACTAGCGTCATTTACATCTACGAGTTCCTTAATTTTGTTTTGTTTTTCTTCATACTTGATACGGAAGTAACCAATACTTCTTAATTTAATTAATAGTTTTGGAGAGATTTCGATATATGTAGATATTTGTTTATTTATAACAAAGTTTTAGTAGAATTAAGTCTACATTTCGTTTAAACAAAGGCAAATGTAAATATAAATAAATGATTAGAGATGACAGTCTTTGTAGAGCCTAAGCGTCTTTGTAGGCCAAGTCATATCTCGGGTTCACCTTATCTGACAAAATGATCGAATGATAAATATTTCTCTCTGGTGGTTCATTCTACATTCTGCATTCAAAAAATATCTAACAATTTTTTTTAATATTTTCCAACAAAAGATTCACAAAGAACCCAGGGCACCTCTTACTGTTTTAAGCGTTTTTCTGCCAATAAAGTCATTGGTTTTTGAATACATGTACATATTTTACTCACACACATACATATATCATGTGGCGTCATTGTTTCATTCAATAACATAAAATTTATGTATTTTTTTTGCTAAATCGTGGTCACCGTCGCAATGTTAGCGATTGTGAAAACAAGACATTGAGTAAGCTGAACTTTGCATGAGTAAAGTTGTGAATTCTTTATCATAATTTATAGCAGGGAGCTCATTGTAATACACAGTTGCGTATCAATTACAATTTATGTTCTGGACAAAGCTTGAAACTTGTTTCAGCTGTATAAAAAAAATAATATGCGGTGTTCTTTTACACATCGGTCCATATTGACTAATTGCAACTGTTATTTATAACACTTGTGAAAAATGAACTACCAACCGTAAAACAGAAAAGCTTAATTCCAGTCCTTGAAGCAAGCAAGCTGAAGTAAGTTCCAATAGTAGATTAGGTTGGAGGTGGAAAATAACAGCGTATAGGTACATTAAGATCGTTATCTTTAATTGGATCAAAATTATTTGAATATGAGTGAATGACACAGCTCTTCATTGTGCACTTTTATTTACAAAATGTTCACGAAATCCTTTCCTTGTTTCATCACCAACTGCGGGAAAATCTGGATTCAACATTTAAAGGGTCCACTTCCTGTTCTGGCCAAAATGTTGTTTTCGAAAAATGCTTCAAGAGCAACTGCTCGTACACGGCTCCTTTAGCATTCTTACATTTTCGAGCTCTTAGATTAGTCATATTAGTATGATGTATATTAAGGGGGGCAGCACTCCATTTACAAAGTTAGATTTTTTTTTGTTTTGCTTAGTTGATTTTGATAATATCTGAGAATATTCTGTCCAAATATTATGAAGAAATTCAATATATTTTTTTTTAAGATATAACGTTTTAAAGATATGAGAGCGCGCGCGGAGAAATCGTCTTTCGGCGGAGCACTCTATGTTATGATTTTTATTTACCATTCTTTCAATAGCGGATGATTTTTGCGTAAGTGTTAGTTGTATACGCATACAGCTGTCAGTTTGTGTGTATTCATTTGTAAGCACCTGACATTCCTGATTAGGTTTAATTCAAAGTAAGTTTAAGTTTTATATTACCAAATCTTTAAACGCGTTTTTCTCAAAAGCATTTTTTTTTTGGAATCAGTGGAGGCAACCAATTACCGTATTTTGTTATTTTTTTCACTGTCGATGAACCTAAAATAATTAAAAATAAACGTCATTTAAAATTCTTTTTTCTTTAGGTTCAAAGTGCAAAAATGAAGGTGAAATTTCGATAAAATTTTTTCATGTTTAGTTTTCTTTTGAAATTCAGACAAAAATATGTATTCATTATAAATTCTTTTTGTTAGGCTGTTTCAGATCAAAAGAGAACTGTCTAGAATGCCCACCAATTGCCATTGTGGCAACCACCTGCCTGACTCCAACAGTCCATCTTTTTAAAACTTTATAAATTATTTTTGCAAAAAACAATTATTTGTGTACCTGAAAAAAAGTCATAAAATTTAATGAATTTTAGGCTTTGTAAATAGTGTGCCTCCTTAGCTCCACCTTTTGTTGTACTTACTATTGTATACTACTAACAAAGTCACTATGTACTTTATGACAAGTGTGTTATATCTACGGTGCGAAACTTGTTCTGTATTGTCAATAATTCTTTTGTAATAGGGATCTTATGTTGTTGTAACCTTTCACATTCTGAAAAATGATGATCGAGCGAAAAATTCCATAATTATCATTCAGGTATTGAGCAACCAACAACGTCCTTCAGTTAAAGGGTTTATCTTGTGAAAAATGCACTTGTGATTCAAATTTAGTTATTTAGCTTCAAAATGATTGCTGTTTAGAAATTTAGAAAAGAAGAATTTTGAGCAACGAACTCTAATGGCCATTCTTATGTGTATATAGAGCCATTCCCGGCAAAACATCGTAACCGAAAAAAATGCCAGAAATTGCTTTTTTGTTTAAACTGATAAATAAAAAATAAATTCCTATTATTTTCACCAATTTTTCTGAAAAACTCGCAAAAATTCCCTAAATAGATGCTACGAGTATATTTTATCGTAAAGTTCCTTTATAAAATATCGTATTGTAATAGTAATTAGAAAAGAATATTCATAGACCTCATTTCTTATTTTAACCATACCGTATTGGCCAGATGAACATTGTTCAGTTTCTTCAAAACCCAAAGACTTTACCCAAATTGAATTGTAGATTCAGGTCTAGGTGCCTTTATTTATAGTTCTTGGAGGTGAGTCTATTTTCTCTGTGTTTGTTAAGTGTTTCCCGAATTGGCGATTTCATTCAGTTCCTACCTTTTCAGGTAATGATTTCTTTCTTTGGTTTGGAAAATTCTTGCACCGAGGGTCCAAATTTAGAACGCAGAGTTTACATTCATTTATAGAAAGCCTGGCCTGGCAATATTGTTAAACATTCAAACGTAAGTTTTTCTTCATTACATTGCCTAATGAATCTGCTCGTTGAACGATCAATTCGTTCAATAATTTTTACATGACTGATTCTAAGTGCCTAAAGCACTTGTTTGGTTTTTCTACTAAGTCTATTTTAGATAACTTTAAGTTTACTAATTAAAAAATGTAATAAGGTGCGTAGCGAGAATTTTGTTTGTTTTTGAGAAATGTCCATTCATTTTTGATTACCCCAAAAACATCAAAGGCCACAAAAGTTCGTTAAATAACATATTTTTTGGATTATAAACATTTGAATTGCTCATTTACTCAAACAATCAAAACGAAAATGGGGTTTACGATTAAAATAAACAAATAAAAACATTTTTAGAAATTATAAAAAGGTCGCTCACGGTATTTTGTCGAGAATGGGTCGTTATTAATTGTTCAATTATTTTTTTTTTTCTTAATGCTACAGCAAGGGTTTAAGTTGAAAAACTTGTTTGTTAAAAAAATCGTGTTTATTTTTATTCATATTTTTGTTTAACTTTTAAGTTAGTAGATAACTTTGTTAATTTTTGTTTGCGTTAATTGGAAGAACTTTGAAATTTTGTTTTATGATTTTTTCTCATATTGAAAATTAAATGTGTACAATGTTAAATGTTTATTTGAAATAAATAAGTAAATAATATCAATTATAAAATCTATAAAGACGATCGCCGATGACCGGTAGTGCCTCGGGAACATAGTAGCATTACATCATCATTATCATCATCAACAGCTTCCTCAGGTTCATCATCAACTTCAGCGACATCAGGAACAGGACCAGATCCGAAAACTCACCATTTGGTCTGAATTTATAAGTTTATCTACATAATCTATATAACAAATTTATACATAAATTTTTGTCAAAGCATTAAATTATTTCTTATACATTCAAAATACATAAAAACAAATTCATAATTTTTTTTTATTCAAGCTACAAGCAAAAATGTTAAGCTAACCAACACTTTGGACAGTAAATTGTATAAAAAAAAACGATAAACACACAGAACAAAACCAAAAATAAGCGAGGTATAAAATTACAAATTGAAATCAGATGTGTATGCATACATATTTAAAAAGAAAAGCACACACATTCATTTGGATACATAACATATATTATATATATTCTTTTATATAGCAATTAAATATATAATTATTTTGATTTAACAAAAATAACAGTATAACATACAACCATATATTGATACTTTTATCCAACAAAAACATAATAAGCTATATTGCAAATTTAAACAAAAAGAAAAATAAAACAAAACGAAACTGAAACAAACAAAAGAATCGAGCAATTATGCATTTAAAGGTAAAAGACTCGTCGCCTTACCATTGTTCATCATCGGTAAATTAATGACAAAAAAAAACACAAATCATGACTCCAAAAATAAAAACAACATAAAAAAAACCAACATGCATTATATTATATTTATAATTTATATAGAAAAAGAAAACAAAACACTACTTAAATAAGATTTTTAAGTTTGTAAAAAAAGAATATTTATAAAAAAAAAACAGAACAAAATATATATACCAAATATATACGAGTAATATTATTATTTGTAACGCGTAATTAATAAAAAAAATGAAGAAATGAAATAAAATAAATTAAAAACAAACAAACATAGAATAACAAAATGAAATCATATTTTAAACGTAAATTTAGAAATTAGTATTTAAAAGTATTTTTAGTCTCAAACAAAATTGGCAGAGCAATGGCAAGTAATAAAGTTATAAAAGTAATAATACATACAAAAATTAACTAACCCAAAAACAAAGACAAACATTTAAAGACTCTTAACTCAAAAGTTGAATCATTCGTGTACGATCTACGGTCAAATCGAAACAGTAAAACAAAAAAATTCATTTCAATACATGATTTTTACTATAAAACAAAACACTAATTATCAATTCTATTAAGAAAAAAAGATATTAATAGTTAATTATAAGAGGCAAAACACTGAAATGTTAAGAAATATGTTGGAAAAAAAATATGAAAAAACTACAATTACATACATCATTTAAACTAATTATACTTTTTGGCAATGCATATAATCAAAAAATGACGAAAGTGTGTGCTTCTGTTTGTGAATGAAGATATCTTCAAACCGGAAACTTATTTTAGTGTCGTATAGTAGAGGACAGGAAAGGGAAGGGTTTCGGTTTTTTTAATGGCTATTTTAATTTTTATTTGTATTGCTGAAGGCTTATCTAATTTCTCCTTGTGTTCAATAAATTCACAAGTTGCTATCTTATCTCTTTATCTCAAGTAAATCAATTTAAGTGAATTATGGAAGCGAATCAAGTTCAACACAAATGTGAGGAGCGTACACATAAGCTAGGGAAGAATTCAACAAACCATCTTCTTTTTATATAACATTAAAAGCTGGTAAGTTCCTTATGTATCCCAATGTTCCCATAACGTCCACATTCAATCGTGTACGATTTCTGTTATTGAGATTTAACTCTCGGCAAATCTATTATCGTGACCCATACTTGATTTTTCTGCCCCATTTATGTATGTCGGTTGGGTCTAGATAAGTGAATTACTTACTTTTTCTCTCAACCAATCATGCTTTTATTATCTTAGACAACATATTGTATTTATCATAGATTTTTATTGTAAAAAGGGAGTTTGAAATTTCTATCTATAGTGGGTTATCTTAATAAAAGCAATCAAGTTTTTTCTTATTTTTGTTTGGTATAGCGCTCCTATGTAAGGCAAGTCAAGTTTGTTCTCTATTGTCATAGTCAATCGCCTTTTTAAAATCAACGAACTGTAGGTGAAGTGACGGTCTATGTTTATTCAAGATGGTTTTTTTATTTTTCTGATAATGATTGCTGTTATTGTAATAATTGCTTTGATTTAATTAAATATGCATGTGCATATGCATATCGCTTTTGAATACCCAGTTTAAAACCGAAAAAAATATGCTCTTTTCCTTGCCTTAATTGATTCTTATCTGAAATGAGTAGGTAGCTATCTAAGGCTTTCACCGTATATGAATGCTGGGTCGATCTCACTTGTAATTTTAGCCTGCATATTCAAGGGTTTGAAGACGTAGTTTTTGTGAACCTCCGTAAAAGTAAAGACGGTACTTCATAAACACATTTATTGCACTACTGTTAAATGTAAAGTATTGTATACAGTAGAACGCGGTACGGAAAGCAATAAAATCTCAAGTTCCAGAAAAGATTCGATGCGCCCAAAGAAAAATAACTGGATCACTCAAATGCGAATAAATCAACCATTTTTCAGCTTCACGGAAGATGCCACTCAAAATATGGTGGAGTGTCTTGTAGAATAATACTGAAGTTTGCTAAATAAGACAATCCCACAAGCGACTACAGTAGCAATGCAGATACGTTGTATAAATATGTATTTATACGCATGACATATTTGATAAAAACAGGAGAAGAAGTAGTGTAATTTAAACCCTTGCATGGCATTCCGTAGAGACCTTTTTTTGGAAGCGGAATATTTTAAACCTTTCTGAAGTTCGTTATCTTTTTCTTCAGTGTTTCATTTGTTTCGACTCTTGTCACTTTTTAATGTATTGCGGAAATATTTTCATGAGGCGAACCAGTATTTGAAGTACTACATATATGTATATGTGTACATGCTAAATTCCTCCATTTTCGTGGGATTGGAAATCCCTTTACAATATTCTACTCAGCAAAATTCTGTAAATTTATCTTTTCGATGAATGTCAATTTTCGTTAATGTTTTTGCGATTAGGTTCCCACTCTGTATTATTCTTTAAGAATAATCACTAAGTATGTTATTCCATGAGAATTTTGCTAGTAGTAACATTAAGAGGATTTTCACGTGTTTCAACTATTTGCCAATAAGTTCTTCTTCCATATGCTGTTATAAATGATTGATTTATTAGGAGTTTTGATGTTGCATAAACCTTAGCTAGGGTGAGCCCATTAAATTTGTAGTTGATAGAAAGTACATTTATATGTAATTGTTATTTTAAATTAAAAAAAAGTAATAATAATAAACTGGCCGAATTAGATAAAATCAAATTTTATTAAACATTTTGATATTTTCTTTTCTATTCTCGTTTCGCAGGCGACAGTTAATACGTAACATTGGACGCCAATTCATGGTTCCAGATTTTTAGCAAATAAATTCTTTTGATGCATTGATCATTACTACTGCCAAGTTCAAATAGTACGTATTGGTTTAGTAAAACCGGACATATTGCCATGTAAAAATAAATTTTATTTATTAATAGTTTTATTAAAATGTAGAAAAACAAGAACGTTATTTTTTTTCTCTTTAAGAAAAAAAAATTAATTGCTTAATCGCAAACTATTAACCCATTCATGGTAAACCGTTTTACAACCAATCATTTTTTTTTCTATCGCTGTGCTACTTTAAGCTTTCTGTATTTATTTCATGGTTGGAGTATTCTTTTTAAAAACTTACTAATTTTTTTGAAACAGATGAATAAATCGTAATCAAAAAATATCCGTTTTTGCATTTATAATTATACAATATTTTATTCACAGCACAGCGGTTTGTAAAAATACATACAATACATCGGTTTGAAGTACGCTTCTTACATTAATATATGATATGTGTATGTATATTTAATTCTTATTGATTCTTGCAGAATAGTTAGGTCTTTTGATATTTTTCTCCGCTTGAGAATTATTATCTGTAGTAGATATGACTGCCAAAATAAAATCTTATTTCAATTCGTTGCACTTATCTTATAGTTTTTCTCACATCAAGCTTTCATAATCTAAGTTACCAAACATCACTACTACAAGGATATTAAACGATTGTACTGTGCAATCGACAATTTCGGAAATGTTGGTCTGCATTGATAATTTTTGAGGTAAATCACAGATTATTGCTCCTTATTTCAACATAAAAATTCGAACAAGAAATTCAAAAAAAAAAACAGGAAATGTTTTCTCAGAGCAATACTTATTATTATTATTAATAGAAGAAATAAGAGATAAATGAGTAATCTGTAGAAAAAGCCAAAAATATTTAACAAATATGTATTAAAATAATACAACTTGCGTTACTTGATTGCAATCAAGCTTCTTCGGAACCCTTTTAAAACACCGATTCAAAGTTGTGTCCAATTTTGAAAGTAACAATATAGAATGCCGATTTAGTAAATTTTCATATTCTATTAATTTTTTCCTAAATTAACTGTTAAAATGAATGAATTTGGGGTAAAATCAATAACAAAAAAATGTGCTTTACTATTTATAATAATAACTACAAAATGCATGCTTCATTATCAATTTGAAAAGCATATAATATTATTCAACGTTAACTTAGGTAACGGCGGAATGTTTCGTTTTAAGCTTTTTAAATAGCTGCACTAGATATGTAATTGTGTATCCTCCAGGTACATTTTTTTGAGTGAATACCTTGATTTTTATGATAGTGTCTCCACTAATTAAATTTTTCTTCTATGTCATGGTCATGTGACCTTTAGCAACTTTGAGGACTCTTTCTATATGCACTTAAACCCTTTTTTTGTATGTAATGTAAATGTTGGGAGGCTTTTTTATGTTACGTTAAATTGTGTGCATAAGTTTAAAATCGGTTACAGAATGAAATTTTGCCGCAGATAGGTCTGAAAGTAAAGCTTCCTTTATATATGTCAGTGCTTGTCAAATACTTTGAGTAATTATACATGGCGTTTCAGCAGTAAAATGTTACAGATACGGAATGTAGCTGTTTCCCTTTATCTATTTCTAATACTTAAAGAGGAAAAACAAAGTTTCACTCAAAATTTGTAGTCACTTTGATATCCCCAATTTAAAATTTTTAAAAAGATCATCATGTAAGGTGCAACAGAATTTTTCTCAGAAAACGGGCTTTATTCAAGTAAATATTGCACAAAATTATAAAATAATAAATATATAAAAAGTAATGCAAAGTAATTCTTAAACTTGAAGGTTTATACTTTAGGGTGGTTCTACTAAAGGCGTGTCAAAAGAAGAAGTTTTAGCTTTAGTACATATGTACACTTGTATGTACGTTTTGTAGTCATGTTAGCGTCGGTTATATCGATGGCTTCAAACAAATTTTATTTAATTTTTGATAAAATTGAAATACATGCTATTTTATGTGAATAATAACCCTTCTGACAGTTTCAAATTAAAATCGAAAGTGAGCTGTAATTGGAATAACTTTTTGTCTTTTGAAGAATACCATCTGCAACCCATTAGGCAAAATTTGTAATTTTAGCAAATTAATGAACTTGTTGTTTAGACCTTATGCAGCGTTGCGTTATTTATTAAATTGATTGCCATAAAGTTTGAGCTAGTTTGCGCTGACACAAAAATAAATTGCTGCACCATTACTGCGAAAATCATAGGGAGAATTTCAAGAAGACCAGTTTATCTTGGTTCATGTTCACGTTGCAGTATATTTAAAATCAAAATACTGCTAGAAAAACCATTTGTGGTTTTCGAAAATTTAATTGCGAAGGCAAAACAGAAAAACTGATATTTAAATATTTCTCCCAAAATAAACTTGTTAAACCTAAACGTTTGGTGATACCAAAAAAAAACCATAAATATTTTATATAACTAATTTATGGGAACATTTTAAAGCTTTTGAAACGATCCTGTGTAGGAATATAAAGCTCATAGTTGTTGCACTTTCCGGAGGTTGGGAATGTATATAACTTTGTTTATTAAATGTTTTTAAACAGCAACAATCACATAGAAGTAGACATGTTGATGTTAAAATCTTCGTACCTTCCTTTAAAAAAAATGTTTAGAAATATACACGATATAGTGAATTTTGTTTGTACTCGTATTATATGGTCTGGTTTCTATCTTGAAAAACTTCCATGTAAATCGGGTATTCTGGTGGGCTCAGTTTACATGTAAACTGAAAAGGTGGCATCAGAAGAAGCTAATTTTTTTATAACCTATATATAGACTGTATATCTCGGCATCAAAATTGGTTAGCTTACAAACGCTGTTTCCGAAAACGTCACTTGATCGTCATTTTAATCATCAATTTGATCGTCATTGCAGCATTTAAGGGTTGCAAGCGTTATATGACATTGATCTTTGTCATCTGCATGATTTTCTTCTTTTAATCATATTTGAAGTTTTCAAACAAAGCACAATGGAGCTTGACATACCGTCGCGTCCGTGGTTCCAAACGCAGTGTGATTTATAATGACGTTTTCGAACAAATGACTTTCGCAGCTTCCGTTGAAGAACATTTTGTAAAAGCAATTTGATGCAGATGACGTTTTCGAAAACGGCCAAAATATAATAAAATAACCCTTTACAATTTATGTTTCTTCTCAAAATTTATATATGTATTATAGTAGAAAAAACATGCTTAATATTTTGTTATCCATTCTTCAAGGATTTGCAGGTGTTACAAGTTTTGAAACGAGTTTCAATGGCTCCTCTGACCCGAAATTTAATACATATTTTTGTAATCCGATCAGCTGTTATGTATTTAGAATTTTCCAATTTCAAATATTAGTTATATTGCCTTCACTTAAATGTATGGCATGAGAAGTTTTATAAGTTTATTTATATATTTATAAACATATTTATAATTAATGTATTTTCCACATAATTATTCGTAAACTATGTAAACATAGAAAAACAAAAACACAAGATGTATACGATACATTAATAAAAATCGGAAGCAGCACTTTTCGTCATTTTCTTGTGTTATATTCAACATACTAAATTTATCAACAAAAAAATACGAAATTATTTATACAATATATTTAAATACTATATTTCTCAAAAAAGGAAAAACTAAAATAATAAACCAAAATTATAAAATAATATATATACATATATATACATTATATATTATAAAAAAAAACAAAAACTAATTATGCAGGCAATCTGTAGAACAATTCGATTATTATTATCATATTGCATTAAATTATCACAAAAATAAAAAAAAAAAACAAATTAGTATTTATATATTTACAAAAAAAAAAAACAAAAATTAAGAAAAACAACAAAAGAAACACGGATTCGATTGGTTACATCTAAATAGAAAAAAAAAAGTAAAATGGAAACAGATATTCAAATCTATTACAAAATTAACAGATACATGATATTAAAAGAGAAAAAACAAATACAGAGTAAAGGAATAAATATAATAAATAAATAATATATTTACAGATTTTTTTGTACTACAACAAAAGCAGAAGAATATTAAGTAATATTTGAAAATAAATTAATAAAAATGAGAAATAACAATACAAATTAAGTTTAAAAGGAATATTTAGCAAAGAAATGCGGTAACAAATAAACAAAACCGAAAATAAGGAAAATGTATAAACAAAACAACAACAAAAAAATAGCAAAATCTTAATAAAAATTATGATATAATCAACCAAAGATGGTAAAGGTTTTTTACTTAAATTTTTCTGCAAAATGGAAGAGGATTTTTAATCAATTTTTACCTTTTTTCGGTGTATTCAATTCCTCTTTTCAAATCGCGCATGTACATAGAAAGTGACAAAAAAAAACTGATCAATTGATGAATTTATTAAATGGTTTCGTTCTCACGAATTTAAATAGAATTCAAAAGGAATTCGGGTTAAGGTCTAGTAATAGAATGTGGAGTTTTTTTTTTTTGTTTAAACTAATTTCGAATACTACATTATCTATTTGAATCTAACTACGTTACCGTTAACTTTGGTCTTCTATCAACACCAATAGAAATTTTAATACTTACCACTCTCAACATTTCATCAATCAATAATGTCTTCTCTTCAATCAACAATTTTTTGTGTTTTTTTTTTAATATATTCATTTTATAATATATATATTTTTTTTTAATATATGAATATTCAATTGCATTTACGTTAATATAACATATATGTATACATATGTATTTATATGTATGTATGTATGACATAAAAGAGAAATAAACGGAAAAGACTATCAAATAAAACCACCCGTTAGATCGAATTAATCGAGCTTGCATACAAGTAATTTCACACCTCCAGAACATTATGAAATATAGTAAAGCAGACAGAATCTATAGCATCTATGTAGTCTATTTTACATAGAGTTATATTATGTAATGTCATAACATTTTAAATAGAAATAAATAAACAGACACAATCAATACATACAATTAATTAAAACAAAGTTATATATCTCTCTAAAAAAAAGAACTCTAAATATGGTACATACATATATAGATACAAAATACAAATATTAAAAAAATTCTAGATAATAGCTTAGATATGTATATAATAGCAGTTCCAAAATGAAACGAGATTGTTTTAAGAACACTCGTATCATATACGAAATTAACTAAAAAAAATTGCAATTCCAGGTATTATGTTACATGTATATAAAAAAAAACTACCTTTAAAATGTTGAACTCTATGGATTAAGGATTTGGTGTATGCATAATGGCATATTTAATCGAAAGGTGATTACATAATAAATGAAGCAAAGACTGTATGGTATTTCCACCTAAAATACTATTTGAAAAATTTAAATAATGAATTATATAAAAATAAATATTCAGATTAACAATTAAACCAAAAAATATGGATATCATTTACAATACATTTAAAAGTTGAATTTAGATTTAAAAAATCTCAAAAAGTTGTTGATTGAAAAGATTTTGGTATTTCTTTTTTTAATAATTTAGCGTTCTTAGAAAATAGAGATCGAAAACATAAATATGATTCAGTAAGTCTTGACCCGTTCGAATGATCCGATTATGATGTGCGCATAATCTACAATCTAACATATCGTAAAATGTTCATTATTTTCTAACATATTCGCGTATTTTTTTACCATTTAAAAATTTCTGCCACAGCATGTATGTATGTATATATTATTCAAATATTCTTCAGTAATCGGTTAGATCTATTTTTTTATGTTAAATTTGGCAGTTGAGTAGAATTGCTGCAATTTTTACAACATCTATAACATGCCAAAGCTTTCATACTTTTCATATTGAAAACTATTAATTATTTTTAACATTATGCTGATTCATTGACCACATTGGGGTTTTATTTATAGCCCTAGTTAATATTTTTTTTCGAATATGTCCTCCAATGGTTTGAACTTAAATCTCAAATTTCTTTATGCAACAAATAATGACAGGCGGTAAAGTGACAAAAGACCATAACCATATAAGGACTGCCAAAATTTAGGATTATTTTCCATAATGTATTCGTATTTTTGTTCCCGCATTACAAACTAGCAAAACTGATGGCGTTTTGTTAAAATCGATCTGCGCAAATCAAATTAACAAGAGGATTTAAATTTTGGAAATACTAGTAGCTTCAGATTCACATTCTGGTCAGCCCTTTATACTTGAAAATATTTGGAAATCAACTATCTACTCTACACTTCACTTGCACGACAAAGACAACCAATTTTACATAGTTTTGTTATTCGCTCACAAAAATTGCATGATTTTTTTTTCGAGCAAGGACGTTAGATATAATCGCTCCTTTTTCACCCCAAGTACGAGGTCTGTTCAAAACGTACCCAATTTGTATCCATAAAATCAACATTTATTGAGATACAATTGGTAACACTAATCTCCTTTGTGCCTCTTCACATTGGCGCGGGCAGGAAGATTGTCCGAAAGAGAGAGGAACGCTTTTTATTGAAGTGGGAAGAAGGGTTAATTGCACCGAAAATCTATTTCTAAAGTGGATTTTCGGGTGAAGCATGTCATTTTATCCAATTCTTTCCATTTCTGACATATTTTTTCATTTTAGTCTTGGTCGTTGATGAGCAAGGAAGTGTGAAGAATAGGAAAAAACGTATGTTTCAGGTAAACTGCTCAAATTAAAAATGCTCCGATTCAAGTGTTCCACTTGTCAAAAAGTCTTTCAACCTCATGAAAATGTGAACATTGCGTCCATGGTGAGGACTTTCATCTACTCGCCAATGTGAATACTTAAGGTACTCAATTTCTTGCAACGGTTCAGCACCGGGTTTTATAAAAAGCAACATAACATGTGTGTACGTGGGAACAGCGATTCCTTCCCATATACTGATGAAATAGTTGTCTTTTAACCACAGTTATCTTGTGTACATATATACATATAATGTGACCGAATAGGAAGATAAAAATGAAATAAAACAAATTTTCTAGAAGAATCTCTCATGTAAAAGTGCGAACAGAGATCAATTTTTTGTTAAAATAAACTGAACTGTGCAATCGCAATGAAAAAAAAACGTGTCAAACTATTACCACAACACATCTAGACCGGTTTATTTTCATCATGGGATCTATATGGATCACGAGTGATAACAAAACGCGACTAATGCGGGTTTTTTTTTGTAATTGGCTCGCTCTTAAGGGGTTCGTAATATCCTTAAAAATATTTGCACACAGCGCGGCGAAGGAAAGTTGGGGAGAAGGAAGAAGTACTACTGAGGCGTACTCATGATGAACCACGTCACTGGAGCCAATAAAGACGGTCAGCATGACTTTTACATTGCTCCGGACCTGCCTTGCTTTGTTTGCCATCGACTTGGTGACCTTGTACCCATAAACACAAGATCGTTTTCATTTGAGAATCCCCAAGCTTTAAACAAAAACTAGGTATACTGACTAATGGTGACCCCAAATTTTGTTTCTTCCGCCAATAAAAGTGATGGTTGGATACTTTTTGAACAGATCTCGTATATGCGAACATACTAAGTATTGGATACAAAAAAACGATGCAAGCCTGAATTGTGATAGATTTTGCTTATGTTTGAGACTGCTTGGAAGCGCATGCTACTCATCTACTCACTGGAAAATGATATTTACGAAACGGTTGAACTTTCTCCACTTTCATATTTAACCCAATTACATTATAGGCGCATATATCTTTTTTAATAATACAATAATTGTGAAGAGAGTGCTTTCCATAAAATCGTCATTGGCAACTCCACTGAAAAAATATAAAATGGGCAGGCCTTCCACGTCCATGCATTGTCTACACTCTAGTTTCGCATCTGTCAATACCACATTATCCAATTATCCAATGCCATTCAAGCTGATAATCAGTACTCGCTGAGACTCAGCGTAAAAGTATTTTTACGCTCGAATTTCGTCTAGATATCACTTCCAGGATTACGGAATAGTCTGGAAAAGAGGGCACATGCGCAAGAAATTGCACGGTGATTTGAAACGGACTATACTGAGATGGAGTAATGTGTCCCGATTGTTAATAAAGCTCAAATCTTTCCGTCATCAAAGCTGTTGTTCAAGTTTTGAATTCAGAACCTTTTCGGCAGTTTTATATTTGAGTTAATAGCGGTGCGAGATTGCCTGTCTTTTACCATTTTAGAGGTATTACGTCTCGTGGTCGTATAGTCTCCAAGCCGTCAGTTTCGATCAATCCCTTCAAGTGTGGTGTTAAAAACAAATGCATGGCAGCGTCTCACCATTTTACTTTTTAGCGCAGAAATATCAGTGACTTTATAACCGATGTTTATAGAGCAGTAGGGGTTGTCCGTTGTCACTTTGCATCAGCATTTGCTATATAAAATGGGTCATGCTGTAGTACTGATATGAATTCCCTTGTTTTTTTTTTTAATATCTGAATAAGAAATATGGATATTTGATCTGTAAGCATCTTAAAACAACACTTATAAGAAGTTATGTTCGATATACTCGTATAATTGGGATATAGCCGTTCAAAGTAAGATCAAAAGGATCTTCTATGTAATTTCACAAAGGCTATTCCCTGTCCCACAGGAATTGCATACTTATTTACAAAATACAGGAGAAATGTTACTCTCTTTTGAAGACATTGTTCATGTATCCTCACATATATCTGTCAATTTTTGAGATCGCAACGGAAGCCCTTATTATGCTATGTTTTTCCGTCCTTATTTGTAAAAATTGCATTATATATATTCGGCAATAGATTCTTTGAAGATAACTACATTCCTCGTAAACTTAAGTTATAAGTAGTAAGTTTGTAGTATTATGGAGCCTTCCTAGCAAGCCTACCGCCTTTTTAATTCAAATGATATCACTATATCTTGTTCACACATGATGTTGATTTAATCGTAGAAAGATGGTAAGAAAGCTCGAAATTTGTAATTCTTTATATTTTTATCAATATATCACCTTAAAGCCAACAAACTATCTAACTGGGTGTAATTTTGTTTTTTAACAGTAAAGCCATTTCAAAAGTATCGATTATTATTAATTTTTCTTCCTTAATTACTAAGCAATCAAAGATTAGATTGGAACAATGAGCAACAACTAGGTTAGTCATCTCGCATATCTTCTGTACATTTTGTTATTGTTTACAAATAAAATCATCTATATTTATTATTAATGTATTACTTAACCAGCTTTTTTGTTTTGCTTTAAGGTCTTCTACATCCAAGTGCTCATTCCTCGTCCTCATCATCAGCGTCATCTGGTATTCATCAAACAAATAATATAAACAACACTGGACACCCATCTTCAAGTTGGATGGTACAATTTCCAATGATGAAATTCTACGATTCACAATCACTACAACAGCAGGCGGCGGCACTTCTTGCAGCACAACAAGGATTGCAATCGTTGCTGTCGCCGCCATCTTCAGGCAATTCAAGTTCATCTGGTTCAGCTGCCTCGCAAAATAGCACATCCTGCCAACCAATTACATCCTCTGTTACTAGTTATCCGCATGCTATGGATTGTGATCCACCAGCTCCTCACCCTGCGCCAGTATCATTGCCACCGCCATCACGTTATAGTTCATCAAATCAAGGACATATCCACCATGTAAATAATACGCCTATGGGTGGTAATAATACAGGTGGTAGCAATAGATCCAAGTATCAGCGGAGATGCGATCATTTGGCTAGTGATCGTTCTATACCCAATTTGATCAATTCGTCATCATCGTCATCAGTATCAGCATCCTCCGTACATCATAAAGGTCCTGCGCCTATGCATAACTATGCTCAAGCATCTTTGCCAATCGAATTTGATTTGGGCCAATCATTAATGGCCACTTCTCAACTTATGATGACCGATTCTAGCGTCATTTCGGCTTCTGCGGCAGGTAACTTAACTTCGTCAACTGGTCCTACAAGTTTTCCATCTTTACATGGTAGCAGCCATCATTTGTTTGGTATTGGAACCAGCTTCACTGATACCACTAGTCCGCCCAGTAGTCTTATTAATCATCAGGGAAAAGTAATTCGCATGAATCCACCAGTTAGTTCTGGACCAACGTCCATGATTGGAGATCGTTCAGGCGGCAATCCAATAATGGGTAGCAGCAGTGGTGGAGGTAACGGTGGTTCAGTTGGTGGTGGCGGTGGGGATGGATCTTCTCCCATGGTAGGTGTTTGTGTTCAACAGAGTCCAGTAGTTATACATTAAAAGTGTGTGTATTTGAAGAATATTCAAATGAGATCAACCTCTTAGTATAAATCTTTGTAAATCAAATATTTAAGAAAAAAAGGAAATCGTAAACCATTGCTTTCTCTTAGTAAAAAGAGATTTCATACAATACCTATTTAATTATTGACTTTCTGCACACAATAACAAAAAGTTGTTCTTGTCTAGTGTATTTTTTTAGATTAAATACAGTGTTATAATTAGATTGATTTACCTTCTCCTGCGGGAACAAAGAAAATTACTCGTGAGCTGCACTCAAAATATCCGTCCATAACATTTTACACTTTCTTAAAAGACTTTAGCATTTGTATATTTTTATGTGTGATGTAAGATTATTAAAAATTTCCTTTAAGGGATCTACGGCTCACAAGAATATTCGAAATAAAAAATGTGTGCTAAAATATTAAGATTTAAGTAAGATAACCGAGAGAACTCGAACAGAACAAATATAAATTAACGTTTCTGTTCCTCTGGCAAAAACATCGACTTACATAAACATTGATAAGGATTATTTGCATCACTTAAAAAACTAAGGTATGTTATTCATCGTCATTTAAAGTTCTACTTAAGGAAATTCCAATTCATATATATTTTCTACTGCAGTCTTAATCCTGCCAAAAATGAACGACGACTTCAAAAGTCTGAAGAACCCAGCATCTTTACAAAGCCATTATGAGTATTAATTGTAGCCTTTACCTTTACGATTTGCTATATATGAAATGGGTTAGCGAAGGTGAAAACCATTGGCCAATATATGTTTATATATTCAAATGCTATTTCTCTGAACTGCTTTCATATAAAATATTCTCTTGTTACTCATTTAAAGTTCTTTGCATTGATAAAAAATGGTGATTTAAAAACGTTATACATATGTCTATCTGTTCACATTGGTGTGGGCAGGGAGATGGTCCGAAAGAGAGGGAAAGCTTTTTATTTAAGTGGGAAGAATAAGGGTTACTTCCACCGAAGGTTCCAACAACGAAGCCAAACACATACCCAATTTATCCGACAGCTCAATGTGCGTTGAAGCAATCCGCATTGGTTCAATACCCGTAGAAATGCTGGTGTTTATATGAAATTATTCAAAATGAGCAAGAGAAAATTAAGAGAAGTTTAAGAAACAGTTGATTGAACTGACACTTGACACTAACACTGATACATTGTTCTTATTTCTTTGTCTTTCCAAATATTTCGTTTACAATCCCACATTTTAAATAAACAACTGATTACCTGCCCGATAATGGAAGAATACATTGTTCTTATTTCTTTGTCTATCCAAATATTTCGTATGCAATCCCACATTTTAAATACACAACTAATACCTGCCCGATGATGAAAGAATGATGAGAGTGCGAGAGAGTAAAATGTTTCAATGATTTGAAAATGTTTATATGATATTTGAAAGCGGTTACATATTTTTAATGCGTTTTAAGCGGCCCATACACAACACACTTGTGTCGGTGTGCTGAAATGTATGGAGTGTATGGGGCAGTCCGCGCACCGATTTTGCGGTGTGCCACACTGTGTGAGCAAAATCAAAACATTTTAATTTTTTGTGTCGATGTTCCTAGAAGTATGCTGTGGATGGGTTGGTGCGCGCACGCTCAAAATATCAGTCTTTATTTTATCGCAGTAGTGTTAAAATCGGATAAAAAAATGTTTCAAAATGTCAATTAGGGACTGCGACTGCTACTAACACTGTTCCTTCTACGTCCAAGTTCAATAGAGAACAAATGTGTGCGAATATTGTGTGATGTGTATGGCGGAAAGTCCGCTTTTACACATCGCAAGTGTGTAATGCGCATGTTCTGGTTATTTTCTTTTGAACTGTCAATCAGTGTTGCGCGCAATTTTACACGAAAGCCTTTCCCACTTCTTTGGTTTTTCATGTTATTTGACAGCTCTCTTTCATTTCATCTTTGGCGCTCAGTGTTTCATAATTGAAAATGAGCCCGCTTGTTAATTCTTTGGTCCATTTCAGTTCATTCGCCATACTGAAATGTTGTGCTCGTAACAACAGTCAAAGAAATAATGAAGCAAATGCGAAAAAGAGAGAAGAAGGAGAAAAAGAAATGTCAGAAACTTGCAATGAAAATACTACCCACATGCAGTGGGAATTTGGTTAATTGGGTATTTTTTGTTTCATTATCCCTCTCTTTTGCACTCATTCGAATCTTTCAAAACTTGCGACGTGTAAAAGCGGACAAAGCGACACCGATGCTCACAACGAAGTGTGCACACAAGTGTGGTGTGTATGGGCCGCTTTATAAGAAGGAATGAACGTATGCGTGTTGAATATTTCAATGCGGTTCGAAATGGTATTTATATGGCGTATTGAACCAATGCGGGTTGCTTCAACTCACATTGAGCTGTCGGATAAACTGGGTAACAGTCGATTTGTCGAAAACAAAAAACCTGGTTTGAGACACAATACTATTTGCATATTTATATGTGTTGGTACATTTTGACATAAAATCCAGAAGAAAAATGTTGCTTCTGAAAAGTGTGAAGAGTACCAATGAACCAGTTTCAGGGGACTTTTTTCTCCGGAGTGCAAAAAGAAGGATTCTGCCGGTCCATTGAAGACGCAATTATAAATTTTTTGCTGAGTGACTAGCTGTGTAGGACTGGCCCATTAAAATTTCATGTAAGCATTGAGAAGTCTAATATACAGGTGCAATTTTCTGTTGTAAAAAAATTGTGAGAACAATGAAATGATTCGCTTGTTTTTCTCAAAAAATAAGAACTCTCACAAAATGAGAAAGAGAAAGAAATATGTTTAGGCCTAGTAAATATTTCGCCCCATACGTGGCTTCTAACAGGCTTGTTCGCGTATTGTCCAAAACTAGAAAAATAAATCTACGGAAATCTACGTTCGCGTACTTATATGTATTTTTCGTAGTTTTTCGCAGAAAAGAGCAATTCATTTAGCCTCTTTTGTCGATTTTAGTCCAAGAAATATGATCGTATGTATGTATATATGTATGTATATTTATTGAGTCTGTATATATTGAAACGATTACATTTTGTGTGTGAAATTTGATCAAGCAAATTTCTAAAAAGGCAACATTCAGCTTTTTTTTTATTTGAAAGTGTCATTGGGTTTGTTTTATTTCGAAATACAACTTTTTTTAATTTGCTTTTCCAAAAATAAGACAGAATATATTAAAAAGCAGGTAAATTAAATAAAAGTGTTCCCCAAAGTAAGATTATCGGAAGAATTTATTCCAACTCATTCTAGGTTTAAATAATATTCGTCCTGAAACTCAAGAATTTAAATACAAAACTGCTAAATTCCTTGAAACTATGTTATTTTTTTAAGAAAAAAAAAAAACTGCACAAAACTGTTTAAAATCCTTTCGCTTACTTTTTAACCAATTTTCTCTCCGAGAGAGAATTTTATAGTCACATTAGTTTTGACACATTTAGTCCAAAAAGTACGAACGGACCTAAATTTGAATGGGGAGACTAAATTATCATTGTAATTTGACGCATTGTTGGACTTAAGCCAACCATTCATCTTACGTGATTTAAGTTTTTTTTTTGTGCCGTACGGGAATCGAACCGTCCGATTTGCATTACCGCTTGAACCACGGACACCCACTTATTCCGGGTCTTAAAATTAATATGGGATTGGGCCCACGTTTTATGAAATTTTATCTGTATGTTGGAACAAAGAGGGAAGCAGAATACTCGTCTTCTGTCACCAATTATGTTTGCCAATTAATGGTTATATGTTGGTTCTGATTGTTACCAAGACGTTTAAAATGTAGTCTATATGTAGTAGACTACAGTACTTAATACTCCGTTGGTATTTCACACGTGGAAGTGAATATTTATTTCTAATATTAATTACAAGTAAATCAAAATTTTCGTCCATAATAAACTTACGCCTGTGGTGCTATTAAATTCTCGTCCCTTGGTTTTATGTTTGCAGTGTGAAATGTTTCCTATATACATCCATATGTTCGTACGAGTATGTGCCTGTTCACATTGTGCCCGTTCACATTGGCGCGGACAGGAAGATTTTTTATTGAAGTGGGAAGAAGAAGGGTTACTTCCACCGAAAATCCTTTTTCCATATCGTTCCATTTCTGACATATTTTTTCATTTTAGTTTTGATCGTTGATGAGCAAGAAAGTGTGAAGAGTAGGAAAAAATGTATCTTTAAAGGCCAATTGCTCAAATTTAAAAAATAAAAATGCTCCGATTCAATTGTTCCACTTGTCAAAAAGTCTTTTAGAAAACACCATGAAAATGTGAACACGATGTTCATGGTGAGGACTTTCATCCCCTCGCCAATGTGAACAGGCACTATGTAAGACGAGAATTTTCATGCTTTTGGTCATAGACCCACAAAGTGTTTGAGAAAAGTAAATTAATAAAAAGGCTATATAACGAATCTCTAAGTCTTTATAATCGAAAATCTTTTAGCTACACATGCTTTCTCATTTTATTATATTCCTATTACGGAAAGAAAAAAGAATAATATGCTAGCAAGGGCTTGATTTAAAACAAACTATTTATGCTTTATTCTATATCGATCACACGAGTAATTAAGTTAAAATAAAATTTTCTTAAGTCTGTTTTAAAAAGAGACATTTTATGTGCACGACTGTATACATATACCTATACATATATGCATACCTATTTGCTTTCAAGTATATATATATTTGCTTTCATATAACGGGTCGTTAGTAAACTCTGATATTCATTTTTAATTGTCAATAATGCAATAATTCTTTACAAAAAACACGAATTACAAAAATCATACATTCATCTAAACATCTAAACACATATTCGAATAAATGTAAAAGTGTAAATAACAAATAAAAATAAAAAAAAACTCTGTACTCGCTTTGTTATAACCATAAATTAATAGTACAATTCTTACGTTAACCAGGTTTATATTTACATTTAACAGTTAAAACAGTAATAAGCTGAATCTACCATAAGCAAAAAGTGCAACCAAAATCATGAGTGCAGCAATTTCATATCTGATTTAAGAATACATTTTAATTTACATGTAGAAAAAAAAGATTGTTTTCCTAAATTCATTAGCAAATGAACGATATATTACTTATGTAAAATATAACAAAAAGAAGAAACATATTCTTATTTTAGTTAAAATATGCCTTCAGCCTTGTCTTAAAACAGTGTATCTGATCGTGTAAATCATTAAGAATATTAAATGTTATTTGAAATAATAATCAAACAAAAAATAGAATTATATTTTTCTTTTTGGCTATGTAATGCTTAGGAAAAAGATGGAGTAAATACATATATCTATTTAATAAATCATAATTAAGAGTTTAATCTTAAATAAAATATAATACAAATACGTTTACACATGTACGTACATCCAATCAATAAAATATCAAATCGTTTAATTTTATAAGGCAGCTAATCGAGGTTCTGCAAGTACGAGCGATAGTTTTTTTTTTGGCTGCTTAAAATTTCGTGCAAAGTGTTAGAGAAAAAATTAAATAAATTATCGAAAATCTTGCTTCCAAGGTATTTCATAATAATGTATTGTTAAGTTTTATTTATTAGGCATAAGTGTATGTTATAATTAGTTTAAGTTTACGTATACTCCTAATTTAAGATATATTCGATGAAAATAAATAAAAAAAAAACTAAATTTTCCGAAATTCATATGGTTTTTTTCTAATCTGATTATAAATCAAAAACGCATTCTTATTCTGTTCTGATTGTCGACCTTGTTTGGGCCCTTTGTTTAAAATACATACATACATACTAATACTACATATGCATGTAGCATACATACATTTCAATATCATTTATTGTAGCTTAGTTTTATGTGACCTTTATTTTAATTATTACTTCATTGCATTTTTTTAAATATATTCTAAGTCTATTATGGTTGCGAAAGAAAATACGTAGATATTTTTTAAATATGCGAATTAAAGAATCTCTAAAGAATTTCTTTTAAAACTGGATTGGGACGGTGTGGAATGAAATTTAATTATTATTATTATTATTATTTATTTTTTTTATTAAATAGTAAATAAATTACAAATTCAATAACTTAAGCTAGAAATTAGCTACCAGGGCTATTGACTAGAGTAGTAAGAGAATTTAATTTAGAGATTTTTTTCTTTTTTAATAAGATTTTCGAGTTTCAAATCTTTAATTATATTGTACACCAAATTAATATTATCCATGTTAATTTCATTTAAAAGATGTTGTATGTTGTTATTAGATATTTTAGTGCATGTCAGTGAGACTTTTGGACAGGTCAGAAGATGAGTCATTGTGAGAGTAAAGTTGTTATCTTCACAAAGATAGCAGATGAGACTCCCTGTTGAACAGATGCTTATGTGTTATGTATGTGTGGCCTAGTCCGAGTCTGATGTATATTTTTAGTTTTTTGTGAGATATATTGTTAGATATAAATTGCTCTAACGCCGTTTGGATTTATGATTTTGTAGGAATGGTTGTAATTTGCCCAAGTAGTTCTTTTGTATTTCCAATTTTGGAGCAGAAAATTCGAGGTGTCCCTTTTATTGTATTGAATGAATACTTTAAGTGGTTCCTTTGAGGCTGATTTGGCTTCCGCATCTGCTGCCTCATTTTCGTAAATGCCGACGTGGCCGGGGATCCAAACGATTTTTAAGGTCTCGGAATTCAGGATGAGATGGTTTCGTATTAATTCGATTATTTTAATGGAGTTGGAGATGTTTTTTATAGCTCGTATTGTAGAAAGGCTGTCAGAAAATACAATAGTTTTTTTCTTTTGAAAATGAGTCATCGCTTTGTATATGGCAAACACTTCAGCGTGAAAGTTGATGTAGATGTTGGCAATAGTCCTTTGGAAACAACGAAACTGGTCTCATAAACCACGGCAAAAGAGGTGTGGTGTAGGTGTCTGCTTTGGATGCATCTGTGAATTGCAGTTTCCATCCAAGCGATTTATATTTATCCAACATGTCCAGAAAAAGAGTTTTGTAGATGTCGTCCGTAGTTGAGCCTTTTGGATAGTTACAAAGATCGGTGTTTGTGGTGTAGTTTCGTAGATTCCAAGATGGTTGGCTCAACCTTCTGTGATCTTGAAAGGAGATTGGTACGTTAAATTTTTTGCAAATGTGACTGTCCGGCATAATGTAGATGCATTTTTTGGTTTTTATTTATTAGGATCTTCTTGACCTCAGAATGGATGGTTGTTTTTTTGTGAAGAGTTACGATACCATTGGAGGAGAGCTTCTACAATTAGAGAAAAAATGTCTCCCAATTTGTGCAGGTTTTTATTCTTAGAAAAAATAATTAAGTCGTCAGCATAAAGTGAGTGCTCAACGTTTCGGAAACTGTCTATTATGTTGCTAGCATCGTTAAAAGCGATGATGAATCGGACCACTGATAGTGGTGATCCTTTGGGGATGCCATTGTTTAGTTTATGTGGGTTTGAGTGAATGTTGCTATATTTTATTCGGAAGTGTCTGTTCGACAAAAAGGATTTTATGTATTTATACATTTTTGGTCCGATTTTCCATTTTATTATTATTTTATTATTTATTTTATCCAAAACAACATGTGCCCCGATCCTGTCAAAAGCTTTTTGAAAGTCAAGGCCAAGGACAGTGGCATGATTTCGTTCAGACAATGTTGAGCAAGTGAAATGGTCAATATGAAGAAGAGCATCTAACGTGGATTTCCCTTTTTTAAACGCGACTTGTCGGTTGTCAATTAGTTTGTCCTTCTCGAGAAACCAAAATAGGCGTTTCGTTATGATTTTTTCCAGAATTTTCCCGGTACATGGAAAGAGGGATATTGGGCGATACCCAGAGGTTAAAGTGGGGTCTCCATTTGGTTTGGGTAATGGAATAATGTTTGCCGTTTTCCAGGCTTGCGGGATTATACTTGTATCAAATACTCTGTTGTAAAGTTCCAGGAGACGTGTTTTAAGAGCCTGTGGAGAGTTTTTTAACATTGCATAGGAAATGCGATCGAACCCCGGTGTTTTTCCTTTGATTGTTTGCAGACACGAAGTGAGTTCCAACATATTAATTTCTGATTCAATAGAGATAGCTGAAAGACTGGGGTTAAAAGATAGATTTGAATCGTTAAACGTTCTTTGTTTTCAACTGATGAAAGCGTCTTCGAAGTTGGATACGTCGGAAGATTGTCCCCATGTATCGGCAAAGTGTTCTGCAATTTTTCTGGGACATGTCAATGCTGTAGTTACTGTTTTAATTGTTTCAATTTTGTATGGAGAATATGTGCCTGTTAGCGATTTTATGTCGGCCTAAAGTTTTTGGAGCGTTGCCTTAGGCTTATGTTAGATGTAAATTTTTCATAACATGCCTTTTTTTCAGCTTTCACTTTTTTACGGAATTCTGCATTTAGTTTGCGGTATAAGACTAAGTTTGGATCGGTAGGGCATTTTTTTAAAAGTTGTACCAAGCTTTTTGTTTTTGTTTATGTAAAGAACTTATTTCCTTATTCCACCAAGGAGGTGATTTTGTATGGCTTTTATTGTATGTTTGGGGAATGGCTTGGTTTGTTGCCGTGCGTATAGAGTTGTAAATCAAAGCAGATTATTTGTTGGTGTTTGGGGATCTTTGTCTTGCGAGCAGTTCTTTAGTAACTATAAATCGAAATAAATCCCAGTTGGCCTTGTCGAGAATAAACTTTATGCGTTTTCTTAATTGTTGATTATTGCGACTGGTATTAAAGTTAATAAAGATTGGAAAATGATCACTCCCAGAAAGGTTGTCGTATATGTCCCAAGTGGTTTTATTGAGGAGACAGAGCGTGATTAGTGCAACATCAAGGGGTAAACGTTCTATGAATGGAAAAGTGGGTTGGTCGACCGTCATTAAGTATAGCTAACCCAGAGTTAGCAATAAAATGCTCGACTGTTTTGCCGCGTTTATTAAGTTTCTCAGAACCCCACGATGGACTCCATGCATTAAAATCACCTTTTATAAGGACTGGGTTATTAATACCATTCATGATATCTTCGAGGTCTTTTGTAGAAAAAAATTGATCTGGATGGATGTAAAGGGAGATAATTGTAAATTGGATATTTAAATTGATTTGGACTCCTATTGGTGATATGTTTGAATGGATTGTGATGCTTGAATGTGGAATTGACTTATGGATGAGGACTCCAACGTCCTGTTTTGAAGTCGACACCAAGTCAACATTGTGGAAGTATGGCGAATATTGTTTGGGGGGGAAATGGGTGGCGGTCGGTTGGGAGATGTGTTTCTTGCAGGCAAATAACTTTTGGTTGGTTATCTTTTATGAGTATTTGCAATTCGTGTAGGTTATTCAAGTAGCCATTGAGGTTCCATTGAAGAACAGTAAAGCTTTGGCATATTGAAGGTGAAGAGTTTTGTTTTTTTAGTTTGAAAGAGAAAATTTTTGAAGATTTTGAAGGCATCTTTTGTATTAAATTATCGCCCGCGGAGGCCTGGTTTTTGTAAGGAAGTTCATTTCTAGGTTGATTCATCATCGTGATTCATATGATTGTCAGGTAAGTAGTATTTATTTTGTGATAGGAGTGAGTTTGTTAATTTTGTTAAAGGAGACGAAAAGCTTGAATGTGTATGTGATTTTGTAGTTTCAGTTGAAAGTGTCTGTGAGAGAGAGCAAGTATGTGTGCTGTTGTTGTCGCTAGTGTGTAGTCCATTGTTATTGTTTTTTTGTTTTTTTTTGTGTGGGGAAATCAGAAGATGTGTTTTGAGAGACATGAGTATGTATTGTGGGAGTAATCCAGCCAGTATCGTAGATCTTCTGATTGTTTGTGTTTTTACTATTAGTTGTTGATGAATTTGTAAATAGGATTTGGGGGATTGCCATTAGTTGTGTTGTTTCTTGGAATAGAGAGAGTAGATGATTTGGAAGAAGTGGAGGGAGGAGATAGAGGTGAAGGAAGTGTAGGATTTAATGATGAGCTATAGATGAGCTCTGTACTATTGAAGAGTATGTTTTAGAAAGGAGGGGAATCGGATTTTATTTTTTATATTTTTTTTTTTGCATCAGACATAGACCATTTATACACGCTTTTAATTTTTAGAATTTCTTTAGCCTTGATGTATGCCTTGCAGTTTTTTGAAGATGATGGATGTTCTTCGGAGCAGTTGGCGCATGTTGTTCGGTTGATGGAGGGGTAGGTTACATGTTTCGCAAGATTCTGAAGAAGTGCATCTTTTTTTTGTGTGCCCGAGGAGTTGGCACTTGCGACAGCGCATAGGATTAGGGTTATATTCGTCTATTTTCACGTTATACCAACCTATATTGACAGAAGAGGGGGGACGAAAGCGATCAAATGTAAATAGAACGAGTCCGGTGACACGAAGGTTGTTGTCAGGTGTGGTCTTTACTTATACCGTCGATAGCTTTTTTTAGTAAGAATATACTAAAATAGGACAGAAGCGTTTTTTCTTCACTTGGTGAAATAGTAATATACTTTGGGTCCGAAAGAGTTGTATTAATTTGTAAAGGATTGTCAAAATCAATATGTGTGGGTTTATGTTTTTTTCTTTTTTTCACATTTGATTCAGGCACAGTTTGTGGCTCTTTGTTAAGCAGCTAAAACCTGTTGCCCGAGAGCAGAGTTGGCCTAGGGGCCATAATTAATTACGAACTTGATCACACTATATATATATTTTTGGGAGGTCGGAGAGAAACAAAAATAGTGGAGAAAGTTGTCACAAATGCAGGGATAATACCGGTGGAAATTGAGAAAAAAAAGTGAGAGCGATACTGGAAGACGAGCTTACGTCTTGAAAGTCAGACGCGGGAATGAAATTTAAATTCAGTAGCTTTCCTCTGATTTTATATATTAACTTTATCTGTTGATTGGTTTTATATGGAGGGGAATTTGCATCGATTATACATACATTAACACTTAATTTCGTTAATATTATATTGAGTTTTGTTTTTAGACATTCATACATATGCATATGCACTCTCCAGATTCTGACGCAAGATCTTCCCAATCTTGAATGAAACCTGCTGTATTTCTTACAACACTCTTGAGTATAACTTTTGTCAGTATACTCGCATCATCACTCATCGTTATAACTTTTATTATATAGTCAAAATACAGTCTCAGAGCTTCCAAAAACATAGGTCTCTAGGTGAATCATGTAATTAGATGTTGAATACTATATAATATAGGAATAGGAATACTTCAGAAACTTCTCAACTTCAGCAAAGGAGCATATCCCCACAATTGCGCTCCACATAAAAGAATTGAAACTGCAATTGACCCCAGGTTCAAGTCCTGCCCATGGCAAGTCAGTTTTTCATTTGTAATTGGAACTCAGACAGAAAAATTCTGCGTTTGAAGGCATAACGCTGGCACGTAGATTTGGCTGTTTTAGAGTTTCAAACACAGAAAAAAAAAACTGTGAATTATACCTCGAATCACTCTGAGTGAAGCAAAAACTCTCCGTCCTATTTGGACTCCCACCCCTGGAGAGCGAATATCGAAACCAAACACACCTGAGTTTCAAACTACTACAAAACAATTTTCCTTTCTCTTCCTTCTACCTTTCCGCCCCCGCCATGGCAACAGTAAAAGGGTATCTAACCCCTTAGGCGCGCGTAAATTATAAAAAAAAAAATTGAGCGGACATTTTTTTGCTTCGAGCTATGTGATGCATACTTATTACAATATTTAGGCACTGTTCCCATACTGACGAGATTGCTCGTTTGGCTTCTAGATGCTTCTTCATGTTTAAATTCGAACACACCAATATTCCTAAGTATTTGAGTGTATTTTCCGCCATCGACTCTGAGCAGCATAACCTTTGACTTATTCATGTTCACACTCAGTTTCCAGCATTCACAGTAACACTGAGCCTATTCATCATAAGTTAGCAACCATCCACAGTATTGGAATGGAAAACGTTGTCATCTGCATACAAAGAGTGTGAATTTTCTTACTACTTAACATTTTTGCATTGTCTGATATCTCATTGATGAGTGAATGAACAGTGAGTGCGTTTTATCCAGGATATATCCTTACTTCACTCCCATCGTTGTTCAATTTTGATTTAATGATGTTTATTTTCTCATAGATTAAGGTTTTACAGAATACATATAATATATAAGTATAGTTGAGACGTTTCTCGCTTCAGTAAACAAAAATCTTGTTTGATGAATCTAACTTACAACTACATACTAGGTGGGGTGAAAAGTAACCTCCTTGACCGCCAGAATGCACTGCTCCTGCAAAAATGTTATGGTGCCTTGAAGTCCGTTCATATTTAGGCAGACATGCCAAATTTCAGTGCGGTACTGTCTTTAGTTTTGTTTTGACAGCTGATTGTTGTTGACGTGTTTGGCATCATGTTGAGTATGGACAAAAACGATTTTCGTTCTCTCATAAAACATTATTTTTTGAGAGGCAAAACAGCGAAGAAAACAAAAGAAAAGTTGGATAAATATTATGCGGCTAATGCTCCGTCAGATTACACCGTCAAATATTGGTTTCGAGAGTTTCGTGGTAGCCGCAACTCCACTACCGATCAAGTCCGCAGCGGCAGGCCCTCCGATGCGGTTACAATGTCAAAAAAAATACATGAAATGGTGTTGGCTGACCGGAAAATGAAGGTGCGCGAGCTAGCAGATACCACAAAGATTAGTACCGAGCGCACAACGCCATATTTTGGGCAATATTCTGCATATGAAAAAGTTATCCTGCCGCTGGGTGCCGCACATGCTCACTCCTGACCAAAAACACGAACGCGAGAGCACTTGGAAAGAGTGTTTGGACTTGCTGATGCGGAATCGGGCGGACTTTTGGCGTCGATTGGTAACTGTTGATGAAACTTGGATCCAGTATTACACCCCAGAGAACAGAATGAGTGCCCGGCAATGGACTGAAGCCGGCACGAGTGCTCCAAAGCGGCCGAGGGAGGCTCAATGTGTCGGAAAGATTATGGCGTCGGTTTTCTGGAATTGTCATGGTATACTCTTCGTGGACTACCTCGAAAAAGGAAAAACCATCAACAGCGAGTATTACTGTGCATTATAGGAGCGATTGAAGGCCAAAATCGCTGCAAAACGGCCCCACATGAAGCGAAAAAAAAAATTTGTTTTTGCAAGACAATGCGCCGGCGCACAAGAGCATCGCAGCCACGGCTAAAAATCAATGATTTACGGCTCCAATTGCTGTTGCATCCACCGTATTCGCCCGATTTGGCTCCCTCGGACTATTATCTCTTCCCAAACCTCAAAAGATGGCTCATCAATAAAAAATTCAGCTCACGCGACGAAATCATCGACGCCACGTAGGAGTGTTCGTCTATTGCATTCGATCAAGAAGTTGGAAAATCGCTGGAATAAGTGTATCAAGCTAAAAGGGGACTATATTGAATAAAATAAAAAAACATTTAAAAAAAAATTTTTTTTCATTCCCAAGGAGATTACTTTTCACCCCACCTATTATGTATGGATGTTCATACGAGTATATGCAGCTTCTCAGAGATTTAACATTTAAATTATATCTTAGAATTGAAAAATTGTTTAAACATTTTGGAGTCATCTTTAACTGAGAAGGACATTTGCAGAAAAATCTATGATTAAAACCTTCATTTAATATGATTTATAATTAAATTTTCTATAAAAATTAATTGACTTAAAAACTAAGGGAATTTCCAGGTTGGAATACAAATAAGTTTATTAATGAAATAATATAAGTAATATGTTAATAAATAAATAAATTAATTAAGCAACAAAGAAAAGAAAAATTTAATGAAAATAACATAAAAATAAATAAGTCTATAAAACCAATAACAGCAAAATATTGTAATAAATTCATAAGAAATAAATTAGTCAATAAATAAATAGACAAATAAATTTATGAACAAGGAAAAAATTAAGAATAGCATTTAGATAAGCGCATAAATGAAAGCATTAAAGTTTATTAACTTATTAAATCTTTTATTAACATATTGTTTGAATTTTTAATTTAAATTTTTTTTGCAACTTTAGTACCCTAGTTTGTTCATGCAGAAGTTGAGTCGAAAAAAGCCAGGGTAGATTTACCATGATTTTTAAAGTGTTATTTTATAAAACTTGAAGTTTATGAATGTGTGACTTTGCACAAGTTCCCCATATTGGACACACATAAAAGATTGTTTTTTTTTTCTAACACTCAAGTGGGTATGAATGCACTTAAAGTGCCTGAGCACATGTTAAGTTTTTTTTGAAAATGGGATGGATTAAGTTTGACCTTTAATTGACCTATAAATTTACTTAGATAAGATCGCCTACATATAAGAGTATAACATTTTAGTAGCTATACTTTTTGGCAAGCGTATTTGGTGACATGGTCCCGAAAGGTTAATATCTTGTCTAAATATACACCGAGATATTTGACAGAATCAACCCACGGGATGTAATAACTGTTAATTTGCAACTGAGGAAATGGAAGAGCTTTCCTTTTCCTAGCGAAAAATATGGCCTGGATTTTGCCAGCATTTAATTTAACTTTCCAAACTTTGAAATAATCGATAATAATCTCTTGGGCATGTTGAAAATTGAAAATCTTTTTCAATTTCGTGGCCAACAGAGTTTGAACTGTAAATAGTGTCGTCTACAAGCATTGCTATTTCGCAATTCCAAACTTCTTGAAAGTTTGGTACATAGGTTAAATATAACAACGGGGCTAACACTGATCCTTGGGAAAGTCCTGATGTGATATTTTTTAAAGTGGAATATATGGTATTTAAATTTTCTAAGTAAGATATAAAGGGCATCCAGAGGAATTCAGTTTCTTCATATCCTACGGTGTCGAAAGCTGTCCGAAAATCTACGAAAAAGGTATTTGTTTTTTATGTTTCTGATTATATATATCTGCATGTGTATTTCCACAATATTAAGAACCTAATGTGAATACATGATCGATTGTAAAATAGTTTTTTCTAAATCCTTCTTGAAGCTCCTGCAAAACTTTTTTATTATGAACCCAACAGGTTCTCTTATATGATATGTAAGAGCAGAAAACAACTTGGCAGATGTGTTTAAGAAAGATATTCCTCCTTTCTGTGCAACGGATAATTGCCTTTTTAAAATTATCTAGAATATTGGCGGATTCGAGGTTTCTGTTGAATTCTATCACGAGTGCAGACATGAATTCAAACACAGTTCTTGAAGAACTCGTATGGAATTCTGTCGTCTTCGGGGGCTTTTCCAGTTTTGGCTTTATCAATGACTTCTTTGTGCCTGTTCCCATTGGCGCGGGCAGGAAGATTGTCCGAAAGAGAGGGAACGCTTTTTATTGAAGTGGGAAGAAAAAGGGTTACTTCCACCGAAAATCCATTTCAAAAGTGGATTTTCGGTTGAAGCACGTCGTTTTTTTCATATCGTTTCATTTCTGACATATTTTTTCATTTTAGTTTTGATCGTTGATGAGGAAGGAAGTGTGAAGAATAGGAAAGAAGGTATATTTCAGGCCAATGCTCAAATTTAAAAATGCTCTGATTCACGTGTCAAAAAGTCTTTCAACCCCATGAAAATGGGAACACGAGGTTCATGGTGAGGACTTTCATCCCGTCGCCAATGTAAACGGGCACTATGATGTCCGATACTCCGATAGTTCACACAAAGAAGTTCACTTCGCAAAATCTTTATTTTGTTCTAATTCGCACGGCTGACTGTAGACTGTACAAGACAGTACCGCGTATACCTTTCTCGTCTATTGCATTCGTTCATGTTCACATGCGTATGTAGTTTAGCGTTGACGTTGTCGTATTTTTTTTATTTTTTTATAATTTACGCGCGCCTAAGGGGTTTAGATACCCTTTTACTGTTGCCTGGGCGCGGGCGGAAAGGTAGAAGGAGTAGAAAGGAAGATTGTTTTGTAGTTGGGGGGGGGGTCCGAATAGGAGAGTTTTTTTTTCTTCACTCAGAGTGATTCGAGGTATAATTCACAGTATTTTTTTCTGTGCTTGAAACTCTACAACAGCCAAATCTACGTATCAGTATTTATGCCTTCACACGCAGAATTTTTCTGTCTGAGTTCCAATTACACAAATGAAAAACTGACTTGCCAATGGGCAGGACTCGAACCTGGACACCTCCGAGTGAGGAGCGATTGCTAGTACCACTACACCACGGCCACCCCTAATGTGGCCATTCGTATGTGTTGGTATTTTCGCAGTATTGAAACTGTCATGGAACTGGAACTGGAACTTCTAATCCAACTAGAATGAAAATGGGCCATTTTTTTTTTGGCTGCCTTTGCTGTGTAACTACAAATGCACCCATGCATAAAAGTTCATCAAAATTTCGTTATTGTTTTGAATTGCAGATAACGTTTTTTAAAAACAAAAATTATTTTTTTACTATGTATTTATAAAATGTTCAAATAAAATATCAAATATGTATACAATGGAGCAAGATTTGTTTTTTTTTAGATTAGCATACATATAGTGTAACATACATATTTGTACTCATTTATTTAATTCATTTAAAAAATTTCGAACGAATACCGCAAACTTTTTTTTGTTATTAATACATATCAAGATGAGATTAGCTTCCTTACACCATAGCATAAATCCACGCTTTCTTGCAAAGCGAATGTGCATGTACAATATTCAATCTGTTCAACTTCAACTACATAGTTCTGTGGACATGAATCATTCCATCCGCGGACATGAACCTCTTTTCATTCTGAACCTTCTTGCTGACTGGAGCGCCACTTTATTGGCGATTCTTCGTAGATTCTTTGACAAATAATCACAGTGAAAAATTATAGAATTGTTGTTGTATACCGGATTCAAAGAGAAGACCTTTTTGTTGTGTACCCTGATTTTTATTCAGATGGAACACTAAGAACTTCTTCGGACTTTTATATTTTAAATATATTTACCTGCGAATCAATTTGAACAATTAGGGCAGACAGAGAGAAAAGATCAAACATATCACCGTTTCAATTCATAAAATATTTATTATGTATGCTTGCAGTGAATTCGATTTTAGTGAATCGAATTTATATAATTCACACATATAGATTTAATATTACAATACTTTAAAATATATACTATAGGAAAAGTCTTTGAATTTTTAATAGTAGAGCACTAGCTATGCCAGAAGAAGTTTTGAGAAGTAATTTCCTGCTGACGCCGATTCCGAGAGGTTAACTGGCGCTGTCATCGACAATAATTCTGATGGTACTGCTAAGTAGGATGTGACAGCATTGGCACGGGCAGAACTGTCATCACTGAATGATGCCAGTTCGAGGTTGAATGGTGCCGTGCGTCGATTTCAGACAATAGTCAAATTTGGATATCATTTTGAGTTCAACTGCCTACAGCGAAGAAAGTCAGCCTACAAATTATTAGCCAAGCCAGCCGACAATTTTGTATTTTTTATATAATTTTCATAATTTGATTGTTAGAGAAAATGTAAGTAATAATCATATATAAACAAAAATCGCTGTATTAATATTTGTATCTATATTATAATGAAATAAGCTAGACACTACGCATTTGTGTGCAGTTTATTTCTTGGTACGAGGCGGGAGAGAAATTGCCATTGATGAAAATTCACACGTGTTCACAGGCAGGGTCACACGGATAGGGGCGATCGGTAGAATTTTCGGTTTTAATTTTCCAATATCTGGAAAGTTTGCCATCTAGGTTAGTTTATCTATGCTCGTAAGTTATAGGACCTACCAGGATTTCTGTCATCATCACTTCGTTCCAAGAATTAACAGCAGCATATGGGGTTATACACTAAAGTTGCCAACCTGGCATCAATGCAGTTAAACTTATATTGAATCCAACGCTGCTGGAGGAATTAACATTAAAGGTGCCGATGACAAAAATGATTGAATGGACAACACTTGCCATGAGCTCAAGTGGTAGTGGACTGGCTTCCAAATCGGAAGGTTCGGTGTTCGAATCCCAGCTTCACCCAAAAAACATTCATTTTTTCAGTTATCGAAAATCAAGTAAGATGAGTAGTTGCCTAGAAATCAGCAACAGGCCAATTTCCACTAAGAATTTAGCCTCCCCATTAAATGTTGGATACCACCCATGGAGCGAAATAACCACTGAGCCCCAAACATCTTTCTTTCTCTCTCTATCCCATCTTCCAAAAAACTCAACACATGCTGAGGCATTATAAGTGTATTCATACCCACTTAAGTTAAGTTCTTTAAAAAAAGCACATAGAGGACATAACATAAGTTGAGATTGATGTTATATGTAAGCTATAGGTTTCATTCCCGGACGCTGATTCTTCGACAAAGTTACTGTTTAAGCTGTTGCTGGTAGAGGTTCAAAATGCCAACGGTCGATCAGTTAACACGTTTGCCCCTATAGATGAAGGTTCATCTGCAACATTAATGTTTCGTCCATTAATTGTTGGGGAGTTGGGCACGCAAAGTTATAAGCAAATACTTACCTTGGAATGGTTTGGGGGGCAAAGGTCGAAAGTGCCATCAATGCCGATTAGTGTGAAAATCAAGAGCTCGCAGTGTTGTGTAAATGTTATAGCCGCTAAAACGCAACTATGGCGGTTAGTATATGGGAAATTTACCAAAGGGAATTTAAGTCCAGCTTTCAAAAGTTGAGTGCCGAATATTTCACTACGGGAATTTTTGGGGGTTTCTATGTCAGAGAAACCTCTGGAATCGATGGATGTCATCCGAGCACGACTCATCCAAATGAAATCAACGAGAAGATTGAACAAAGCCGATGCCTTTGAGACAGATCTACTATGGAAAACTGATGTCTTTGTACTGCCAAACAGCTATCAAATGGCAATAGATCGGACACTCTCCGTTGAAAGAAGAATGGCCAAGGATCCAGCATTTAGTTCAAGTTACGATGACGCGATGCAGAGCTTCCTGTCAAAAGGATACGCTAGTTCCCGATCGTGGTACTTACCGCATTTTGCAGTGTTTAACGTCAACAAACATGTAAAGTTACGTTTAGTCTTCGATGCTGCATCAGCCGTCAATGGTATATCTCTCAATTCAGCTCTTCTAAAAGGACCAGATGAAAGGACTATCCGCAGACATAAAGGAGATATTTCCCCAGGTAAGGATCAAGAAAGCCGTCCAAGATTCTCAACGCTTTTTGATTTCAGTGCTCCGCTTAAGTTGATTTCAGTGCCAATACTTGAGCTATAAGTCGCTGTATTGGGTACGCGATTGAGGAATGCCTTCATCGAGAGTCATAGCCTACAGCCAACTAGAACCATCTTCTGGAGTGATTCAAGAATATGTTCACATAGATCAAATCGGATCACAGTCAAATTTTGAGAAACAACTCACGAAAATGACTGGAAATTGTGGTCGACTAAACTCAACGTAGCCAATAAAGCGACGAGAATATCAGAACAGTGCTCAGCTGGATCAAGTCGTACATTTTGAGAAACAACTCACGAAAATGACTGGCGATGGTTGTCGACTAAACTCAACGTAGCCAATAAAGCGATGAGAATATCATATCCAGTTGGCTACGATCCAAATAGTCAATGCATAAATGGATCAAATTTTCTGAGTAATTCTGAAAAAGCGAGGCCATCACAATCCCCAGAAGTAGAATCGCCAAATATCGATCGAATCGAAGAAATACGTCGCTGCTGTCTAATTATACCAATGCTTGACATCATAGACTGCAATCGTTTTTAAAATTTTCTTCGCCTGAAAAAAACAGTTGCTTGGATCTTAAGGTTCGCCGCCAACATTCAAACGTAAATAGTATATGAGACGGTCATCGAAACGACTTCGTCTTCGTTTTCAACGCGATCGGTCGATTTTTATGAACGCAATTCTCCCGGAATTTGATTTTGAATCGTCCAATTCAGGTCATTGGCATCAATATTTTTCGCTGCTAAAATTACGCGTGCGCTCAACCAATAGTCGTTACGATAATTTTGACCAATGTTCGGACATACATTAGTGATGAGTTCAGTTTTATTGAAATGAATTGGCAAATGCCAAGTGGAATCGATATCAAACCACTGGAAGTGTATCTACCGGAATTTGTCCATTTCCAATTCTTAGCAGTTCTTTGGAGAAAACTCCTGCGGTTCTATCCTCTTGCAGGAACACTCGCTTATTCATACTCAATGGAATTGTTTTCACGTATCGCCACAAATACAATGACTTGAGATATGCGTTTAATTCATCCGCCGCTGTTGATTTCGGAATAACGGAAATTGTTTGTCGGAAGTCGCCAACAGTATCATCACCCAGCAAAGCGACGATTATTTTTGCGCAAATCTTTCAATGTTCGATCGAGTGATCGTTGTTCGCCATCGTACACTCATCCCATATGATCAATTTATAATTTGTCAACACTTTTCCCATGGCTGATTGCTTTGAAATGTTGCAAACAAAATTTTTGTTAATTTGCAGGTTTAGCAGAAGCTTCAGTGCTGACTGTGCCGTTCTTCCACCTTCCAACAGTATTGCAGCAATTCCGGTAGATGCGAGAGCTAACGCAATTCCACTTTGAGCACGTATTGCTGCTAATATCAATGATACCAGGAATGTTTTCCCAGTTTCCCCGGGCGTATCAAGGAAAAATAGTCCACCGTTTCCGTCATCGACAGCTTTATCCGTTGATCATACGCACTCTTTTGCTGTCATTCAACAGTGAAACACTTGTTTGTACTTGTTGCAAAGTTGTCGAGTCGTAAGCACGCTCGCGTTCCAATTCACAATTCAATACATCTCTAGTTTGACGATTTGGCGCTGGCATATGAATTTCAGTCAATAGTTTGCCAATCATAAGCAAACACAAATCTTCAATTAGCACTAACGATTCATTGTAGATGTCCCTTTCGCGACTCGAAAACGATACAAAATGTCTTCTGTGATGCCATCTTTGTACGTATCCCATAATTGACTTGGGTTTGAAGGCTAACATGTCGAAATGATCATAGCGAAAAGTGTACGAAGTTGATTGGAAGTCGAAAAAGCTATTTCATCATCTAGCGTTGGATTTCAGTGATTGTCGTGTTCAAGTAATTGTAACTGTTGATGTGCTTCTAGAAAAGTTGCACATAACGTACCATCCACAGTCCGTAATGACTCAAATGAAGTTGAACCGCGCACATTAACCAAAAGCAACCGAAGGTAGAAGCAATCGTCTTTCTTTGATAGGATTGTGTAATTGCGTCCCAGTTGAAAACACACCTGGATATCCATCTACTGGTTGGCCTTTCTTTCTGCGTAACCATTTCCTCGACGATGTATTACATGTGTAATATCGAGGTATTTCCGAGTAAAACAATGTTCTCGCAAACGGATCACTGGCGGAAGTTGAAAAGAAACTTGTTATTTTGTTCCGGGTGGGCTTTCCAATCGCTGTGCAGTGTTCTCTGCGTTGAAATGCACTCTTTGGCCATTCTCTAAATGAACTGCCAGATGCCCAACAGAACAGATGAACTGTAAATGAAAATATTCTCCAGACTGCTTCGTTGCAGTTCACATATCGGCCCATTTGAAACTTGCTGATTTCGTCTCGTTCAACGCCAATAACCGCCATATCGTTTCCTTCGGTGACGTATTTGCAAACATACTTAATCGATTTCACCGAACTTCAATATACAACATGTGTTTTAAATATTGGCGAATAGGGCGCGATCAATGTATTGTTAACCACGATATCCGCTCCTTTCAATTGAGTGATGAATGTTCTACCACTACAATCTGGTGAGCGACGTCGATAGAGTGAATATCCATCGTTTTCAGTTTGAGTTTCAGAAATTAAAGCACGTGGATAGAGTTTTGTGCATTTATTGTCGGACATACAAACTGAAGTGGGATTGTGTTGTCCGCATGGTCCGTGGAGCATATTGGTCTTCACCACTTCGTGCAACTCTAGTTCTAGAGTTGGCAGAAATGATTCATCAATTTAGTCCGGTGTAATTATGTCCACCATCCAAGAAAGAATGTGTGCGTGCGGCAAACCTCTTTTCTGCTACTCAACTGAATAAAAGTAAACGTCACAAACAAATCCGGCGTCGACAATTGCACACGTAAGTCATCGCGTCCTGGGAGCACTCGTGCATGTGTCTCGGACTGCCAATGTATTTGTTGATGGCAAAATTGTGAGTCGACCAATATTGACCGCATCTCGCAAGTGAATATACATATTCTTCAGATCGCAACTTAGCCTGCTTGAATCGAATGTAATTGGTCGTTCTGTCTCAACCTTAACGTACATATCAACAGCATATTGTTGAAACAATCGACGATATCTCAGAAGGTGGTTGTCAATGTTTTGGCATATGATCATTCGGTATCCGTAAAAGTTCATTGAACTGACCCATTTATTTGTCTCGATCCCTAAAAATTTACAATTTATGAAGTGACAATCAAACGTGTTTTTTTTTGTACTAACTATTGGCTTGAATTATCATGTTGTATCTCAAGTGATATCCGTATTCACCACGACAGAAAATCAGCGGATATTGCAGTGCGTCATACGATAGATGTGTCTCGCTTATTCGCTCTAGTGCGTTTCCAGTTCGGCGTTTGATGACTATCTCACGCGATTCCAAATTTTCACCAACAACAACAATTGATATTTCACAAACTGTAGGTACACTGTATTGTCGTTCATGAGTTCCTTCTGGTCGTTTGTCCGCTTTTATGACAATGCAGTGATCTTTGGATGGCATCTATTCCAACGAAGTCGTAAATAGTTTGATGAGCTCATTGTGTTCGTGTAACACTTGCTGCAATTACTGTATTAAAGATAGCACAACGCTGATTTACTTCATCTTGTGAATCTCCAAGAAAGTATATTTGGAGATATTTGTGTTCTTGATCTGGATGCGGCAACAGCGATCCAGCAAAATGAAAAATGTGCTGTATAGTTGGAGGCAAATTCTGTAATTTTTGTATTTTCTTAGCAGGATAGCAAGAAATCGTGAAGTACCGTGTATCGTGTATTGTGTGTGGTGTGTTAGTGTATTTTGTGGTGTTAGTATTGGTGTATTAAATTATTAAATTGCCTTGAATGTTGGATTGTAATTTCGTTCATTAACAATTTCACCACCAAAACATCTTTGTACATCTTGATGTGTTGCAAGAAATGGTTTGAATTAGGAGATTCACCGTGAAGCAGAGTGTGCAATGGCTCTGGTGGTGGAAGCAACTCCGGCAATTTCACCTTGCTGGTCGCGCAACACAATCCAGGCGGTTCTTTCTCCAATTTAACTGCATTGCAATGCTGACAAACGACAGACATTTGACCGAATTGAATTGATGCGTGCGCACTGTATTGAATGTTCGGGTCATATCGAAAGGCCGCACGTTCAATGTTCACCGGAAGAATTTGTTGTTGTCGACATTTTCGTTCAATAGTCGCACGTTGTCATCTTGCTTTATCACTTTGCCGACCAATGTTACCATGACCTCATCTTGGCGTCGTAACAAATATCGAACTGTAAATGATCATCGCTTTGTATAAATCGCACATAAAGTTTTCTCTAATCAATAATTTACCTTTGAAATAGCCAAAGTGAAGAAAGCAAACGAACGAAAAAGATGCTATCGAAATTTTGAAATCAACTGGAAAAACAAAACAAATCGATTGCCAATCTATTACAATGGAAATGGGGTTTGGTTTTCACCGGCAAACAAAAGCACTGAATCCGCTTTTTTGTGATCGAAATATCAATAATATCGCTCAGAAATTGATAATCTACAGATTTCACTCGAAAAATGATAAAAATTATATTCAGAAAGAACAAACAATATGCTGATCTCCAGGAGTACCTGAAAATAGTATAGGACATTTAGTTAAATGTTTCTCGATTGACCTTCCAGTTCAATGACTTCACGTATTTGACTTTCTGCCCAGTAGAGGTTTGCGGTCCGAATTTGCCAAATAAATTTTCACTTTAACCTCTCGTGAAATTTTTACTGAGAATGGGTCTCATGACCAATACAATCAATCGGGGTCTTGCAGTAACTTGGAGTACCAAATCCGATTTGTGCAGATTCAGGTTGTTGCCAAAATTCTTTCTGGCGTCTGCAGCGCACTTTATCGTTATCGGTACACCAGTGCCTCAAAGTTTATACTCTCGCCATTCACTATTAGTCCACATATGATTTTGTCTCGAAAACCCGAACACTTAGCACCAACTTGTAGGAAATCACCAGTTGGTTGTAATATTTTGTCAATATTTCTGTACTTTCTATCTAAGTTAATTGCAGAGCTTGACGTATACAGTATCACCCATTTAATGCAACAAATACTGTTAGTCATTTTTATGATATTATAAAATGTTTGTGTGTAGAAATGATAGAAATCGCTCTATTCAATACAGTTACAATTCAAAATTTAATCTCTTATTTCAATAGAATCCAATTTGTCAACCGCTTACACATTTCATACCTTTTACTTAAATCATCACTTCTCTTAATTCACACTTCAAATTCAACTGATGAACTAACTTGCATACCTTGGGGATGCTGATATTTATACTCGAATGACATATTTTTGAGAACGACCCGCGCCATCCAGGTTTCCATGCAATTTCCATTTTGCTAGAAAATTCGATTCCATTCTCCATTCACTAATTGTAGAGTCTTTGCTATTCAAGTAAGGAAATATTCTGCTAATGAAATGTAGATGACACTGTTCGCATTTATAGGATATCACACTGCTCCCACCCTATAGTTGTTCGTCCTGATCGTCATTCGTCGTTCCGTTGAAATGGCACATTCTGTCCAAATGGACCATCTTAAATTTTCCTCGATCCCCAGACTGGATCCGGTAGATAACGTCATTGATGCGGTTTATTACCTCGTATGGACCTTCCCAATCCTGTTGCAATTTTCGTAATTTTCCTTTCTTACGCTGAGGATTATATAGCCACACCAGATCACCTTCGTTGAAGCCGGAAGATTTCGCCTTGATATCGTACCTAGTCTTCAAGCTTCGGCACTTACTAGCTTCATCTTTTCTCGGATTCCTTCTATGCAAGTTATCCACGTAGTAGTTCACCTCCTTAGGCTCCGTAGCTGGGGATCCAAATTTTGTTTCACTTGACAACCGAACTGTTTGACCAAATAAGATCTCGGATGTTGTGTGTCCTGTTGAACTATGGATCGTGATTTGGTAGGCCATTAAGAAGAGGGCTGTATGTCGATCCCAGTCCCGTTGGCAGTTGCTGACGACCTTAGACAGATGCTCATACAAGGTTCGATTGAATCAGATTGAGAGTGTAGTGGCGTCAGAGTATGGTTCCATTGGGACCCCAAATCTGCTCACCCATTTGTGGACAATCTCTTATACGATGATTTTAGTCTCTTGATTTGGGATGGCAAACACTTTCGGCCATTTACTAAAGTAATCTATGACCACGAGGGTGTATCGGTTGCCATTAAAAGTTTCGGGAAATGGCCCAGCGATGTCGATGGCTATTCGTTCAATCGTTCAAATGGTGCTGCGACATTGTATTATTGCATTTGTTCCTGTGGCTTTTATTTTTGGCCCTTGGTAGCCGCACACCTTATGAACTTTTTGCACCAATTCTCGATATCTTGCTTAGCGCTTAGTCAATGGAAACTTTCTCGGCCTGTTCCCTTGCAGTATTGCACTGCAAAGTCGTAGCCCTGCAATTGCTCGATCTTGGCCTTCAGGGTCTTAAATTGAAGTAGTCATTTCAGAGCTTCTTGGTCTGTCCGAAGAATTATCTTTTGTCCATAGAGGTACTTATGGAAATGTTTCGTAGCCAGAAGCTACGGAGTGATTCCATTAAGGTCTGGAGATCTGGAGAGTGCCATGCTGTAATATGCAACCACTTTCTCTTGACCATCATGAGCTTGAGAAATAACTGCTCCGACCTCATCATTGGTAGCGTCTGCGTATACGATTAACATTCTTCAGGGTATGGGGTAACCCAAGATGGGTGCATTGCACAGCTGCCGCTTGAGTATAATATCTGAGAACCTTTGAGCTCGGCAGGTATTACACCATCCGGACCAGCAGTCTTCTATGGTTTGAAGCTATGCAGCGCCCAAATAAGTTTGTCTCTTATAATCAGACCATGAATTATGGTCACGGAAAGTGGGTGTCCAGCAGCAGGTTGAGTGATTCATCACTTGAGGTTGTCCAAGAGCCATCGGTTTTTTTCAAACAACTCATAGGAATCATAGGATTTGTGGAGAGGATTTTTCTTAACCGTGATGCCTCAGAGGTTTCTGCAATTTTGTCATAGAATGGTCTCCGGGATTGTCGCTTTACCTTCCTCAGTTCTTTTTTATATATTTTGAGAGATTCTTTGTATGAGTCCCAATCAGTCACTTTTCTTTTGTTTTTAGCTAGGATGCAAAGTTTCCTGCAAACGTTTCTAAGCGGACCCAGTGCTGATGTCCACCAGTGTGGCTTTTCCTTGCCTCTATGTTGAATAAGATTTCAGGAAGCAGCCTTAGCCTGATTGAGAGCCAGGGTGAATTCCTCGACTTTCACGTCAAGTTCGTTGGTGTCACGTTGGGGACTTGAGAGTTCAGAAGATAGCGTTTCTAACAGTATTTCTATGTGTTTTGGCCAATCAGTTTTTCAATAATTCCGGAATGCTGGTTCCCTGGAAGGAGCATTACTTAGGCTGAACTGGGTGTATCTGTGGTCTGAAAATGAGTGTCCAATGAATGACAAGAGTGATATCTAGCACTTCCTGTCGGTATCTGTGATTAGTCTCTGTCTAGTTTTTGTTTTAATAAATCGAAATTTTTATTACTATCAATAAGTATGCCGTGTATATGCATTTGTCCATTGTCTTAGTTCATTTGTCTTTTGTCCATTTGTCTTAGCTTCGTTCAAGTATTGTTCTAGATCTATTTCTAAACCTCGCTTTTGTGCTTCAAAAAGAACAATCTTCGGAATTTACTGTAGTCATCTTTAACAGACGGCATTATGTGCCTTGTCACAGTACCATTGATCGATTTGAAAGCAATCGTTTATTGCTGCATTGTTATGCCATAAGGTCAAAATTCTTCTTGGAATTGGCATTTTCTTGTTCTCTTGACAATTTGAAGACGATCTGTTTTGTGGACACTCCGCTGCCCAGTGACCAAGGTCCTTACATTTGTTGCAGGGAAATCTGCTTTTCACACATTATATTATTATTATTATAATTTATTAACTTATAATTAAAATTATAAAGCGAATATAAAAAGGCGAGAACAACCTACTAAGACTTTCGGCTCTGAGTTGACAATTACTTTTCATATATACATAAATATTGTTAAGAATTATTAAAATTTTTGGAGAGGTAATATTTATATATCAAGCTTATATTTATTTATAAACGAATTAATAAGTATAATATTTTTATGGCTAGAGTTTTTTAAGGCTTCGAGGATAGATGCTGCTTGTTGTTGATGCGAGTTTGGTTCGGCACAGTTTTGTGTTTTCAAAATATGTTGGAATTGGGCGCCACAAGATGGACATGTTGGTTGACTATCTTTACGAAGGAGATGTTGATGAGTGCTGGACGTGTGGCCAAGGCGCATTCTTATGAAATATGTACATGTTCATTAATTTAGTTGTTGTTGTTCGAAAGATGGGTTGTGTCTTATCATGATTGATGTTAGTGTAGTGATGACGGTAGCTATTCCACTCTATTATTGAATTTTGTTTTATTATTATTTTTTTTTGGTATCACGGGTAAGATCGAGTCGGGTAATCGGGTCAAAGTTAAATATCGGATTGCGGTAGGCCTGAGTTGCAGCTAAATCCGCTAGCTCATTGCCTTTAATACCCTTATGGCTAGGTACCCACATGAGTTTAACAGTTTGTTGGTTTTTTTAAGGAGGTCACGTATTTGAGATATTATTATCGTGTTGTGACTAAGATTTCTTACAGCCTGGATCACGGAAAGGCTGTCTGAGACAATAACAAATTTGCCAGTGTATGCCGTGCAGTAAAATGCCTCTGTAGTAAAATGGATACCTTGTTGTCCAAGAGTCCGACGCACATTATAGAACCGTTTTATATATTTTGTGGGGTCTTAGATCCATCAGTGAAAACCAAGCCACAACCATAGATTTTCAGTTTAGATATGATACTGAGATAAGCTTAATTGAACATTTCGTTTGACGTGCTGTTTTTGTTTACATTCGACAAATCCATTATAATCGTATTTGATAGTAGAGACCATGGCGGGAATAGTTGTTTATACCATATGTTACAACTTTTCCGGTAGATATACCCAGTTCTTTTGCCGCCGTTATTGAAGCGGATATTGTTGATTTAATTCGTTTTGGGGTTTTGCTGTTTAGAACGGTTGTCACATCTTTATCAACAATAGATCCATTGGAGAATGTAAGCTTGATATATACTTTAGCTCTTGTGGATGCAAGTCTTTCTTCTATCGTCGGCAGACCGGCTTCAACAAGCAAATTTTTAATTGTGGTTGTTGGAACAGCGTTGAGACTCCTTCGTGGGCTTTGGTGATATGGTGATTTGATGATCTTGAGTGTTGAGTGTTGATTTCGGTGAATTGCCATATAAAAAGAGCCCGTAGTCAATTTTACTTAGGATAAGTGATTTCGTTATATTACATAATGTATGTACTGGCTCGAAAATTGATAATGTTTGTTCTTTTAACTAAGCTATTTTCTAACATTAGACAATGATTTTTCCAGTTATATTTACTATTAAATGTAAGGCCTGGGATTTTCATACTGTCTATGTTAACTGTGTTATTATTAAACGAAAGGAAGTTTTGTTACATGAGGTTTTACGACAAATATGTAACGTTTTACATTTTTCTAAAGAGAGTTTGGCTCCAGAAAAAGTAGCTCAGTTTTGTATGTCATTAAGAAGGTTATTAAAGAATAGGTTAGTTGTTGTAGAGTCCTTGTGTTTGCAAAGAATATAAAAATCATCAGCGTATCACGTATGGCTTAGCTGTTTATGTTTGGTAATGAGCAAGCTCAAATCGTTGAACGCTATGATGAATAACACCACAGATAGTGGGGAACCTTGTGGAATACTATTGAATAAGGGGTAGAACGATGAAAACGAATTGTTTGCTTTGACACATACCTTCCTGTTGGTAGAGAAATATTTAACATAATTAAACAATTTTGGACCAATTCCCCAATTTTTAAGTTTCGTTAGGATTACTTGTGCTCCAACTTTGTCAAATGCTTTCTCAAAGTCAAGTGACAAGGCAGTGACATGGTTGCGTGCCGATAAGGCGTTGGTAATATAGGCATCTAAATGTAGAAGGCCATCAGAACACCCTTTTTTAGGTTGAAAAGCAACTTGATTGAGTTTTAAGAGTTTACGAGATTCGACTATCCAAAAGAGTCTTTTTGCAACTATTTTTTCCAGTTCTTTACAAATGCAGGGTATGAGGGAAATGGGTCTATAACCATTTACGTTGTTGATATCTTTCATTAGTTTAGGTAGAGGCAATAGAGTTGCCGGTTTCCAAAGTGGAGGAATCACACCTGTTTCTAAAATACTATTAAACAATTGAATTAGTCTAGTAGTTGCGGGAGTTGGGAGGTTTTTTATCATTGGATATGAGATCCTGTCTCTACTTGGTGTTTTGCCGCTTAGTTTGCTTGGGCAGCTGTCAAATTCCAGAAGGGAGATTATGACGTCAGTCAGTTTTGCTGTTTGGGACATGGTGTTGATATCTATAGTAGAAGTGAGCGAAGTTAGTTTTTGGGCAACATAATTGGGGTGAAAGCGTTCGTCTTTTGAACTGTTGGACCAAGTAAGTGCAAAGTAGTTACTAAAACCAGATGGGTGCGAAATAGGATTTGTGGAGGGTATGGCAAGCTTTATTATTTGCTGTGTATATTCGCCAGTTAAGCAACGGATGTTGTGCAATAATTTAGCTGTGAAGGAGCTTGGGCTTATGGTTGAGATAAACATTTGTAAACTGTGTGCTTTAGCAGTTTTGATTTCTCTACGAAATTCCATTTTTTTTTTTTTTTTGAAAAGAATTAAGTTAGCCTGATTTGGGTATCTTTTGAAGATGCCCCAAGCTTTTACTTTTTCGAGACGTAATTCGTTGAGTTTGGGACCCCACCAGGCGACCGTTCTTTTTGCGGATTTTATTTTACTTTGCGGTATCGACATGTTTGCGACAGAACGTACAGCTTTGTGGAGAAGTGCGGCTTCTTTGTTTATATTAAGTGAACAGTAGCAGAGGCTTTAATTTTCACGAACATTCCATATTGTTTTATTAATATTACATGTGTTAAAATATCGAATAACTTTAAGAACATGCAATATTGTCAATTGTGAACGTACCCCCGCAGTTGGTAGTCGGATTACGGCGATCCGTTTTGAATTTGACATTTTAATATCAGCATATCATTTACTTTTAAATTATTTTCTCAACCAACTGTGGGAGGACGCACAAAAGCGTATGTCTTTAAAATCATTATTATTATGTTATATACATTATTATATACATTGCACTGAAACGTTGTCAATCCGCGAATAGGAAATAAAACCCTACATGAAGGAACCGAGTGTTCTTATTTGGATCCCTCCTGGTTGCGATAGGTAATCCACAAATTTTATTTCACTTTTTCTACGAAAAGCAGCAATTAGGAATTGCAAGCAGTTACCCGCCAAGGAAAACATAACCTGCATTCATTCGGGCAATACGAAGAACAAGAAAACGCATTCGATTGAGAATATCACGAAGTGTGAAGAATGTGTCACAGGAGCGCTAGTGATCTGTTGGTGGCATTTCCTTGGCTTGCGGAGGGGATACGTGAGAAGGGTGAGTGTTTGTGCCTTTTTGAATCTATTTTGGGGCCGGGTCTATTCAGGGTGTATTATATTAGCGGGAATATCTGTAGCGTGGGTAGAGAGCACGGTATTACAGTATGCCAAAAACGCGTGCTACAGCTAAGGTCTCTGATATGCAGGAGGCAAATATAAATAGCGATGAGTCGAGTGCGACAGTTTACGAGTTAACTGCGGATGAACCATGCGGCTACTCGACTAAAGCGGTGTCAACTGAAGCTATGGGGGAACGAGAGGAAAGGACGTCGCGCGATGCGGTCGAGTGTCTTCTAATACACAGCAGAAATGTTCAGCGCATTATTGATACACTCCAAGAGAATTTTGGTAGGCCGGATCAGCTAGTTAAAAGTCAGATTGAGAAAACACGAAACGTGCCAATGATTCCTGAGAATCGGATAGATCTACTCGTACCATACGCTGCTAAGGTTCAAAACTTAGTGTCCTTCTTGGAATCCGCGCAGAGTGAGCATCACTTGTGTAACCCGACGCTCATGGACGAATTAGTTCAGAAGCTTCCAGTATAGCGCAGTTCTAGGCAAGCGATTAAGGTCAAACCGAGAGCGACAATTCAACACTTTAATGATTGGTTGCGTGAACTGGCGAGTATGGTGAATTTAACGTGTACATCCGTCTTGATAGCATTTGTAGGCTATGTTCAGAGCGGCATGAGATGACAAGTTGTAGGCAGTTCCTAGATATGGATTTTGATCGACGATGGAGAATTGTTCGTCAATTACGGTTGTGTTTCAATTGTCTGCAAGGCGGCCACAGAGGTAAGAACTGTTTGCAGCGACATAGCTCGATTGTGCTCGAAAGGTTCACAATTTACTTCACAATAGAAAAGGAGAGTTGACTTGGCGAAGTGAAGGTAACACTAGACCGGCTAAGGAAATAAGGCAATCCAAATCAAAGGCAGTTAGCGGTGTGTATCAAGAGCCCCGAACAGTCCGGCCGAAGCCGTCCTTTACTAATGTGGTCAGGGACTGTCCCTCTACAAAGCTGTTATTCAAAATTCTGTCGGTCAAATTGTATGCAAACGAATAAGGAGATCACTTGTTTTGCCTTTTTCGATGAGGGCTCTTCGGTGTCCCTAATTAATGAAAGTTTGGTTAATCGACTTGGTTTAGACGGAGAGGATGATTATTTAACCCTTCAGTGGTTTGGCAATAACACCGTCACGGAGTCGTCAAAATGTACAGGTTTCTGGTGTCTGGCCGAACAGCAAACGATTCCAGCTCAAGAACGTTAGGACTGTCAAAGATCTGAAACTACCATCTCAAATATTAGACATCGCCAAGCTACACGTGAAGTATAGATACAGGAAAAACCTCCCTATTTGCAGGAATACAGACGCGACTCCGGAGCTATTAATCAGACTCAACAAGGCCTTCCTGGGAGTGCCACGAAGCATTGAAGCGGACGGGTGGAAAGGACCAGCGGTGGTCCTGACCAAGCTAGGTTGGGTAGTATATTGCAATGATAAAGATGGTTCGCCGAAGCGAAACCACCACGCGTACTTCGCTCGAGTCAATGATGCATCAATGGATGATCTTGAAGATAGGGTAAACGCCTACATCCTCAATGAGAGGTTAGTTGTGCGAGATGATGTGAAGCATGTTGAATTTTCGTACAACGTTCAAGCAAAACTACTGTTGGAAGGTACCACAAAAAGCGAGGGTCGGCGCTTTGAAACCGGTCTACTATGGAAGTGTGAAGAGGTGGTTCTGCCATCGAGCAGATGTATGGCCGAGAGAAGACTACGAGCACTGGAAAGTAAGTTTCAAAGAGATGATGTGTATCGCAAAGAATATTGTCGGATCATGGAAGAGTACGAGAAGAAGGGCTATTCGAGGAAGCTCAGTGCAGCTGAAGCAGCGAAGATTGGACCACGAACATGGTATTTACCTGACTTTGGTGTAGTAAACCCGAATCGGCTGGGAAAGGTACGTCTGGTATTCGACGCAGCGGCAGAGGTGGAAGGCGTTTCTTTAAATTCCACCCTGTTAAGCGGTCCTGATTAATGCCAAGATCTTGCAGCCGTATTATCTAAATTTAGGGAAAACCCCATAGCCGTTTGCGTAGATATCGTCGATATGTTTCACCAGGTGCGAATCATTAGGTAAGATCAGGACTCACAACGCTTCTAATAGAGAGCGAATCGGACTGAGGCAATAGAGGAGTATGTGATGAACGTTATGACCTTTGAAGCCACTCAGCGCAATTCGTTAAGAATAAAAACGCGGAAGAGTTTCAACCGAAATTTCCGGCTGCCGTGAACGCGATAATTGAAAACCACTATGTGTACGACTTCGTCCACTGCTTTGCCGATGAACAAGAGGTATGCACTGAGATAGGATACGGGATGTGCTTCGATTTGTAATGGCGTTCGGTAAAATCGATGCTGCTTTGCTGAAAGGTGCGAGGAAGAAGCCAACTAAGCGTGAAATGTTCAGCATAGCGATGTCATGACTCCTTCGGATTAGATACACCCTAATGGCGAAAGTGATTCTCCAGGTCATATGGTGGGCTCAAATTGATTGGGACGAAGGCATTCCTGACGAAGCCCATGAAATGTGGAAGAAGTGGTTGCGAAGCCTAAAGGAGGTGGAAAAGATATGTATCCCTCGGTGCTACGGCGCTGTTTTCTCGTGCCAGCGTACCAGTAGAGCTACAAATTTTCGCAGACACCAGCGAAATAGCGTACGCTGCTGTTGGCTACTGGCGGATACCGAATCAGGCTGGCAAAATACATCTGGCGTTCGTAGCCGGCAAAGCTAGGTGTGCGCCACTTAAACTGACATCAATCCCACGTTTGGAGCTACAGTCTGCAGTCCTAGCCGCGCGTCTTCGGCAAACGATTATTTTGAGACACAACGTAACACCAGCGAGAGTCGTTATGTGGAGTGACTAGCGAACCGTTTTGTCCTGGATAGCATCTGATCACAGGCGTTATAAACCATAAGTTGAGCACCGAGTCGACGAAATCCTGGGAGTTTCTGACGTCAAGGAATGGAGGTGGGTCCCTAGTGCATTGAACCCAGCAGACTTTGGCACGCGATTAAAAGATGTGAAGCGCAAGTCGTTCTGGATAAGTGGCCCAGAATTTCTTATAGAGGACGAATCGGTCTGCCCAGCAAATCAACCTGTTCTGAAAACGAACGATAGATTTATGTTACTAATTAACAACGGGAGTGACGACTTCTCAAGATTCTCCTCGTTTGCGAGATTAAAAAGAGTGGTAGGATGGATGCTGCGCTTCAGAGACAATTGCCTATTAACACAGACTGGAAGAAGGCGGGGAGTATTGACGGTAATGGAGTTGGAGGCGGCAGAACTGGCTATTTGTCGCAGTGTACAAAGGAGCGCGTTCTCTCAAGACTACAACGCATTGGACGCGAAAAGCTGTGTTGGGAAAGACAGTTATTTGTGGAAGTTGACGCCTTGCTTAAACGAATCGCGCCTCATTTGCATGAATGGATGTATAAATAATGCCAGCGAGGTTCTCTATCGCACTCGCAAGCCAGTGATACTTCCGAAATTACATCACGTGACCAATCTCATCGTTAACCACTATCATTGTCTATGGAAACATCAGAATGAGAACACCATCATCTCAGAGATTCGCAAACGATACTGGATTCCTCACATTATGGTTGTCGTGTGACGTGAAATTCTTGTCCAACCTGTAGGAGAAATACAGCGAAACCGAGCACCACCCTAATGGATCAACTACCCCCGGATAGGCAAACTCTCTTCGTAAGGCCATTTTCATATGTAGGCATTGATTATATGGGCCCATTTTCGGTGGTTAACGGGCGAAGAACCGAAAAAAGGTGGATTGCTCTTTTCACTTGTATGACGATACGTGCGGTGCACTTGGAGATCGCTAGAGATCTCTCCACCGATACTTGTTTAATGTGTATACGCAACTTCAAAAATCGAAGTGGGATTCCAGTGCGCATTCGCTCGGACAATGGCACGAACTTCGTCGGTGCTGACCGAGAACTTAAAAGGTAACTCAAGGAATTTGATCTGGGAATGATAGCCGATGCCCTCGCTATAAGAAACATAGAATGGATTTCCAACTGTCCTCTAAATCCGTACGCCGGTGGATGTTGGGAGCGCCTCGTACGTAGCTTGAAGAGAGCTATCTGGCACGCCTTGTTTGGAGAGAGCCTGCATGAGCATAGACTCTACAGCTTGATGTGCGAGACTGAAAATGTCGTGAACTCGCGACCGCTTACTCATATTCCGTTAGATACACCCACTGATGAACCCTTAACCCCGAATCATTTTCTTATAGGTACTTCTAATTCAGACCAGACCCCCCATCCGCACGAAGAGAAGTTGTTCGCCACCAGAAAACAATGGCGAAAGGTTCAACAGATCCAATACCAGTTTTGGAAAAAGTGGCTGGCGGAGTATCTCCCCGATCTCTGTCGGATAACAAAATGGTACCGTCCGGTTACACCGCTCCTGTGCGACAGCACTATTCATCGCTCCAAGTGGCCTATGAAAGAATTACAAAGGTCTTTCCCGGAAAGGACCTACAGGTTAGAGCCGCCGAAGTGCGGGTGAAATGCGGTGTCGTCAAGCGGACCGCTTGTTTGCTGGCCAAGTTGGATGTCAGTGTCGGTTAGATTCACGGAGGTGGGGAAGTATTAGAGGCTTTAATTTTCACGAACATTCCATACTATTTTATTAATATTACATGAGTTAAAATATCGAATAGTTTTAAGAACATGCAATATTGTCAATTGTGAACGTACCCCCGCTGTTGGTAGTCGGCTTACGGCGATCCGTTTTGAATTTGACATTTGAATGTCAGCATATCATTTACTTTTAAATTATTTTCTCAACGAACAAAAGCGTAAGTCTTTAAAATCATTATTATTATATTATATACATTGCACTGAAATGTTGTCAATCCCTGAATAGGAAATAAAACACTACATGAAGGAAACGAGTGTTCTTATTTGGATCCCTTCTGGTTGCGATAGATAATCCACATGAACGTTTGTTAACTGTCTGATATGTGCTTGCGAAAACAAGCCTAGTCAGCAATACAGTTTTGAATTTAAGGTTCACTGAGGTATGTGCAACACTTAAGCCGACAATAATAGAGCATATTATGCAGATCATCCAAGACATTCCAATTTTACCTTGCAACTCGGGAGAATAGCATCTTACATCAACATGAGTTAAAGTGTTAGCTATGAGTCGAAAAGTGCGTAGGGTAACCATCTTTTAGTATAGTAAGATTTGAGACAAATAAAAAGCTTTCTAATAGAGCACCTTTCTTGTTGGTGAAAGGAGAACCCCAAAGTACTCGTGTGCTCCATGCGTTATGATCACCACATAGAATTATTGGAGAGTTCACTTGGCAAAACATATCACTTAAATCCGTTTCGCTAATTGGTTGAGAGGGTGGGAAATATTCGCATAGGATGGTAAATTTAATTTTGGATTGAACTGCAAACGCTAGTACTTGCAAGTTTAAGTGAATGTTTACTTTAGTGTGAGAATTGTTTTTTTTTATTAGAATAGCAATTTTTTGTTTGGAAGTGTTATTGTACGGAAGATTAAGAAAGTAACCGCGATAAGAATTAGGAATGATCGGTATTGACAAATGATAGATTGTTTTATTATAATTTTTAACTCGCCTAAATTATTATAGAAGCCTTTCAAATTCCACTGTAGAATGTATAAGGTTTCACTGGAAATGGCTTGATTTTTTGGTTTAGAAGCATTTGGTTTACTTACATTATTTGGAGTTTTATTTTTATTAAAAAAATGCAGTTTGGTTTGGAGTTTTTTTATAATTCAGCACCTTCAGTCTTGCAATTTCCATAAGTGGTTGATATCGGGGAGAGTATGGTTGTTGGGTTTCTGTGTTATGTATGAATGGAGTTGTTGTATTTTTACTTAGAGAAGGTGGAATTGAGGTTGGGATTGTTGTATGAGCAGGTTTGTGAATATTGATATGTGCTTTACTACTCGTACTATGTGGACGAGTGATTGAATGTGCGTCTGAAATGCGTGAATGTGTGTGTTTCTTTTTGGGACAGGTGGGTTAGAGTTTGTATTAGAAGGTAGAGAAGTGGAGTGCCTGGGCAGAGGATTAGAATTAGTTGATTGAGTGGAAACTTTAGCTATGGGGTGTGATGTTGAGGCAATAGAGGATGTGTGATTGTGTTTAGTTTGGTTTCGTGTTCTATCTGTTGAACCGGTGGTTTTGCTGCTTGTTTTGTCTGAATTGCAAATGTTTCGGTAAGAGGGGGGTATGGATTGCATTTTGTTGGTTGTAAATTTTTTTAGCATCTGCCATTTAAGGTTTTAGTTTTTATTATCTCTTTTGCCTGTTTATATGATGGCCATTCCTTGGAAGATTCGGGATGGGGTAGTGAGCAGTTAGCACACATACTGCGATTGCATGGTTGTGGAGTGTGGGGGGGGGAAGATTACACAATTCGCATTTGGCGCTACCGTTACATCGCTTTGATGTTTGTCCTAACAGCTGGCAGTTACGGCACCGTATAGGGTTTCTGATGTATTCAGTAATTTTGGCTGTATAGAAGCCTATATCTACAAACTTGGGAGGTTGGAATAGATCAAACGTAAATAGTATTATTCCACTTGGTTTTTGCTTGCCTTCTGTGTCTTTATAATTTGCTGGTTTTTTCTTGTTAAAATGTTCTTCTTGAACTTCACTTGATTCTTTTGGGAGTTTGAGTTTTGCGTAATTCAATTGAACATATGTCGTACAATTATTTAGTACAGTATGGTTGGATGTTAATTTAATAAAACTTAATGTAACACGGGAATACAAATGAACAAATGAACGAATGCTAAATAAAAAACAAGGGATATATCAGTCTTCCCCTGATGGTCGCACAAACCGAACTGCCGTTTCCCTATCTGCTGAGCCCTCATCCTTGGTCAGTTCTCCCCTCCTATCAGTGTGCAACCCTTAGAACATCTGGTTCGCACGTGTGGTGAGATCGCTGTCCTGCCAGATTCGATAAGACGCCCAGCTCGTTCGTTGTATTTGGAATATGCTTATCACAGTCGGCCTCCCTGACATCTGAGTCGTCCCCGCCTCGGTAAATCATCCCCGCGTTGCGAACCTAAAGTATACAGAAAACGATCAAAATTAGTTGCCTAGTCAGACATTAAGCTGAGGAACCAGTGATACCTCCAGCACAGTCGAGGTCTGTTTTGCGGAGTGATCAGTTCCGCCCATACCACGACTTGTTGGAAAAATCACTAGGTTGGCGCCAAGGAAGCGGAATATTCAGGTAAAGGAAAAGAATAAAAAGTAACACTCGAGAAGCCAGTCCTGGCAGGAACCCAGGTACCAAGTCAACCGCACCCCTTTCCGGGCTACTTGCCTACAGGTACGCTAGCCTCGAGATGCCAGTCCTGGCAAGTACCCAGGGCACTGACTTGTCTGCACCCTTTCCGGGACCTCCTGCCTACAGGTACGCTAGCCACCTCGATGATTAAGCTCACTAGGGGAAGGCCTTAACACATCTGCCCCTGTCCTGAGCTAGCCATCCGGCGGTTTGAAACATTTGTCAAGCAATTCAAAACCGGCTACGTCACATGATCACTGTCCGAGACGTACGACCATTCGCCATCGCGTCGCAACTTGACATTGACCTTATTTTGGAGAACACGCTCCCGTACCAGAGGCCCATTCACCTCTCCACTGTGATTTATTTCCTCCCTTGAGATGGGCCCATGCCCTGGCTTAACCTGAAAAGAGGCGTTACAAAAGTAGAGTTATTAGCTTACCTAGCGTTTACTCCAAAGCATCGAAGGAAACCCATTTCCACATGCTGTCGACGGCAACGACGCCTCGTTTACCCCGTCGTTTCTGGAGATCTCGCATGTCCTCAACTTCGTAACGGTCGTGTGGCAGGACGGTGGTTACCCTGAAAGGACCCTTGGTCTTCGCTGTCAGCTTCCGGCTGGTGCCAGTGGCTGGTGGTTCGGTAGCTACCATGACGACGTCGCCAACAGCATACTGGGGGGGTTTGGCACGTTTGGAATCAAACCTTGCCTTCTGCCGCTCCTGCTCCTGGTCGGTAGCATATTTAGCTGTTCGTCGGGCTTCTGCTAAATCAATGGAGTCCAGAGTATCCTGGATAGTTGTCAACAGTGCGGAGCTAGCTGTACTTTTCGGCTTGTATCCATACAAGAGTCGTGACGGACACTGACGAGTTGTTCTATTTGTTGTGGTGTTTATGGCGCTTTGCACTTTCTTCACATATAAGTCCCAATTGTCTTCGTCGTCGCCAGCACTAGTTGCTGACAGTGCCCTGACGACCGTGCCATTCACACGTTCAACCTGTCCGTTGGCGCGTGGAGTGGCAGTAGCATTAAGGATATGCTTGATGTTATGTTCTTGGCAAAAATCAGCGAATCGTTGCGACGTGAAACACGATCCACGATCGCTGATTATCCTAGTTGGCACTCCAAAGAGTGTAAATAGCTGATCTAGTGCTCTTGTGACCCACTTGGTCCTTGTGTCTTTGACCGGCTCGAGTACGCAGAACTTCGTGAATCCGTCGACTATGATTAAGATGTAGGAGTTTTTCTGACGGCTCTTTACGAACGGCCCCACGTGGTCGATGTGAATGGTGTGAAAAGGGATGGCGACCTTTTCTATTGGGTGCATATAACCTGGTTTTCTACCTGAAGTCTCCTTATAGTACAGGCAATTCAAGCAAGCGTTGACATACTTTTTTACAAACCTTCTCATTCCCTTGAACCAGTAGTTTTCCTTTACTTTCTCTAGCGTTTTATCGTCTCCAAAATGCCCTTGCTCATCGTGGCATAATCTGACTACGTTGAAACGCGAACTCCGAGGGACCACCCACTTATTCCCGTCTTTTGTACGCCTAAATACTGTATCACCCTTGAAGTCGTAAACTTCAAAATACTGCTTTGTCTCCGACGTAATGTCACCACTTTTTAGTATTTTATAGATAATTTCAATATCAGGGTCTTGCATTTGGGCAATTCTTATCCATTCACCGCTAGTGAGATCGACATGGAAACATTCTACGACATGGAAACATTCGACTCAGGTAGTCAACGTGCGTCCCTTGGGCTCCCGGCCGGTAAACAATGTTAAAATTGTAATCTTGCATATAAACCCACCATCTGGCTACCCGTGGCTGTATACCTTTCTTTATCGCTGTAGCGCGTACAGCCGTACAGTCTGTCACTATGGTGAATTTAATCCCTAGTAAATATACCCGGTATGCTCGTAGTGCCTCATACACGGCTAACGTCTCTAAGTCGTACGAATGGTAGTGTCTCTCTTGCACCGTGGTTTTTCTACTGTAGTAAGCAACCACATGTTTCATTTTGTCTTTTGTTTGATTGAGGATTCGTTTTATTTCGCGTACCGCGTTAATTTGGGGTGGACCCCATTTCCATTTAGCATCTTTGCAGAGTAAATCAGTTAAAGGTGCCACTAGAATCGCGTAACTTTTTACAAATTTTCGAAAGTACCCGGCGAGTCCTAGGAATGACCTTACCTCTTTTATGTTAGTCGGGTGTTTCGCTTGTTTGACGGCGGCAATTTTGTATTTTCCCGGTCTGACTCCTTCTTTGGATATTTCTCGGCCTAAGTAATCGATGCTAGTCTGGAGAAACTTGCATTTATTTAAATTCAAAGCAAAGTTGTGTACCTTTAACGCTTCTAACACTAATTTCAAATTTTCAAGGGCTTCGTCGGGGGTTGACGCCGGTATAAGGATATCGTCCATGTATACTAATGCGATGGTAAATCTTAACTCACCGAGAGCACGGTTTATGGCTCTTTGAAATACCGCCGGGGCGTTTTTCAACCCGAAGGGCATTCTTAAAAATTCCCAGTGACCATCTGGCGTTACAAACGCGGTTGCTGCGATGGAATTATTGTCCATTGGAATTTGGTAAAACCTTGCTTTAAGATCTAAGCTAGTAAAATATATTCTTTTTCCTAGGCGGTCGATATGGTCCTCAATATGCGGCAACGGATACGGGTCAGTTTTTGTTTTTGCATTGACGGCCCGGTAATCAATACACATACGTGTTTCACCATTTTTCTTGGACGTTAGTGTGATCGGACTTGCGTAGGGTGAATTACTATTACGCACGATTCCGCTCTGCTCTAAATCTTCGATTATTTCTTTCGTTTTTGCTCGCTGCGAATATGAAAGCCGTCGAGGGTGGTGATGTACCGGTTTATGATCTAAGAGCTCTATGGTCATTGTTGAACTATTTGCCCGGCCCAACTCCTGCATATTCAGAGCTATGCTATTCCGATACTCGTTTGAAAGTGTAATCAATTTTGCTACAGTCTCGTTATCAACGTCTGGGCAAAACACATTATCGATTGTTATCGGCTTTCTTACTATTTCTGCTGTGTACACTTCGCTTTCAAAAAGCGCAGCGTCGTCACTCGCGGTGATAAGTTTCGTTTCAGTTTCCTTTACTATGCCTATTATTCCGGAATTTTTTAGGATATTGCGGCCGATGAGAGCTTCGTGAGCTAGCTGGTCATCAGGGACAACATACGCGTCTATATTGGCGGGTATGCCGTCGATGATTACGCGAAGAGCGGCCCGAGCTATTGGGGTAGTGATAGTTTGATTAAATCCCTGCAACACTTCTCGTGTTGGCAGGAGTTTTAATTTCAGTTTCTGTGCTAGTTGATCTTTAATGATCGAACATGTGCTACCGAAATCGAGTATGCATTTAATTTTAAGATCGTTGATACAGCATATTTTTACCGGATTTTTGGGTCGTTCTTCCTCTACCTGACACGCTGCTAATTTATGGTCTTTGCCTAGTCATGCGGTCCCTTTGCCACACGTCTCTCTCCCTTTTTTATAACATGTTTCCTCGGAATGGTTCTTTTTCCCGCAATAAGTACATGTTAATTCAGTTTTATTATCTTTGTTTACGTTTTTGGTTTCATTTCGAATGGTTATACCCGGGGCCTGACTCATTCGCAGAGTTTTTCTTTTTCGGGCAATTACGTTTAAAATGACCTGGCTGATGACATGTATGGCAGACACTGGAACCCTTGCTGTCTAGACCTTTTACTTCGCTCCGTCTGGATTTTCAGCTATCTTTTTGTTTGTTATCTGGACAATAAAAGGAATTAAAACACATGTTTAGCTCGTGCAGATTCTTACATCTGGCGACCGACAAAGTTGTTCGAATGCTATCATCACGTATCCCGTGTACTACATAATCTACGAGTTTGTCTTCCGCGATATCTAGTCTTAGTTTATTTAATTTTCCCAATTTTTTAAAGCAATACGATTGTAGGTCTTCCCCGGGGGAGCTTTTGTAGGTGGCTGCTTCCTCAAGAAGTCTGCCGAAACTAATGTCACCCGGAAATTGTTCAGAGATTGCTTGAGTAAATACCGGCCAAGATAAATGAGAGTCATGTAGCTCATCGTACCATAATTTGGCATTTCCGCGGAGCCTACATGTAGCCATATAGAGCTTGGGCTTATCGTCCCAATCATATATCATCCCATGTGTATTAATCTTATCGAGCCAGTCAGACGCAGAAAAGCTTTTTTGAGCCGGATCAAATTCCGGTAATACTTTATCATTAATGAAAGTGTTACCTGTTCTCCTACTACTTGCCTGTTGGATGACATTTGACAGCACGTCAGTCAATCTTGCGAAGTCAGATTCACGACTGGCTAGTGAATCATTTCGGACCCGGGGAAGGCGACTGCGATCACGAACTCGTCCTCGATCTAATCGTCTCCTGAAAGATTCACGGTCTCTCGAACTGTTGTCTCGCCTCCTGTCATCCCTATGGTGACGTCCATCAACACGTTCTTGTGATCTACCACGTCCCATAATTCACTGTCAGTAATTTCTTGTAATCACACACACTTTCCACAGTTTAATTTTTGTTATTAATTAGATACACTACACTCGCGATTGGTGAGCGGAAGTGTATCCCACTTCTGATCTGTCGTACAATTATTTAGTACAGTATGGTTGGATGTTAATTTAATAAAACTTAATGTAACACGGGAATACAAATGAACAAATGAACGAATGCTAAATAAACAACAAGGGATATATCAGTCCTCCCCTGATGGTCGCACAAACCGAACTGCCGTTTCCCTATCTGCTGAGCCCTCATCCTTGGTCAGTTCTCCCCTCCTATCAGTGTGCAACCCTTAGAACATCTGGTTCGCACGTGTGGTGAGATCGCTGTCCTGCCAGATTCGATAAGACGCCCAGCTCGTTCGTTGTATTTGGAATATGCTTATCACACATAGATGTTCGATAAATAAATTCAACCTTTGATTTTCTTCAGAGCATAGATCATGAAAATTGTCATATTCTTTTTCAAGAGTTGACATGATTCGTCCACTTAGAGAGTATTTTCCTTATGTTTTGACATCTCAGAATTGAGAACGACGAACAGCTTTTGCAAATTTGCTACATGTGCACTTATGTACATATATATGTATAGCCTCTTTTTCATCTCCCCTTGCTTGAAAAATATAATCGATTAACCTTTAACCTCTTTCGCTCGAAATGAACACACGACTTTTCCAGACGTTCATTACGTTTTCACATGTCAGTACGAGTTCACCTACTGGTTTTCTTATGTTGCTTTTGCGTCTTCTTTTTCTCTACCTCTGAAACGCTCACTTGAATCTCGGTACAAGAAATCTCACCATCGACAATTTTCTGTAAATCTCACGCAGTAACATTCTCATCTGACATTTTCATTTTGCCCAATCGCTTGGACTTTCGAAGCAATCAGTTGAAATTTTGTAGTCCATCGATGAAATATTTTTTTTAATTCCGAGCTTATCTAGCCGATATGTAACTTTTACATCGGCTTTTATATAAACTCGAACACTCGAAACAATTTTGCTATATTTTATTGTATGTTTTCAAACATCTGAAAGCGAAATAAATAGTTTTAATGATGAAGATTTAATTAGGGTGGTCCTTATTTTGACCATTTTTGAATTTCTATGGTCCCAGGGTTTATTCTCCTTATCAATTATTTTAAAATTGGCAAGAGGTGAAATGAAGAAAAAATATTGTTTAATGGATGCAAGCTGTTTTTTCAGATGTAAAGTATGTTTTTTAAGAGGTTGAAACTATTTCGTTTAAGTAAAACAAAAAGAAATTAACTTTATAACGACTTATTAAATTCCTTCGAACGATTATTTTGTGCCATTTAATATTTAAAAATAGTTTCAGACATATGACCACCAGTGTCTATTGACAGCAACTTGTGCTCCGGGCTCAATTTTTAAGAAATAAGGACCGATGATGCCACAGGCGTACAATCAGCATAACACCGTACATTTTTCTTGATGTACGATTTTGGAAATACTCGTATGTAATATTCTATAATTTGAGATCTTCTTTTTGCATTCCGAAGAGAAAAAAATTACATAAAACTGTTCGATTGACACTCTTCACAGCACAGAAGCAACATTTTGTTCTGATTTTCATTTACATATGTATGTCAAACCGGATCTTTGCTTTCGAGCAATTGACTGTATTTGGCTTCACAGTCAGAAAAAGTTTTTAGTGTTCGGTTGGAGTCCCAATTGCTCATCTTACGGAGAGAAACCATTGGCCATATACTGAAAATGAAGTTTGGCAGCTCAATGTAACAGCTCTTTTAATATTTAATCCCTATTTTAAATGTAATTTCGAATATACAGTATATACAGCCATCTGTATACCCAATGTAAAATGCGTAAGAAATATTTTAGCCACATGTAGACTTCGTTGAATTACGGCAAATTAAGCGAGCAACACAACATGCATCTGCGTTTGGCACTGCTGCGGAAAACTGTCAAACTGTTGACCTGTGAACCTACATGAACGACCACAATGTGCATCTGCGTTTGCTGCTGCTGTTCCTCAAATTGAAATGGTTTAACTTTTTGAGGCAATGCAAATTTGACGTTTACTGATTCTTCACGTGTTTGTGGAAATTTCAATTTAGCATATGTTCAATTGTTCTTTTAAAGGGGTAAAACATTTCATGTTTGTTTACATAAATCATCTGCGTTTACTATTTTACTATTAATTTTGATTTGTTAGTTATGAAAATTGAAAAAAAAAATTAAATAATTAAATTGCAGCTTGCTCATTCAGGTACACGCAGCAGTCCCAAATGCGCGTTGTGTTCTTTCTAGTCCTAAAACAACCGCTGTAAGATTTTCAGCAAACTTTCGTTGTATTTTCCGCACAGCTGTCTACAAAATGGTTTTTTTCACACCATACGTCAAAATTCATCGTGCTGGAAACAGGCGTGCTAAGTGGCAGTCAAGTTTATTTCTTTTGATTATTTCTCTTATTGTGAAATTCGTTAACAAGCCTGTTAGCCCTTTTGAGGTAACTATAATGTCTTCTTTCACCTGCATTAATTGCAGCGTTAAATTTGCCAACGCTGATATTCAACGTGAGCATTACAAAACCGATTGGCATCGCTACAATCTAAAGCGTAGAGTGGCCGAATTGCCACCAGTCACAGCGGAGGAGTTCCAGAATCGTGTTTTACAAATGCGCGATGCTGAATCCGCCGCGATCGAGGAGAAACAAACAAGCTTATATTGCAATGCTTGTCGTAAACAATTTGGCAATCAGAGTTCACATGATAATCACTTGAACAGCAAGAAGCACAAGGATAATCTAGCAAAATTCAATGAAGTTAATGGCGAAGCAAAGGAAGTGACAACAAAGAGCGTAATGCATCCAAAACAACCTATGATGGCAGAAGTAGATGAAGAAATTGAAGAGGTAAGTTTGTTTTCGTAAAAATAAATCAGTACTGGTTATTCATATCATCCATTTGTTGTACGATACTAATATATGTATGTGGCAATAACTCATGCCGAGTTGCCCAAGTTGGCTTTGCATATGTTGTCCATTAAACAAAAGCTAACATTAAGTAAGAAATTTGCTGGAACGATGAAATCATAGGATAGTAAACGCAAAAGCAAGCATTCAAGATTAGAATAAGTAAAACAAAAACAACAAAATCATTAAACCTGGTCTTTTGAGTGAAATGAAAGCAGTGGATAGAACAAGCAAAGTGTCTATAAAATCTTTGGATCGTTACTTAGGCAATGGTTATGTAGCAAGCAAGTGTTACTCCTACCACGAGCGTGCACCTGCCATGTGTGCTCGAGATTACTGGCGTATTTTAATCCAAATTGTGCTAGTTAACTTTTTAGTTAACTAAATCGGGGCAAAGAATATCTATAATAATTCGCGTGCAGTAAAATTCTATCTGATGTTGCACACGAAAGATATCAGCGGTTACACCAGCGTAAGGAAGACATAGACAGTGGAAATCTGGATCGGATCATATACATGCTTTTCGAAGTATTGATTTAATCGGAATTTGTGATTGCTCACGATTTTGTTTAACAAAATGATCACTAACACTATAAAAGCTAAGGTAAATGCAAATGGGGGCCGTACGACTGATCAGCTGTTTTTTCACTTAGGCAACCATTAGGACCCATTGTTCAAATTTTCGTTTACCTCTAAACCTATACAGAAACCAACCAAATAAAATGATATTTTTAAAAGTTTATTTTTGCCCAATTTTTTTATTGTTTCTTTACAGATAAAAAATTAATGTTTCAATAGATTATTTGAGCTCTTATTGGACTAAAAGTAGGTGTGACGATAAATCGATTTTCTTATTATTTTTACCTATTACAAAAAATCGGTAGTCAGGGCTTCACACTAAAAATTTAGTCTTCCTCTTAAATGTTGGATGCCACCCATGAGCGAAATAGCCACTGAGCCCAAGTATCTTTCTGACCCATTTTCCGAAAAACGTATCACGTGCTTTGGTATCATAAGTGTTAAGTTCTTTAGAAAAAAAAAATGGGGTGGCCGTGGTGTAGTGGTACTAGCAATCGCTTCTCGGAGGGTCAAGGTTCGAATCCTGCCCATGACAAGTCTTTCACGTTTTTCATTTGTGTAATTGGAACTCAGACAGAAAAATTCTGCGTGTGAAGGCATAACACTGACACGCAGATTTGGCTGTTGTAGAGTTTCAAGCACAAAAAAATGCTGCGAATTATAACCTTCGAATCACTCTGAGTGAAGAAAAGACTCTCCGTCCTATTCGGACACCCACCCCCTGTAGAGCGAATATCGAAACCAAACACCTGAGTTTCAAACCACTACAAAAGAACAATTTTTCCTTTCTCCTCCTTCTGCCTTTCCGTCCGCTCCCTGGCAACAGTAAAAGGGTATCTAACCCCATAGGTGCGCGTAAATTATATAAAAAAAAAACTTAATTATATTAATATGATTCAATGTAATGGCATACGAATTTTGCATTCTTTTTTGTTTAAATATCTATTGATTATCTTCTCGTGGTGTAGTCCCTTCCAGCGAATTGAATGCGTTCTCTAAGAATTTCGTTTTCGTTCTTTGCTATAAGCTGATGTAGATGAGTTCGACCCTACAGTTATGGGACGTCTGCATCCATTGCTCCAATTTTTTTAAGCGAATATAATATGTATTATTACGCTCATATGAAGTGTCCGATTTTATAGCAAAAATTTAAAAGTCAATGGCCCTTATTGCGGTTGTCGATCGTTGATCGACAATCGATAATAGTCGATTGTCGGTCGTCGATTTTTGATTTCGGTATTGCGAGTGCGGAATGTGATCGACTATTGTCGATTTGACAGCAGTTTTTAGTCGATCGAAATTTTCTGATCGTTGGTGTGTAGCTTGCAGAAAAATAAATTGATATGTGAGTATTTTGATAAAAAAATTAAGTTTATCTAAAAAAAACAAATAATTTGAATTTAGGGCGAAGCAAGTGACGAATAAAACACAGATGGAGCATTTAGTAAAATCAATGGAAGAAAATCCAGACATTGCCAAAGAAAAAATCGGAAAATAAAATCGAGATGAAGGCAACGGGAATTATTTTATTTTTTTTTTACCTGAAGTTTTGTTTGTTTTTTTAAGAAGTGAGTTATTTTGTTATTTAGAGACGTAAGCAACATATGCGATAAAAACAATGAATTAAAAGACTTTTTATTTAACTTTTCAACTTTTTTAAAAATTACATCTGCATTGACCTTAGAATGTTGTTCCTGATTTCAACTGCTTCATTATTTCGTCGGGCCATTTCCAAGCATTCGTTCGCACTTTCTTCGTCGGATTCACTCAACCACAGCTCTATTGAACTCATTTTAATAATTTATTTCAAAATAAAATTCACGAAAAGCAGCAGGAACAATAATGTTTACACAATCAACTGTCAAAATGTATAATATTCACAAAATGCACGTTCGTAGTTCACAATAATACAAATTTCTATCGATTGAGTTACACAATACGAAAGATGAAATAAATCGATACAATCGACTTTTGTCGAGTCGATTAACAATTGACAACCGCAATCGGGGCCAATATTTTGTTTACCTTTCCTATGAGATAAAGGTGTCGACTTATTGTCATTGGGGATACTCCCATGCTTTGTGCAATCTCCCGCACCGATTCGTTGGGTCCGCATCCACCGTTGCTCTTAAAACATTGTCGTCAACTAGACTGAAATTTTAACGTTCTGGCACAGATGTCCACTCGAGAACTTCTTATTTCTGACTGAGTGAAAATCGGAAATTTCATGTGGTACAACCCAATAGATCCGTCTAAAGATCGCGCTGATCTAAAGTCTACAAAGTTAAGTAAGCATACAGTTTCAATGCAGTAAAAATAATATACATAGCCTTATATATACATGTATTCCTTATAGAGCTAAAACACTGATCCTTCACTGGAATACTGGAATTAACAGAGGTCAAAGAAAACCAAAAAAAAAATATTAACTAGTTAAGTTGAAGCTTAACAGAAGACTAAACATTTCATTTAGGTTTTTGTTGTTTTGTTTATTGAAATGATACATACTCTATTTTATTCGAAACTGATAATTTTACATTTTGCACTTAATTCTATGGAACTGCAAATGCAGAATGCGCTTACCTAAGCAAAATGTTGGGATATGGGAAAAGCGTATATACGGAAGTATGGAAATGCTTGTGTTAACGTATGCAAAAATGGATTTGCGTCGAATCCTAACAATGAACAAGTATGAGTGCCAAATTTTTTGCAGAAAATATTCTTGATGATATCTTCAGATATAATTTCTTCTACTTGGTTATTTAATGTTTTCAATGTATATGAATGCTTAAGAATATATTTATACAGGGTGTCCCAGTTCAAAAATATAATCTGATAGTGGGAGATTCCTGAATTTCTGGTAAACAAAAAATCGTTATGAAAGTTTGAGAGCTCGGATTTGAAAGTCTCATCCTCAAAGTGTAACTTTTTTTTTGTTAATAGGATAGTATTTTAGAGATCCAGTTTCATAGCTCAAAAAATATTGAACTTTTTGTTTGATTAATGCATCCAAAATTTTTATTCATCCTTCTTTAAACTTGTATTCTTCTTAAAATTTTTATCTTCCATTCATATCATTTCATCTTCGATCAACAAAACTTATACAATAGTAAAAACAATTTCTATCAGACAAAAATGGTTTAATAATAATATATCTCTTAGAAAACTCGTGCATGGTCCTGAAAATGTGCTGGTTTTTGAGCAATTTTATATATTTTTACTTGTGAAATTTGAACATAATGGTTGGGCTTTGCACAATGGGTGTGTAACTATAACATCAATTTATGGTTTCACCACCTCATGAACTTAACTTACTAAACGTTCAAGCCCGAGTGCTGAGCAAGAAGAAATAGATGCCTCGCAAATATAATAGTGTCACAAATGACTGACCCTTAAAGACCCATACGTACGTTTCTCGTTAGTAAAGAACAACAACAAGAAAACTAAGTCCTTTTTAAATATGAAATTCAAGCTTATTTGTAGCGTCTTACGGAATCAAATATTTCCACAAATTTCATTCGACTCAATTTTAAATTTGGAAACCGAACGCTTTTCGAGTATTCCGAGTTCTGCATAATATAATACTAGAAATGTTCGCATAGGAGAAATGGTTTTCAAATCATAATTCGAACAAGTGCCATAATATTAGCTCCTCTGTGTGGTTTTTTTAATTCTTATGAAACTCAGACACATTTATTTTAATTTAAATTTAATTTTTATTTTAATTTTTTAATTATAGAAGAGTTACAATCATGTTGTTCACATATACTTGTTTTTAATCTCTTAGATCGACTCAGATGAATGGGAGGAAGTCGGAGAAAATCCGGTTGCAGACAACAAGTGCATTTTCTGTGATGAACAAAGTGAGGACTTAGTCACTAATCTGAAGCACATGTCAGTGGCCCATTCATTCTTTATTCCCGATGCTGAATATTGCACAGATATCGAAGGGCTGCTTTTCTATTTAGGCGACAAAGTATGTAATCATTACATCTGTTTATGGTGTAATGACCGGGGTAAAACTTTTTACACTGTGGACGCTGTACGTAAACATATGATCGACAAAGGACACTGTCAAATGTTACACGAAGGTCTTGCACTGGCTGAATACACAGAATTTTATGATTACAGCTCGAGTTATCCCGATAATGTAAGTTGAGATACAGTGCAATTTTTTTTTCATTTATTGACATCTATTATTCAAGGTGACAGGAATGGATATAGATGAAGAAATTGTTCCCGATTTACTCGATGGTGATGAATATCAACTAGTGCTTCCATCTGGAGCTGTTATTGGCCATCGATCACTGTTACGTTATTATAAGCAAAGATTAAATCCAAACCGTACGTTAACAGTACATAAATCCAATCGAAAGTTGCACAAAGTTTTATCTGAGTATCGATCATTGGGTTGGACCAATACCCAACAGGAAGCTGCAGCTCGAAAAGCTCGTGATATTCATTTAATGAAACGAGTTCAAGCCAAATGGCAAATGAAACTTGGAGTGAGGGCGAACAAGTTACAAAAACATTTCCGCCAACAAGTTCTTTTCTAAATATGAATTTCCTTCTCTTGACATGTCAATATACCTATGTACATAAATGATCTTGTATGTAAACAAAATTTAAACAAATAAGAGTAAATAAAACTATGATAGAATTTAATTAGGAGCCAAACAAGACTTAGTGAATTTAGTCTTGTAAGAGGGTCCAGAAAGACCTTAGTTACAGTTTCGCCGTCGCTACAGACGCAAATACTCTTCTCAATCGGTTTTTTTTTACAGTATAGTTAATGGCCATCAGTATTGCATACATCTCTCTCACATTATAAAAAAAACTAGCTGAAGTGGTGCGACTGATGGTCACGCCAAGAACTTCCTGATAAGGAGAACTTGTAGTATTCTCCAATGGTATTTGATAGGTCTTCCTGTATTAACGAAATCGTAGTTAGTACTGCATTGAAGGTTTTAAATTGTTGCCATCCCTTGAATAACTCCAATAATTCTGGCCCGATTTTTTCCAAATTGTCGTCAAAATCCAATGGCCACGGTTCGGCCATTGTGGGCCAAAAAAAAATTAACAAATACGGACATACATCCACACACACATCCATTTTGTTAAAAACTATCTAAAAACAGTAGACACCTCAAACGTAGATATCACAAAATTTCGATTTGAAGTGATTTTCCCTATTAGGGAGCTAAAAACACATCAGAGCAATCCATGAAGACCCGACTACATTCTTTTTCTGTTTTAGATTCTGGCCCTATCTGAGGTTAGATACGAGTAAGTAAAGCTTATTTTGTACTTTTGCAGGAACAGGAGTTGTCATTGTCATTGCCTCAGACGGCATATCATAACACCACAGTCAAAAGACGGTCGGCGCTTGTATAAAAGAAGACTTCTTTCTAAAGAGTAGATTGCTGTGAGAGTGCAGCCTATATCCCCATTTTGGACAGATTATGCATTCGCAAAAGAGTTTTGGACACATCAAGCCCGTTCTTTTTATGTTCTTCAACGCGATGGAAGTCAGATTAAAAGAGACATTTTCCGATTTTCTGTAAAAAGGCAACGCTGGGGCTCGGTTTATATAACAGTGACAGGCTAGCAGTGAAAACTATTCAGAGTTCCAAGTGGTATATATGTTTTTGTAGTATAACTGAATCCGTCACCACAACCGTTGGAAAATACCAGCTACGGAGGGTTGTATTACTCAGCTCACCTGCACTGTGAGAGCATCTAGTTGTAAGACGATTCTGATCAGGTCAACTGTAAAGTGAGCGTGAATGAGACATTAAGTTTCTGTTCTCAACTCAGTGTAGGTGCCATCACATTTTCTAATTGTTTCTAGTCTCGCGAATGTATTGATTAGTCTGCTATTTTCACTAATTATTTTGATGTTTTCGCAAGTCTTCAGATTCTGAAAAAAACTGCTGTACCATCTTCTTAACCTATGCTTAACTGATTTTTCAGAATTCCTCCTTAAAACATCTCTATTTCGTGTTTTGCGGTTCATCAAATAGGTCAAGACCTCGCATCCAATTCTGAATTGTACGCACATATGTAGGCCACCGACAGTACCTGTTGGATAGTGTTCCAACCAATTTTGCCGAGTGCTATCCAGGTTTCATCCGAACATCGTGCGCAGGAAAAGTCATCTATGCAGGGGGCATAAGGCTCTGCGCCTTAATTGTCGCCTCCATAATTTATACATTTTAACAGTCTAACGTCAAGTAATCTTTTTGCAGAACCTTAGGATCTATGACTATTAAGCCTTCCCGCCCATAGTCTTAAAATATGTCATAACAATATATTTGAAGCTCTTTCGACACCATTAAGCTAATTTTTTATTCTTGGTTGCTTGCGAGGGTTTTTCGCAGTATTACTCATCCTACATTGTAGTGACATTCGAACTGTACAACAAAGCAGCCGTGGTATCTGCAAATCAATTCCATCAAATTCCCACTTAGGAACGAAAGCAAACAAGTCTTTTAAAACTTTGTTTTAAGAGAATAAAATAAAATTCGATTCGAAAATTTCTTTAATAACGGTTTTACGAAAATTATAAGATGGACCGAATCTTAAAAAAAAAACTAAATATTTCATAAAACTGGAAATTGGATGAAAAAATATATATGTATGTATATATATTTATATATGATCATTAGTTCTGGCAATGGAGACGACCCCGCAAGACATGAATTTTATTTTTGAGCTTTTGATTTACTTTTAACAGGCGGATCAATTAAAATATCAGATCGAACTACATCAGTGTTCCCAAGGCGCACCATCTTCTCCTCCCAGACAGCAATGTCCTGCCTAAAATGAAAACATGAGAAAATGTAGGTAGTACCTCTTTTTATTATACCTACTTGTACTCTGTGAGTTTCTCTCGAAACACTTGAATGTAAGTTTCCTTTTCCGCTTCACTAAGCCCGGACCACTTAGCAGTCATTTTACTATGCCAGTCTCGGTATGTCTCATTTTCGTTTTGAGGCGTTAATATTCTTTCTTTGGCTATGAACATAAGGAAGGCAGATGGTGGTTTCTTTGGCCGTTGTAACTGAGCAATACGCTTCTTAGTCATACGTCTCTCTTTCATAGCAATAACATCTTGCTTTAATTGTTTCATTTCTGATCGTTGTTCAGCGGTTATCTTACTATCGTACTTGGCTCGTGTCTCGACGTACGCTATTTTATCCTTATTATATTGCTCCTGTAGCTTTGCTTTGAGATTTGGTTCGACAGTTTCCCATTTCTTAGAAATTATTTTCACCACATCGGTTATTTTGAGAGATGGGTTTTCAGCCAATACAGTCTGTCGCATGTCTCTCATATATCGAAAGAAAGGTGTGAGTGGCTTCTTTGGCTTAGGAGGGAGTCCGACTTTTTCCTCGAAGCTCTTAACGCCCGCAACGGGTTGGCATTGAAGAACGCCCGACCTAAATACCACAATGTATTTTGATTGTTATATTTTAAATGATTTGATTTGTTTTGTTTCATACCGCAGTGAGCCACTTATAATTCTAGAGAAATTGTTTGTCGCCCAAAGGGCTGTACGAAGACAAATCATTTTTTAACAGAAAAACCAAAGCGCGTAAAAGAAATTTGTATAATAACGTAACCAAAAAATTCACTCTGAGTGCTGTTTTTAGCACAACATATGATTGTGACATTTTCGTTTGACATTTTTGGAGTAGTTCGCGTTCAGGTATATTAACTTTCATTATTATGCTATATGCACTCAAAACCTCAATTGTTTTCCATTTAATATACGAGTATTTATGAAACGCTTTTTGCGCGCTGATACGTTCAGATGCAAGACAAATAAACAAGAAATAAGCCAAGGAAATTTAATTTATTAGCTAGTATATTGGGATTGCAAAGGGGATTAATGGGATAAGTCATTGCTCTTCAAAAATTTTTTTCAGATGTTTTCTTTTAAAATTGGACGATGTTGAAGTTCTTTTCCATTCAATTGGAAGCTAAAGCGAGGCTTTCCTTTGCGTGCTGTCCTTTGGTGTGAATTCGAAGACCTTCGATATTGAGGGTTATTATTTATTCGGCCTTAATGTTTATGGGTCGCCGATTCATTCTGATCATTCAGACAAGATCAGCGTCACTGTACGTGTATATGCAATAGAGTTGCTGCACGCAGTAGAAATTTCCACTCGTGACTGCTCCTAATAAAGATCGATTATCTTTAACTAAGTGTTTTTTTTTCTGCGAGTAAAAAATTACAAAGGTTAACAAATCTTATAATTTAAATTTACTTTATAAACTTACATAGGTATCGGGAAAATGTACCCTTGAAATTCCACCAGTGGCCCCAGCAACTTTTTTTGTTACAATCTTAAATTTAATTTTAAACTGAACTGTCGTATAATAATAGTACAAAAAACCAAGTGTCCTACCAAAGTAAAAATTCACTCTGTCCCCAACGCCGGTACCCAGTAAATTTTCAATGCGCCAGGAAACTTGTGTGAGCGTATTGGTATGACAGTTAAACAAAAAACAGCGGTCTAAACTGCAGTTGAAAATTCTCTGAAGAGAGACACGAAGCTATTTGAAGTTTAGAACGATTCGAAATTTGGGTTAAATGCGGAAGAAACATTTATATTACTAGTGGGCACACCATCCCGAACCTATGCGTGCTTTAATTCAATTCAATTAAACTTAAAATATTTTGCAATTGAATTCATATATTTAGAAAAAACAATATTTAAGCCTTGTGGCTCGAAAGCAATTTGGTTTACCTTCTTCAAATTACGTTTATGCAAAAAGGTCTGTGGCCCACCACAAAAACTTTAATTCTTATGGCACTATGCTTAAAAGTTACAGGAGAATTGGGATGGTATACATATCCTTAGTTGTTTGCAAAATTAACTGATTTTCCAATTACCTTCCCAGTGTAAAGAAAACAGTGAAATTTTTTGCAAAAACGCGTTGAAAATGTACTCTCGAATACATAACTGAAGCCAGCTGTTCAAAAAATATGCTTTTCTAAATCATGTCTTTGTAAAGTTTATTCAGTCGAAATGAATTTGAAATAGCAGTTATGAAAGAGAAAGGAAACCATTGTAGCCTTAAATTCCAATAAACTAAAATACTAATAAATTGAAAGTGCGATGTGCTATCAGTTAGGCGTCTTTTTCTTCTTTTATTAACCATCGAAATATGTAACGCTTATAATTAAATCTAATTTTAGATATTTCTCGCAAGTATCTGCATTGCTACTGCGTCACTTTTGGGGTTGGCTAAATTTGCGGACCTGCGAACCATTCTACAGACTACTCTATTTTGGATCACATCGTCAGTGAGGACAAGAACTTGCTAATATTTTCACATTTGAGTGATTCACCTATTTTCTTTCGGCCTCTTCTTTGAACCTCGTCTGGTACTTATTGCTTTTTGGACTGGATTCTCTGACGAACTTCGTTGAACATGGCAAAACCAGCTGATTTGCTCAGCTGTAAATTTCTCCACCATCGGTTTCTTAATGTGGAAACTTCCGCGGATGAGCGCACTTCTTATAAAACTTATAAATTCACGTTTTGTTACACCCGCTGACATTCATAACAATTTCCTTGTCGTCGCTGTAATTTTTCCTTTATATTTTTCGTATATTGTCCAAAACTGCGAAAGGATGTTGAAGCTGAACGAACGCCCGTCGAATATAACAAACCCTTAAGTTTGAGCAGCATTTTTCTGGCCTTGTGTGCGACATCGTCATCGCAATTTCCTTGGAGGACCACGACAGAGTATTAAAATTGTTCGTAATCTGTCACGACGAGTCTTTTTAAATAGATGTCAGGAGTGGGGTTTGTTGCTTCGAAAAACAGCAATGCAGATATTCGGTCCAAGTACGACAGATTCGTACTCCCTTATCTTCTAGTTCTAGCGTCTTTCTCGAATTATTAAGAATATCTTGTAAGGCTGTCACGTCGTTGCCTATAATAGCGCTATTATCGGCAAAAAGAACATTAACTTCGAATTCTCCTATTATTCGTGATGTCGTTTTAACATCATCGGTACATTACGCATATCATTCTTCTGGTGAAGAGTAACACGCAAAGAAGGCTTCGGTCCTTTTTCTTTGTACTCAAATTTTGCTTCTGGTTTTCATTTCAGAATCAAAATTCTCTCTTTGATTTTATGTCAAAATGTGTTTTTTTTTTTTTAAAGTACCCTTAAAATGTTTGCATACAGCGCGGGCGAAGAAAATTAGGGAAGAAAGAAATATAGGTACCGATGTACGTTGGTTTTAAATGTCTGAATATTATAATGACTAGGAAATAGAGAGCTAGGCAGGGCATTTCACAAGCTAGTTGTTCGGCTTGGGAGCGAATCACGATATTTCAGAGTACGTCCGAAAGTGGGCTTGATGGTATACTGTTGAGCACTCATAGCGAGACGGCTTTTACGGTTAAAGGTTTGAAGGGGCGGAATACTACTCGTGATTTCAATGGAGCACTGATGATTGTAATAGCGATAAAAAAAAGTGAGACACGAGACATTTCGTCGGTGTTCGAGGGTGTCCATTGACTGGGTGATGTTAGCTTCACCTATGAGTTTTATCGCACGGTTTTGAATCTTATCTAGCATGTGCAGAGATGTGTTAGGCGCACCTGACTAGATGTGTGCATTGTACTCCAATTTTGGGCGGATTAATGCCTTATATATTGAGGCCAGCTCAGAAGGGGAAAAGCATTTCTTACATCGTTTGAGGAAACCTAGACATTTCGCAGAATTTTTGGTGACATCGAATATGTGGTCGTTCCAACGTAAGTTGTCATTGACACACATACCGAGACTGTAAAGTTCTTCGGTTCCGACGATGGGACGGGCTGGACAAATACTGTTTTCCATCTGCTCGGAAAGTCTCCTAAAGAGTAGGATTGATGAAAAAGCCTACGTAGTGGTTTTGCCAGAAGAACACGTGGAAGAACACCTCTTCAGAAGAAGGGGAGATATACCATCTCGACCAGCGGATTTATGTATGTTGAGATCTTTAAGTACTCTTACTACTACACGAGTGCGAAAGTGGATTGGTCCCATTGAAAATTCGGTTCACTCAAGTGAATGAGGAGACAAAGCACAATCTGGAAGTGTGGAGCTGGCCGCAAACATAGACTAACTATAACTAGATATCAAACTCTACTAATACTTTTGCAAACGTTTAACTTTCGCACAGACACACTGTAAGTGAATCACCAACACATTCTCAATCTCTATAACCTGTCAGAATGGCTAAAATGACAACAAATTTCACGTAATGTTCGCTAAGTATATATAATAAAGGCAAAAATAAAAGGAAAAATATTTTTCGCTGGTGAATATTTAATTCAACGTGGTGAAAAAGTGAAGATAATAGAATATATTTAAAAAAAAAACCTTTTTTTTGTTTCAATTGAACAAAAAGGGGATCGTTTCAGAATAAAATTAAAAAAGGACCTAAGGATTATATTTTGAAAGTTTCATTTGAAGATATAAATGAATTGAAACTATTACAATTCTGAAATCAAGCTTAAGCTTGTATTGAGAGTCAATTGTATAAGCATTTTTTATGTTTAGGCACAAACTCTGTACTCTGGACATCAATGAAAAGGGTTATTAGTACCGAGTCGACCACCGTCGAGTGCACAGCTCCACCAGTGCACTCGCAATACTGTTGTGTGCTGTGCAGCAAAAAAAAAAAAAAAAAAAAAAAAAAAAAAAAAAAAAAAAAAGCGCACGTGCGAAAAAAATAAAAATATATAAAAAACAAAAAGAAGTGCAGTGCAGTGACAGTGAATATCACACAGTGCGGGTATCCCACCTCACCCGCTCCTCGTCGAAGTACTGTTGCTTGCACTCAGTCACTGCCGTTACTGTATTTACCATACGGTACGGGCAGTGGCTGAGTGTATGTAACAACTGATGGATAGCGGGGTTGTGAGTGAAAATTTTGTTGGTGCACTGTTTCATATTGTTGTAAGGGCATAACACCTACAACAATTTGATTCGGTAAGCCAACGTCAGAATTTCCACTTCGCAGCCTTGCTTAGTATCGTCGGTGTTTGTGTTTTCTGTGTTTGTCTGTGATTATGACTAGGGAATTCAGGGTAGACGTAGCCAATATACGCGGGCTAAAAAGCAATCACTTTTCTGCGTACGTCCACGTCTGTAAGTACAGACCAGCTGTTTTGGCACTTAGTGAAACACAGGTAGATCCCCGCCCACACCTCTCAGATCATTCTGATCTGAAGCTACCTGGCTACGAACTAGTGCCATTATTCTTCTCTCACCGCGGTCTCGCCATTTATGTGCGTAGTGATGTAGCTTACCAAACTCCACCACAATGTGATCCATGTTCCAATCCGGAATTCAACTTCATGTGGTTAAAATTCCATCTCCGTAAGCAAATTATACACTACTGCTTTATTTATAGAAGCCCCAAACTGGACAGCAATTCAACCTTTAACGAGTTTGATGCGCTGTCTGACTCCATTCAAAGAATTGTATCCCTGTATCCTCATACTGAAATCGTTATTACGGGCGACTTCAATATACACAATTCTGGGTGGCTTCGACATTCTGGACAGACAACACCCGAAGGACGGTGTGTTGAGATCTTCGCTGCGGAAAACAACCTAACGCAGCTTGTAAATGAGCCCACGCGAATACCAGACGTTGATAGTCATACCGCCAACACCCTGGACTTGTTTTTAACTTCTCACCCTGATAAGTACACCATTGATGTGCTCTCCCCTCTAGGCTCGTCGGACCATTGTGTCATATCAGCTAATTTCTCGTACACCGACCACACAGTTAGAGAAAAAATTCCTAAAAGAACCGTATGGCAATACGAGAAAGCCAACTGGAGCGGTCTTAACAGCTTCTTTAGGAATTTTAACTGGTCGTTATGCTTCCTCGATAACGACGTGGATGCCGCTGCTGATATGATTACAGACACCATTCTCTTTGGAATGAGATCCTTTATTCCTCATCGGATGAAGAGTATCAAACCAAAAGAAAAGGCATGGTACGACTCGAGCTGTAAAGAGGCCGTCAGGGTTAGAGAAATGTTTTTTCGGTCCTACAAGACCAACCCGACAGAGGAAAACCGAAAAAACGAGCCAGAAATGACTGCAACGCCTTTCTTAAGCGTGTGAAATTCCTATACGACCAAAAACTGAGGCAAAAAATACTGCAATGTCCCAAAGGCAGTAAAAATTGTTGGTCGTTGGTCAAAAACATTAGAAATTCCGCCTCATCCTCCATCCCAACGCTCATTTACAATGACATTCCAGCTGTCAGCTCTTTGCATAAGGCCAATCTGCTTGCTGCACACTTTGCGGCCAGCTCAACACTCCCAGATTGTGCTTTGTCTCCGCCTACACTTGAGTGCGTCGAATCTTCAATGGGACGAATCTACTTTCGCACTCGTGTAGTAGCAAGAGTACTTAAAGATCTCAACATACATAAATCCGCTGGTCCAGATGGTATATCTCCCCTTCTTCTGAAGAGGTGTTCTTCCTCGCTGGCAAAACCACTGCGTAAGCTTTTCCATCAATCCTACACTTTAGGACTCTTCCCGAGCAGATGGAAAACAGCATTTGTCCAGCCCGTCCCTAAAAAAGGCGAATCATCTTCTCTCTCCTCCTACAGACCCATTGCACTTACGTCCCTTCTTTCCAAGGTCATGGAAACACTGATAAATCGTCAGCTCATGAAATATCTCGAAACACGAAAACTTCTCAATGACCGGCAGTACGGTTTTCGTAGCAACAGGTCCACTGGTGATTTGATGGCATGTCTCACCGAAAAGTGGAACCAAAGCGTACATCAATCTGGCGAAAGCAAGATAGTTGCACTTGATATTTCTAAGGCATTTGACAGAGTTTGGCATCAGGCTCTTTTGTCGAAAATGCGTGCATTTGGGATCGACGACTCTCTTCTTCAATGGATTAGAAATTACCTTTCGGAACGTTCAATTCAAGTTGTCTTGGACGGTTTCAAGTCTGATATTCACAAAATAAATGCTGGTGTGCCCCAGGGCTCTGTTCTGTCACCGACACTCTTTTTAATTTTCATTAACGATCTCTTGTCTGCTACTTCTAATCCAATATATTCCTTTGCTGATGACAGTACTCTCTGCTTTTCATATTCGTTCCCGGACTCACGGCCCTGCTCTTCGGCTGTAGTACGAGAACGGCAGCGTATGCTAAGCTCATTATATTCCGATATCAACAGCATAACCAATTGGGGAACTATCAATAGAGTGGAATTTAATGCTTCCAAAACACAATGCTGTATGCTGTCTTTAAAGCGAAATTTAAACACCCAGCCATTATCTATGAATGGCACTTGCATCGTCGAAACCGAAAAACTTTCCATTCTCGGTATGTGTATCAATGACAACTTACGTTGGAATGACCACATATTTGATGTCGCCAAAAATGCTGCGAAATGTCTAGGTTTCCTCAAGCGATGTAAGAAATATTTTACCCCCTCTGATCTGGCCTCAATATATAAGGCATTCATCCGCCCAAAATTGGAGTACAACTCCCACATCTGGTCAGGTGCTCCTAAAACATCTCTGCACCTGCTAGATAGGATTCAAAACCGTGCGATAAAACTTATTGACGATACTAATATCAGTCAATCAATGGACACCCTCGAACACCGACGAAATGTCTCGTGTCTCACTTTGTTTTATCGCTACTTCCACCACCAGTGCTCCACTGAAATCGCCAGTAGCATTCCGCCCATTCAAACTTTCAACCGTAACACCCGTCTCGCTATGAATGCTCATCAGTATACCCTCAAGCCCATTTTCGGACGTACTCTAAAATATCGTGATTCGTTCCTAAGCCGTACATCTCGCTTATGGAATGCCCTGCCGATCTCTGTATTTCCTGGTCGTTATAACTTGCAAACATTTAAAAACAATGTACATCGGTACCTCTCTTTTCTTCCTCCCTAAATTTCCTTTGCCCGCGCTGTGTACAATCACTTTAAGGGTACTCAAACCCCTTGAGCGCGCGCTCATTATAAAAAAAAAAAAAAAAAAAAAAAAAATTAATGGCAACTTTTAAAATCAATTTCCTTGCTGTTCTTTTAGTTTGAATGTGTTGAGTAAATAAATTAATTAAATAATACTGATAAGTACAATTAACATTTTTGATCATTTTTTAGTTTTTTAAGGAAAATATTTGTTTTTCTATTTGAATTTAAAGCTTTTCCAAAATATTTCGAGAATCTTTTTTTTCACACATTATAAAGTAAAAAAGCGGTGGTATTTTAATTGTTTATTTTTTAAAAATAATTTCCAGAATTTGACAAACAATGTGAAATGATATCCCAACTTAATTTGGTTTTGTCGAAGGGAATTTTTGTTTATAATTGTTTTCAACAGATTTTGCTACTACTTTGTTGAGTATTCTTTAATGCTTTAAGCCGGTCTGGCATAGAATGCGTCAACTTTTCCATATATTCACATATTATTTCTTGCCATTCCGCTAAAAATTAAAATTTTTAACTGAGGCTTCGATGTGATGACATGTTTTCGTAACCTCATCATTTAATGATTCCAAAGGCGTTCCAAAGAGAACGGGTTAAGATCGGGGCTATGTGGTGGCGTTACTAGCAAGTGAGGGACTTTATGTGGATATGGACTTATGCTTGAAATCGTTGTCCTGTTGGGAGTAAAAAATGTTTCGCAATAAGCATTGTTTGTGTCCTTTGAAGCAAATTTTCGCTCTAAATATTTTAGTATACTTCTTTTTCTGAATTACTGTGACTAAATTACCGATCTCAACAGTGGATATTTAGCTCCATATTACACAACCACCATTTCCGTGCTTTACTTTTTGCCTTGTGTATTTGGACTGTAAGTTTCATTTAGTTGTCTTCATGCTTTCGAAGGCCTATTTGATTCATAAATGCAAAATTTTGACTCTTCTGAAGAAATCCTAGAAGACAAATCCTTTGTTTTTTTATTTATTAGCAAAGTCCTTTTGTTTTTTTTTTTATTTGCTTCGCTGACGAAAGGTTTCTTTCTAACGGTATAAGATTTATACTCCGATTTGATGTCGTTGACATTCACGAAAATCCAGCCAAATTTTAGAATTACAACGTGATTTTTGTGAAACGTATAGCGTTGTGTTTACATCGATTTTCTTCTTCTCGGAAATTTTTTGATGCAAAAATTGAGCAAAGTATATGGAAATGTTGCGTTAGTAATGGAATTAGTAATACAAAAGCATTAAATATGAGCTAAATTGTCCAGTCACATCCATATTTTTTCAAAAAATAATTGGTCAATTCGCTGTCGTACTAAATGGACCTATAAAGCACTAATTTTCTATTTATTGTTCTATTTTCACAAATAAAAACAGTCAAAATAATCATTAATTATTATTTATTACTTCGTATGAAAAGTTAATACAATATTTTCCATTTAATCTAATAATCCAATTTATTCATGAATTGTAATTTACATTTTTTCGGAACATGCTCTCCTGATGAAAACATTCATGGTGAAGCGAAAAACTTACCCACACCGTGGTGAAATGAACAAATGTCAATAATTTATTGAAGAAGCAGCAAATATGTAAGTTACAAAAATTTCTATTGTTTTAATTTAATAAAACTAATTACTTTTTATCTTATAGATAAAAATTTTATATAGATAAAATGGAAAAAACTAAGAAGTGTCTCTTAGGATGCAAGGATTACATCCACTTGTTCCACACTGGGAACGCTTTTCTTGAAACCATTGCACTTCAAATGTTGGATCTGCAAGGAAAAAGGCATTATATGTATAGCTATACGAAAATGTATTCTTTTTACTCACATTTATTTGATCAGCTCACGACGGTTCCACACTGGGAACGCTTTTCTTGAAACCATTGCACTTCAAATGTTGGATCTGCAAGGAAAAAGGCATTATATGTATAGCTATACGAAAATGTATTCTTTTTACTCACATTTATTTGATCAGCTCACGATGGTTCCACACTGGGAACGCTTTTCTTGAAACCATTGCACTTCAAATGTTGGATCTGCAAGGAAAAAGGCATTATATGTATAGCTATACGAAAATGTATTCTTTTTACTTACATGTAATTAGTTAGATCACTCATCCACATTTCTTAAAGCTCTTGAATGGTGCATTTAGATTCATTGTTCTTACTGTAAAAAAGAAGTAAAATAAATTATTTTGAAATTAAAATGTTTGTAGTTACTCACAAGAAAATGTAAACAAACTTTTCCAACTGCTTTTTCCACCTCCAATCCAAGGCAATCTGTTCGTGGCCGCAGTATTCTGTGGAAAATGTTTTCTTCTTGCTCCAAATGTGTAGATTTTTCTTCTTTTGTTGTCCTAGAAAATATAATAAACAAAATTATTGTTCAACATAAATTTTTTTTGCAACTTACACGAAATTAGATTTGTAAATATGAGAAATGTCAAAATCGAAATTCACCGCGTCATTTTTATATGGGTGACGTCACTCGTAAAACTTTTCGAATTTTGACATTGTTGACAATTCTCACGTATTCACGGACAGGTTCACACGGATAGGGACGATCAGTACAAAACCGGTTTTGATTTTCCAATATCTGGAAAGTTTGATATCTAGGTATAGTTAGTCTATGGCCGCAAAGTGCGCAGTAAGCAGATTGGCCTTGCCTAAAGACCTGACAGCTGGAATGTCATTGTAAATGAGTGTTGGTATACTTTTGGGACATTGCAGTATTTTTGGTCTCAACTTTTGGTCGTATTGAAATTTCACACGCTTAAGAAAGGCGTTGCAGTCATTCCTGGCTCGTTTAAACTTTTTTCCTGTTTTCCTCTGTCGGGTTGGTTTTGAAGGACCGAAAAAACATTTCTCTAACTGTTGGTTCCAATGACTTCACCAACAATACAGTGAATGCAGCCACGAACAGCCATTGAACGCATTTACAATAAAGCGTTCTACAAAGGGAAATTTATTTCAAATGTCAAAGAAATGTTATAAAAGAAAATCGGAAATAAAACTTTTTTTAGAACGTTCTTATCTCAACAACGAATTGTTTAATTTTTTCCGCAATTGCTGTATTTTTTCCAACCGTCGTCAAGTCACCGATTCATTTTTTCTTCGTCAAAATTCGAGCTTACAATTTCCAGCATTGGTCCATTTCGCGTCTTTATTTTGTCGCTACACTGAAAGAAAAATAAAATAAAATTAAAAGTAAATTAATCGAAATGTGTGTGTTTAGAAACAATTGCATAAAAAAAACTTTGTACGTATATTGTACTTGGGAAGCCATTATAAATCTGAGGAAATTTAAGCATCCATTTGGAAGTACAGGATTGAGAGCCGAATAATAAAACCCTATGATAAGGAAGCTGAAAAATTTAAAAGTGGATTTAGAATCATCGCTTAAAACAAGTAAGTGAATTCTATAATTTTTTCTTACCTGTGTGTGAATTTAATAAAATAACCATGAAATGTGATGTGTTGAGTCGTTTTCTGGAGCAATTGGAAAAAGATGTGTTAAATTTTTCTAAGAGGGTTCAAAAGAGCCTACGGTTAATTATGTATCAGGTCGTTTAGATATGTTAGAGAAAACCATAGAATATGCTTCGAAACAGTATGAGGATCTTTTCAACAATGTTCCCGAAGAACAGTCTAAGGAGTTGGAAAATTCATCCGCTGTCTGTAGGAGAACCGATATTAGGCTGCCAAAAATTAATATCCCAACTTTCGCTGGGAACTACAAGACGTGGAGGTCTTTTCGACTATAATTCGACCCTTTCCGAGATCCAGAAAATGCACTATCTTAAAACCAGCGTTTCAGGCGAAGCTGAGAGACTCCTTTCTCACTTAGGCATTGATAACGGCAATTACATCAAGGCTCGCACTATCCTAACGGACAGATACGACCATCAGCGGTTTTTGGTGAATACTCAGCTTAAGTGCTTTTTCAATCAACCTTCGATTAATACTATGCGGAAGTGTAAGCGATTTCTAGCAGCTAGCGTTGTCGATAGAGCTCAAACTGTGGGTACGTTAGGTCTGTGCAGAAATTGTTTAGCATATAGTCATACACCCATATGACTCGCTCATACGTCAATCAAGGACATCCACATTATTCTCAAAACCATCTTACGGCAACAGTTAACGCTGCAGCTGGAAGTTTTCAGCCATCCAATGTAGACAAGTCATCTACCAGCGCAGCTATTAATTCGTTTCACACTGTATCGACCACAAATAGCCAGGTGTTGTTAGCCACAGCGGTAGTGAAAGTCAAATCGTCGTTTGGAGTCACCATTTCATTACGCGCCTTGTTGGATTCTGGCTCCTAGGCATCGTTCATAACTGAGTCAGCGGTACAACCATTGAACTTAAAGTCAAGGTCAAGGTTTATCGAAGTGGCTGGGTTAGGTCAGCAGTGGCACCTGCAAAAGGGTAGATATTACGCTTGCTTCTTCTTTTTCCTCATTCGAAACACCCACTAGGGCGTTTATATATAGGTCACTGACTGGGAATCTCCCGGTCCGAGTCCTTCCAACTCGGCAATGGAATCATATTGATGGTATCATGTTAGCAGACCCGAACTTTTTTACACCCGCTATAGTTGAGGCTAAAGTGATATTTTGTCAGAAATCTTACTAAAAGGTATAATTAAACCCGATGAAACCACTCTACCCGTTGGGCAGAAAAGCAGATTTGGTTGGATTTTATTTGGCAGAGCTCCAGTTTCCCATGCACCAATCTGTAACTTTTTTTTCAAATATGCGATTTTGAAGAAACGCTCAAGCAATTCTGGGAGATTGCGGAAACACCGTTCGAGCATGTGCAAAACTACGAAGATATTCCATGCGAATAATATTTTGGCAAAACACGAAGCGTTTGCCAGATGAGCGGTACCAAGTTGCGCTTCCATACAAGGGAGGAGTATATCCTATTCTGGGGAGGTCACAATACGGAGCTTTACAACGCTCTAATGGCATGGAAAAGTGTTTGGCAACAGACTCCCAGCTCAGGAACCGACTGTACATTAAGCAGGGTCACATGGTAGAAGTTTGAGAAAATATAACGGCTAATTCGAAGCATTATTTTCTGAAACATCATGCCGTCTTGAAGGAGAGCAGCTCGACAACAAAGCTCAGAGTGGTATTTGATGCTTCATTCAACACTTCAGAAGGACTGAATGATTGAATGATCAGCTGATAACGGACCCAACTCTTCAACAGAACATTATGGACATTATTTTGCGTTGGAGGTTTTATCGGTACACATTTACTGCGGACATTGAAAAAATCTAGCGCCAAATCTGGGTAACGGAAAAGGATACGGATTACCAACTCATATTCTGATGTGAAAACCAAACACAACGGCTTAAAATTTGCCGCCTTACGACAGTAACATTTGGCACGGCATCCGCTCCATACCTGGCAATCGGCACATTGAAGGCTCTAGCAGAGGAGGTCGGGTGCTCCCAAAACATCTCTGCACCTGCTAGATAGAGTTCAAACCCGTGCGATTAAACTCATAGGTGATACTAATATCACTCAAACAATGGACACCCTCGAACACCGACGTAATGTCTTGTGTCTCACTCTGTTTTATCGCTATTTCCACCGCCAGTGCTCCATAGAAATGTCCAGTAGCATCCATCCCGCCCTTTCAAACTTTTAACCGTAACACCCGTCTCGCTATGAATGCTCATCAGTATACCCTCTGGCTCACTTTCGGACGTACTCTAAAATATCGTGATTTTTTCCTAAGCCGAACAACTCGCTTGTGGAATGCCCTGCCGAGCTCTCTATTTCCTAGTCATTATAAATTTCAAACATTTAAAACCAGCGTTCACCGGTACTTCTCTTTCCATCCTCCCTGATTTTCCTTCGTCCGCGCTGTGTGCAAACATTGTAAGGGTACTTAAATCCCTTGAGCGGGCGCAAATTATAAAAAAAAAAATCCAAAGGCCGCAAAGATAGTGCATAATGAAATGTACGTTGATGACCTCATTTCCGGGGTTGACAGTATTGAGGAAGCTAAAATCAAAATAAAACAAATTAAAAAAATGTTAAGCTCAGTGGGTTTCAACTTATGAAAGTGGATATCGAACGAAGAGGTGCTTCTGAAGGGAATTCCCAGCCATGAGCATGAAGGGGTATTTGCTCTACCATCCGAGGGCTGACAAGAAGTGAAGACTTTATGAATACAATGGCTTCCAGCCAAGGATGAATTCTCGTTTCACTACGTCGGCCCAAATAATCCTCCGCCAACGAAAAGATTTATATTCTCTACGATCGCTCGGTTATTTGACCCTATGGGATGGATGTCACCATGTATTATCAAGGCCAAACAAGTGATGCAGCTCCTCTGGGTCCAAAAGATGCCATGGGACGAAACCATCCAACCGGAGGTACTTAAGGACTGGAACGAAATTTTCAATGACTTGGACAACGTCAATAAAATATGCATTCCGAGATGGGTTCACAGCGAAGCCAGAGTCAAGCGCCTTCAAATCCATGGGTTCAGCGATGTGTCTGAGAGGGCATATCGGGCGGTCGTCTATCTGAGGGTTGAGGACAGTGAATGTAAGATCCACATACAAATACTGATATCCAAATCTAAGGTCGCACCTATAAAGCCAGTAAGCCTACCACGACTGAAGTTGTGTGCAGCGGTGATACTGGCAAAACTTTTGCATCGCAATGCCTGGACTAACTCCACAATAGCATTGGCCTGGATATGTACTCCCGCTCTCAGGTGGAATACCTTTGTGAAGAACAGAGTGGGTGAGATCTAGCGGTTAACAACTTCTAGTATTTGGAAATACTTACCATCGGGATTAAATCCTACCGACTTGGTCTCAAGGGGAATTCTACCATCGTCATTAATTCAGGCAAGTCTGTGGTGGAACGGGTCTTCATTTCTTCACACATTCTGGGATTTTTTTTTCCAACATAGCCGTCAAATGTAAACACTGAAAAAGAAAGGAGTTCAGTAAATGTGGATACGAGTAACCTAGCATTCATACCAAATACAATAAGCGAACTGATACAACGATCATCAGACATGTTATGACTGGTAAAAATAGTTGGTTACTGTAACGGTTTTCTAACCAATACGAGGAAACATCGCAGCTGCCAGACTTCTGAGCCCTTATGTCCGAAGGAACTCGATACAGCGCGGAAACATATCACTCGATACGCTCAGCATAAGATGTTTCCGGAGGGATTTGCAGAACCAGTGGGATGGCCCCGTTGAATTCATTTGTGGACGGCGATGACCTTATTAGGAAAGGAAATTAAAAGGAACGGAAAGGATGCCTCGGAGTGAGGAGTGTGGCATACTTGCGAGGCACAGCTAGGATCGACGGATGGGGCTGGTCCTTGTCTTCACTCCTTGAAGACCACACCTACTACAACAAAAAACATAAATCATGCCGACTTACAATTCAAAATAATAACCATACTAACGGACGGAACTTACGATGCTGAGGGGCACTGTGGTGTTGATTCATTTCATTGGCCATTTCCCTCCCAACCTGGCCGACTTCAAGATTTCCGCAATAATCGGACATCGTCTCATCCGCTCACCCGGAGGGATTTGCAGAACCAGGGGGATGGCCCCGTTGAATCCATTTGTGGACGGCGATGACCTTATTAGGGTCGGCGGAAGGCTTCATAATTCCGAATTGCAATTTCAGCATTTCAGCAGCAAAACTCAATAATTTTGCAGCCAGGACACCATCTCACCAATCTCATCATCAGGGAAGCACCCCACAAAACGCTCCACGGAGGATTACAAATAATTATGGCATACGTATGCAACAACTATTGGATTTTTCAAATGAAACGATCCATTAAAAAATATAAGTTTATGCACTGTTTGTTACAGGTAATGGGAGAACTCCCAGAAGCCTGTGTTAGGATAACAAAATCATTTTTGCACATTATTAATATGGAAGAGTCATGGCGCCAAAACTTTAAAGGGATATTTAGCCATTTTAATTTGTTTAGCCACAACGACCATCCACCTTGAGGCCGTACCGGATCTAACCACGCAAGCCTTTTTAGTCGCGTTTCGACGTTTTGCCGCTCGTAGAGGAATAAGTAGTCAGATATACAGTGACTGCGGAACCAACTTTGTAGAAACAAAAGCGGAACTCGCACGTCTCTTTAGAGATTCCTCCCACGATCGGAAGGAAATTGCTGAAGTATTAGCGACAAAAGGAATAAAGTGGAAGTTCATTCCTCCAGCTTGGAGGACTTTGGGGAGTGGGAATTTCAAACACCACCTCAAACGGATTGTTGGGAATGGGAAACTCACATTTGAGGAGTTCGCCAATCTACTAACCCAAATAGAGGCGTGCTTGAACTCCAGACCTTTTGTCCCCTAGCTGAAGATCCCAATGACTTCCAACCGCTGACTCTGGCACATTTTCTAATCGCGGAGACAATGTTCACCGTTCCAGATCCGACAAAAAAAACTACGTGGATCGTAGGAAGGTAATCCAAATGCATCTGCAAACATTTTGGAAGCAGTGGCAACAGGAGTATCTCTCCAGGCTACAACAACGACCCAAAAGGCTGAAACGACAACCTCAACTCAAACAAGAATAGTTGATCCTACTTAAGGACGAACCTGAACAGTCAGATCACACTTTAACATAAACCAATAACATTCACAAATAAACAATAAATTACATTTAACATTTTCGAGCTCAAAATTGCTAGCTCAAACATTCGCTCTATGTCAAGTGTTTTATCCTCACACAATATAAATACAGCGCAACACAACGTGCAAAAATAAACTAGTCTAATTAAATAAATCACACAATACAACACAAAATACAGTCCACTCCATTTAAATCAGAAGGTATTAACACATGCACAATCACTCAAATACACATTGGTAACACCGAGTCCAAGTTTCTGTGCTCCAATAACTGTCAAGTATCGAATTCGCACATTCCACATTAATTCTTCATTCACACACACTTGCCATTATACGTTCTAGCCAAAACACATTCACACATACACACACAAAGGCCGCAATAAGCGAAGTCCTAGGAGGTCCGAGCCCTTACACAGCGCATTACTATTGAATGCAAAGACATGGATGAAGTTACCTCAAAGGAGGAAATCTGTGAAGCAATCAGAAAGAACTCCAAATTCGAACAGATAACGATAGCCGACATGAGATTGCTACGACAGACGTATGGACACACACAGAGTGCATTAATTAGCCTCCCTGTAGGAATCGGAAAAAAGATGCTAGAAGCAGGAAGACTAAAGGTAGGCTGGGTAAACTGCCGGGTCCCCCAAAAATGATGCTAAAGAAGTGTTTCAAATGCCTAGAATTTGGACACGTAGCAAGCAGATGTGAATGCCTAGAAGACCGCTCCAAACTATGCAGGAGATGCAGCACAGAAGGCCACATAGCAAAAAATTGCAGCGCTGCTCTTAGCCCACTTTAGTTAAAGGCATTTATGTATGGAAAATGCATTTACAAAATATTTTTGTCCTTAGACATTTACATACTACATATTAAAAATATGATTTTTAGCTAACCAAAGTGGTTTCCAGGGAACACGAACGCGGACGTGACAGAATATTAACCCCACCACCTCCCTTACCCCACCACCTTCTTAGTTTTTATTTTTAAATATTCATACATTATGTACATATGTAAATATTTACTTTAGTTTACATATTCATAAAATTTTGCAACTTTTTTGTCCTTTGTTTTGGATTCCTTTTCTTGTTTATGCTCTGGTCAATAAACCACTTAAAATTTTTCCAAAGCAGAACTACCACAAGGAAATTGACTGTACCAATTTTGTGCGAATAACATTTATTTGTCGTTTCAAACCAATCTGGATAGTGCAAAGTTGTTTTTGAGATGCATTGATTAACTATATTTTCTCTAAAATTAGATGCAAATGGACATTTCTGAAAGCAAGTGTTAAATACTTGTATATGAAGTTGACATATTTTGAAGTACTTGTCTGATACCCAGACAAGTATTGGATTTTCATTCGAGTGTTCATATTCTTTTAATTTGTTTAATATTTCCGTGAGATCGAAATTGTTTTTGTCCTTTGTCATTTCTTTGACACAGTTCTCACAAACTGCATTCAATTTTTTAAGTGTTTTAAAAAAACGGTAGCCTGTAAAATACCTTGTGGCTATGTCATTCATTTCTGTCATCTTTATTGAAATCGTGTCTTCATCTGGTAATTCTATCGCTAAAAGTTCGGATTCACAATATTTGGCTAGATCGAATATGTTTTCATTTTTCTCTTGCTCCTGTGTTAGCACAATTTTTATTTTATTTTTAGTATCCAACACAGCATTCCAATCTAACTGTAAATATTCAAAATCTTCTTCTTCACAGTTAGAAAATGTTGACTTAAACAAAAACTTTAGAGCCATAATTTTGGCCAGTAATGAGCCAAATTCAGACGCGTTTGGATTATTTTTATTAAAATTTCTTGCTCTTATTTATCTAAAAAGGTTTTCAAGTGGGTCCTGATTGAACTTGTTAACATATATATAATGTAACTCACAGTAATCATTGAATAATTCTTTTTTTATCATTAAAATACTTTCAATTGTTATAATCAGGCCCTTAAAGCAGAAGGGTTTACATTTTGCATTGATTGGCTGAATATGATTGCATTTCTTTTAAAAATCCAATATTCGAGCCATTTCGAATAAGTGCAGGTCTTCCATTCAATAAATCAAATATTTTATTGATTTTATTTATAAATTCTGCTGTTGATTGCGCAAACTGCGCAATTTTCTCTGGAAATTTATTCAAGCGCTGTAATGCCCTAATTGCTCAAACCAAGTATCTGCTAAGTGCTTGTGTTGGTTTCATATTAATTTTTTGAAATTCTATGGGATCTATATGAGCATATTTTAGTTTTGGATACATTTTTTGGTATTATTTCTTTCTGTATTATACGAGTAGATACTACTGAGTTCTTGATAGAATGGATCTGTGTCGGTTATCGATGTCAATGCAAAAAAACGAATATGTTGAGTAATTCAATACAATGTATGTAATGTATATAAATTCCTTTCTTTTTTAATACGTATATAAGGTCTTTACAATGTCAAAGTGACAGTTGCAGTGAGTTACAAATTTTTATAAATATAAAAAAAAGTAAAGCGAAGAAGAAAAAAGAGAATCAAAAAATGTCAAACTATATAGACATTCAACAAAAAGTAGGTGTTGCCAGATCCAACAGATACATGTACTCAATTATTTTCCAGCTAACAACTCCATCTAGAGTTTGTAAATCGGATCTTAAAAGATTGTTCCTTACACTTTTGATTAAATGTAGCACATCATACATTCCATACACCTTTTTTTTTCTTTATAAAGAAAGGAACTGTTGTCCTCATTAAGCTTTAATTTATTGAAAAGGCTTTGATTCGTAGGGCCTTGGTCACACCAAATGCTTCTTACGTTTAGTCCCAGATTTCTACGTATGTATGTAAATACAGTTGTATACGTCAATTTCGAGCTGCTGTGTTAGTATATTGCTTGGACAGATCACATGATAAATCGCTTGTTTATATTTACCACATATATCACGAATCATGAACACGCAAACTGATTTCGCACACAAATCTAATCTTTGATTTTCTCCATAATCAACGAAGCCCTCGATTGTGTCTTTATATTTGTTGTATGTTAAATTCGCTGGGATACTCATCTCATCGAATATTAAAATGACTTCTTTGTCGTTTGGTTCCAATGTTAAAACTTTTTTGTTTTTTCTCAAAAACATTTTCCTTTAGACCAGGAGATAAACTTTAAAGTTTTATCCATCTATGCAATAAAGCTGGGTGTCGTAAGCGTAATTTCAGCTGATCGCGAAGAAATTTATATTCAGATGATGAGCGGAAAAATATACATTGGCAAATCCACCTTTCTTCTTGGGTAAATTGTCGTTTGCCTCGTGATAAAATGACTTTGCAAAATGTTTTCGAATTTTTATTTATATCATTTAAGAAATCTATTTTTTCTTCTATTGTTTGCTTTTGATATTCTATAAGCTGTGCTTTATCTTTTTTTAGCCTGCGGACTTTAATTGCCAAGATATTTCTGAGTTTTAGACTACGAGTATTTTTAGCTCTCTCTTTGAGGATTTTGTTAATTTTTTTCAGTCTACTTATTTGTTGAATATAAAAAAATTTCTGTGTTCGCTACGCATTTCTTGCATTCAGATTCTATGGAATATATAGATCTGTTGCAGTCTATAAGTGCTGACACTTCATTTAGTTCATCAATGGATATAACGGCACTCGTTTGTACTTTTAATCTTTTGCGATTAGAGTATTTATTTTGGCTTTCTTATGATCAAAAGCAAGTTCATTGTCATTAGATTCCAAAAACATTTCACTCCTTTTCATAAAAAGTGTAGGACCAGCGCCGTGTTTTAATTTTTTTTCTGTAGTAAAAATAAGAATTTGTAACAAAAATAAGAACTCCAGATTGTAAACCCAACTTATTACTAAACCGTCACAAATGTAAACCCATTTGACTGCTCTAGTACAACAAACATAGTTAAGATGGAGGAGTTTTAAGCTTCCTGTTTTCCTTTCTTATTTCTTCTAGTGAGAGCAGTCAGACGAGGTGGAAAACAGTAAAGCCAGCTTAGGGGTTTTCCCCTTAAATTTAGGGTGAAAAAAAGTGTATAGGGGTTTTTTTAGGGGGGAAAATAGTTTATGGGTTTTTTTTAGGGGTATAACATTTTTTTAAATTGAACACCAACATATTTGCTTAATGTGTACCTCGCCTAAATTTAATGATAGTTACAACATCTGGTAGTTCAACTACAAAAGAAAATGTTGAGCAGTTTTTTTCAAATACAGACGAATTTTATGCTGATGTTAGAATAGTCTTGATTTGTTTGCCTTTTGCAAATGCATGTGTTGAGCGCGCGTTTTCCATTTACGCAATAATAAAAAATAAATTGAGAAAATAATATTTAAATTCTTTTAAAACTACCTACGTGTAATAAATCATAGTTTATTTAAGTTTTTATGAAGGTATTTTAATTTATTTAAAATTACAGAATCTACACTTAAAAAAACTACAAATTTTATAAATGCCAGTTTAGGGGGTTTTGCCTTAAACTTAGAGGGTTTTTACATCACTTTTGGGGGGAAAAAAATTTCAAATGTTGGCTACACTGGTGGAAACATAAGCGGAGTATTTTTTTAAGTAGACAACATTTATAATCCTAAATAATCAACATAATCTTTGTAATAAAATAAAATATATGTATCTTAAAACATCGGATGTGGGGTTTACCCGACACAATAAATAAATATTTTGAAGAAACGAAATGACGAAAGCCCTGCATGAGGCAGGAATAGACATTCTAACAACGGCGACGATTGCTCAAACCCGCTCCATGTACCAAGAAGCATTTAGTACTATTGCGCCCCAAAATAGAGACGAAGAAACTTCAGGCGTATACACGACTTCCGACAGAGTACTCTCTTCTAATTGCGCGCCTCTCGGGCGGAGCCCCTACTTCTGACAAGGTAATCTCTTCTGATGATGCATCAACTTCTGACTTAGCTGGGCAGCAGACGTCTGGCGGACGATTAATTTCAGGGAATATTTCTGATGACGCTGAGGAACGAGAGCCTGCTCGGTTGGAAAGGTGGAAGCGTATTAGGGAATTGCAGCAGGAGTTACAAGATTCAGAGTCGGTTCCAATAACTGTGAAAAAGTGGATTTTAACGACATAGAGAAGTGCCCTTGTTCTCCGGCGACGATAATTATAGTGTGCGGAAGTGGTAGCAGATTTCGAATACGTGGTCCAGTCGCTTTGTTGTGATAATCGCACCAAATATCTTTGTGCTTATCGACTTTTGACAGGAACTGCCAGGGTCCTTCTGAGAACCGTTCACGTCAACTGATGGAATTCCCTCAAGGAGGTACTGCTGACAGAATTCGACCAGCAAATGACCCGCCGAGAAGTTTACCATAAGCTGAGTCGTCGTTCACCGCTAAAATATGAGTCGCTGCTGCGCTACGTTCTCTCCATGCAAAAAATCGGCTCGCACACAGATATCGACGAAGCTGAATTACTCGACTTCGTCATCGAAGGTATCGGGGATACTTCGTCAAGCACTTCAATCCTGTATGCCACCAAATCCATATTGGAGTTGAAAAGACTTCCTCCCTGATACGAAAAGAGGAAGCTGTCGAAGCCACTACCGTCACTTATGATCAAGGGAGGTCCGTCGTCTGCGTCAACAATGCCTACAACTTCAGCAAGAGGGCGCAATACTTCCGTCAAAGAGCAAGAAAGGTGCTTCAGTTGTTCAAAGTTCGGTCACTATGCATCCAGCTGTTCAGAAGAGAAAAGACCACTAAGCTCATGTTTCCGATGCTCCAAAACTGGACATACATACAAGACCTGCCCACAGGCGAAACAGAGGCGAGTTGGAGCCGTTCATGCAGACAACGATGCCCTCAAGGCCAACGATAGCGAAGAAGAAATAATACAACCATTGAGTGCTGTACCACTGGTGAGCGTTTCATTTATCATAGGAGAAAATAAGTGTACTAATTATGAAGATTTTGATTCTCTTTTGGACACCGGTAGTCCGGTTAGTTTTATTCGGAAGGCATTGCTGCATGAAGACATACCCTTAGGAAAGCTCTAGGAATCCAAATATAAAGGATTAAGAAACGTTAAACTATTCACTTACGGTAATATATGTTGCTACATTATCCTTTCCGGGTTAAAAATCGAAATTTCGTTCATGATTATTCCAGATGATGCCATACCGGTTCCTCTGTTGATTGGTCGCGACTTCCGAAATTAAAAATATTGATTCTTGTTTAAGTTCTGTGTATTATTATACTTACGCCCCTGATATTGAGAAAATATTCAGTTCGATTAGTTGGGAAAGTGGGTATCTTATGGATAGTAGTGCGCCGTGCGACAAAACAGTCAATTACAGTTCGGAAAGGGATGATTCGGCTTTTCAGGATGGCGGGTTTTCTGAGGTTTGTGCAATAGAACCCACATTAAGTAAGTTAAATATTGGCCCAAACCTTAGTTTAGGGACACAAAAAAAATTTGTGTCGATCGTCAAGGAAAAGTATCTGAACTTTGACAAACTGAAAGCTAAACCACCGAACTATGAGATGCATATTCGGCTTACGAATGACACTCCTTTCTTCTGTTCTCCTCGCCGACCGTCATTCGCTGAGAAGCAGAAAGTAAAAGATATTATAAAAGATCTTCTAGACCAAAAGATTATCGAGCCTAGTGATTCTCCATACGACTCACCCATTGTTCTAGTAAAGAAAAAGTCGGGGGAAACCCGAATGTGCATAGATTACCGTGCTTTAAACAAACTTACTGTTCGTGATAATTATCCCCTTCCGCTCATTGAAGATTGCTTGGAGTACCTTAAGGGATAGAAAATTTTTACATTGTTGGACCTTAAGAGTGGTTTTCACTACGTTAAGATGTCTGCCGATTCGACGCACTTAACTTCTTTGTCAATTTGAGTTTCTTAAGATGCCCTTCGGGCTTAAGAATGCTCCAAGCGTTTTCCAGAGATTTTTCTCTAGGATTTTTAGGCATTTTATTGACAGTAATCAAATTAGGTTATACCTGGACGACATAATCCTTTCGAGTACTAACGTTGATAATCATCTTCACCTATTAGAACGCGTTCATCAGTGTATATCAGAAAACGATTTAGAACTTAAGCTATCAAAGTGTCATTTTGAATAGCTACGATAGAATACCTTGGATCCAAAGTAACTGAATGTGGCATCCAACCAAGTGACTCCCATCTCAAAGCTATACTTAATTACCCGATGCCTACAAACGCTAAAGAAGTGCATGCGTTCCTTGGCTTGAGTTCTTACTTTAGACGATTTGTTCATTCATTCTCGCGAATAGCTAGACCATTGTATAATCTCTTAAAAAGATGCCGCGTTTGATTTCACTGCAGAGTGTGTAACCGCTTTTAGCTTTTGAAAGATTTGATTTCATCCCCAGTGTTGGCTATTTACAACCTGGAGCGAGAAACCGAGCTGCATTGTGATGCTAGCGCACTCGGGTATGGTGCTATTCTCCTGCAGCGATAGGCTGATAACAAATTCCATCCGATAGCCTACTTTTCGAAGAGCACTACACCACAGGAATCACGGTACCATAGTTTTGAACTCGAGAGTCTGGCGGTAATTTCTGCCCTCCGGCGCTTTCGTGTTTATCTAGAAGGAATCCCGTTCACAGTGGTTACTGATTGTAACTCCCTTACTCTTACGCTTGTTATGTAATAGGGTTTTAGGAGGGTTGAAAGTAGGAAGATAGGAAGTAAATGGTTTGAGCAGGATGGCTTCAGGGGAAATATAGGATTATAGAGGGCGTTGGAGATGAGAAGATGACAGGAAACCAGGATGTGGACCGGACTGGGAAAGGAAATTAAAAGGAACGGAAAGGATGCCTCGGAGTGAGGAGCGTGACATGCTTGCGAGGCACGGCTAGGCTCGACGGATGGGGCTGGTTCTTGTCTTCACTCTTTGACAGGACCTACTACAATAAAAAACATAAATCATGCCGACTTACAATTCAAAATAATAACCATACTAACGGACGGAACTTACGATGCTGAGGGGCACTGTGGTGTTGATCAGCGCTGGCCATTTCCCTCCCAACCTGGAAATCCGGTGGCCGACTTCAGGATTTCCGCAATGATCGGACATCGTCTCATCCGCTCACATCATCTCCAGCCGAAATCTGCTTACCTATGATACTGTAAAATGTTTGTGTGGGTATAAATGATAGAACTTATTCTTTTCAATACAAATCCCTTTATTCAGTACAGTTACAATTCACTATTTAATTCTTTCTCTCAGTACAATTCAATTTCTCAACCACTTATACTTTTCTTATCTTTTACTTAAACCACTTAATCACTTCTCCTAATTAACACTTCAGATTTCACTTTATAACTGATTTGCATACCTTGGGGATGCTGGTATTTATACTCGAATGACATACTTCGAGAACAATCCTCGCCATCCAGCGTCCCATACAATTTCCAATTTGCTAGAAAATTCGATTCCACTCTCCAGTCGAGACTTTGTTATTCCAGTATCGACATTTTCTGCTAGATGTCGCTGCTCACATTTAAGTGGTTATCACATTGCTCCCTCCCTACAGTTGTTCGTCCCGAACAACTTCGTCATTCAGCATCCCGTTGAAATGACACATTCTATCCAAATGGACCACTTTAAATTTTCCTCGATCCCCACGCTGGATCCGGTAGACAACGTCATTAATGCGGGTTATCACCTTGTATGGACCTTCCCAGTCCTGTTGCAATTTTGGTGATTTGCCTTTCTTACGCTGAGGATTATACAGCCAAACCAGATTTCCTTCGTTGAAACCGGAAGAATTCGCCTTGATATCGTACCTAGTTTTCATGCGGCTGCTTGCTAGCTTCATCTTTTCTCTGGTGTCTTCATGCAATTTATGAATCCTGCTGCGTAAGTCATTCACGTACTCGTTCACCTCTTTGGGCTCCGTCGGTGGGGATCCGAATTTTGCTTCACTTGGCAACCGAATTGTTTGACCAAATAAGATCTCGGATGGTGTGTGCCCTGTTGAGCTATGGACCGCGTTTCGGTAGGCCATTAAGAAGAGGGGTATGTGTCGATCCCAATCCCGCTGGCAGTTGCTGACAACCTTAGATAGATGCTCATTCAAGGTCCGATTGAATCGCTCGACCATTCCATCAGATTGAGGGTGTAGTGGTGTTGTCCTTGTCTTTCTTATTCCCAAATATTGGCATATTTCCTGGAAGACTTTTGATTCAAAGTTTCGCCCTTGATCAGAGTGCAGCTCCATTGGGACCCCAAATCTGCTCACCCAGTTGTTGACTATCTGTTCGGCTACGGTCTTAGCCTCTTGATTTGGGATGGCAAACACTTCCGGCCACTTACTGAAGTAATCCATGACTACGAGAGTATATCGGTTTCCATTAAAGGTTTCGGGAAACGGCCCAGCGATGTCGATGGCTATTCGTTCGAAAGGTGCTCCGACATTGTATTGTTGCATTTGTCCATGTGGCTTTACTTTTGGGCCCTTGGTAGCCGCACATCTTATGCACTTTTTGCACCAATTCTCGACATCTTGTTTAGCGCTTAGCCAATAGAAACGTTCCCTTACCTTTTCCAACGTCTTATTTATTCCCAAATGGCCTCCTGAGATTCCGTCATGTATTTCATGGAGCACTTGGTTGACTCTGGACCGTGGCACAATTAGCTGCATACGAGATGTTGTCCCATCTGCACTTTCCCATTTTCTCTTCAGCAATCTGTGCCCAGTATGCCTTCAGAGTTTGGCTCCGATCTGATATCTGCTGCCAGCTTGGTCTTTCCTCGTGTTCCTTCCAGGCCAATATTGGTTCGATGTCTGTTGGGGTGTGTAGGGCTTTTTTCTCTTTGGTTACTATGTGTGGGGTAATGGGTTAAAAAATGCGGTTTTTAAATAAAACACGTCTTTTCGATTTTAGGGTTACAGCAAAGAGAAAATCTTTATTATTTTCCGGAAATTACTTCCATATTCGACTTACAACTGTCATACAAAATATAAATGTACTAAATAACATATTTCCAATTCGTTACGTTACGTTTTCCTTGTTACATTAGATTAAGTTCAATTAATTTAACTTAGATTTAACATAGATTACAATTTTTAATATTCAAACTAATTATTTTAATTATTTTAACTAAAAATATATGTATATTAGTTATACATTTTTATTCACGAACATTCTCCCGCCCCGTGGACGAATTTCGTCCGCAAGTGTCCTCGCTCTTGTACCGTACTGTACCTCTTCTGACATAAAAGTTGTGTGTTGTGTGAGTGTGTTGACTAGATATGTAAAATGAGACAAAATCGTGTAATTATTAATTTGAAACATTACATGTAGGTGACAAGGACGACGATATAACAAACGAGCAACAAAGGGAGATAAAATATGTGTCATTGACAAATTGCAATAGTGCAACAGTTTGTTTTGATCATTGACCAAAACTAGGTCAATTTGTGTCGTGTGTGTTGTTCGGTTTTTGTTTAAGTTTCGTTGTTTTCCCCTTCTTTTTTTTTTAGTTTAGTTGATATGAAAAGGTAAGTGTTTTTAATTAATTGTTATTATTATTTGTCTGCTCCCATTCCTTCGCGCAGTAAGATTTCGTTTTGAATTGTGTACATCGGCGCGAGTACACAATTGTATATATGTACGTGCATGTGTACATATTGATGTGCATCGATTGGTTTTGGTTTCGCGAAAGTGATATTCGAGTGCAGTGCAAACAAAAAAAAGAATTGGGAAAATAAAAAAAATTAAAAAGTTCATTAAAAATATTTTCCCAACAAATTTGTGGTATACAATTTGTGGTGTTATTTTGTACGATAACTGTTTTCCGCGTACGCAATTTTTGGTTGTGCAGTGCGATGCTGTGCGACGAAATTTTCGCGAACGGTTAGTTGATGATGATGGCCGAATTAGCCTTCTTAGTGTGTGTGGTGTGTGTGTGGTATTTACATTTTTGTGTAAAGCCATGAATCCGCCTTCGTATAGAATTGTTGTTGCAATTCATCTTCAGTAAGTTTTTTTTTTTTGACATATTCATTTTTTTTATTTTATTATTTACATATTTATTTATTTATTATTATTATTTATTTTGTTTATTTATGATAGTTTAAGTTATTTATTTTACATTTGAGTGTTTTAAGTTGAAATGTATTTTAAAAAAGGGATAAATGTTAAAGTGTTGTGTTGTGTTGAGTGGACAACGTTGAGTGTTCATGTGAAAAATTGCAATTGCCGTCGGGGTTTTGATTCTCCAATTCCCGTCGGCATTCTGGGATTTTGGAACTCTGCAACGTTGTCTGGTATGAATGATGTGTTTTCTGTGGATAACGTTGAGTGTTCACTAAGAAGCTTCAAATTCCGTCGGGGTTTTGACTCTACAATTCCCGTCTGCATTTTGGAGTTTCGGAACTCCACAGCGTTATCTGATATTAATGATTTTGCGTGGTTTAGAGTGGACTGTATGTATGTGTGTTGTGTTGTGTAGGGATAGCTAGGATAAAATAAGTTTATATCATTATATTTTATTAATTTAATAAATTGTTTTCAAAGAAAAGAAATGTCTTTAATTTTCCATGTGAGTTTATCAATGTTGTGTTGTGTCGTTTAAATGTTGTGTTGTGTCGTTTAAATGTTCTAGCTTTTCGCTTGCAATATTTGATTGCAAGTAGCAAAATTTTCAAAGCAATAAAGCAATCCGTCTTTTCCGGGATGTGCGCCAATAATTCGTCGGAATCTCAACTGCAACGGCGGTAGTTTTTTCGTCCTTGAAGATGACTGAGTCTTCGCTTATTGGTCTCGGCTTCCGTCTTGTCCACTTCGGGCGCTGTCTCATCCTGGACAGATAATTTTCGCTCCACTTCTCCACGGCAGTGTCTCCTTGAGGAATTTCGAACAGTCTTATGCCGATTGCGTCTACCTTTAGCGGACCTCTGTATCTTTTTCCAGCTTGTGCCCGGTAGTTTCGAACAAAACGTTTGTAGCATACAAAATTGCAACGAAGCTTCGTGGTTTTGTTTGACATCTTGAATACCGCATGCTGATGAATGAAAAAGTGGTGTGGTGTATCCAGTAAGGTATTCTTTTTGTCAACCTCAGGCATCTGACGAAGCTCCTTGCATTCCTGTAAACACTTGGAAAGCTCCTTGTGCTGTGTGGGGTTTTTCTGGAATCTTCCTTCCAGTTGGTGAAACCTACGTAAGACACCTAACTTCGAGGCACCAAACCCAGGCTTACATTCGGGTCTATTGAATACCACATGGTGAGTAGTAAAGAAGTGGTGTGGTGTATCCAGTATGGTATTCGTCTCGTCAACCTCTTTCATCTGTTGAAGCTCCTTGTGTAGTGTGGGGGTTTCCTGGAATCTTCCTTCCAGTTGATGAAACCTACGTAAGGCACCTAACCTCGAGGCACCAAACCCAGGCTTACATCCGTCTTTAAATGGCTGCGATACCTCATATCGACCATCAGGCGATCTCGTTATTGTGTTGACATTATTATTTTCAGAAGTTTTCTCTTCCGCAGTTTTCTTAGTGTTGAACTCCTCCAGTTCCCAGGACCTTCGCAGCTGAGTGTCGTTATCGAGAACCTGTAAGAAGCTATGGACAGGTTTTTTATTTTGTGAAATAACCTTCCCAAGGATAAGCCAACCTAACTCTGATTCCTTTGCGATTGGCGATCTTTCATCATCACCGCGTATAATGGATCCTAGAATAAAGTCAGAGTAAACGTCGGCTCCCAGGAGAATATCAACAGTCGCAGGCTTGTCGAATTGTGTATCAGCTAACTTCAAACCTTGAATATGTTCCCAGTTTTGCAGAACTAGAGGCTTGGACGGCAAAAGACCAGTCAGGGACTTGAACACATAAGCTGGGGTATTTGTCTCGAAACGTGTTACCAGAGACCCAAAGGTAAGACTTACATACCGTTGACATGAACCACTGCTAACTTTTCCCAATCCAGATACCTGAATGATAGTTCGTCGCTGATGAAGCCCTAATAACTGGACAGCGGATTCAGTAATGAACGTTGCTTCCGATCCAGGATCAACTAACGCCCTCAGATTAAAATAATTTCCATTTGATGACCTAACTCGAACAACTGCTGTTGCCAGAAGAACACTTGGTTGATGTACTGCAGAAGAGGCTACTTTAGGTGGGTTAAATTTTGACCTTATATGAAATGTTTGTGTACCTGTTGTTATATTTTTATAATCCCTTGTAGGTTTAAAGCTGAGATTATCAACATGCAGCAGAGAATGGTGTGCCTGCTTGCAGTAATAGCAGCGCACACTGCTTTGACAATGGTTCGTCTTGTGACTGTACGCCAAACAGTTCCGACAAACCCCGATTCTGTCCACTGCCTTAGATCGTTCACAGATCTCCATGGCAATGAACTTCTGACAAGTTCGAAGGGAGTGCTGACCTCTACCACATACCTGGCATGCAAACTGCTTCTTCCCGACGTGCAACACCGTTTTCTTCTCGACCGCAACAGCCTTGTGTACAGAAGAACCGCTGACCTTGATGCTTTTCGTTCCAGCTACTGCTTCCAAGGTTCGAAAACGTGTCTCCAGGAACTCGGTGAATTGCGTCAGTGTTGGCAACTCCTTCGAACTACCTAACTTCTCCTCCCACAAACGCTGAGTAAAAGCAGGTAATTTTTGCACCAGAATGTAAATTAAAATATCATCCCAAGAACCAACCGGCAATCCTAAGTTTCCCAGAGCGTGGAAACATTCCTGGGATGTGTCCAATAGAGATTTGATGTTGCTTGCCGTCTCCTTCGTCAACTGCTGCTGCTCAAAAAAAAGTTGGAAATGAGCGTTTACCAACACTCGCTTGTGGTCGTATCTGGCGACAAGCAGTTCCCATGCTTTGTCATAATTGCCAGCATACAAACCTAAATGCTGCAACAGACGAGCAGCTTCACCTGTAAGACATTATTTTAAATAGTGAAGCTTTTGAATTTCACCCAGCTTCTTATTTGTGTGGACTAAAGATACAAATACATCGTGGAAAGCCCGCCACTTCGTGTACGAGCCCTCAAAATGTATTATTTGAATTTGGGGTAATGAAAGCTCATTACACGAACCACCTGTGGATTCACCTTCCACATTCTTCTCCTTTGATGCTGACTTGGCATTGTCGATAGCATCGACCAATTCACTTCGGTAAGTGAAATATGTTTCTTGAAGCAGATCAAAAATTTCATCAAAATTTTCTTCTTCCAGACCTTCTTCAATTTCTCCTCGTCGAATCTTCGCTTGAAGACCAAGCGCATTCTTGAAGTTCCCTTCTAGAATAAGAAGACGACCTGACAGATAGCTGGCTGTACGACGTGATGCTCCAGTCTTCTTGAAGTTGGAGTGGTCACGAAGAATCTGCTCCAGAACACCTTTCTGATCTGCACCCGTGGACAATTTCGACATTTTTAAGGTTTTTTTTTGTAAATTAATTAATTATAACCCAATGTATGTATGTATCAAGTACAATTAAATTTTATTAAATTATTAGATACAGTGTTAAATGATATTTAATTAAATATTTTATTTCAGCAACTTACGACCTTTGATTAACTTTGCCCAGCTGGTGACAGTTGAGGTTAAAGTTGACTGGTACTTAATTTAATTTTTACACGGCGCGGGAATTCCGATCAATGCACAACCACCGAGAGTCTTTAAGTCTTTAAAAGGAGCAAGAGAAGGGGCAAGACACCGACCGCGAGGGAGTAAATGTATGTAAGTTTATTGTTTTCTATATATCTATATATATATTGCACATTTGCACTTGCACTTTTTTCTTTTTTTTTGTATAATTTTTTAAAAGTTTAAAATGTTAAGTGTTTTGTATAGTTTGTTACGTATCTTTATATATATATATATATATGTATGTTTTGCACTTTGCACTTGTCCTCGCACTTTGTAGATTTTTATTTTTTGTCTGAGCAAAAGGGTTTTTATTTTTCTTTTTTATCCGACTCGTAAGGACCAAATGTTGGGGTGTGTAGGGCTTTTTTCTCTTTGGTTACTATGTGTGGGGTAATGGGTTAAAAAATGCGGTTTTTAAATAAAACACGTCTTTTCGATTTTAGGGTTACAGCAAAGAGAAAATCTTTATTATTTTCCGGAAATTACTTCCATATTCGACTTACAACTGTCATACAAAATATAAATGTACTAAATAACATATTTCCAATTCGTTACGTTACGTTTTCCTTGTTACATTAATTTAACTTAGATTTAACATAGATTACAATTTTTAATATTCAAATGAACTAATTATTTTAACTAAAAATATATGTATATTAGTTATACATTTTTATTCACGAACAATGTCATTGTCTGCCTGTTGGGAGGAACGGATTTCGTCTATACTCCAACCCACTATTGGCTCAGTCCTGATCGTTTGGATAGTTGCCTGTTGTTTCGCTTCTTTACCACTGACTACTTCTGCTGGGAGGCTTTCGTTGCATTGTTTTACCTGTGAGACTGGGATAATTACCCTGGAGTCGTCGACTCCTGCTACAGACTTCTGCCCCGCGAAGTAAGCATTTCCTAACTGATGGCTTCTGGAAATTTGACCGGTTTCTTGGTAGCCGTTTCTGCCGATTTTTCTTTCTATTTGCCTGTAACCCCAGTGCAGGCAGCCTTCTCGACGTACCGGTTCTTTACAATGCCCTTGCAAATGTCCTACTTTATCGCAGTTCCAGCAGCGCATCCTTCGTCTCTCCCGCCAGATATTTCGTTGCATGGTAGTTGGTATTGAGCAGGAGCATTCACCAGATACTATTTCACTTACGAAATGCATTCCTTTGGAAGCCTGATTGGATGCTTCCATCGCCAGAGCGAAGGCAAGCGCTTCAGCAAGGGTTCTTTTCCCGGCCATCCTTACTGCTGATTGTAGCTTCAAATCTGCATTTCCTCTGATGAATGCGTCCTTTGCCATTTCGTCGATTATTTCTTGGCCTGCGGTGGGATATGACAAATGTGACAGTCTACTCACGTCTGCTTGGAGCTGTTGCAGTGTTTCTCCTCGTTGCTGCATACGGCCTTACAATTGAACCTTGTAAACTTCCCGCATGTGGCTATCCCCAAACCGTTTCTCGATAGCCTGCACTAAAACCATATAGTCTCTATGCTTTTCGATGTCTACTGTTTGCAACAATTCTGCTGCAGGACCGTGCAAGGCCATTGTTAGGGCAAAGCACTTTTCCAAAAATTCGAAGAAATCGATGACAAATTTGAAAGAATAGAGAAGAACGTTGATGACAAATTTGATAGAATAGAGAAGAACGTTGATGACAAATTTGATACAATAGAGAAGAATGTTGGCGAAAAATTCGAAGAAATGGACAGCAAAGTTCAGCAACTGGCTAAAGAGCTCGACACAGTGCGAAAACAGAAACTGCGAGAAAGTTCTTTAAGCGGTCCAAGGAGAAAAGAGTTGAAGCCTCCCTCATTCGATGGCCAGACCTCATGGTCTACCTATAAGAAGCAGTTTGAAATGGCTGCCTGTGCAAACGACTGGGACAATGAGGAAAAGTGCTTTGCCCTAACAATGGCCTTGCACGGTCCTGCAGCAGAATTGTTGCAAACAGTAGACATCGAAAAGCATAAAGATTATGTGACTTTAGTGCAGGCTATCGAGAAACGGTTTGGGGACAGCCACATGCAGGAGGTCTACAAGGTCCAATTGCAAACCCGAACGCAGCAAAGAGGAGAAACACTGCAGCAGCTCCAAGCAGACGTGAGTAGACTTGCACATCTGTCATACCCCACCGCAGGCCAGGAAATTATCGACGAAATGGCAAAAGATGCATTTATCAGGGGAATTGCAGATTCGAAGCTACAGTCAGCAGTAAGGATGGCCGGGAAAAGAACCCTTGCTGAACCACTTGCCTTCGCTCTGGCGATGGAAGCAGCCAATCAGGCTTCCAGGGGAACACATTTCGTCAGGGAAGTAGCATCTGTCGAATGTTCCTGCACAAGAATTAGTGCCGAGGAACGAGATACTCGACGGGATAGACGAATAATGCGCTGCTGGAATTGCGATAAAATAGGACACCTTCAAAGGCAGTGTAAAGAACCGGTGCGACGAAAAGACTGCCCTCACTGTGGTGACAAGCAAATAGAGGAAGAAACCCGCAGAAAACAGCTATCAAGAAGCCGGTCAACCTTCCCGAAGCCATCAGTCGGGAAATGCTTAAGCACCAACTTCGCGGGGCAGAAGTTGGTTGCAGGAGTCGACGGCCCCAGGACCATCATCCAAGTCTCGCTGGCAAAACGACGCAGCGAAAGCCTTCTAGTAGAAGTAGTCAGTGGAAAAGAAAAATGGATGGCAACAATAGACACCGGTGCCACGGCCTCAATCATCAGGAGGAATCTTGTGCAGAAGTCTTGGCTGCATAACACTAGCAGCTGCAGCTTGCGAACAGCTACAGGAGCAACGATTAAGGTATATGGTGAAGTCCGCATAGAAATCCAACTGGCCGGAATAACATTCACTCACGCGTTTCTGGTAGCTGACATATGTGACGAGTGCATCATTGGTACAGACTTCATGAGAGAACATGGACTTGTAGTGGATTGGGGGCCCAAACCCTGAAATACGGAAACATGGAGATACCAATGATATACGGAAACGCCAATACCACAGTCTCAAATGTCGTCATCTGCAGCAATCAGAGTCTAGAGCCTTCGTCAGAAGCAATTTTGTGGGCAAAAGTGGAAGGTGGTCCTGGTAGCCACCGATTCTATTTGATGGAGCCAGAAAAGAAAAGAGACTTCATGGTGGGAAAGACCTTAGTGGAGCCAAAGAACAACATGGTCCCTGTAAGGATTCTAAATCCAAAGACATTCAGTGTAAAGGTGAAAAAGGGGGAGATAGTGGGAAAATGCGTACCAGTTGAGGCTATATCGACCACAACGGAAAAAAAGGGTGCAACACCGGTCACAACAATTCAGAGTATAAAAATCAAGAACAAAATTCTCAGCCTCTGTAATCTGGACGAAGATCAGCGAATCCTGGCAGAAAAACTAATCGGTGAGTACGCTGATATATTTGCTACACAAGACGGAGAATATGGACGTACGCATATTGTTCAACACACATTGACACCGGAGACGCTCGACCAATCCGTCAACCTGCAAGGCGTCTTCCATTGGCAAAGCAAACAGAAGTTGCCGAAATGATGTCGAAGATGAAAGCTGAGGGAGTGATTGAAGAATCGCAAAGTCCGTGGGCATCTCCAGTGGTCCTCGTGAAGAAGAAAGATGGCAGCACGAGATTTTGTGTAGACTACCGACGTCTCAATGATGTCACTAAAAAGGACAGCTACCCACTTCCGAGAATCGATGACACTTTGGATATGCTTTCTGGAGCGAAATGGTTTTCAACACTTGACTTGAAGAGCGGTTACTGGCAGGTAGAGATAAATCGTACGGACCGTGAGAAAACTGCCTTCACTACAGGAAGCGGTCTTTGGCAGTTTGCAGTGATGCCGTTTGGACTGTGCAACGCTCCGGCCACCTTCGAGCGACTAATGGAACGAACATTGCAAGGACTCACCTGGAAAACCTGCCTAGTATATTTGGACGACGTTATCGTCATAGGTAAGACGTACGAGGAGCACCGCGAAAATCTAAAAGAAGTGTTTGAGAGGCTACGAAGTGCTCATTTAAAGCTCAACCCGGAAAAGTGCGCCTTGTTTCGTCCGGAAGTAAAATATCTGGGTCACATTATATCAGCGGAAGGAGTAAGAACGGATCCTGACAAAATCGAAGCCGTGAAAAGTTGGCCTTCTCCAAAAGATAAACACCAACTGAGAAGCTTCTTGGGACTCGCCACGTATTACAGAAGGTTCGAAAAGGATTTTGCTGGCATTGCAAAGAGCCTGCATCAACTTACAGAAAAAGGCCGACAGTTCAGGTGGTCTGGAGAATGCGAAAAAGCATTTCAAGAACTGAAGCGACAGCTGTGCAAAGCCCCCATCTTGGGTTACCCCACGCCCGGAAAAATGTTCATCGTGGACGCAGACGCTAGCAATGTTGGGGTCGGAGCTGTGATCTCCCAAGTTCATGACGGTCAAGAGAAAGTGGTCGCATATTACAGCAAAGTACTCTCCAGACCTGAACGGAACTACTGTGTAACCCGGCGCGAGCTTCTGGCTTTAATTCTGGCTACGAAGCATTCCCATAAGTACCTCTACGGACAAAAGTTCATTCTCCGGACAGACCACGCAGCTCTGAAATGGCTACTCCAATTTAAGAACCCTGAAGGCCAAGTTGCAAGATGGATCGAGCAGTTGCAGGGCTACGACTTTGAAGTGCAACACCGCAAGGGAACACTCCACTCAAATGCTGATGCTCTCTCTCGTCGACCGTGCGGGGTAAAATGCGAACACTGCAACCGTAAAGAAGCGAAAGAACAGGCAACTATCCAAATGATCAGGACTGAGCCAATAGAGGGTTGGAGTATAGACGAAATCCGTTCCTCCCAACAGGCAGACAATGACATCGAACCAATATTGGCCTGGAAGGAACACGAGGAAAGACCAAGCTGGCAGCAGATATCAGATCGGAGCCAAACTCTGAAGGCATACTGGGCACAGTGGGACTCGCTTTTTGTGCAAGATGGATTGCTGAAGAGAAAATGGGAAAATGCAGATGGGACAACATCTCGTATGCAGCTAATTGTGCCACGGTCCAGAGTCAACCAAGTGCTCCATGAAATACATGACGGAATCTCAGGAGGCCATTTGGGAATAAACAAGACGTTGGAAAAGGTAAGGGAACGTTTCTATTGGCTAAGCGCTAAACAAGATGTCGAGAATTGGTGCAAAAAGTGCATAAGATGTGCAGCTACCAAGTGTCCAAAAGTAAAGCCACATGGACAAATGCAACAATACAATATCGGAGCACCTTTCGAACGAATAGCCATCGACATCGCTGGGCCGTTTCCCGAAACCTTTAATGGAAACCGATATACTCTCGTACTCAATCGGACCTTGAATGAGCATCTATCTAAGGTTGTCAGCAACTGCCAGCGGGATTGGGATCAACACATACCCCTCTTCTTAATGGCTTACAGAAACGCGGTCCATAGCTCAACAGGGCACACACCATCCGAGATCTTATTTAGTCAAACAATTCGGTTGCCAAGTGAAGCAAAATTCGGATCCCCACCGACGGAGCCGAAAGAGGTGAACGAGTACGTGAATAACTTACGCAGCAGGATTCGTAAATTGCATGAAGACACCAGAGAAAAGATGAAGCTAGCAAGCAGCCGCATGAAAACTAGGTACGATATCAAGGCGAAATCTTCCGGTTTCAACGAAGGAGATCTGGTTTGGCTGTATAATCCTCAGCGTAAGAAAGGCAAATCACCAAAATTGTAACAGGACTGGGAAGGTCCATACAAGGTGATAACCCGCATTAATGACGTTGTCTACCGGATCCAGCGTGGGAATCGAGGAAAATTTAAAGTGGTCCATTTGGATAGAATGTGTCATTTCAACGGTATGCTGAATGACGAAGTTGTTCGGGACGAACAACTGTAGGGAGGGAGCAATGTGATAACCACTTAAATGTGAGCAGCGACATCTAGCAGAAAATGTCGAAGACCAGAAGATTTCGGTATTGGAATAACAAAGTCTCGACTGGAGAGTGGAATCGAATTTTCTAGCAAATTGGAAATAGTATGGGACGCTGGGTGGCGAGGATTGTTCTCGAAGTATGTCATTCGAGTATAAATACCAGCATCCCAAAGGTATGCAAATCAGTTCCAAAGTTGAATTTGAAGTGTTAATTAGAAGAAGTGATTAAGTGGTTTAAGTAAAAGATAAGAAAAGTATATGTGGTTGAGCAATTGAATTGTACTGAGAGAAAGAATTAAATAGTGAATTGTAACTGTACTGATTTGTATTGAAAATAATAAGTTCTATTATTTGTACCCACACAAACATTTTACAATATGTTTGGATATAATTGTATGTATAAATGGATTTATATAAATGTATGTATGTGTGTGTGTAAATATATATAAATGTTTATTATGTATAACGATGTATGGAAATGTGTAAATATGTATATACAATAATAGATAGGTATATATATTACCTAATACAAATTGACTTATTTAGTTAGGTACTTTTTTTTTAAAGAAAAAAAAAAGATAACTAATATCGCTTCTCCTCAGACCTGAGATGGATGTATGGATATGTACTTCTATGCACCTACCTAATCTGAGCTCAAATTAAGGGTATCGCAACTATTTTGCTGCCTTTTATGACTAGAAAATCGATATTAGCTTTTTTTTTTAATTTAAACAAACAGAAACGTAAATATGTACACTAAGTATGATAGTGGGAGCAATACAATAAACAATTGAATAAATTATAAACTTACAAATAAATTATAACATTCTAAATAAATTATGACACTAAACACTAAACAGGGATGGCTTGGTAATTGACTACTTAATTGGTAATTGGAATTTTTTTTTCTTAAATTAAATCAAAAAAAAAATATAGTCCTTCATGTTAATTCGGCGAATTTTGCCGGTTATTCTTCTTCTTCTCGTGAGGGAGGGTAAAGAAAAAAAAAGGGAGGAAGAAAAAAAAAGGTGGCGATCACGGCATTTTTTTTTTAATTTTGCCGTGATCGCCCCGTTCTCTCTTCTCTTTGTGGATGAGAATGTCGTCCGACTCCTTGCTATTTTTCTGCAGCGTAAGGCAACTAAAACCCTAAATTCAATTTTATTCTTTTAATGCTACGCGAAATGTCCTTCAATTATTCCCCTTTTTTTTGTATTCCGCCTCTTTTACCTTCCAAACAAAATTTTTTTTTTATTAGCTGCTTTTCGTCTTTTGATTTATTTCACCTTTGCCTATGGTTTTTATTTTTAATTTTAACTTTTTTAACACTTTTTCCTGTTATATATTTATGTCTTTATTAGTTTTTTTTGTATTTTGAATTTCACTTGTTCAAGAAAAATTTAAATTTGTAAGTATTCCTTTTTTTTGGAGGATTTCTGTAACTTAACTTGTTGCAATCACTGCCCTTTGTATTGTGGCGTCATGCTTTTACCTCTCCTTATTCCGATGTCTTCATAGTCTGTTGTTTACGGTACCATCATTCAGCCACTCGCTCCCACTAACACAGCCTTATTCATCGTAGGCAATGAGGAATCTCTTCCGAATAGCTTATTGGAAGTTTTAAGCTATTGCTCCCTACCTTACCCACTGCCTAAAATTGTTGGTTCTAAGCCATGCTGGCTTAGCACCACCTTCTAATTTTCTTCGAAAATCGAAATTCATTCGAAGTTCGAATTCCTATCCCCACCATCATGGTTCTTAGTTTGACAATTTTCAAACAAATTAAATTGTTTTGTTTAGATAGAAAGAGGATGTTCCGGTAACTATTTGGATATGTTTTTATTTTTATTCAACCTAATTTCTCTTTTACAGGGAGATGTAACACGCTTAACAAGAAAACCTTTAAACCGAGAATCGCGTGGTGGGCGTTAGAGCTACAGAACTACAACTAAAAGGCCAAACACCGCAGTGGAATTAACATGGGTCACGCAGACGCTTTATGGTTTCCGCAGTAAATTCGGAAGACATGGATTTTCAATTAAGAGCAGCTCAAAGTCGTGACCAGGTAATCTTGTCCTTAAGAGACAAATTGGGTGAGGAGGACTCCAAATCGTTCACCCTCTGTGATGCCGTTGTGTTCAGAAGGGACAAGACTCCTCTCTTATGTCCCCACTGAGATGGAGACACAAAGTTTGTTAAATTATACCCGGTCATATCGACTAGTACGAAGGAAGTGTGCGCTGCCCTCGGTAAATACTTTGAGTACTACAGTAGGCCTTCAGAATAATTACAGACAGAGGCACCTGTTTCACTTCCCTTGAGTTCAGTTCATTTTTGTTGGATAAAAATATAACGCATGTTAAGGTAGCAGTTCAGTCTCCACAGGCGAACGGACAAGTGCAAAGGGTGAACCGAGTATTAACGGGTACGTTAGGAAAGTTAAGCGATGCAATTGATCACGGTGATTGGGTGCAGAAGTTATCCCTCGTGGAGTGTGCTCTGAACAACACGATGCACAGGACTATCAGTAATACACCTAGTAAGCTTTTGTTGGGGTTGATCAACGCAGCCCCAACATCGATGAACTGGCAGAGTTCCTTGAAGAAAAGCAGGCGACCCCCCTTCTTCGAAACCTTATTAAAGACAGGGAAAAAGCATCGAAAGTCATTGCTGAGGCCCAAGAGTATAACCTAAGAAAGTTTGAGGAGCATCATCGACCCGCGCCTCTGTATGAAAAGGGAGATTATGTGGTCATTAGAAATGTTGACACATCTAGCGGCACCAATAAGAAATGAATCCCCAAATTTAAAGGTCCCTATGTGGTCCATAAAGTGTTACCAAACCACAAATATGTGATTAGGGATATTGAAAATTGCCAAATTACACAATTGCCATATAATGGCGTTGTCGAAGCTAAAAATATCCGTTGTTGGAGGACTGGTAACAACTCGTTGAGGTGAATGTTTTCTCGGGAGCGTTTATTGAATCTAACAATAATTCTTGTTGAGTCATGTAAGGTCGTGGTCGATCTAAAATTTCAGATTGACTGAGATGTAGTAAAAATAAGATTTTGTAACAAAAGTAAGAACTCCAGATTTTAAACCCAACTTATTACTAACCCGTCACAAACGTAAACCCATTTGACTGCTCTAGTACAATAAACATAGTTAAGATGGAGGAGTTTTAAGCTTCCTGTTTTCCTTTCTTATTTCTTCTAGTGAGAGCAGTCAGACGAGGTGGAAAACAGTAAAGCCAGCTTAGGGGTTTTCCCCTTAAATTTAGGGTGAAAAAAAGTGTATAGGGGTTTTTTTAGGGGGGAAAATAGTTTATGGGTTTTTTTTAGGGGTATAATATTTTTTTAAATTGAACACCAACATATTTGCTTAATGTCTACCTCGCCTAAATTTAATGATAGTTACAACATCTGGTAGTTCAACTACAAAAGAAAATGTTGAGCAGTTTTTTTCAAATACAGACGAATTTTATGCTGATGTTAGAATAGTCTTGATTTGTTTGCCTTTTGCAAATGCATGTGTTGAGCGCGCGTTTTCCATTTACGCAATAATAAAAAATAAATTGAGAAAATAATATTTAAATTCTTTTAAAACTACCTACGTGTAATAAATCATAGTTTATTTAAGTTTTTATGAAGGTATTTTAATTTATTTAAAATTACAGAATCTACACTTAAAAAAACTACAAATTTTATAAATGCCAGTTTAGGGGGTTTTGCCTTAAACTTAGAGGGTTTTTACATCACTTTTGGGGGGAAAAAAATTTCAAATGTTGGCTACACTGGTGGAAACATAAGCGGAGTATTTTTTTAAGTAGACAACATTTATAATCCTAAATAATCAACATAATCTTTGTAATAAAATAAAATATATGTATCTTAAAACATCGGATGTGGGGTTTACCCGACACAATAAATAAATATTTTGAAGAAACGAAATGACGAAAGCCCTGCATGAGGCAGGAATAGACATTCTAACAACGGCGACGATTGCTCAAACCCGCTCCATGTACCAAGAAGCATTTAGTACTATTGCGCCCCAAAATAGAGACGAAGAAACTTCAGGCGTATACACGACTTCCGACAGAGTACTCTCTTCTAATTGCGCGCCTCTCGGGCGGAGCCCCTACTTCTGACAAGGTAATCTCTTCTGATGATGCATCAACTTCTGACTTAGCTGGGCAGCAGACGTCTGGCGGACGATTAATTTCAGGGAATATTTCTGATGACGCTGAGGAACGAGAGCCTGCTCGGTTGGAAAGGTGGAAGCGTATTAGGGAATTGCAGCAGGAGTTACAAGATTCAGAGTCGGTTCCAATAACTGTGAAAAAGTGGATTTTAACGACATAGAGAAGTGCCCTTGTTCTCCGGCGACGATAATTATAGTGTGCGGAAGTGGTAGCAGATTTCGAATACGTGGTCCAGTCGCTTTGTTGTGATAATCGCACCAAATATCTTTGTGCTTATCGACTTTTGACAGGAACTGCCAGGGTCCTTCTGAGAACCGTTCACGTCAACTGATGGAATTCCCTCAAGGAGGTACTGCTGACAGAATTCGACCAGCAAATGACCCGCCGAGAAGTTTACCATAAGCTGAGTCGTCGTTCACCGCTAAAATATGAGTCGCTGCTGCGCTACGTTCTCTCCATGCAAAAAATCGGCTCGCACACAGATATCGACGAAGCTGAATTACTCGACTTCGTCATCGAAGGTATCGGGGATACTTCGTCAAGCACTTCAATCCTGTATGCCACCAAATCCATATTGGAGTTGAAAAGACTTCCTCCCTGATACGAAAAGAGGAAGCTGTCGAAGCCACTACCGTCACTTATGATCAAGGGAGGTCCGTCGTCTGCGTCAACAATGCCTACAACTTCAGCAAGAGGGCGCAATACTTCCGTCAAAGAGCAAGAAAGGTGCTTCAGTTGTTCAAAGTTCGGTCACTATGCATCCAGCTGTTCAGAAGAGGAAAGACCACTAAGCTCATGTTTCCGATGCTCCAAAACTGGACATACATACAAGACCTGCCCACAGGCGAAACAGAGGCGAGTTGGAGCCGTTCATGCAGACAACGATGCCCTCAAGGCCAACGATAGCGAAGAAGAAATAATACAACCATTGAGTGCTGTACCACTGGTGAGCGTTTCATTTATCATAGGAGAAAATAAGTGTACTAATTATGAAGATTTTGATTCTCTTTTGGACACCGGTAGTCCGGTTAGTTTTATTCGGAAGGCATTGCTGCATGAAGACATACCCTTAGGAAAGCTCTAGGAATCCAAATATAAAGGATTAAGAAACGTTAAACTATTCACTTACGGTAATATATGTTGCTACATTATCCTTTCCGGGTTAAAAATCGAAATTTCGTTCATGATTATTCCAGATGATGCCATACCGGTTCCTCTGTTGATTGGTCGCGACTTCCGAAATTAAAAATATTGATTCTTGTTTAAGTTCTGTGTATTATTATACTTACGCCCCTGATATTGAGAAAATATTCAGTTCGATTAGTTGGGAAAGTGGGTATCTTATGGATAGTAGTGCGCCGTGCGACAAAACAGTCAATTACAGTTCGGAAAGGGATGATTCGGCTTTTCAGGATGGCGGGTTTTCTGAGGTTTGTGCAATAGAACCCACATTAAGTAAGTTAAATATTGGCCCAAACCTTAGTTTAGGGACACAAAAAAAATTTGTGTCGATCGTCAAGGAAAAGTATCTGAACTTTGACAAACTGAAAGCTAAACCACCGAACTATGAGATGCATATTCGGCTTACGAATGACACTCCTTTCTTCTGTTCTCCTCGCCGACCGTCATTCGCTGAGAAGCAGAAAGTAAAAGATATTATAAAAGATCTTCTAGACCAAAAGATTATCGAGCCTAGTGATTCTCCATACGACTCACCCATTGTTCTAGTAAAGAAAAAGTCGGGGGAAACCCGAATGTGCATAGATTACCGTGCTTTAAACAAACTTACTGTTCGTGATAATTATCCCCTTCCGCTCATTGAAGATTGCTTGGAGTACCTTAAGGGATAGAAAATTTTTACATTGTTGGACCTTAAGAGTGGTTTTCACTACGTTAAGATGTCTGCCGATTCGACGCACTTAACTTCTTTGTCAATTTGAGTTTCTTAAGATGCCCTTCGGGCTTAAGAATGCTCCAAGCGTTTTCCAGAGATTTTTCTCTAGGATTTTTAGGCATTTTATTGACAGTAATCAAATTAGGTTATACCTGGACGACATAATCCTTTCGAGTACTAACGTTGATAATCATCTTCACCTATTAGAACGCGTTCATCAGTGTATATCAGAAAACGATTTAGAACTTAAGCTATCAAAGTGTCATTTTGAATAGCTACGATAGAATACCTTGGATCCAAAGTAACTGAATGTGGCATCCAACCAAGTGACTCCCATCTCAAAGCTATACTTAATTACCCGATGCCTACAAACGCTAAAGAAGTGCATGCGTTCCTTGGCTTGAGTTCTTACTTTAGACGATTTGTTCATTCATTCTCGCGAATAGCTAGACCATTGTATAATCTCTTAAAAAGATGCCGCGTTTGATTTCACTGCAGAGTGTGTAACCGCTTTTAGCTTTTGAAAGATTTGATTTCATCCCCAGTGTTGGCTATTTACAATTTGAGCGATAAACCGAGCTGCATTGTGATGCTAGCGCACTCGGGTATGGTGCTATTCTCCTGCAGCGATAGGCTGATAACAAATTCCATCCGATAGCCTACTTTTCGAAGAGCACTACACCACAGGAATCACGGTACCATAGTTTTGAACTCGAGAGTCTGGCGGTAATTTCTGCCCTCCGGCGCTTTCGTGTTTATCTAGAAGGAATCCCGTTCACAGTGGTTACTGATTGTAACTCCCTTACTCTTACGCTTGTTATGTAATAGGGTTTTAGGAGGGTTGAAAGTAGGAAGATAGGAAGTAAATGGTTTGAGCAGGATGGCTTCAGGGGAAATATAGGATTATAGAGGGCGTTGGAGATGAGAAGATGACAGGAAACCAGGATGTGGACCGGACTGGGAAAGGAAATTAAAAGGAACGGAAAGGATGCCTCGGAGTGAGGAGCGTGACATGCTTGCGAGGCACGGCTAGGCTCGACGGATGGGGCTGGTTCTTGTCTTCACTCTTTGACAGGACCTACTACAATAAAAAACATAAATCATGCCGACTTACAATTCAAAATAATAACCATACTAACGGACGGAACTTACGATGCTGAGGGGCACTGTGGTGTTGATCAGCGCTGGCCATTTCCCTCCCAACCTGGAAATCCGGTGGCCGACTTCAGGATTTCCGCAATGATCGGACATCGTCTCATCCGCTCACATCATCTCCAGCCGAAATCTGCTTACCTATGATACTGTAAAATGTTTGTGTGGGTATAAATGATAGAACTTATTCTTTTCAATACAAATCCCTTTATTCAGTACAGTTACAATTCACTATTTAATTCTTTCTCTCAGTACAATTCAATTTCTCAACCACTTATACTTTTCTTATCTTTTACTTAAACCACTTAATCACTTCTCCTAATTAACACTTCAGATTTCACTTTATAACTGATTTGCATACCTTGGGGATGCTGGTATTTATACTCGAATGACATACTTCGAGAACAATCCTCGCCATCCAGCGTCCCATACAATTTCCAATTTGCTAGAAAATTCGATTCCACTCTCCAGTCGAGACTTTGTTATTCCAGTATCGACATTTTCTGCTAGATGTCGCTGCTCACATTTAAGTGGTTATCACATTGCTCCCTCCCTACAGTTGTTCGTCCCGAACAACTTCGTCATTCAGCATCCCGTTGAAATGACACATTCTATCCAAATGGACCACTTTAAATTTTCCTCGATCCCCACGCTGGATCCGGTAGACAACGTCATTAATGCGGGTTATCACCTTGTATGGACCTTCCCAGTCCTGTTGCAATTTTGGTGATTTGCCTTTCTTACGCTGAGGATTATACAGCCAAACCAGATTTCCTTCGTTGAAACCGGAAGAATTCGCCTTGATATCGTACCTAGTTTTCATGCGGCTGCTTGCTAGCTTCATCTTTTCTCTGGTGTCTTCATGCAATTTATGAATCCTGCTGCGTAAGTCATTCACGTACTCGTTCACCTCTTTGGGCTCCGTCGGTGGGGATCCGAATTTTGCTTCACTTGGCAACCGAATTGTTTGACCAAATAAGATCTCGGATGGTGTGTGCCCTGTTGAGCTATGGACCGCGTTTCGGTAGGCCATTAAGACGAGGGGTATGTGTCGATCCCAATCCCGCTGGCAGTTGCTGACAACCTTAGATAGATGCTCATTCAAGGTCCGATTGAATCGCTCGACCATTCCATCAGATTGAGGGTGTAGTGGTGTTGTCCTTGTCTTTCTTATTCCCAAATATTGGCATATTTCCTGGAAGACTTTTGATTCAAAGTTTCGCCCTTGATCAGAGTGCAGCTCCATTGGGACCCCAAATCTGCTCACCCAGTTGTTGACTATCTGTTCGGCTACGGTCTTAGCCTCTTGATTTGGGATGGCAAACACTTCCGGCCACTTACTGAAGTAATCCATGACTACGAGAGTATATCGGTTTCCATTAAAGGTTTCGGGAAACGGCCCAGCGATGTCGATGGCTATTCGTTCGAAAGGTGCTCCGACATTGTATTGTTGCATTTGTCCATGTGGCTTTACTTTTGGGCCCTTGGTAGCCGCACATCTTATGCACTTTTTGCACCAATTCTCGACATCTTGTTTAGCGCTTAGCCAATAGAAACGTTCCCTTACCTTTTCCAACGTCTTATTTATTCCCAAATGGCCTCCTGAGATTCCGTCATGTATTTCATGGAGCACTTGGTTGACTCTGGACCGTGGCACAATTAGCTGCATACGAGATGTTATCCCATCTGCACTTTCCCATTTTCTCTTCAGCAATCTGTGCCCAGTATGCCTTCAGAGTTTGGCTCCGATCTGATATCTGCTGCCAGCTTGGTCTTTCCTCGTGTTCCTTCCAGGCCAATATTGGTTCGATGTCTGTTGGGGTGTGTAGGGCTTTTTTCTCTTTGGTTACTATGTGTGGGGTAATGGGTTAAAAAATGCGGTTTTTAAATAAAACACGTCTTTTCGATTTTAGGGTTACAGCAAAGAGAAAATCTTTATTATTTTCCGGAAATTACTTCCATATTCGACTTACAACTGTCATACAAAATATAAATGTACTAAATAACATATTTCCAATTCGTTACGTTACGTTTTCCTTGTTACATTAGATTAAGTTCAATTAATTTAACTTAGATTTAACATAGATTACAATTTTTAATATTCAAACTAATTATTTTAATTATTTTAACTAAAAATATATGTATATTAGTTATACATTTTTATTCACGAACATTCTCCCGCCCCGTGGACGAATTTCGTCCGCAAGTGTCCTCGCTCTTGTACCGTACTGTACCTCTTCTGACATAAAAGTTGTGTGTTGTGTGAGTGTGTTGACTAGACATGTAAAATGAGACAAAATCGTGTAATTATTAATTTGAAACATTACATGTAGGTGACAAGGACGACGATATAACAAACGAGCAACAAAGGGAGATAAAATATGTGTCATTGACAAATTGCAATAGTGCAACAGTTTGTTTTGATCATTGACCAAAACTAGGTCAATTTGTGTCGTGTGTGTTGTTCGGTTTTTGTTTAAGTTTCGTTGTTTTCCCCTTCTTTTTTTTTTAGTTTAGTTGATATGAAAAGGTAAGTGTTTTTAATTAATTGTTATTATTATTTGTCTGCTCCCATTCCTTCGCGCAGTAAGATTTCGTTTTGAATTGTGTACATCGGCGCGAGTACACAATTGTATATATGTACGTGCATGTGTACATATTGATGTGCATCGATTGGTTTTGGTTTCGCGAAAGTGATATTCGAGTGCAGTGCAAACAAAAAAAAGAATTGGGAAAATAAAAAAAATTAAAAAGTTCATTAAAAATATTTTCCCAACAAATTTGTGGTATACAATTTGTGGTGTTATTTTGTACGATAACTGTTTTCCGCGTACGCAATTTTTGGTTGTGCAGTGCGATGCTGTGCGACGAAATTTTCGCGAACGGTTAGTTGATGATGATGGCCGAATTAGCCTTCTTAGTGTGTGTGGTGTGTGTGTGGTATTTACATTTTTGTGTAAAGCCATGAATCCGCCTTCGTATAGAATTGTTGTTGCAATTCATCTTCAGTAAGTTTTTTTTTTTTGACATATTCATTTTTTTTATTTTATTATTTACATATTTATTTATTTATTATTATTATTTATTTTGTTTATTTATGATAGTTTAAGTTATTTATTTTACATTTGAGTGTTTTAAGTTGAAAAATATTTTAAAAAAGGGATAAATGTTAAAGTGTTGTGTTGTGTTGAGTGGACAACGTTGAGTGTTCATGTGAAAAATTGCAATTGCCGTCGGGGTTTTGATTCTCCAATTCCCGTCGGCATTCTGGGATTTTGGAACTCTGCAACGTTGTCTGGTATGAATGATGTGTTTTCTGTGGATAACGTTGAGTGTTCACTAAGAAGCTTCAAATTCCGTCGGGGTTTTGACTCTACAATTCCCGTCTGCATTTTGGAGTTTCGGAACTCCACAGCGTTATCTGATATTAATGATTTTGCGTGGTTTAGAGTGGACTGTATGTATGTGTGTTGTGTTGTGTAGGGATAGCTAGGATAAAATAAGTTTATATCATTATATTTTATTAATTTAATAAATTGTTTTCAAAGAAAAGAAATGTCTTTAATTTTCCATGTGAGTTTATCAATGTTGTGTTGTGTCGTTTAAATGTTGTGTTGTGTCGTTTAAATGTTCTAGCTTTTCGCTTGCAATATTTGATTGCAAGTAGCAAAATTTTCAAAGCAATAAAGCAATCCGTCTTTTCCGGGATGTGCGCCAATAATTCGTCGGAACCTCAACTGCAACGGCGGTAGTTTTTTCGTCCTTGAAGATGACTGAGTCTTCGCTTATTGGTCTCGGCTTCCGTCTTGTCCACTTCGGGCGCTGTCTCATCCTGGACAGATAATTTTCGCTCCACTTCTCCACGGCAGTGTCTCCTTGAGGAATTTCGAACAGTCTTATGCCGATTGCGTCTACCTTTAGCGGACCTCTGTATCTTTTTCCAGCTTGTGCCCGGCAGTTTCGAACAAAACGTTTGTAGCATACAAAATTGCAACGAAGCTTCGTGGTTTTGTTTGACATCTTGAATACCGCATGCTGATGAATGAAAAAGTGGTGTGGTGTATCCAGTAAGGTATTCTTTTTGTCAACCTCAGGCATCTGACGAAGCTCCTTGCATTCCTGTAAACACTTGGAAAGCTCCTTGTGCTGTGTGGGGTTTTTCTGGAATCTTCCTTCCAGTTGGTGAAACCTACGTAAGACACCTAACTTCGAGGCACCAAACCCAGGCTTACATTCGGGTCTATTGAATACCACATGGTGAGTAGTAAAGAAGTGGTGTGGTGTATCCAGTATGGTATTCGTCTCGTCAACCTCTTTCATCTGTTGAAGCTCCTTGTGTAGTGTGGGGGTTTCCTGGAATCTTCCTTCCAGTTGATGAAACCTACGTAAGGCACCTAACCTCGAGGCACCAAACCCAGGCTTACATCCGTCTTTAAATGGCTGCGATACCTCATATCGACCATCAGGCGATCTCGTTATTGTGTTGACATTATTATTTTCAGAAGTTTTCTCTTCCGCAGTTTTCTTAGTGTTGAACTCCTCCAGTTCCCAGGACCTTCGCAGCTGAGTGTCGTTATCGAGAACCTGTAAGAAGCTATGGACAGGTTTTTTATTTTGTGAAATAACCTTCCCAAGGATAAGCCAACCTAACTCTGATTCCTTTGCGATTGGCGATCTTTCATCATCACCGCGTATAATGGATCCTAGAATAAAGTCAGAGTAAACGTCGGCTCCCAGGAGAATATCAACAGTCGCAGGCTTGTCGAATTGTGTATCAGCTAACTTCAAACCTTGAATATGTTCCCAGTTTTGCAGAACTAGAGGCTTGGACGGCAAAAGACCAGTCAGGGACTTGAACACATAAGCTGGGGTATTTGTCTCGAAACGTGTTACCAGAGACCCAAAGGTAAGACTTACATACCGTTGACATGAACCACTGCTAACTTTTCCCAATCCAGATACCTGAATGATAGTTCGTCGCTGATGAAGCCCTAATAACTGGACAGCGGATTCAGTAATGAACGTTGCTTCCGATCCAGGATCAACTAACGCCCTCAGATTAAAATAATTTCCATTTGATGACCTAACTCGAACAACTGCTGTTGCCAGAAGAACACTTGGTTGATGTACTGCAGAAGAGGCTACTTTAGGTGGGTTAAATTTTGACCTTATATGAAATGTTTGTGTACCTGTTGTTATATTTTTATAATCCCTTGTAGGTTTAAAGCTGAGATTATCAACATGCAGCAGAGAATGGTGTGCCTGCTTGCAGTAATAGCAGCGCACACTGCTTTGACAATGGTTCGTCTTGTGACTGTACGCCAAACAGTTCCGACAAACCCCGATTCTGTCCACTGCCTTAGATCGTTCACAGATCTCCATGGCAATGAACTTCTGACAAGTTCGAAGGGAGTGCTGACCTCTACCACATACCTGGCATGCAAACTGCTTCTTCCCGACGTGCAACACCGTTTTCTTCTCGACCGCAACAGCCTTGTGTACAGAAGAACCGCTGACCTTGATGCTTTTCGTTCCAGCTACTGCTTCCAAGGTTCGAAAACGTGTCTCCAGGAACTCTGTGAATTGCGTCAGTGTTGGCAACTCCTTCGAACTACCTAACTTCTCCTCCCACAAACGCTGAGTAAAAGCAGGTAATTTTTGCACCAGAATGTAAATTAAAATATCATCCCAAGAACCAACCGGCAATCCTAAGTTTCCCAGAGCGTGGAAACATTCCTGGGATGTGTCCAATAGAGATTTGATGTTGCTTGCCGTCTCCTTCGTCAACTGCTGCTGCTCAAAAAAAAGTTGGAAATGAGCGTTTACCAACACTCGCTTGTGGTCGTATCTGGCGACAAGCAGTTCCCATGCTTTGTCATAATTGCCAGCATACAAACCTAAATGCTGCAACAGACGAGCAGCTTCACCTGTAAGACATTATTTTAAATAGTGAAGCTTTTGAATTTCACCCAGCTTCTTATTTGTGTGGACTAAAGATACAAATACATCGTGGAAAGCCCGCCACTTCGTGTACGAGCCCTCAAAATGTGGTATTTGAATTTGGGGTAATGAAAGCTCATTACACGAACCACCTGTGGATTCACCTTCCACATTCTTCTCCTTTGATGCTGACTTGGCATTGTCGATAGCATCGACCAATTCACTTCGGTAAGTGAAATATGTTTCTTGAAGCAGATCAAAAATTTCATCAAAATTTTCTTCTTCCAGACCTTCTTCAATTTCTCCTCGTCGAATCTTCGCTTGAAGACCAAGCGCATTCTTGAAGTTCCCTTCTAGAATAAGAAGACGACCTGACAGATAGCTGGCTGTACGACGTGATGCTCCAGTCTTCTTGAAGTTGGAGTGGTCACGAAGAATCTGCTCCAGAACACCTTTCTGATCTGCACCCGTGGACAATTTCGACATTTTTAAGATTTTTTTTTGTAAATTAATTAATTATAACCCAATGTATGTATGTATCAAGTACAATTAAATTTTATTAAATTATTAGATACAGTGTTAAATGATATTTAATTAAATATTTTATTTCAGCAACTTACGACCTTTGATTAACTTTGCCCAGCTGGTGACAGTTGAGGTTAAAGTTGACTGGTACTTAATTTAATTTTTACACGGCGCGGGAATTCCGATCAATGCACAACCACCGAGAGTCTTTAAGTCTTTAAAAGGAGCAAGAGAAGGGGCAAGACACCGACCGCGAGGGAGTAAATGTATGTAAGTTTATTGTTTTCTATATATCTATATATATATTGTACATTTGCACTTGCACTTTTTTCTTTTTTTTTGTATAATTTTTTAAAAGTTTAAAATGTTAAGTGTTTTGTATAGTTTGTTACGTATCTTTATATATATATATATATATGTATGTTTTGCACTTTGCACTTGTCCTCGCACTTTGTAGATTTTTATTTTTTGTCTGAGCAAAAGGGTTTTTATTTTTCTTTTTTATCCGACTCGTAAGGACCAAATGTTGGGGTGTGTAGGGCTTTTTTCTCTTTGGTTACTATGTGTGGGGTAATGGGTTAAAAAATGCGGTTTTTAAATAAAACACGTCTTTTCGATTTTAGGGTTACAGCAAAGAGAAAATCTTTATTATTTTCCGGAAATTACTTCCATATTCGACTTACAACTGTCATACAAAATATAAATGTACTAAATAACATATTTCCAATTCGTTACGTTACGTTTTCCTTGTTACATTAATTTAACTTAGATTTAACATAGATTACAATTTTTAATATTCAAATGAACTAATTATTTTAACTAAAAATATATGTATATTAGTTATACATTTTTATTCACGAACAATGTCATTGTCTGCCTGTTGGGAGGAACGGATTTCGTCTATACTCCAACCCACTATTGGCTCAGTCCTGATCGTTTGGATAGTTGCCTGTTGTTTCGCTTCTTTACCACTGACTACTTCTGCTGGGAGGCTTTCGTTGCATTGTTTTACCTGTGAGACTGGGATAATTACCCTGGAGTCGTCGACTCCTGCTACAGACTTCTGCCCCGCGAAGTAAGCATTTCCTAACTGATGGCTTCTGGAAATTTGACCGGTTTCTTGGTAGCCGTTTCTGCCGATTTTTCTTTCTATTTGCCTGTAACCCCAGTGCAGGCAGCCTTCTCGACGTACCGGTTCTTTACAATGCCCTTGCAAATGTCCTACTTTATCGCAGTTCCAGCAGCGCATCCTTCGTCTCTCCCGCCAGATATTTCGTTGCATGGTAGTTGGTATTGAGCAGGAGCATTCACCAGATACTATTTCACTTACGAAATGCATTCCTTTGGAAGCCTGATTGGATGCTTCCATCGCCAGAGCGAAGGCAAGCGCTTCAGCAAGGGTTCTTTTCCCGGCCATCCTTACTGCTGATTGTAGCTTCAAATCTGCATTTCCTCTGATGAATGCGTCCTTTGCCATTTCGTCGATTATTTCTTGGCCTGTGGTGGGATATGACAAATGTGACAGTCTACTCACGTCTGCTTGGAGCTGTTGCAGTGTTTCTCCTCGTTGCTGCATACGGCCTTACAATTGAACCTTGTAAACTTCCCGCATGTGGCTATCCCCAAACCGTTTCTCGATAGCCTGCACTAAAACCATATAGTCTCTATGCTTTTCGATGTCTACTGTTTGCAACAATTCTGCTGCAGGACCGTGCAAGGCCATTGTTAGGGCAAAGCACTTTTCCAAAAATTCGAAGAAATCGATGACAAATTTGAAAGAATAGAGAAGAACGTTGATGACAAATTTGATAGAATAGAGAAGAACGTTGATGACAAATTTGATACAATAGAGAAGAATGTTGGCGAAAAATTCGAAGAAATGGACAGCAAAGTTCAGCAACTGGCTAAAGAGCTCGACACAGTGCGAAAACAGAAACTGCGAGAAAGTTCTTTAAGCGGTCCAAGGAGAAAAGAGTTGAAGCCTCCCTCATTCGATGGCCAGACCTCATGGTCTACCTATAAGAAGCAGTTTGAAATGGCTGCCTGTGCAAACGACTGGGACAATGAGGAAAAGTGCTTTGCCCTAACAATGGCCTTGCACGGTCCTGCAGCAGAATTGTTGCAAACAGTAGACATCGAAAAGCATAAAGATTATGTGACTTTAGTGCAGGCTATCGAGAAACGGTTTGGGGACAGCCACATGCAGGAGGTCTACAAGGTCCAATTGCAAACCCGAACGCAGCAAAGAGGAGAAACACTGCAGCAGCTCCAAGCAGACGTGAGTAGACTTGCACATCTGTCATACCCCACCGCAGGCCAGGAAATTATCGACGAAATGGCAAAAGATGCATTTATCAGGGGAATTGCAGATTCGAAGCTACAGTCAGCAGTAAGGATGGCCGGGAAAAGAACCCTTGCTGAACCACTTGCCTTCGCTCTGGCGATGGAAGCAGCCAATCAGGCTTCCAGGGGAACACATTTCGTCAGGGAAGTAGCATCTGTCGAATGTTCCTGCACAAGAATTAGTGCCGAGGAACGAGATACTCGACGGGATAGACGAATAATGCGCTGCTGGAATTGCGATAAAATAGGACACCTTCAAAGGCAGTGTAAAGAACCGGTGCGACGAAAAGACTGCCCTCACTGTGGTGACAAGCAAATAGAGGAAGAAACCCGCAGAAAACAGCTATCAAGAAGCCGGTCAACCTTCCCGAAGCCATCAGTCGGGAAATGCTTAAGCACCAACTTCGCGGGGCAGAAGTTGGTTGCAGGAGTCGACGGCCCCAGGACCATCATCCAAGTCTCGCTGGCAAAACGACGCAGCGAAAGCCTTCTAGTAGAAGTAGTCAGTGGAAAAGAAAAATGGATGGCAACAATAGACACCGGTGCCACGGCCTCAATCATCAGGAGGAATCTTGTGCAGAAGTCTTGGCTGCATAACACTAGCAGCTGCAGCTTGCGAACAGCTACAGGAGCAACGATTAAGGTATATGGTGAAGTCCGCATAAAAATCCAACTGGCCGGAATAACATTCACTCACGCGTTTCTGGTAGCTGACATATGTGACGAGTGCATCATTGGTACAGACTTCATGAGAGAACATGGACTTGTAGTGGATTGGGGGCCCAAACCCTGAAATACGGAAACATGGAGATACCAATGATATACGGAAACGCCAATACCACAGTCTCAAATGTCGTCATCTGCAGCAATCAGAGTCTAGAGCCTTCGTCAGAAGCAATTTTGTGGGCAAAAGTGGAAGGTGGTCCTGGTAGCCACCGATTCTATTTGATGGAGCCAGAAAAGAAAAGAGACTTCATGGTGGGAAAGACCTTAGTGGAGCCAAAGAACAACATGGTCCCTGTAAGGATTCTAAATCCAAAGACATTCAGTGTAAAGGTGAAAAAGGGGGAGATAGTGGGAAAATGCGTACCAGTTGAGGCTATATCGACCACAACGGAAAAAAAGGGTGCAACACCGGTCACAACAATTCAGAGTATAAAAATCAAGAACAAAATTCTCAGCCTCTGTAATCTGGACGAAGATCAGCGAATCCTGGCAGAAAAACTAATCGGTGAGTACGCTGATATATTTGCTACACAAGACGGAGAATATGGACGTACGCATATTGTTCAACACACATTGACACCGGAGACGCTCGACCAATCCGTCAACCTGCAAGGCGTCTTCCATTGGCAAAGCAAACAGAAGTTGCCGAAATGATGTCGAAGATGAAAGCTGAGGGAGTGATTGAAGAATCGCAAAGTCCGTGGGCATCTCCAGTGGTCCTCGTGAAGAAGAAAGATGGCAGCACGAGATTTTGTGTAGACTACCGACGTCTCAATGATGTCACTAAAAAGGACAGCTACCCACTTCCGAGAATCGATGACACTTTGGATATGCTTTCTGGAGCGAAATGGTTTTCAACACTTGACTTGAAGAGCGGTTACTGGCAGGTAGAGATAAATCGTACGGACCGTGAGAAAACTGCCTTCACTACAGGAAGCGGTCTTTGGCAGTTTGCAGTGATGCCGTTTGGACTGTGCAACGCTCCGGCCACCTTCGAGCGACTAATGGAACGAACATTGCAAGGACTCACCTGGAAAACCTGCCTAGTATATTTGGACGACGTTATCGTCATAGGTAAGACGTACGAGGAGCACCGCGAAAATCTAAAAGAAGTGTTTGAGAGGCTACGAAGTGCTCATTTAAAGCTCAACCCGGAAAAGTGCGCCTTGTTTCGTCCGGAAGTAAAATATCTGGGTCACATTATATCAGCGGAAGGAGTAAGAACGGATCCTGACAAAATCGAAGCCGTGAAAAGTTGGCCTTCTCCAAAAGATAAACACCAACTGAGAAGCTTCTTGGGACTCGCCACGTATTACAGAAGGTTCGAAAAGGATTTTGCTGGCATTGCAAAGAGCCTGCATCAACTTACAGAAAAAGGCCGACAGTTCAGGTGGTCTGGAGAATGCGAAAAAGCATTTCAAGAACTGAAGCGACAGCTGTGCAAAGCCCCCATCTTGGGTTACCCCACGCCCGGAAAAATGTTCATCGTGGACGCAGACGCTAGCAATGTTGGGGTCGGAGCTGTGATCTCCCAAGTTCATGACGGTCAAGAGAAAGTGGTCGCATATTACAGCAAAGTACTCTCCAGACCTGAACGGAACTACTGTGTAACCCGGCGCGAGCTTCTGGCTTTAATTCTGGCTACGAAGCATTCCCATAAGTACCTCTACGGACAAAAGTTCATTCTCCGGACAGACCACGCAGCTCTGAAATGGCTACTCCAATTTAAGAACCCTGAAGGCCAAGTTGCAAGATGGATCGAGCAGTTGCAGGGCTACGACTTTGAAGTGCAACACCGCAAGGGAACACTCCACTCAAATGCTGATGCTCTCTCTCGTCGACCGTGCGGGGTAAAATGCGAACACTGCAACCGTAAAGAAGCGAAAGAACAGGCAACTATCCAAATGATCAGGACTGAGCCAATAGAGGGTTGGAGTATAGACGAAATCCGTTCCTCCCAACAGGCAGACAATGACATCGAACCAATATTGGCCTGGAAGGAACACGAGGAAAGACCAAGCTGGCAGCAGATATCAGATCGGAGCCAAACTCTGAAGGCATACTGGGCACAGTGGGACTCGCTTTTTGTGCAAGATGGATTGCTGAAGAGAAAATGGGAAAATGCAGATGGGACAACATCTCGTATGCAGCTAATTGTGCCACGGTCCAGAGTCAACCAAGTGCTCCATGAAATACATGACGGAATCTCAGGAGGCCATTTGGGAATAAACAAGACGTTGGAAAAGGTAAGGGAACGTTTCTATTGGCTAAGCGCTAAACAAGATGTCGAGAATTGGTGCAAAAAGTGCATAAGATGTGCAGCTACCAAGTGTCCAAAAGTAAAGCCACATGGACAAATGCAACAATACAATATCGGAGCACCTTTCGAACGAATAGCCATCGACATCGCTGGGCCGTTTCCCGAAACCTTTAATGGAAACCGATATACTCTCGTACTCAATCGGACCTTGAATGAGCATCTATCTAAGGTTGTCAGCAACTGCCAGCGGGATTGGGATCAACACATACCCCTCTTCTTAATGGCTTACAGAAACGCGGTCCATAGCTCAACAGGGCACACACCATCCGAGATCTTATTTAGTCAAACAATTCGGTTGCCAAGTGAAGCAAAATTCGGATCCCCACCGACGGAGCCCAAAGAGGTGAACGAGTACGTGAATGACTTACGCAGCAGGATTCGTAAATTGCATGAAGACACCAGAGAAAAGATGAAGCTAGCAAGCAGCCGCATGAAAACTAGGTACGATATCAAGGCGAAATCTTCCGGTTTCAACGAAGGAGATCTGGTTTGGCTGTATAATCCTCAGCGTAAGAAAGGCAAATCACCAAAATTGCAACAGGACTGGGAAGGTCCATACAAGGTGATAACCCGCATTAATGACGTTGTCTACCGGATCCAGCGTGGGGATCGAGGAAAATTTAAAGTGGTCCATTTGGATAGAATGTGTCATTTCAACGGTATGCTGAATGACGAAGTTGTTCGGGACGAACAACTGTAGGGAGGGAGCAATGTGATAACCACTTAAATGTGAGCAGCGACATCTAGCAGAAAATGTCGAAGACCAGAAGATTTCGGTATTGGAATAACAAAGTCTCGACTGGAGAGTGGAATCGAATTTTCTAGCAAATTGGAAATAGTATGGGACGCTGGGTGGCGAGGATTGTTCTCGAAGTATGTCATTCGAGTATAAATACCAGCATCCCAAAGGTATGCAAATCAGTTCCAAAGTTGAATTTGAAGTGTTAATTAGAAGAAGTGATTAAGTGGTTTAAGTAAAAGATAAGAAAAGTATATGTGGTTGAGAAATTGAATTGTACTGAGAGAAAGAATTAAATAGTGAATTGTAACTGTACTGATTTGTATTGAAAATAATAAGTTCTATTATTTGTACCCACACAAACATTTTACAATATGTTTGGATATAATTGTATGTATAAATGGATTTATATAAATGTATGTATGTGTGTGTGTAAATATATATAAATGTTTATTATGTATAACGATGTATGGAAATTTGTAAATATGTATATACAATAATAGATAGGTATATATATTACCTAATACAAATTGACTTATTTAGTTAGGTACTTTTTTTTTAAAGAAAAAAAAAGATAACTAATATCGCTTCTCCTCAGACCTGAGATGGATGTATGGATATGTACTTCTATGCACCTACCTAATCTGAGCTCAAATTAAGGGTATCGCAACTATTTTGCTGCCTTTTATGACTAGAAAATCGATATTAGCTTTTTTTTTTAATTTAAACAAACAGAAACGTAAATATGTACACTAAGTATGATAGTGGGAGTAATACAATAAACAATTGAATAAATTATAAACTTACAAATAAATTATAACATTCTAAATAAATTATGACACTAAACACTAAACAGGGATGGCTTGGTAATTGACTACTTAATTGGTAATTGGAATTTTTTTTTCTTAAATTAAATCAAAAAAAAAAATATAGTCCTTCATGTTAATTCGGCGAATTTTGCCGGTTATTCTTCTTCTTCTCGTGAGGGAGGGTAAAGAAAAAAAAAGGGAGGAAGAAAAAAAAAGGTGGCGATCACGGCATTTTTTTTTTAATTTTGCCGTGATCGCCCCGTTCTCTCTTCTCTTTGTGGATGAGAATGTCGTCCGACTCCTTGCTATTTTTCTGCAGCGTAAGGCAACTAAAACCCTAAATTCAATTTTATTCTTTTAATGCTACGCGAAATGTCCTTCAATTATTCCCCTTTTTTTTGTATTCCGCCTCTTTTACCTTCCAAACAAAATTTTTTTTTTATTAGCTGCTTTTCGTCTTTTGATTTATTTCACCTTTGCCTATGGTTTTTATTTTTAATTTTAACTTTTTTAACACTTTTTCCTGTTATATATTTATGTCTTTATTAGTTTTTTTTTGTATTTTGAATTTCACTTGTTCAAGAAAAATTTAAATTTGTAAGTATTCCTTTTTTTTAGAGGATTTCTGTAACTTAACTTGTTGCAATCACTGCCCTTTGTATTGTGGCGTCATGCTTTTACCTCTCCTTATTCCGATGTCTTCATAGTCTGTTGTTTACGGTACCATCATTCAGCCACTCGCTCCCACTAACACAGCCTTATTCATCGTAGGCAATGAGGAATCTCTTCCGAATAGCTTATTAGAAGTTTTAAGCTATTGCTCCCTACCTTACCCACTGCCTAAAATTGTTGGTTCTAAGCCATGCTGGCTTAGCACCACCTTCTAATTTTCTTCGAAAATCGAAATTCATTCGAAGTTCGAATTCCTATCCCCACCATCATGGTTCTTAGTTTGACAATTTTCAAACAAATTAAATTGTTTTGTTTAGATAGAAAGAGGATGTTCCGGTAACTATTTGGATATGTTTTTATTTTTATTCAACCTAATTTCTCTTTTACAGGGAGATGTAACACGCTTAACAAGAAAACCTTTAAACCGAGAATCGCGTGGTGGGCGTTAGAGCTACAGAACTACAACTAAAAGGCCAAACACCGCAGTGGAATTAACATGGGTCACGCAGACGCTTTATGGTTTCCGCAGTAAATTCGGAAGACATGGATTTTCAATTAAGAGCAGCTCAAAGTCGTGACCAGGTAATCTTGCCCTTAAGAGACAAATTGGGTGAGGAGGACTCCAAATCGTTCACCCTCTGTGATGCCGTTGTGTTCAGAAGGGACAAGACTCCTCTCTTATGTCCCCACTGAGATGGAGACACAAAGTTTGTTAAATTATACCCGGTCATATCGACTAGTACGAAGGAAGTGTGCGCTGCCCTCGGTAAATACTTTGAGTACTACAGTAGGCCTTCAGAATAATTACAGACAGAGGCACCTGTTTCACTTCCCTTGAGTTCAGTTCATTTTTGTTGGATAAAAATATAACGCATGTTAAGGTAGCAGTTCAGTCTCCACAGGCGAACGGACAAGTGCAAAGGGTGAACCGAGTATTAACGGGTACGTTAGGAAAGTTAAGCCATGCAATTGATCACGGTGATTGGGTGCAGAAGTTATCCCTCGTGGAGTGTGCTCTGAACAACACGATGCACAGGACTATCAGTAATACACCTAGTAAGCTTTTGTTGGGGTTGATCAACGCAGCCCCAACATCGATGAACTGGCAGAGTTCCTTGAAGAAAAGCAGGCGACCCCCCTTCTTCGAAACCTTATTAAAGACAGGGAAAAAGCATCGAAAGTCATTGCTGAGGCCCAAGAGTATAACCTAAGAAAGTTTGAGGAGCATCATCGACCCGCGCCTCTGTATGAAAAGGGAGATTATGTGGTCATTAGAAATGTTGACACATCTAGCGGCACCAATAAGAAATGAATCCCCAAATTTAAAGGTCCCTATGTGGTCCATAAAGTGTTACCAAACCACAAATATGTGATTAGGGATATTGAAAATTGCCAAATTACACAATTGCCATATAATGGCGTTGTCGAAGCTAAAAATATCCGTTGTTGGAGGACTGGTAACAACTCGTTGAGGTGAATGTTTTCTCGGGAGCGTTTATTGAATCTAACAATAATTCTTGTTGAGTCATGTAAGGTCGTGGTCGATCTAAAATTTCAGATTGACTGAGATGTAGTAAAAATAAGATTTTGTAACAAAAGTAAGAACTCCAGATTTTAAACCCAACTTATTACTAACCCGTCACAAACGTAAACCCATTTGACTGCTCTAGTACAATAAACATAGTTAAGATGGAGGACAAAAGTCCTCCTGTTTTCCTTTCTTCCTTCTTCTAGTGCGAGCAGTCAGACGAGGTGGACGCATAAGCAGAGTATTTTTTTTAAATAGACAACATTTATAATCCTAAATAATCAACATAATCTTTGTAATAAAATAAAATATATATATTGTAAAATGTTTGTGTGGGTACAAATGATAGAACTTATTCTTTTCACTACAAATCCCTTTATTCAGTACAGTTACAATTCACTATTTAATTCTTTCTCTCCATACAATCCAATTTCTCAACCACATATACTTTTCTTATCTTTTACTTAAACCACTTAATCACTTCTTCTAATTAACACTTCAAATTCAACTTTGGAACTGATTTGCATACCTTTGGGATGCTGGTATTTATACTCGAATGACATACTTCGAGAACAATCCTCGCCACCCAGCGTCCCATACAATTTCCAATTTGCTAGAAAATTCGATTCTACTCTCCGGTCGAGACTTTGCTAATCCAGTATCGAAACCTTCTAGTCTTCGAGTTTCGACATTTTCTGCTAGATGTCGCTGCTCACATTTGAGTGGTTATCACATTGCTTCCTCCCTACAGTTGTTCGTCCCGAACAACTTCGTCATTCAGCATCCCGTTGAAATGACACATTCTATCCAAATGGACCACTTTAAATTTTCCTCGATCCCCACGCTGGATCCGGTAGACAACGTCATTAATGTGGGTTATCACCTTGTATGGACCTTCCCAGTCCTGTTGCAATTTTGGTGATTTGCCTTTCTTACGCTGAGGATTATACAGCCAAACCAGATCTCCTTCGTTGAAACCGGAAGATTTCGCCTTGATATCGTACCTAGTTTTCATGCGGCTGCTTGCTAGCTTCATCTTTTCTCTGGTGTCTTCATGCAATTTACGAATCCTGCTGCGTAAGTCATTCACGTACTCGTTCACCTCTTTGGGCTCCGTCGGTGGGGATCCGAATTTTGCTTCACTTGGCAACCGAATTGTTTGACCAAATAAGATCTCGGATGGTGTGTGCCCTGTTGAGCTATGGACCGCGTTTCGGTAGGCCATTAAGAAGAGGGGTATGTGTCGATCCCAATCACGCTGGCAGTTGCTGACAACCTTAGATAGATGCTCATTCAAGGTCCGATTAAATCGCTCGACCATTCCATCAGATTGCGGGTGTAGTGGCGTTGTCCTTGTCGTTCTTATTCCCAAATATTGGCATATTTCCTGGAAGACTTTTGATTCAAAGTTTCGCCCTTGATCAGAGTGCAGCTCCATTGGGACCCCAAATCTGCTCACCCAGTTGTTGACTATCTGTTCGGCTACGGTCTTAGCCTCTTGATTTGGGATGGCAAACACTTCCGGCCACTTACTGAAGTAATCCATGACTACGAGAGTATATCGGTTTCCATTAAAGGTTTCGGGAAACGGCCCAGCGATGTCGATGGCTATTCGTTCGAAAGGTGCTCCGACATTGTATTGTTGCATTTGTCCATGTGGCTTTACTTTTGGGCCCTTGGTAGCCGCACATCTTATGCACTTTTTGCACCAATTCTCGACATCTTGTTTAGCGCTTAGCCAATAGAAACGTTCCCTTACCTTTTCCAACGTCTTATTTATTCCCAAATGGCCTCCTGAGATTCCGTCATGTATTTCATGGAGCACTTGGTTGACTCTGGACCGTGGCACAATTAGCTGCATACGAGATGTTGTCCCATCTGCACTTTCCCATTTTCTCTTCAGCAATCCATCTTGCACAAAAAGCGAGTCCCACTGTGCCCAGTATGCCTTCAGAGTTTGGCTCCGATCTGATATCTGCTGCCAGCTTGGTCTTTCCTCGTGCTCTTTCCAGGCCAATATTGGTTCGATGTCATTGTCTGCCTGTTGGGAGGAACGGATTTCGTCTATACTCCAACCCTCTATTGGCTCAGTCCTGATCATTTGGATAGCCGCCTGTTCTTTTGCTTCTTTACGATTGCAGTGTTCGCATTTTACTCCGCATGGTCGACGAGAGAGAGCATCAGCATTTGAGTGGAGTGTTCCCTTGCGGTGTTGCACTTCAAAGTCGTAACCCTGCAACTGCTCGATCCATCTTGCAACTTGGCCTTCATGGTTCTTAAATTGGAGTAGCCATTTCAGAGCTGCGTGGTCTGTCCGGAGAATGAACTTTTGTCCGTAGAGGTACTTATGGAAATGCTTCGTAGCCAGAATTAAAGCCAGAAGCTCGCGCCGGGTTACACAGTAGTTCCGTTCAGGTCTGGAGAGTACTTTGCTGTAATATGCGACCACTTTCTCTTGACCGTCATGAACTTGGGAGATCACAGCTCCGACCCCAACATTGTTAGCGTCTGCGTCCACGATGAACATTTTTCCGGGCGTCGGGTAACCCAAGATGGGGGCATTGCACAGCTGTCGCTTCAGTTCTTGAAATGCTTTTTCGCATTCTCCAGACCACCTGAACTGTCTGCCTTTTTCCGTAAGTTGATGCAGGCTCTTTGCAATGCCAGCAAAATCCTTTACGAACCTTCTGTAATACGTGGCGAGGCCCAAGAAGCTTCTCAGTTGGTGTTTATCTTTTGGAGAAGGCCAACTTTTCACGGCTTCGATTTTGTCAGGATCCGTTCTTACTCCTTCCGCTGATATAATGTGACCCAGATATTTTACTTCCGGACGAAACAAGGCACACTTTTCTGGGTTGAGCTTTAAATGAGCACTTCGTAGCCTCTCAAACACTTCTTTTAGATTTTCGCGGTGCTCATCGTACGTCTTACCTATGACGATAACGTCGTCCAAATATACTAGGCAGGTTTTCCAGGTGAGTCCTTGCAATGTTCGTTCCATTAGTCGCTCGAAGGTGGCCGGAGCGTTGCACAGTCCAAACGGCATCACTGCAAACTGCCAAAGACCGCTTCCTGTAGTGAAGGCAGTTTTCTCACGATCCGCACGATTTATATCTACCTGCCAGTAACCGCTCTTCAAGTCAAGTGTTGAAAACCATTTCGCTCCAGAAAGCATATCCAAAGTGTCATCGATTCTCGGAAGTGGGTAGCTGTCCTTTTTAGTGACATCATTGAGACGTCGGTAGTCTACACAAAATCTCGTGCTGCCATCTTTCTTCTTCACGAGGACCACTGGAGATGCCCACGGACTTTGCGATTCTTCAATCACTCCCTCAGCTTTCATCTTCGACATCATTTCGGCAACTTCTGTTTGCTTTGCCAATGGAAGACGCCTTGCAGGTTGACGGATTGGTCGAGCGTCTCCGGTGTCAATGTGGTGTTGAACAATATGCGTACGTCCATATTCTCCGTCTTGTGTAGCAAATATATCAGCGTACTCACCGATTAGTTTTTCTGCCAGGATTCGCTGATCTTCGTCCAGATTACAGAGGCTGAGAATTTTGTTCTTGATTTTTATGCTCTGAACTGTTGTGACCGGTTTTGCACCCTTTTTTTCCGTTGTGGTCGATATAGCCTCAACAGGTACGTATTTTCCCACTATCTCCCCCTTTTTCACCTTTACACTGAATGTCTTTGGATTTAGAATCCTTACAGGGACCATGTTGTTCTTTGGCTCCACTAAGGTCTTTCCCACCATGAAGTCTCTTTTCTTTTCTGGCTCCATCAAATAGAATCGGTGGCTACCAGGACCACCTTCCACTTTTGCCCACAAAATTGCTTCTGACGAAGGCTCTAGACTCTGATTGCTGCAGATGACGACATTTGAGACTGTGGTATTGGCGTTTCCGTATATCATTGGTATCTCAATGTTTCCGTATTTCAGGGTTTGTGCCCCCAAGTCGACTACAAGTCCATGTTTTCTCATGAAGTCTGTACCAATGATGCACTCGTCACATATGTCAGCTACCAGAAACGCGTGAGTGAATGTTATTCCGGCCAGTTGGATTTTTATGCGGACTTCACCATATACCTTAATCGTTGCTCCTGTAGCTGTTCGCAAGCTGCAACTGCTAGTGTTATGCAGCCAAGACTTCTGCACAAGATTCCTCCTGATGATTGAGGCCGTGGCACCGGTGTCTATTGTTGCCATCCATTTTTCTTTTCCACTGACTACTTCTACTAGAAGGCTTTCGCTGCATCGTTTTGCCAGCGAGACTTGGGTGATGGTCCTGGGGCTGTTTCTGCGGGTTTCTTCCTCTATTTGCTTGTCACCACAGTGAGGGCAGTCTTTTCGTCGCACCGGTTCTTTACACTGCCTTTGAAGGTGTCCTATTTTATTGCAATTCCAGCAGCGCATTATTCGTCTATCCCGTCGAGTATCTCGTTCCTCGGCACTAATTCTTGTGCAGGAGCATTCGACAGATGCTACTTCCCTGACGAAATGTGTTCCCCTGGAAGCCTGATTGGCTGCTTCCATCGCCAGAGCGAAGGCAAGTGCTTCAGCAAGGGTTCTTTTCCCTGCCATCCTTACTGCTGACTGTAGCTTCGAATCTGCAATTCCCCTGATAAATGCATCTTTTGCCATTTCGTCGATAATTTTCTGGCCTGCGGTGGGGTATGACAGATGTGCCAGTCTACTCACGTCTGCTTGGAGCTGCTGAAGTGTTTCTCCTCGTTGCTGCGTTCGGCTTTGCAATTGGACCTTGTAGACCTCCTGCATGTGGCTATCCCCAAACCGTTTCTCGATAGCCTGTACTAAAGTCACATAATCTTTGTGCTTTTCGATATCTACTGTTTGCAACAATTCTGCTGCAGGACCGTGCAAGGCCATTGTTAGGGCAAAGCACTTTTCCTCATTGTCCCAGTCGTTTGCACAGGCAGCCATTTCAAACTGCTTCTTATAAGTAGACCATGAGGTCTGGCCATCGAATGAGGGAGGCTTCAAATCTTTTCTCCTTGGACCGCTTAAAGAACATTCTCGCAGTTTCTGTTTTCGCACTGTGTCGAGCTCTTTTGCCAGTTGCTGAACTTTGCTGTCCATTTCCTCGAATTTTTCGCCAACATTCTTCTCTATTCTATCAAATTTGTCATCAACGTTCTTCTCTATTCTTTCAAATTTGTCATCGATTTCTTCGAATTTTTGCTGGAGGATGTTCTTTTGTTCTTCCAGATTATTCTTTTGTTCATCCATTTTCTGTTGAAGACCGTGCAGATTGTTGGTTTGTTCGTCCAATTTTTGTTCCAGACTGTTCTGGAGAATGTTCTTCTGTTCTTCCATATTTTTCTTTTGTTCGTCCAGCTTTTGTTCGAGGCTATTCTTTTGTTCTTCCAGATTTTTCTTTTGTTCTTTTGAGACTGTTCTTCTGTTCGTCCATTTTTAATAAGAGGAGTTGCATCATTGCAGTCATGTCATTGCCGGTACTTGTCTGTTCATCCTCGTCAACATCAAAGGAATATGCATCAGGATCATGTCCCTCGTTGTTCAAAGCCTCCTGAAGTCGGAGCACCAGGTCACTTTTTCCTCCACTGGCGCTGAGGCTTCTCTTGTTCAACTCGGATTTGAGTTGGACGAGGGTCAACTGCAATAGTTTTCGACCCATTCTAGCCTTTTCAAATAGTCAGAAAACACTTTTTTTTTTTTTTTTTACACACACAATAAGTCCTATCCCACTTCTGACACCAATGTAAAATGTTTGTGTGGGTACAAATGATAGAACTTATTCTTTTCAATACAAATCCCTTTATTCAGTACAGTTACAATTCACTTTTTAATTCTTTCTCTCAGTACAATTCAATTTCTCAACCACTTATCCTTTTCTTATCTTTTACTTAAACCACTTAATCACTTCTCCTAATTAACACTTCAAATTACACTTTAGAACTCAATTGACACCCGGTAAAGTGCTTTCAGCGCCCCTCGGTGGCATTTTGTGTACCTCCACGACTGGACAGATTTTGGCTGGGAGCAAAATCATATGTAAAGTTTAATTTCGGTGTGGAACAAAATAAATAAATTAGTTAAAGAATTTATTTTTATCTGATCAGAATAAAGTTGAAATGTCGAGAAAAAATACGCGAGTTTCGAAATAAGTGCTTGTGAAGTGTGTAGATGGGTTAATTTGAATAGAATCGTGCTTTTAAAAATGTAAACAAAGCACTTGTAAAACACGAACAAATTGTTGTGTTGTTACTTTTCTATTAACTATTTAGTGAATACTGTGTAATATAGTGTCTTTTTGTTAAATATATGGTTAAACAAATCAATAAAATAGTGAAATGCTGCTGAAAATTCGCATAGTTGGAATACTACACATGTGTATGTATATGCATATACTCATAGCAGAATATTTTAAAAGGACTATTATTTCGTTTAGTGAAAGTGAAAGAATACTGAAAGCTGGTTGCAATTACTCTCTTGCACTTGATCCTGCTTCAATTATAACTTAAGAACCAAGCCAATTTGCACCAACTTTTCAGTTTCACCAACTGAAATATTCCCCTTGAAATAATATTGCTGTAACATTAAGAGGATTCCATCTATAAAAATTTTAAGTTGCATTTCACTGTCTTTATTGACTTGTTTAACAATATATTAAATAAACACTTTATATTATTCACTACGAACTTAATATTGAATAAAGAAATAACAAGAAAAACAATTTCTTCGCGTTTAACAAATGTTTTGTTTACATTTTTTAAAGCGCGATTCTATTTAAACTATCCCATCTAAACACTTCACAAGCACTTATTTCGAAACTCGCGTATCTTTTCTCAACATTTTAAGCCAACACGTATTTGAAAAGAAAAATTTCTTTAACAAAATTAATAATATTATTCCGTACCGAATTTTCACTTTTCATACGAATTTGCTCGAGCCAACGATCTGTCAGAAATTTATATAGTCGATATAGTACAAAAAATTTCCGCAAGAATTTTCGTTCCGGGTGTCAATTGTATACCTTTGGGATGCTGGTATTTATACTCGAATGACATACTTCGAGAACAATCCTCGCCATCCAGCGTCCCATACAATTTCCAATTTGCTAGAAAATTCGATTCTACTCTACGATTGCTAATCCAGTATCGAAACCTTCTAGTCTTCGAGTTTCGACATTTAGGGATTTGTATTGAAAAGAATAAGTTCTATCATTTGTACCCACACAAACATTTTACATTGGTGTCAGAAGTGGGATAGGACTTATTTGTGTGTAAAAAAAAAAAAAAAAAAAAAAAAAAAAAAAAAAAAAAGGGTTTTCTGACTATTTGAAAAAGCTAGAATGGGTCGAAAACTATTGCAGTTGACCCTCGTCCAACTCAAATCCGAGTTGAACAAGAGAAGCCTCAGCGCCAGTGGAGGAAAAAGTGACCTGGTGCTCCGACTTCAGGAGGCTTTGAACAACGAGGGACATGATCCTGATGCATATTCCTTTGATGTTGACGAGGATGAACAGACAAGTACCGGCAATGACATGGCTGCGATGATGCAAGTCCTCTTGTTAAAAATGGACGAACAGAAGAACAGTCTCAACCAACAAAAGAAAAATCTGGAAGAACAGAAGTACAGTCTGGAACAAAAAATGGACGAGCAGAAGAAAAATTTGGACGGTCTTCAACAGAAAATGGATGAACAAAAGAATAGTCTCGAGCAAAAGTTGGATGAACAAAAGAAAAATCTAAACGAGCAGAAGAGCAGCATTGAAGAAAAATTCAACGAACAAAAGAATAGTCTAGAACAAAAACTGGAAGAACAAAAGAACATTCTTCAGCAAAAATTCGAAGAAATCGATGACAAATTTGAAAGCATAGAGAAGAACGTTGATGACAAATTTGATAGAATTGAGAAGAACGTTGATGACAAATTTGATACAATAGAGAAGAATGTTGGCGAAAAATTCGAAGAAATGGACAGCAAAGTTCAGCAACTGGCAAAAGAGCTCGACACAGTGCGAAAACAGAAACTGCGAGAATGTTCTTTAAGCGGTCCAAGGAGAAAAGAGTTGAAGCCTCCCTCATTCGATGGCCAGACCTCATGGTCTACCTATAAGAAGCAGTTTGAAATGGCTGCCTGTGCAAACGACTGGGACAATGAGGAAAAGTGCTTTGCCCTAACAATGGCCTTGCACGGTCCTGCAGCAGAATTGTTGCAAACAGTAGACATCGAAAAGCATAAAGATTATGTGACTTTAGTGCAGGCTATCGAGAAACGGTTTGGGGACAGCCACATGCAGGAGGTCTACAAGGTCCAATTGCAAACCCGAACGCAGCAAAGAGGAGAAACACTGCAGCAGCTCCAAGCAGACGTGAGTAGACTTGCACATCTGTCATACCCCACCGCAGGCCAGGAAATTATCGACGAAATGGCAAAAGATGCATTTATCAGGGGAATTGCAGATTCGAAGCTACAGTCAGCAGTAAGGATGGCCGGGAAAAGAACCCTTGCTGAACCACTTGCCTTCGCTCTGGCGATGGAAGCAGCCAATCAGGCTTCCAGGGGAACACATTTCGTCAGGGAAGTAGCATCTGTCGAATGTTCCTGCACAAGAATTAGTGCCGAGGAACGAGATACTCGACGGGATAGACGAATAATGCGCTGCTGGAATTGCGATAAAATAGGACACCTTCAAAGGCAGTGTAAAGAACCGGTGCGACGAAAAGACTGCCCTCACTGTGGTGACAAGCAAATAGAGGAAGAAACCCGCAGAAAACAGCTATCAAGAAGCCGGTCAACCTTCCCGAAGCCATCAGTCGGGAAATGCTTAAGCACCAACTTCGCGGGGCAGAAGTTGGTTGCAGGAGTCGACGGCCCCAGGACCATCATCCAAGTCTCGCTGGCAAAACGACGCAGCGAAAGCCTTCTAGTAGAAGTAGTCAGTGGAAAAGAAAAATGGATGGCAACAATAGACACCGGTGCCACGGCCTCAATCATCAGGAGGAATCTTGTGCAGAAGTCTTGGCTGCATAACACTAGCAGCTGCAGCTTGCGAACAGCTACAGGAGCAACGATTAAGGTATATGGTGAAGTCCGCATAAAAATCCAACTGGCCGGAATAACATTCACTCACGCGTTTCTGGTAGCTGACATATGTGACGAGTGCATCATTGGTACAGACTTCATGAGAGAACATGGACTTGTAGTGGATTGGGGGCCCAAACCCTGAAATACGGAAACATGGAGATACCAATGATATACGGAAACGCCAATACCACAGTCTCAAATGTCGTCATCTGCAGCAATCAGAGTCTAGAGCCTTCGTCAGAAGCAATTTTGTGGGCAAAAGTGGAAGGTGGTCCTGGTAGCCACCGATTCTATTTGATGGAGCCAGAAAAGAAAAGAGACTTCATGGTGGGAAAGACCTTAGTGGAGCCAAAGAACAACATGGTCCCTGTAAGGATTCTAAATCCAAAGACATTCAGTGTAAAGGTGAAAAAGGGGGAGATAGTGGGAAAATGCGTACCAGTTGAGGCTATATCGACCACAACGGAAAAAAAGGGTGCAAAACCGGTCACAACAGTTCAGAGCATAAAAATGAAGAACAAAATTCTCAGCCTCTGTAATCTGGACGAAGATCAGCGAATCCTGGCAGAAAAACTAATCGGTGAGTACGCTGATATATTTGCTACATAAGACGGAGAATATGGACGTACGCATATTGTTCAACACCACATTGACACCGGAGACGCTCGACCAATCCGTCAACCTGCAAGGCGTCTTCCATTGGCAAAGCAAACAGAAGTTGCCGAAATGATGTCGAAGATGAAAGCTGAGGGAGTGATTGAAGAATCGCAAAGTCCGTGGGCATCTCCAGTGGTCCTCGTGAAGAAGAAAGATGGCAGCACGAGATTTTGTGTAGACTACCGACGTCTCAATGATGTCACTAAAAAGGACAGCTACCCACTTCCGAGAATCGATGACACTTTGGATATGCTTTCTGGAGCGAAATGGTTTTCAACACTTGACTTGAAGAGCGGTTACTGGCAGGTAGAGATAAATCGTACGGACCGTGAGAAAACTGCCTTCACTACAGGAAGCGGTCTTTGGCAGTTTGCAGTGATGCCGTTTGGACTGTGCAACGCTCCGGCCACCTTCGAGCGACTAATGGAACGAACATTGCAAGGACTCACCTGGAAAACCTGCCTAGTATATTTGGACGACGTTATCGTCATAGGTAAGACGTACGAGGAGCACCGCGAAAATCTAAAAGAAGTGTTTGAGAGGCTACGAAGTGCTCATTTAAAGCTCAACCCGGAAAAGTGCGCCTTGTTTCGTCCGGAAGTAAAATATCTGGGTCACATTATATCAGCGGAAGGAGTAAGAACGGATCCTGACAAAATCGAAGCCGTGAAAAGTTGGCCTTCTCCAAAAGATAAACACCAACTGAGAAGCTTCTTGGGCCTCGCCACGTATTACAGAAGGTTCGTAAAGGATTTTGCTGGCATTGCAAAGAGCCTGCATCAACTTACGGAAAAAGGCCGACAGTTCAGGTGGTCTGGAGAATGCGAAAAAGCATTTCAAGAACTGAAGCGACAGCTGTGCAATGCCCCCATCTTGGGTTACCCGACGCCCGGAAAAATGTTCATCGTGGACGCAGACGCTAGCAATGTTGGGGTCGGAGCTGTGATCTCCCAAGTTCATGACGGTCAAGAGAAAGTGGTCGCATATTACAGCAAAGTACTCTCCAGACCTGAACGGAACTACTGTGTAACCCGGCGCGAGCTTCTGGCTTTAATTCTGGCTACGAAGCATTTCCATAAGTACCTCTACGGACAAAAGTTCATTCTCCGGACAGACCACGCAGCTCTGAAATGGCTACTCCAATTTAAGAACCCTGAAGGCCAAGTTGCAAGATGGATCGAGCAGTTGCAGGGTTACGACTTTGAAGTGCAACACCGCAAGGGAACACTCCACTCAAATGCTGATGCTCTCTCTCGTCGACCATGCGGAGTAAAATGCGAACACTGCAATCGTAAAGAAGCAAAAGAACAGGCAGCTATCCAAATGATCAGGACTGAGCCAATAGAGGGTTGGAGTATAGACGAAATCCGTTCCTCCCAACAGGCAGACAATGACATCGAACCAATATTGGCCTGGAAAGAGCACGAGGAAAGACCAAGCTGGCAGCAGATATCAGATCGGAGCCAAACTCTGAAGGCATACTGGGCACAGTGGGACTCGCTTTTTGTGCAAGATGGATTGCTGAAGAGAAAATGGGAAAGTGCAGATGGGACAACATCTCGTATGCAGCTAATTGTGCCACGGTCCAGAGTCAACCAAGTGCTCCATGAAATACATGACGGAATCTCAGGAGGCCATTTGGGAATAAATAAGACGTTGGAAAAGGTAAGGGAACGTTTCTATTGGCTAAGCGCTAAACAAGATGTCGAGAATTGGTGCAAAAAGTGCATAAGATGTGCGGCTACCAAGGGCCCAAAAGTAAAGCCACATGGACAAATGCAACAATACAATGTCGGAGCACCTTTCGAACGAATAGCCATCGACATCGCTGGGCCGTTTCCCGAAACCTTTAATGGAAACCGATATACTCTCGTAGTCATGGATTACTTCAGTAAGTGGCCGGAAGTGTTTGCCATCCCAAATCAAGAGGCTAAGACCGTAGCCGAACAGATAGTCAACAACTGGGTGAGCAGATTTGGGGTCCCAATGGAGCTGCACTCTGATCAAGGGCGAAACTTTGAATCAAAAGTCTTCCAGGAAATATGCCAATATTTGGGAATAAGAAAGACAAGGACAACGCCACTACACCCTCAATCTGATGGAATGGTCGAGCGATTCAATCGGACCTTGAATAAGCATCTATCTAAGGTTGTCAGCAACTGCCAGCGGGATTGGGATCGACACATACCCCTCTTCTTAATGGCCTACCGAAACGCGGTCCATAGCTCAACAGGGCACACACCATCCGAGATCTTATTTGGTCAAACAATTCGGTTGCCAAGTGAAGCAAAATTCGGATCCCCACCGACGGAGCCCAAAGAGGTGAACGAGTACGTGAATGACTTACGCAGCAGGATTCGTAAATTGCATGAAGACACCAGAGAAAAGATGAAGCTAGCAAGCAGCCGCATGAAAACTAGGTACGATATCAAGGCGAAATCTTCCGGTTTCAACGAAGGAGATCTGGTTTGGCTGTATAATCCTCAGCGTAAGAAAGGCAAATCACCAAAATTGCAACAGGACTGGGAAGGTCCATACAAGGTGATAACCCGCATTAATGACGTTGTCTACCGGATCCAGCGTGGGGATCGAGGAAAATTTAAAGTGGTCCATTTGGATAGAATGTGTCATTTCAACGGGATGCTGAATGACGAAGTTGTTCGGGACGAACAACTGTAGGGAGGGAGCAATGTGATAACCACTCAAATGTGAGCAGCGACATCTAGCAGAAAATGTCGAAACTCGAAGACTAGAAGGTTTCGATACTGGATTAGCAAAGTCTCGACTGGAGAGTAGAATCGAATTTTCTAGCAAATTGGAAATTGTATGGGACGCTGGATGGCGAGGATTGTTCTCGAAGTATGTCATTCGAGTATAAATACCAGCATCCCAAAGGTATGCAAATGAGTTCTAAAGTGTAATTTGAAGTGTTAATTAGGAGAAGTGATTAAGTGGTTTAAGTAAAAGATAAGAAAAGTATAAGTGGTTGAGAAATTGAATTGTACTGACAGAAAGAATTAAAAAGTGAATTGTAACTGTACTGAATAAAGGGATTTGTATTGAAAAGAATAAGTTCTATCATTTGTACCCACACAAACATTTTACAATATCTTGAATTTCCCAAAAAATTTCAAATCGAAATGTTTACTACAAATTTATGGCCGTTTATGATTTTACACAATATCACGGGATTCTTCTGCCTGTACTGGCCCGTCATTATATTTCTTATTTCCCTTTTTAGGAAATCTGAGCATTTTCCTTTCTGGAAAATGGGCAGTTGTTGCATTGCAGCATACAATAGCGCACTTTATTCGCCACGACATTTCCTCTAAGTCGATTTTTTTCGAACGTTTTTGTATTTGCAAGTACCAAGGTACCTAATCAACGTGAAATAAACTTAAATTATATATTTTACCCTTCCTAGATTAAATCTTCAAAATTTTTATGGAGACACAGTCAAATATTACTTTTAACTTTGAAAAAATACAATTCAAATATTTTTTACCACACCACAAATCGAAACTTCGGTCAATATAGCAAAATAAAAGGGAAAACACGTCCCTACATATGAACATACGTATGTACATACACATGTATGTATAAATGAAATTGTGCCTCGCAGTCGCCGGTCGCAGATGGTACAAAGAGTAGCAAAAGAAAATGATTTTCGCTCAGAAAATTTATTTTCCGTTTTTTTTTCTTTGCCAAGCAGAAAAGCTTTTTGTTTGCCCAACGTTGTTTGCTCATTGCAAACAAGATCAACATCTGGGTAAAATTATTATCTGTCAATAAAATTGTAGTGGTTTGCGTATAGTATTACACAACCACGTTCTCACATTTGGAGACGAAAACAGAGAAGAGTTTATTCAAGAGAAATCCAATAGAAATAATAATATGCAAAACCCAAGAGATGAACCTTAAAGTGGAAGTGCAAGATCTCCGGTTGCGGTTGATCTCTCGGACAGCGAAACTTTTTATTTTGAGAGCAAATGTATTTTGTATTTCATTATTTCTTATTTATTTTTCAAAGAAATGTATTTAACTTAACTTATTTAGTTTACAAAAACAAAACTAAACAATAATAAATAAACAGAAACATGCGTTACATGATTTCCTCCGACTCAAACATCATTAATTCACTCGCACAAAATTTACGTTAAACAACATTTTTATTTTCATAAAAAAAAAACAATTTATCAAAAAAATAAATGATGTAGCAAACTTTCACATCAATGCCTTCAAATCAGCTGATTTTTGACGTTTCTTCATCTGCCTGAAATTTTAAAGTGAAAATCATTATTTGTAATCTGGCAAGGCCCCGTGTTTGGTGTGTTATTATGTGTCAAGTTATTGCAAATAAACAGCTGGTCCGGAAACGAATTCGCAAGTTATCAATATTTTGTTTTCTTTTTGTCGTTTATACATGTTAATTGTCATTTAATTAGTGTAACGGAAAATCATTTAATTTAAGAAATGGCTGACATGTACTGTACATACACAAGTTGAAAATTCGCTCGGCTGTCGTGCTTTACAAGTCGTGGAAGAGGAATAAAATGTCCGCGCGAGATAGCACAATTACAATTGGAAAGATAATAGTTGTGCACCTACAAATGAATAAAGAATACACATTTCGAGCAAATACTTTGTTTAATTCTTAATATGCTTTGCAGATTCTAATATGCACTAATATTCACGCATGTATAGCGACTTTATTACTTGAGTGATTCATATGTATTCGCCATATATATTTGCGAGATTAGTAATATTTTGGCAGTACAATTTTATCGCTTGAATTGTGAGCAGTGCCAGCACAGCACTCCTAAGTAGTTTCAACCGATAAAATGGCATTTAAATCTCAACCAAAAGGCTTCGCAACTAAAGCGATTCACGTTGGACAAGAACCAGAACAATGGAACAGTTTGTGCGTTATTCCCCCCATAGTGACAAGCACAACTTTCAAGCAAGATGGTCCCGCCGAACACAGGGCAAGTTTGTGTATATTTAGAAATGTTAAAAATGTAAATCTTTTTTTTTCGCATGCTTAGAATCTATAGCCGGCAAACATTGTTTCGTAGACACTTTTCCACCCACTTAATTTAGTTTATATGCGAATTAATATATTGCGAATGATGCAATTTATAATATTTTTACGATATTACTCACAAATTGAGGGAATCATGACTATATACATACATACATATGTACATATCCTTTGCTAGCATCAACGTTAATAAAAAGATAGCGTGACACGAACACGATTAAGAGACTAAACGTCTTTGGCAATTGAATCAAATATACTCGGCATAATAGTGAATGATGTGTGTTTGTAATTATTCATTGTCGGGTGGCACGTGTGAGATTTTAAAAGATTTCACCAAACTTAAGTGAAACCAAATGCAAATGGGCGATTCTTCGTTTTGTTTACGCCTTTAAATGGAGACAAGGGGAAAATGTACCCATCTCCATAGTTATATGTAGCAGCGAAGCCGGTATTCCGTAAAATTAACCAGTTTTGCAGTAAATGCATTTGCTTGAGATTTTATTCTGGATTTCGATTAATTATCTTGGGTTTTTTTGTATACGAAAATGTATTTTTTGACATGGATGGTATTCTTGTAAAATCGCTTAAAAATAGTTGGAGTGATCAATTAATTGTTTGAGCTTATTATTTTCAAATATCATAATTTACAAATATTCTGGGTACAAAATCACAAAATTAAAACTACAAATTTAACTCTGTCGTTTAATATAACCACAGGCAAGTGCAGAACGTTCTTAAAAAAATTTTACGCAAAAATGCCATATTAATATTTTAGAAATATGTATGAAAAAATTACAGAAGAATTTGTATTTGCTGTAGGTACATACATACATATGTATAAATATTTTTGAAACATTTAGTATGTCATGGTATACGAAAAGAAAACCAGAATTTTAATGGCACTTATTTAATTAAATCTCCGAACACAATAAAACCCAAATGAAAAGGATTATTCTTGAAAAATTGATAAACAAAATAATCAGAGTTAATATGTATTAATTTGTTAGAACGCATTGTATTATCGTACGTTCATATGTATGTATGTACAAGGCTACCTACGTACATATATATGTATCTTCACGAGTACATAAGTTGATTAGAAAAACTGGTGTTTCTCATGATTAAACCATCAATTTTATTCTTACGGCCTACATATATAAATACATACATATGTATGTACTCGCAAGTGAAGTGTAATTTTTTTAGATTGACAATTTTTTTAGATGACAAATAAATACTTATTGGCACTCTGCGCAAAGAAAAAAATAGTATAGTTCAGTAATACCATGACACTGGATAATTTTTAGACGTTTTAAATTAAAAGTTAGGGTTAAAGTATAGCACGGTACACAGGTAAATAGATAAAATAATTTTCAAAGATATATTGCACACCGGAAAATCATTTGATAAGCAGGTATTGTACAAATGCTAAATAAATATTTCCCAAAACCTTCAATTATTGTATATTCCAGTTGTTTTTGAATTTTTCTTTCATTCAATTATGTTTTTTTACTCGAGGTGGTGAAGTTATATGATATGTCATACTGAAACTTTGAACTCTGAATGAAAAATAAAGTTACTAAATAGTTTATATAAACCAATTGTATTTAATATTACCGAATGCATCCATTTTCATTCACCTGTAAAACTCCTATAGGAATTATTTGTAACTTTTTGTTCATAAAAAATATCTTGGATGCATTAAATTTCATTCATTTCTTTTTTTTTTAACTCTTTAAGATAGTGCATTCGGGACATATATATGTATGTGGTAATTTGGTGGTTGGCTTTTTGATAGTAAGTGAAATGATTTAGGAAGGTATGGCTTAACCGACGTCGGAGGAAACATATCAGTTTGTGTTTTTGAGAAATTTATTGAGTTCACAGCCCCCTCCGCTTTCACATTTATTTTATTTATTCTCAAAGGATACAATACAAATAAACTTTCTTAATTTTCCTATTATTTGCTAAGCTAAATTATTAATAGCTTATTATCTGCAAATCTTTGTCGGTCTTCTAATTAACCTGTTACTCATGTGGTCAGGTAATTTATCTTATATAGGTAGCTACTTTAATGTGGGACTTGTTGAGATTTTTAATTGCACTGGTCAATGTTCTTTCAGTTGTAATCAGTATAGTGGCTTAGAGTAAAACTGTAGCTTCAGGTAAAAAAAAAAAAATTGCTAAGTATTGTGGTATATGGTAATTCTTTTGGTGAGGACTGTAATTTCCGTGCACGGCTGCGAAAGGGGTGCCGTATGCGATTTCGGATCCGCCAGCCAAAGCTAACTTCTATTTTTTTAAAGCTCAATTTAGAACCAACGTTTCAGATATTGTTATTGTTACACGTCCACGTCTGTAAATACAGTGCAGCTGTTTTGGCACTAAGGAAAACACGGGTAGATCCCCGCCCACACCTCTCAGATCACTCTGATCTGAAGCTGCTGGCTACGAACTAATGCCATTATTCTTGTCTCACTACGTGCGTAGTGATGTAGTCCCTGTTCCAATCCGGAATTCAATTTCATGTGGTTAAAATTCGACCTTTAACGAGTTTGATGCGTAGTCTGACTCCATTCAAAGAATTATATCCCTTTATCCCTATACTGAAATCGTTATTTAAGGGCGATTTCAATATACACAATTCTGGATGGCTTCGATATTCTGGACAGACAAAACCCGAAGGATGGTGTGTTGAGATCTTCGCTGCGGAAAACAACTTATCGCAGCTTATAAATAAGCTTACGTGAATACCAGACGTTGATAGTCATACTGCCAACACCTGGATTTGTTTTTAACTTCTCTACCCTCTAGGCTGGTCGGACCATTGTGTCATATCAGCTAATTTCTCGTACACCGATCACACTGCCTCATCCTTCATCCCGACGTTCATTCACAATGACATTCCAGCTGTTAGCTCTTTAGACAAGGCCAATCAGCTTACTGCACACTGCGGCCAGTTCAACACTTGCAGATTGTCTCCGCCTACACTTGAGTGCGTCGAATCTTTAATGGGACGAATCTACTTTCGCACTCGTGTAGTAGCTAGAGTACTTAAAGATCTTAACATACATAATGCCGCTGGTCCAGATGGTATATCTTCCCTTCTTCTGAAGAGGAGTTCTTCCACGCTGGCAAAACCACTGTGTAAGCTTTTTCATCAATCCTACTCTTTAGGACTCTTCCCGAGCAGATGGAAAACAGCATTTGTCCAGCCCGTCCCTAAAAAGGCGAATCATCTTCTCTCTCCTCTCCTCTTACAGACCCATTGCACTTACGTCCCTTTTTTCCAAGTTCATGGTAACGCTGATAAATCTTCAGCTCATGAAATATCTCGAAACGCGAAAACTTCTCAATGACCGGCAATATGGGTCCACTGGTGATTTGATGGCATGTCTCACCGAAAAGTGGAACCAAAGCGTACATCAATCTGGCGAAAGTAAGATAGTTGCACTTGATATTTCTAAGGCATTTGATAGAGTTAGGCATCAGGCTCTTTTGTCGAAAATGCGTGCATTTGGGATCAATGACTCTCTTCTTCAATGGATTAGAAATTACTTTTCGAAACGTTCAGTTTTCAGTTTCTATGCATTGTTATTTATGTCACTTAAATTACTCTTACTTGCTAGACAAAAAAACGCTTAAAAATTAGCTTAAATAACTTAGAAATATCTTATTATAACTTACTGGCCCCATGCGGGCACTCTAAGTTAAACCTAACACTTAAACTATGTCTTTCGACGTATCTTACAGTCTAATTTTATTTATATTTTAACATTATTTAATACTAAAACTAAGAAAACATTTTTTAACAAAAAACTTAGTTCCATGACCTTTTTTTATTTTATTATAAAACTTAAAACTAAAAACTTACAGACTACCTAAAAATAAATCTTAACCTACTTACATCTAACACAAATATATACATACAATATATATAATATATATATACTAAATAAAGGGTCCGCCATCTAACGTTTTTTTTTTCAACTAGTGCTTATTTCGTGAATGGTAACATTTAGCTCATGTCTGATTTGACAGATAATTAGTTTTATCCTTCCGGTTAATAATGGAAAATAATTTCATTCAAATGGCTGCCTCGGCTGGCCATGCAGTAGCCTACACGATCGGTCCAATTTTTAAGCACATTATCGATTGTGTGCAGCTGTATTTCACCAATGGCTTCACGAATATTGTCCTTTAAAGCCTCGATTGTCTCTGGCTTGTCGGCGTAACACTTATCTTTTACGGCACCCCACAAATAATAGTCCAACGGTGTCAAATCGCAGCTCCGAGGTGGCCAAACGACATCAGCTCTGCGGCTGATAATGCGATCTTCAAAAACAGGGCGCAAAACATCGAGTGTAGCTTCGGCTGTGTGGCACGTAGCGCCGTCCTGTTGAAACCAAATGTTGCCAATATCCTCCTCTTCAATTTTTGTGAACAAAAATTCGTTCAACATGGCCCGATAACGATCGCCATTGACTGTAACGGCCACTACTTGCTCATTTTCGAAAAAAATGGCCCAATTATGCCTCTGGACCAAAATCCGCACCAAACAGTGACTCGTTTTGGGTGTATCGGCTTTTCAATGTATGCGTGCGGGTTTTCTGTGCCCCAAATGCGACAATTTTGCTTGTTTACATACCCGCCAAGATCAAAATGAGTTTCATCTGAAAAGATGATTTTTTTGGCAAAATCGGCATCGGATTTTCAAAGTAGTGTCGCAATATTTCCCAGCGTTGTTTAAGCGTATACACAACCATATTCGTTCAGCGGAAGGATAAAATCAGACATGAGCTAAGTGTAACCATTCACGAAATAAGCACTAGTTGAAAAAAAAAACGTTAGATGGCGGACCCTTTATATAAATACATGTAAACATATATATATTTTTTTTTAAATTTTTTTTTTATTAATTTTTTTTTGTATTTATGTATTTTTTTTTCTTAAAAACTATCTTAATCATACCTAAAACTATGTAAGCCGGCCAAGGCTACTAAAATAGTAAGACGACCGACTTTGCTTCCTATAGAGCTACCTAGTGCTGGAAGAATTGGACGACGAAACTTCCCCTCCTTCAACTAGCCACCAAAATTGTTGGTGCTGCCGAGCAACATCTCTCATGTCGCGAATCCCTACCGACCTACTGAACCGGAGACGCTCCGCACTGCCATGTGCGACGTCTCTATTGTAGTTGAGTCGCCTGTCCGCTGCTGTTCGAGCAATGTGGAAGAGATTAGCGGCACCGCCCATCTGTCCTGGATCAGACCTTTACTATCTAGATAGAAGAACGCTTCTGGAGGAATGAAGCCGTCAAAGCGAACTCTCTCGTGATACTTATAATTGGGGTAGAAAGCCCCGGAGATCAGGTTGTTCGATCAGGTCATTGCTCTTGCAACGTGCCTTCGAGTCAACTTAATGACGAAATTGTCCACTCTTATTAGTTTCGCCCTATTGTACAGGACGTCATTGGGATAGAATTTTATGTACTGAGACTCTGGTGTTCTGTATAAGCGAAGACAAGTCCTAAGACAAGCCCTCTCAAACACCCGAATCTTTTTCAATAAACTTGCTCTCACGTTGAACCACACGGGACATCCAAATACAAGTATGGGCCTGATAAGTGCCATGTAGCAGATTACCTTCACCCTCACATCGAGTTGACTGTTATAGAACAGTCTCTTTGTAAGGGCAAAAGTACCTTTGGCTCTGGCCAGAGCATATCTTTGTTAAAATACAAAAATTGATCTAGCCAGATCCCAAGGTATCTGACTGCATTTCGACAAACAAGTGGCTGTCCGTGTTGTCCCACGATAGAAAACTTTCGCCAATTCTTTCTGGTATCCCTAGAGGCCCCAGACAAAGGGGTCCTAAACAGAATGGTTTCCGACTTCTGAAAGTTGATTTTCAACTTCCAGTCATCGCAATATCGCTTAATTTTGTCGAAGTCACGTTGCAGAAGCATATTAATGACCTCAATCTTTGGACCTGATCTGTACGCGATTAAGTCGTCTGCGTACGCTATGGCATAGTGAAGTGAACCTATCAGATCACTCGGGTAAATGTTGAATAGGATCGGCGAATTTACCGCACCTTGTTGCAGACCGTTTTTAATGTCAAATGTTCCAGCAGAAGTCACATCGCCATTCTTCACGATGAACAGTCTACTGGAGAGCATATCAAAAAGAATATACAGCAGTGGCTTACTAATGCCCAACCTGTCCAGCTTGAAAAAGAGTCCCTCTAACCATACGGTATCGAAGGCCTTCTCCAAGTCAATCAGGCAGGCACCAGTGCACTGTTTCTTGCCTTTGTTCCATTGGATATCAGAAACCAGTTTAGACGCAGCATGAATGATAACATGTCCCGCCTTGAAACCGAATTGATTATCCAGAACTATATGTTTGTCCTCGACCCACTTAGTCAGGACTCTATTGATCACCTTCTCGAAAACCTTACTGATGTTTGGAAGAAGACTGATCGAGCGGAGATTCGCCGGATTGGAATCTCTTTTGAGGATGGGATGTACCACCGCAGTTTTCCAATGCGCTGGATAATGTGCATTATTCATCGCATTATTAAACAGGGCGGTATAAATGTTCACCGCTTCTAGAGGGAGATGTCGAAGCACAATGTTCGGTATTTCATCGGTTCCCGCTGATTTCTTGTTTCTAAGTGAATCGAAGATCGTTTGGAGCTCTTCTTTCGAAATGAACGGGGGTAGTAGCCTATCGTTGGTGATGGCAATATTTGCCATATTTTCGTCACTGAACTGGATGAAACCCGAGCTCTCGAATCGCCAATTCACAATTTAATTTCGAAGGTAGAAATTGTGCACAAGGACTCGATTCTCCAGACCGTGGTTCGGGCCAATGATAACATTCGCCTTGTACACTTCCCGGAAAGTCGCTCCTATAGCCTCTACCTGTTCCTGCGAATTATCGATCACAAAGAAGTTGTCATCATCAACAGCTTCATTTGGATCTATGCCCGCTGTTACCAGTATTTGTTCGTCGTTCGGGCGATTTTAAGACACTGAAGGTCGTTTTGATTTTTTTTTCCGAAATATTTTATTTATTTGTGGGAACATACTCGGGTTGCTGGTGTTTACAGCCCGAATTTTATTGTTCCAGTACAAACTTACAGAATTTCTGTAATTTGGAGGTTTTTAATCGACGACTTCAGTGTCATGATCTCCGGGTTATGTCTGTCAGTAAACCGTCTGTACAAGGTTTTAGTCTTGACAGCAGTCTACTTTTATGTCGGTGCAGTGCGTCAATAGTTGCGTTGCGGAGTAAGTCTTCTTCGTCAGTGTGTTGATACCGCGGTGTCGTTTTGTCCATTGTTCGTTTAATTGTCTCGTCTATTAGTTTTAGATACCTGTCAATCTCCTCGTTTGAAAGATTTCTGTTGGACGGTGGGTAGAGCGAATTCGAGGAGAGTGCTCCAGTCAGTGTTCTGGGGAAGTGTGTCTAACGCACCCTACTATAATTGTAGGAATGCCTTTGAACAAACTCATCCAATTCCGCAATTTCGTTTGGAACAGTTAATTCGGTGCTGAGACCGCAATGGTCACTGTCATACACGAAAGTGCGTAGACAGTTTGTAGTTTGTTGGTTAGTGCATGTCAGTTGTATTCGTGAGTCGAACAGCAGAAGATCCAAATAAGACCCGTATCTGGGAAACGACGGACTATCCGTCGCCTTAAGCCCGAGTCGATATATTACACTGTGCTAACCCCACCAATTGAATAGTAGGTTCCCTCTAGTATTTGGTGCATTATTTCCCCAATCACTATGTTTGGCGTTGAAATCTCCTCCGATAACAAAATAGTTGTCTTCTAATTCCAGCCTCAGAAATCGAAAAAGTGTCTCGAGCTCTGAGATAAATAAGGTAGATTGAGTAGCCTTAGGTGCATAGACAGACACCATGTACAACCGCTTTCCACTATGGAGAGGGATATACACGATGCATGCTCCCAGCACCTGGAACCTACGTACTACACGACTGTATACTCTTTTAAAACGTATACCTTTTCGTACGAAAATTGCTACGCCACTTCCCTGAATGGGGTTGGGTCGGTTTCTCCGTACTATTTTGTATCTTCTGTGCCTCATTTTGTGTCTCTTGGTAAGCTTAGTTTCGCTAACCAACATCACATCAGGGGCTTGGTCTTTAAGCAACTTAAATACTGTGGCTCGTCGTTCGAACCTAATCAGTGAATTCACATTCACACAAGGACCTTCAGAGTTTGCTCCGGCACGTGCGTACCCATTACGGCAAAAGGTGCGTTAGGCCAGGCAGCAGCGCGTATACTTGATCCACCCGCGCGGTCTGTTCAGTTAAATGACGTTGTAGCTGAGCCATCTGCCCCTGGATAGAGAGCAAGATAGCTAGCATGTCAGGTACTGGTTCCGGTGCTCTGAGCGCTGGGGCCTGAGAAGCAACCTTCGCTTGCTGTACCGTATTTCCCCCAATTGCCGCCGTTTGGGCGTAGGTAACATGGGGAGTAACGGCTGGAGTTTGCAAATGCACGGGTGGTCGTTTCACTTCCACTTTCTGCTGCCGGGCCAGATTTATTCTTTTGATGTACTGGAATTTGGGACAACCCCGATAATTTGCGGTGTGTTCCGTGTTCCTACATAAAGCACAAGAGAGTTGGCTTTTTTCAGACGCTCCGTCCTTACCCAGAGCGCATTCCTTGGACTTGTGGTGCATCGAGGCTGCATTTCGCAGTTCGACGCGGCATGCCCGAACCTTTGGCAGCGAACACATTGTAAAATGTATTTGCTGCTGCTGATGTTGTTTCTGGGACTTGTGTTGTTGTTGTTGCTGCGGTTGTGATTTTTGTTGTTGTTGTTGATGTTGCTGTTCCTTTTGCTTCTGTTGTGTCTGTACTTGTTTTCTCGTTTTCCCATGTGCTGTTTTTTGTTGTTGTAGCGGCCGTTCTTTCTGTTTAGCCTCGCTATTTGTGGGCTGTTCCTTACAAATATGGAGTTGTTGTACCTCATTTTGTCTTCTCGGCACTTGTTTGTTTCTAATAGCTAGTACTTTTTGCTGCAGCTATTTATTGCATGTACTTCTTCCTCTTCATCCTCTGACTCAGTAGCCATCAGAGATTGGAAGGTATTCAAACTACCCATATAGCGGTCTTCTCCACCATTAGACACGCGTGGGTCTTCGTCTTGGTTTGACTCGGCTGCCGCCTTTGTTGACGTTGTTGGCGCCCCTTCCCTTACTCTACTTGGCAGCTTTTCAGTCGGAGTTGTTAGGGAGGGGCGCTTTACAAGATTCGGAGATGAATTAAACCTCCTCCTCGTCTTCTTCGTACCATTTTCCGATGACATCTGCTGGTCCCGCTATTGGAGTAGCGGACCGCTTGCCATCACTCATCGGTTCGATCGCTCTTTCGTACTTTATTTTATTTGACTTATTTAAACTTTTAAAAATAAAATGTCAATGCCATTTTTTGGGGAATCGAACCCACGACCCCTGCTTTATCGGCCGACACCACTACCACTAGGCCACCGATGCACTTGGCCAAAATGTTCCTAATTCACTTTTATTTTACTTGCTTATTTACTTTTGCACTTTGAAAGCCGAAACACGTCTATTCCTCACGGAGGTCTATAAACGACTCCATTTCGAAACGTTCAATTCAAGTTGTCTTGGACGGTTTCAAGTCTGATATTCACAAAATAAATGCTGGTGTGTCCCAGATCTCTGTTCTGTCTCCAACATTCTCTTTTTAATTTTCATTAATGATCTCTTGTCTGCTGCTTCTAATACAATATATTTCTTTGCTGATGTCAATACTCTCTGCTTTTCATATACGTTCCAGGACTCATGGCCCTGCTCTTCGGCTCATTAAATTCCGATATCAACAGCATAACTAATTGAGGAACTATCAACAGAGTGGAATTTAATGCTTCCAAAACACAATGCTGTTTAAAGCGAAATTTAAACAAGCTGCCATTATCCATGAATGGCACTTGCTTCGTCGAAACCGAAAAACTTTAAAAACTTTCCATTCTCGATATGTGTGTCAATGATAACTTAGGTTAGAATGACCACATATTCGATGTCGCCAAAAATTCTGCGAAATGTCTAGGTTTCCTCAAACGATGTAAGAAATACTTTTCCCCTTCTGAGCTGGCCTCAATATATAAGGCATTCACCCGCCCAAAATTGGAGTACAATGCACACATGTGGTCAGGTGCGCCTATCACATCTCTGCACATGCTAGATAAGATTCAAAACCGTGCGATAAAACTCATAGGTGATGCTAACATCACCCACTGATGTTATCGCTATTACCACCATCAGTGCTCCATTGAAATCTCCAGTAGCATTTCGCCCCTTCAAACTAAGCCGTCTCGCTATGAATGCTCATCAGTATACCATCAAGCCCACTTTCGGACGTACTCTGAAATATCGTGATTCGTTCCTAAGTCGAACCGCTTGTGGAATGCCCTGCCTAGCTCTCTATTTCCTAGTCATTATAATATTCAGACATTTAAAACCATCGTACATCGGTACCTATCGTTCTTCCCTCCCTAATTTTCCTTCGCCCGCGCTGTGTGCAAACATTTTAAGGATACCTTAACCCCTTGAGCGCGCGCTACTTAAAAAAGTAATAATAAAATAGACCATTAAACTCTCTTTCACCCCTTCTGCTTTTATAGTCGCGAAAACGCAACTGACATCGCGCTGCATTCTTCCGATTATCTCATTAATATCGGCGTATGCGAGTAATTGGATGGGCTTTTGAAAGATTGTATCTCTTGTGTTGGCGTGTAAGTTGTGCACTATTCTTTCAAGAATGATGTTAAAGAAATCGCATGACAGCGCATCGTTTTGCCCAATGGGTTTCTCCCAAGATCTCCCGTAGTGTGAATATTTGGTCGATGGTCGCATTCGCACATAACGGTAGATAACATCTTTTAACCGATGTTAAGAAAACTGATGCCTCTGTAGTTGGCACAACTCAGGGGATCTCCTTTCTTGGGGATCAGACAAACAATGCTGAGGTTCCATTCGTCCGACCATATTTTACAGATGAGTTGGTGTATGCTCCTTACCAAGTCATCGTCAGCCGTTTTGAAGAGCTTGGCACCATACCGCTTCAGCAGGTTTGTTGGAATGGTTGGTCTTGGATCGCCCAGGTTGAAAGGTTCATTCTGCTTGACAGCGGTATTTGGTTCGTCATCGCCGTTATACGGTCCACAAAAATGTCCTTTCCAAATCCTCAGCATCGACTGCGACTCTCCTACGATGTTCCCTTGTACAGGCTTCGGTTCAGGATTTTTATACATGACATGTTTTTTGTACCTTTTGGTAAAACTTCTGAATCTCATTCCTGGAGTAGTATGTCTCATACTACTTCATCTTCTCATGCTCCTTCTTTTTCCTCTTGACAAGCAGGTGTTCATCTTTCCTCTTTTGGTCGTAGAGCTCGTGAGCAGTTCTAGTCTTTGTATGCAGCGCCGCTTTGTATGCATCTTGCTCAGCTGCCTGTGCATGCTGGTATTTGTTGTCAAACCAGGGGTTTCGGTTTGGTAGCCGAGTGAAACTCAGCACATCATCGACGGCATCTCTGATGGCTTTTTGGCAATGTTGTCACTGGTCTTCGATACTTGATGCTGACGACATCGGACCTCCTAAGAGACTAAGGGAGACTCGATCAGAAAAGGATTTGGCGATCTCTTGTGATTATAGCCGTCCTCACAATTTTAACTTGCCTTTGCGATATTCGGGATATTTGCAACCGTTACTTGGCTAAAAGTAGTCGATCGATGTTGATCCCTTAGAACGTTCATAATACTGGAGGAGTGCCTTGCGTCGATCGCAATGTCTCCTTGTAAACGGCGTGCTAGCTACGATAATGTTTCGCCCCGCCGCAAAGTTGATTAGCCTGAATCCGTTATCGGTGGTTACATGCTACGGTTTCCGACAGTACTACCAAAGATGCCCTCTCTTCCCAGCTTTGCATTAAAATTGCCGAGGACAGCTTTAATGTCATTGCACTGCTCGTAGGCCTTATGCATGAGCTCGTGGAAGCTATCTTTGGTGTCGTCATCTTTCTCCTCTGTGAGGCGTGCGCGCATATAAAACTAATGTTGGCAAACCTTAACCTTAATATGCATTTTTACGAACTGCTCATGTCGGAAACTTAAGATTCCTTGTTTAAATTTGCCTCTAACAACAAATCCGCATCCAAATAGGCGCTACTTGTGCCGTAAAAGATGTGCAATTTTTTATCCTCTTTTTGTACGGCCCATCCCATCGCATTTTTTGGATGGCGGTAATATTTGCTTTGCTAGATGTTTGTTGTTTGGCTGCACATGGCTTATTATGGGACCTTGCGTTTCACGTGCAGATCCGAAGTTCGTTGCCTCTATTCCGCTCGCTGGAGTTGTCAGCAGGAGGCTTGTTGTTGCTTCATAACTTAACTTTCTTTTTCTTTTCCATGGCCGAGCAGTTACCCCGGCGGCACAACCCCAAACCTAGGTACCCCTAGGACGAGGGGTCTCTTGTGTCGAGGTAGCACGGATAAGGTCTCATTTGTTTCATTCCGGGATTTTACTTCACCGTAGATTTTATCTGGGGAATTCATCCGCTGTCCTGTTTATAGTACTGCTATTTTTGTCTGCCGGTCAGCACTCGCGCTTATAAGTTTTGCAAGTCAAGTCCGGATGGTCATCGATCAGTACCCGATGGTTAACAACTTGTAGGAAAAATAAGCACAATTAATGTGTAGGAAATAGTTACAACACTGGGAATCACCAAGTTGATACCTCTCAGTGCCTACCTTATTTCCACAGCATCCAAACATGTGCCTTTATATGTTTCTTTATTTTACCAATGCATGGAAAGAAAGATTTTGCACTGACGGATTCAGATGGCTTAGTTTTTTACGCATTTCTGGGATAACCATAACACCTGTCTCAAATATATGGTAAAATAATGCAAGAAATTCATATGGCCTTGCCAAAGGTGATCTATTGTACTATAAGGCGTAATTTTTAAGAGAGATGAAATTTGAGTCGCTTGCATAGTTTGACCAACATTTTTACAGAGGGATGAATTTTGTTTCCCGAAATATGTTCTATATTATCAACAAGTTGCTAGGATGACAACTTAAATTGGAATTGTTTTGAAATAAGGGCCAGTTAACGCTATCAATTTAGAAGCAGATGATGAAGCAAGACTGATCGCCTTGTCTGGGACTATCCTCTGCGACGTTTTTGTACAGATACCCAGTTTATCCGACAGCTCAATGTGCGTTAAAGCATTGGTTCAATACCCGTAGAAATTCTGGTGTTTATATGAAAGTATTCAAAATGAGCGAGAGAAAATTGGGAGAAGTTTAACAAACAGCTAATTGAGCTGACACTTGACACTAACACTGATACATTGTTCTTATTTCTTTGTTTTTTCATATATTTCGTTTGAAATCCCAGATTTTAAATACACAACTGATTACCTGCCCGATAATGGAAGAATACATTGTTCTTATTTCTTTGTCTATCCAAATATTTCGTTTGCAATCCCACATTTTAAATACACAACTTATACTTGCCCTATGATGAAAGAATGATGAAATGTTTCAATGCGATTTGAAAATGTTTATATGATATTTAAAAGCGGTTAATGCGTTTTATAAACAGGAATGAACGTATGCGTGTATAATATTTCAATGCGCTTTGAAGTGGTGTTTATTCGAGCGTATTGAACCAATGCGGATTGCTTCAACGCAAATTGAGCTGTCGGATAAACTGGGTAACAGATGCGTAGAAATAAGAGATAAATCCAAATGGTTTGTGATTCAGATTTGTGAAAAAGAATTTTATCTCGAGGAAATTTCTTTCTAAAAAAGATTCATTGGCGATTTAATTTTATTTCGGTTCCAGTTCTATTGCTCTGTTGCCGGTTGTAGTTCCATCGACTCCTTCAAGATCAATTTAAAATCGTTTATTTTCCTATTTTCCATTTTTGACTATTGCAATATATAGATAGATAGTAATTTTTATTGCCGATCCCATTTAATAAAAAAAGGACATTTGATTCGCATAATTTCTGGCTGCGAAATCGATTGCTTCAGCGCTTTTTTTGTATTCATAGTGAAATTCTCCAATGTGTCCTTTCAAATCCAATGAAAAGCATGTCCTCATTGAAGTTTTATTTAAAATATAATGGAAATCGTATTCAAATATTTCTTTTTCCGATCCATTACTGCCGATTTGCAGTATGCAGGCGCTAAAAATATTACAATACAAGTTTAATTTTGTAGCTACTCGTATATTGCCAATTTCATTTGTTTATTTTATTTAGCCGCACAAGTGTTTGTTAAATATTCTCGATACTTCCAAATTGCATGTTAGATAAAGTTTTTTATTTTATTGAAATACTGACTCTACGCACTCTTTTTTATGAATTACATGAGTAAGAAATAATAATTTTTACCTAAACAATTTTTCCAAGATTATCTGCAATTTAAACTTGACACATTTGATGATGACAATGAATTTAAAATATTCACGTAATACGATAAAAAATGAAAGGAATGTACTGTATCATGGTTTTCGGTTACGATTAAATGTATGTCCTTAAACTTCATGTGTAAACATACATATATATGTCGTGGCGCCTATTTATCTATGGCGTGGTGTCTATTTATCGATTTTTTTAAGTAACAGAAACAACATTGTAAAAGCAAATAAATAAAGCGACTCTGTATGAATTTCAAAAGAATGCGTTGTTGAGTGTATTTTCTATCTTCCCCATTTTCTGTATTGCTGTGTACCTTCCTTTGTCCGCTTTTACACGACGCAAGTTTCGAAAGATTCAAATGAGTGCAAAAGAGAGGGATAATGAAACAAAAAATACCCAATTAACCAAATTCCCACTGCATGGTCCGCTTTCACACGTCGCAAGTTTCGAAAGATTCAAATGAGTGCAAAAGAGAGAAATAATGAAACAAAAAATACCCAATTAACCAAATTCCCACTGCATGTGGGTAGCAATTTCATTGCAAGTTTTTGACATTTCTTTTTCTCCTTCCTCTTTCTTTTTCGCATTTGCTTCATTACTTCTTTCGCTGTGTTACGAGCACAACATTTTATGTATGGCGGATGAACTGAAATGGACCAAAGAATTAACAACGGGCTCAATTTCAATTATGAAAGACTGAGCGCCAAAGATGAAATGAAAAAGAACTGTCAAATAAATGCAAACTCAAAGAAGAGGAAAGTCTTCATGTAGAGTTGCTCGCATTACTGAATGACAATTCAAAAGAAAATAACCAGAACATGCGCATTACACACTTGGGACGTGTGAAAGCGGACATGTGGGTAGCAATTTCATTGCAAGTTTTTGACATTTCTTTTTCTCCTTCTTCTTTCTTTTTCGCATTTGCTTCATTACTTCTTTCGCTGTGTTACGAGCACAACATTTCAGTATGGCGGATGAACTGAAATCGACCAAAGAATTAACAAGGGGCTCATTTTCAATTATGAAAGACTGAGCGCCAAAGATGAAATGAAAGAGAACTGTCAAATAACATGCAAACCCAAAGAAGGGGAAAGTCTTCATGTAGAGTTGCGCGCATCACTGAATGACAGTTCAAAAGAAAATAACCAGAACATACGCATTACACACTTGCGACGTGTGAAAGCTTTATTGCGATCCTGGCGGTGTTATCTGTCCAGCGCAGGCTTGGCGTGGCAATGAGTTAGAGAGAGGCACACATATAGTGCTTACATAATTATGCAGCGCGTGGAAGGTGCTTGCCAACGTATGTGTGTGGTATACACATGATCGATGAAATTATGGTAATTGGGAGGGCAGTCTTGATATAGATTTCGTGCACAAAACGTCGTGTCACGCCTAAGGAAGCGCTTGCTTTGCGACGCAGACGCTACAAATGCTGAACCAGCTGGAGAAAACGAAGATCTTTCTCCGGCATATATATATTTTTTTAACATTTGTTTATACTTCGGCAATTTCAACAGCTTGTTCAATAGATAATTTATCATCAGCTAAAATGCAATATAGAGCCACAGTATTGCCACTCAATATTTAGATAACAATTTTTGTTCAAATTTGTTATATTACCTTCCACTCATGTTCGCATTCTGCGATAGCCACATTGGATAGCATCTTTGAAGTCTCGTTTTTTTTTATGAAATAAGAGCAGCAATTTTCAGTCATTTATTTTATCTACTTTAATTAGTTTTGCGTGTTCTAGTAATTTTATTTTTTCTTCTTTTACTCAAGCTAAAAAGATTTTTTTTCTCTCATACATGTAGACTTGTATATTCGAAAATATATCAATACATTTCCATGAGTAAATGAAAATCATGTTTAAATGTTTAGATGATTGGATAGCAATTCTATTACCAGTTGTATCATATGCTGAACGTGTCTAACTGAGGCGGCACTTTTATCTACAATATAGTGAGTTAGGTGGCCTTTTTGACATCGTTGATCTCAATTTAAGCAGAACCAATAAAAAATATTCAAGTTGGCACTTGATGATAAGCAATTAAATAGATTTAAATTAAAACATTGTCTATTACACAAAGAAATTATCAGCACTCAGCCTTGAAAACTCCGACGTCGATCATTTATTTGATAGACTCCAGCGCGATACTTTGATAATAATCAGTATTTTTCCAAATATAGAATTTCACTGTAAGTTTATTTTTTATTATTATTATTATTTTTAATATAGACATCTTTAGTAATGTGAAGTCACGTTTTTGTATGCCTATATGGATACAGCCTTTAAGAAAAATCATTCCTATATTTAGATTTACAGTATTGGTAAACTATTTAAATACCTCAATCTTGATATAGATGATTAGGGAATTTTTCCAACATTCCTATAGAAAACAATTCTCAAGAATTAATTTTTCTAAAAACAAAATAATCAGACGATTATATTTATTATTAATATTATAGGTAAATCAATTAAATCGAATAATAGCTGTACACATATAACTATACTGTATATATCTTATATCTTGAAAATGATTATGATTACGATCTTTCTTTCAAGTTATGTAGAATAGAAAGACATAGTCGTTTTGATAAGAGCCCCAATATCTAAAACTGCTTAGTTTCCAAAGTTTACTAAAAACATCCAAGAGATGTAAATCTTAACGAGGTCAATAATGCCCAAATCAATTTGGAGTCCATATACATAGATATTTCTGCAATGAAAATTTGTTAATACTATTTCTGTTCTTAAAGCAATTTTGTCTATGAAGGTGACTAATCGATGTGCTATAAGTACAGATGCATTTAAGCTAATTAACTTCTTCCTTTTACTTACCTATTGGGGACGTTTACGCTCGGAAACGTATTGTAGTTAAGTGCCATGCACATGCGAAAGATGAACTGTAAAAATATTAAAATAGTAATAAAAATTGTATATCTATGAAAGTAAAAATATATCTTGGATGATCTTGTTTAAAGACAGAAAAATACATTTCTCATCATTAACAATTATTGTATATGTTTAGCCAAGAGATGACGTTAATCAAAGAAATATATTACGAACTGTTACATTATTGTTGCAAGTCCAGAATAAACAGTAAAATGTCGATATCCTGTTTTGTACATATACCTACATATAAAAATTAACTACTCTCAACCTCCTTATCGACTATTGTTGTAAATGAGGAATTTAACCATAACGTTCATATTTAAATACGGCGGTTTTGTAACAGCTCCTTGCATCTTGTTACCGTTTGAACATATTTAACTCGTATGCATATGGAGCTATCAAAATTTGTTAACACCTGTAACTGTCTAATTATAGATTGGATTCCGAATAAAGTTAAGTTAAGTAAGTTGCGAGTAGAAATCTTATGATACATATGTATCATTTGTAATGTTTCCCGATAGTCTTACAAAAATGATTTCATGTTGAACGAGTATGTTTGTTAATAAAAGAATTATCTAGTCTTCTATTTACTTAGCATTTTTCCTGAAATAATATATTATATTTGTTCGACAGGGTTTTGAATATGCTCGAAGTGGAAATCCGACTAGAAATGTACTTGAGAAATGCCTTGCATCTTTGGATAATGCGAAGTATGGATTAACTTTTTCCTCGGGACTTGGAGCAACGACTGCTATTTTAACAATGTTAAATTACGGTGATCATATTATTATTAGTGATGATGTTTACGGAGGAACAAATCGCTTAATTCGGTAAGAAATAAATTATACATAACTTAAAGTACAAGTTACTAATATATATATATATAATGATATAATAGTCAAGTCGCATCACGATTAGGATTAGAAGCATCTTTTGTTGATCCAACAGATTTAAAAGCCATTTCGGCAGCTTTCAAAAGCAACACAAAACTAATGTGGCTGGAAACTCCCACAAACCCACTTATTAAAATTGTAGACATTGAAATTGTTTCAAAATTGGCTCATGAAAAAAATGACATCATTGTTGTCGTAGACAATACATTCCTGACATCATATTTCCAGAGGCCCATGGAATTAGGTGCTGACATAGTTACCTACTCCCTCACCAAATATATGAATGGACATGGTGATGTTGTAATGGGGGCTGCCACATTAAGTGATGATAAATTGTACGAACGTCTTAAGTTCTTGCAAAACGGTAAAACAATTTTCCAATACTACAAATAGCTTTATTATAATTCAAGTATTATCGATTCCAACAGCGACTGGAATAATCCCATCACCTTTTGACTGCTACCAGGTAAACCGTAGTTTGAAAACTCTTTCTCTTCGTATGGAACAGCATCAGAAAAACGCGATTGCAGTTGCTAAATTCTTAGAAACCCACCCATTTGTCGAGAAGGTACTACATCCTGCGCTGCCCACGCATCCACAGCATAAAATTGCCTTGAAACAAACGTATGGTTACAGTGGAGTATTTTCCTTCTATATCAAGGGAGAATTAGATAACTCGAAAAAATTATTAAAGTCCTTAAAGATGTTTACTTTGGCTGAAAGTCTTGGAGGCTATGAAAGTTTAGCCGAATTACCGTAAGTTTTTTTTTTACCAAAGTTTTGCAATTTCTTATTTACTTATAAAATAATGTTTCAGATCAATTATGACGCACGCTTCTGTTCCCGTTGAAGACAGACTAAAATTGGGTATTACCGATACTCTCATAAGAATATCTGTTGGTTTGGAGGATGCTGATGATTTGATTGAAGATTTGCAACAAGCTTTAAGAGCTGCGTCATCGGAATAAACTTATATAAAAAAATAAATAAATGAAAAAGAAAAAAATATCAGAAATAAAATTGACAAGAAAAGTTAGTTTTGTTTGGAATTTGGAAAAAACACGTTACTTTAACATACCGCACTTTGAAATCGATTGCCACCATTTAGTTGTTTCTCTATATCCCTGAAATTGAGGCTCAATTATTTCCTATTTCCGTACATAATTTGGTCGAAGTTTTTTTTTCACTTATGTCTGCTATATTCTATAAATTGTATATTGTTCATAATATCACTATTATGCAACCACTCCGACACACAAAAATTAATTTCGCTGGGAGCATTTTTTATATTTTTCTTATACCTGAAAGAGAATTTAATAATAGAGCTCAGTCAGAAAAAAGCGTAGTTTATTAATTCTTCTAATATGTACCTCGAATAAATAGATTCGCTGTAGGCTTTGTATGTTTTTTACCTTTTACAATAGATGCATCTCTCTATATATTAAAATATTTTTTCTTTCATCTGAAATTTGTATTAACACAATAAAGAAAAAGTAACGAACATGTGTTAAAATAAATATCTGGGTTCGAAACTCGGTCGAATTCAAAAAGATGTCTACATTTCTGACGGCAACACTCTTTCAGTGGCAAATGGAATAAATCCGAAAATGAAATCTGCCCATGAAAAAATTGTTCACTCCCTCGTTCGGTATTGACCAACAAGAATCGGTGCATAAAATGACAATGCAAACAAAAAAGTAATGGTCTTGTTGGTCGAATTGCGAATGAGCTGACTGTGAGATATCGGACAAGAAGACAAGTGACAATTTACTATTCCAAAAGCAGAGCCTAATTTATATGTGGATTAATAAAAAAAATTCAAAGTCAATTAATTTTTGCGAGGTAATCAACGATTCACTTATTTCTCCGCGAATAATGTTGTTTTCGTTTGGGCTTTTCTCTGTGCTCCGGAGAAGAAAAGTGACGTAAAACCATTTCCCCTCATTTTTTTCAGAATCAAAATCTTGCTTCTCGTTTTCATTTCAGAATCAAAATTTCTCGATTTTATGTCAAAACATAACACATACGAGTATATGTAAATATACATAAACATCAAATAGTATTGTACGTCAAACTAGATTTCTGGTTTCGTGCAATCGGCTTTTTTGAGTTCGATCTGCGCATTTGAAGTGTTCGGATGTGTGGTGAATTTCTTGCCTGTCTAAATCAATTACAACCCCCTAAAAAGTATACAGTTCTGGATCTGTATACCAACAACTAAAAATACATTAGTGTTGTAAGTTATACAAAACTGTAAAGTGATACAAGTGTTTCAATAAATTAATAAAGTGTTTGCTGATAAGTATACAAAGCAATGATACCCGGTAAAATAGGAGGGCTCCCTCCGAAACCTCCTGACCAAACCTATAAACAATCAGTGCGAAATTCAAGTTCATTTAGTGCACAAATTGCAAGCACGCCAAATTGTAAGCAAAATAAAAATCAACTCGTGCTACCATCTAAATTACTAAATAGCGAAGTTATTCAAGCTATAAACAAATCTGTAAGCATCTGCGCGAATGATGACAAAAGCACCACGATTAACACCATTGATGCACATGCAGCAATGGATGGAATTCACCACAGTGAAACAATCGATACAGTGATGCCATCTTTTCAAGTTAACAATCTAAGTACTCTCAATAATTTATTAGTGAATGACCAAAAATCGTTTAAGCGAGCAGCGGAAAGTAGAAAAAGATCATGAGGATTGGATAATACATAATAAATAATAAAAAAATGACGCAACAGGTAAAAGACTCGCAAAACCGGTTTGCGATATTAGACTATACTTTAGCTGTCCCTTCAACTGAGCAGCTACCATCAACAAGTCGGCGTGGGACACATAGTGCTAATGTTTATCCACTCTACGAAGACAAGCTCAATGAGGTATGGTATCCACCAATTTTTGTTAAGGGTATCAAATCAAAATCATTATTGGAATATGTAAAAACATATCACAACAATTCAACCAAAGACATTAAGATCCAAAGTAAAGGTTTTGGAAAATTCAAAGTCTCGGTTAGGGATTTAGGGCTTCACGCCACCTTCATGAAACATTTCAAAGACTGTGCAGTTGAAGCTTATTCGTTCATGCCTAAGCAACTAAGAAGATCATCCGTCTTACTAAAGGGACTATCTGATGGCTTTTCTTGTCAGGAGGTTAGGGAAGAACTGGAGAGACTAGATCCCTCGTTGAAGGTCGAGGTAAAGCCTTTCGGTACAAAATGGTCGAAAGAAGTAGGTATTGACCTAGGTTTTTTCTCGTGCTCGGTCCAGGACATGGAAAATCTTGCGCCGCCGCCGCAAGGCTGAAGTCACTTTTGAACTCAAAAGCAGTGAATACCAAAACAAAAACCCTTATATACAAGACACTAGTCCGCCCAGTACTCTCTTATGATTTCACAGCCTGGTTTCATATCTCCCCAAATGTCGCAGAAGAAATGCAAAGATTCGAAAGAAGCGTGCTCAGAAAGTGTGTTTCGAAGCACAGAAGAACGTACGGAAAATGGTTTAGAAACGAGACAATCTACACAACTGCGCAAATTTCACCTCTGTTAAAATATTTAATTTTACTGTCCAAGAAGCGCTTGAAACTACTTAACAGCCACGAGAATCCAATTCTAAGGAACATCTTTCTAGAAACTTGCGACTTCAACATTACTGAAAGATATTACGAGTACATTTCACCAGTAAGCATCATAAATGAGGACTCGGCTCCACAGTTGATTTTAGCACCCGACAGCTCACTCCTGGCAGTTTTCTATAGAAGAGCGAATCCCTCTAATTATAGAGGATAATGCCTTGTCCCCACCGAGACTTTAAGAATCATCCCAAATGTAAATATCCGTAAATTTGTTACTATAGACCTAAGCACCAGACTGAATTATGTAAATAACTCCTTGTATTAAGATACTTTTAAACTATGAAACCAATGAACACTTTTGTTACATTAAGGTTTCACGATATGAACCAAAGTATTTTTATTTTAAGCAACCTGATGTACAAATAATCTCATATGAATAATTCCATTAGGATTATACACAATATACACTATATCTATTAGCTTTATTTATATTAGTACATCCACGAATCTACAAAACGATGTGATAATCCTGCCTTAATCTTATTATTACATATTTTAATACTGCATAGTACTAAACATTGTTTTGTTACTACGTTACCATTATTAACTAGAAGTATAGTTAATATCTTAATTTGCATAACTATAGTATAAAACAATATGTTCCCCAGCTGTAAAGGGTCGGAATTGGCAACTAGTACGTCACAAATAAGTGGCCTCACTGCTTTCAATTCCCTCTCTCATTTTCTAAATTCACCACACTTAATGTCAGTGTTTTTTTTGTTTGAGCAAACACTTTTCGTATGAACTCATTTCAATTAAGTACTTAAATCTTAATCTGTTATTACACAAAAATGTCTTAATGATTGAAATTATTGTTATTGCCAGACCAATTCTAAGTCGGCACCCTATTATTCTAATTTTAACTTATCATTATATGTAAAAAAAGGAAAAAGTCTCAATAAATAAAGTTACAAGCTTCGAGCAATCGGATGTGTTTGGCCAATTTTTTATTCTGAATGTTCAAATTGATTCGCAAGCAAATAACATATATTTAAAATATAAAAGTCCGAAGAATTTTATGGTTTTCTATTTAAATAAAAATCGGAGTAGGTTCACAAAATAAAAGCCCTCTGACAGCCCAAACGAAAACGTCATAAGTTTATTCTCTTTGCGAACTGTCAAATTTTACTCGGATTCCAAAAATGTGGAACCCAATCTACATATATTCGCACAACCAAACCTCCGCATTATATGATTTTTTTTTGTAACACAGGACGAATAACAATTTGTATTCGCAGGTCCCTGCGACTAAATAAAAAATAGCTGTGAATGAAATGTCAAAATTTGCGGATATTCACAGGTAAGTATTCGCAGTTCGCTGAGCTGTGAATGGATCTTAAGAGGAAGATTTTAATAATGTTGGATAGCAACACCCATTTCTACTTCTACTGCTCTGTTTCAAATATACATCACATTTTTCTTTCTTTTTATTTATGCCACTAACGCATCCTTTTAACTGTACTGCGTTTGCATATATTGAGACTCGGAAAGGAAAATTCTAGCGAATATTTTTTGTACCTCCCCTATTCCAATTTCTGACTGATCGTTGTCGGGACCAAATTCGTATGAGAAGTGAAAATTCGGTACGGAATTGAGACTCGAAACGAAAATTCTGGCGGAAATTTTTTGTACTATATCGACTATATAAATTTCTGACAGATCGTTGGCGGGAACAAATTCGTATTGTTATATACGTACATATATTGTGAATTTGGCATCACATCAAAAGTGCGATAAAATAATATTTATATGTCATTTCCTAGAGTGAAACCCTTTCGCTCACTCTTTCTTTTTATTTCCGGTTGTCAATGTGAACGCACACTTCTTTCGATCAACGAATTTTTATTATCAAATGTTAAGTCTAAAATAATATTAAATTAAAAGTTTAATTGAAATAAACAGTTGTTGAAATCCGTGACTCTTTATTTTACCACATACACAACAAAGTATTGGCGACGAGGATGGGATTCGAATGGTTATGCTGATTGTGGATTATTCTTATTGCGGATTACGCTGATTACTGCTGACTGATTTGTGCGTACGATTTATATTAAATCATTACAAAATTTTATTTTAAGATGCCTAATACTGATGGTGATAATCCCTCTACCGGACACATCATGATGCAACCAACATTTACCGTGGAAACATTTTGTGCCACAAATGCCAGGTGGTCACGATGGGTTAAGCGGCTGGAGGTGGCATTTTCTTTATTCAAAGTAGGTGCTGACCAAAAACTACCCTATGTTTTACACTACAGGGGCCAGGAGTCATACGACATTTTTTGCGACAAACTTGCTCCGGAATTTCCCGAGAATAAATCCTACAGTGAAGTTGTTAAAATGATGCAAGAGTTCTACGATCCTACGCCGTTGGAAATAGCTTAGGTTTTTCGATTCCAGCACCGAAAACAACAGGATGGAGAATCCGTTCAAGACTTTTTTTCATGCGCTCCAGAAATGTGCTATAAATTGCAATTTTGGCAGTTTCCTCAAAACAGCAATACGCAACCAATTTGTTTATGGATTAAGTTCCCAACGTGTTCAAAGTCGACTTTTGGAAACGAGAGACATTACTCTGGAGAAAGCAGTGGATACGGCCTTTAGTCTGGAATTTTCAGAGAAGGATGCAACTCAATTACACTCAAGGCACACGGTAGCAACAATACGGTTCCAGGATCAGAGGAAGAACAGATCACCCCCGAATAGTTCAGGTAGTTTTAATAATACTTACAAAAAAAATAATTTTATAAAACATAAAGAAACGAGTGCTAATAATACAAACAAAGATAGGAATACCAAATGTGATCGATGTGATGATTCGGACCACTGGGCTAACGTTTGTAAAAAGAAAAATGAAATTTGTAGTTTTTGTAAAATTCGGGGACACTTACGCAGAGTATGTTTAAAGGCTAATTTATTTATTTAATTTTATTTTCAAGTTACAGTCGAGGGAAAACCCATTAAATTTGAAATCGATACGGGCTCTGCTGTAACTATAATGCCACTTGTATATTTCAAGAATACATTTCCCCTATTTAAATTGAAAAATACTCAAATACACTTAGTTTCATACTGCCAAACTCAATTGAAGTTTTGTGGTTTTGCTTCGGTTGATGTGCAATTTAAAAATCAGACATTCAGGTTAGATTTATACGTTGTTGCTAGTGGGAACTCTTTATTGTTAGGTCGCGAGTGGATTCGCGCATTACACATTCAATTGAATGACTTTCGTGAAATGTTCTCCAAGATATTCCTGGGGTGACAGTATTTTTAGATGATATTAAAATTACGGGATCTAGTGACGAAAACCACCTTTCAAATTTAGAAGAAGTTTTAAGGCGTTTACAAAAATTTAATCTCAAAATTAATTTAGAAAAAAATACTTTTATGAAGGATCAAATTGAAGACTGTGGCTATTTGATCGATAGAGAGGGTATCCATAAAATTAAATCTAAAATAGATGCAATTCAAAATGCACCACGGCCGAAGGACAAAACACAAGTCCGTGCTTTTATCGTTCTAGTTAACTATTACGATCGTTTTCTAAGAAATTTAAGTTCAACAGAAAAATTCGAAATTTTCGTAGACCACAGATTGCGAGATGGCTTTCAATGCAGTCAAAAGAGAAATTCAATCTCAAACGGTACTAGTACTCTATAACCCAAAACTGCCTTTAGTTCTTGCTACAGATGCATCGCCCTACGGAGTAGGAGCCGTCCTTAGCCATTTGTACCCTGATGGGACAGAGAGGCCTATTCAATTTGCATCAAAAAGTTTAAACAATACTCAAAAACGCTACTCCCAAATAGACAAAGAAGCTTTCGCCATAATTTTTGGGGTCAAGAAATTTTACCAATACCTTTACGGAAATACTTTTACTTTGTATACAGATCATGCATCTTTAATTCAGATATTTTCCCTTAATAAGAGTTTACCAGTATTATCTGCCACTCGCATGCAACATTATGCTCTTTTTCTTCAAAGTTTTAACTACAGTATAAAATATAAAAAGTCCTCTAAACATCCCAACGCCGATGCATTATCCCGCTTACCCCTAAAATGAAGTGATAAATTCTTATTTGATGAACCCGATTATGTTGAATTATTATTTTTATTTTATTTATTTATTAGTGTATCAATATACAATTCAAAATTGCAATTAATAAAAGGGAAGAGCAAACAGCAGCAAAGGCTTTCAGCTCTAGGAATAAAATAAATTAGTTAAATAGTTATTTTTAGGATTTTAATAATTTCTATAAATTTCAAAATATTGCTTTTGTTTGGTCCTTTCAGTAGATCCATGAGATTACAGTTGATAGTGAGCGCTTGGAGTTGTGGGTGTCCAGATAAGACGCATGGGTTTAGAATGTGGGTTACAGTAATGGGATTCATGCAATTCGGACAGGTAGGTGAAGGTTCTTTTTTGAGTAGGTATTGGTGGGTGAGTGTGGTATGGCCAAGGCGTAGTCGGATAAAGGTTCTGAGGTCAGTTTTTGTGATGTCTGTTGGATATTTAGGCTGAATTTTTAAGGGGTAGAACTGTAATGGTGTTTATAGTGTTCTCAGTCCAGTAAAGAATTTTTGTGACACTCCGGATTGATGTGTCTCTTTAAGTCAATATGAGAGAAAGAGTTGAAAGTATAGGTGGGGGCTTTAAGTGTTGCATTTGCGGCTGCGTCAGCTAGTTCATTGCCCTTTTTTCCTACATGACCCGGGATCCAAATCAGCTTGATTTTTTTCTTAGCTTTTGAGAGAGTGTCCCGGATTTTGGCTATGGTATTTGTGTCATTTCTTGGATTAACAATGGCCTTTAGTACTGACAGACTATCTGAGCATATGGCCCATTTCCCTTTATTTAAGGTACATTTCGTTGAGGCTTCAAGGATAGCTAATGCTTCAGTTGTGTAGATGGAGGCAATGTTTGGTAGGATGCCTTGCGTGACGATTGAACCATCTTGGTCTACGACTGCAAAGGCAGTGCTCGTATCCGTTTTAGAGCCGTCTGTGTACATAAAGTTCCAACCTTTATCCGTCAAATCATTGAAGATTTCCAGGAATCGAGCTTTAAAAATAGTGTTGCAAGTCTTGTCTTTTTGCAATTCCTGTAGATCGAGAATGACTGATTCCTTGGGAAGTGACCATGGTGGTTGTGTTGGTGTGAATTTTGCTGTTCTGGTTAAGGATAATTGCAATTTGTTTCGAGACTCAACCTGATGTATTGCAGATGGGATCCTTCTCCTGCGTGTGTGCGAAATTGCTTCGAAATATCCTTGTCTATCACTGAACTGTTTGAAAAACGAATTTTACGTTGAGTTTAGCAATGATTTCAAAATATCGCTCATTAATAGTTGGAAGTCCAGCTTCAGCTAAAATGTTCCTGATTGGTGTAGTTGGAAAAGCACCAAGGCTTTTCCTAGCAGCTTGATGGTATGTTGGTGCGAAGATGTTTTTGGATGATTTTGGACATGAACCGTAGATGGACAAAGCATAATCTATTTTACTCAAAACTAGCATTTTGCTTTTATTAGATGAAAGGTACTTTATAATATTAAGCCTTGCTGCTAATGCTTTCTTAAGATAAGTACAATGAGGTTTCCAGTTATATTTGTTGTTTATGACAAGACCTAGGACATTTAGATTAGTAACTACTTCTATTTTCGTATTATTTATAATTATTTCTAAGTTAGTACAGTTTTGTTTTCTGCAGATGTGAATTAATTTGCATTTTTCTAAAGAGAGATTTGAGCCAGAGGTAGAAGACCATTGATTAATTTCATTTAGCAAAGTAGGGAATGCAGATTTAGTTTTATCTAGGTCATTGTATTTACATAATATATACACGTCATCTGCATAGATACAGTGATCTAGATCTTTATGTTTGAAAATCAAATTACTTATTTGGTTAAAAGCGATTGTGAAGCAAATAACAGATAAAGGTGATCTTGCGGAATACCATTATCAAGTGGCTTCGTTTTAGAAAACATATTTCGAATTTTAATGCAACATTTTCTGTTCGTTAGAAAAGATTGGGTCCAATACCCCTATCTCTCAATGTGTTAAGGATGAGATGAATTCCAATGCGATCGAAAGTCTCAATGCGAAGAGCAGCTGCGTTCTTTGCAGGTTGTGGGAAAATGTTGAGTGAAGCTGTTGGAAAGTTCGAGTCATTAGAATTACTTGACCAAATTTGTGCGAAAAAATTGCAGATTTCGTAAGGATTTGTAATGGAGCCTGTTGGAGTGTTGATGTTTAAAATGGTTTTTGAAGTTGAGTTGCCTGTGAGAGTTCTAATGTGCTGCCAAACTGTGCTTGTGGATGTTTTGGGGTTAATTGTACTTGTGAAATCGTTAAAGCTTTTTAATTTACTGCTTTTTAGATTTCTTCTAAAAAGAGCGTTTGCTTTTTTATAGGCTAAGAGGTTACATTGAGTAGGGCTTTTCATAAAAGTCCTCCAAGTTTTAATTTTTTTAGTTCTAAGCCTAGAGAGTTCAAGGTTCCACCATGGCACAATTCGATTATGAGTAATTGGTAATGTTTGAGGAATGGAGTCGTTTGCCGCGCTGCGAATGCTCTTAAGAATAATTGAAACTTCCTTGTTTATACAATTGTTCGAAGGTGATTTTGTGATGTTTAATTCAATTCTATTTTTGAATAAATCCCAGTTGGCCAGTTAGTTGATTGTTGGTTGATTTTGGAGATAGACGCAATGAGATATGAATTGGAAAATGATCGCTGTTGTGCAGATCATTTGATACGTGCCACTTAATTTTTGGGAAGAGGATAGATGAACAACATGACACATCAACATGAGTAAGTGTGCCATGAGTGGAAAGGTGCGTTGGGGAACCGTCATTTAGAATTGTTAGGTCAGATTTTGTTATAAAATCTTCAATGATTGACCCTTTTTTGTTAGTTTTTGGGGAACCCCACAACTGACTCCAGGAGTTTATGTCACCAGTAAATATATAAGGAGGGTGTACTTGTCTAATTATGTTTTCTAGGTCTGATTGGGTAAAAGGTTGACCAGGTAGAATGTAAACGCAAACAATAGTAATTTTAATACCAACATCTACTTGTACGGCAATACACAGAATGTTTGAAATAATTTGCTTTTGTACGTGAGGAATATTATTTTTTATAAGACCGATGTACCGATGTTAAATTGTACGAATGATTGATGAAGTATCCGAGATAAGACTTAGGTTTAATTGGGTCAGCTTTATAAGCCAGATGTGTTTCTTGGAGCGAGATAATGTCATATTTACGTTCTTTGATTAATAGGTTAAGTTCGTCGTAATTGTTCATGAAACTATTAAGGTTCCATTGTAAAATATGGAGGGAGTTAAATTTGTTGTGTTGTCTGTTGTTTTGGCGTTCAATTATTAAATGTCGATGGCCACACTTGCGGAGGTGACCGCAGTTTCTACCACTCGTGGTGGGTAGCTCTGCGCTCCCCACCGCAAGCAGGGCCATCGACGTTGAGGTTTCCGTAGTTATGTTATTATGAGTTTCCATTTTTATTAAGAGAGTTGGGTAAGTAAGAGTTAGTGTTTAGAGGATAAGTAAGAGGTTTGTCTGTTTGAGAAAGAGATGAATTATTATTACTGTTAGAGAGCGAGGTGAGATAATTCGTGTTTGTTGTGGTAGATTTTTTATCAAGATCGATACAGGTTGGTTTAGTTTGTAATGAGCCTATGGTTTTTTTTTGGTTTACTGAGAGAGGGAGCATTGAATATGATGTGGATGGTAGTGATGGGTCAGAGGTTGTTTTTGTAGGTGGACAGATGTTTTTTGGCGATGGTGTTTTTTTATTATCGGTAGGCTTAGTTTGGGAAGAGATTGTGGGAAGAGGCAAATTGTGAGATTGCGGGTTATTATTATTATTAGCAATTGACTTTTTAACTCGTTCAGCGAGAGAAATAGGTTTAGAAATATGCTCTGGATGTTGGGAGTTGTATATGGATCTAGCTGCAGCCATACTGCACTTGTTTTTTGTTTTTATAATTAATATTTCTTTATTTTGAATGAATTTAGAACATTCTTTTGAGGATGAAGAGTGGTTATCTAAGCAATTTGCTCACATTAATCTTGTACAGGTTTCGGGTTCGTGTGGTGGTAGACTGTAATTGACGCAAACTTTTGGTCTGGTGCATCTCTTTGTAGTATGCCCGAGTAGTTGGCAATTACGGCATCTCATTGGTGAAGGAACATATTCCTTAACCTTAGCCTTGTACCATCCAATTGCTTTCGTTTCGGGAATATGGTATAGATCAAAGGTAAATACTAATAGACTTATACACTGCGGTTACTCCCTGTGATTTCATTTCTGTTTCATTGACGTTATTCAACCAAGGCGCAAATACGATGCCCTTGGAGGAATTTAGTTGTTTGTGGAGAGTGAGTGAGCTAAGTTGTTTGTTTTTAAGAATTTATCGGCAATTCGTTGGCTTCTTGCTAATAGGAGAATGCTACCGTCTTTTAATACTGATATTTTGTCGTATTCAGTGCTGATAGCATCAATTGATTTGCTTAATACAAAAATACTTACGGACGAAAGTTTTTTATCATCACTTTTTGCCGATATCACTACAAATTTAGGATTTTTTATATTTCGCACAACGGGTAACTCTGGGTATTCAACCGGAGAGCGAGCACGTTTATTTTTTTTTTGCCTTTTGGGATTCAGATGACAAATCAGAAAGAATGTCAAACAGATTCCCGGCAATTAGTCTTGGCCGTTAATAAACTATGGGAGAGTAATTAATTAATCAAGCACGAGGTAGATGGAAAAAAGGTTTTGGGGAAAGTGAACGGAGGACAGAACTCTGTCGAAAAGAATCAAGAACTGAGAGTGAGCAGATAACACAACAGGCAACAACGGAATGTAAACGCTACAAGAGCCAGACGTTGACTGTGTTGAATTATTACAAATACAAATGATGCCAGTTTCTATCAAAAAAATTGCAGAAGAGACATCAAAGGATGACACTCTTTTAAAGCTATTGAAAGCTTTACAATTTGGGAAAATAATTTCAAAGAATTTCAGTTTTTACGTTAATCAACACGAATCTAGTCTACAAAGTGGTTGTATATTACGTGGGGATAGAACTGTTATACTAAGAGCTCTTCGTAGCAAAGTCCTCTCTGAATTGCATTCGGCACATTTTGGCATTGTTAGAATGAAGAACTTCGCTCGCAGCTATTGCTGGTGGCCAAAAATCGATGAAGATATCGAGATGTATGTGAAATCTTGTTTCGAATGTAATAAATTGCAGAACAATATACCAAAAGGCCCGCTTCATCCATGGGAGGAAGCAAGTAGACCATTTGAGAGAGTTCATGCTGATTTTGCTGGTCCTTTTAGAGGAGTTTACTATTTTATTTTGGTAGATGCTTACAGTCGTTGGCCTGAAATTTATATTCTTAAAAATATAACAACAGAAACTACAATAGCAGTTTGTAGGAACATTTTTTGCACTTTTGGATTTCCATATATATTCGTTTCAGACAATGGAAGACAATTTACATCATACAAATTTAAACAATTTCTTTTGCAACATGGAGTTGAACACAAGTTTATTGCACCGTATCACCCGGCTACAAATGGTCTGGCAGAACGTTGTGTTCAAACTTTGAAAAGGTCTTTAAAGGCGATGCGGTGTGAGAGCAATTCAAATGAAGAAGATTTATGCAAATTTCTTCTACAGTACCGAAAGAAACCCCACACAAGCACTAATGAAAGTCCTGCTATGCTTATTCTCGGCCGAAATATTCGAACTGAGTTACATTTATTGAAACCGACTTGTAAGGAATCAACAAGAAACTTACACAATCATATGAAATGTAAACGTTATCCTATCGGTATTAGAGTTTCAGTTAGAGATTATTTAAATGAAAAATGGAAATTTGGTAGGATCAGTCAAATACTGGGAGATCTTCATTATCTTATACAGCTTGATGACGGAAGAGAATGGAAGAGGCATTTTGACCAAATTCGCGAGATTAGCCCGTTCACTCGGAGGGAGGGAGACCTTAATAGAGAAAGTTTTTCCGAAGACAACAAAATGGAGGTTTCCCCTAGTAATGACAGTTCCACAGAAACAACCTCTAAATATGAAGATGAAAATGTTAATCAAGAAAATGAAAAAAATACTAACTAAGAACCTTTAAACATCTCAGAGCCTAGTCTCCCCGAATTGCGTAGGTCAAATAGAGTTAGAAAAGGTCCAGAAAGGTTTGGATATGGTAAATAGGACAATAAAAAAATTGTTATATATCTTGTACGTAAAAAAAAAACATTATGTGTAACATCATTTTCAATCTTTATATAGATAGATATTTATATGTATAGATATTTATGCCTATAAAATAACCTAAGGTGTGATTTGTATTTTTTTTTTCTTTTTCTTTCGGGGAAGGAAGGAAGTGTTATATACATACATTTATTGTGAATTTGGCATCTCATCAAAAGTGCGATAAAATAATATTTATATTCATTTCCTAGAGTGAAACCCTTTCGCTCACTCTTTCTTTTTATTTCCGGTTGTCAATGTGAACGCACACTTCTTTCGATCAACGAATTTTTATTATCAAATGTTAAGTCTAAAATAATATTAAATTAAAAGTTTAATTGAAATAAACAGTTGTTGAAATCCGTGACTCCTTATTTTACCACATACACAACACGTATGAAAAGTGAAAATTCGGCACGGAATAATATTATTAATTTTGTTAAAGAAATTTTTATTTTCAAATACGTGTTGGGTTAAGATGTCGAGAAAAGAGTTTCGAAATAAGTGCTTGTGAAGTGTTTAGATGGGATAGTTTAAATAGAATCGTGCTTAAAAAAATGTAAACAAAGCACTTTTGAAACGCGAAGAAATTGTTTTTCTTGTTATTTCTTCATTCCGTATTAAGTTCGTATTGAATAATATAAAGTGTTTATTTAATATATTATTAAACAAGTCAATAAAGATAGTGAAAAATGTTCATAGATGGAATCCTATTAATGTTACAGCAATATTATTTCAAGGTCGATACTTCAGTCGGTGAAACTGAACAGTTGGTGCAAATTGGCTTGGTTCTTAAGTTGTAATTGAAGCAAGATCAAGTACAAAAGAGTAATTGCACCCAGCTCTTAGTATTCTTTCACTTTCATCAAGCGAAATACCACATTGATCAAAAAGTTCCCGGAATTTATTCAGAAAATTAAAAATACAAGTTTATTCATCTAAATCTATATTGTCCCCTTCAAAGTAACCCCGGTTTTCGGTATGTCCTTCAGTGCTTCCTGCGATTTTTCCATTACTTCCTCTCGGCTGCTGAAACGCATTCCCCGTAGTGTTTTTTTAACTCGATTGAACAGAAAGAAGTTCAAGGGGATCCAAATCAGGTGAATTCGGTGGCTGTTGGATGGTATTTGTTGCATTTTTCGTCAAAAAGTTACAAATAATGATGGCACTGTGCGACGGTGCGTTATCATGGTGCAAAATCCACGAGTCTTCTGCCTACAATTCTGGTCTCTTTCGGCGAATTGCTTCATGCAAACGTCTCATAACGCCCAAATAATACTTTTTGTTTGCTGTCTGGCAAAAATTCATGATGCAGTACACCGTTGTAATCCATGAAAACCGTGGGCATTGCCTTCTTTCTTGACTGAAACCGACGTGTTTTTTTTAGTCTCGGCTCATTTGGTAAACACCATTCACTTGCCTGATGTCTGGATTGCGTGTCGTACTCATAAACCCACGTCTCGTCTCCAGTAATGATCCTTTTGATGAATGTGGGATCGGATTCAGCCTCGCAAATCATCTCTTTTGCGATGTCAACACGGTCTCTTTTTTGCATGAAATTGAGGTCTTTTGACACCAACTTTGCTGTTACACGACGGAAACCCAAATCATTAACCAAAATGTCTTGAACGGATCCATAGGCAATGCTCAAGTCCTCCGCTATCTCTCTGACGGTTAATTTGAGGCTATTGGCCAACATTTCTTTTACTCCATCAATGTTTTCTTCGGTTTTCGATATCGATGGTCTGCCACAGCGTTCATCATCTTCGATTGACTCACGACCACTTTGGTACCGCTCGTGCCACTGGTAAACGACCGTTTTCTTTAGAGAATCGTTGCCGAAACACTTTTCCAATATTTTCAACGTTCGCGCACCATTAAATCCATTTTTTACGCAAAATTTAATACAAGCTCGTTGTTGCAAATTTAAATCTAAGATTTAGAGGGAATGTCAACAACAGATTTACCAACATAACAAAAAAAACAGAACTCAAATCGGAACAATAGCAGCGCCTCACAGTGGTAATTCGGGGAACTTTTTGATGAAAGTAGTAGTGCTTTTAAAATATTCTACTAGGTGTATATGGATATACATATACATGTGTAGTATTCCAACTTTGCGAATTTTGAGCCGCATTTCACTATCTTTATTGATTTAACAAAAAGAAACTATATTACACAGCATTCACTAAATATTTAATTTATTTAATTTTCTGCAGGTGGCGTAGGTGCTTTTGTGCGAAACTTGTATGCCGATCATGAGGTGAAATACTACAGTTTTTCGAGGTTTGATATGCGATGTACTTTTTACTTTTGTTTGTGTGTATAGTTTTAACAGTCAGTCTCTTAACGTGTTTTATGACGAGTTTTCAATTTTTTTGTGCAACCTGAAAGCGCCCAATCTTATCATTCTAGGGGACTTCAACTTGAATTTACTAACTTCAAGTCCTGCCTCCGATTCTTATCTTGCTCTTATTGCTGAGCATGGGTTAGCCTCTTTCGTAAATGAGGTAACTAGACCAATCGGAGGAACTTGTATTGATCATGTTCTTGGTCGTTTTGAGAATATTTCACCAAATTTTTGTACTGGTATTAACATTGATTTACGAATTTCTGATCACTGCATGACTGGGCTTCTGTTTAATGGTTTAAAACATCAGAACCACGTTAAAAATTCGACCATACCCATAGTTTCCAAAATTAATTTTTTGGAACTGAATAATTTGTTGCTTTTTGAGAACTGGGTTGAGGTCCACGCTGAAGAGAATGCTTCCAGGGCTTATGATTTATTTCTGAAAACCTTAAAAAACTACATAAGTTCTTCAAGTTCTGTCACTTTGCGAAAACATTCAGAAATAAGGCTTAAGCTCTGGGTGAACACCTCTCTTCTTAATAAAATAAAATATAAGAACAAACTCCGTCAAAAATGCTATAGACATCCTATGAATTTTAGGTTAAAAAATAGATATAAACGTATTTGTAGATCAACAAACATGGAAATTTGGATTTGCCGCGATAATTACTACCTCAACCTTATGAGAAAATCCCGAGGAAACCTTAAACAAGAGTGGAAAGCTGTAAACAGCATTATGAATCGCAGTGTTAAAGACCAGCATATTTCTGTAGAACTTAATAGCAGTGATGGTAATATTATTGATCCCCTAGCAGTAGCGAATGAGTTCAATGATCACTTTGTTTCAATTGGAGATAACCATTTTCCCGGAAATTCCACTGTTCATTGTAGCTGTTGCAATAGTACTGCTGATATCCATTTGTGTAGAAATAGCTTCTTTTTTGCACCAATTACTGGCCTTGAGATCCTAAAAATTATTAATTCCTTAAGAAATTCATATTCTTGTGGTAGTGATGATGTTTCTAACACTGTGCTGAAAAATATTGCCATCTACATCGCTGACATTTTAGCACATCTCTTTAATCTGAGTGTTGTGTCCGGAGTTTTCCCCGAAAAACTTAAACGTGCCCTTGTGATACCACTTTTTAAGAAAGGGGATAGAAAAGAGAAAAATAATTACAGGCCGATTTCATTTCTGTCTTCGATTTCTAAAATTTTTGAAAAGGCGGTCAAGAACAGGGTTTTGCAATATTTAGGTAAAACCAATTTCTTTAGTCCAATGCAGTTTGGGTTTAGGACTGGCTTTTCCACTGAGGATGCTCTTTTGGACTTTTGCTCCTTTATACAGAAAGGTTTGGATGACAAAAAATCTTGCGCTGGGTTCTTTGTTGATATAACTAAAGCGTTTGATATGGTTGATTACAGCATCCTTTTGTATAAATTAGATAATTTTTGATGTTAATGTCTCTTGTCATACCACTTGCTTTAAAGTTGAAACTGTAAATCACTTTAAATATCTTGGAGTGACAATTGATCGAAATTTGAATTGGTCCGAACACATTTCAATCTTAAAGCAATATCTCCTTTCTACCATTCGATGCTTCTATCGCCTCAACAAGTTTTGCTCCAGCGATATTTTAAAAACCATTTATTTTGCGATTTTCCACTCAAAGCTGCAATATGGCATAAGCTGTTGGGGCAGCTGTTGAACATCCTGCAAAAGTGTGCCATTAGGAAAATCTGCAAGTGCACTCGTAGACTCCATTCTTTTGAACTTTTTAGGCTAATGGGAATTCTACCAGCGAGGCACTTGTATTATTATAGGGTGCTAAAAATTTTCTATATGAGATGCGGCTACATGCAGAGTCCAATCTCTGACGTTTATAGCTTGCGTAGGAATCTACTTTCTATAATTCGTATCCCTGCCTTTCGTACCACTAACTTCAGGAACTCGTACAGTGTTTTATCATGTAAATTGTTTAACAGTCTCCCTGCAGAAATACGATCCATTAGATCTTTATTCGCCTTCTTAAACAAAGTAAAACTGTGGCTTCTTGATTTCGATCATGATGAAATTGAAATTTTGGTTCGCTATACTGTGTAATATTTATGTAAATTGTTCAAATCTTTTATTTTTCTATGTATGCATTCGCTTGTTTTTGCATCCTATAGTAATTTTTCTTTTTTTGGTCTCTTTGGTTTGAATTTTAGTTTTCTTTTTTAATATGTCCACTCCACAACATAAATAACTATTTGAAGTGGCATTATCACTATTTTTTTATAATATCGAATGCCACTAACTATTCTTTACATTATTGTTAGCTTACGTTTATATTTGGAATTACTAATTGTGATAGAGAATAATGAAAAAAAAAAAAAAAAAAAAAAAAAAAAAAAAAAGGAAAAGTAATAAAACAACAATTTCTTCGTGTTTCACAAGTGCTCTGTTTACATTTTTTAAAGCACAATCCTATTTAAATTAACCCATCTAAACACTTCACAAGCACTTATTTCGAAACTCGCGTATTTTTTCTCGATAATTAAACTTTATTCTTATCAGACAAAAATAAATTCTTTAACTAATTTATTTATTTTGTTCCACACTAAAATTAAACTTTACATTTGAATTTGATCCCGAATTTGGTCAAAAAACAGTCTAACCGTTTAGGTAAAAGAAAATGCCACCAAGGGGCATTTTTGATAAGAATAAACTTGGAATGTCGAGAAAAAATACGATAGTTTCCAAATAAGTGCTTGTGAAGTGTTTAGATGGGTTAATTTAAATAGAATCGTGCTTTAAAAAATGTAAACGAAGCACTTTTGAAACACGAAGAAATTGAAAGACTTTTTGACAAGTGGAACACTTGAATCGGAGCATTTTTAAATTTGCGCAGCTGGCCTGAAACATACCTTTCTCCTATTCTTCACACTTCCTTTCTCATCAACGATCAAAACTAAAATAAAAAAATATGTCAGAAATGGAACGGTATGGAGAAAATCGATATGTTGCACCCGAGAATCCACTTTAGATATGGATTCTCGGTGGAAGTAACCCTTCTTCTTCCCACTTCAATAAAAAGCGTTCGCTCTCTTGCGGACAATCTTCCTGCCAGCGCCAATGTGAACAGGAACAATAAAATATTTATTACTTCTTCAATTCAATCTTCTTTTATTTTTGATAAAGGGTTTTCCAATAGGGACTTGACAACTCTGAATTTAATTTGTGAACGCACTTTTTCACTAATCATCAAACTGTTACTGTCAGTTTATTCAGTAAACTCAACATTTTCATCATGGTAAAGTACTCGAACGAGCAACGTCTGCAAATTATAAAAATTTTCTACCGACATTCGGAGTCGGTGACTGCAACTTTAAGAGCGTTAATTCCAATTTTCGGTCGTAATTCCCGCCCTAGTAGACCGGCAATAACAAGTTTAGTGCAAAAATTTGAGTCTACATATTCGTTGTGTGATGTTGCCGTGTCAGTGAGACAACGGGTTGGTCGAAGTGTCGAAAATATCGCTGCCGTTCAGGCGTCCGTAGCAAACGATCCAAATCAATGAATTCCACGGCGTTCTCAAGAATTGGGCATCGCTCAGACCACATTATGGCGTATTTTGTGAAAGGATCTTGGTTTACACCCGTACAAGATCAAGCTGACTCAGGAATTGGGTTCTGGAGAAGATGCGCCAAGATGATGAATTTCTTCGCAAAATCATCTTCAGTGACGAAGCTCATTTTTGGCTCAATGGGTTCGTCAATATGCAAAATATGCGTTATTGGTCGGGTGAAAATCCACATGTGCTTCATGAATCACCACTTAATCCACAAAAAATAACTGTTTGGTGCGGTTTGCATGCCGGCGGCGTTATTGGGCCATATTTTTTCGTCGACGATAACGATCGTCACGTTACTGTGAATGGTCAGCGTTATCGCGCCGTGATCACCGATTATTTTTGGCCCGAATTGGAAGATATGGACTTAGACGACATGCGGTTTCAACAGGATGATGCCACACAGCAGACGCTACAATCGATTTATTGAAGAGTAAGTATGTTGAGCGTGTTATCTCAAGAAATGGGCTAGTCGATTGGCCGCCTCGTTCGTGCGATTTAACACCGATTCAACACGCCGACGATGTTGGAAGAGCTCAGAGCCAACATTGAACAAGAAATAGCGGCAGTTTCGGCCGAAATGTGTGGCCGAGTCGTTGAAAATTGGGTCCAGCGAATCGACCGCTGCAAACGTGCCCGCGGTGGCCATATGAACGAAGTCTAGTTCCATTCATAAATGTTTTGATTGTACTTCAAGCCGATAATAAAGGTTTTGAAATATCTCAAATGGTTTTCGTTTTATTTAAAAAATAATTGTCAAGTCCTGGAAAACCTTGGAAAACCCTATATTTAAATATTTTTTTTTTAAGAACTTAACAATCAAATGTATATAACTACACTGAAATTGCCTCAGTACGTGTTATGTTTTTATGAGAATGGGACTGTTGGCTGCAATTACAAATAATGCAGTAAATGCAGCCACGAACAACAATTGAACACACTTACAATAAAGTGTTCCACAAAGGGAAATTTATTTTCAAATGTCAAAGAAATGCTATAAAAGAAATTTTTGAATAAAACTTTTATACATACTCGTATATAACGTTTTGATTTCACCAACGGATTGTTTCATGTTTTTTCTGCAATTGCTATAATTTTTATTCCAACGGTCGACAAGTAACCGATTTATTTTTTTCGTCTAAACTCAAGCTTAAAATTGCCAGCTGCAACAGGGACAGAGAGAGAAAGAAAGATTTTCGGGCTCAGTGGTTATTTCGCTCCATGGGTGGCATCCAACATTTACTGGGGAGATTAGGTTACGTGTGTTAGTGTAATTGGACTTTTTTATTCTAGATAACCACCCATCTTACGTAATTTTAGTTGCCTAAAAAAAGAATGTCTTCGGGCGCGGCTGACATTGAACCCAAAACCATCCGATTTGGAAGCCAATTCACTACCACTTGAGCCACGGCCACCCACCTACGAACGGTTTCCTGAATCTCTTCAGAAAAGAAAATGATGTTGGGCGTCGAACCGTATGCAGTAATATGCGCAAGTAAAAGCGCTAGCTGTTATTAGAATGCACCTTGTATACCCTACCCTGGGTAGTCGCGCCGACGTCGTCTAGATGCTCCTCTTTGCTTACCATAGGTAATTCTTCGTATGTCGGAGTGATGGCAAAAATATCTCCTTCGAATTATTTATAAAATGTCAAGATCGTTTTTTGTCGCGGATTTTCAAAACTCTCACGTTATTGGGAAGGCCAGTTTCCTCCAAACTTCTTTTGATGTACAAACATACAAGTACATATGTGTATAGCGGCCAGCTCGGTATTGGCTCATCTCGTCTCGATGTGTGTACTGAAGAGCAAATGCAGCTTGGTAGCTTCATTTATTCCCAAACTTATAAATGTATTTCATCGACCGGATACTTGTGCAAGACTCCACATTGAAATGGGCCTATTATGTCCTGTGAATACGGAAAGATCCATCTATTGTCGATTTTGACCAACTTCCTATGCATGTACACTTCGGTAGTGAATCCACCCTCAATGATTTTTCTTAGCTTTAAGTATACAAAATAAATAGTTCTAAGAAAATGTAAATGAAGTCGAAAGACATAGTTATAAGAATTTAGAGTAGCTTAGAGTGCCTGTGTGGGGCCAGTAAGTTAGTGTAAGATTATTAAGTAATTGTAAGCCAGCATTTAAGCATTTTTTGTTAGAATGTAAGAGTTAGTGTTAAGAAAATAAAATGCATATAAAACTAAACTAAACTCCACCCTCAATGGGTAATCGATGAGGCTATAAGGAGTATCCGTCTTCGCCAGTAATTGTTTCACTGATAAATCTCTTCGAAAACCTTTTGGAACACCGGCCGTTCTTTATCTACTTCGGTTTTAGACAACTCAGAGCTAATGGCTTGGTCAATGTCGTTTATCCTGACATTTTCTTCCAACTATAAAGGGATGTGTAAACATGGCAAGTCACGCTTTTGCTATTCAACTGAATACGTATATAATGGGGTCGCTCTGACTGTGAGAAGATCCATCAGACGCTTTCATTTCAAATGAAATATTCATGTCTGTCGTAAGGTTTTTGCCCTGGAAGAAGCTTTCTAGTTATTTCAGCCCATTTGGGATTCATGGTGATGGTGGTAAACAAATCCGGCCAGCCATATTTTCGCACTTAGCAAAACGCTTTCTACGTGCTTTCTATCGAGTGAAAGTCGAAAAAAGAATTACCATCCTACTCACCCGTTAGCGTTCCGTTAGATAGATAAGGCTTAAGCTCTGGGTGAACACCTCTCTTCTTAATAAAATAAAATATAAGAACAAACTCCGTCAAAAATGCTATAGACATCCTATGAATTTTAGGTTAAAAAATAGATATAAACGTATTTGTAGATCAACAAACATGGAAATTTGGATTTGCCGCGATAATTACTACCTCAACCTTATGAGAAAATCCCGAGGAAACCTTAAACAAGAGTGGAAAGCTGTAAACAGCATTATGAATCGCAGTGTTAAAGACCAGCATATTTCTGTAGAACTTAATAGCAGTGATGGTAATATTATTGATCCCCTAGCAGTAGCGAATGAGTTCAATGATCACTTTGTTTCAATTGGAGATAACCATTTTCCCGGAAATTCCACTGTTCATTGTAGCTGTTGCAATAGTACTGCTGATATCCATTTGTGTAGAAATAGCTTCTTTTTTGCACCAATTACTGGCCTTGAGATCCTAAAAATTATTAATTCCTTAAGAAATTCATATTCTTGTGGTAGTGATGATGTTTCTAACACTGTGCTGAAAAATATTGCCATCTACATCGCTGACATTTTAGCACATCTCTTTAATCTGAGTGTTGTGTCCGGAGTTTTCCCCGAAAAACTTAAACGTGCCCTTGTGATACCACTTTTTAAGAAAGGGGATAGAAAAGAGAAAAATAATTACAGGCCGATTTCACTTCTGTCTTCGATTTCTAAAATTTTTGAAAAGGCGGTCAAGAACAGGGTTTTGCAATATTTAGGTAAAACCAATTTCTTTAGTCCAATGCAGTTTGGGTTTAGGACTGGCTTTTCCACTGAGGATGCTCTTTTGGACTTTTGCTCCTTTATACAGAAAGGTTTGGATGACAAAAAATCTTGCGCTGGGTTCTTTGTTGATATAACTAAAGCGTTTGATATGGTTGATTACAGCATCCTTTTGTATAAATTAGATAATTTTTGATGTTAATGTCTCTTGTCATACCACTTGCTTTAAAGTTGAAACTGTAAATCACTTTAAATATCTTGGAGTGACAATTGATCGAAATTTGAATTGGTCCGAACACATTTCAATCTTAAAGCAATATCTCCTTTCTACCATTCGATGCTTCTATCGCCTCAACAAGTTTTGCTCCAGCGATATTTTAAAAACCATTTATTTTGCGATTTTCCACTCAAAGCTGCAATATGGCATAAGCTGTTGGGGCAGCTGTTGAACATCCTGCAAAAGTGTGCAATTAGGAAAATCTGCAAGTGCACTCGTAGACTCCATTCTTTTGAACTTTTTAGGCTAATGGGAATTCTACCAGCGAGGCACTTGTATTATTATAGGGTGCTAAAAATTTTCTATATGAGATGCGGCTACATGCAGAGTCCAATCTCTGACGTTTATAGCTTGCGTAGGAATCTACTTTCTATAATTCGTATCCCTGCCTTTCGTACCACTAACTTCAGGAACTCGTACAGTGTTTTATCATGTAAATTGTTTAACAGTCTCCCTGCAGAAATACGATCCATTAGATCTTTATTCGCCTTCTTAAACAAAGTAAAACTGTGGCTTCTTGATTTCGATCATGATGAAATTGAAATTTTGGTTCGCTATACTGTGTAATATTTATGTAAATTGTTCAAATCTTTTATTTTTCTATGTATGCATTCGCTTGTTTTTGCATCCTATAGTAATTTTTCTTTTTTTGGTCTCTTTGGTTTGAATTTTAGTTTTCTTTTTTAATATGTCCACTCCACAACATAAATAACTATTTGAAGTGGCATTATCACTATTTTTTTATAATATCGAATGCCACTAACTATTCTTTACATTATTGTTAGCTTACGTTTATATTTGGAATTACTAATTGTGATAGAGAATAATGAAAAAAAAAAAAAAAAAAAAAAAAAAAAAAAAAAGGAAAAGTAATAAAACAACAATTTCTTCGTGTTTCACAAGTGCTCTGTTTACATTTTTTAAAGCACAATCCTATTTAAATTAACCCATCTAAACACTTCACAAGCACTTATTTCGAAACTCGCGTATTTTTTCTCGATAATTAAACTTTATTCTTATCAGACAAAAATAAATTCTTTAACTAATTTATTTATTTTGTTCCACACTAAAATTAAACTTTACATTTGAATTTGATCCCGAATTTGGTCAAAAAACAGTCTAACCGTTTAGGTAAAAGAAAATGCCACCAAGGGGCATTTTTGATAAGAATAAACTTGGAATGTCGAGAAAAAATACGATAGTTTCCAAATAAGTGCTTGTGAAGTGTTTAGATGGGTTAATTTAAATAGAATCGTGCTTTAAAAAATGTAAACGAAGCACTTTTGAAACACGAAGAAATTGAAAGACTTTTTGACAAGTGGAACACTTGAATCGGAGCATTTTTAAATTTGCGCAGCTGGCCTGAAACATACCTTTCTCCTATTCTTCACACTTCCTTTCTCATCAACGATCAAAACTAAAATAAAAAAATATGTCAGAAATGGAACGGTATGGAGAAAATCGATATGTTGCACCCGAGAATCCACTTTAGATATGGATTCTCGGTGGAAGTAACCCTTCTTCTTCCCACTTCAATAAAAAGCGTTCCCTCTCTTGCGGACAATCTTCCTGCCAGCGCCAATGTGAACAGGAACAATAAAATATTTATTACTTCTTCAATTCAATCTTCTTTTATTTTTGATAAAGGGTTTTCCAATAGGGACTTGACAACTCTGAATTTAATTTGTGAACGCACTTTTCACTAATCATCAAACTGTTACTGTCAGTTTATTCAGTAAACTCAACATTTTCATCATGGTAAAGTACTCGAACGAGCAACGTCTGCAAATTATAAAAATTTTCTACCGACATTCGGAGTCGGTGACTGCAACTTTAAGAGCGTTAATTCCAATTTTCGGTCGTAATTCCCGCCCTAGTAGACCGGCAATAACAAGTTTAGTGCAAAAATTTGAGTCTACATATTCGTTGTGTGATGTTGCCGTGTCAGTGAGACAACGGGTTGGTCGAAGTGTCGAAAATATCGCTGCCGTTCAGGCGTCCGTAGCAAACGATCCAAATCAATGAATTCCACGGCGTTCTCAAGAATTGGGCATCGCTCAGACCACATTATGGCGTATTTTGTGAAAGGATCTTGGTTTACACCCATACAAGATCAAGCTGACTCAGGAATTGGGTTCTGGAGAAGATGCGCCAAGATGATGAATTTCTTCGCAAAATCATCTTCAGTGACGAAGCTCATTTTTGGCTCAATGGGTTCGTCAATATGCAAAATATGCGTTATTGGTCGGGTGAAAATCCACATGTGCTTCATGAATCACCACTTAATCCACAAAAAATAACTGTTTGGTGCGGTTTGCATGCCGGCGGCGTTATTGGGCCATATTTTTTCGTCGACGATAACGATCGTCACGTTACTGTGAATGGTCAGCGTTATCGCGCCGTGATCACCGATTATTTTTGGCCCGAATTGGAAGATATGGACTTAGACGACATGCGGTTTCAACAGGATGATGCCACACAGCAGACGCTACAATCGATTTATTGAAGAGTAAGTATGTTGAGCGTGTTATCTCAAGAAATGGGCTAGTCGATTGGCCGCCTCGTTCGTGCGATTTAACACCGATTCAACACGCCGACGATGTTGGAAGAGCTCAGAGCCAACATTGAACAAGAAATAGCGGCAGTTTCGGCCGAAATGTGTGGCCGAGTCGTTGAAAATTGGGTCCAGCGAATCGACCGCTGCAAACGTGCCCGCGGTGGCCATATGAACGAAGTCTAGTTCCATTCATAAATGTTTTGATTGTACTTCAAGCCGATAATAAAGGTTTTGAAATATCTCAAATGGTTTTCGTTTTATTTAAAAAATAATTGTCAAGTCCTGGAAAACCTTGGAAAACCCTATATTTAAATATTTTTTTTTTAAGAACTTAACAATCAAATGTATATAACTACACTGAAATTGCCTCAGTACGTGTTATGTTTTTATGAGAATGGGACTGTTGGCTGCAATTACAAATAATGCAGTAAATGCAGCCACGAACAACAATTGAACACACTTACAATAAAGTGTTCCACAAAGGGAAATTTATTTTCAAATGTCAAAGAAATGCTATAAAAGAAATTTTTGAATAAAACTTTTATACATACTCGTATATAACGTTTTGATTTCACCAACGGATTGTTTCATGTTTTTTCTGCAATTGCTATAATTTTTATTCCAACGGTCGACAAGTAACCGATTTATTTTTTTCGTCTAAACTCAAGCTTAAAATTGCCAGCTGCAACAGGGACAGAGAGAGAAAGAAAGATTTTCGGGCTCAGTGGTTATTTCGCTCCATGGGTGGCATCCAACATTTACTGGGGAGATTAGGTTACGTGTGTTAGTGTAATTGGACTTTTTTATTCTAGATAACCACCCATCTTACGTAATTTTAGTTGCCTAAAAAAAGAATGTCTTCGGGCGCGGCTGACATTGAACCCAAAACCATCCGATTTGGAAGCCAATTCACTACCACTTGAGCCACGGCCACCCACCTACGAACGGTTTCCTGAATCTCTTCAGAAAAGAAAATGATGTTGGGCGTCGAACCGTATGCAGTAATATGCGCAAGTAAAAGCGCTAGCTGTTATTAGAATGCACCTTGTATACCCTACCCTGGGTAGCCGCGCCGACGTCGTCTAGATGCTCCTCTTTGCTTACCATAGGTAATTCTTCGTATGTCGGAGTGATGGCAAAAATATCTCCTTCGAATTATTTATAAAATGTCAAGATCGTTTTTTGTCGCGGATTTTCAAAACTCTCACGTTATTGGGAAGGCCAGTTTCCTCCAAACTTCTTTTGATGTACAAACATACAAGTACATATGTGTATAGCGGCCAGCTCGGTATTGGCTCATCTCGTCTCGATGTGTGTACTGAAGAGCAAATGCAGCTTGGTAGCTTCATTTATTCCCAAACTTATAAATGTATTTCATCGACCGGATACTTGTGCAAGACTCCACATTGAAATGGGCCTATTATGTCCTGTGAATACGGAAAGATCCATCTATTGTCGATTTTGACCAACTTCCTATGCATGTACACTTCGGTAGTGAATCCACCCTCAATGATTTTTCTTAGCTTTAAGTATACAAAATAAATAGTTCTAAGAAAATGTAAATGAAGTCGAAAGACATAGTTATAAGAATTTAGAGTAGCTTAGAGTGCCTGTGTGGGGCCAGTAAGTTAGTGTAAGATTATTAAGTAATTGTAAGCCAGCATTTAAGCATTTTTTGTTAGAATGTAAGAGTTAGTGTTAAGAAAATAAAATGCATATAAAACTAAACTAAACTCCACCCTCAATGGGTAATCGATGAGGCTATAAGGAGTATCCGTCTTCGCCAGTAATTGTTTCACTGATAAATCTCTTCGAAAACCTTTTGGAACACCGGCCGTTCTTTATCTACTTCGGTTTTAGACAACTCAGAGCTAATGGCTTGGTCAATGTCGTTTATCCTGACATTTTCTTCCAACTATAAAGGGATGTGTAAACATGGCAAGTCACGCTTTTGCTATTCAACTGAATACGTATATAATGGGGTCGCTCTGACTGTGAGAAGATCCATCAGACGCTTTCATTTCAAATGAAATATTCATGTCTGTCGTAAGGTTTTTGCCCTGGAAGAAGCTTTCTAGTTATTTCAGCCCATTTGGGATTCATGGTGATGGTGGTAAACAAATCCGGCCAGCCATATTTTCGCAATTAGCAAAACGCTTTCTACGTGCTTTCTATCGAGTGAAAGTCGAAAAAAGAATTACCATCCTACTCACCCGTTAGCGTTCCGTTAGATAGCCTCTTTGGAATCAATGTAGTTTTCTATCCGCATTTATTTATTCTAACTTGTTCAAAGAAATATTAAACTTTCTGTTTCAATTTTGGCATATTAATCTACTAACTAAAAGGCGAACGATAGCGATGTACATATATGAGGATTCTCATTCAGTCTCAGCTCAATCAAGTAGCTATAAACCTGTATTGCAGATATTTTCTTACTATGGTTTATATTGTCTGTTTTGGGATCCGTGCAATATACTACGAAATTATGTATATCTGTCTTCCCCATGGAAAAATATAGATGGATACTGTAGAGAATCGTAGGCGCGAATCGTTAATCCTTTGGATTACCCGTGCGCAAGTCAATATCTCTTTTACCACATTTCTGGTCGAACAAAAGTACGAATACCTCTTTAGTCGACGACCCGGATGGACTGAGGGCGCTCTTGTACGGTCTGACATTTTCTAAGAAATCTTTGAATTTTGGATGGCCTCCATTAAAAAGTGTTTGTTCCAGATGCACAGCATAGCTCTTTCCACTCCCATTTCCATGCCCGTGCTTGTCATGCAGCCAATATTTCCGTAATCATCATAATTAATCAGTACATTGTACCTAAAACTACGGAACCTCTTCAGTTACATGAGTGCACTCTGGTGCGGAATCTGCCTGCAATCTGCTCTGCGAGCAGTTTTCGGTTCGAGCCTGTGAGTGGAATTCCCGGTCAGAGGCTAGCCGGGCTTCACACACTTCCGCCGCTTCAATAAACCGAGACAGTCTGCTTCTTAAGAAGATATCAAATGATGAGAAAAATTTCTTCTCTTTTTTGAAGACATATCCCTTTTAACTTTCGATAACTCAATGTTGCCAGCTAAATCAAATAATTACAACATCCAAGGACTTGTGTAATTGCTAATTGAGTGAGTAATTTATCTGTAAAATACGAGAATGTTTTTTTAGAGTATATATTACAGAATCAAAATTGTTGCGGAAAAGGAAAATACAATTAAAATGATGTAATAAATCTAAGAATTATGTTTGTACGTTAACAAACGTTGCTACGTGTATGTGATTCGTATTTTCCAATCAAAACATTTTTTTGATTGTGCACTCATTTTGGGCGGAATAGAAAACAGAAAATAGAAAACCAGAAACAGGCAGCAGAAAAAAATGAGTAGTAAAACAACAAGAACTACGAGTAAAATTTGTTCATTGTAATTATCTTCGCCTACGGGTTTGATTAAATTATATTATAGTAGAAGGTGATTTCTAGGGTTAAAAATAGCAAATGGAAATGAAATGTACCTTAAGACAGTTTGTTAATTCAAGAAACCAAATTAGAGACTTGTCAGTATATTATACCGTTACATTTGGAATACATGTCCTACTTCTACTTTCAGGTTCTGTATAGATAGTGATATATGTACACGAGGGTGGTCCTTATTTTCAAAAGTTGGAATTCTTTTTTGAGCACCCAATTTTTTCCTTCCATGACATCTAAAACCCAAATTTTTTTTACGACCACGTTAATAAGTGCCGCACTAATCTTAAAGTCTACGCTTTTACGAAAGTTCATCTACTGTACTAGTTACATATTGTATGTAATGTATGTAACTTTCTTTCACTCTTTTGTATAAAGTTTTTTTTTCTAACCAGGCGTAGGTGATGGAATTTAAAATGCACTTTATTATTTCTGTCAATCGAAACTTTTAGTAGCCCGCGATCAGTTAAGTTGTTAAAATATGCCACGTGAAAATTTATTTTTGGTCGGTGTTATGAAATGAAATTCTAGGTTCTAAATTACCTTCAAAATGAGATGTATTTGGTGTTCTTTTTTATAATGTGCGAAGAGTGAAGTTAAGTTTAGCAAATAGTGTTAGTTTGGTAATAGACGATTTATTTGATATCGCGCATGCATTATGAAAATTTAAAAGACAGAAAGGTCGACCTCGGTGTATGCATGGAACGGACTACTAGCTTGCAGCTATGGAAAAAAGAAAAGAGGATCATGAGAAGAGAACCAAACAACGAGTTGAAGATCAAAGTTCATTCAATTATCACGAAGGTAGGTAGTGGTTTTGTTATGTTTAAATATTTGAATGAACAAATTGTTTTCCTAGTAGAATTAGATACTACTTTTTCATCTGAAGAAGAGGAGCTTGAAGTTGAAAAAATTCTATCTCTGAATTCTAGCTCGCCAGTGCCAGGCCTAACGGCCCTGAAAGGAGCTAGAGTAGATATTTTAACTTCCAAGCTATCGGGAATGCTCGATGAATATAACATAAGTGACAAAGATGCCGTTCACATCTTGACAGCCTGTATTGAAGCCACTAAAGCTGACTGACTTCCAATTATTGCAACAGCTCCAAAAATTGAACAGCTCCTTGGAGCCGGAACTTTCAGCTGGAACTGGTATTGAAGTATCATCTGCAGTGTATGAAGTATTGAAAGATTGGTCATTGATGGATAAAGTGCAAGCTTTTGTTTTTGATACAACTGCATCTAACACCGGGCGTTTGAAAGGAGCTTGTGTCCTGTTAGAAAATAAAATTGGTCGAGACATACTCTACCTAGTTTGCAACCATCACATTATTGAAATTGTTTTTCAAGGATTATTTAATGCATCTAAATTGGATCCATCTTCTGGACCTGATATTCGTTTGTTTAAAAGATTCAAAACTCAATGAAAAACGATTGATAAAAGCTAAATTTTCATATGGTCCATGGAAAAAAAGGCTGTGAACGTCCTTGCAGATGTAAAGGTATTTGCTATGAAAAGGCTAGAAGACAATTTCCCTCGGGATGACTATAAGAAGTTTCTAGAGCTGATAGTTATTTATTTGGCAGGAACTCCTCCAAGTGGCATTAAATTTCGGGCACCAGGAGCTTGTCATTTGGCTCGGTGGATGGCAAAAGGAATATATTGCCTTAAAATAATATTATTTCAGCAACAAATCGAGCTGAACGCGAAAGATAAAAGAGCTTTGTCAACTATTTGCTACTTTATTATCTAATCATGTTTTTTTTAGAAGCACCATTAAATGACATTAATTTTCGAAAAAGACTCAATTCCTATAGAGAAGAAGATAAAGCTATAGCTGAAATTGTAATAAATAAGTTCCTTAATCATTTATGGTAGCTGAATGAGGAATGTGCAGCGTTTTTGTTTTTCGATGACAAGCTGAATGTTGAAAAAAAGCGAAAAATGGTTTTAAAAGTTTTGGAGAAAAGGAAGACGGAGTAAAGAAGAAATTACATCTGAAATCAGCTGATGTTTCACACTTCATTACCAAAAATCTTCCACCAGATCTAATGTCAGCTAAATCTATGAATATTTTCAAAAGATTTGGCTTATCTGCTGACCTTTTGCACATCGATCCAACAGTTTGGAATGACATACCAGATTATAGGCTAGCAAAGGAAATAGTCGGGTCATTAAAAGTAGTCAATGATACAACTGAACGTGGAGTTAAACTAATGGAAGAATTTAATAACAAACTCACTAAAAACGAAGATCATAAGCAATTCCTACTTCAAATGGGTACCATTTTCATTTGCTTAAAAGAACTCGCAGATTATCTTAATAATATGCTTTAAATTTTAAATAACTTCTATTCAAATTTAAAATTTTTAGACTGTGAGAAATTATCGCCAAAACTATCCAGGATGTAGTCGAGAAAGTCTCAAAACTCGTTACGATGAGTTTCATTATTTATTTGTGTATAAATTATTTGTACAAATATCATCTATAAATCTATTAATTACAAAATCTTCTTATTATTATTTATGGAAATATCACTTTGAAAATATTTTTTTTAAATTATTTGGATGTTTGCTTTTTTCATCTAGAGGAGAATTCTTAAGATTTCAGGCTCATTGCAGCACAATGTCGATTTTCTTGAAATTTTTTTTTGTACACTTTTTGAATATACTGGAACAAAAAAAGGGATTCCTCAATAAAAAAAAAAATTTTTTTCTTTCATACAAATAAAGACCACTCTAATGTACACACAAACATAGTAAGTGTATTCACAAAACCTAACTTCTAAACTGCCTCATCGTGATCCCTGATGCACCTGGACCTTAAAAAGTGAGTACACCCAAAACACAAAACAAAAGCTAAAATTAATTTGAATTAAAAGTTAAAAGAGGAGGTTTAAAAGAAAAGTCATGCCGTTGACACACATAAATTGAAATCTTACGGTCAACAACTGCCACTTTGATCGTGGAAACCGTTTTCTACAATACATTGTGGACAAAAATAATCTATTTGCAAAACTAAAATTAAAATTGAAATTTCCAGTATCGTTACTCGTGCATTATTAAAAAAATTAATTAATTAAAATTAGTATTAAAAAAATAATGTTTCTTTCTGTTTTTTAAAAATCAAAGAAGAAAAAAAAGTTGGAGGAAGTTGCATGTTGGTGTATTTTATTATTTATATTTAATTTTTTGCTTTTTTAAAAAATCCTTTTTGGAGGGATCAAACTTGTCTATTAATTTTTTCTGGTAGCCTCGTAATAAAAAACTAAGGGCTTTGTACCAATTGGTTGTTTCAAATTTTATAGATTTTTAAAAACACTAGTAAAGAAACGTCAGATTTGAAAACGCTGACTGCAAGCATTTTTTTCACTTCGAGTGTGTAAACATCACAGAAGAAGAAGCTGATTTTTTTAAAATCAAGTGGCAATCCATTCCGCTGTGATAATGTGCAGTGTTGAAACGCCGTTCTCTGCACAGTGGTACTGTGGTACCGAAACATCTAAATAATAATGCTCTGGCCACAACTACCACAAAAAAGGCAATGTAAAAATAACAGTTGATGATATACGATAAGCTCTCGAAGTTGGAGAGAAAAAACACTTGTTTTTTACAACAAATAAACGAGCTGCGAGCAGAAAAACTTAAATCGAAGGTCAATGTTCTGGAGAGCAAAATTCCATCGAAATTGTGGGTGTGTCTAATGTTAATGCCACAAACGCAATCAGCAAGGCAAAACAGATCTTCACCACAGCCTTGTCCATCGAAGTTCCCGACGACAAAATCGAGAGAGTGTTACGTTAAGAAAGTGCAAGCAAAATCCTCTCAAACATTTAAAACTATCATCTGCGTGAGATTCTCCGATCTAACAATGAAGCAGCGAATAATGTGTTCAAAGAGGAATTGCAAAAACAATCTCAACACACACGTGACTGGTATTGATGGTGTTGGCAACAGCGGCAGTAGCAGCAATAGCAGCAGCGACAGTGGCAACGGAAAAGTGAGCGGCACTGGGATTTTCATTACTCCGCTTTTACACGTCGCAAGTTTCAAAAGATTCAAATGAGTGCAAAAGAGAGTGATAATGAAACAAAAAATACCCAATTAACCAAATTCCCACTGTATGTGGGTAGGATTTTCATTGCATCTTTTTGACATTTCTTTTTCTCCTTCTTCTTTCTTTTTCGCATTTGCTTCATTATTTCTTTGGCTGTTGTTACGAGCACAACATTTCAGTATGGCGGATGAATTGAAATGGACCAAAGGATTAGCAAGCGGGCTCATTTTCAATTATGAAACTCTGAGCGCCAAAGATGAAATGAAAGAGAGCTGTCAAATAACATGAAAAACCAAAGAAGGGGGAAAGGCTTCGTGGAAAAATGTGCGCATCACTGAATGACAGTTCAAAAGAAAATAACCAGAACACGCGCATTACACACATGCGACGTGTAAAAGCGGACTTAATGATTCTCTCACGTAGTATACGCTTGCTCTTTTCTTGAAGGCAAAAGAGGCAATGAACCAGAAAGGCGCAAAGTGTGTTTGGTACCAAAACAATCAAATTCTTGTGAGACAGGTTGAGGGGGGATAAAATTTTTTTTAAAGATCTTGCACTTAATTTAGTGCATTAATTTACATCAAGCAATAAATGAATTTTGATATTGCTTCTATCGATGACTTTTCCACCTCTATTCCTTGTAGTACAAATTGTGATAATGTTTTTATGAATGGTTCCTATTGTAATAATAAACTTGTTATTGTTCACCAGAATATCAGAAGCTTGAGAGGAAACTTCTCAATTCTTGTCACACATCTTGATTCTTTTGCGTGCACTCCGGATATTCTTTTTGTATCTAAAATTTGGATATATGACTTTGAAAAAAAACGATTATTCTATTCCCGGGTTCAACTTCTTTGCTAATCCAAATGAAAACTACGCTGCTGGTGGTGTTGGGTGTTTTATTAAAGAAAACTACAAGATTATTGGTGTCTTGTATGTTGTTTTTATGAGTGCAGATGTTCTAAAGGTTTTCCTTGAAATTAATCGTGAGATATATATTTTTTTATGTTTATAGATTGTATATGTTCAATGTTTCAATGTTTGTAAAAGAGTTTTCCGATTTGTTAGAAATGGAAAATTCCAAAGATCTTATTATTGTAGGAGATTGAATTTAATTAACAATTTTTGCTGGCGTGTTGAAGGGGAGGATGCTTCTTCGTCGAACTCCTTCAGTGATATGTAGCTTCATGTGAAGCAAAGTGGGCCAGCCTAATTTGTTTTTAGCCATGGCCGGCTTACATAGTTTTAGATAGGTTTAAGTAAGATTTTAAGAAAAAAAAAAATTTAAAAAACAAAAAAAAATAAAAAATGAAAAAACAAATATATATATACATGTATCTATATATTATGTATATACATATTATGTATATATGAATTTATGTATGGCTATGATTGTGTTAGATGTAAGTAGGTTAAGTAGATTAAGATTTATTTTTGGGTGGGTTGCGGGCTTTTGGTTTTAAGTTTTATAAAAAATTAAAAAATGTCCATATACTAAGTTTTTTGTTTTACATTTATTTTCTTAGTATTCTAGTATTAATTAATGTTAAAATAAAATTAAAAATAGTCTGTAAGAAACGTCGAAAGAGGTAGTTTAAGTGTTAGGTTTAACTTAGAGTGCCCGCATGGGGCCAGTAAGTTATAATAAGATATTTCTAAGTTATAAAACTGAAAACTGAACGTTTCGAAAAGTAATTTCTAATCCATTGAAGAAGAGAGTCATTGATCCCAAATGCACGCATTTTCGACAAAAGAGCCTGATGCCTAACTCTATCAAATGCCTAAATATCAAGTGCAACTATCTTACTTTCGCCAGATTGATGTACGCTTTGGTTCCACTTTTCGGTGAGACATGCCATCAAATCACCAGTGGACCCATATTGCCGGTCATTGAGAAGTTTTCGCGTTTCGAGATATTTCATGAGCTGAAGATTTATCAGCGTTACCATGACCTTGGAAAAAAGGGACGTAAGTGCAATGGGTCTGTAAGAGGAGAGGAGAGAGAAGATGATTCGCCTTTTTTAGGGACGGGCTGGACAAATGCTGTTTTCCATCTGCTCGGGAAGAGTCCTAAAGAGTAGGATTGATGAAAAAGCTTACACAGTGGTTTTGCCAGCGTGGAAGAACATCTCTTCAGAAGAAGGGAAGATATACCATCTGGACCAGCGGCCTTATGTATGTTGAGATCTTTAAGTACTCTAGCTACTACACGAGTGCGAAAGTAGATTCGTCCCATTAAAGATTCGACGCACTCAAGTGTAGGCGGAGACAAAGCACAATCTGCAAGTGTTGAACTGGCCGCAGTGTGCAGTAAGCTGATTGGCCTTGTCTAAAGAGCTGACAGCTGGAATGTCATTGTGAATGAACGTCGGGATGAAGGATGAGGCAGTGTGATCGGTGTACGAGAAATTAGCTGATATGACACAATGGGCCGACCAGCCTAGAGGGTAGAGAACATCAACGGTGTACTTATCAGGGTGAGAAGTTAAAAACAAATCCAGGTGTTGGCAGTATGACTATCAACGTCTGGTATTCAGGTGGGCTCATTTATAAGCTGCGATAAGTTGTTTTCCGCAGCGAAGATCTCAACACACCATCCTTCGGGTTTTGTCTGTCCAGAATATCGAAGCCATCCAGAATTGTGAATATTGAAATCGCCCGTAAATAACGATTTCAGTATAGGAATAAAGGGATATAATTCTTTGAATGGAGTCAGACTGCGGATTGGATTGGAACAGGGACTATATCACTACGCACGTGGTGAGACAAGAATAATGGCACTAGGTCGTAGCCAGTAGCTTCAGATCAGAGTGATCTGAGAGGTGTGGGCGGGGATCTACCCGTGTTTTCCTTAGTGCCAAAACAGCTGCACTGTATTTATAGACGTGGACGTACGCAGAAAAGCGGTTGCTTTTAAGCCCGCGAATATTGGCTATATCCACTCTAAATTCCAGCGTCATTATAAAAAAAGTCATACACCGACGATACTAAGCGCAGCTGTGAAGTAAAAATTCAGAATTGCTTTACCGAATTAAACTGTTGCAGGTGTTATGGCCTTACAACAATAGAAAACAGTGCACCAACAAAATTCTCACTCACATCCCGCTATCCACCAGTTATTGCCTACACTCAGCCACTGCCCGTGCCCGTATGACAAATACAGCAACGGCAGTGACTGAGCTCGCAAAGTATATATCAATCTTTTTATATACTCTGATATAAATAATTAGGAAAGATCTAAGTCTCATAACCAAGTAGTCAACATTTGTAACAATAACAATATCTGAAACGTTGGTTCTAAATTGAGCTTTAAAAAAATAGAAGTTAGCTTTGGCTGGCGGATCCGAAATCGCATACGGCACCCCTTTCGCAGCCGTGCACGGAAATTACAGTCCTCACCAAAAGAATTACCATATACCACAATACTTATCAATGTTTTTTTTTACCTGAAGCTACAGTTTTACTCTAAGCCACTATACTGATTACAACTGAAAGAACATTGACCAGTGCAATTAAATATCTCAACAAGTCCCACATTAAAGTAGCTACCTATATAAGATAAATTACCTGACCACATGAGTAACAGGTTAATTAGAAAACCGACAAAGATTTGCAGATAATAAGCTATTAATAATTTAGCTTAGCAAATAATAGGAAAATTAAGAAAGTTTATTTGTATTGTATCCTTTGAGAATAAATAAAATAAATGTGAAAGCGGAGGGGGCTGTGAACTCAATAAATTTCTCAAAAAAATTTCACAAACTGATATGTTTCCTCCGACGTCGGTTAAGCCATACCTTCCTAAATCATTTAACTTACTATCAAAAAGCCAACCTCCAAATTACCACATACATATATATGTCCCGAATGCACTATCTTATGCACTAAGATCATCTGCATTAGCTTTCTTCAAAGCCGCAACACGTGGCTTGGCGCAAACAAACTTAACTTGAACCCCAGACTTCAGATCTTCAACGCGAAGAAAAGCCACCGCTCAAGGCGTTTGGAGCTCGCATCCGCAAATACGTGCATTTCTTTTACTTTGGTGTCCATATTAATACCGAGCCATCTGGACAAGGGCAAATTCGCAATTTGATCAAAATTTTTCAAGCACACGTTCCATTTTTTAAGTAATTCAGGATTCAACTGCTCATCCCAACTAAGATTATTGCTCCAGAGCGGTTGGAAAAGAATTTTAAGCCTGATGATAATTGGACTTAAATATCCTAAAGGATCGTAAACACGTGCAATCACTTTCAACAAATTTCTTTTCGTAGCACATTCAAAGTTTTGAATATCATCGAAGTTATAGTTAATCATTAATTCGTCGCTCAAAGCATTCCACCTCGAACCTAATACCATTTGAACACATATTAACTTAGAGTGCCCGCATGGGGCCAGTAAGTTAGTATAAGATAATTTTAAGTTATTTAAGCAAATTTTTAAGCGTTTTTTTGTTTAGCATATAAGAGTAATTTAAGTTAAAAAAATAAAAATGCATAAAAACTGAAACTGAACTTTGTGTAAGGATCTTGGTTTACACCCATACAAGATCAAGTTGACTCAAGAATTGAAGCCGATGGACCATTTGAAGCGACGTACGTTCTCCGAGTGAGTTCTGGAGAAGATGCGCCAAGATGATGAATTTCATCGCAAAATCATCTTCAGTGATGAAGCTCATTTTTGGCTCGTCAATAAGCAAAATATGCGTTATTGGTCGGGTGAAAATCCACATGTGCTTCATGAATCACCACTTCAACCACAAAAAATAACTGTTTGGTGCGGTTTGCATGCCGGCGGCGTTATTGGGCCATATTTTTTCGTCGACGATAACGATCGTCACGTTACTGTGAATGGTCAGCGTTATCGCGCCATGATCACCGATTATTTTTGTTTATCTTCCAAATTGGAAGATATGGACTTGGACGACATGTGGTTTCAACAGGATGATGTCACAAGTCACACAGCACACGCTATAATCGATTTATTGAAGAGTAAGTATGGTAAGCGTGTTATATCAAGAAATGGGCCAGTCGATTGGCCGCCTCGTTCGTGCGATTTAACGCCGCTTGACTATTTTTTGTAAGTCATTGGTTTATTCCAACACGCCGACGACGTTGGAAAAGCTCAGAGCCAACATTGAACGCGAAATAGCGGCCGTTTCGGCCGAAATGTGCGGCCGAGTTGTTGAAAATTGGGTCCAGCGAATCGACAGCTGCAAACGTGCCCGCGGTGGCCATATGAACGAAGTCGAGTTCCATTCATAAATGTTTTGATTGTACTTCAAACCGATAATAAAGTTTTTGAGTCACTGAGTCTAAGACACCGAAATGCACCGTTTTGCACAGTGTAATCACATGTGATGAAAAGTAGATTTTGTTGATATTCGTAGAAGATCTGGACAGTGGTTGGATGCAGACGAAAACCCAAAGCACATCCCCAAACTTGGTCTTCACCCAAAAAAGGTTATGGTGGCAATCTGGTGAACATCGAAAGGACCAATCCACTTTTCATTGCTCCAACCAGGGGAAACGATATATGCAGATGAAAAGCAGCCTGCGTAGGCAAATAGGCATGGTCAGATCCTGTTGCATGACAATGCTAGACCCCATACCTCACACGTAACGGTGCAAAAGCTGCTACGGTTGGGATTCGAAATTCCTCGCATCCACCGCACTCTCCTGATATTTCTCCAACGGATTATCACCATTCCGCAGTCTGGAGTCATTTTGTCGGCAAAATGTGTTCCGAAACCGAGCAGAGGTCATAGAAGCCTTTGAAAACTTTTTAGCGCAAAAAAATCAAGCCTTCTATAAAAAAGGAATAATGGACCTTGAATCACGGTGGAAGAAGGTTGTAGATGTCAATGGTTTTAATTTTTTACAAAAAAATCTGACATTATATGTTGTACAACCTATACGATACATAAATTTTTTTTTTGATGAACTTTTTATTTCCAAGGTACTTTAAAGGTAAAAGCTTTAAATTAAAAAAAAAAATTAAAAATAATTGTACTTGTATTTAAGTATGATACATTTTATTGGTCTGCTAAAAATCTAGTCCGGGATTGTTCCAGAATCAATGCACATAAAAGACACAGGGCAGTGCATTATTGAGAAAAAATTCTGTGGATGGAGGGTTGGAAATACAGCGATTTTTAAGCAGTGCTCAGATAGTCTGTTTTACCTGTATTGAACATGACAACTTTAGAATTAATGCTTGCGTGGTAGGAATTGAGGTACCGTAACAAAAGTTAGAGTTAAATATATAAAAGTAAATTTTGCTCTAGAGTCATTTTGTTATAAGTTTTTCAAGCTCAAAGTTGTATTGATTTTTAAAGTCACATTCATTTTCTTTCTAAAAACAAATTAATTCAATCACTTCGACAGAAGTTTCAAAAGATTTCTAAATAATTTGCATAATTTGCAAATTTGCAATTTGTTATTTTTACCGAAATGTTAACATTCAGTTCAAAAACATACTCTTCTTATACAAGTTCTCCCAACAGAGAATACATATAACATGAAAAGATTCACATTGTGTGTATGTGGTGTATATGGAGTCTTCTACATTCAAAAGGCATTACCAACTTAATCACAAAAGTACATGAGCTACAATCCGGGACTCAGAAAAGCTTTAAAATTTATGCAATTGCATTTTGAAAAAAAAAACACTCTGTGCACGAAAAATATATTGGCTGAATTCTATGCGCAAATGGGTCCCCATTCACCATGGTAAAATTCCTATCGTAGTTTTCATAATTTTGGGATCCTGGGCAGAGGGTGCCTCCCACTCCTCAAAACACAGAACTTTTCAACACAAGTTCAAAATCAATGTGCGGCAGGTATATTGGATAACAAGCGAACGAGACCACATCGACTTCCTCTCAGTCTTAATTATGATATCTACTTGAAGCCTTTTAGGAGAAGGAGGAATTACATAAACTACTATTTAAATACTTGGATTGTAAAATATTCTTCGTTCTTTGGGATCTCACAAATTGTATTCTGTGAGGATTTGAAGTTAAAAACTCGATGTAGTTATATGCAATTTGGAGTATCGAGATATTGTTTCATTATTATGGGAACAATAAAAATCAAATTTCAATTGGAGCAAAGCTGGCTGTTAGCCGGAGTTTACGCTCCGGTGATGATTTGCCACTTTGAAACATATAACTTCTAGTAAGCTACAATCCCAAGAAAACAAATTCTTTAGCTTCCAGCTCAGAATATCACGGTTTACATTGCCGAGAGTTTTGAAAAACCAAGTATGCAAGCAAGTGTTACAAATTTTCTACCAAAGGCATGCTAGATAGCTGTGGAGCTGCTATGAATGGTCATGAATCCTGTTTGAAAACAGGTTAAAGGGCGATTCAAAGATAGGTCAGGTATTATTTTTAAGTTTTCTCAAAAAACTAATCACTAGCAAAAACCGAGGCAAAAAATACTACAATTTCCCAAAGATAGTAAAAATTGTTGGTCGTTCGTCAGAAATATTAGAAATTCTGCCTCATCTTCTATCCCAACGCTCATTTATAATGACATTCCATCTGTCAGCTCTTTGGACAAGGCCAAACCACGCTGGCAAAACCACCGCGTAGCTTTTTCATCTACTACTCTACTTCTACTCTTTAGGACTCTTTTTGAGCAGATGGAAAACAGCATTTGTTAAGTCCGTCCCTAAAAAAGCGAATCTTCTTCTCTCTCTTCCTACAGACCCATTGCACTTACATTCCTGAGGAACTGAGGAAGACAAAGCATCAATCGTTCTTTCTATGGCAAAATAACAGAAACTTGTGATGCATCGAGGCTTAGGAAAAGGCTGTCTACTAATCTCCAGACACCTAGCTGCTTGAAAAAAAAACGATGGTTCTTAGCTGATCTCAAGCAATCAATCACTCAACTTCCTACTTTCCAGGTAGTTCTATAGTATATTCACGGCCAGCAACAACCTTAGTAGGGCTACTGGTGCCGTGACTAAAATTCACGGTCTGATTACAAGAGACAAGCTGCTCTTGGCACTACATAGCTTCAAACTGTACAAGTCTACTGGGCCGGACGATATAATACTGAGCTACAAATGTCCTCAAATACCATCCTGCCAACGCTAGTGAATATCACGAGAATTTGCACACAAATGATCCACCCTCCCTTGTCGGATCCGGAAAATGTTTTCATGTTTTTTTCCAAAGAACCTCAGACGTCTATCATCTTCCCTTCTGAAAATTGTAGAACGACTGATTGATAACCATATACGATCTAGAATTGATATACGACTTTTGTCTACGGCTCAACATGATTATTGTAAAGGAAAGTTGGTAGAAAAGGCGCTGCATTCACTGGCTAGCCATATCGAATAATCCCTACATTATAGAGAGTAAACAATGGTGGCGTTTCTACACATGCCTTACAACGTCAACAACATCCGCAATCACAACTGCGCTGTCAATTCTGAAGGTAGATGACTCACTTAAGGAGTTGATCAGTCTTGTGCTAAATAGCAGGATAATCAAGTCTAAACTGGGAGGGGCTTCCGCTAAAAGATGTGTCAGAAGAGGCACGCCGCCAGGCAGTGTCTACTCACCCCTTCTGTGGAACTTAGTGCTCAACGAACTGCTGATATACCTTGATGAAGCCTATGCGGATGAAGTTGCAATAGCCATCTCAAGAAAGCATCTCAACAACTACCAATTATAAAACACTCTTACAGAAAAATCTTCACAGATTAACGCCTTAGATGGATCACTGTTGATGGGGAAAAAGCCCTCAAAAAACTTATATTGTCCTCTTCTGCAGGAAATGTAAAATTCCAATAATCGACCCTCCCTCGACAAACGGTACCAGCTCAGTCTTTTCCGATACATCGGAGTATTTGGGTTCTATTTTAGGCAGGAAATTTAACTGGAAACCTGATATTCAAGAAAGAGTGTTTTCTTTACTCTTAATTCTCTTGCAAGGAAGCCATTGGGAACAAATGGGGGTGGTTGTCTGGTAGATGCCCAACTACAGCAAACTAAGCGAAGTCCAAAGGACAACCTGTCTGTGCATAAGTGGATCACTGGATATTCTGCTTCACTTGAAGTGGCTGCTAAAGGAGCTATTCGCCTTTAAGCAACTGCACAGTGGACAAATAAACTATTTGGCAACGCAAATATTCTTAATACATTAGAAATATTTCCAGAGAACATCGACTACATTATGTCCCAACATTGGTTTGACGAAGACTTCCATGTAAGTACCCACTCTAGATCTTTCTAGGAGGAAGATCCTCTGATGGACGGCAACTCAATCCATTTCTACACAAATGGATCCAAACCTGATATCGTTGTTGGTGGCCATGTTTTCGCAGATAAACTTAACCTAAGCCTCCCCTTCCGCCTTCCAAATCACTGTAGCGTGTTCCAGACAGCAATACCGGCGATTAAAGTAGTCCTCTACTGACTTAATAAAAACATGATATCTGCAAAGGATTTTTTTTTTTTTGTATAACGAGCGCGCGCTCAAGGGGTTTGTGTACCCTTAAGGTGATTCTTCACAGCGCGGGCAAAGGAAATTTAGGGAGGAAGAAAAGAGAGGTACCGATGTACATTGTTTTTAAATGTTTGCAAGTTATAACGACCAGGAAATACAGAGATCGGCAGGGCATTCCATAAGCGAGTTCAGTTCAGTTTCAGTTTAAATGCATTTTTGTTTAACTAATTAATTTACTCTTACATGCTAGACAAAAAAATGCTTAAAAATTAGCTTAAATAACTTACAAATAAACTTATTCTAACTTACTGGCCCCATGCGGGCGCTCTAAGCTCTTCTAACACTTAAACTATGTCTTTCGACGAATCTTACAGTCTAATTTTATATTTTACATTACATTACTTAATACTAGAACTAAGAAAATAAATTTTAAGTAAAAACTTAGTAAATGGACTGTTTTTTTTTATGTTATAAAAACTTAAAACTAAAAACTTATAGACTACCTAAAAATAAATCTTAATCTACTTAACCTACTTACATCTAATACATACACATACATACATATACATATATAAATTCATAATACCTACGAGGGGCGTTCAACATATTCTCGGTATCGGGGTGAAGCTGTGGTTGTATACTCGTATATAATTTATCAAGTAATACTATTATTTTAGTGCATTCATGTAAAATTTCATATAAATGTGATTATTAATTCGCGTTTTATCTCTAGTTAAACAGAATCATAATGACAACTGAGACGATGATGGTGAAAATTGAGCATCGCGCTGTAATTAAATTTCTCACTAAGCAAGGAAAAAGTCAAAAAACTATTCATGAAGAGATGGTGGCTGTTTACCAGGGTTCCGCACCTTCATTATCAACTGTGCAAAAGTGGTCAAGTGAGTTCAAGAGAGGCAGAGAGAGCATTGAAGACGACCCCCGCTCCGGCGCCCCGGCTACTGCTTGTACCGGAGAAAGCATCAAAGAAGTCGAAAAACTTGTTCTTGAGGGTGCCCGAATAAAGGTGAAAATGATGGCAGAGATCACCAAGCTTTCAATTGGTACCATTCACACCATTCTTCATGACCATCTTAACCTTTCAAAGGTCAGTGCAAGGTGGGTGCGCCTCAGAAAAAAGTGAGAATCGCATGCTGTAGAGAGCTTTTGGAGATGTGTAGTGAGAACGCGGACGATGTTATGGATCGAATTGTTACTGGGGACGAAACATGGGTCCACCACTATGACCCTGAAGGCAAACAAGAGTCCATGCAGTGGCATAAAAAAGGAACAGACCCCCCGAAGAAGTTCAAAGTCACTCCGTCTGCCGGGAAGCTCATGGCCACAGTTTTTTGGGACTCAAAGGGAATCTTGCTCATTGAGTACAAAAAAAAAGGTGAAACCATCAACGCCACATCCTACGCTTCCACTTTGCATAATTTTCGGGAGGAAATTAAAAAGAAAAGACGGGGTAAACTCGCAGCGGGTGTGTTGCTTCTTAATGACAACGCTCCTGTTCACACGGCGCGAGTTTCCAAGGCTGCTGCGCGAGATTGTGGTTTCGAAGAAATCCAACACCCACCCTATAGTCCAGACCTTGCTCCTAGTGATTATTTCCTGTTTCCGGATTTGAAAAAATGTCTTCGTGGAAAAAGATTTTCGGATAATGAAGAACTCAAGTCGGCAATAAATGGGTATTTTGCAGAGAAAGAGGAAATTTATTTTTTTGAGGGTTTAAAAAAGCTTATCTCAAGATGTAACAAATGCATTGATGTTAGGGGAGATTATATTGAAAAATAAAAACAATTTAAATTGAATTCGCATTTTCCTTCATATCGATACCGAGAATATATTGAACGCCCCTCGTATATACTTAATATATAAGTATATGCATATATATATACTCGTATATTGTTTTTTTTTAATTTTTTATTTTGTTTTGTGTTTTTATATATTTTTTTTTCTTAAAACTAACTTAATCCTACCTAAAACTATGTAAGCCGGCCAAGCCTAATAAAATAGTCAGACGACCGACTTTGCTTCCTATGGAGCTATCTAGTACTGGAGGAATTTGACGACGAAACTTCCCCTCCTTCAACCAGCCACCAAAATTGTTGGTGCTGCCGAGCAACATCCCTCATGTCGCGACTCCCTACCGTCCTACTGAACCGGAGATGCTCCGCACTGCCGTGTGCGACGTCTCTGTCGTAGTTGAGTCGCCTGTTCGCAGCTGTTCGAGCGAAGTGGAAGATTAGCGGAACCGCCAATCTGTCCTGGATCAGACCTTTACTATCTAGATAGAAGAACGCTTCTGGAGGAATAAAGCCGTCAAAGCGAACTCTCTCGTGATACATATAATTGGGGTAGAAAGCCCCGGAGATCAGGTTGTTCAATGAGGTCATTGCCTTTGCAATGTGCCTTCGAGTTAACTTAATGACGAAGTTGTCCACTCTTATTAGGTTCGCCCTATTGTATAAGACCTCATTAGGATAGAATTTTATGTACTCAGACTCTGGTGTTCTGTATAAGCGAAGACAAGTCCTAAGACAAGCTCTCTCAAACACCTGAATCTTTTCCAATGAACTTGCTCTCACGTTGAACCACACGGGATATCCAAATACAAGCATGGTTCTGATAAGGGCCATGTAGCAGATGATTACCTTTACCCTCGCGTCGAGTTGACTGTTATAGAACAGTCTCTTTGTAAGGGCAAAAGCACCTCTGGCTCTGGCCAGAGCAACATCTATATGTTTGTTAAAATACAGATATTGATCTAGCCAGATCCTAGGTATTCATAGAGGCCCCAGACAAAGGCATCCTAAACAAAATGGTTTCCGACTTCTGAAAGTTGATTTTCAACTTCCAGTCATCGCAATATCGCTTAATTTTGTCGAAGTCACGCTGCAAAAGTATATTAATGACCTCAATCCTTGGACCTGATTTGTACGCGATTATGTCGTCTGCGTACGCTATGGCATGGTGAAGTGAACCTATCAGATCACTCGTGTAAACGTTGAATAGGATCGGCGAATTTACCGCACCTTGTTGCAGACCGTTTTTAATGTTAAATGTTCCAGCAGAAGTCACATCGCCATTCTTCACGATGAACTGTCTAATTCCATAAGCGAGTTATACGGCTTAGGAACGAATCACGATATTTTAGAGTACGTTCGAAAATGGACTTGAGGGTATACTGATGAGCATTCATAGCGACACGGGTGTTACGGTTGGAAGTTTGAATGGGCGGAATGCTACTGGCGATTTCAGTGGAGCACTGGTGGTGGAAATAGAGATAAAACAAAGTGAGACACGAGACATTTCGTCGGTGTTCAAGGGTGTCCATTGATTGACTGATATTAGTATCATCAATAAGTTTTATCGCACGGTTTTGAATCCTATCTGCAGAGATGTTTTAGGAGCACCCGACCAGATGTGGGTATTGTACTCCAATTTTGGGCGTGTGAATGCCTTATGTATTGAGGCCAGATCAGAGGGGGTAAAATATTTCTTACATCGCTTGAGGAAACCTAGATATTTCGAAGCATTTTTGGCGACATCAAATATGTGGTCATTCCATCTTAAGTTGTCATTGACACACATACCGAGAATGGAAAGTTTTTCGGTTTCGACGATGCAAGTGCCATTCATGGATAATGGCTGGGTGTTTAAATTTCGCTTTAACGACAGCAGACAGCATTGTGTTTTGGAAGCATTAAATTCCACTTCGTTGATAGTTCCCCAATTGGTTATGCTGTTGATATCGGAATTTAATGAGCTTAGCATACGCTGCCGTTTTCGTTATACAGCCGAAGAGCAGGGCCGTGAGCCCGGAAACGAATATGAGAAGCAGAGAGTGCTGTCATCAGCAAGGGAATATATTGGATTAGAAGTAGCAGACAAGAGATCATTAATGAAAATTAAAAAGAGAATGTTGGAGACAGAACAGAGATCTGGGACACACCAGCATTTATTTTGTGAATATCAGACTTGAAACCGTCCAAGACAACTTGAATTGAACGTTCCGAAAGGTAATTTCTAATCCATTGAAGAAGAAAGTCGTCGATCCCAAATGCACGCATTTTCGACAAAAGAGCCTGATGCCAAACTCTGTCAAATGCCTTAGAAATATCAAGTGCAACTATCTTCCTTTCGCCAGATTGATGTACGCTTTGGTTCCACTTTTCGGTGAGAAATGTCATCAAATCACCAGTGGACCTGTTGCTACAAAACCATATTGCCGGTCATTGAAAAGTTTTCATGTTTCGAGATATTTCATGAGCTGACGATTTATCAGCGTTTCCATGACCTTGGAAAGAAGGGACGTAAGTGCAATGGGTCTGTAGGAGGAGAGAGAAAATGATTCGCCTGTTTTAGGGACGGGCTGGACAAATGCTGTTTTCCATCTGCTCGGGAAGTGTCCTTAAGAGTAGGATTGATGAAAAAGCTTACGCAGTGGTTTTGCCAGCGAGGAAGAACACCTCTTCAGAAGAAGGGGAGATATACCATCTGGACTAGCGGATTTATGTATGTTGAGATCTTTAAGTACTACACGAGTGCGAAGGTAGATTCGTCCCATTGAAGATTCGACACACTCAAGTGTAGGCGGAGACAAAGCACAATCTGGGAGTGTTGAGCTGGCCGCAAAGTGTGCAGTAAACAGATTGGCCTTATCCAAAGAGCTGACAGCTGGAATGTCATTGTAAATGAGCGTTGGTATGGAGGATGAGGCGGAATATCTAATGTTTTTGACGAACGACCAACAGTTTTTACTGCCTTTGGGACATTGCAGTATTTTTTGCCTCAGTTTGAACTTTTTTCGGTTTTCCTCTGTCGCGTTGGTTTTGTAGGACCGAAAAAACATTTCTCTAACCCTGACGGCCTCTTTACAGCTCGAGTCGTACCATACCTTTACTTTTGGTTTGATACTCTTCATCCGTATATCCGCATCTTTTCGGAAAGTCAGGCCGCTATCAAGTGCCTGGCTCAGATTCACATAATTCTAAAACTGCCCTTGATTGTTCATTATTCAACTATGTTGGGTGGCGGGCCACACATATATTTAAGGGAATTCTAGGGCCGACGAACCGCTCTTCCTATCCTACCAGAAAAAGGTATCTTCGGTATACCAATCGCTACGTACAGACTAAAACTAAAGCTGGATGCTATTAGGAGAATAAACAAATCTGGCCAAAACTGGATCTGAATCGCTCTGAGAATTTGCTCTTTGAAAATAGGAAACATCTCAGCGCAATCATAGGTGTCACCATTGGGCAGTGATGTCAATACCATTCGTGTAAGCAAGTGGTTGCACAGAGTTTTGCATCATTGAGTGCGTTCCGAATTTTGGGGAAGTTTTGGTCACACGATTCTGATTAGTCGAGAGCCCGAGAATTGTCTACAAAACTAGGTGACATCTCGTAAGTTAGTGGACTGGATTTTAATGGCGTTTTTGATTGACCGAAAGGAGCCTTCTTTTTGCACTCTGGAGAGAAGAAAATGATATAAAACTATTCCATTGGCACTCTTTTCATTTTTTCAGGAATTTATAAGAATTGACAGGGTAGGGAAATGAATTACTCTCTCAAATGCGTTCTCTTTTACAAATTTTTCCTCGCGGGAACAGGATTTTGTACAAATTTGTAGTCCTGGGATAGACCTATAAATACAAGCTTGAAATATTATTGTATGTCAAACCAGATACTTATTTAAGTCAAAAGTAGTTTTTAAGGTCCATTCACAGCGCAACGAACCGCAAATTTTAATATTTCATTCACAGCAACCCGCGAACAAAACAAAACAGGAGAATTTTGAGGTTTCGCGCAAATGTTTTGGTCGTGGGAATATAGATTGGGTTCCACATTTGTGGAATACGAGAAAAATTTGAGAGTTCGCAAAGAGCATTCGCTTATTCGCGGAGAAATAACCGAATCGTTGATTTCTTCGCAAAGCCATGTGCTTTTGAAATAGCAAAATTATCACCTGCATGTCTTTAAATGTACTAAAAATGAATTGTTCGCAATCATCTCAATAGCAATTCGCTGAGCTATAAATAGACCTATAGTGTTCCATTGCGGTCCAAATTGACCAAACAGGGCAAGAGAGAAACCAATCGAAAACATCATAAGGCAACAAATTTCTCCCTTAAATTTCATACACATGAAAAAACGTTAAAAATCAGCTGACTTTCAGGCTTCAATTTAAGTGAAAGTTGTGCTTCATCATTTATTTGTTTGGTAAATTGTTTTCTTTTATGAAAATAAAAACGCTGTTCAACGTAAATTTTGATGTAGTGAATTAATGTTGGGTGAGACGGAGGAAATCTTGTTCTGTTTATTTATTTTTTATTTTCTTTGTTTTGTAAATTAAATAAGTTAAATTGAATACAATCATTTAAAAGTAAAAAGATTCGTTTTCTGATACCGCGTTGTACATCTCGGCTTGCGCATTCACTTTCAGGTTCAGTTTTCGGTGGTATTAGTATCGTCTGGATTAGATCCCTCTTGAATAAACTCTTCTTCGTCTCCAAATTACTTGAAAAAATAAATAAAAAATAATGAAATACAAAGCACATTTCTTTTCGTATTGTAGAATGTTTGTGTGGGTACAAATAATAGAACTTATTCTTTTCAATACAAATCCCTTTTATTCAGTACAGTTACAATTCACTATTTAATTCTTTCTCTCAGTACAATTCAATTTCTCAACCACTTATACTTTTCTTATCTTTTACTTAAACCACTTAATCACTTCTTCTAATTAACACTTCAAATTCAACTTTGGAACTGATTTGCATACCTTTGGGATGCTGGTATTTATACTCGAATGACATACTTCGAGAACAATCCTCGCCATCCAGCGTCCGATACAATTTCCAATTTGCTAGAAAATTCGATTCTACTCTCCAGTTGCTAATCCAGTATCGAAACCTTCTAATCTTCGAGTTTCGACATTTTCTGCTAGATGTCGCTGCTCACATTTGAGTGGTTATCACATTGCTACCTCCCTACAGTTGTTCGTCCCGAACAACTTCGTCATTCAGCATCCCGTTGAACTGACACATTCTATCCAAATGGACCACTTTCAATTTTCCTCGATTCCCACGCTGGATCCGGTAGACAACGTCATTAATGCGGGTTATCACCTTGTATGGACCTTCCCAGTCCTGTTGCAATTTTGGTGATTTGCCTTTCTTACGCTGAGGATTATACAGCCAAACCAGATCTCCTTCGTTGAAACCGGAAGATTTCGCCTTGATATCGTACCTAGTTTTCATGCGGCTGCTTGCTAGCTTCATCTTTTCTCTGGTGTCTTCATGCAATTTACGAATCCTGCTGCGTAAGTCACTCACGTACTCGTTCACCTCTTTGGGCTCCGTCGGTGGGGATCCGAATTTTGCTTCACTTGGCAACCGAATTGTTTGACCAAATAAGATCTCGGATGGTGTGTGCCCTGTTGAGCTATGGACCGCGTTTCGGTAGGCCATTAAGAAGAGGGGTATGTGTCGATCCCAATCCCGCTGGCAGTTGCTGACAACCTTAGATAGATGCTCATTCAAGGTCCGATTGAATCGCTCGACCATTCCATCAGATTGAGGGTGTAGTGGCGTTGTCCTTGTCTTTCTTATTCCCAAATATTGGCATATTTCCTGGAAGACTTTTGATTCAAAGTTTCGCCCTTGATCAGAGTGCAGCTCCATTGGGACCCCAAATCTGCTCACCCAGTTGTTGACTATCTGTTCGGCTACGGTCTTAGCCTCTTGATTTGGGATGGCAAACACTTCCGGCCACTTACTGAAGTAATCCATGACTACGAGAGTATATCGGTTTCCATTAAAGGTTTCGGGAAACGGCCCAGCGATGTCGATGGCTATTCGTTCGAAAGGTGCTCCGACATTGTATTGTTGCATTTGTCCATGTGGCTTTACTTTTGGGCCCTTGGTAGCCGCACATCTTATGCACTTTTTGCACCAATTCTCGACATCTTGTTTAGCGCTTAGCCAATAGAAACGTTCCCTTACCTTTTCCAACGTCTTGTTTATTCCCAAATGGCCTCCTGAGATTCCGTCATGTATTTCATGGAGCACTTGGTTGACTCTGGATCGTGGCACAATTAGCTGCATACGAGATGTTGTCCCATCTGCACTTTCCCATTTTCTCTTCAGCAATCCATCTTGCACAAAAAGCGAGTCCCACTGTGCCCAGTATGCCTTCAGAGTTTGGCTCTGATCTGATATCTGCTGCCAGCTTGGTCTTTCCTCGTGTTCCTTCCAGGCCAATATTGGTTCGATGTCATTGTCTGCCTGTTGGGAGGAACGGATTTCGTCTATACTCCAACCCTCTATTGGCTCAGTCCTGATCATTTGGATAGTTGCCTGTTCTTTCGCTTCTTTACGGTTGCAGTGTTCGCATTTTACCCCGCACGGTCGACGAGAGAGAGCATCAGCATTTGAGTGGAGTGTTCCCTTGCGGTGTTGCACTTCAAAGTCGTAGCCCTGCAACTGCTCGATCCATCTTGCAACTTGGCCTTCAGGGTTCTTAAATTGGAGTAGCCATTTCAGAGCTGCGTGGTCTGTCCGGAGAATGAACTTTTGTCCGTAGAGGTACTTATGGAAATGCTTCGTAGCCAGAATTAAAGCCAGAAGCTCGCGCCGGGTTACACAGTAGTTCCTTTCAGGTCTGGAGAGTACTTTACTGTAATATGCGACCACTTTCTCTTGACCATCATGAACCTGGGAAATCACAGCTCCGACCCCAACATTGCTAGCGTCTGCGTCCACGATGAACATTTTTCCGGGCGTCGGGTAACCCAAGATGGGGGCATTGCACAGCTGTCGCTTCAGTTCTTGAAATGCTTTTTCGCATTCTCCAGACCACCTGAACTGTCGGCCTTTCTCTGTAAGTTGATGCAGGCTCTTTGCAATGCCAGCAAAATCCTTTACGAACCTTCTGTAATACGTGGCGAGTCCCAAGAAGCTTCTCAGTTGGTGTTTATCTTTTGGAGAAGGCCAACTTTTCACGGCTTCGATTTTGTCAGGATCCGTTCTTACTCCTTCCGCTGATATAATGTGACCCAGATATTTTACTTCCGGACGAAACAAGGCGCACTTTTCTGGGTTGAGCTTTAAATGAGTCCTTGCAATGTTCGTTCCATTAGTCGCTCGAAGGTGGCCGGAGCGTTGCACAGTCCAAACGGCATCACTTCAAACTGCCAAAGACCGCTTCCTGTAGTGAAGGCAGTTTTCTCACGATCCGCACGATTTATCTCTACCTGCCAGTAACCGCTCTTCAAGTCAAGTGTTGAAAACCATTTCGCTCCAGAAAGCATATCCAAAGTGTCATCGATTCTCGGAAGTGGGTAGCTGTCCTTTTTAGTGACATCATTGAGACGTCGGTAGTCTACACAAAATCTCGTGCTGCCATCTTTCTTCTTCACGAGGACCACTGGAGATGCCCACGGACTTTGCGATTCTTCAATCACTCCCTCAGCTTTCATCTTCGACATCATTTCGGCAACTTCTGTTTGCTTTGCCAATGGAAGACGCCTTGCAGGTTGACGGATTGGTCGAGCGTCTCCGGTGTCAATGTGGTGTTGAACAATATGCGTACGTCCATATTCTCCGTCTTGTGTAGCAAATATATCAGCGTACTCACCGATTAGTTTTTCTGCCAGGATTCGCTGATCTTCGTCCAGATTACAGAGGCTGAGAATTTTGTTCTTGATTTTTATGCTCTGAACTGTTGTGACCGGTTTTGCACCCTGTTTTTCCGTTGTGGTCGATATAGCCTCAACAGGTACGCATTTTCCCACTATCTCCCCCTTTTTCACCTTTACACTGAATGTCTTTGGATTTAGAATCCTTACAGGGACCATGTTGTTCTTTGGCTCCACTAAGGTCTTTCCCACCATGAAGTCTCTTTTCTTTTCCGGCTCCATCAAATAGAATCGGTGGCTACCAGGACCACCTTCCACTTTTGCCCACAAAATTGCTTCTGACGAAGGCTCTAGACTCTGATTGCTGCAGATGACGACATTTGAGACTGTGGTATTGGCGTTTCCGTATATCATTGGTATCTCCATGTTTCCGTATTTCAGGGTTTGTGCCCCCAAGTCGACTACAAGTCCATGTTCTCTCATGAAGTCTGTACCAATGATGCACTCGTCACATATGTCAGCTACCAGAAACGCGTGACTGAATGTTATTCCGGCCAGTTGGATTTTTATGCGGACTTCGCCATATACCTTAATCGTTGCTCCTGTAGCTGTTCGCAAGCTGCAGCTGCTGGTGTTATGCAGCCAAGACTTCTGCACAAGATTCCTCTTGATGATTGAGGCCGTGGCACCGGTGTCTATTGTTGCCATCCATTTTTCTTTTCCACTGACTACTTCTACTAGAAGGCTTTCGCTGCGTCGTTTTGCCAGCGAGACTTGGATGATGGTCCTGGGGCCGTCGACTCCTGCTACCAACTTCTGCCCCGCGAAGTTGGTGCTTAAGCATTTCCCGACTGATGGCTTCGGGAAGGTTGACCGGCTTCTTGATAGCTGTTTCTGCGGGTTTCTTCCCCTATTTGCTTGTCACCACAGTGAGGGCAGTCTTTTCGTCGCACCGGTTCTTTACACTGCCTTTGAAGGTGTCCTATTTTATTGCAATTCCAGCAGCGCATTATTCGTCTATCCCGTCGAGTATCTCGTTCCTCGGCACTAATTCTTGTGCAGGAACATTCGACAGATGCTACTTCCCTGACGAAATGTGTTCCCCTGGAAGCTTGATTGGCTGCTTCCATCGCCAGAGCGAAGGCAAGTGCTTCAGCAAGGGTTCTTTTCCCGGCCATCCTTACTGCTGACTGTAGCTTCGAATATGCAATCCCCCTGATAAATGCATCTTTTGCCATTTCGTCGATAATTTCCTGGCCTGCGGTGGGGTATGACAGATGCGCAAGTCTACTCACGTCTGCTTGGAGCTGCTGCAGTGTTTCTCCTCTTTGCTGCGTTCGGCTTTGCAATTGGACCTTGTAGACCTCCTGCATGTGGCTGTCCCCAAACCGTTTCTCGATAGCCTGCACTAAAGTCACATAATCTTTATGCTTTTCGATGTCTACTGTTTGCAACAATTCTGCTGCAGGACCGTGCAAGGCCATTGTTAGGGCAAAGCACTTTTCCTCATTGTCCCAGTCGTTTGCACAGGCAGCCATTTCAAACTGCTTCTTATAAGTAGACCATGAGGTCTGGCCATCGAATGAGGGAGGCTTCAACTCTTTTCTCCTTGGACCGCTTAAAGAACATTCTCGCAGTTTCTGTTTTCGCACTGTGTCGAGCTCTTTTGCCAGTTGCTGAACTTTGCTGTCCATTTCTTCGAATTTTTCGCCAACATTCTTCTCTATTGTATCAAATTTGTCATCAACGTTCTTCTCTATTCTTTCAAATTTGTCATCGATTTCTTCGAATTTTTGCTGAAGAGTGTTATTTTGTTCTTCCAGTTTTTGTTCTAGACTATTCTTTTGTTCGTCGAATTTTTGTTCAATGCTGCTCTTCTGCTCGTCTAGATTTTTCTTTTGTTCATCCAACTTTTGTTCGAGACTATTCTTTTGTTCATCCAGCTTTTGCTCGAGACTATTCTTTTGTTCTTCCAGATTTTTCTTTTGTTCGTCCATTTTTAATAAGAGGAGTTGCATCATTGCAGCCATGTCATTGCCGGTATTTGTCTGTTCATCCTCGTCAACATCAAAGGAATATGCATCAGGATCATGTCCCTCGTTGTTCAAAGCCTCCTGAAGTCGAGGTCACTTTTTCCTCCACTGGCGCCGAGGCTTCTCTTGTTCAACTCGGATTTGAGTTGAACGAGGGTCAACTGCAATAGTTTTCGACCCATTCTAGCTTTTTCAAATAGTCAGAAAACACAGTTTTTTTTTTTTTTTTTTTTTTTTTTTTTTTTTTTTTTTTTTTTTTTTTTACACACAATAAGTCCTATCCCACTTCTGACACCAATGTAGAATGTTTGTGTGGGTACAAATAATAGAACTTATTCTTTTCAATACAAATCCCTTTTATTCAGTACAGTTACAATTCACTATTTAATTCTTTCTCTCAGTACAATTCAATTTCTCAACCACTTATACTTTTCTTATCTTTTACTTAAACCACTTAATCACTTCTTCTAATTAACACTTCAAATTCAACTTTGGAACTGATTTGCATACCTTTGGGATGCTGGTATTTATACTCGAATGACATACTTCGAGAACAATCCTCGCCATCCAGCGTCCGATACAATTTCCAATTTGCTAGAAAATTCGATTCTACTCTCCAGTTGCTAATCCAGTATCGAAACCTTCTAATCTTCGAGTTTCGACATTTTCTGCTAGATGTCGCTGCTCACATTTGAGTGGTTATCACAGTATTAAAATAAGCAAAAGTTTCATTTTCTGATACAGCGTTGCCCATCTCGGTGTGCACTTCCACTTTCAGTGTTACGTATTAGTACTCGTATCGTCTGCACTGAATTCCTCTTGAATAAACTCTTCGCTATTTTCGTCTCCAAATATAGGAATGTGGTTGCTAATACTAAAATTTTGTTGACCATATTAGGGTTGGCTGCGTTGATATATTTAAGGCGACGAAATCTTTCTTTCAGCAATGAGAATTTTGTTGAAAATTAAATCACATACATACAGTTCATTTGTCATATTCATTACATTCTTTATATTGTAAAATGTTTGTGTGTGTACAAATAATAGAACTTATTCTTTTCAATACAAATCCCTTTATTCAGTACAGTTACAATTCACTATTTAATTCTTTCTCTCAGTACAATCCAATTTCTCAACCACTTATACTTTTCTTATCTTTTACTTAAACCACTTAATCACTTCTCCTAATTAACACTTCAAATTACACTTTAGAACTAACTTGCATACCTTGGGGATGCTGGTATTTATACTCGAATGACATACTTCGAGAACAATCCTCGCCATCCAGCGTCCCATACAATTTCCAATTTGCTAGAAAATTCGATTCCACTCTCCAGTCGAGACTTTGTTATTCCAGTATCGAAATCTTCTGGTCTTCGAGTATCGACATTTTCTGCTAGATGTCGCTGCTCACATTTAAGTGGTTATCACAATATTAATCACATACATACAGTGCATTGCCCTATTAACTTATATTTACTCACACTTAATCACATATTTCATTTACCATACATTATATTGTTAGTTATTATTAACATACATACGAACTGGAGAAGTTTGTTTTGTCAGTTAGTTACCATGTCGACCCGACAAGTTCGGTTAATAAAACTGTTAATTTAGAAAGAAAGCTAAAGTGTTTCCTTTTTTCGAATATAAAATCTCACAATTTGGTGCCGAACCCTGGACAAATCGCGGACAGCTTAAATAAATTTGTGGTAGATCGACGATTACAATATATACAATATATTACAATATATTTTGTGTTTTTGGAGAACATGGAATTTCAAGCACGTGCTGGATACCGCACCCAAATCACTAAAATAGTGAATGAAGCTACTGAGTATCTAAAAACCTGCAATATAACTGTAAGGGACACAGAGGATTTGCCGCAATTGCACTCCATAGAAGAAGAACTTGCAACATACCTTCAGCGCTTACCGACGGCCAGGGATAATCTTTGTTCGATTGACAAAGATCTTCACGATCGGAAATTAGAGGACAAAAATCCTGAGAGAATAGCCGTATATGAAGACAACGAGGTAGGTATGATAGCGCGATTACAAGTACAGCGCCTTAATCCGTGCCAAAATGAGGGCAACATTTCGCACGCATCAGTGTCAACGAGCCCACGATGGATTTATTTGCCTAAATTGAAGTTAAAGACATTTTCCGGTGAGCATTAGGAATGGCTACCATTCTGGGAAAATTTTCAGTCTAACATTCACCAAAACGAAGGTCTTTCTGGCGCCGAAAAGTTTAGTTACCTACAATCAGTTTTAAAGGGTAATGCGGTAAATACTATATCAGGATTTACTTCTACTGATGCCTGTTACGATTGTGCTATCTCACTTCTCCAGGAGGAATGGAGAAGTGAAAAATTGAAAATTGAGTCTGCCAACCGTACATCATAAGACAGATGGAACAGGATTACGCAATTTGTACAATACGGTTATCTCTTGTAGTCGCTCACTAACAGCCTTAGGTGTTCCCTCATCGCATTACTATATAATGCAAAAAACCGTTCTTCTGAAGTGTCAAACGGTAAAATGAGAACGAAGTAACATCTGATAGTGGTTCCACTATTTCGTTCGACGGCGATAAACAAGTCAAAAATATAATCGGTTTTTTGAAGCAAGAAGTAGGATCAATCGAAAGATCAACCGTTAGAAAGGCACAAAAAGTACGAGCAAAAAATACGCACACACATCCATCGATAGCAGCAGGATTATTCACGCCTACAGTTAATATGCAGTGCGTTTTCAATACCAAAGAGTTTAATAAGCCGCGAACAGTAGAAGAAAAGAGTGCCGGTAGATGTATCCGATGTACATACAAAGGCCACACCGCAAAGTTTTGCAGCGCCAAAGGTTTGTTTTGCAAAATCTGTAAGCGCAAGCATGATACTGTTTAGTGTAAAGCTAATAATAAAACATCCACTGGAACGTCAATCGAAATAAAATCAGCTGGACAACACCGTTGGACGAATCCAGTAGTGAATTTGTGCATACCACAAGTGGAAAAACAAAGCCCAAACAGTGTTTTTTTTTGCAGAACGCACGTGTAATGGCTCTTTACCAGTAAAATCGAATCAAAAAAATCTATTTGTGCGTATTATGATTGACGGTGGCAGCCAGCGGACTTATGTAAAAGAAACGATTGTGAATAAACTTAATTTGCCTGTGGTCGGTCACATTAATTTATCGGTCATAGCATTTGGTAATAAGGAGATTCCTAGTTACAAAGAACTGAAGACGGTGAAAATGTGTTTTGCGAAGCCAGTTTGATAGCCGATCAGTGGAGCTTGTTGCTGCGGTAATCCCTAATATTTGTCCAGATGTACTACCAGCGCCAGAGGCTCATAAATCACAGTTAGTTGGTGTTTGTTTGGCTGACTCAGTGGTTAACAATCGTAGACAGGAGAAAGGCTTGTGTATTTTGGTGGGAGCGGACTATTTCTGGAAGGTGGTTACGGGCAAGTACAAAAAGTTAATAGCCCGATTGTCTGCAGTGGACCGAGTGAAACAGGTAATAATGAAAGTTTTTGTGATAAAGTATCTACGCTTTGCAGTTTTTCAGTAGAAAGTTTGTGGAACTTAGAGACTTTGGGTATAAAGAGCGATGTTGCTGAAATGAACACATACACACAAGACCTTCAAAAGAAATGTATACGGAAAACAGCGAACAGGTACGAAGCCAAATTGCCATGGAAAAGTCTATATCTTCAATTGGAACCTAATAAACATCAGGCTGTTTCACGACTTTATTCCCTCACAAAGAGGCTTTCGAGAGAACCTATGAAGCTGAAGGAGTACGACACTGCTATGCGCGAATTTATTTACTCAGGGTTTGCAGAACCCGTATCTACTCATGAAACAACATCCACCACGAAGTATATGCCACATAATCCTGTTTATCGTCCTGATAAAGCAACTACCAAAATCCTCATAGTTTTCGATGCGTCGTCAAGAAGTCAAGGTAATTTGCCATTGATTGATTGTTTGTGGACCGGTTCCTATTTGCTGTCGGACATACTTTTCGTAATATTGGGATTCCGAGTAGGTGAAATCGGATTGATTGCCGATATTGAGAAAGCATTCCTGCAAATCTCTTTAGCGGAGGAGGATCGCGACAGCCATCGATTCACATGGTTCTCAGAACCACTTCTTTCTGTTAAAAATTTTCCTTCGCTGTGTGAATACAGAATGACACGCGTCACCTTCGGTTTGACATGTAGCTCTTTCCTTCTTTCAGCAACATTAGAGCTTCACAACTGGATGTGTTTCCAGAAACACGCTTAAGATTAAAAAGGGCCTTTTACGTTTACGTTTATCAAGAATCCGTGGATGTGCTTAAACGTGCTAATATGAATTTGAGGAAATGGGCTATTAACGATATGAGTGTGCAAAAAGATCTTGGCATAGAATCTGGCGAGTGTGTTCAAATGGTTTTTTTTTGCAGTTTTTATGCATTCTTATTTTTTTAACTTAAATTACTCTTAGATGCTAAACAAAAAACGCTTAAAAATTAGCTTAAATTACTTACAAATAATCTTATTCTAACTTACTGGCCCCATGCGGGCACTCTAAGTTAATATGTGTTCAAATGGTATTAGGTTCGAGGTGGAATGCTTTGAGCGACGAATTAATGATTAACTATAACTTCGATGATATTCAAAACTTTGAATGTGCTACGAAAAGAAATTTGTTGAAAGTGATTGCACGTGTTTACGATCCTTTAGGATATTTAAGTCCAATTATCATCAGGCTTAAAATTCTTTTCCAACCGCTCTGGAGCAATAATCTTAGTTGGGATGAGCAGTTGAATCCTGAATTACTTAAAAAATGGAACGTGTGCTTGAAAAATTTTTATCAAATTGCGAATTTGCCCTTGTCCAGATGGCTCGGTATTAATATGGACACCAAAGTAAAAGAAATGCACGTATTTGCGGATGCGAGCTCCAAACGCCTTGAGCGGTGGCTTTTCTTCGCGTTGAAGATCTGAAGTCTGGGGTTCAAGTTAAGTTTGTTTGCGCCAAGCCACGTGTTGCGGCTTTGAAGAAAGCTAATGCAGATGATCTTAGTTTACCGAAGCTGGAGCTTACTGCCGCGTTGATTGCTGCTCGCTTACATGCTTACTTCAGGAAGTCTGGTGGACCGGTTGACAAATATTATTTATAGACAGATTCACAGATAATACTGCACTAGATTCAGGGAGATGCGCGAAAATGGAAGCCCTATGTTTTTAATCGTGTTCGAGAGATCCAAGAGCTCACTAACGTCGATGATTGGCGGCACTGTACAGGTAGTGAAAATCCAGCAGACCTGATTACGAGTGGAATATCCATCGACAAATTCGCTACGTCAACACTTTGGAAGGATGGTCCGCCATGGCTAAAACGACGCAAAAATGAGTGGCTCATTGGTAGTCATGATCACGAAAAGGTTATTACGCTAACGGCTTACGAGGAAACCAAAGTAAGTAAGGTCCCTGAAGCTGTGGATCCTATATTGCCTTATGATGCCTTTAGTAATTTCCTGAAGTTTCTGAGAATCACCGCTTAAGTTTTTCGTGTGGTCAACGTCCTTTTGGGTAGGGAAAGGCCACAAGCGCAATTTCTCACGGCGAAGGATATGCAACATGCAAAGATATATTGGTTGAAGTATTTTCAAAATATTAGTTTTTTTAATGAAATTTTATCTTTAGAAATGGATTCTCTGTAGAAGTAACCCTTCTTCTTTCCAATTCAATAAAAAGCGTTCCCTCTCTTTCGGACAATCTTCCCGCCCGCGTCAATGTGAACAAAGTGCCTGTTTCGAATATAAAATCTCACAAATTTCGCAGCAAAAATTATAAGTTGACCTTTAATTTAAATCGATATACTTTCATAGCACAAGTGTTCACATAATTTTATGTATGTATTACATCCGTACGGCACCCAATTTACCCTTTTTTATCCTTTCTAATACTATGAATTAGTTATCCAAAAGCATCAACAAGTTTTAAGTAAGAATTGAAAATAAATGTCCAAATAAGACGAATATGACATATGGAAAAGTCATCTGTATTTGCAGGCAAATTGGAGTTCCATATGTTAGGTTTGACTGAAATTTCAGTCCCTAGAATTCGGAACGCGCTCATTGTTTCGGATGATTTTTATAAGAATTAAAGAAGTCACATGACAATGGATTTCCATGGACTAAATACCGAAAATAAGATCTTGTTATAAAATAGGGTTTTAGGAGGGTTGAAGGTAGGAAGGTAGGAAGAAAATGGTTTTAGCAGGATGACTTAAGGGGGAAGATAGGATTATAAAGAGGGCGTTGGAGATGAGAAGGTGAGAGGAAACCAGGATGTGGACCGGACTGGGAAAGGAACGGAAAGGATGCTTTGGAGTGAGGAGCGTGGCATGCTTGCTAGGCACGGCTAGGCTCGCCGGATGGGGCTGGTACTTGTCCCCACTCCTTGACAGGACCTACTACAACAAAAAAACATAAATCATGCTGACATACAATTCAAAACAATAACCATATTAACGGACGGAACTTACGATGCTGAGGGACGCTGTGGTGTTGAGCAGCGCTGGCCATTTCCCTCCTAACCTGGAAATCCGGTGGCAGACTTCAGGATTTCCCCAATGATCGGACATCGTCTCATCCGCTCACATCATCTCTAGCCGAAATCTACTTACCTAACAAACTATCTGAAAATCTTTTTAGTACCGCATGGTAGCGCCTATTAGTATGCTATGGAAAAAAATATTTTTTGTTTTTATTTTTATTTTGCCTTACATTTATAGCATACCCTCAGGCTCTACAAAACTGCTTAGACGTACTTCTATATATTGTAAAATGTTTGTGTGGGTACAAATAATAGAACTTATTCTTTTCAATACAAATCCCTTTATTCAGTACAGTTACAATTCACTATTTAATTCTTTCTCTCAGTACAATCCAATTTCTCAACCACTTTTACTTTTCTTATCTTTTACTTAAACCACTTAATCACTTCTCCTACTTAACACTTCAAATTACACTTTAGAACTGATTTGCATACCTTTGGGATGCTGGTATTTATACTCGAATGACATACTTCGAGAACAATCCTCGCCATCCAACGTCCCATACAATTTCCAATTTGCTAGAAAATTCGATTCCACTCTCCAGTCGAGACTTTGTTATTCCAATATCGAAATCTTCTGGTCTTCGACATTTTCTGCTAGATGTCGCTGCTCACATTTGAGTGGTTATCACATTGCTACCTCCCTACAGTTGTTCGTCCCGAACAACTTCGTCATTCAGCATCCCGTTGAACTGACACATTCTATCCAAATGGACCACTTTCAATTTTCCTCGATTCCCACGCTGGATCCGGTAGACAACGTCATTAATGCGGGTTATCACCTTGTATGGACCTTCCCAGTCCTGTTGCAATTTTGGTGATTTGCCTTTCTTACGCTGAGGATTATACAGCCAAACCAGATCTCCTTCGTTGAAACCGGAAGATTTCGCCTTGATATCGTACCTAGTTTTCATGCGGCTGCTTGCTAGCTTCATCTTTTCTCTGGTGTCTTCATGCAATCCTGCCCATGGCAAAATCAGTTTTTCATTGTATAATTGGAACTCAGACAAAAAAATTCTGCGTGTGAAGGCATAACACTGACACGTAGATTTGGCTGTTATAAGAGTTTCAAGCAATGAAAAAAATACTGGGAATTATATCTCGAATGACTCTGAGTGAAGAAAAAACTCTCCGTCCTATTCGGACTCCCACCCCTGGAGAGCAAACATAGAAACCAAACACACCTGAGTTTCAAACCACTACAAAAACAATTTTCCTTTCTCCTCCTTCTATCTTTCCGCCCGCGCCCTGGCAACAGTAAAAGGGTATCAACCCCTTAGGCGCGCGTAAATTATAAAAATAAAAAAAAATAAAAAATTTACGAATCCTGCTGCGTAAGTCATTCACGTACTCGTTCACCTCTTTGGGCTCCGTCGGTGGGGATCCGAATCGCTCGACCATTCCATCAGATTGAGGGTGTAGTGGCGTTGTCCTTGTCTTTCTTATTCCCAAATATTGACATATTTCCTGGAAGACTTTTGATTCAAAGTTTCGCCCTTGATCAGAGTGCAGCTCCATTGGGACCCAAATCTTCTCACCCAGTTGTTGACTATCTGTTCGGCTACGGTCTTAGCCTCTTGATTTGGGATGGCAAACACTTCCGGCCACTTACTGAAGTAATCCATGACTACGAGGGTATATCGGTTTCCATTAAAGGTTTCGGGAAACGGCCCAGCGATGTCAATGGCTATTCGTTCGAAAGGTGCTCCGACATTGTATTGTTGCATTTGTCCATGTGGCTTTACTTTTGGACCCTTGGTAGCCGCACATCTTATGCACTTTTTGCACCAATTCTCGACATCTTGTTTAGCGCTTAGCCAATAGAAACGTTCCCTTACCTTTTCCAACGTCTTGTTTATTCCCAAATGGCCTCCTGAGATTCCGTCATGTATTTCATGGAGCACTTGGTTGACTCTGGACCGAGGCACAATTAGCTGCATACGAGATGTTGTCCCATCTGCACTTTCCCATTTTCTCTTCAGCAATCCATCTTGCACAAAAAGCGAGTCCCACTGTGCCCAGTATGCCTTCAGAGTTTGGCTCCGATCTGATATCTGCTGCCAACTTGGTCTTTCCTCGTGTTCTTTCCAGGCCAATATTGGTTCGATGTCATTGTCTGCCTGTTGGGAGGAACGGATTTCGTCTATACTCCAACCCTCTATTGGCTCAGTCCTGATCTGCCTGTTCTTTTGCTTCTTTACGATTGCAGTGTTCGTATTTTACTCCGCACGATCGACGAGAGAGAGCATCAGCATTTGAGTGGAGTGTTCCCTTGCGGTGTTGCACTTCAAAGTCGTAGCCCTGCAACTGCTCGATCCATCTTGCAACTTGGCCTTCAGGGTTCTTAAATTGGAGTAGCCATTTCAGAGCTGCGTGGTCTGTCCGGAGGATGAACTTTTGTCCGTAGAGGTACTTATGGAAATGCTTCGTAGCCAGAATTAAAGCCAGAAGCTCGCGCCGGGTTACACAGTAGTTCCGTTCAGGTCTGGAGAGTACTTTGCTGTAATATGCGACCACTTTCTCTTGACCGTCATGAACTTGGGAGATCACAGCTCCGACCCCAACATTGCTAGCGTCTGCGTCCACGATGAACATTTTTCCGGGCGTCGGGTAACCCAAGATGGGGGCATTGCACAGCTGTCGCTTCAGTTCTTGAAATGCTTTTTCGCATTCTCCAGACCACCTGAACTGTCGGCCTTTTTCCGTAAGTTGATGCAGGCTCTTTGCAATGCCAGCAATATCCTTTACGAACCTTCTGTAATACGTGGCGAGGCCCAAGAAGCTTCTCAGTTGGTGTTTATCTTTTGGAGAAGGCCAACTTTTCACGGCTTCGATTTTGTCAGGATCCGTTCTTACTCCTTCCGCTGATATAATGTGACCCAAATATTTTACTTCCGGACGGAACAAGGCGCACTTTTCTGGGTTGAGTTTTAAATGAGCACTTCGTAGCCTCTCAAACACTTCTTTTAGATTTTCGCGGTGCTCCTCGTACGTCTTACCTATGACGATAACGTCGTCCAAATATACTAGGCAGGTTTTCCAGGTGAGTCCTTGCAATGTTCGTTCCATTAGTCGCTCGAAGGTGGCCGGAGCGTTGCACAGTCCAAACGGCATCACTGCAAACTGCCAAAGACCGCTTCCTGTAGTGAAGGCAGTTTTCTCACGATCCGCACGATTTATCTCTACCTGCCAGTAACCGCTCTTCAAGTCAAGTGTTGAAAACCATTTCGCTCCAGAAAGCATATCCAAAGTGTCATCGATTCTCGGAAGTGGGTAGCTGTCCTTTTTAGTGACATCATTGAGACGTCGGTAGTCTACACAAAATCTCGTGCTGCCATCTTTCTTCTTCACGAGGACCACTGGAGATGCCCACGGACTTTGCGATTCTTCAATCGCTCCCTCAGCTTTCATCTTCGACATCATTTCGGCAACTTCTGTTTGCTTTGCCAATGGAAGACGCCTTGCAGGTTGACGGATTGGTCGAGCGTCTCCGGTGTCAATGTGGTGTTGAACAATATGCGTACGTCCATATTCTCCGTCTTGTGTAGCAAATATATCAGCGTACTCACCGATTAGTTTTTCTGCCAGGATTCGCTGGTCTTCGTCCAGATTACAGAGGCTGAGAATTTTGTTCTTGATTTTTATGCTCTGAACTGTTGTGACCGGTTTTGCACCCTTTTTTTCCGTTGTGGTCGATATAGCCTCAACAGGTACGCATTTTCCCACTATCTCCCCCTTTTTCACCTTTACACTGAATGTCTTTGGATTTAGAATCCTTACAGGGACCATGTTGTTCTTTGGCTCCACTAAGGTCTTTCCCACCATGAAGTCTCTTTTCTTTTCTGGCTCCATCAAATAGAATCGGTGGCTACCAGGACCACCTTCCACTTTTGCCCACAAAATTGCTTCTGACGAAGGCTCTAGACTCTGATTGCTGCAGATAACGACATTTGAGACTGTGGTATTGGCATTTCCGTATATCATTGGTATCTCCATGTTTCCGTATTTCAGGGTTTGTGCCCCCAAGTCGACTACAAATCCATGTTCTCTCATGAAGTCTGTACCAATGATGCACTCGTCACATATGTCAGCTACCAGAAACGCGTGAGTGAATGTTATTCCGGCCAATTGGATTTTTATGCAAACTTCACCATATACCTTAATTGTTGCTCCTGTAGCTGTTCGCAAGCTGCAACTGCTGGTGTTATGCAGCCAAGACTTCTGCACAAGATTCCTCCTGATGAATGAGGCCGTGGCTCCGGTGTCTATTGTTGCCATCCATTTTTCTTTCCCACTGACTACTTCTACTAGAAGGCTTTCGCTGCATCGTTTTGCCAGCGAGACTTGGATGATGGTCCTGGGGCCGTCGACTCCTGCTACCAACTTCTGCCCCGCGAAGTTGGTGCTTAAGCATTTCCCGACTGATGGCTTCGGGAAGGTTGACCGGCTGTTTCTGCGGGTTTCTTCCTCTATTTGCTTGTCACCACAGTGAGGGCAGTCTTTTCGTCGCACCGGTTCTTTACACTGCCTTTGAAGGTGTCCTATTTTATTGCAATTCCAGCAGCGCATTATCCGTCTATCCCGTCGAGTATCTCGTTCCTCGGCACTAATTCTTGTGCAGGAGCATTCGATAGATGTTACTTCCCTGACGAAATGTGTTCCCCTGGAAGCCTGATTGGCTGCTTCCATCGCCAGAGCGAAGGCAAGTGCTTCAGCAAGGGTTCTTTTCCCGGCCATCCTTACTGCTGACTGTAGCTTCGAATCTGCAATTCCCCTGATAAATGCATCTTTTGCCATTTCGTCGATAATTTCCTGGCCTGCGGTGGGGTATGACAGATGTGCAAGTCTACTCACGTCTGCTTGGAGCTGCTGCAGTGTTTCTCCTCTTTGCTGCGTTCGGCTTTGCAATTGGACTTTGTAGACCTCCTGCATGTGGCTGTCCCCAAACCGTTTCTCTATAGCCTGTACTAAAGTCACATAATCTTTATGCTTTTCGATGTCTACTGTTTGCAACAATTCTGCTGCAGGACCGTGCAAGGCCATTGTTAGGGCAAAGCACTTTTCCTCATTGTCCCAGTCGTTTGCACAGGCAGCCATTTCAAACTGCTTCTTAAAAGTAGACCATGAGGTCTGACCATCGAATGAGGGAGGCTTCAAATCTTTTCTCCTTGGACCGCTTAAAGAACATTCTCGCAGTTTCTGTTTTCGCACTGTGTCGAGCTCTTTTGTTAGTTGCTGAACTTTGCTGTCCATTTCTTCGAATTTTTCGCCAACATTCTTCTCTATTATATCAAATTTGTCATCAACGTTCTTCTCTATTCTATCAAATTTGTCATCAACGTTCTTCTCTATTCTTTCAAATTTGTCATCGATTTCTTTGAATTTTTGCTGGAGAATGTTATTTTGTTCTTCCAGTTTTTGTTCTAGACTATTCTTTTGTTCGTTGACTTTTTGTTCAATGCTGCTCTTCTGCTCGTCTAGATTTTTCTTTTGTTCATCCAGCTTTTGTTCGAGGCTATTCTTTTGTTCTTCCAGATTTTTCTTTTGTTCATCCGGCTTTTGTTCGAGGCTATTCTTTTGTTCTTCCAGATTTTTCTTTTGTTCGTCCATTTTTAATAAGAGGAGTTGCATCATTGCAGCCATGTCATTGCCGGTACTTGTCTGTTCATCCTCGTCAACATCAAAGCAATATGCATCAGGATCATGTCCCTCGTTGTTCAAAGCCTCCTGAAGACGGAGCACCAGGTCACTTTTTCCTCCACTGGCGCTGAGGCTTCTCTTGTTCAACTCGGATTTGAGTTGGACGAGGGTCAACTGCAATAGTTTTCGACCCATTCTAGCTTTTTCAAATAGTCAGAAAACACTTTTTTTTTTTTTTTTTTACACACAATGAGTCCTATCCCACTTCTGACACCAATGTAGAATGTTTGTGTGGGTACAAATAATAGAACTTATTATTTTCAATACAAATCCCTTTATTCAGTACAGTTTCAATTCACTATTTAATTGACACCCGGTAAAGTGCTTTCAGCGCCCCTTGGTGGCATTTTTTGTACCTCCACGACTGGACAGATTTTGGCTGGGAGCAAAATCATATGTAAAGATTAATTTCGGTGTGGAACAAAATAAATAAATTAGTTTAAGAATTTATTTTTGTCTGATCAGAATAAAGTTGAAATGTCGAGAAAAAATACGCGAGTTTCGAAATAAGTGCTTGTGAAGTGTGTAGATGGGTTAATTTGAATAGAATCGTGCTTTAAAAAATGTAAACAAAGCACTTGTGAAACACGAACAAATTGTTGTTTGTTACTTTTATATTAAATGTTTAGTGAATACTGTGTAATATAGTGTCTTTTTGTTAAATATATGGTTAAACAAATCAATAAAATAGTGAAATGCTGCTGAAAATTAGCATAGATGGAATACTACACATGTGTATGTATATGCATATACTCATAGCAGAATATTTTAAAAGGACTATTTCGTTTGGTGAAAGTGAAAGAATACTGAAAGCTGGTTGCAATTACTCTCTTGCACTTGATCCGGCTTCAATTATAACTTAAAAACCAAACCAATTTGCACCAACTTTTCAGTTTCACCAGCGGAAACATTCCCCTTGAAATAATATTGCTGTAACATTAATAGGATTCCATCTATGAAAACTTTAAGTTGTATTTCACTGTCTTTATTGACTTGTTTAACAATATATTAAATAAACACTTTATATTATTCACTACGAACTTAATATTGAATAAAGAAATAACAAGAAAAACAATTTCTTCGCGTTTAACAAATGCTTTGTTTACATTTTTTAAAGCACGATTCTATTTAAACTATCCCATCTAAACACTTCACAAGCACTTATTTCGAAACTCGCGTATCTTTTCTCAAAATTTTAAGCCAACACGTATTTGAAAACAAAAATTTCTTTAACAAAATTAATAATATTATTCCGTACCGAATTTTCACTTTTCATACGAATTTGCTCGAGCTAACGATCTGTCAGAAATTTATATAGTCGATATAGTACAAAAAATTTCCGCAAGAATTTTCGTTCCGGGTGTCAATTCTTTCTCTCAGTACAATTCAATTCCTCAACCACTTATACTTTTCTTATTTTTTACTTAAACCACTTAATCACTTCTTCTAATTAACACTTCAAATTCAACTTTGGAACTGATTTGCATACCTTTGGGATGCTGGTATTTATACTCGAATGACATACTTCGAGAACAATCCTCGCCATCCAGCGTCCCATACAATTTCCAATTTGCTAGAAAATTCGATTCCACTCTCCAGTCGAGACTTTGCTAATCCAGTATCGAAATCTTCTAGTCTTCGAGTTTCGACATTTTCTGCTAGATGTCGCTGCTCACATTTAAGTGGTTATCACAATAGAAACAGCAAAAACAGACAGCAGTGACAGCAATAGTATTGTTTTTCTGCCACAAATTTCTGCGAAGCTTTCCTAGCAATTAAGTTATCTCACGCTAATTCTATGTGAGTCATCGTCATCGCAATTTTGTTAGTGGTTTACGACAGAGCTTAAGTATTTAATGTATTCAGACTACGATTCAGTGGCTTCTTCTAAAAAGATGTCAGAAATTGGCAATGCAAGTTTACGGTCTTCGTACGACTAATTCTAAATTTGTTATCTTCTGGCGCTGAAGAGAAGATCAGTTTTCAGTTCAGTTTATATGCATTTTTATTGTGTTGTATTAATTAACACTTACAAGCTATACAAAAAAACGCTTAAAATTAGCTTAATTAACTTAAAATTATCTTATTCTAATTTACTGGCCCCCTGCGGGCACTCTAAGTTAAACCTAATACTTAAACTATATCTTTCGACGTTTTGACAGGTTTTGTTCTTGTTCTTATAGTTAGGACAATACAGCTTAAACTAAGAAAACATTTTTAAATAAAAAAAAAAACTTAGTATATGAACTATTTTGATTTTAATTTTATTATAAAACTTAAAACTAAAAACTTACAGACTACCAAAAAATAAATCTTAATCTACTTAACCTACTTACATCTAACCCAAACATAGCCATACATAAATATATATATACATAATATGTATATACATAATATATAAATGCATGTGTATATATATATTTTTTTTTTTAATTTTTTATTATTTTTTTTTGTTGGTTTTTAATTAACTTAATCCTACCTAAAACTATGTAAGCCGGCCAAGGCTAATGAAATAGTCAGACGACCGACTTTGCTTCCTATGGAGCTACCTATGTAGTACTGGAGGAATTGGACGACGAAACTTCCCCTCCTTCAACTAACCACCAAAATTGTTGGTGCTGCCGAGCAACATCCCTCATGTCGCGAGTCCCTACCGCCCTACTGAACCGGAGATGCTCCGCACTGCCGTGTGCGACGTCTCTGTCGTAGTTGAATCGCCTGTTCGAGCGACGTGGAAGATTAGCTGCACCGCCAATCTGTCCTGGATCAGACCTTTACTATCTAGATAGAGGAACGCTTCTGGAGGAATACAGACGTCGAAGCGAACTCTCTCGTGATACATATAAGCAAGCCCCGGAGATCAGGTTGTTCAATGAGGTCCTTGCTCTTGCAACGTGCCTTCGAGTCAACTTAATGACAAAATTGTCCACTCTTATTAGGTTCGCCCTATTGTACAAGACCTCATTGGGATAGAATTTGATGTACTGAGACTCTGGTGTTCTGTATAAGCGAAGACAAGTCCTAAGACAAGCCCTCTCAAACACCCGAATCTTTTCCAATAAACTTGCTCTCACGTTGAACCACACGGGACATCCAAATACAAGCATGGGCCTGATAAGTGCCATGTAGCAGATTACCTTCACCCTCACATCGAGTTGAATGTTATAGAACAGTCTCTTTGTAAGGGCAAAAGCACCTTTGGCTCTGGCCAGAGCAACATCCATATCTTTGTTAAAATACAAAAATTGATCTAGCCAGATCTCAAGGTATCTGACTGCATTTCGACAAACAAGTGGCTGTCCGTGTTGTCCCACGATAGAAAACTTTCGCCAATTCTTTCTGGTATCCCTAGAGGCCCCAGACAAAGGTGTCCTAAACAGAATGGTTTCCGACTTCTGAAAGTTGATTTTCAACTTCCAGTCATCGCAATATCGCTTAATTTTGTCGAAGTCACGTTGCAGAAGCATATTAATGACCTCAATCTTTGAACCTGATCTGTACGCGATTAAGTCGTCTGCGTACGCTATGGCATGGTGAAGTGAACCTATCAGATCACCTGTGTAAATGTTGAATAGGATCGGCGAATTTACCGCACCTTGTTGCAGACCGTTTTTAATGTTAAATGTTCCAGCAGAAGTCACATCGCCATTTTTCACGATGAACTGTCTACTGGAGAGCATATCAAAAAGAATATACAGCAGTGGTTTACTAATGCCCAACCTGTCCAGTTTGAAAAAGAGTCCCTCTAACCATACGGTATCGAAGGCCTTCTCCAAGTCAATCAGGCAGGCACCAGTGCATTGCTTCTGGCCTTTGTTCCATTGGATATCAGAAACCAGTTTAGACGCGGCATGAATGATACCATGCCCGGGGCCTTGAAACCGAACTGATTATCCGGAACTATATGTTTGTCCTCAACCCACTTAGTCAGGACTCCATTGATCACCTTCTCGAAAACTTTACTGATGTTTGGAAGGAGACTGATCGACCGGAGATTCGCCGGATTGGAAGTGTCTTTATCCCTTTTGGGGATGGGGTGTACCACCGCAGTATTCCAATGCGCTGGATAATGTGCATTATTAAACAGGGTGGTATAAATGTTCGCCGCTTCTAGAGGGAGATGTCGAAGCACAATGTTCGGTATTTCATCGGTTCCCACTGATTTCTTACTTCTAAGTGATTCGAAGATCGTTTGAAGCTCTTCCTTCGAAATGAACGGGAGTAGTACCCTATCGTTGGTGATGACATTATTTTCCATATTCTCGTCACTGAACTGGGTGAAACCCGAGCTCTTTTTTTTTTTTTGTTTTTTTTAAAGAACTTAACACTCAAGTGGGTATTAATACACTTAAAATGCCTGAACACGTGTTTTTAGGAAAATGGGACAGAGAGAGAAAGAAAGATTTTTGGGCTCAGTGGTTATTTCGCTCCATGGGTGGCATCCAACATTTAATGGGGAGACTAAATTATTAGTGTAATTGGACTTGTTATTGTATTAGAGGCAACCATTCGTCTTACGAGAATTAAGTTGCCTGAAAAAAAGAATGTCTTTCGGACGAGGCTGGATTCGAACACCGAACCTTCCGATTTGGAAGCCAACACACTACCACTCGAGCCACGGCCACCCACGAATCGCCAATTTACAATTTCATTTCGAAGGTAGAAATTGTGCACAAGGACTCAACTCTCCAGATCGTGGTTCGGGCCAATGATAACATTCGCCTTGTACACTTCCTGGAAAGTCGCTCCTATAGCCTCTACCTGCTCCTGCGGATCCTCGATCAAAAAGAAGCTGTCATCATCAACAGCCTCATTTGGATCTATGCCCGCTGCTACCAGTATTTGTTCGTTGTTCGGGCGATTTTAAGGTCGTTATTTTATTTTATTTTATTTTATTTTATTTATTTGCGGGAACATATTCGGGTTGCTGGTGTTTACAGCCCGAATTTTATTGTTCCAATACAAACTTACAGATGCTCTGTAATTTTCCTTTATTAATGTTTAGAGGTTTTTAATCGATGACTTCTGTGTCATGATCTCCGGGTTATGTCTGTCAGTAAACTGTCTGTACAAGGTTTTTAGTCTTGACAGCAGTCTACATTTATGTCGGTGCAGTGCGTCAATAGTTGCGTTGCGGAATAAGTCCTCTTCGTCAGTGTGTTGGTACCGAGGTATCGTGTTGTCCATTGTTCGTTTGATTGTCTTGTCCATTAGTCTTAGATACCTGTCAATCTCCTCGTTTGCCAGATTTCTGTTGGACGGTGGGTAGAGCGAATTCGAGGAGAGTGCTCTAGTCAGTGTTCTGGTGAAGTGTGTCCAACGCACCCTACTATAATTGTAGGAATGACTTTGAACAAACTCATCCAATTCCGCAACTTCGTTGGGAGCAGTTATTTCGGTGCTGAGACCGCAATGATCACTGTCATACACGAAAGTGCGTAGACAGTTTGTAGTTTGTTGGTTAGTGCATGTCAGTTGTATTCGTGAGTCGAACAGCAGAAGATCCAAATAAGACCCGTGTCTGGGAAACGACGGGCTATCCGTCGCCTTAAGCCCGAGTCGATACATCACACTGTGCTGTACCCCACCAATTGAATAGTAGGTTCCCTCTAGTATTTGGTGTATTATTTCCCCAATCACTATGTTTGGCGTTGAAATCTCCGCCGATAATGAAATAAATCTCCTCCAATTCCAGACTTAGGAATCGAAAAAGTGTCTCGAGCTCTGAGATGAATAAGGTGGATTCAGTGGCCTCAGGTGCGTAAACAGACACCATGTATAACCGCTTTCCGCTACGGAGAGGGATATACACGACGCATGCCTCCAGCACTCGAAACCCACGTACTACACGACTGTATATTCTTTTAAAACGCAAACCTTTTCTTACAAAGATCGCAACGCCTCCTCCTTGAGTGGAGTTAGGTCTTTTTCTTCGTACTATTTTATATCTTCTGTGCCTCATTTTGTGTCTTTTAGTAACCTTAGTTTCGCTAACCAAAAGCACATCAGGGGCTTGGTCTTTAAGCAACTTAAATAGTGTGGCTCTTCGTTCGAGCCTAATCAGTGAATTGACCTTCAGGGTTTGCTCCGCCATGTACGCACCCATTACGACTAGAGGTGCGTTAGGCCCGGCAGCAGCGCGTATATTTGATATACGCGCTTAGCCTGTTCCTGTATTTGACGCTGAAGCTGAGCCATCTGCCCCTGAATAGAAAGCAAGATAGCCAGCATGTCAGGTACAGGTTCCGGTGCTCTGGGCGCTGGGGCCTGAGAAGCTACCTTCGCTTGTTGTTCCGTATTTCCCCTACCTGCCGCCATTTGGGCATAGGTAACGTGGGGAGTAACGGCTGGGGTTTGTGAATGCACGGGTGGACGTTTAACTTCCACTTTCTGCTGCCGGGCCAGATTTATTCTTTTGATGTATTGGAACTTGGGACGGCCCCGTTATGTGTTCCTACATAACGCGCAAGAGAGTTGACTTTTTTCTGACGCTCCGTCCTTACCCAGAGCGCATTCCTCAGATTTGTGGTTCTTTCCACACTTCACGCATCGAGGCTGCATTTCGCAGTTCGATGCGGCGTGCCCGAACCTTTGGCAGCAAACACATTGTAAAACGTTGTCGCTCCGCTTTACTTTTTCCCATGATACAATCTGGTAGTCCAGGACTTTGATGCTCCTTAGACCATCCAATTTGCTATTGGGAGTCAGCTGAACCAGGAGGAATGGTAGCTTCCGCTTCTCCCTTTTGGCTCTAGCTGTGACGAATGGCTTAACCCCCACGAATTTGAGCTCGGCGCACTGCTTCTCTTTGAGCAGTGCGAGGAGTTCATCCGGATCAGTAGACGGCTCTAACCCCCTCAGCAGCATAGTTTGCAGCTTTTCACCCCTCGGTGTGAAGGAAAAGAACTCCATCGTCGTGTCCTTTGACAATTGTTTTATTTTATTATAGCGCTCCACTGAATTGCAGTGAATCGCATGCCTATCCATACTTAATCTCTTAATAAAAAAATTATTGCCTATGGCCGACTTACATAACCGGATTGTGTCTTGCAATTCCATCCTGAAGGTGTTGATTGGTGGCACCCTTTGTTTTTGTTTCTGTTCATGGTGTTGTTGTTGCTTTTGTTTCTGCGGTTGTTGCTGCTTTTGTTGTAGCTGTTTCTGCTATTGGTGTTGGTGCAACTGAGGCTTAGGTTACTGTTTCTGGTGGTGGATTGCTCCATTTGCCCGTGTTGTTGTTGGTAGGGATTTTGCTGCTCCCTTTTTCTCCTTGCCATTTGTTTGGCTTTTATATCCACAATTTGTTGTTCTAGCATTTTGATGCTACTATTCAGCGACTCGACCTGTTCTTCTTCGTCGTCTGAATCTGAGGTGCCAGTGTAACGAAACTGTTGCTTCCTCCCATGTAGCGGTCCTCTCTCACATTGGACACTGCTTTTGATGTCGTAGCCCCTTCATCATCAACCGGCATCTTTTCCGTTGAGGTAGATAGGACAGGGCGCTTTGTAGGGCTGGGAGTGCGTTTTAGCTTCCTCGTCCTCTTTGCTGTTGTCTTTACTGATCCCTCTGCTGGGTTAGCAGTCTGTGCTGCGTAGTCAGACGATGACATTTTCGTTTTTTTCCATCACGTGATACTTTTGATACTTTTACCGTGTTTAATATGGTATATTGTGAATTAAAGAAGAAAAAAAAAAAATTCGGGATTTAATCTTTGGTACCGTGACTGTTGAACACTTGCACTAGGCTACTTGGGGCCTAACACACACAATATCTATGTACTAATCTATGCTTTAGTTAACTGTTTAATTTCGCTTGCAAGCTGAAGGACTTCTTGTTTCGTTGAAAATCAGTGAACGACTGCGCTGAAGAGAAGTCGTTCCGGCTTTGTTAACATGCTGCTTTAATAGAAAATCTGGCACAACGTTAGAAAGCAACTGAATTTCTACACTGTTTTGGCGAATTCCGACTTAAACATCATCGGTGGTTTTCGCTTTCGTTTATTTAACCGTTTGTGTTAACCTCATCGTACATATCAGGCAATATTCTTCCATAAGTATTGTGATAACCACTCAAATGTGAGCAGCGACATCTAGCAGAAAATGTCGAAACTCGAAGGTTTCGATACTGGATTAGCAACTGGAGAGTAGAATCGAATTTTCTAGCAAATTGGAAATTGTATGGGACGCTGGATGGCGAGGATTGTTCTCGAAGTATGTCATTCGAGTATAAATACCAGCATCCCAAAGGTATGCAAATCAGTTCCAAAGTTGAATTTGAAGTGTTAAATTAGAAGAAGTGATTAAGTGGTTTAAGTAAAAGATAAGAAAAGTATATGTGGTTGAGAAATTGAATTGTACTGAGAGAAAGAATTAAATAGTGAATTGTAACTGTACTGAATAAAGGGATTTGTATTGAAAAGAATAAGTTCTATCATTTGTACCCACACGAACATTTTGCATTGGTGTCAGAAGTGGGATAGGACTTATTGTGTGTAAAAAAAAAAAAAAAAAAAAAAGTGTTTTCTGACTATTTGAAAAAGCTAGGATGGGTCGAAAACTATTACAATTGACCCTCGTCCAACTCAAATCCGAGTTGAACAAGAGAAGCCTCAGCGCCAGTGGAGGAAAAAGTGACCTGGTGCTCCGACTTCAGGAGGCTTTGAACAACGAGGGACATGATCCTGATGCATATTCCTTTGATGTTGACGAGGATGAACAGACAAGTACCGGCAATGACATGGCTGCGATGATGCAACTCCTCTTACTAAAAATGGAAGAACAGACGAACATTCTCCAGAACAGTCTGGAACAAAAAATGGACGAACAGAAGAATAGTCTCGAACAAAAAATCGACGAACAAAAGAATAGTCTAGAACAAAAACTGGAAGAACAAAATAACGTTCTACACCAAAAGTTCGAAGAAATGGACAGCAAAGTTCAGCAACTAACAAAAGAGCTCGACACAGTGCGAAAACAGAAACTGCGAGAATATTCTTTAAGCGGTCCAAGGAGAAAAGATTTGAAGCCTCCCTCATTCGATGGCCAGACCTCATGGTCTACTTATAAGAAGCAGTTTGAAATGGCTGCCTGTGCAAACGACTGGGACAATGAGGAAAAGTGCTTTGCCCTAACAATGGCCTTGCACGGTCCTGCAGCAGAATTGTTGCAAACAGTAGACATCGAAAAGCATAAAGACTATGTGACTTTAGTACAGGCTATAGAGAAACGGTTTGGGGATAGCCACATGCAGGAGGTCTACAAGGTCCAATTGCAAAGCCGAACGCAGCAAAGAGGAGAAACACTTCAGCAGCTCCAAGCAGACGTGAGTAGACTGGCACATCTGTCATACCCCACCGCAGGCCAGGAAATTATCGACGAAATGGCAAAAGATGCATTTATCAGGGGAATTGCAGATTCGAAGCTACAGTCAGCAGTAAGGATGGCCGGGAAAAGAACCCTTGCTGAAGCACTTGCCTTCGCTCTGGCGATGGAAGCAGCCAATCAGGCTTCCAGGGGAACACATTTCGTCAGGGAAGTAGCATCTGTCGAATGCTCCTGTACAAGAATTAGTGCCGAGGAACGAGATACTCGACGGGATAGACGAATAATGCGCTGCTGGAATTGCAATAAAATAGGACACCTTCAAAGGCAGTGTAAAGAACCGGTGCGACGAAAAGACTGCCCTCACTGTGGTGACAAGCAAATAGAGGAAGAAACCCGCAGAAACAGCTATCAAGAAGCCGGTCAACCTTCCCGAAGCCATCAGTCGGGAAATGCTTAAGCACCAACTTCGCGGGGCAGAAGTTGGTAGCAGGAGTCGACGGCCCCAGGACCATCATCCAAGTCTCGCTGGCAAAACGACGCAGCGAAAGCCTTCTAGTAGAAGTAGTCAGTGGAAAAGAAAAATGGATGGCAACAATAGACACCGGTGCCACGGCCTCAATCATCAGAAGGAATCTTGTGCAGAAGTCTTGGCTGCATAACACTAGCAGTTGCAGCTTGCGAGCAGCTACAGGAGCAACGATTAAGGTATATGGTGAAGTCCGCATAAAAATCCAACTGGCCGGAATAACATTCACTCACGCGTTTCTGGTAGCTGACATATGTGACGAGTGCATCATTGGTACAGACTTCATGAGAGAACATGGACTTATAGTCGACTTGGGGGCACAAACCCTGAAATACGGAAACATGGAGATACCAATGATATACGGAAACGCCAATACCACAGTCTCAAATGTCGTTATCTGCAGCAATCAGAGTCTAGAGCCTTCGTCAGAAGCAATTTTGTGGGCAAAAGTGGAAGGTGGTCCTGGTAGCCACCGATTCTATTTGATGGAGCCGGAAAAGAAAAGAGACTTCATGGTGGGAAAGACCTTAGTGGAGCCAAAGAACAACATGGTCCCTGTAAGGATTCTAAATCCAAAGACATTCAGTGTAAAGGTGAAAAAGGGGGAGATAGTGGGAAAATGCGTACCTGTTGAGGCTATATCGACCACAACGGAAAAAAAGTGTGCAAAACCGGTCACAACAGTTCAGAGCATAAAAATCAAGAACAAAATTCTCAGCCTCTGTAATCTGGACGAAGATCAGCGAATCCTGGCAGAAAAACTAATCGGTGAGTACGCTGATATATTTGCTACACAAGACGGAGAATATGGACGTACGCATATTGTTCAACACCACATTGACACCGGAGACGCTCGACCAATCCGTCAACCTGCAAGGCGTCTTCCATTGGCAAAGCAAACAGAAGTTGCCGAAATGATGTCGAAGATGAAAGCTGAGGGAGTGATTGAAGAATCGCAAAGTCCGTGGGCATCTCCAGTGGTCCTCGTGAAGAAGAAAGATGGCAGCACGAGATTTTGTGTAGACTACCGCCGTCTCAATGATGTCACTAAAAAGGACAGCTACCCACTTCCGAGAATCGATGACACTTTGGATATGCTTTCTGGAGCGAAATGGTTTTCAACACTTGACTTGAAGAGCGGTTACTGGCAGGTAGAGATAAATCGTGCGGATCGTGAGAAAACTGCCTTCACTACAGGAAGCGGTCTTTGGCAGTTTGCAGTGATGCCGTTTGGACTGTGCAACGCTCCGGCCACCTTCGAGCGACTAATGGAACGAACATTGCAAGGACTCACCTGGAAAACCTGCCTAGTATATTTGGACGACGTTATCGTCATAGGTAAGACGTACGAGGAGCACCGCGAAAATCTAAAAGAAGTGTTTGAGAGGCTACGAAGTGCTCATTTAAAGCTCAACCCGGAAAAGTGCGCCTTGTTTCGTCCGGAAGTAAAATATCTGGGTCACATTATATCAGCGGAAGGAGTAAGAACGGATCCTGACAAAATCGAAGCCGTGAAAAGTTGGCCTTCTCCAAAAGATAAACACCAACTGAGAAGCTTCTTGGGACTCGCCACGTATTACAGAAGGTTCGTAAAGGATTTTGCTGGCATTGCAAAGAGCCTGCATCAACTTACAGAGAAAGGCCGACAGTTCAGATGGTCTGGAGAATGCGAAAAAGCATTTCAAGAACTGAAGCGACAGCTGTGCAATGCCCCCATCTTGGGTTACCCGACGCCCGGAAAAATGTTCGTCGTGGACGCAGACGCTAGCAATGTTGGGGTCGGAGCTGTGATCTCCCAAGTTCATGACGGTCAAGAGAAAGTGGTCGCATATTACAGCAAAGTACTCTCCAGACCTGAACGGAACTACTGTGTAACCCGGCGCGAGCTTCTGGCTTTAATTCTGGCTACGAAGCATTTCCATAAGTACCTCTACGGACAAAAGTTCATTCTCCGGACAGACCACGCAGCTCTGAAATGGCTACTCCAATTTAAGAACCCTGAAGGCCAAGTTGCAAGATGGATCGAGCAGTTGCAGGGTTACGACTTTGAAGTGCAACACCGCAAGGGAACACTCCACTCAAATGCTGATGCTCTCTCTCGTCGACCATGCGGAGTAAAATGCGAACACTGCAATCGTAAAGAAGCAAAAGAACAGGCAGCTATCCAAATGATCAGGACTGAGCCAATAGAGGGTTGGAGTATAGACGAAATCCGTTCCTCCCAACAGGCAGACAATGACATCGAACCAATATTGGCCTGGAAAGAACACGAGGAAAGACCAAGCTGGCAGCAGATATCAGATCGGAGCCAAACTCTGAAGGCATACTGGGCACAGTGGGACTCGCTTTTTGTGCAAGATGGATTGCTGAAGAGAAAATGGGAAAGTGCAGATGGGACAACATCTCGTATGCAGCTAATTGTGCCACGGTCCAGAGTCAACCAAGTGCTCCATGAAATACATGACGGAATCTCAGGAGGCCATTTGGGAATAAATAAGACGTTGGGAAAGGTGAGGGAACGTTTCTATTGGCTAAGCGCTAAACAAGATGTCGAGAATTGGTGCAAAAAGTGCATAAGATGTGCGGCTACCAAGGGCCCAAAAGTAAAGCCACATGGACAAATGCAACAATACAATGTCGGAGCACCTTTCGAACGAATAGCCATCGACATCGCTGGGCCGTTTCCCGAAACCTTTAATGGAAACCGATATACTCTCGTAGTCATGGATTACTTCAGTAAGTGGCCGGAAGTGTTTGCCATCCCAAATCAAGAGGCTAAGACCGTAGCCGAACAGATAGTCAACAACTGGGTGAGCAGATTTGGGGTCCCAATGGAGCTGCACTCTGATCAAGGGCGAAACTTTGAATCAAAAGTCTTCCAGGAAATATGCCAATATTTGGGAATAAGAAAGACAAGGACAACGCCACTACACCCTCAATCTGATCGAATGGTCGAGCGATTCAATCGGACCTTGAATGAGCATCTATCTAAGGTTGTCAGCAACTGCCAGCGGGATTGGGATCGACACATACCCCTCTTCTTAATGGCCTACCGAAACGCGGTCCATAGCTCAACAGGGCACACACCATCCGAGATCTTATTTGGTCAAACAATTCGGTTGCCAAGTGAAGCAAAATTCGGATCCCCACCGACGGAGCCCAAAGAGGTGAACGAGTACGTGAATGACTTACGCAGCAGGATTCGTAAATTGCATGAAGACACCAGAGAAAAGATGAAGCTAGCAAGCAGCCGCATGAAAACTAGGTACGATATCAAGGCGAAATCTTCCGGTTTCAACGAAGGAGATCTGGTTTGGCTGTATAATCCTCAGCGTAAGAAAGGCAAATCACCAAAATTGCAACAGGACTGGGAAGGTCCATACAAGGTGATAACCCGCATTAATGACGTTGTCTACCGGATCCAGCGTGGGGATCGAGGAAAATTGAAAGTGGTCCATTTGGATAGAATGTGTCATTTCAACGGGATGCTGAATGACGAAGTTGTTCGGGACGAACAACTGTAGGGAGGGAGCAATGTGATAACCACTCAAATGTGAGCAGCGACATCTAGCAGAAAATGTCGAAACTCGAAGGTTTCGATACTGGATTAGCAACTGGAGAGTAGAATCGAATTTTCTAGCAAATTGGAAATTGTATGGGACGCTGGATGGCGAGGATTGTTCTCGAAGTATGTCATTCGAGTATAAATACCAGCATCCCAAAGGTATGCAAATCAGTTCCAAAGTTGAATTTGAAGTGTTAAATTAGAAGAAGTGATTAAGTGGTTTAAGTAAAAGATAAGAAAAGTATATGTGGTTGAGAAATTGAATTGTACTGAGAGAAAGAATTAAATAGTGAATTGTAACTGTACTGAATAAAGGGATTTGTATTGAAAAGAATAAGTTCTATCATTTGTACCCACACGAACATTTTACAGTATGTACGTCCCAAATACGTATTAAGATATTAGCGCCGTCCTGATATCATTGTCTGGGAACTCTAGCCAACGCCTTTTTTTAAATAGATGAAAACTATCTGCAGATTTTTGGATCGTCGTGATGTTTTTCCATCATTATCCATAAATTTAGAATATCTCAACCTGCGTGGAGTGTAATAATATTGCGTTGCCGACTTTCCAGAACGGTATCGTATTTTTTCACAGTTTGCGACATTAGTTTTACGATCGATAGTTATTTCAATTTCTCGTATCGCGTTTGCCTTTATGCAGTGAACAAGAAAGCTCTGCCTCTTCTAGTTAATCATCCGATTACCTCTCATCATTGAATAGCGAAAAATCACGGTCCACTGAAATACAAAATTTCTGATTGTTTTCCTTACTTCGGAGGTCATTGTGATCCGCCCCAATTACACGCCCGGGGTACATTTTTTGTACTACTTCCAAAAATTTTGTGATTTATGCTTAAATCAAATCAACAAACCTATAGGTATTATCATATACCTAGGATATTGTATGTTTATGTGCATACATATTTGCGGTCAACGAAATAAATAAACAAAAATAAAATATAAGTAACAAAAAAAATACTTCGTCTCTCTTTAATATACTACTATTCTTTCTTCTCTTTACTATTTTTTTTTTGTCTCTATGATTTTACATGCTGATGTAATTTTCTCAAATTTCTTATATTATAGTCCTGAGAAACATTACATGAAATAAATGAATGAAAATAAACGCAATAAAATAAGACACCTAAAATCAATTTTAGTACATTTAGACTGGCATGTGACAATTTGACTTGTCATAGCGCACAGAGCTTAATTTATCTGTGGATTAATAAAAAAAACTCAAATTCAATTAGTTTTTGCGAAGAAATCAATGATTTGCTTACTATATTTCTCCGCGAAGTTGCGAATTGTCAAATTGTTACAAATTTACATTCGCACAATCAAAACATTCGCGCGAATTTTACCTCAGAACTCTGTTTTGTTTGCAGGTCGCTACGACTAAATGAAAGAGTAGCTGTGAATGAAATGTCAAAATTTGCGAATATTCGCTGGGCTATGAATGGACTTTAAGCGAACTCTGAAACTTTACTCGCATTCAACAAATTTAGAACCCAATCTAATTAACCTCAAAATTCTCCTGTTTTGTTTTGGTCGTACGTCACTGCGGCTAAATGTAAAAGTAGCTGGAATGAAATGCCAAAATTTGCGAATATTCACACGTATGTATTTGCTGACCAGTAAATGGACCTTAACCCTTTCATGTCCGAATTAATTGGGGAATTTTTTTTAATGATATAAAGTTGTTAGTCCTGACCTTAGTATGAGCTGATATCAATTTCAAAGTCCTCTGTATCCTGGTTTAGCAGTTACGAAATGTTGCCTATAGGCAACATTAAGCAATAGTGGAAACATTTTAAAACACACATATTTAATTTAAGTGTGATATGACACAAAACAATTTTTTTGTGGGTTTGAACACAAATAAACCTTGCATTTAGAGCACTTTGAGCGGGGATACCCAGTGTGATATAGCCTACATCTGAATTTCGATCCCCATTCAACTCAGTGACCGATTTGGTCAAATCGTATGGTTATTGCAGGTTCATTTGTTCTTTTATAAGAACTTGACGAAGATTGTGGTGAAGGTGCTGGTGATAGTGATATGATATCAATTTCAAAGTCCTCTGTATCCTGGTTTAGCAGTTACGAAATGTTGCCTATAGGCAACATTAAGCAATAGTGGAAACATTTTAAAACACACATATTTAATTTAAGTGTGATATGACACAAAACAATTTTTTTGTGGGTTTGAACACAAATAAACCTTGCATTTAGAGCACTTTGAGCGGGGATACCCAGTGTGATATAGCCTACATCTGAATTTCGATCCCCATTCAACTCAGTGACCGATTTGGTCAAATCGTATGGTTATTGCAGGTTCATTTGTTCTTTTATAAGAACTTGACGAAGATTGTGGTGAAGGTGCTGGTGATAGTGGATCTGACTGCATTGTTGAGAAAAATGACGATGGGCGACCTCTTTTGCGAGTTGGAGCAGTTTTTTTTTTTCGTTAAGTACCTAACTCGTTAGCAATATCCAACTGAAAGTTTAGTAGTTAAATACTTGTTGCCTCCGCTTGAGTTTTTCAGGTCTCTGCGGTACAACAGCCAGCTATTGACTACTGATAAGTTTATGCCCATGCCATTCGCATATTTGGAATATTTGTTACCCCAAGGTATAGTAATACACCTATAAATCTTCTTATTACGGTGGTTTCACATTTTAATTCTGTGCCACTGGTTTGTAATGCGTATAAATTAGTTTAATCGCAGATCTTTTGTAATATCTCATCATCAAAGAACCGAGTAAAATATTCTATTGTTTGTTTGACTTGGCCGAAACTTATTTCGCTTTCCCCTATCTCTGCACTCCTGCATCTCAAACTTTCTAAATTGATATTTCAAAAACCTCTTGCACCGTTTCTTCACCCTGAATTTCATTTTCAACTTCATTGTCTTCGCCAACAATCCTCTCAATCAAACCAACCTCAATAACTTCACCTCTTTCAATTACACTTTGTAGGGTTTCTACAATAATATTTTCCAGATTCGCGGTATTTTCGCATCAGCAGAATCAAAGAGCATTATATGATTTATAGTATAACCATTATAGACCAATGTTGACTATAGGCATTGTGGTTGACAAATTACTGACCACAAGCTAAACGTTTTATCGATTTTTTTTATTTTTTTTTCCTAATTTTCTTACATGTGTTTAATTATTTTATACACAAAGTGTACACTTAAATTTCTTTATATATATTTTTTTAAATTATTTGTATTCACTTTTTGCATAAAAAAATTTTTCCATGTGCACTCAACGCCGATCAGCTACTCGTACATAGTGCATAATACTAGCAATACTTATAATAAAATATTCGCCAACAAGCTTGCACAACATATCGAGCTATTCTGAGAAAAAATTAAAATTACGGGACTTACAAGCTCAAACATATAATGTTGCCTATATATAACTCCTAATACTTGTTGCTTAATAAATTTGAATATAAAATGTATCATATATGATTTTTTATTGCTGCAATTAGTCACAATATTTTTTTTCATATTCTTTCTTTAAATTCTTTAATTTTGTTCACCCCTCTATTAGTTTTCGTAATGTAATGATGTAATTTTGTTCAGCTTGGGTTCAAATTGGCTTGTTTTGTAAAGGGGAATAAATGATTTAAAAAAATTACACATATTATTAATATTTTTAAGCATATATAATCCATTGTAAGTTAACACCTAATTTTATGCGCTTATCAAAAAATGTGGCATTTATGTATGTTAAAAAGAGGAGAAAATAGATGGAGTCAATGCCATTTAGGACCAAAATCCGACTCTGCTTTGCAAATAATTCAAACGGTTAAAGACATTATTTTCTTGTACGATAAAAGAAATAATACGTACAAATATTAAAAAAAAATAGATGGAACATTATTGTTTGTTTTTCATTCGTTTCAATAAAATTTCAAAAAATTATTCAAATGATAAATATTGCCCTTGGTAGGTAATCACATCAACGGCATTAGAAGCTTTTGCTCTCGAAATTACTGTTGCTGTTTTAATATGTTTCTGCGAATAGAAGTGCCGCAAAATCGTTGATAATGTTATGGTGCCGATTTGTGTTTTTAATTTCGATATGTTAATTCTTAAGGCTGAAAACACACCGGATGAGACAAAACGTTTTTTTATTGACTAATGAAACATAAATCCATTGATTGTTATGAAATAACACACACCAAAACAGCCGAAAAAAACATGTTTTTGACTCAATGTCTTTCATGACTGGTAGTCGAAAATACATGGCTTTGCATACGGCCAAAGTACACCGAATGCAACAAATATGTTTCAAACCAGCGTCGATAATTGCACACTTGCTTACGGCGCAGCACACACCGCATACGGCAAAACAAAGACAAGACGAAACAGAAAAACATGTCTCCTTGTTGATAGCTTTAAGTTTGATTTTCAGAAACAACTTCGGTTGCATCTCGTTTTTGCAACTTAGACAATGTATTTCGTATTCTATTATTTTGCTAATCTAAGTGGGCCAAAACTATTCCTTCCAACTACAGCAAAGTATCTCCGGTAGTCAGAATTTTGAGAGGAAGTCCGATGAATGTAAAAAAACAAAAACCATTTCAAAAGCCGCTAAAAACAAATTGATTAACTTTTTTGAAAAAATAAAAAATTAATAATAATATTATTAATAACATGGTTGGGAAGAGAAGCAAGACAAATGTAATTAGGAAAAGGTCACGAAGTTTTATCTGTCGTCGGTATTTACAAAATCATCCGAGGAAAAGAAAATAAATTACAAAGCCGTTACAGCCAAACATTTTTTGACCGAAAACGCATTAGGAAAAAGACAAGAGAGACCAAACCATTTTTTTTTTTTGACGAAGCTGCTTTTTTCTAAAGAAATCTTTTGATGTGTATAGACTGTTGTTCAATGAACAGTGAAGCATCGGGAAAAGGTACATCTTTACGATAGTTGGCTTTAGCCCAAATACTATTCGGACGCGGATATCAGGATTGGCTTCTACAAGAGAGCAATTAGAAACATCGTAGTCGTTTCTTTCAAGGTTTTAAAGAAGAAAATGATGTCAATGCGACAGATTGGGAGGAATAGCACTTTCAGCAATAACAGATTTTATTTTTTTCCTGAAGTCAAGCAGTTAATTTCATTTAAACCATATGTTTTTGTCAAACAGACTGCACACACATATATTGTTTGCTTTAACTTAAGCGTTACGTTATTGAGCAGACGTACGTAATATATTGTATAAAGAAAATAACTCCTATTAAATTGTATGAAAAAAACTTGCATTACTGGCCTAATATAGACGGCTTATGTATCTTTACGAAACATGAAGTATATAACTAATCAAATTTCGAGATGAATTACACGATACGCAAGTGGATGAAGCATGCGTGGAGATTGTTGAAAGAAAATAAACGAAACCTCTCTTCGCCCCTAATCGTAAACGATGATACGTAAACATTGAATCCAAAGCGCAGATGATTAATGTGCTTTTGTTTTGAAGTAACTTTTCACTGTCACTACACTCAGAAATAGTGATCCATTGTTGATCAGTGTTATGCCGGGAGTAACTAGATATTATTGAGCGGTCCTCCTATGAATACACAAACGCATTCAGAACAGCCAAGCAACAAGTAGTTATAGAAAGGAAACATCATTCAACCGAGTCCCTCTTAGCAAAGCACAGATAATATTCAGATTCACCCTCAAGTGTATTCAACTAACTTAGCTCTAGAAGCATGTGCTGCTAGGACAAATCAACTCAAAGTAAATGCAGAGTCTGCCAGTATTGTGTTGATATTCGCGTAATTGAATTAACTAAAGGTAACTTGATACCATCAGGTTTGGAATCCTGCTCGATTGAAGCTCGCGAAAATGAACTACGTATTACATGCACTTGACTTTCGCTGCTCCACCACTTATTGTATGATCTTTTCATCTTCCTTAGAAGATGAGTTAATTTACGTCCTACTGCGAGAAAATCAACCACGACGCCAACGAGAAGCATTCCAGAATCTGAACTTAGTTTTTTTCTTCCTTTTTATTTCGTTAAAATTACAAAAAAGATAGATTTACTTGCGAACGAAAAAAATCTATGCCTTAACAGCGTACTTCCTCTGTGGATAGATGGACCTTTTACGGATTTCCTTCAGAGTTTTCCTGTTGGCATCTCTTGGTGACAATGCTTTACGCATAGCGCGGGTGCGCTTTTTCCTCAGATCCAAAGGCTTGTACTTATGGTTCCGGAAAACTTTACGCAAGTTCTCCTTTTGCTTTTGGTGCATCACAATGTAAACACGAGCAATAGCCTTACGCACTACACGACTGTAACATAAAATTGAAAGTTAACACTACTTCACTGAGCCAAATTCAATTAGTTGGCAAACTTACATCTTTGACAGCTTCGATGGAGCCCCACCAGTGACTTTAGCTACCCGGAGGCCGAGGAGTTCATTTTTAAGTTCCTCGAGCTGCTTTGTAAGCTCTGCCTTGTTTTTTGTCCTCAAATCGGAGCACTTGACTTTGACCTGGAAGTTAACATTGAGTGAATGGAGTTTATAAGAAAATAGCACTTTAAATGTAAGCAACGTTCGGTGAAATTGTGAAATCCACAAAATCCCTTTGATTTTATTCACGGATTGCTCTAAAATTGTTGGAATTGAATTCCATGAAATCGGAAACGTACCATCTTGGCTAAATTCAATCGTCAAAAAGAAGCTTGACAGGCGAGTTTGGCAGAAGGAACGTCAAAATTGGGTGCATATAGTAAGTAAAATCAAAAAGTGTTAGGAAATCCTACCCATTGTAACTTCTATTATCCAACAGATGACTCTGAAATGCTAAGAAAAAATACAATACAATTTTATTTCAGAATGCTACACAATTAATTGCCCAATACACAACAATTTTGTTTTGAGTGGAAAATTCAATTTTGACTAATTTTTATAGGCAGTCATATGAAATTGAAGTGATATAAAAAATTATCGGCCTTGTCTGTAAATAAGAAAAATATATTTTACGTTTTAAATATTAGTGTTTACTGGTCATCTGTTTTCCAAAAGTTGCAAGGAGCGAATGAATAATAAGGTTTTTTAAGAACACAAACGAAAATAGAGACATTTCAAATCAACTGGCAGCAGTTCTTACCCTGTATGAAATTAGCAATCTACTCGTATGATGACAAAATAATTCTAGAACTTACATATATTTTTGGTTGATCTTCGCAAGTATGGCAGTATTATGACTGAGTCATTTGTTGTATAATGGTATAATGACTTGTTGATATGTGATCTCTGATGCTACAATTCGCCTTCAGATGGTTAGCGTGATCTTAGTGGTGATAATGGCAACTACTAGTATAAATAAACTTACAAGGTATTTTCTGTAACATGCGCTGAACGGTTGAGAACCGACTTACCTAATTATTAAGATGATCTTCTTGAAAACCTCGAATTTGGTCGACAAGACGTTTGTAAATTGTTCCATCATAATTTATCTCATAGTGTTGATATTCCAGACAAGCGACAATTATTCCTCAAACCCCTTTTCAGAAAATAGACTACCTGTTGTGATCTGAAATAGGGGAGATAAATTGTTTCTGAGTATCTGTAGTAAGGCATAAACATTGATTGGCTTGATTAGACTAAATGTACGCGAAGTGAATGGCTGAGAAATACTTGTAACTGAGCGGATGATTATCATGCTGTTGAATAGCAACGCATACCAATCGAGGTTCTGCAACATCTACTAAGGTGTTGTAAAATGTTTGTATGGGTTCAAATGATAAAACTTATTCCTTTCAATACAATCGCTTTATTCAACTCAATTACAATTTAAAATTCTATCGCTTTTCTCAACCACTTTTCATAACTCATTTTTCGATAACATTCTGTCCTAGCCTACTACTTTCCATTATCCCTTCAATGGATAAGTCTTCTATTATACAAATATACATGACTTCGTTATTCACCGTTCGGCTGAAACGACACATTCTATCCACATAAACCACTTTCATTTACCCGCGATATAAACTTGTATAAACCTTCCCATCCTGCTGCAATTTTGGTGATTTGTCTTTCTTACACCAGGTCTTCTTCGTCGAAGCCGGAAGATTTTGCTTTGATGTCGTACCTAGTCTCCATGCGTCTGGTAGCTAGTTTCATCTTTTCCCTCGTTTTTTCGTGCAATTTATGAATCTTGTTGTGCCAGTCATCCACATAATCGTTCACCTCCTTAGGCTCCATAGGTGGGGATCCACATTTCGTTTGTCATGTCAACCTAACTGTTTGACCAAATAAGGTATCAGATGGTGTATGTCCTGTTGAACTATGGACCGCGTTTCGATAGGCCATTAAGAAAAGTGGTATGTGTCGATCCCAGTCCCGCTGGCAGCAACCGATGACCTTACATAGATGCCCATTCAGGGTCCTATTGAATCGCTCGGCAACTCCATTGGATTGAGGGCGTAGTTGCGTTTCCCCCGTCTTCCTTATTCCCAGATATTGCCACACTTCTTGGAAGACTTTTAGTTCAGATTTTATTAGAGTGTAGCTCCATTGGGACCCCAAATTTGCTCACCCATTTGTTGTTTATTTGTTCTGCTACGGTCTTAGCCCCTTGATTTGAGTTTGCGGACACTTCCGGCCACCCACTGAAGTAACACATGGCACATGGGTGTATCGGTTGCCATTAATGGTTGTGGGAAACGAGCCAGCGATGACAATGGCTATACGTTCGGATGGTGCTCCGTCATTATACTGTTGCATTCTTGCCTGCGACTTAACTTTTGGGCCCTTGGTAGCCGCACATGCGCTTTCTGCACAAATTCTCGACATCTTGTTTTGCACACCTGAGGTTCCGTCATGAATTTCATGGAGCACTTAGCTGACCATCACAATTAGCTGCATGCGAGATGTTGTTTTATCTGCCACTTGCCATTTTCTCTTTAACAAACCATCGTGCACACTAAACGAGTCCCACTGTGCCCAATACGCCTTTAGAGTTTAGCTCCGGTCCGATATCTCCTGCCAGCTTGGTCTTTCCTCGTAATACCTCCAATCCAATATTGGTTCGATGTCATTATCTGCCTGTTGGGGGGAACGGATTTCGTCTGTGCTGCAACCCTCTCTGGCTCTGTCCTGATTCTTTGGATGGAGGCCTGTTCTTTCGCTTCCTTACGATTGCAGTGTTCTCATTTGACTCTGCACGGTCGACGAGAGAAAGCATTAGCATTTGATTGGAGTTTTCTTGCGGTTACAGACTTCAATGATGTAAACCTGCAATTGTTTAATCCATCTCGCAAGTTGCCTTGAGGTTCCTTAAATTTCAGAGTTGAGTGGTCTGTCTGAATGCACTTTTTATGTGCACGGTCCTGCAGCAGAATTGTTGCAAACAGTAGACATCGAAAAGCATAAAGGTTATGTGACTTTAGTACAGGCGATCGCGAAACGGTTTGGAGATAGCCACATGCAGGAGGTTTACAAGGTCCAATTACGAAGCCGAACGCAACAACGATAAGAATCACTGCCGCAACTCCGAGCAGACGTGAATAGACTGGCAAATTTATCATACCCCACCGCTGGCCAGGAAATTATCGACGAAATGGCAAAGGACACATTCATCAGGAGAATTGCAGATTCGAAACTACAGTTAGCAGTAAGGATGGCCGAGAAAAGAACCCTTGCTAAAGCACTTGCCTTCGCTATCGTGGCAGAAAAACTAATCAGTGAGTACGCTGATATATTTGCTACACAAGACGGAGAATATGGACGTACGCAACTTGTTCTACTCCACATTGACATCGGAGACGTCCGACCAATCCGTCAACCTGAAACGCGTCTTTCATTGGCAAAGCAAACAGAAGTTTCCGAAATGGTGTCTAAGATGAAAGTTGAACGGCTGATTGAAGAATCGCAGAGTCCGTATGCATTTCCAGTGGCCCACGTGAAGAAGAAAGAAAGACTTTGTGTAGACTACATACGTCTCAACGATGTTACCAAAAAAGATAGCTATCCACTATCAAGAATTAATGACACTTTGGATACGTTTCCTGGAGCTAAATGGTTTTCAACACTTGACCTAAAGAGCGGTTACTGGCAGGTAGAGACTAGTCGACAAAATCGTGAGAAAACGGCCTTCACTACAGGAAGTGGTCTTTAGCAATTTACGGTGATGCTCATTTGAAGCATGTATTACATAAAATTCGTAGAAGATTTTTTAGGTATTGCAAAGAGCCGGTATCAGATTACGGGAAAAGCATTTCAGGCAGCTGTGCATTGCCCCTATACCCGGAAAAATGTTCATCTAGGACGCAGCCGCTGGAGATGTTGGGGTCGCAGCTGTGATCTTTGAAGTTCATGATGGTCAAGAGAAAGTGGTCGCATATTACAGAAAAGGACTCTCCAGACCTGAAGGGAACTACTGCTTAACTTGGCGCGAGCTTATAGCTTTATTTCTGGCTACGAAGCATTTTCATAAGTACCTCTACGGACAAAAGTTCATTCCTCGGACAGACCACGTAGCTCTGAAATGGCTACTCCAATTTAAGAACCTTGAAGGCCAAGTTGCAAAATGGATGGAGCAGTTGCAGGGCTACGACTTTGAAGTGCAACACCGCAAGGAAAAACTCCACTCAAATGCTGATGCTCTCTCTCGTCGACCATGCGGAATAAAATGTGAACACTGCAACCGTAAAGAAACGAAAGAACAGGCCACTATCCAAATAATCAGGACTGCGCCGATAGAGGTTTGGAGTATAGACGAAATCCGTTCCTCTCAACAGGCAGACAATGACATCAAACTAATATTGGCCTGGAAGGAACACGATGAAAGACCAAACTGGCAACAGATATCAGATCGGAGCCAAATTCTGAAGGCATACTGGGCACAGTGGGACTCGCTTTGTGTGCAAGATGGATTGCTGAAGAGAAAATGGGAAATTGCAGATGGGACAACATCTCGTATGCAGCTAATCGTGCCACAGTCCAGAGTCAGCCAAGTACTCCATGAAATACATGACGGAATCTCATGAGGCCATTTGGGAATAAACAAAACGTTGGAAAGGGTAAGGGAACGTTTCTATTGGCTAAGCGCTAAACAAGATGTCGAGAATTGGTGCAAAAAGTTCATAAGGTGTGCGGCAACCAAGGTTCCAAAAGTAAACCCACATGGACAAATGCAACAATACAATGTCGGAGCACCATTCGAACGAATAGCCATCGACATCGCTGGGCCGTTTCCCGAAACCTTTAATGGTAACCGATACACCCTGGTGGTCATGGATTACTTCAGTAAGTGGCCGGAAGTATTTGCCATCCCAAATCAAGAGGCTAAGACCGTAGCCGAACAGATAGTCAACAACTGGGTGAGCATATTTGGGGTCCCAATAGAACTACACTCTGATCAAGGGCGGAACTTTGAATCAAAAGTCTTCCAGGAAGTGTGCCAATATTTGGGAATAAGGAAGACAAAGACAACGCCCCTACACCCTCAATCTGATGGAATGGTCTAGCGATTCAATCGTGCCTTAATTGAGCATCTATCTAAAGTCGTGAGCAACTACCAACGGGATTGGGATCGACACATACCCCTCTTCTTAATGGCCTACCGAAACGCGGTCCATAGTTCAACAGGACACACACCATAGGAGATCTTATTTGGTCAAACAGTTCGGTTGCCAAATGAAGCAAAGTTTGGATCCCCACCTACAGAGCACAAAGAGGTGAACAACTACGTGGATGACTTGCGCAGCAGGGTTCGTAAATTGCATGAAGATAACAGAGAAAAGATGAAGCTAGCGAGCAGCCGCATGAAGACTAGGTACGACAACAAGGCGAAATCTGCCGGCTTCAACGAAGGAGATCTGGTCTGGTTGTATAATCCTCAGCGTAAGAAAGGCAAATCACCAAAATTGTAACAGGACTGGGAAGGTCCATACAAGGTGATAACCCGCATTAATGACGTTGTCTACCGGATCCAGTGTGGGGATCGAGGAAAATTGAAGGTGGTCCATTTGGATAGAATGTGTTATTTCAACGGAATGATGAATGACGAAGTTGTTCGGGACGAATAACTGTAGGGAGGGAGCAATGTGATAACCACTTAAATGTGAGCAGCGACATCTAGATTTACATAGCAGAGGATGTCGATACTCGAAGATACTTGAATAACAAAGTCTCGAACATTGATGACTGGAGAGTGCAATCGAATTTTCTAGCATATTGGAAATTGTATGGGACGCTGGATGGCGAGGATTGTTCTCCAAATATGTCATTCGAGTATAAATACCAGTATCCCTAAGGTATGGAAGTCAGTACATCAGTTGAATTTGAAGTTCTAACTAGGAGAAGTGATTAAGTGGCTTAAGTAAAAGATAAGAAAATTATAAGCGGTTGAGAAATTGGATTGTATTGAGAGCAACGATTAAATTGTGAATTGTAACTATATTGAATAAAGCGATTTGTATTGAAAAGAATAAGTTCTATCATTTGCACCCACACAAACATTTCACAATATCTTCCTCTGCCATCGGAATCTGATGGGTAACTTTTGTGAGATCAATGGTGGTGAATACAGTTTTTCCATACGACCTCTCCGCGAAGCCTTGGATATTTGCAATCGGATGCCGATCAATAAGAGTTTGCAAATTTAATTTACTGTAGTCGCCACATGCTCGCCATCCGCCTGTCTTTTTCGCCACCATGTGTAATGCTTGGACGACAGATATCCACTTTCTAGGAGATAGTTAGGCTCAGCTTTCGCAGTGGCCAGCTTACCTCCATAGAGTCTTCGAGGTCGCTCTGCCACAGGTTCACCAGTGGTTTCGATGTGGTGATTGACAGATATATGAATGTTGTGCTAACTTCGATTGCCGAGTGGTAAGATTACATTCATGAATTCCATAGCAGTTTGCAAAACTCAGTGTAACAGTTCTCTCCTTGTCGTGAGTGAGGCTTCCGAATCGATGAGTCGTTTGCCCTTGAAGTCGATTAACAAGTTGAAATGCGCCAAAAAGTTAGCGCCTATGACAGGGATTTGTACATCTGCAATTAGGAAGGACCACCTAAAATTTATGGTAAACCAAGGTCTAATTAAACGAAGGCTCCCAGTTTGAAGTTCATGTTTGACAAAATGTTTTGGTACAGCTAACACCGCAGATCCAGAGTCAGTGGGAAATCTAGTGTTTATTGTTCTGTCTAGGAGATGAAGACGACTTTCATTGACGGTGGTTGTCGATGTGTGTTGATGCCGCCAACCGTACGAGTTAACGACAGTGGCGCTAGTTTTTTTCTTCAGTCTTGGTTGAGATGAGGCCGGCATAACCAGGCTAACATTTTTTCGCCTGAACCGCAAATTTGTTGTGCAAGAAGCACAAAACATTTTTCTTTCTCACATGACTTCGTAAACTTTGGTTGCTGCCGCTATTGCCTATATTCATGTCTCGTCCTCTGTCAATGTCCGTTTGATCTGCTTTATAAGCGAGCGCTTTGATAGATCGATTGAGACTGACAAAGAAAGCGGATAGAATGATTGGGGGGAACCAGAGCTTGACAATTGCATATGTAGCTCCCAACAGCCTGCCATTAACTTCTGAGGTCGTAATATGTAACGAAAAGTTCGTTCGACCTGGGCAAACCAATTCCTGCAGAGTTCGAAGTCACCAATTATGGGGTTCTTTTGCCCCACACTTTATAACAGATAATTAAGGAGGCTTGTCGTTAAGTGAAGCTATTATTTATTTTCCAATATTTTCTTATTGTCTAAGTTACACAAGAGTTGTGTCTGTGGGTAAAGAAAGAAGTAAGTTAGCAATAAGTAATTTCAAATTGTACATACATCGTACAAAAGACGTCATCAGTTTTGACAGCGTTCAGGTACGCCGCAACAACGGATTAAGAATTGAAAAAGGCTTTTGTTACGTTTTTCCTTATTACGTTATAAATCTTTGGAGACGATACGCAATAAAATAAGTAAGGAGTTTGTTTATACACATTCATTCGATTTACTGAGTTCTATTTATTCTCGCATGCTTGTTCATAATGTGGAAAAACAACTGCCAACAACTTGAAAGGAAATATGTAAATACATCAGCCAATTCAACGGATAAGGATAGCACTGGAAAAGAATTTTCTAAAGTAACACTAGAAATCTGCGAGAATGTTTTTCGGAAGTCCACGACCGACATTATGCTCCATACTTAATGTTGAAGGCCATATAAAATATAAATTATAAAATAATAATTAACTAATTTGATACTTCTGAAATTAGAACAAACGAATTATTATACTCGTATGTGCCTTTACTTCGCCACGACATCTTGCATAGCACCCTCTAACCCTCTACCGTGAGCATCGAACTTATCGAGTGGTAGAGGTTGAGCAAGGTCAATGAATCTCGAGAAATTCTCCAGACGAGTCCTTCCCCCACCTTCCCAACCACTCCCTTTTCCACTGGGCTGGACCCGTGCCGGGGATCAAACTGGCTGAGGGCCTAGCATCCGGATACCTGGCGATCTCCGTATTGCTAGCCTTATCTGTATACAACGGATCTCTGTACAGATGGACCACCCATCTAAAAAAAAACAAAACCCGAGGCCAATACTCCTTTAAAACCGGGCAGTAGAACGGCGATTGCACCGATTACCGACAAGGCTCCTGCATTGCCGAGCGGAGGTATAGCTGTGGTAGGCTATGGTGCGCCATCCTCTAAAGGTAAACGCAACGAATGTAAAACTAAATCTTGATAAGACTTGATAATTGATAAGATTGATTGATGATTGATAAGACTATGATGATTGATAAGACTATGACAAGTCATAGTTCATCATTTGAAACTTCAAATACAACCTTAGAAATGGATTGCGACGACTCCAATCTAACCGATGCGACAATTAAGCCGTTGGTCGCCTCTTCTGACATTCTGTCGGAAATGGAAACCGATGACGAAATAGAATTCAGAGGATGATTTCGGAAAACTGATTGGCCAAAATACAGAGGAATACTGTCAGAAACGCCACCCTCTGAACACTCAATGACCTTGACATGAAAGTCAATCAATTCACGCTGGCCCTCAATCACCGCTTCCTGATGCCTAGTTGTTTGAAAAAAACCGATGGCTCTTGAACAACCTCAAGTGATAAATCACTCAACCTGCTACAGGACACCCACTTTCCGGCCAGTAACAACCCAAACAAGACTACTGCACCCGTGAACAAAATTCATGGTCTGATTACAAGAGACAAACAATACAAGTCTGCAGGCCTGGACGGTATAATGCCTGCTGAGTAACAAAGATCCACAGATAGTATCCTGCCTACGCTAGAGAATATCATGAGGAGCTGTGTGGAACTAATCCACATTCCACTGTCATAGAGAGAAGTCAATGTAGTTTTAATTCCCAAAGCCGGAAAATGCTTTCATGTTGTCCCAAAGGATAGCAGGGTGATTGCCTATGCGGATGACGTTGCTATAGCCGTCCCAGGTAAGCATCTTAATACCATTAAAGAACTCCTTCAGCTAAATCTTAACAGATTAAGCCGTTGGACAGATCGCTGTAGATTGGGAGTAAACCCCTATAAAACTGATCTTACCCTCTCTTCCAAGAAATACAAAATTCCAATTATAAACCCTTCCCCAATAAACGGTACCAGTTTAATCTTTTCTCATACAGAAAAATATCTGGGTCTCATTTTTGTCAGGAAACTAAACTTGAAACCTAACATTCAAGAAAGAGTCAAGAAACCTACAGTAGCTTAACCCACTGGCTATACATCTCGGTCATAAGACCCATACTCACCTACGGGGTTGTTGTCTAGCGGACGGCCTTAGACAACTGCAGCAAACTAAGCTGAGTGCAAAGAACAGCATGTCTATGCATAAGCGGAGCCCTACGTTCTACTACCTCCGCGACATTAAAAGGATCTTTGTCCTGGCTGAAGAAAAAATGATATCTGCAAAGAATATTTGCATCTTTTCCCATAGTCATGGCGCTGACAAGTCCCTGGACTCAGTCTCATTAAATTCTAAAACCGCCTTTGAATGCCGATCATCACTTACTGAGATTTTGTTTGGTTTCGGGCTACAGAGACATTCCAGGGAATGTCGCCAAAATTGGAACCACTTTACCTATTCTACCGGAAAAGGGTACCATAGATATACCTATCGCTGCGTGCAAATCGATATTAAGGCTGGATGCTATTAAAGAACAGACCTTAGATGGACTGTTGGACCAACATATCTAGCGACCAAATAGATCTGGCCAATTCTGGATCTGAATCGCTCTAAGAATCTGAGCCTTCTAAAGAGGAAATATCTCAGCGCCATCATAGGTGTCATCACTGGACACTGTCTTATAGGCAAGCATGCAAGACCGCTTGGCGCTTTAACAAATAATTTCTGTAAAAGCTGCGTGGACGAGGAAGAAGAGGAAACAATCCCCCACCTACTCTGTACATGCCCAGCTCTCTCCTAGAGAAAAAAAACTTCACAAACGATCTAAAAAGTATAGATGTTAACAGTAGGAAACTCCTACGCTTCATCATAAGCTCAAACTGGTTCCATAAGTTAGAGGATCATAGATCCACGTGGCATCACAATAGGCCAATAGGCCTAAGTAGATTGGCCTTTATATCTGACGATTGTGACGTTCTCTCGGAGATGTTGGTGTTGAGTGTCCTTTCATTTTCGTAGCTTCCGTCTCAATACTCGCGAAAGCGCCGCTGACATCACACTGCTTTCTTTCGATTATGTCAATATCACCGGCGTATGCGAGTAATTGGATAGACTTTTGAAAGATTGTGCCTATTGTGCATGTTCTTTCAAGAATGAAGTTAAAGAATTCGAATGACAACGCGATTCCTGGTCTAAATCCTTTGTTGGTATCAAACGGCTACCGACCTTGATGGAGCAGTGTGCATTCTTCATCGCAATTCTGTATTATTAGATTAGAGATTATTAGATATTATTCTGTATACCTCGTCTCTTCTAGATACTATCATACGCGGTCCTAAAATCGATGAATAGGTGGTGTGTTTCGATTTGGAACTCATGGGATTTTTCAAGATCTGCCGTAGTGTGAATATTATGTCGATGGTGGACTCTCCTGACCTGAAGCCACACTGATATTGAGCAAACAAGTTGTTGATGAACGCTTTCAGGCGGCAAAATATTCTATGCTATTTGTGTCGGCCTGAATAAAAGAAACACGGTCTTCCTTAAAGAGTTCTCCGAAAATCTACTGTTCTTCTGTGATGAGTGTATCAGTATTTCTCTCTCACATGTGCTCCTTGCAATCCAGTGCCTCAGTGACTTCAATGAATCCAACCATAACTCACTCATCAGACTGATAACGGACAAACTATCAATCTTTGAACAAAGTATAAGATGTGCGGAAGACTTTGGTCATAGCATTAAAAAACAAGTTGCGTGTTTAATTGAGCTAGAAAGTGCAAGATCCAGAAATGAAGAAACATATAAGCGCCATCTTGATCAGTTTTCAGTGAATTTATATCAATCGGATCCGCAATGATGGATTCCAATAAGAAAACATGTAATTCCATCAACTCTCTCCGGGAAGACATCGATATTCATCTCCAATTATCCACATCAAATCTCCATCTCGAACCTGCAACAAACAATCATCAACTCTCAAATCATTACGGGTCCATGCTTGATATCATATTCGATAAAATCAGTGAGCGTAATGATGAACTCACCACGAATAGAACAGTGATAAATGATTTTAAAAATCTCATTGGAACAGTATGCCAGAAAATTGATGGTCTTCCAACCCATCTCTCACTGCACAATAGTTACAATACTTCAATTTTGGCAGAATTATTACAAACCGAAGCCGAATCATTGCCACATCCAGTGAAGACAACCAACGGAAACTTCAGAGTGGCAAGTCAGGCTAGACCGACTCCGCACAACGAATCAGATGTTCATCACCCTACTCAACAAAGGTGCTCCAAAGTATGCAGATGTTGCTAGGATTTCTGAATTTTTCAAAAAGGGGTATGGCATCACCATCAGCCAATGCACAATATTCCCAACATCTCACCACAAAAACTGCTTTCCCAATTTCGACCTTACAACAGGAGCCAAATACCCAAACTTTATCAGCTCGCATATCTTAAATCCCGTTCTAGCTCGCCTTCTCCCTCGGTTTCACGGGCCCCAGTCCCTATTTTTATCCCTATTTTATTATAAGAAAATAGACACCACAGAATGCCGTTACGCGCTCTCTAGGCTAAGGGATAAAAAGATATACGAAAATATACGTCTATTTCTCGCATATCTTTACCACAAATTCGACTCTGTGTGATTTGAGGGAAAAACCAAAACAAGTGTCATGTCTCCATCCAACAGGAAGGCCTTCCTACAAATATAACTAGTCTCAGAAAACTTTACAACCGGTACCACGAAATCTTCGACACACCTCCTCAAAAGGTTGCGAGTGACCTCGCTGCTTTCCGCAGCTATGTACACTCTAAAAGAGTTTCTCACCTTCAGCGCAGCCGAGCTGACCACGACAAATTGCATCTCATCTACACTCCACCACTCCTCTACGCAACAAACTACCTCTTACATATTACTACCAAAACGTAAGAGGCTTGCTGTCTTGTCTAAATTACACGGTCTCTCTTTCGACGTATATGCTCTTACAGAAACCAATCTGATCCCCAATATAAAGAGCCAGGAGCTATTTCCATCCTCTTATACTATAATGTTTTCCGAGATGACGATCACTTTCTCCCTATGTTTAATGATACTGCCATCCCAAAAGTTGATTCTCCATGTAGAGGTGTCTTACTTGCCATTCATAATAACCTCAACTCTTCTCTCATCGCTATCTCTTCTTCTGTTAAACTTGACTTTGTTTCAATTAAAATAACACTTTCCAACAGGTCCCTGTACGTTATGTGTTGCTACATTCTCCCAGCTCAACCTATTGAATCCTACATCCTTGCTATTAAAGCAATTGACCAACTAATTGACCTAAGTGATTCCATCGACGATATCCTTATCTTTGGTGACTTTAATCTGCCCCTTCTAAAGTGGATTAAATCGGATGATCACTTATTTTTTACCGCGTCAAACGCCAGTTCATCCAAGGAATGCCTTTTCATTGATAGCATAACTGACTCAAGCCTGTGCCTAGTAACTGGCGTCCCTAATTCTATCGGTAGGCAACTAGACCATATTTTCACTAGTGATCCTATTAACTCCACAGTAACGTTGTGCACTTTATCCTATCAACTGTCGACAACTTTCACCCCCCTCTTCTTCTCTACAAAAGAAAATCAGACGGTTGTCCCCCTCTCTCTCGTTCGATAATATATCATCGACCGACTCACATATTATTGCCAACTATTTTGCAAACTTTTTTAAACAGTCATTTGCAGACAACCTCTTCGTACCCGACTCCATCTATTTCGAGTACTTTCCCAATTTCTCCATTGGCCTTCCCACCTTTATCGAAGAAAAGTTACAATCTATCCCTCACACAAGGGGAATTCATCAAGTTTGGAAGACCTCTTTCATAACCCCGGTTCACAAAAAGGGATCAAAGATTGAAGTAACCAACTATCGTCCCATTGCTAAACTTTTCCACATACCTAAAATGTTCGAACGTTTTTTATATGAAGTTCTAAGCTTTCAGGCAAGTCACTTATGTTACCCAGTCAGTACGGATTTCTAAAAGGTAAATCAACTACTACAAGCTTAGTTGAATTCGTATAGTATCGTATCGTAGCCCTAGAAAATGGCAACGAAATTAACGTTATTGCTATAGATTTCGCTTAGGCCTTCGATAAAATATCACATCAACTGATCCTTTTCAAATTGTCATCTCTCGGTTTTGACCCCATATTGTTAGAATGGATATCTTCTTATATGGAGAAGCGTTACTATAGCGATCGCTTTAGGTCAGCCTTCTCAACCCCGTTTTTAGCCACTTCTGGTGTCCCACAAGGCAGCCATCTAGGTTCCCTCTTTTTCATTTTAACTATAAACGATCTTGAGAAAATTATCAAACACTGCTCCGTATCGAATTATGCCGATGATACTAAGTTCTCCAAAACTATTTCTTCACCCCAAGACTCTATTCTCCTTCAAGAAGTCCTCGATAGGTTTTCTACTTGCTGTCTAAAAAATTTCTGTACCCCAGGTTCAATCTCTTCGCGATCTTGGAATTTTATACTAGAGTTAAACTTCCGTTCGCATATTGATGAGATAATCCTTAAAGCCATACTCATCGCTCGGTTTTATCAAACGTTGGTCTAAAGAATTTTGCAACCCTTATGTGACAAGGGTTCATTCATCGACTGCTCTTCAGTTCTGTGGACTGCGCTTCCCTTTACAATTCTATTTCCTTTAACACTAACCCTCGTAATTTACACTGTCCTCTTTTTTTTTTTTTTAAGAACTTAACACTCAAGTGCTTCTACCGCGAGCATTGTCGAGATGTAGAGGCTGAGTAGGGTCAATGAATCTCGAGAAGAAATTCTCCAGACGAGTCCTGAAACCAAAGGATGCTCCCCCCCACTCCCCAACTCCCAAAGCACTCTCTTCTTCTGATAAGCAACCTCCTCCTCCTTTAATACCTGACATCACAACATCGGATCTTGGAGCGTCGATATCCTTTCCAGAATTGGATAGTGACGACTCCAATCTGTCCGAGGTGACTATCAAGCCGTAGGTCTTCTCTTCTGACACACTGTCGGAAATGGAAACCGATGACGAAGCAATTAGAGGTTCTACACGATCAGAGATAGAAGATGAGTTCTTGGGCACATCTTCAGAATCGGAGGACCTCAATAACACCGTGGTGGAGGCCACTCTGGAAGACTGTAGCAATGATACGGTTTCTCCAGATTAATCTCCACCACTCAAAAAAGGCTTCGGCCGCACTCATTCTGCGTCTTTCTAAAAACGCAGAAGACGTAATCCTAATCCAGGAGCCATGGATTGTAGAAGGCGTGGTTCGTGGACTTAGGACACCCACATACGCTCCGCTCTATACAAGAGACAAAGGTAAAATTAGAACTTCTATATTAGTGAAACGTAGCCTTAATGTATTTCTACTTCCCAACCTCAGTGAGCCCGACTTAACCGTTGCCAGACTAGAGACTGCCAAAGGCTCCTACTGGCTGGCATCGGCTTACCTTGGCCACGACCAAGTGGGCCCTCTCCCTGGTGATAACCTAGAAAGGGTGGTACTGGAAGCTGGAAGGCAAAAACTGGCCCCATAATCGGATGCGACGCCAACGCACATCATACGGTATGGGGCAGTACCGACATCAATAATAGAGGTGAGTCACTTTTAGACTATATTTTAAGTACTAACCTCTTAATTTGCAATATTGGCAATGAGCCCACTTTTATAACTAGAAACCGAAAAGAAGTGTTAGATATTACTCTTGTCTTCGACAGCATCACCCAAAGGCTAACAAACTGGATGGTATCGTCTGAACACTCCTTTTCAGACCATAGATACATCCAATTCAGTCTGAGTGATGCTCCCCCAGCCAACCAGTGTTCCGGAATTATCGGAAAACTGATTGGCCAAAATACAGAGGAATACTGTCAAAAACTTTATCCTTTGAACTATCAAGTCCCCTGCGTGACACCAATGAGCTTGACATGAAAGTCAGGGAATTTACTCTGGCTCTCAATCAGGCTATGGCCGCTTCCTGCCCTCTTATTCAACCAAGAGGCAAGAAAAAGCCATATTGATGGACATCGGCACTGGGACTGTTCAGAAACGCCTGCAGAAAACTCTTCAACGCAGCAAAAAGCACAAGAAAAGTGACCGACTGGGACTCATATAAAGAATCCCTCAAATTATACAAAAAAGAACTGAGGAAGGCAAAGCGACAATCCTGGAGATCATTCTGTGACAAAATTACAGAAACCTCTGAGGCATCGCGGCTTAGAAAAATCCTCTCCACAAATCCTATGATGCCTAGCTGTTTGAAAAAAACCGATGGCTCTTGGACAACCTCAAGTGATGAATCACTCAACCTGCTTCTGGACACCCACTTTCCAGGTAGCTCCTAACTCGCGGCCAGTAGCAGCCCAAACAGGCCTACTGCAACCGTGACCAAAATTCATGGTCTGATTACGAGAGACAAACTGCTCTGGGCGCTGCATGACCTCAAACCATACAAGTCTGCTGGTCCGGACGGTATTATACCTGCCGAGCTACAGAGGTCCTCAGATATTATTCTACCAGTGTTGGAAAATATTATGAGGAGTTGTGTAGAACTTATCCACATTCCACTGTTATGGAGAGAAGTCAATGTAGTATTCATTCCCAAAGCAGGAAAATGTTCTCATGTAGTCCCAAAGGACCTCAGACCTATAAGTCTATCATCATTCCTTCTGAAAACTTTAGAACGACTGATTGATATCCATATTCGAGCTAAAGTTGATCCAAGACTTCTGTCTACGGCTCAACATGCCTACTGTAAAGGAAAGTCGGTGGAAACGGCCTTGCACTCTCTGACTAGCCACATCGAACGATCCCTACAATATAAGGAGTACACAATGGTTGCTTTCCTAGACATAGAGGGCGCCTTTAGCAACGTCAACACATCCGCAATCACGACTGCGCTGTCAACTCTGCAGGTAAACGACTCACTTGGGGAGTTGATCGTTCTAATGCTAAAAAGCAGGATAATCAACTCCAAACTGGGTGAGACTTTTGCTAAAAGATATGTCAGCAGAGGTACGCCGCAAGGCGGTGTCCTCTCTCCCCTTCTCTCGAACTTAGTAGTTAACGAACTACTGATATACCTGGAAGCGGGTGGTAGCAGAGTGATTGCCTATGCGGATAACGTTGCCCTAGCCGCCTCCAAGTAAATCTCAACAGATTAACCCGCTGGGCAGATCGATGTGGATTGGGAATAAACCCCCATAAAACTGATTTTGTCCTCTTTTCTAAGAAATATAAAATTCCAATCATAGACCCTCCTTCAATAAACGGTACCAGTTTAGTTTTCTCCGATACAGCAAAATATCTGGGTCTCATTTTTGACAGGAAACTAAAGTGGAAACCTAACATTCAAGAAAGAGTCAACAAAGCTACAATAGCTTTATTCTCTTGCAAGAAAGCCATTGGGAACAAATGGGGCTTTCAACCTCGCATAACCCACTGGCTATACATCTCGGTCATAAGACCGATACTTACTTACGGAGTGGTTGTCTGGTGGACGGCCTTAGAAAATGCAGTCAACCGCATTAAACTAAGCAGAGTCCAAAGAACAGCATGTTTATGCACAAGCGGAGCCTTGCGGACTACCCCCTCTGCGGCATTAGATATTCTGCTTCACTTGACACCTCTCGACATTTTTAGCAAGCAAGTGGCTGCGACTGCAGCTATTCGCCTTAAAGCGACTAAACAGTGGACAAATAATTCATTTGGCCACGCCAATATTACGAGTATTAATACATTAGGAATCCTCACAGAGAACATCGATTACACCATACCAGAACTTTGGTTTGACAAAAACTTCCATGTAAGCTTCCCCTCTAGATCATTCTGGGAGGAGGATGCTTTCATGGAGGACAAGTCAATCCATCTCTATACAGATTGGGTGCCGGGCCACAGAGACATTCCAGGGAACTGCAGAGCCGATGAACTCTACATATCCTACCGGACAAATGTAGTATAGGTATACCAATCGCTACGTGCAAACTAACACTAAAGCTAGATGCCAATAAAAGAACAGACCTTAGGTGGACTGCTGGACAAACATGTCTAGCGAACAAACAGATCTGGCCAAGGCTGGATCTGAGTCGCTCTAAGTGTCTGATCCTTTTAGATAGGAAACATCCTAGTGCCATAATAGGTGTTATTACTGGACACTGCCTCATAGGCAAGCACGCAAAAAGGCTTGGCGCTTTTACTAATGATTTCTGTAGAAGCTGCATGGACGAGGAAGAGGAGGAGACAATCCCCCACCTACTCTGCACATGCCCAGCTCTCGCCCAGAGAAGGAAGCTTCATCAAGGAGCTTTCTTCTACAACGACCTAAACGATCTAGAAAAATTAGACGTTAACAGTCTCCTACGCTTTATTATAAGCTCAAACTGGTTCCAGTAGTAAGAAGATCATAGATCCACGTGGCATCACAATTTGCCAATAGGCCTAAGTGGGTTGGTATTTCCAACAGCCAATCTTACCTAACCTAACCTAACACTCAAGTGGGTATGAATACACTTAAAGTGCCTGAACACGTGTTAAGTTTTTTTTGGAGAATGGGATAGAGAGAGAAAGAAAGATGTTTGGCCTCAGTGGTTATACCATGGGTGGCATCTAACATTTAATGGGGAGACTAAATTCTTAGTTGGTGTTGGCTTGTTGTTGATTTCTAGTCAACTACTCATCATACTTGATTTTTGTTAACTGAAAAAATAATTCTTATTAGTTTTTAAGTTAGTTTAAGCTTGCATTAAGCGAAATAAATGGTGGCGTTAGCCCTCACTAAATTAAAAATTAACAATTCTGTTTCGTATGCTATTTCATACTTCGCCCGACCACATTTTACAGATGAGCTGTTGTGTGCTCGCTATCAAATCGCACTGAAGAGCTCGGCAGTCAGGCAGCTTTGTTTTAGTTAAGCTTACTCGTAGATATGGTTAACTTCACTTTATCCGGGTCGGGTGAACGGAGTTAGTCTATATTGTCCGGGTTAAACGGACGTTTATTCTGGCTCTATTACTATGCTGCCTTGTTCGTTTCTACAGGCTGCGGTTCGGGATTTGTGTCCGTGGCATGTTTTATTTACCTTCTTCTCATGCTCCTTCTTTTTTCTCCTGAGAAGCTGATATTCGTCTATCCTCTTCTGCTCGTAGAGCTCCTGAGCAGCTCTAGTCTTTCTGTACAGCGCAGCTTTGTATGACTCTTATTCTTAGCTGCATGTGCTTGCCGGCACTCGTTGTCAAATCAGTAAACTCAAAACTACTTGCCTAAGTCTGCATCTGACAACAAATCCGCATCGATAACAATCACAGTAGAAGATGTCGCAGTTTTTCATCCTCTTTTTGTCTGGCCCATCCCATCCCATTTTGATCCAGGACCTCCGCTAGTTGTTCGGCTGCACGTGGCCTATTAAGGGAGCTAATATTTCACATATAGATCCCAAGTTGGTTGTCCTTATTTCGTTTGCAGGGGTTGTCCGTATCGGAGGCTTGTTGTTGCATTGTAACTGTGGGCTTTTTTTTCCATGGTGGGCAATTGCCCTGACGGCATAATCACGAATCTGGAGTTCCAGTACTATTATAGATACCCCTAGGACGAGGGGTTGGTTAGACCGAAGTTAGTAACCCGTTCTTGGCCGTGACCGATGATTCCATCTGTGGAATTCATCCACTGGGCCGGTAGTAGTGCTGTTATAGTCAGCACTCGGGCTTTGTGGCGAGTGGAGTCCAGGTGGACATCGACCAGTACCATACCACTTGGAGGTAAAATAAGCACAATTGATCAGTAGGAACAGTTACAACACTGGACATCGCCAATTCGACACTTCTCAGTGCCAACCCTTTTTCTACAGCACCGAACCACCAAAAAAAGCGCACTGGATAATTTGAAATGCTTAATCAGTCGAAGAACCCAATTCCATTATCGGCTTTCGATTATTCTACATCAATTGCAGTCGTAAGGTAGTCATTAACACAATATATGTATGTTATGAACATAATTACTTAAAACGTATATTGTACATATGTGGAAAATATAGATAGAAACGTCCATTTTGCTTACTACAGTCTTACCTTTCTTAGTCTTTAATTTCATAATGTCACAAAAAGATAATTTTATACTTGGTTTTTTGCAGTTTGCTTACGGAATTTCCTTTATAATAGGGATATTCCCTTTGGTCTTTAAAAAGGAGGAACAAACGTTTGAATATTCTGCTCTTGCAATTTGCTTTGGTTTTCTGTCGCCAATCATAAGTTTGATTCTACCGTTGCTAACAACATTCGTTTTTCTTAGTCTAGGCCAATATATGGATTTGTCGCTATTTATAAAAGCTTTCATTTGTACCTTACATATAACAGGATCAAAAACTCTACTTTTCATCATTCATTGGAAAAAACCCAAACAAATTATAGAGTGCTTTACGACGCTTCTGGATGCATTTCATATAATTCGCAAATACAAACTTAATCGCTTCAAATTCGACGCGTTTTTTGTAGTGGCGATTGTGGGTAAAGGAATTTTAATTGGATTACAAGTAGTAGAATTAAGTTCGGATATACTTGCTGGGCTTGCAAGCATTGTGTTTAAAGTCTCAGTACTGGGATCATCTTTAATTTATTTTTGCCTTACTGCTGTGTATCTTATGATTGGAACAATGTTCGATAATGTACTGGAAGCCTTGGAGAATAGCTATGAAAGTATTCGCATTAACAACCAAAAAGATAGTAGAGTGATCTATTTGGATGAAGCATTTAATTTGTATTTAAAAATAAGGAAAAGCTTTGTGCAACTTCAAGTGTTTGCGAGTCCATTATTGGCCCTGACAGGGATTTACGTGGCAATGACTGTTGTGTACAACTATTGGGAGCTTTATTTTGGAATTTCCAATGATGTTGATGAATTCGTCATTGTTTTAGAAATATGCAGTTTGCTGATCACGATTCTGGCGGCATCGATTGTACCTTTCAAAGCAAAGCGTGTGGAACGTGTATTCAGCTTTGTGTATTTTCACGGACTGAATTCGCAAAGAGAGAATGTAAGTTTCATTTGAAATCGAAACGATAAATTATGTTTCAATTGGTTTCACTTCCTTTTCTTCCTTAGTTAGAATGGATTGATGCTGCAAAAAATGCACTTCCTAAATTAAGAGCTGTGATTTTTCGGGGCTTGGAGTTACAACCTTTTTATTCTATTGTAAAATTCATAACATTGGCCAGCATTATCGAAAGGTTTGCATCAAAGTCTGAACTATTTGAAAAAGCCGATTAAAGTAGAAACTTTTTAATAGAGAAAATATTAAGTATATTCTACTGGATAAGATAATTCATATAGGTAAGGCAAATTCATTTGTCATCAAAATTACTGTGTAATGCTAGCTTTATTCCTTCTTTTTTAATGTCAATGTGCGTTGAAGCAATCCGCATTGGTTCAATACGGTCATACAAACACTACTCCAAATCGCATTGGAATATTCAACACGCATACGTTCATTCCTGCTTATAAAACGCATTGAAAATGTGTAATCACTTTGAAATATCATATAAACATTTTCTAATCGCATTGAAACATTTTATTCTCTCGCGCTATCATCGCTCTTTCATCATCGGGCAGGTATTAGTTGTGTATTTAAAATGTGGGATTGCAAACGAAATATTTGGAAAGACAAAGAAATAAAAAGAATGTATTCTTCCATTATCGGGCAGGTAATCAGTTGTGTATTTAAAATGTGGGATTGCAAACGAAATACTCGTAGTTGGAAAGAGAAAGAAATAAGAACAATGTATCAGTGTTAGTGTCAAGTGTCATTTCAATCAGCTGTTTGTTAAACTTCTCTCAATTTTCTCTCTCTCATTTTGGATAATTTCATATAAACACCACATTGTGCTGTCGGAGAAACTGGGTATTTGACTGATTGAAAACTGCGAAGTGCGTCCACCTATTTTTGTTTTGCTCTTTTTTCCAAGTTACGTACCTTATCGTCATCTAGCAATATGATTTTAGCCACTTAGAGCTTACGTAACTTAATAAAGAAAAAGCAATTTTCTCTCCTCACAGGGAGAGTGACTACCGGTGAATTGCAGATGTGATTCCATCAGTTCTTCAAATTCATAGACAGAGAAAAAAATCTATTACCCAGTTTATATGACAGCTCAATGTGCATTTAGTCAATCCACATTGGTACAATACCCATAGAAATGGTGGTGTTTATATGAAATTGTATATTCTATCGAGCTGTCAGTCGACGCAATTCACGCAACGGACGCAACGGATTCTATGGGCCTTGGCCTTTAATTCGGATGATGAGAGCGCGAGAGAGTAAAGAGTTTCAATGCGATTTGAAAGTGTTCATATGATATTTTAAAGCGGTTTATAAACAGGAATGAACGATTGCGTATTGAACATTTCAATGCGGTTTGTAGTGGTGTTTATATGAGCGTATTGAAGCATATAAACTAGGTAATAGATGACAAACTTTACACATAATGAAAATCCAAAGCCCCCCTTTCATTGATCGCCTCTATCCGTGTGACCTTGTCTATGAATACGTGTAAATTGCATCAATGTCAATGTCCCTACCATTTTACACAAAACCCGCCCATTTTACACAAAAACGTCATCCACATTCCGAATGCATAGTGAAAATTACGTGCAAATTGCTCTCATTCTAGCAATTTACAGGCTTGTACAATATGTTGGTCATTCACTTGCAGTATGTTTGTACGAAATTTAAAGGTTTGCAAAAGTTTAGTAGAGTTTGTCGTCTAGGCTAGTTCATCTATGTTCCAATCATTAAACAATGTGTACGAATCTTAATTGTTTGTTTTTACAGCCAACTAATTTGTTAAGGAATGAATAAAGCTTAGAAAGAAGTAGTTCCTGTTTCTAAAACGTCTTAGAAGGACTAACTGTGGTGGGGATATGAATGTCGAAAAAATAAATACAATCATGCCTGTGCTATTAAGCTATCAATATACCCATGTAAGAAAAACTTCGTTGCTGATATAACGCCTCATATTCATACTCAGACAATACCAAGCGTTCAAAATTCTTCAAATAATTTTAAAAATCAAATAAAACTGAATATTGGACCAGAATAGTAAATGCTACATTCACCTCCTATTTCATCTGTCATTTCCTTTTTCCTATATTTTTATAATAAATGGATTCTCTTATCGCCAACTACATTAACATATGTATGTAGCTGCGTTTTACTTTTAACCCTTGGAAATCATAAAGATTTCAACAGGTTGTGAACCCAGTGTGGATGCTTTCAATAAATTAAATAACGTACTATATGGAGACCAACGTTTATAAATTTAAACTTCATCTAAATACAAGAAACAAAAAAACAAATAAAAAAAGGTATCTCTTACAAATAATAGTCTTCAACAGATGTCGCTGCGAACACCAACAAGAAAGTCTTAACAGCACTTTTAACCACAGAGGTCACTTCTGACAAAAGGGAGCAACAAGGATGTCCTGCCAAGAAGAAAGAGAATGTTTTACTCATTGCACAAACGGTGAGAAAAAATTCTTACACCCTATAATTTGAAATTAACTAAAAATTGTTACAAAAGTATATACATATCGTATAATGTGTGTTCTTAGTATGGTTGCCAAAATGAGTTTATTAGTATGGTTCAGGATCTTAGTATGGTTCAGGATCCCATACTAAGAACACACATTATACGATATGTATATACTTTTGTAACAATTTTTAGTTAATTTCAAATTATAGGGTGTAAGAATTTTTTCTCACCGTTTGTGCAACTCTATAAAGTCGTCGAAACATTATCCGGAACACTCTGTATGATGCTACATTTTAACATCAATTAATTCCGAAACAGTTTTAATTCACTCTACTCTTATAACCTATTTTAAGAATTTCATTGAGAGTACTTACTTCCAAACCAATAGGTACACTGTAGGAATCCAGTTGTTATATTTTATTTTACTACGTAGCAACATTTAATTCCGGGTTAACGTTTTTAAATATTAAGTTTTGATTTCTGAAAATGAATTCAAGACATTGTAAACTGACTTAAAACTGACGCCACTTCCGTAAGCCCAGTGACGCCATCTTACAAATATATTTTATAACAATTTCTTACAGCTGATTTTGGCATTTTTCATGACCTTTTGTATTCATTACAATTCCACGGCAACACAAATCGTAAACAAATATTTTCTTGAAAAATAGAACAATCAATTTAATGAAATGGATTGCAAGGACGATAGGCACAAGACGTAAGTTAAGTGAGTTTATTAGGCTCTAGCTCTATTAAGTAATTTACACTTGTAATTTACAGAAAACGTTTTAATATGAAACAGAAAAAATCCATTCACCGCAAGCCTTCCAATGGTAATGTTTCTTCTACATCTCAGGTTGAAGTTCTGCGTGGAGTCATTGATGTTGCAGATTCAAGTGATGACCGATTTAGTGTGCGACCACTTCAACAATGGTCACCCAGAGTTATAGAAAGTGAATTGGAAATCGATATGGAAAACGAACAAATGCATGCTGCAGATTTTGGTATGCTATCGCAAGTACCACCCTCCATTGGTGGACATTTTCAATTCAGTTCGGAAAAGTCTTGGGACACTGATGAGATGCTCATTGATAAAAGTGAAGCAAGTGAATATTTCACATTAAACCTTAATCTCTTAAACGCTGGCCTTCAAACTATTCCATTCTACAAACGGCTTGATTTTCCATCTTCTTGGTTTACAAAGTCTCAAATCAATGCAATGAATCAAGCGGCAGAGATTGCAGAGAAAAATTATCAAAGTATTTTAAATGATCATGAGAGTAATCCTAAGGGAAAGAAAAACAGCGCAAGTAGGATAAAATCAGCTACATCAACAAAGAATTCATCAGAACCTAATCATAAAGAAACCATTGCTGCAGGAAATAATGCATCAGATGCTAATGAAAAAGATCAAGAATTGGATGAGCTTTTAAATCTTACCACGAGTGAAGTACTCAAGGTAAATATCGATACTCCAACAAAAACTGAGATCATAACTTCAAGACCACCAAGTGCAAAAAGTGATATTAAATCAGCAGAAGGTGAAGAAAATAGGGATGGGATCCAGCAGTGGCTCGATGATGTACTTGAGGAATGAGATTTCGAATTAAAATATTGTAGCTTCATTATTATTTCATATACATATGTATTATGAAATTATACTACTTTTTTAATTTACAAGAGATCTAGAATACTTTTCATTTCTTCACTTCGCTTCACAGTATTGTTAAATTTTTCGATAAAACTACGTTTTTGTCACTTGTTAGCAACACATCCTATTTATGTTAATAAAATTTTAGAGTTTACTATTTACTATTTACTTTCAATTATAATCGATTTCTCTACTATTTTTTATAGAAAAGAGTCATTTTATTTAATTTCATAAAATTTTGTTAACTTGTGGAATCATTTATTATAAACACAATCCTCTTCAATCTCTCTGCTAGTGGACAAGACCTATGACGGTCAAAGGGCTCTTTTTGGTGGCTTAGTAGATAGCCTGATGTGCCCGCTCATGGGGACGTTATTTTATTATAAAAGCCTTAATACTATCTTGGGTATCTAAGTATATGATTCGTCCCCCAAATTCATTTTGTTTAGAGCTGTATTATTTTTTTTTTATATAATCCGGGCCCACAAGGGGTATTTAGTACCCTTAAGATGTCCGAAAGTGGGCATGAGGGTATACTGATGAGCATTCTTAGCGAGACGGGTGTTACGGTTAAAAGTTAGAAGGGGTGGAATTCTACTGGCAATTTCGGTGAAACACTGGTGGTGAAAATTGCGATGCAACAAGGTGAGACAGGAGACAATTTCGGGCGGATATATTTCTTACATCGCGTGAAGATACCTAGATATTTCGCAGCATTTTTGGCGATATCGCAAAAAGTTCGGAAACTAATATGAAAAGCAGAAAGTACTGCCGTCACTATAATATATTGGATTAGAAGTAGCAGACAAGAGATCATTGATGAAAACTAAAAAGAGTGCCGGAGAAATAACGGGGCCCTGGGGCAAACCAGCATTTATTTTGTGAATATTAGATTTGAAACCATTCAAAACAACTTGAATTTATTGTTCCGAAAGGTAGTCTCTAATCCATTGAAGAAGTGAATCATCGATCCTGTCAAATGCCTAAGAAATATCAAGCAACCATCTTGCTTTCGCCAGATTGGTGTATATTTTGGATCCATTTTTCGGTGTAACATGCAATCAAATCACCAGTGGACCTGTTGCTACGAAAACCAACTGCCGGTCATTGAAAATTGTTCATGTTTCGAGATATTTCATGATCTTACGGTTTATCAGAGTTTCCATGACCTTGGAAAGAGGGACGTAAGTGCAATGGGTCTGCAGCAGGAGAGAGAAGAAGATTCGCCTTTTTTCGGGCTGGACAAATGCTGTTTTCCATCTGCTCGTAAAGAGTCCTAAAGAGTAATGAAAAAGCTTACTCAGTGGTTTTGCCAGCGTGGAAGAGCACCTCTTCAGATGAAGGGGGATATGTCATCTGGGCAAGCAGATCTGTGAATATTAAGATCTTTAAGTACTCTTGCTACTACACGAGTACGAAAGTGGAGTGGATTGAAGATTCGATGCACTCAAATGTAGGCGGAGATAAAGCACAATCTGGAAGTGTTTAACTGGCCTCAAAGTGTGCAGCAGCAGATTGGCTTTGTCCAAAGAGCTGACAGCTGGAATGACATTGTAAATGAGCGTTGGGATGGAGGATGAGGCAGAATTTGTAATCTTTTTGACGAACGACCAATAATTTTTACTGTCTTTGGGACACGATAGTATTTTTTGCCTCAGTTTTTGGTTTAAAGAGTTCTCATGTCGTTTTGGGATATCAAAATCAAGACCTCTCTACATAGTTCATTACTTGTTTGGTTCTCGGTAGCGTAAATGATGAGATTCGAAGAGCCCTTGACCATCGAACAGGCGAAGCAAGGGGTTTAACATCTGGCACCGCTACTTGTTGACGGTCATGGCAGAGCAGAGGCGATGGGGAATCGGAGTCGCGTGAACTCCAAAGGGAAGTTAGATGGAATCAGCGAAATTAGCGAGATGAAAACTTTACGCCGCCACATCCGTTTAAGATTGTGGTTTCTATGAGGTTCCTAAGTAGTTATTTAGCGCGAACTCTGGTCCCATTGCATAGTTTCTGGGATCCAAGGATTATAATTGCCCCAATTTGAATTTGTTGTAAAGTGCTAGATTTAAAAAAAAAATTAAGGTAGCACTCATTTCAAGACGTTACCGCAAACAATTAATATTAGTAGATTTATTTACTTTACAAAATATAATTACAACTCAGCCAAGATTATTGAAACCGATGATTACCAATGGGCTGGAGCCCGTGGTGAACAACCAACCGATCGTTACTAAAGTATTATAAAGAACTTTATTCCGTTACTCTAAAATTAGAACTAAACCTAAAGTATAACTTATCCTACTCCTCCCCAGTAAGAATCCACGTCTCGTAGATCTTGCTGATGTTGAGCTGATCTGGAATTATAAGGCTCCAGGCTTGACATTCGTATTGGCGATGTACTCGATAATTTGAAACTCAAGGGACCAGAGAAAAATTTAAAATTACCAAGGTTTGAAAATAGCAAGAGTTTAAATAAACAAGAGGGAGGAAGAAATTTTCAAGTAAACGAGAGTTTGATTAAAGTTCGTGATTTATTACTTCAGACATGTTCATTTTGAAAAGAAGTCCGTAATTTTCTGTAAATTTATGTTTGAAAGAAAATTTGACTGCGAACCTACGCGAATACGCATATGCATATCTCATTCGTGTAAACAATCGACAAGTCTGAACATGTACATATGTATGTATGTATGTAACAAATGACAGGTCGGTTTATGGAAAACGTTTCTAATTATAGAGAGTAGGAAAGTCTGACTTCAAATTGTTGAATGTCGGCAGGTAAATTGTATTCCTTCAGTGTGTATTTCTTCAACTTCAAATTACCGAGGGGACCAATTGTATTCAATTTATCGAGAATTTTGCAAGGGACCGGGATTCAAATTAACGAGTGTCAAATTTTCCCGTTAATTTTACGCCAGACAATCGCAGCAGCTGCAACAATTGCCAGTCAGATTGCATGAACGTATTCAATGTCAATTATATATCCTTCTGTGGATACGTTGTTAAGTATTGATGTCATTTATATATCCTTCTGTGGATACGTTGTTAAGTATTGATGGTAGGGCTTGAAAGGATATTGCTTCCAAACTTGAATATGTACGGTTGTTAAGCTGCACTGTCTCGTTGTTAATTTGAATTATATAAGTTTCAGATAAGATCTTCTTAGTTTCATCAGTTGTAATTTGGCCTTTAAAAACCGTAAGGAAAATTGTGTCTTCCTTCAAAAGTTCGACGATTTCGACAGTATTATTACGGAATATGCAGGAGGCGTGTCCTCTTTTTAATAGTCGAGCAATACACTAATCTTCATTGACTTTCTTCTTTGATGATAAAGATCTTATTAATTGCATCTTGTTCGAATCTAACCTTGCTGGATCCGCTACTTGATTTTTGGAACTTTCGATGACCCAGTTGATTTTCCTCGTTGTTTCTTCAGTCATTGAAAGGGCCCTCTCGTTGATACTGTATTGCTGGTCGTTGCCTTCAATCAGGTCTTGCTTACTTCGTAGAACCTTGTCCCAGACAGTTGTGTCTGGGTTTCCAGTCAACCATTTCCAGACTGAGCCGATCCGGTTGATAGATCTTGTCCTCCTCATCGGTCTTCCCTTAGTAGATTGATGCGTTTGATAATCTTAGCTAGATGGTGTTCAGCTAGGTTTTTTGTTTCCTGCTTGGGTATTTCGCTTGTAACGGGGTCACCCATTGTTTTCAGTAAGTCTTTAAGCTTCTGTAGGTTGACCTTGTGTATTAGTAAGATATCAATGATTGATGATCCAGGCCTTACCAGCCTTAATTGATACGATTGGTGAATGATAATCGAAAATATGGAACCCTTGCACGTCACTTGCTAGTAATATTTTGCGTAATATACAATTTTGTATAATTATGAAAAGAGGTAACAATATACATTGTAGTGAGACTGCACATAAAAATGATAATGATTAAATTGTAAAGTTGACGTTTACAGGTACATAAATTCAAATTTTAAAGTACCTATTACAATACTAGTGTTTTATTATCTCATACATATGTATATTATAAAATGAATACAGGTTCATGTCCATACATTTTTACATATAAATTTTGTTGAACATTGATATGCATAATTTTTATTTTGACAAACTATGAACTTAATTTACTGTGTTGGTTATATGTATTGTTAAAGATTTTCCCTTTCCTCAATTCCTTATTTTTCTTAATAATCCTCAAAATATTAATGTTGTTACTCGAGGTTAAAATGACAACTATAACTAATTTTTTGAACGATTGTTCATGGTACGAAATTTGTGCAATATATGCATATGTGCAGTAATTTAATAAGTGCTGGCCTGAAATTGTTGTGTGTGCGTAAGTGTTCTATTATGTGTTTCTAATTTGTGCTTTATCGATTTTGCGTCCCTTAGTTGTGACCACTGATACCTTATTATCGTTTTCAATAGAGTGGCTTATGCTTGCTTTGTATTCTTTTACACGGGGTGTAAATTATACTATATACTTATATACTTTTTGGAACTTTTTATATGCGGATCTTTTAGATTTCGACATTTATTTGCTAATACCTGTTTTTTCTGTAGTCTAACTCTAAGGTCTAGATCTAGAAGCTTATTCTGGAAGTCTTTTTTTTTTAAAACTTAACACTCGAGTGGGTATGATTACATTTATTATTTATCAAGAAAGTGTTAGTATTAGTTTATCGATACATAATATAATCAAATCTGTACTTCTCTTTATACTTACAAATATGTTTGTATTATACAATATACATATATAGTAAAATCTCTATATTACATGTACCACTTTGCCTTCTCTTTTCTTGTAGTTGTTTTATATAAACATGAACTGGAATTGAAACATAATCATTGTATTCGCAACTTACTCGTATATAATTTGAATTTAGTCGTAATTAAACTTTATGAAATAAAGGTCGTGTCTTTTTTCTTTTTATCCCTAACAAAGGTTATGGGCCCAGAATTTTTTTGAAGGTTTTTAAAGGTATATTTAAAGTGAAAAATAATAATAAGATGAGTTCTGGCTTGTACCAGATCGAAAAGCTCGACGACGAAAATTACGACGGGTGGACTGTTCAAATGCGGTCGGTTTTGGTTCATTGCGAGTTATGGGCATACGTGTCGGGTGCAAAGGCTAAACCAACAGCAGATGCGGACGCGATTGGCGCGTGGTCTGCGAAAGATGAAAAGGCTTTGGCAATGATTTTGTTATCAGTGAAATCATCTCAAATTTTACACATAAAGCAGTGCAAAACTTCATCTGATGCCTGGATAAAACTCGAAGAAATTCACCGTCCTAGTGGTCCTGCAAGGAAGGTCACTTTATTCAAGCAGTTACTCAATCTCAAAATGGCAGAAAGTATGTCAATGTCAATCCATCTGAATAATTTTTTCAACATCTTTGAAAAATTAACAGAAATTGACATTAAATGCAAGATAAGTTGCTGGCCATTTTAATACTGTCAAGTCTTCCTAAAAGTTACGAGAACTTTGTTATAGCCATTGAATCAAGAGATGACTTGCCGAAAGTAAGCGCGTTGAAGACAAAGCTGCTAGAAGAGGGGAGGAGAAGAGAGGGAGACATCGCACGAGAGATCGAACCAATGACATCATCCGCGGTAGCGTTCTTTTCCAAGCAACGGAATAAGCCACAGAAAAGAGGATTTACCGATAAGTGCTTTAAGTGTGGCAGAAAAGGCCACATCGCCTCAGAGTGCCGTACGAATGTTTCAGCAGCAAAAGTTGCGGACAACAAAATAACAACTTCGTTTGCTATGCTCAATGGAACAAATGTATCAGCACTTACCAAGAACATGTGGGTACTCGATAGTGGATCTACATGCCATATGTGTTGCAACAAATCGCTCTTCACAAACCTTCAGAAACATCGAGAAAACATAGAGCTAGCAGCTGACAACTTTATACAGTCTGACGGGATTGGCGAAGTAATAATCAAAACAAATAAGTGCGAAATTAAACTTCGTGATGTGCTTTATGTTGAAAGTTTAAAAACGAATTTTATTTCCTTAAGTAAAGCTACCGAAAATGAGAATCGTGTTACGAGTATCTTAAATGAAAAAAGTGCTCTAATAAAAAACAAAGACGGAACAGTGATATTGCAAGCAAACAAATTGGGAAATTTATTTGTGTTCTTCCAAGCCGGAGAGAAACTCTTAAATTTGAACATGCAGAACAATTCGTTTATTAAATGGCATGGACGGTTCGGTCACTTAAATGTTAAAGATTTGAGTTTTTTATTAAAGAATAACTTGGTCAAAGGAGTCAACATTAAAAGTTTTGTGAGCGATGGGTTTAAATGTGAAACATGTTTGAAGGGAAAAATGACCTCCATACCATTTCCAAAGTGTTCATCATATCGCACCAATAGTATTCTCGAACTGATACATAGCGACATTTGCGGTCCGATACGGATTAAATCAATCGGTGGTGCGCGGTACTTTGCATTGTTCGTTGACGATTATAACATGAAAGTGTTCGTGTATTTCTTGAAACAAAAGAGTGAAGTCTTCGATGCATTTAAACGCTTTAAATCCTCGGTTGAATTAGAAACTTCACAAAAAATAAAATCAATTAGAACCGATAACGGTAGCGAGTATTTAAGCGGCGAATTTAGTAGTTTTCTGGAGGAAGCTGGAATCAAACGTCAGCTGACTGTGCAATATACTCCTCAGCAGAACGGGGTGGCGGAGCGTGCCAACAGAACTGTTGTTGAAATGGCTAGGTGTATGATGCTCCATGCAAACGTTCCTGAATATCTCTGGGCTGAGGTAGTCAACACAGCAATTTACATCCGGAATAAGTGCCCTACAAAGATATTATATGATGCGACTCCCTACGAAGTCTGGTGTGGCAAAAAGCCTGCTGTTTCCCATTTCAAGGTCTTTGGATGCAAGGCATTTATGCTTGACAAACGCTCTGGCAAATCCAAGTTCAGAGCAAAGTCAACCGAGTGTATCATGGTCGGTTATTCGTCTGAGTCTAAGGCGTACCGTGTTTATGAACCAAAAGCGAGATAAATTTTTAAAAGCCGTGACATCGAGTTCCTTGAAGAAATTGGTAAGAGTCCTTGCAAAGATTTTAGTGATGTTGATATTTTAAAACCCGAGCGACCAAGTCAAGACAAAAACCAAACGCGCAAAAATTCTACCATCAAAACCGATGTAAGTGATATGCGTTTTTGTAATATCGAGATGCGTGACGATGAGATTAGTGATGATGAAACGTTTACTGATGCTGAAGGGGGAGCTGCCGCTGCTGTTGTGGAGGATGCCAATGCTGTTGATGAAGCTGGAGATAATAATGTATCTGTCGCTGTTGGTAAAGAAAACTATAGTGAAGATGGTGATAGGAATTCTGGAGCAGAAAATGAAGGATGGGAGCAACGTTTACGCCCACGCATGGAAAATAGGTTTTTTTATTGTGAGAAAAAACTTTCTAATCCAACTACAGTCCAGGAAGCCTTAGATCACCGAGGATGGGGATAAATGGCTACGTTCTATGAAGGCGGAGTATGAGGGACTAATGTCAAATGATACATGGGAGCTTACTGCTCTGCCTAGTAGTCGTAAAGCAATCAAGTCGAAGTGGGTGTTTAATATCAAACGAAATCAGCATGGAGGAGTGGAGCGATATAAATCTAGATTGGTGGCAAAAGGATGCAGCCAGAAATTTGGTGTTGACTACAGAGAGACATTTTCTCCGGTCGTCCGCTACTCATCCATTCGGCTAATTTTAGCTAATTTTAGCATTATCAGCAGAGCTGAATCTATTCGTCCATCAGTTAGACGTGACCTCAGCTTACCTCAACGGAGTGCTCCAAGAGGAGGTTTATATGCAGCATCCAGAAGGCTTCATCGACAAGAAAAATCCTCATTTGGTGTGTAAGTTGAGAAAAACTATATACGGGCTAAAACAGTCTGGACGGGAGTGGAACAGCGAAATAGACAGTGCTTTAAGTCGAATCGGATTTCTGAGGTGTAACGGAGACTCATGCGTATATACTGTAAAATGTTTGTGTGGGTACAAATGATAGAACTTATTCTTTTCAATACAAATCCCTTTATTCAGTACAGTTACAATTCACTTTTTAATTCTTTCTCTCAGTACAATTCAATTTCTCAACCACTTATACTTTTCTTATCTTTTACTTAAACCACTTAATCACTTCTCCTAATTAACACTTCAAATTACACTTTAGAACTGATTTGCATACCTTTGGGATGCTGGTATTTATACTCGAATGACATACTTCGAGAACAATCCTCGCCATCCAGCGTCCCATACAATTTCCAATTTGCTAGAAAATTCGATTCCACTCGAAGTCTTCAGACTTTGTTATTCCAATATCGAAACCTTCTGGTCTTCGACATTTTCTGCTAGATGTCGCTGCTCACATTTGAGTGGTTATCACATTGCTCCCTCCCTACAGTTGTTCGTCCCGAACAACTTCGTCATTCAGCATCCCGTTGAAATGACACATTCTATCCAAATGGACCACTTTCAATTTTCCTCGATTCCCACGCTGGATCCGGTAGACAACGTCATTAATGCGGGTTATCACCTTGTATGGACCTTCCCAGTCCTGTTGCAATTTTGGTGATTTGCCTTTCTTACGCTGAGGATTATACAGCCAAACCAGATCTCCTTCGTTGAAACCGGAAGATTTCGCCTTGATATCGTACCTAGTTTTCATGCGGCTGCTTGCTAGCTTCATCTTTTCTCTGGTGTCTTCATGCAATTTACGAATCCTGCTGCGTAAGTCATTCACGTACTCGTTCACCTCTTTGGGCTCCGTCGGTGGGGATCCGAATTTTGCTTCACTTGGCAACCGAATCGTTTGACCAAATAAGATCTCGGATGGTGTGTGCCCTGTTGAGCTATGGACCGCGTTTCGGTAGGCCATTAAGAAGAGGGGTATGTGTCGATCCCAATCCCGCTGGCAGTTGCTGACAACCTTAGATAGATGCTCATTCGAGGTCCGATTGAATCGCTCGACCATTCCATCAGATTGAGGGTGTAGTGGCGTTGTCCTTGTCTTTCTTATTCCCAAATATTGGCATATTTCCTGGAAGACTTTTGATTCAAAGTTTCGCCCTTGATCAGAGTGCAGCTCCATTGGGACCCCAAATCTGCTCACCCAGTTGTTGACTATCTGTTCGGCTACGGTCTTAGCCTCTTGATTTGGGATGGCAAACACTTCCGGCCACTTACTGAAGTAATCCATGACTACGAGAGTATATCGGTTTCCATTAAAGGTTTCGGGAAACGGCCCAGCGATGTCGATGGCTATTCGTTCGAAAGGTGCTCCGACATTGTATTGTTGCATTTGTCCATGTGGCTTTACTTTTGGACCCTTGGTAGCCGCACACCTTATGCACTTTTTGCACCAATTCTCGACATCTTGTTTAGCGCTTAGCCAATAGAAACGTTCCCTTACCTTTTCCAACGTCTTGTTTATTCCCAAATGGCCTCCTGAGATTCCGTCATGTATTTCATGGAGCACTTGGTTGACTCTGGACCGTGGCACAATTAGCTGCATACGAGATGTTGTCCCATCTGCACTTTCCCATTTTCTCTTCAGCAATCCATCTTGCACAAAAAGCGAGTCCCACTGTGCCCAGTATGCCTTCAGAGTTTGGCTCCGATCTGATATCTGCTGCCAGCTTGGTCTTTCCTCGTGATCCTTCCAGGCCAATATTGGTTCGATGTCATTGTCTGCCTGTTGGGAGGAACGGATTTCGTCTATACTCCAACCCTCTATTGGCTCAGTCCTGATCATTTGGATAGTTGCCTGTTCTTTCACTTCTTTACGGTTGCAGTGTTCGCATTTTACCCCGCACGGTCGACGAGAGAGAGCATCAGCATTTGAGTGGAGTGTTCCCTTGCGGTGTTGCACTTCAAAGTCGTAGCCCTGCAACTGCTCGATCCATCTTGCAACTTGGCCTTCAGGGTTCTTAAATTGGAGTAGCCATTTCAGAGCTGCGTGGTCTGTCCGGAGAATGAACTTTTGTCCGTAGAGGTACTTATGGAAATGCTTCGTAGCCAGAATTAAAGCCAGAAGCTCGCGCCGGGTTACACAGTAGTTCCGTTCAGGTCTGGAGAGTACTTTACTGTAATATGCGACCACTTTCTCTTGACCATCATGAACCTGGGAAATCACAGCTCCGACCCCAACATTGCTAGCGTCTGCATCCACGATGAACATTTTTCCGGGCGTCGGGTAACCCAAGATGGGGGCATTGCACAGCTGTCGCTTCAGTTCTTGAAATGCTTTTTCGCATTCTCCAGACCACCTGAACTGTCGGCCTTTTTCCGTAAGTTGATGCAGGCTCTTTGCAATGCCAGCAAAATCCTTTACGAACCTTCTGTAATACGTGGCGAGGCCCAAGGAGCTTCTCAGTTGGTGTTTATCTTTTGGAGAAGGCCAACTTTTCACGGCTTCGATTTTGTCAGGATCCGTTCTTACTCCTTCCGCTGATATAATGTGACCCAGATATTTTACTTCCGGACGAAACAAGGCGCACTTTTCCGGGTTGAGCTTTAAATGAGCACTTCGTAGCCTCTCAAACACTTCTTTTAGATTTTCGCGGTGCTCCTCGTACGTCTTACCTATGACGATAACGTCGTCCAAATATACTAGGCAGGTTTTCCAGGTGAGTCCTTGCAATGTTCGTTCCATTAGTCGCTCGAAGGTGGCCGGAGCGTTGCACAGTCCAAACGGCATCACTGCAAACTGCCAAAGACCGCTTCCTGTAGTGAAGGCAGTTTTCTCACGATCCGCACGATTTATCTCTACCTGCCAGTAACCGCTCTTCAAGTCAAGCGTTGAAAACCATTTCGCTCCAGAAAGCATATCCAAAGTGTCATCGATTCTCGGAAGTGGGTAGCTGTCCTTTTTAGTGACATCATTGAGACGTCGGTAGTCTACACAAAATCTCGTGCTGCCATCTTTCTTCTTCACGAGAACCACTAGAGATGCCCACGGACTTTGCGATTCTTCAATCACTCCCTCAGCTTTCATCTTCGACATCATTTCGGCAACTTCTGTTTGCTTTGCCAATGGAAGACGCGCCTTGCAGGTTGACGGATTGGTCGAGCGTCTCCGGTGTCAATGTGGTGTTGAACAATATGCGTACGTCCATATTCTCCGTCTTGTGCAGCAAATATATCAGCGTACTCACCGATTAGTTTTTCTGCCAGGATTCGCTGATCTTCGTCCAGATTACAGAGGCTGAGAATTTTGTTCTTGATTTTTATGCTCTGAACTGTTGTGACCGGTTTTGCACCCTTTTTTTCCGTTGTGGTCGATATAGCCTCAACAGGTACGCATTTTCCCACTATCTCCCCCTTTTTCACCTTTACACTGAATGTCTTTGGATTTAGAATCCTTACAGGGACCATGTTGTTCTTTGGCTCCACTAAGGTCTTTCCCACCATGAAGTCTCTTTTCTTTTCTGGCTCCATCAAATAGAATCGGTGGCTACCAGGACCACCTTCCACTTTTGCCCACAAAATTGCTTCTGACGAAGGCTCTAGACTCTGATTGCTGCAGATGACGACATTTGAGACTGTGGTATTGGCGTTTCCGTATATCATTGGTATCTCCATGTTTCCGTATTTCAGGGTTTGTGCCCCCAAGTCGACTACAAGTCCATGTTCTCTCATGAAGTCTGTACCAATGATGCACTCGTCACATATGTCAGCTACCAGAAACGCGTGAGTGAATGTTATTCCGGCCAGTTGGATTTTTATGCGGACTTCACCATATACCTTAATCGTTGCTCCTGTAGCTGTTCGCAAGCTGCAGCTGCTAGTGTTATGCAGCCAAGACTTCTGCACAAGATTCCTCCTGATGATTGAGGCCGTGGCACCGGTGTCTATTGTTGCCATCCATTTTTCTTTTCCACTGACTACTTCTACTAGAAGGCTTTCGCTGCGTCGTTTTGCCAGCGAGACTTGGATGATGGTCCTGGGGCCGTCGACTCCTGCTACCAACTTCTGCCCCGCGAAGTTGGTGCTTAAGCATTTCCCGACTGATGGCTTCGGGAAGGTTGACCGGCTTCTTGATAGCTGTTTCTGCGGGTTGCTTCCTCTATTTGCTTGTCACCACAGTGAGGGCAGTCTTTTCGTCGCAACGGTTCTTTACACTGCCTTTGAAGGTGTCCTATTTTATTGCAATTCCAGCAGCGCATTATTCGTCTATCCCGTCGAGTATCTCGTTCCTCGGCACTACTTCTTGCGCAGGAGCATTCAATAGATGCTACTTCCCTAACGAAATGTGTTCCCCTGGAAGCCTGATTGGCTGCTTCCATCGCCAGAGCGAAGGCAAGTGCTTCAGCAAGGGTTCTTTTCCCGGCCATCCTTACTGCTGACTGTAGCTTCGAATCTGCAATTCGCCTGATAAATGCATCTTTTGCCATTTCGTCGATAATTTCCTGGCCTGCGGTGGGGTATGACAGATGTGCAAGTCTACTCACGTCTGCTTGGAGCTGCTGCAGTGTTTCTCCTCTTTGCTGCATTCGGCTTTGCAATTGGACCTTGTAGACCTCCTGCATGTGGCTATCCCCAAACCGTTTCTCTATAGCCTGTACTAAAGTCACATAATCTTTATGTTTTTCGATGTCTACTGTTTGCAACAATTCTGCTGCAGGACCGTGCAAGGCCATTGTTAGGGCAAAGCACTTTTCCTCATTGTCCCAGTCGTTTGCACAGGCAGCCATTTCAAACTGCTTCTTATAAGTAGACCATGAGGTCTGGCCATCGAATGAGGGAGGCTTCAAATTTTTTCTCCTTGGACCGCTTAAAGAACATTCTCGCAGTTTCTGTTTTCGCACTGTGTCGAGCTCTTTTGCCAGTTGCTGAACTTTGCTGTCCATTTCTTCGAATTTTTCGCCAACATTCTTCTCTATTGTATCAAATTTGTCATCAACGTTCTTCTCAATTCTATCAAATTTGTCATCAACGTTCTTCTCTATGCTTTCAAATTTGTCATCGATTTCTTCGAATTTTTGCTGAAGAATGTTCTTTTGTTCTTCCAGTTTTTGTTGTAGACTATTCTTTTGTTCGTTGAATTTTTGTTCAATGCTGCTCTTCTGCTCGTTTAGATTTTTCTTTTGTTCATCCAACTTTTGCTCGAGACTATTCTTTTGTTCATCCATTTTCTGTTGAAGACCGTCCAAATTTTTCTTCTGCTCGTCCATTTTTTGTTCCAGACTGTTCTTCTGTTCTTCCATATTTTTCTTTTGTTCGTCCATTTTTAACAAAAGGAGTTGCATCATCGCAGCCATGTCATTGCCGGTACTTGTCTGTTCATCCTCGTCAACATCAAAGGAATATGCATCAGGATCATGTCCCTCGTTGTTCAAAGCCTCCTGAAGTCGGAGCACCAGGTCACTTTTTCCTCCACTGGCACTGAGGCTTCTCTTGTTCAACTCGGATTTGAGTTGGACGAGGGTCAACTGCAATAGTTTTCGACCCATTCTAGCTTTTTCAAATAGTCAGAAAACCCTTTTTTTTTTTTTTTTTTTTTTTTACACACAAATAAGTCCTATCCCACTTCTGACACCAATGTAAAATGTTTGTGTGGGTACAAATGATAGAACTTATTCTATTCAACTTATTCAATTTTCTAGCAAATTGGAAATTGTATGGAACGCTGGATGACGTGGATTGTTCTCGAAGTATGTCATTCGAGTATAAATACCAGCATCCCAAAGGTATGCAAATCAGTTCCAAAGTTGAATTTGAAGTGTTAATTAGAAGAAGTGATTAAGTGGTTTAAGTAAAAGATAAGAAAAGCATAAGTGGTTGAGAAATTGAATTGTACTGAGAGAAAGAATTAAATAGTGAATTGTAACTGTACTGAATAAAGGGATTTGTATTGAAAATAATAAGTTCTATTATTTGTACCCACACAAACATTTTACATTGGTGTCAGAAGTGGGATAGGACTTATTGTGTGTACAAAAAAAAAAAAAGTGTTTTCTGACTATTTGAAAAAGCTAGAATGGGTCGAAAACTATTGCAGTTGACCCTCGTCCAACTCAAATCCGAGTTGAACAAGAGAAGCCTCAGCGCCAGTGGAGGAAAAAGCGACCTGGTGCTCCGTCTTCAGGAGGCTTTGAACAACGAGGGACATGATCCTGATGCATATTCCTTTGATGTTGACGAGGATGAACAGACAAGTACCGGCAATGACATGGCTGCAATGATGCAACTCCTCTTATTAAAAATGGACGAACAAAACAAAAAAATGGACGAACAAAACAAAAAAATGGACGAACAGAAGAACAGTCTCGACCAACAAAAGAAAAATCTGGAAGAACAGAAGAACAGTCTGGAACAAAGAATGGACGAACAGAAGAGCAGCATTGAACAAAAATTCAACGAACAAACCAACAATCTGCACGGTCTTCAACAGAAAATGGATGAACAAAAGAATAATCTGGAAGAACAAAAGAACATTCTCCAGCAAAAATTCGAAGAAATCGATGACAAGTTTGAAAGAATAGAGAAGAACGTTGATGACAAATTTGATAGAATAGAGAAGAACGTTGATGACAAATTTGAAACAATAGAGAAGAATGTTGGCGAAAAATTCGAAGAAATGGACAGCAAAGTTCAGCAACTGGCAAAAGAGCTCGACACAGTGCGAAAACAGAAACTGCGAGAATGTTCTTTAAGCGGTCCAAGGAGAAAAGATTTGGAACCTCCCTCATTCGATGGCCAGACCTCATGGTCTACTTATAAGAAGCAGTTTGAAATGGCTGCCTGTGCAAACGACTGGGACAATGAGGAAAAGTGCTTTGCCCTAGCGATGGCCTTACGTGGTCCTGCGGCAGAATTGTTACAAACAATCGATATCGAAAAGAATAGAGACTATATGGTTTTAGTGCAGGCTATCGAGAAACGGTTTGGGGATAGCCACATGCGGGAAGTTTACAAGGTTCAATTGCAAGGCCGTATGCAGCAACGAGGAGAAACACTGCAACAGCTCCAAGCAGACGTGAGTAGACTGGCACATTTGTCATATCCCACCGCAGGCCAGGAAATAATCGACGAAATGGCAAAGGACGCATTCATCAGGGGAATTGCAGATTTGAAGCTACAATCAGCAGTAAGGATGGCCGGGAAAAGAACCCTAGCTGAAGCACTTGCCTTCGCTCTGGCGATGGAAGCATCCAATCAGGCTTCCAAAGGAATGCATTTCGTAAGTGAAATAGTATCTGGTGAATGCTCCTGCTCAAGACCAACTACCATGCAACGAAATATCTGGCGGGAGAGACGAAGGATGCGCTGCTGGAACTGCGATAAAGTAGGACATTTGCAAGGGCATTGTAAAGAACCGGTACGACGAGAAGGCTGCCTGCACTGGGGTTACAGGCAAATAGAAAGAAAAACCGGCAGAAACGGCTACCAAGAAACCTGTCAAATTTCCAGAAGCCATCAGTTAGGAAATGCTTACTTCGCGGGGCAGAAGTCTGTAGCAGGAACGACTCCAGGGTAATTACCCCAGTCTCACAGGTAAAACAATGCAATGAAAGCCTCCCAGCAGAAGTAGTCGGTGGTAAAGAAGCAAAAGAACAGGCAACTATCCAAACGATCAGGACTGAGCCAATAGAGGGTTGGAGTATAGACGAAATCCGTTCCTCCCAACAGGCAGACAATGACATCGAACCAATATTGGCCTGGAAGGAACACGAGGAAAGACCAAGCTGGCAGCAGATATCAGATCGGAGCCAAACTCTGAAGGCATACTGGGCACAGTGGGACTCGCTTTTTGTGCAAGATGGATTGCTGAAGAGAAAATGGGAAAGTGCAGATGGGACAACATCTCGTATGCAGCTAATTGTGCCACGGTCCAGAGTCAACCAAGTGCTCCATGAAATACATGACGGAATCTCAGGAGGCCATTTGGGAATAAACAAGACGTTGGAAAAGGTAAGGGAACGTTTCTATTGGCTAAGCGCTAAACAAGATGTCGAGAATTGGTGCAAAAAGTGCATAAGGTGTGCGGCTACCAAGGGTCCAAAAGTAAAGCCACATGGACAAATGCAACAATACAATGTCGGAGCACCTTTCGAACGAATAGCCATCGACATCGCTGGGCCGTTTCCCGAAACCTTTAATGGAAACCGATATACTCTCGTAGTCATGGATTACTTCAGTAAGTGGCCGGAAGTGTTTGCCATCCCAAATCAAGAGGCTAAGACCGTAGCCGAACAGATAGTCAACAACTGGGTGAGCAGATTTGGGGTCCCAATGGAGCTGCACTCTGATCAAGGGCGAAACTTTGAATCAAAAGTCTTCCAGGAAATATGCCAATATTTGGGAATAAGAAAGACAAGGACAACGCCACTACACCCTCAATCCGATGGGATGGTCGAGCGATTCAATCGGACCTTGAATGAGCATCTATCTAAGGTTGTCAGCAACTGCCAGCGGGATTGGGATCGACACATACCCCTCTTCTTAATGGCCTACCGAAACGCGGTCCATAGCTCAACAGGGCACACACCATCCGAGATCTTATTTGGTCAAACGATTCGGTTGCCAAGTGAAGCAAAATTCGGATCCCCACCGACGGAGCCCAAGGAGGTGAACGAGTACGTGAATGACTTACGCAGCAGGATTCGTAAATTGCATGAAGACACCAGAGAAAAGATGAAGCTAGCAAGCAGCCGCATGAAAACTAGGTACGATATCAAGGCGAAATCTTCCGGTTTCAACGAAGGAGATCTGGTTTGGCTGTATAATCCTCAGCGTAAGAAAGGCAAATCACCAAAATTGCAACAGGACTGGGAAGGTCCATACAAGGTGATAACCCGCATTAATGACGTTGTCTACCGGATCCAGCGTGGGGATCGAGGAAAATTTAAAGTGGTCCATTTGGATAGAATGTGTCATTTCAACGGGATGCTGAATGACGAAGTTGTTCGGGACGAACAACTGTAGGGAGGGAGCAATGTGATAACCACTCAAATGTGAGCAGCGACATCTAGCAGAAAATGTCGAAACTCGGAGACTAGAAGGTTTCAATACTGGATTAGCAAAGACAGTCGAGGAGAGTAGAATCGAATTTTCTAGCAAATTGGAACTTGTATGGAACGCTGGATGACGTGGATTGTTCTCGAAGTATGTCATTCGAGTATAAATACCAGCATCCCAAAGGTATGCAAATCGGTTCCAAAGTTGAATTTGAAGTGTTAATTAGAAGAAGTGATTAAGTGGTTTAAGTAAAAGATAAGAAAAGTATAAGTGGTTGAGAAATTGAATTGTACTGAGAGAAAGAATTAAATAGTGAATTGTAACTGTACTGAATAAAGGGATTTGTATTGAAAATAATAAGTTCTATTATTTGTACCCACACAAACATTTTACACTACTTTAAATTTGAAATTGGTGTATTTTCAGAGTGGGGAGAGACTTCGGGCATTCGCAGATGCCGACTGGGCTGGCAGTTGCGACGATAGAAAATCTTTCACTGGATATGCGGTTTTCTTGGCTGGTGCGGCTATCAGTTGGGAAAGTCGCAAGCAAAAATCGGTTGCGCTCAGCAGCACTGAGGCCGAATATGTTGCCCTATCATCAGCTGCGAAGGAAGTCACCAACTTGAAGACTCTCTTGAATGACTTGGGTTTTTCAAACTTAGTAAGGGGCCCAATAGAACTCTTTGGTGATAATTTGAGTGCACAACAGATCGTCAAAAACCTTGTGCACCACTCACGGACAAAACACATTGACATTAAGTTTCATCACGTCCGTGACTTGTCAGAAAAGAAAGTTATCGTAGTGAAATATATCCATACTGGAGAGATGGTTGCAGATATTCTCACTAAAAATCTTATGAAATCAAAGCATTGTAATTTTGTTAATAAATTAGGTCTTATTTGATTTATAAATATTTGAAAGATACGTATAGTTTTGAGGGCAAGTGTTAGTATTAGTTTATCGATACATAATGTAGAATGTTTGTGTGGGTACAGATAATAGAACTTATTCTTTTCAATACAAATCCCTTTATTCAGTACAGTTACAATTCACTATTTAATTCTTTCTCTCAGTACAATTCAATTTCTCAACCACCTATACTTTTCTTATCTTTTACTTAAACCACTTAATCACTTCTTCTAATTAACACTTCAAATTCAACTTTGGAACTGATTTGCATACCTTTGGGATGCTGGTATTTATACTCGAATGACATACTTCGAGAACAATCCACGTCATCCAGCGTTCCATACAATTTCCAATTTGCTACAAAATTCGATTCTACTCTCCTCGACTGACTTTGCTAATCCAGTATCGAAACCTTCTAGTCTTCGAGTTGCGACATTTTCTGCTAGATGTCGCTGCTCACAGTTGACTGGTTATCACATTGCTCCCTCCGTACAGTTGTTCGTCCCGAACAACTTCGTCATTCAGCATCCCGTTGAAATGACACATTCTATCCAAATGGACCACTTTCAATTTTCCTCGATCCCCACGCTGGATCCGGTAGACAACGTCATTAATGCGGGTTATCACCTTGTATGGACCTTCCCAGTCCTGTTGCAATTTTGGTGATTTGCCTTTCTTACGCTGAGGATTATACAGCCAAACCAGATCTCCTTCGTTGAAACCGGAAGATTTCGCCTTGATATCGTACCTAGTTTTCATGCGGCTGCTTGCTAGCTTCATCTTTTCTCTGGTGTCTTCATGCAATTTACGAATCCTGCTGCGTAAGTCATTCACGTACTCGTTCACCTCTTTGGGCTCCGTCGGTGGGGATCCGAATTTTGCTTCACTTGGCAACCGAATCGTTTGACCAAATAAGATCTCGGATGGTGTGTGCCCTGTTGAGCTATGGACCGCGTTTCGGTAGGCCATTAAGAAGAGGGGTATGTGTCGATCCCAATCCCGCTGGCAGTTGCTGACAACCTTAGATAGATGCTCATTCAAGGTCCGATTGAATCGCTCGACCATTCCATCAGATTGAGGGTGTAGTGGCGTTGTCCTTTTCTTTCTTATTCCCAAATATTGGCATATTTCCTGGAAGACTTTTGATTCAAAGTTTCGCCCTTGATCAGAGTGCAGCTCCATTGGGACCCCAAATCTGCTCACCCAGTTGTTGACTATCTGTTCGGCTACGGTCTTAGCCTCTTGATTTGGGATGGCAAACACTTCCGGCCACTTACTGAAGTAATCCATGACTACGAGAGTATATCGGTTTCCATTAAAGGTTTCGGGAAACGGCCCAGCGATGTCGATGGCTATTCGTTCGAAAGGTGCTCCGACATTGTATTGTTGCATTTGTCCATGTGGCTTACTTTTGGGCCCTTGGTAGCCGCACATCTTATGCACTTTTTGCACCAATTCTCGACATCTTGTTTAGCGCTTAGCCAATAGAAACGTTCCCTTACCTTTTCCAAAGTCTTGTTTATTCCCAAATGGCCTCCTGAGACTCCGTCATGTATTTCATGGAGCACTTGGTTGACTCTGGACCGTAGCACAATTAGCTGCATACGAGATGTTGTCCCATCTGCAGTTTCCCATTTTCTCTTCAGCAATCCATCTTGCACAAAAAGCGAGTCCCACTGTGCCCAGTATGCCTTCAGAGTTTGGCTCCGATCTGATATCTGCTGCCAGCTTGGTCTTTCCTCGTGTTCCTTCCAGGCCAATATTGGTTCGATGTCATTGTCTGCCTGTTGGGAGGAACGGACTTCGTCTATACTCCAACCCTCTATTGGCTCAGTCCTGATCATTTGGATAGTTGCCTGTTCTTTCGCTTCTTTACGGTTGCAGTGTTCGCATTTTACCCCGCACGGTCGACGAGAGAGAGCATCAGCATTTGAGTGGAGTGTTCCCTTGCGGTGTTGCACTTCAAAGTCGTAGCCCTGCAACTGCTCGATCCATCTTGCAACTTGGCCTTCAGGGTTCTTAAATTGGAGTAGCCATTTCAGAGCTGCGTGGTCTGTCCGGAGAATGAACTTTTGTCCGTAGAGGTACTTATGGAAATGCTTCGTAGCCAGAATTAAAGCCAGAAGCTCGCGCCGGGTTACACAGTAGTTCCGTTCAGGTCTGGAGAGTACTTTACTGTAATATGCGACCACTTTCTCTTGACCATCATGAACCTGGGAAATCACAGCTCCGACCCCAACATTGCTAGCGTCTGCGTCCACGATGAACATTTTTCCGGGCGTCGGGTAACCCAAGATGGGGGCATTGCACAGCTGTCGCTTCAGTTCTTGAAATGCTTTTTCGCATTCTCCAGACCACCTGAACTGTCGGCCTTTTTCTGTAAGTTGATGCAGGCTCTTCGCAATGCCAGCAAAATCCTTTACGAACCTTCTGTAATACGTGGCGAGTCCCAAGAAGCTTCTCAGTTGGTGTTTATCTTTTGGAGAAGGCCAACTTTTCACGGCTTCGATTTTGTCAGGATCCGTTCTTACTCCTTCCGCTGATATAATGTGACCCAGATATTTTACTTCCGGACGAAACAAGGCGCACTTTTCCGGGTTGAGCTTTAAATGAGCACTTCGTAGCCTCTCAAACACTTCTTTTAGATTTTCGCGGTGCTCCTCGTACGTCTTACCTATGACGATAACGTCGTCCAAATATACTAGGCAGGTTTTCCAGGTGAGTCCTTGCAATGTTCGTTCCATTAGTCGCTCGAAGGTGGCCGGAGCGTTGCACAGTCCAAACGGCATCACTGCAAACTGCCAAAGACCGCTTCCTGTAGTGAAGGCAGTTTTCTCACGGTCCGTACGATTTATCTCTACCTGCCAGTAACCGCTCTTCAAGTCAAGTGTTGAAAACCATTTCGCTCCAGAAAGCATATCCAAAGTGTCATCGATTCTCGGAAGTGGGTAGCTGTCCTTTTTAGTGACATCATTGAGACGTCGGTAGTCTACACAAAATCTCGTGCTGCCATCTTTCTTCTTCACGAGGACCACTGGAGATGCCCACGGACTTTGCGATTCTTCAATCACTCCCTCAGCTTTCATCTTCGACATCATTTCGGCAACTTCTGTTTGCTTTGCCAATGGAAGACGCCTTGCAGGTTGACGGATTGGTCGAGCGTCTCCGGTGTCAATGTGGTGTTGAACAATATGCGTACGTCCATATTCTCCGTCTTGTGTAGCAAATATATCAGCGTACTCACAGATTAGTTTTTCTGCCAGGATTCGCTGATCTTCGTCCAGATTACAGAGGCTGAGAATTTTGTTCTTGATTTTTATGCTCTGAACTGTTGTGACCGGTTTTGCACCCTGTTTTTCTGTTGTGGTCGATATAGCCTCAACAGGTACGCATTTTCCCACTATCTCCCCCTTTTTCACCTTTACACTGAATGTCTTTGGATTTAGAATCCTTACAGGGACCATGTTGTTCTTTGGCTCCACTAAGGTCTTTCCCACCATGAAGTCTCTTTTCTTTTCTGGCTCCATCAAATAGAATCGGTGGCTACCAGGACCACCTTCCACTTTTGCCCACAAAAATGCTTCTGACGAAGGCTCTAGACTCTGATTGCTGCAGATGACGACATTTGAGACTGTGGTATTGGCGTTTCCGTATATCATTGGTATCTCCATGTTTCCGTATTTCAGGGTTTGTGCCCCCAAGTCGACTACAAGTCCATGTTCTCTCATGAAGTCTGTACCAATGATGCACTCGTCACATATGTCAGCTACCAGAAACGCGTGAGTGAATGTTATTCCGGCCAGTTGGATTTTTATGCGGACTTCACCATATACCTTAATCGTTGCTCCTGTAGCTGTTCGCAAGCTGCAGCTGCTAGTGTTATGCAGCCAAGACTTCTGCACAAGATTCCTCCTGATGATTGAGGCCGTGGCACCGGTGTCTATTGTTGCCATCCATTTTTCTTTTCCACTGACTACTTCTACTAGAAGGCTTTCGCTGCGTCGTTTTGCCAGCGAGACTTGGATGATGGTCCTGGGGCCGTCGACTCCTGCTACCAACTTCTGCCCCGCGAAGTTGGTGCTTAAGCATTTCCCGACTGATGGCTTCGGGAAGGTTGACCGGCTTCTTGATAGCTGTTTCTGCGGGTTGCTTCCTCTATTTGCTTGTCACCACAGTGAGGGCAGTCTTTTCGTCGCAACGGTTCTTTACACTGCCTTTGAAGGTGTCCTATTTTATTGCAATTCCAGCAGCGCATTATTCGTCTATCCCGTCGAGTATCTCGTTCCTCGGCACTAATTCTTGTGCAGGAACATTCGACAGATGCTACTTCCCTGACGAAATGTGTTCCCCTGGAAGCCTGATTGGCTGCTTCCATCGCCAGAGCGAAGGCAAGTGCTTCAGCAAGGGTTCTTTTCCCGGCCATCCTTACTGCTGACTGTAGCTTCGAATCTGCAATTCGCCTGATAAATGCATCTTTTGCCATTTCGTCGATAATTTCCTGGCCTGCGGTGGAGTATGACAGATGTGCAAGTCTACTCACGTCTGCTTGGAGCTGCTGCAGTGTTTCTTCTCTTTGCTGCGTTCGGCTTTGCAATTGGACCTTGTAGACCTCCTGCATGTGGCTATCCCCAAACCGTTTCTCGATAGCCTGCACTAAAGTCTCATAATCTTTATGCTTTTCGATGTCTACTGTTTGCAACAATTCTGCTGCAGGACCGTGCAAGGCCATTGTTAGGGCAAAGCACTTTTCCTCATTGTCCCAGTCGTTTGCACAGGCAGCCATTTCAAACTGCTTCTTATAGGTAGACCATGAAGTCTGGCCATCGAATGAGGGAGGCTTCAACTCTTTTCTCCTTGGACCGCTTAAAGAACATTCTCGCAGTTTCTGTTTTCGCACTGTGTCGAGCTCTTTTGCCAGTTGCTGAACTTTGCTGTCCATTTCTTCGAATTTTTCGCCAACATTCTTCTCTATTGTATCAAATTTGTCATCAACGTTCTTCTCTATTCTATCGAATTTGTCATCAACGTTCTTCTCTATCCTTTCAAACTTGTCATCGATTTCTTCGAATTTTTGCTGGAGAATGTTCTTTTGTTCTTCCAGATTATTCTTTTGTTCATCCATTTTCTGTTGAAGACCGTGCAGATTGTTGGTTTGTTCGTTGAATTTTTGTTCAATGCTGCTCTTCTGCTCGTCCATTTTTTTTGTTTTGTTCGTCCATTTTTAATAAGAGGAGTTGCATCATTGCAGCCATGTCATTGCCGGTACTTGTCTGTTCATCCTCGTCAACATCAAAGGAATATGCATCAGGATCATGTCCCTCGTTGTTCAAAGCCTCCTGAAGACGGAGCACCAGGTCACTTTTTCCTCCACTGGCGCTGAGGCTTCTCTTGTTCAACTCGGATTTGAGTTGGACGAGGGTCAACTGCAATAGTTTTCGACCCATTCTAGCTTCTTCAAATAGTCAGAAAACACTTTTTTTTTTTTTTTTTTTTTTTTCACACAATAAGTCCTATCCCACTTCTGACACCAATGTTGTGTGGGTACAAATAATAGAACTTATTCTTTTCAATACAAATCCCTTTATTCAGTACAGTTACAATTCACTATTTAATTCTTTCTCTCAGTACAATTCAATTTCTCAACCACCTATACTTTTCTTATCTTTTACTTAAACCACTTAATCACTTCTTCTAATTAACACTTCAAATTCAACTTTGGAACTGATTTGCATACCTTTGGGATGCTGGTATTTATACTCGAATGACATACTTCGAGAACAATCCACGTCATCCAGCGTTCCATACAATTTCCAATTTGCTAGAAAATTCGATTCTACTCTCCTCGACTGACTTTGCTAATCCAGTATCGAAACCTTCTAGTCTTTTCGACATTTTCTGCTAGATGTCGCTGCTCAAATTTGAGTGGTTATCACAATATTATTGTGATCACAATATTATTGTGATAACCAGTCAACTGTGAGCAGCGACATCTAGCAGAAAATGTCGAAACTCGGAGACTAGAAGGTTTCGATACTGGATTAGCAAAGACAGTCGAGGAGAGTAGAATCGAATTTTCTAGCAAATTGGAACTTGTATGGAACGCTGGATGACGTGGATTGTTCTCGAAGTATGTCATTCGAGTATAAATACCAGCATCCCAAAGGTATTCAAATCGGTTCCAAAGTTGAATTTGAAGTGATAATTAGAAGAAGTGATTAAGTGGTTTAAGTAAAAGATAAGAAAAGTATAAGTGGTTGAGAAATTTAATTGTACTGAGAGAAAGAATTAAATAGTGAATTGTAACTGTACTGAATAAAGGGATTTGTATTGAAAATAATAAGTTCTATTATTTGTACCCACACAAACATTTTACATTGGTGTCAGAAGTGGGATAGGACTTATTGTGTGTGTAAAAAAAAAAAAAAAAGTGTTTTCTGACTATTTGAAAAAGCTAGAATGGGTCGAAAACTATTGCAGTTGACCCTCGTCCAACTCAAATCCGAGTTGAACAAGAGAAGCCTCAGCGCCAGTGGAGGAAAAAGTGACCTGGTGCTCCGTCTTCAGGAGGCTTTGAACAACGAGGGACATGATCCTGATGCATATTCCTTTGATGTTGACGAGGATGAACAGACAAGTACCGGCAATGACATGGCTGCAATGATGCAACTCCTCTTATTAAAAATGGACGAACAAAACAAAAAAATGGACGAACAGAAGAACAGTCTGGAACAAAAAATGGACGAACAGAAGAGCAGCATTGAACAAAAATTCGACTACCAAAAGAATAGTCTACAACAAAAACTGGAAGAACAAAATAACGTTCTACACCAAAAGTTCGAAGAAATAGATAACAAATTTTAAAGAATAGAGAAGAATGTTGGCGAAAAATTGGAACAAATGCACAACAAAGTTGAGCAACTGGCAAAAGAGCTCGACACAGTGCGAAAACAGAAACAGCGAGAATGTTCTTTAAGTGGTCCAAGGAGAAAAGATTTGAAACCTCCCTCATTCGATGGTCAGACCTCATGGTCTACTTATAAGAAGCAGTTTGAAATGGCTGCCTGTGCAAACGACTGGGACAATGAGGAAAAGTGCTTTGCCCTAACAATGGCCTTGCACGGTCCTGCAGCAGAATTGTTGCAAACAGTAGACATCGAAAAGCATAAAGATTATGTGACTTTAGTGCAGGCTATCGAGAAACGGTTTGGGGACAGCCACATGCAGGAGGTCTACAAGGTCCAATTGCAAAGCCGAACGCAGCAAAGAGGAGAAACACTGCAGCAGCTCCAAGCAGACGTGAGTAGACTTGCACATCTGTCATACTCCACCGCAGGCCAGGAAATTATCGACGAAATGGCAAAAGATGCATTTATCAGGCGAATTGCAGATTCGAAGCTACAGTCAGCAGTAAGGATGGCCGGGAAAAGAACCCTTGCTGAAGCACTTGCCTTCGCTCTGGCGATGGAAGCAGCCAATCAGGCTTCCAGGGGAACACATTTCGTCAGGGAAGTAGCATCTGTCGAATGTTCCTGCACAAGAATTAGTGCCGAGGAACGAGATACTCGACGGGATAGACGAATAATGCGCTGCTGGAATTGCAATAAAATAGGACACCTTCAAAGGCAGTGTAAAGAACCGTTGCGACGAAAAGACTGCCCTCACTGTGGTGACAAGCAAATAGAGGAAGCAACCCGCAGAAACAGCTATCAAGAAGCCGGTCAACCTTCCCGAAGCCATCAGTCGGGAAATGCTTAAGCACCAACTTCGCGGGGCAGAAGTTGGTAGCAGGAGTCGACGGCCCCAGGACCATCATCCAAGTCTCGCTGGCAAAACGACGCAGCGAAAGCCTTCTAGTAGAAGTAGTCAGTGGAAAAGAAAAATGGATGGCAACAATAGACACCGGTGCCACGGCCTCAATCATCAGGAGGAATCTTGTGCAGAAGTCTTGGCTGCATAACACTAGCAGCTGCAGCTTGCGAACAGCTACAGGAGCAACGATTAAGGTATATGGTGAAGTCCGCATAAAAATCCAACTGGCCGGAATAACATTCACTCACGCGTTTCTGGTAGCTGACATATGTGACGAGTGCATCATTGGTACAGACTTCATGAGAGAACATGGACTTGTAGTCGACTTGGGGGCACAAACCCTGAAATACGGAAACATGGAGATACCAATGATATACGGAAACGCCAATACCACAGTCTCAAATGTCGTCATCTGCAGCAATCAGAGTCTAGAGCCTTCGTCAGAAGCATTTTTGTGGGCAAAAGTGGAAGGTGGTCCTGGTAGCCACCGATTCTATTTGATGGAGCCAGAAAAGAAAAGAGACTTCATGGTGGGAAAGACCTTAGTGGAGCCAAAGAACAACATGGTCCCTGTAAGGATTCTAAATCCAAAGACATTCAGTGTAAAGGTGAAAAAGGGGGAGATAGTGGGAAAATGCGTACCTGTTGAGGCTATATCGACCACAACAGAAAAACAGGGTGCAAAACCGGTCACAACAGTTCAGAGCATAAAAATCAAGAACAAAATTCTCAGCCTCTGTAATCTGGACGAAGATCAGCGAATCCTGGCAGAAAAACTAATCTGTGAGTACGCTGATATATTTGCTACACAAGACGGAGAATATGGACGTACGCATATTGTTCAACACCACATTGACACCGGAGACGCTCGACCAATCCGTCAACCTGCAAGGCGTCTTCCATTGGCAAAGCAAACAGAAGTTGCTGAAATGATGTCGAAGATGAAAGCTGAGGGAGTGATTGAAGAATCGCAAAGTCCGTGGGCATCTCCAGTGGTCCTCGTGAAGAAGAAAGATGGCAGCACGAGATTTTGTGTAGACTACCGACGTCTCAATGATGTCACTAAAAAGGACAGCTACCCACTTCCGAGAATCGATGACACTTTGGATATGCTTTCTGGAGCGAAATGGTTTTCAACACTTGACTTGAAGAGCGGTTACTGGCAGGTAGAGATAAATCGTACGGACCGTGAGAAAACTGCCTTCACTACAGGAAGCGGTCTTTGGCAGTTTGCAGTGATGCCGTTTGGACTGTGCAACGCTCCGGCCACCTTCGAGCGACTAATGGAACGAACATTGCAAGGACTCACCTGGAAAACCTGCCTAGTATATTTGGACGACGTTATCGTCATAGGTAAGACGTACGAGGAGCACCGCGAAAATCTAAAAGAAGTGTTTGAGAGGCTACGAAGTGCTCATTTAAAGCTCAACCCGGAAAAGTGCGCCTTGTTTCGTCCGGAAGTGTTTGCCATCCCAAATCAAGAGGCTAAGACCGTAGCCGAACAGATAGTCAACAACTGGGTGAGCAGATTTGGGGTCCCAATGGAGCTGCACTCTGATCAAGGGCGAAACTTTGAATCAAAAGTCTTCCAGGAAATATGCCAATATTTGGGAATAAGAAAGACAAGGACAACGCCACTACACCCTCAATCCGATGGAATGGTCGAGCGATTCAATCGGACCTTGAATGAGCATCTATCTAAGGTTGTCAGCAACTGCCAGCGGGATTGGGATCGACACATACCCCTCTTCTTAATGGCCTACCGAAACGCGGTCCATAGCTCAACAGGGCACACACCATCCGAGATCTTATTTGGTCAAACGATTCGGTTGCCAAGTGAAGCAAAATTCGGATCCCCACCGACGGAGCCCAAAGAGGTGAACGAGTACGTGAATGACTTACGCAGCAGGATTCGTAAATTGCATGAAGACACCAGAAAAAAGATGAAGCTAGCAAGCAGCCGCATGAAAACTAGGTACGATATCAAGGCGAAATCTTCCGGTTTCAACGAAGGAGATCTGGTTTGGCTGTATAATCCTCAGCGTAAGAAAGGCAAATCACCAAAATTGCAACAGGACTGGGAAGGTCCATACAAGGTGATAACCCGCATTAATGACGTTGTCTACCGGATCCAGCGTGGGGATCGAGGAAAATTTAAAGTGGTCCATTTGGATAGAATGTGTCATTTCAACGGGATGCTGAATGACGAAGTTGTTCGGGACGAACAACTGTAGGGAGGGAGCAATGTGATAACCACTCAAATGTGAGCAGCGACATCTAGCAGAAAATGTCGAAACTCGGAGACTAGAAGGTTTCAATACTGGATTAGCAAAGACAGTCGAGGAGAGTAGAATCGAATTTTCTAGCAAATTGGAACTTGTATGGAACGCTGGATGACGTGGATTGTTCTCGAAGTATGTCATTCGAGTATAAATACCAGCATCCCAAAGGTATGCAAATCGGTTCCAAAGTTGAATTTGAAGTGTTAATTAGAAGAAGTGATTAAGTGGTTTAAGTAAAAGATAAGAAAAGTATAAGTGGTTGAGAAATTGAATTGTACTGAGAGAAAGAATTAAATAGTGAATTGTAACTGTACTGAATAAAGCGATTTGTATTGAAAATAATAAGTTCTATTATTTGTACCCACACAAACATTCTACAATATAATCAAATCTGTACTTCTCTTTATACTTACAAATATGTTTGTATTATACATATATAGTAAAATCTCTATGTTACATGTGCCACTTTGCCTTCTCTTTTCTTGTAGTTGTTTTACATGAACTGGAATTGAAACATAATCATTGTATTCGCAACTTACTCGTATATAATTTGAATTTAGTCGTAATTAAACTTTATGAAATAAAGGTCGTGTCTTTTTTCTTTTTATCCCTAACAAAGGTTATGGGCCCAGAATTTTTTTGAAGGTTTTTAAAGGTACATTTAAAGTGAAAAATAATAATAAGATGAGTTCTGGCTTGTACCAGATCGAAAAGCTCGACGACGAAAATTACGACGGGTGGACTGTTCAAATGCGGTCGGTTTTGGTTCATTGCGAGTTATGGGCATACGTGTCGGGTGCAAAGGCTAAACCAACAGCAGATGCGGACGCGATTGGCGCGTGGTCTGCGAAAGATGAAAAGGCTTTGGCAATGATTTTGTTATCAGTGAAATCATCTCAAATTTTACACATAAAGCAGTGCAAAACTTCATCTGATGCCTGGATAAAACTCGAAGAAATTCACCGTCCTAGTGGTCCTGCAAGGAAGGTCACTTTATTCAAGCAGTTACTCAATCTCAAAATGGCAGAAAGTATGTCAATGTCAATCCATCTGAATAATTTTTTCAACATCTTTGAAAAATTAACAGAAATTGACATTAAGCTGCAAGATAAGTTGCTGGCCATTTTAATACTGTCAAGTCTTCCTAAAAGTTACGAGAACTTTGTTATAGCCATTGAATCAAGAGATGACTTGCCGAAAGTAAGCGCGTTGAAGACAAAGCTGCTAGAAGAGGGAAGGAGAAGAGAGGGAGACATCGCACGAGAGATCGAACCAATGACATCATCCGCGATAGCGTTCTTTTCTAAGCAACGGAATAAGCCACAGAAAAGAGGATTTACCGGTAAGTGCTTTAAGTGTGGCAGAAAAGGCCACATCGCCTCAGAGTGCCGTACGAATGTTTCAGCAGCAAAAGTTGCGGGCAACAAAATAACAACTTCGTTTGCTATGCTCAATGGAACAAATGTATCAGCACTTACCAAGAACATGTGGGTACTCGATAGTGGATCTACATGCCATATGTGCTGCAACAAATCGCTCTTCACAAACCTTCAGAAACATCGAGAAAACATAGAGCTAGCAGCTGACAACTTTATACAGTCTGACGGGATTGGCGAAGTAATAATCAAAACAAATAAGTGCGAAATTAAACTCCGTGATGTGCTTTATGTTGAAAGTTTAAAAACGAATTTTATTTCTTTAAGTAAAGCTACCGAAAATGAGAATCGTGTTATCTTAAATGAAAAAAGTGCTCTAATAAAAAACAAAGACGGAACAGTGATATTGCAAGCAAACAAATTGGGAAATTTATTTGTGTTCCAAGCCGGAGAGAAACTCTTAAATTTGAACATGCAGAACAATTCGTTTATTAAATGGCATGGACGGTTCGGTCACTTAAATGTTAAAGATTTGAGTTTTTTATTAAAGAATAACTTGGTCAAAGGATTCAACATTAAAAGTTTTGTGAGCGATGGGTTTAAATGTGAAACATGTTTGAAGGGAAAAATGACCTCCATACCATTTCCAAAGTGTTCATCATATCGCACCAATAGTATTCTCGAACTGATACATAGCGACATTTGCGGTCCAATACGGATTAAATCAATCGGTGGTGCGCGGTACTTTGCATTGTTCGTTGACGATTATAACATGAAAGTGTTCGTGTATTTCTTGAAACAAAAGAGTGAAGTCTTCGATGCATTTAAACGCTTTAAATCCTCGGTTGAATTAGAAACTTCACAAAAAATGGCTAGGTGTATGATGCTCCATGCAAACGTTCCTGAATATCTCTGGGCTGAGGTAGTCAACACAGCAATTTACATCCGGAATAGGTGCCCTAGAAAGATATTATATGATGCGACTCCCTACGAAGCCTGGTGTGGCAAAAAGCCTGCTGTTTCCCATTTCAAGGTCTTTGGATGCAAGGCATTTATGCTTGACAAACGCTCTGGCAAATCCAAGTTCAGAGCAAAGTCAACCGAGTGTATCATGGTCGGTTATTCGTCTGAGTCTAAGGCGTACCGTGTTTATGAACCAAAAGCGAGATAAATTTTTAAAAGCCGTGACATCGAGTTCCTTGAAGAAATTGGTAAGAGTCCTTGCAAAGATTTTAGTGATGTTGATATTTTAAAACCCGAGCGACCAAGTCAAGACAAAAACCAAACGCGCAAAAATTCTACCATCAAAACCGATGTAAGTGATATGCGTTTTTGTAATATCGAGATGCGTGACGATGAGATTAGTGATGATGAAACGTTTACTGATGCTGAAGGGGGAGCTGCCGCTGCTGTTGTGGAGGATGCCAATGCTGTTGATGAAGCTGGAGATAATAATGTATCTGTCGCTGTTGGTAAAGAAAACTATAGTGAAGATGGTGATAGGAATTCTGGAGCAGAAAATGAAGGATGGGAGCAACGTTTACGCCCACGCATGGAAAATAGGTTTTTTTATTGTGAGAAAAAACTTTCTAATCCAACTACAGTCCAGGAAGCCTTAGATCACGAGGATGGGGATAAATGGCTACGTTCTATGAAGGCGGAGTATGAGGGACTAATGTCAAATGATACATGGGAGCTTACTGCTCTGCCTAGTAGTCGTAAAGCAATCAAGTCGAAGTGGGTGTTTAATATCAAACGAAATCAGCATGGAGGAGTGGAGCGATATAAATCTAGATTGGTGGCAAAAGGATGCAGCCAGAAATTTGGTGTTGACTACAGAGATACAGACATTTTCTCCGGTCGTCCGCTACTCATCCAATCGGCTAATTTTAGCTAATTTTAGCATTATCAGCAGAGCTGAATCTATTCGTCCATCAGTTAGACGTGACCTCAGCTTACCTCAACGGAGTGCTCCAAGAGGAGGTTTATATGCAGCAGCCAGAAGGCTTCATCGACAAGAAAAATCCTCATTTGGTGTGTAAGTTGAGAAAAACTATATACGGGCTAAAACAGTCTGGACGGGAGTGGAACAGCGAAATAGACAGTGCTTTAAGTCGAATCGGATTTCTGAGGTGTAACGGAGACTCATACGTATATACGATGAACGAGGGGAAATCTGTAAACATGGTGGCAGTGTATGTTGACGACATCTTGCTGGCGTGTTCGAGTCTGGAAAAACTGGAAAAAATAAAAAATCTGATCAGCTTACAATTTGATGTCGTTGATAAAGGTCCAGCCGAACATTTTCTAGGAATGGAAATCAACAGAAAAGAAAACTCCATACAAATTTCGACGAAGCAGTTCATCAAAAGCTTACTCCTCGATATGGGCATGGAAGAGTGCAGGTCCTGTAGTACTCCTTTGGATCCTGGCAGCAAATTTAAAAAATGTGTGGACTGCACCAACTGTAAAAAGTTCGATCCGAAGCAGTACCAGTCGATCATCGGCTCATTAATATATTTGAGTATTTCAACGCGGCCCGACATTATGCATTCAGTGTGCAAGCTTGCACAATTCAATGTCAATCCACACGTGGAGCACTTGAACGCTGCAAAACACATCATAAGGTACTTGCAAACTACTTTAAATTTGAAATTGGTGTATTTTCAGAGTGGGGAGAGACTTCGGGCATTCGCAGATGCCGACTGGGCTGGCAGTTGCGACGATAGAAAATCTTTCACTGGATATGCGGTTTTCTTGGCTGGTGCGGCTATCAGTTGGGAAAGTCGCAAGCAAAAATCGGTTGCGCTCAGCAGCACTGAGGCCGAATATGTTGCCCTATCATCAGCTGCGAAGGAAGTCACCAACTTGAAGACTCTCTTGAATGACTTGGGTTTTTCAAACTTAGTAAGGGGCCCAATAATTTGATAATTTGGTGATAATTTGAGTGCACAACAGATCGTCAAAAACCTTGTGCACCACTCACGGACAAAACACATTGACATTAAGTTTCATCACGTCCGTGACTTGTCAGAAAAGAAAGTTATCGTAGTGAAATATATCCATACTGGAGAGATGGTTGCAGATATTCTCACTAAAAATCTTATGAAATCAAAGCATTGTAATTTTTAATAAATTAGGTCTTATTTGATTTATAAATATTTGAAAGATACGTATAGTTTTGAGGGCAAGTGTTAGTATTAGTTTATCGATACATAATATAATCAAATCTGTACTTCTCTTTATACTTACAAATATGTTTGTATTATACATATATATAGTAAAATCTCTATATTACATGTACCACTTTGCCTTCTCTTTTCTTATACTCGTAGTTGTTTTATATAAACATGAACTGGAATTGAAACATAACCATTGTACTCGCAACTTACTCGTATATAATTTGAATTTAGTCGTAAATAAACTTTATGAAATAAAGGTCGTGTCTTTTTTCTTTTTATCCCTAACAGAAAGATGCTTGGGCTCAGTGGTTATTTTCGCTCTATGTGTGATATCCAACACTTAATAGGGAGACTAATTTCTTAGTGAAAGTTGGCTTGTTGTTGATTTCATGAATTGTGTTACTATACCAGTCTATTGAAATGTTCAGAAATTCCCTCAAATTCAAGTCCTTGTACTCCGCCTTTAGACATCGGTAAATTTCCAGGATTGTAAAACCTCCAACCAACCTGTCCATTTACTTCACTCCGATTTACTGGTGTTTGATACGTCTGTATGTCCAGCATCTTCACAAAGTTCATTATGATTATCATTACCTATCATCAAAGAAACGGTAAAGTAATGCGATATTTTCGCGAGCTTGTTTCTTAGGTATATCGAGGACTGGTTTTTTTATGCCAAAGACCTTTGCGAATGAGGAGAATTTGTCGATACAGTTCATAAACTTTTCGCTAGGATAAGAAGGCATAGGAGTCTTGTTTGCGAGGCAGGTTTCACAGGCTTTAGTATACTGCGTAATCAGAGTGTTCATACTTGGGAAATAGTACTTTCTAGGATTTGTTCTTTGTTTTCTTTCGCATTCCTGTGTGCTCTCCTGTGTTTCACATTCGCTTCTCATTCCTAACGTCTTCCACTATTCTTTGTGTCAACCTAATCTTGTAATGATTAAAGGTTTCCAGATATATTTACCTCTTGCAAGAGCCCTATATGAGTTTCAGGTATTTTAATCCTGATATACATTAATCCCATTGATGGTATTAGGATTAAAATTTGAACATTTTAATTAATTGCTCTTTTTCTTATTTTTTAAAAGCGAAATAATGTCTGAAGAAGCCCGGACGTGACAACTCTTTGTTTTCTAGGCCGTTCCCAATTTTTATAATGATTTGGTTACGAAATACTCTGCGGCTCTCACTGTCAGGGATTATGATTTGTTAGAACCAGAACTACCCTCCTCGGCTGATTCTGTCCCCTCGTGGTATTCAATTGATGAGCAACAGCTATTGAAGGCCTTTAGTCTGGAAAGAGGGTCGGCCACCAAATTTGATCTACCTGGTTTGTAAATCAATTCGTAGCTGTACTCTTCTATGCGAGATTTCCATCTATTCAGTTTAACGTTGAAGTTGCCATTTATCAAAGCGAAGGTTAGTGGTTGGTAATCTGTGAAAAGCATCGTATTGGTATGATCGTAAATGATCAATACCTCAAACTATAGCCAATATTTCTTATTCATTGATTGCATAATTCTCTTCAGTCTTATCAAGGGTCCTGAAGATATATGCGTTTCCGCCCTCGTCTTGGCATAAAACTGCGTAGTTCGAGGCGTCAAGGCTCCGGCCCATAGAATCCGTTGCGTCCGTTACAATGCCGGATAGGTTGACGTTGACGTATTTGACGGAAATGACAGTCCCATAGAATCCGTGGCATACGTTGGCAGAATAACGAACGAAACGAAACAAAAAAAATTAAATGTCATTTAATCTCAATATTTTCTTTTCAAGCTATTACAATTTCTCTTCATTCTCTCAATGTCACCACCAATGAATGTGCTTACTCTCAATTTGTGAATGTGTGAACCTCAATATGTGAAAGTATGGTCCTCAATGTGTGAACTGCCAACGGATTGAAAAGTAGAAAGTAAATCTTCTTTATCCGTCCGTTCCGTCATATCCTTTGTTTATGGGTGAGCTTCCATAACAAAGTGTATATTCTATCCAGCTGTCAGTCGACGCAACGGATTCTATGGGCCTTGACCTTTAATCTACTTTATCCGTCCGTTCCGTCATATCCTTTGTTTATGGGCCTGCTTCCATAATAAAGTGTATATTCTATCCAGCTGTCAGTCGATCAAGTCGACGTAATGGACGCAACGGATTCTATGGGCCTTGGCCTTCAGTCGTTAAATTAAATGGTTTTTGAAAATCAGGGAAAGCTAGGATTTCTGTAGATGTTAAGAGAATTTTCAAATCATTAAAGGCTCTTAGTGATTCTTCATTCAAATTGATTGGAACACGAATGGATTAATAGGAACGATTTGAGTTCTTTAAGATTTTCATGGGGCTTCGTTTTTTGGATCCCACCAGCCTTTTTAATATCTGGCTTAATCCCGTCAGGATTTATTACGTATCCGAGAAAAACCACTTCAGTTTGCAATGTGTCTTTCCTAAGTTTACTTTTAGATATGCTTCTTTGGTTCCTCAGATGATCTTCTTCACTCCTGCCAAAAACGATTATGTCATCGATGTAGACATAAGAAATTTTGACAATATATTGGATTGATCGGTATTTGATGAAATCCAGAAATCAGGCCGAGAGTTGTAAAGAATTTAGCCTTACCCAGACTGACAAGAGTGGAATTAATGTCCGAGATAGCATATGTGAAATAGTTACCTTGTTCAATCTTTTATATTCGGTGACCATTCGATATTGTTTTTCGCTATTTGGCTTTGGTTTCTCCAGAACCACCCAGATTGGGAATTGTAGGGGCTTCTGTAAGGTTGAATTATGCCATCTTCAAGCAACTTAGCTATCTCTTTTTCCACTTCTGCTCTCAAGCAGGCGGGACAGGGACAGCTTTTAGTATATATTGGTTCATCTGTACTCGTCTTAAGTTGACACAAGTATCAACTACTACTCTCTCCTCGATGGTACCAAGTGAATCGTACTTCCTTATTATTTCTTAAAGTCTAGCTATTACGTTATCAGGGAGTTCGGGACATATTATTAAATTTATTCCTACGGACAAGTTTTCTTTCAAAGGGATCTTAATATTATGCTTTAGGGTTAAGATCTTTTCCTTTCGGTCTATGAGTGCCTCCATGTCCTTCAACGTATCATCTGCTATGATACTGTCAAAATAATTGGGACCAGGCAGGACATACATGGGCCATGTTCTTTAGGAGGTCCCTCTTGTGAGTGAAATGTTTGGTTAACAGGGGAAGTAATTGCATTTGGGCCAGTATTGGCATGCTGAATAAACTTCAGGGAGAGTTTTGGGTCTTTGGACTATTAACAGCCTAAATAGGTCGCCGTTGAGGTCACTGATACAAATATCCAGCGCTCTGTTTCTGTATGCTCTGACTAGTGCATTAACCGTTTCTTCCGTGTAGGATTCTGTCTTCAACTTGTTAACCATCAATTAAAGTTAATGGTTAACTTCAGGATAAAATTCATCCAATTTACTTGATCTTTGAGACATCTAGCTAAGTTGATGTTCTAAAGTTCACATGCCGCACTTATATGCATAATGCAGAGAGATACAATACTTTCCCTCTTCAACATGAACGCAGGAGACGCAGTAGGTTGTGTTTCCAGTTAAAACCTGCAACTCCTTTACGCAATCCGGGAGCTTGCTAATTTCCTTAAGATCAGCTTCCGTTTGAGGAGTGAGTGACACTAGCATTATTGGTTCGTTCACTATATCAAAGCTCCGCGAATCTTCGAAAAGGGTTAGGCGATTTCCTAAGCTCCGTAGTATTTTTTCAGAGACAAGAGATGGTGCTATCTCATTTTCCACAGATTTCAGCCGAGCTTCCATTGCTCTTAGCTGTGCTAACATGGTGTTAAGGCCACCGGTAAGTTAAATCACCGCGTTTTGTAAAGAATCTTTTTTTCGGCGAGCGATAGAAAAGAAATGAAGTTTTCCCTGTAATCGAGTAGTTGAGACGTCTTCACAGATGGCACAAGTACTGATTTAATTTAATTCAGAAATTGCAAATGGCACAAGCACTGATTTCCAAAATTAAAATTTATTTCAGCTCAATGAAATTATTTTTCTTGGTTGTAACGCACTTATGCACAGCGTAATTACATGGATTTCAATGTTTTATTTTAATCTTCTCTTTTTATTATTTTTATTTAGTTTGAATTATATATAGAGGTATTCGCAAAGCACAAATTTTGTTTCAATTTTCCCTATATTTTACAAGCACTTGTGTTTAAACCTTAGTTTTATTAATAAGTATTTTTCTTGTAAGCCTCACTATAATTTTCACATTTTTCATTTCCTTTCTTTACATACATACTGTAAATACCGACGGCTCTTGTCCATATCATCCGTTCCCACACTCTGTTCTGCTAAATAATCAACTTTACCAACCAAAGTTTCTGTTCCCACCGAATATTCTGCTAACGTATTGACCTAACATTTTTGGAGACCCCGACGTGATTCCGCTGAAGAAAAAAAACTATGGAAGCCCTCATCAAGGAACAGGCAGCCGCAACCGAGGAAATAATAAAATTTATTCTCCAACTTTCAGAAGGACTGTCCAGCCAGGCGGACTAACCATACTTGGGGTCCGGCTGGAGCGGCTTAACTTCGAATGGAGTGAATTCGAAAGCAGGGACATCAAGTTACAAGCATACCGGACAGAGCGGCCAGAGAGCAGCTACATCGAAAGGACGTACTACGCACAAGATGAGGCTGTGTACACTGAGTACAAGGCAGCTATACTGCAAGCACAAATCGATCTCGAGAAGTCCACTTACACCTGTACTACTATCGAAAGCGGGAACACCACTGATAAGCCAGCAAAAGGAATCAGTCAGCGCAATGGAGCATTTACAGTCAGCGCAATGGAGCATTTACAGTCAGCGCAATGGAGCATTTACATGGAAGACCGTTCAACTGAATACTACAATCAAAAACTAGGGAGTCTTACGCAACAATGGTCAATTATCTCTAGTTTACATCTCCAAATCGTGGCAGAAGAAGAGATCTTAGATTACTCGATTGAAAGCATTGAGAAGCTAGAAGAATGCTGTCAATCGCGACTTATCGAAGTGCAGGGGCACTTGGATCAACAGTTGGGCAAGACGTCACCAGCAGAGACTTCATAGGCCAAGTGGTTCAACAAGCTGAAACTACTGGAGATAACGCTGCCCGTATTTAGCGGGAACTATCTCCAATGGAAGGAATTTCACGATCTCTATCTCCACCTTATACATCAACAACCGATGAAAGGCAGAGAAAATGTTCTATCTGAAGGCTAATTTGTCTGGAGAAGCGGCCAAGCTAATTCAACATCTTCAGGTATCAGAAAACAACTACCATTCAGCCTGGTCAACCCTCGAGCATCGCTACAAAAATAAGAGATTACTACTTGCAGCATTACTCAATAAGCTGTTAGGACAACCAGTCATTAAAGGAGACTCGGCCACGGCAATCAAACGACTACACGACACTTCAAAGGAGTGCCTCTTCGGAGTCAGCAATCTGGACATTCCTATCCAGGATTGGGACCAATTACTAATTAATCTGATTAGGCAACAAAGCTCATAGACTTTATGAGCAATCGCTGGACAACCCACGTGAGCTTCAGATAGCAACAGGGTTACTTGCATTCTTAGAGAATCGTTTTCAAATGTTGGAGGCACTAGGAACAAAAGAAAAGAGTGAATCTAAAGGATCAAGCAGAGTCACTCTAAATACCACGCAAGAAAATGGCAAGTGCTTTCTCAACCGAACCATCCCATTTAAAAAGGTCGAACCTTTTTGCAACTTTCAGTCACGGAGAGGCTCAAAAAGGCCTTCCTGTAGTGAAGGCAGTTTTCTCCCGATCCGTACGATTTATCTCTACCTGCCAGTAACCGCTCTTCAAGTCAAGTGTTGAAAACCATTTCGCTCCAGAAAGCATACCCAAAGTGTCATCGATTCTAGGAAGTTGGTAGCTGTCCTTTTTAGTGACATAGTTGAGACGTCGGTAGTCTACACAAAATCTCGTGCTGCCATCTTTCTTCTTCACGAGGACCACTGGAGATGCCCACGGACTTTGCGATTCTTCAATCACTCCCTCAGGTTTCATCTTCGACACCATTTCGGCATCCTCTGTTTGCTTTGCCAATGGAAGACGCCTTGTAGATTGACGGATTGGTCGAGTGTCTCCAGTGTCAATGTGGTGTTGAACAATATGCGTACGTCCATATTCTCCGTCTTGTGTAGCAAATATATCAGTGTACTCTCCCATTAGTTTTTCTGCCAAGATTCGCTGATCTTCGTCCAGATTACAGAGTCTGAGAATTTTGTTCTTGATTTTTATGCTCTGAACTGTTGCACCATTTTTTTCCATTGTGGTCGATATAGCCTCAGCAGGTACGCATTTTCCCACTATCTTTGGATTTAGAATCCTTACAGGGACCATGTTGTTCTTTGGCTCCACTGAGGTCTTTCCCACCATGAAGTCTCTTTTCTTTTCTGGCTCCATCAAATAGAATCGGTGGCTACAAGGACCACCTTTCACTTTTGCCCACAAAACTGCTTCTGACGAAGGCTCTAGACCTTGACTGCTGCAGATGACGACATTTGAGACTGAGGTATTGGCGTTTTCGTATATCATTCAAGGTTTGTGCCCCCAAGTCAACTACAGGTACATGTTCTCTCATGAAGTCTTTACTAATGATGCACTCGTCACATATGTCAGCTACCAGAAACGCGTGAGAGAACGTTATTCCGGCCAGTTGGATTTTTATGCGGACTTCACCATATACCTTAATCGTTGCTCCTGTAGCTGATCGCAAGCAGCAACTGCCAGTGTTATGCAGTCATGACTTCTAAACAAGATTCCTCCTGATGATTGACGCCGTGGCACCGGTTTCTTAGCTGATTGAATGCTCCTGCACAAGAATTAGGGCCGAGGAACGAGATACTCGACGGGATAGACGAATAATTCGCTGCTGGAATTGCAATAAAATAGGACACCTTCAAAGGCAGTGTAAAGAACCGGTGCGACGAAAAGTCTACCCTCACAGTGGTGACAAGCAAATAGATTAAGAAACATGCAGAAACAGCTATCAAGAATCCGGTCAACCTTCCCGAAGCCATCAGTCGGGAAATGCTTAAGCACCATCTTCGCTGGGCAGAAGTTGGTAGCAGGAGTCGACGGCCCCAGGACCATCATCCAAGTCTCGCTGGCAAAACGATGCAATGAAAGCCTTCTAATAGAAGTAGTCAGCGGTAAGGAAAAATGGATGGCAACAATAGACACCGGTGCCACGGCGTCAATCATCAGGAGGAATCTTGTTTAGAAGTCTTGGCTGCATAACACTAGCAGTTGCAGCTTGCGATCAGCTACAGGAGCAACGATTAAGGTATATGGTGAAGTCCGCATAAAAATCCAACTGGCCGGAATAACATTCTCTCACGCGTTTCTGGTAGCTGACATATGTGACGAGTGCATCATTGGTACAGACTTCATGAGAGAACATGTACCTGTAGTTGACTTGGGGGCACAAACCTTGAATGATATACGAAAACGCCAATACCTCAGTCTCAAATGTCGTCATCTGCAGCAGTCAAGGTCTAGAGCCTTCGTCAGAAGCAGTTTTGTGGGCAAAAGTGAAAGGTGGTCCTTGTAGCCACCGATTCTATTTGATGGAGCCAGAAAAGAAAAGAGACTTCATGGTGGGAAAGACCTCAGTGGAGCCAAAGAACAACATGGTCCCTGTAAGGATTCTAAATCCAAAGATAGTGGGAAAATGCGTACCTGCTGAGGCTATATCGACCACAATGGAAAAAAATGGTGCAACAGTTCAGAGCATAAAAATCAAGAACAAAATTCTCAGACTCTGTAATCTGGACGAAGATCAGCGAATCCTGGCAGAAAAACTAATGGGAGAGTACGCTGATATATTTGCTACAAAAGACGGAGAATATGGACGTACGCACATTGTTCAACACCACATTCACACCGCAGACGCCGACCGTTCTGGAGTGAAATGGTTTTCAACTTTTGACTTGAAGAGCGGTTACTGGCAGGTAGAGATAAATCGTACGGATCGTGAGAAAACTGCCTTCACTACAGGAAGCGCTCTTTGGCAGTTTGCAGTGATGCCGTTTGGACTTTGCAACGCTCCGACCACCTTCGAGCAACTAATAGAACGAACATTTCAAGGACTCACCTGGAAAACCTCCCTAGTATATTTGGACGACGTTATCATCACAGGCAAGACGATCGAGGAGCACCGCGAAAATCTAAAAGAAGTGTTTGAGAGGCTGCGAAGTGCTCATTTAAACCTCAACCCAGAAAAGTGCGCCTTGTTGCGTCCGGAAGTAAAATATCTGAGTCACATTATATCAGCGGAAGGAGTAAGGACGGATCCTGACAAAATCAAAGCCGTGAAAAATTGGCGTTCTCCAAAAGATAAACGCCAACTGAGAAGCTTTTTGGGACTCGCCACGTATTACAGAAGGTTCGTAAAGGATTTTGCTGGTATTGCAAAGAGCCTGCATCAACTTACGGAAAAAGGCCGACAGTTCAGGTGGTCTGCGGAACTTGTAAAAGCATTTCAAGAACTGAAGCGACAGCTGTGCAATGCCCTCATCTCGGGTTACCCCACGCCCGGAAAAATGTTCATCGTGGACGCAGATGCTAGCAATGTTGGGGTCGGAGCTGTGATCTCCCAAGTTCATGATGGTCAAGAGAAAGTGGTCGCATATTACAGCAAAGGACTCTCCAGACCTGAACGGAACTACTGTGTAACCCGGCGCGAGCTTCTGGCTTTAATTCTGGCTACGAAGCATTTCCATAAGTACCTCTATGGACAAAAGTTCATTCTCCGGACAGATCACGCAGCTCTGAAATGGCTACTCCAATTTAAGGACCCTGAAGGCCAAGTTGCAAGATGGATCGAGCAGTTGCAGGGCTATGACTTTGAAGTGCAACACCGCAAGGGAGCACTTCACTCAAATGCTGATGCTCTCTCTTGTCGACCGTGTGGAGTAAAATGCGAACACTGCAATCGTAAAGAAGCGAAAGAACAGGCAACTATCCAAATGATCAGGACTGAGCCAATAGAGGGTTGAAGTATAGACGAAATCCGTTCCTCCCAACAGGCAGACAATGACATCGAACCAATATTGTCCTGGAAGGAACACGAGGAAAGACCAAGCTGGCAGCAGATATCAGATCGGAGCCAAACTCTGAAGGCATACTGGGCACAGTGGGACTCGCTTTTTATGCAAGATGGATTGCTGAAGAGAAAATGGGAAAGTTCAGATGGGACAACATCTCGTATGCAGCTAATAGTGCCACGGTCCAGAGTCAGCCAAGTACTCCATGAAATACATGACGGAATCTCAGGAGGCCATTTGGGAATAAACAAGACGTTGGAAAAGGTAAGGGAGCGTTTCTATTGGCTAAGCGTTAAACAAGATGTCGAGAATTGGTGCAAAAAGTGCATAAGGTGTGCGGCTACCAAGGGTCCAAAAGTAAAGCAACATGGACAAATGCAACAATACAAAGTCGGAGCACCTTTCGAACGAATAGCCATCGACATCGCTGGGCCGTTTCCCGAAACCTTTAATGGAAACCGATATACCCTCGTAGTCATGGATTACTTCAGTAAGTGACCGGAAGTGTTTGCCATCCCAAATCAAGAGGCTAAGACCGTAGCCGAACAGATAGTCAACAACTGGGTGAGCAGATTTGGGGTCCCAATGGAGCTACACTCTGATCAAGGGCGAAACTTTGAATCAAAAGTCTTCCAGGAAATATGTCAATATTTGGGAATAAGAAAGACAAGGACAATGCCACTACACCCTCAATCTGATGGAATGGTCGAGCGATTCAATCGGACCTTGAATGAGCATCTATTTAAGGTTTTCAGCAACTGCCAGCGGGATTGGGATCGACACATACCCCTCTTCTTAATGGCCTACCGAAACGCGGTCCATAGCTCAACAGGGCACACACCATCCGAGATCTTATTTGGTCAAACAATTCTGTTGCCAAGTGAAGCAAAATTCGGATCCCCATCGACGGAGCCCAAAGAGGTGAACGACTAAGTGAATGACTTGCGCAGCAGGATTCATAAATTGCATGAAGACACCAGAGAAAAGATGAAGCTAGCAAGCAGCCGCATGAAGACTAGGTACGATATCAAGGCGAAATCTTCCGGTTTCAACGAAGGAGATCTGGTCTGGTTGTATAATCCTCAGCGCGTAAGAAAGGCAAATCACCAAAATTGCAACAGGACTGGGAAGGTCCATACAAGGTGATAACCCGCATTAATGACGTAGTCTCCGGATCCAGCATGGGGATCGAGGAAAATTGAAAGTGGTCCATTTGGATAGAATGTATTGTAAAATGTTTGTGTGGGTACAATTGATAGAACTTATTCTTTTCAATACAAATCCCTTTATTCAGTACAGTTACAATTCACTATTTAATTCTTTCTCTCAGTACAATTCAATTTCTCAACCACTGATACTTTTCTTATCTTTTACTTAAACCACTTAATCACTTCTCATAATTAACACTTCAAATTACACTTTAGAACTGATTTGCATACCTTTGGGATGCTGGTATTTATACTCGAATGACATACTTCGAGAATAATCCTCGCCATCCAGCGTCCCATACAATTTCCAATTTGCTAGAAAATTCGATTCCACTCTCCAGTCGAGACTTTGTTATTCCAGTATCGAAATCTTCTGGTCTTCGAGTATCAACATTTTCTGATAGATGTTGCTGCTCACATTTGAGTGGTTATCACATTGCTCCTTCCCTACAGTTGTTCGTCCCGAACAACTTCGTCATTCAGCATCCCGTTGAAATGACACATTCTATCCAAATGGACCACTTTCAATTTTCCTCGATCCCCACGCTGGATCCGGTAGACAACGTCATTAATGCGGGTTATCACCTTGTATGGACCTTCCCAGTCCTGTTGCAATTTTGGTGATTTGCCTTTCTTACGCTGAGGATTATACAGCCAAACCAGATCTCCTTCGTTGAAACCGGAAGATTTCGCCTTGATATCGTACCTAGTTTTCATGCGGCTGCTTGCTAGCTTCATCTTTTCTCTGGTGTCTTCATGCAATTTACGAATCCTGCTGCGCAAGTCATTCACTTAGTCGTTCACCTCTTTGGGCTCCGTCGATGGGGATCCGAATTTTGCTTCACTTGGCAACAGAATTGTTTGACCAAATAAGATCTCGGATGGTGTGTGCCCTGTTGAGCTATGGACCGCGTTTCGGTAGGCCATTAAGAAGAGGGGTATGTGTCGATCCCAATCCCGCTGGCAGTTGCTGAAAACCTTAGATAGATGCTCATTCAAGGTCCGATTGAATCGCTCGACCATTCCATCAGATTGAGGGTGTAGTGGCGTTGTCCTTGTCTTTCTTATTCCCAAATATTGGTATATTTCCTGGAAGACTTTTGATTCAAAGTTTCGCCCTTGTTCAGAGTGCAGCTCCATTGGGACCCCAAATCTGCTCACCCAGTTGTTGACTATCTGTTCGGCTACGGTCTTAGCCTCTTGATTTGGGATGGCAAACACTTCCAGCCACTTACTGAAGTAATCCATGACTACGAGAGTATATCGGTTTCCATTAAAGGTTTCGGGAAACGGCCCAGCGATGTCGATGGCTATTCGTTCGAAAGGTGCTCCGACATTGTATTGTTGCATTTGTCCATGTGGCTTTACTTTTGGACCCTTGGTAGCCGCACATCTTATGCACTTTTTGCACCAATTCTCGACATCTTGTTTAGCGCTTAGCCAATAGAAACGTTCCCTTACCTTTTCCAACGTCTTATTTATTCCCAAATGGCCTAATGAGATTCCGTCATGTATTTCATGGAGCGCTTGGTTGACTCTGGACCGTGGCACAATTAGCTGCATACGAGATGTTGTCCCATCTGTACTTTCCCATTTTCTCTTCAGCAATCCATCTTGCACAAAAAGCGAGTCCCACTGTGCCCAGTATGCCTTCAGAGTTTGGCTCCGATCTGATATCTGCTGCCAGCTTGGTCTTTCCTCGTGTTCTTTCCAGGCCAATATTGGTTCGATGTCATTGTCTGCCTGTTGGGAGGAACGGATTTCGTCTATACTCCAACCCTCTATTGGCTCAGTCCTGATCATTTGGATAGCTGCCTGTTCTTTTGCTTCTTTACGATTGCAGTGTTCGCATTTTACTCCGCATGGTCGACGAGAGAGAGCATCAGCATTTGAGTGGAGTGTTCCCTTGCGGTGTTGCACTACAAAGTCGTAACCCTGCAACTGCTCGATCCATCTTGCAACTTGGCCTTCAGGGTTCTTAAATTGGAGTAGCCATTTCAGAGCTGCGTGGTCTGTCCGGAGAATGAACTTTTGTCCGTAGAGGTACTTATGGAAATGCTTCGTAGCCAGAATTAAAGCCAGAAGCTCGCGCCGGGTTACACAGTAGTTCCGTTCAGGTCTGGAGAGTACTTTGCTGTAATATGCGACCACTTTCTCTTGACCGTCATGAACTTGGGAGATCACAGCTCCGACCCCAACATTGCTAGCGTCTGCGTCCACGATGAACATTTTTCCGGGCGTCGGGTAACCCAAGATGGGGGCATTGCACAGCTGTCGGTTCAGTTCTTGAAATGCTTTTTCGCATTCTCCAGACCACCTGAACTGTCGGCCTTTTTCCGTAAGTTGATGCAGGCTCTTTGCAATGCCAGCAAAATCCTTTACGAACCTTCTGTAATACGTGGCGAGGCCCAAGAAGCTTCTCAGTTGGTGTTTATCTTTTGGAGAAGGCCAACTTTTCACGGCTTTGATTTTGTCAGGATCCGTTCTTACTCCTTCCACTGATATAATGTGACCCAGATATTTTACTTCCGGACGAAACAAGGCACACTTTTCTGGGTTGAGCTTTAAATGAGCACTTCGTAGCCTCTCAAACACTTCTTTTAGATTTTCGCGGTGCTCCTCGTACGTCTTACCTATGACGATAACGTCGTCCAAATATACTAGGCAGGTTTTCCAGGTGAGTCCTTGCAATGGTCGTTCCATTAGTCGCTCGAAGGTGGCCGGAGCGTTGCACAGTCCAAACGGCATCACTGCAAACTGCCAAAGACCGCTTCCTGTAGTGAAGGCTTTTCTCACGATCCGCACGATTTATCTCTACCTGCCAGTAACCGCTCTTCAAGTCAAGTGTTGAAAACCAGTTCGCTCCAGAAAGCATATCCAAAGTGTCATCGATTCTCGGAAGTGGGTAGCTGTCCTTTTTAGTGACATCATTGAGACGTCGGTAGTCTACACAAAATCTCGTGCTGCCATCTTTCTTCTTCACGAGGACCACTGGAGATGCCCACGGACTTTGCGATTCTTCAATCACTCCCTCAGCTTTCATCTTCGACATCATTTCGGCAACTTCTGTTTGCTTTGCCAATGGAAGACGCCTTGCAGGTTGACGGATTGGTCGAGCGTCTCCGGTGTCAATGTGGTGGTGAACAATATGCGTACGTCCATATTCTCCGTCTTGTGTAGCAAATATATCAGCTTACTCACCGATTAGTTTTTCTGCCAGGATTCGCTGATCTTCGTCCAGATTACAGAGGCTGAGAATTTTGTTCTTGATTTTTATGCTCTGAACTGTTGTGACCGGTTTTGCACCCTTTTTTTCCGTTGTAGTCGATATAGCCTCAACAGGTACACATTTTCCCACTATCTCCCCCTTTTTCACCTTTACACTGAATGTCTTTGGATTTAGAATCCTTACACGGACCATGTTGTTCTTTGGCTCCACTAAGGTCTTTCCCACCATGAAGTCTCTTTTCTTTTCTGGCTCCATCAAATAGAATCGGTGGCTACCAGGACCACCTTCCACTTTTGCCCACAAAATTGCTTCTGACGAAGGCTCTAGACTCTGGTTGCTGCAGATAACGACATTTGAGACTGTGGTATTGGCGTTTCCGTATATCATTGGTATCTCCATGTTTCCGTATTTCAGGGTTTGTGCCCCCAAGTCGACTACAAGTCCATGTTCTCTCATGAAGTCTGTACCAATGATGCACTCGTCACATATGTCAGCTACCAGAAACGCGTGAGTGAATGTTATTCCGGCCAGTTGGATTTTTATGCGGACTTCACCATATACCTTAATCGTTGCTCCTGTAGCTGTTCGCAAGCTGCAACTGCTAGTGTTATGCAACCAAGACTTCTGCACTAGATTCCTCCTGATGATTGAGGCCGTGGCACCGGTGTCTATTGTTGCCATCCATTTTTCTTTTCCACTGACTACTTCTACTTGAAGGCTTTCGCTGCATCGTTTTGCCAGCGAGACTTGGGTGATGGTCCTGGGGCCGTCGACTCCTGCTACCAACTTCTGCCCCGCGAAGTTGGTGCTTAAGCATTTCCCGACTGATGATTTCGGGAAGGTTGACCGGCTTCTTGATAGCTGTTTCTGCGGGTTTCTTCCTCTATTTGCTTGTCACCACAGTGAGGGCAGTCTTTTCGTCGCACCGGTTCTTTACACTGCCTTTGAAGGTGTCCTATTTTATTGCAATTCCAGCAGCGCATTATTCGTCTATCCCGTCGAGTATCTCGTTCCTCGGCACTAATTCTTGTGCAGGAGCATTCGACAGATGCTACTTCCCTGACGAAATGTGTTCCCCTGGAAGCCTGATTGGCTGCTTCCATCGCCAGAGCGAAGGCAAGTGCTTCAGCAAGGGTTCTTTTCCCGGCCATCCTTACTGCTGACTGTAGCTTCGAATCTGCAATTCCCCTGATAAATGCATCTTTTGCCATTTCGTCGATAATTTCCTGGCCTGCGGTGGGGTATGACAGATGTGCCAGTCTACTCACGTCTGCTTGGAGCTGCTGAAGTGTTTCTCCTCGTTGCTGCGTTCGGCTTTGCAATTGGACCTTGTAGACCTCCTGCATGTGGCTATCCCCAAACCGTTTCTCGATAGCCTGTACTAAAGTCACATAATATTTATGCTTTTCGATGTCTACTGTTTGCAACAATTCTGCTGCAGGACCGTGCAAGGCCATTGTTAGGGCAAAGCACTTTTCCTCATTGTCCCAGTCGTTTGCACAGGCAGCCATTTCAAACTGCTTCTTATAAGTAGACCATGAGGTCTGGCCATCGAATGAGGGAGGCTTCAAATCTTTTCTCCTTGGACCGCTTAAAGAACATTCTCGCAGTTTCTGTTTTCGCACTGTGTCGAGCTCTTTTGCCAGTTGCTGAACTTTGCTGTCCATTTCCTCGAATTTTTCGCCAACATTCTTCTCTATTCTATCAAATTTGTTATCGATTTCTTCGAACTTTTGGTGTAGAACGTTATTTTGTTCTTATAGTTTTTGTTCTAGACTATTCTTTTGTTCGTCGATTTTTTGTTCAATGCTGCTCTTCTGCTCGTCCAGCTTTTGTTCGAGACTATTCTTTTGTTCTTCCAGATTTTTCTTTTGTTCATCCAGCTTTTGTTCGAGGCTATTCTTTTGTTCTTCCAGATTTTTCTTTTGTTGGTCGAGACTGTTCTTCTGTTCGTCCATTTTTTTGTTTTGTTCGTCCATTTTTAATAAGAGGAGTTGCATCATTGCAGCCATGTCATTGCCGGTACTTGTCTGTTCATCCTCGTCAACATCAAAGGAATATGCATCAGGATCATGTCCCTCGTTGTTCAAAGCCTCCTGAAGTCGAAGCACCAGGTCACTTTTTCCTCCACTGGCGCTGAGACTTCTCTTGTTCAACTCGGATTTGAGTTCGACGAGGGTCAACTGCAATAGTTTTCGACCCATTCCAGCTTTTTCAAATAGTCAAAAAAAAACACTTTTTTTTTTTTTTTTTTTTACACACAATAAGTCCTATCCCAATTCTGACACCAATGTAATATGTTTGTGTGGGTACAATTGATAGAACTTATTCTTTTCAATACAAATCCCTTTATTCAGTACAGTTACAATTCACTATTTAATTCTTTCTCTCAGTACAATTCAATTTCTCAACCACTGATACTTTTCTTATCTTTTACTTAAACCACTTAATCACTTCTCATAATTAACACTTCAAATTACACTTTAGAACTGATTTGCATACCTTTGGGATGCTGGTATTTATACTCGAATGACATACTTCGAGAATAATCCTCGCCATCCAGCGTCCCATACAATTTCCAATTTGCTAGAAAATTCGATCCACTCTCCAGTCGAGACTTTGTTATTCCAGTATCGAAATCTTCTGGTCTTCGAGTATCAACATTTTCTGATAGATGTCGCTGCTCACATTTGAGTGGTTATCACAGTATCATTTCAGAAATTGTCGATACTCGAAGAGCAGAAGATTTCGATACTTGAATAACAAAGTCTCGACCATTGATGACTGGAGAGATTAATCGAATTTTCTAGCAAATTGGAAATTATATGGGACGCTGGATGGAGAGGATTGTTCTCGAAGTATGTCATTCGAGTATAAATACCAGCATCCCCAAGGTATCAGTTGAATTTGAAGTGTTAATTAGGAGAAGTGATTAAGTGGTTTAAGTAAAAGATAAGAAAAGTATAAGCGGTTGAGAAATTGGATTATATTGAGAGAAACAATTAAATAGTGAATTGTAACTGTACCGAATAAAGCGATTTGTATTGAAAAGAATAAGTTCTATCATTTGTATCCACACAAACATTTTATAATATAATGAAGAAGGTCCCATTATAATATCCGCTCACTATACAGAAAAGGGTATTGAACGGAAACCCACACCTCTGCAATCACACCATTTTGGAGGTCTATGGGAAGAGCCAGTATATTTGTTAACCGGCTCACCATTAGCAGCAATAAAGGATCCAGATTCGAAGCCGCCAAACCTGTCAATTGCATCAAGATGGTATTTAGTAATTTGGTGGGGGCTGACGCCCCCCTTTTATTATACATCGAGTATAGGACAAGCTGACTAGAGTTGGTGACATCAAGACATCCAATTGAGTGATTAGACAATCTATCTTCAAGATATGTCCTCAATTAAGGAGCAATTCGTTTTGGTAAATAATCAGTTAACAGAGGTCTAACTTAACTACACAACAATCGAAGTAGAAACGTTTAACTACATTGCAATATATATATCTCAAATAATGGGCAGTTTCCAGCAGACTCAACTAGTTATACTTGAGACCAATACTGATACCAATCGAGGACGAATCAGCTCCCTACTTCTACCAACATGACAACTACTGAAAGAAATCGACAACATACATAGGCACATACCACCCACCTTAACCCTGCTGGGAAATGAGGAGCACAATCTACCTAAACTTTATGAGTTACTTAGATTTAAAACGCGAGTAACCACATCCGCGATTCTATATCTCGTCAAACTACCACTATTAAGTAGTCAAGTGTTACAGATCTTCAAGGTTATTCCACTACCGGTCCAACATAGTGATTCCTTCATATTCATTCAGCCATCAATAGCATTTCTGGCCATAAGCCCGTATCGAGACCAACATTTTCCATTATCCCACGATGAGTATAAGGAATGTTTGCAAACCGACGATGATAAATACCTGTGTAACCAACGACATCCAATCTTCAACACTCACTCGATGGAACATCAATGTGAGATTTATCTACTTAACCACGAGAAGCAGTTATCAGCGCGATGCCTTGATACGTCAGAGACTTCACTTCCGTTTTCCTCTTTCTAACATTCACTTTTATCTTTTTACTGCATTGCATGCCAAGCTACCAATCACGCGTAGAATGCATGACCAACAATGCGCGGATCAGTTTTACAAACGTTTCACTTTTGCGCTACACGCGCTGGCAAATATGACACCTTCGCCAAAGCGCATTCCTTTCCCACGGGTAAACCTGTGTTCATCGGAAATGCTGTGTCAACAAATTTGCCATATAAAACAAGCAGATAAGTTTAGTTCGGATGGCTCTCTCTCGATACCTTCCGTAGAGTTAAGTTTTATTAAAATAAAATAATTGAAAAGTAATAAAAAATTGTTTTTTTTATTAATTTTCTAGTGAAAGAACATAACTGCTTAAAACATCAAGACCAGGAAAAATGTGGATCCTATTACATAACCCAAACCACTAGATTTTTGCTTCTAAAGAAGAAGAAATGCTTTCTATAGTATGTGGCAGTAATATTTCGAATACCAAACTTAATGGAGTTGGACTATTAAAATTAGCTTCGAATTGCGTCAGTAAGCAACCGACAATGCCGTTAATGCCCATAATTTGTATTTAACGAATTCTACTTTATCTTTTGCACAAGCCTTAAATTTAACACAGCTTGTGAGGAATTCTATACTAGAAATATCTCATGAATCTTCTGAGACCAAGGACTTCCTGATCCGCGGCAACGAAGACCTGGCATCAATCCGAAAGGAAATTGCAGACTTAAAACCTAAACAAATACTATCAAAACTTATCACCGTTCCCACACTCCATTCTGCTAAATAATCAATTTTACCAACCAAAGTTTCTGTTTAGGGTTTAATATTTTTCCTTACATTTGTATAATTTTCATTCTAACAGTTTAACAAATTTCGTTGTGTGTTCGATTTTTATCATATTGCACCGCGATCTATAAGATAGGCGAAAAGAAGGGAGAACCATTTTTTATTTTAAAGGAAAGAAGGTTCAAGCAACTGACTTGAACCAGTGCTTCGCGTGGGAACTGCCCAACTACAACACCCAATACAGCATTCTACAGATGTCCTTGAGAAAGGACCACCGTCAGGAGTATCAAAATATGGAGGTTGGACCGGTTACTGCTCGGGCGCCAGTTAAAGATGTCGAATATTCTCCTTAAGGGCTGCGATTGTTTGAGGCTTGTTGGCATAAACCCGCGACTTCAAATAGCCCCAAAGAAAGAAGGCTGGGATGGTTAAATCGGGCGATCTTGATGGCTATGCCAAAACGGGGGATTACGCGACCAGGAAACGCTTCCTTCACAATATCCATTGTGGCTCGTACTGTGTGTGCGGTTACGCCGTCTTGTTGAAACCACATGTTCACCAAGCCCCGCTCATCCAATTTCGGCAGTAAGAAGTCGTTTAACATAGCCCTGTAGCGTTCGCCAGTAACAGTGACCGTATTGCCGATGGCGTCCTCAAAAAAATCCGGCATGCGTGAACGCCGCACCACACAGTGACTTTGGGTGGATGTAAAGGCTCTTCGTGCATCACACGCGGATTTTCAGTGCCCCAGAAACGAAGATTTTGCTTATTGACATAACCGCTTAAGTAGAAATGCGCGTCGTCGCTCGTGATGATTTTCGACACAAAATCGTCCTCTTCGTTGTTGAGATTGAGGATGGCTTTACAGTAATTCACACGCGACTGACGGTCAGGAGGCGTTAACTGATGCACTGTTTGCACTTTGTACTTGAACATGGGTAAGTCTTTCACTAAGATTCGCTGTCTGGTGATGCCCAATTGCGCGGCCCGTCATCTGGTTGATGTTTCTTCGTTCTCAGCGACATCGGCCGAAACAGGCGCAATATTCTCGGCCGAACGACCAGTCCGGTGGCGGCCACGCCCTGCGTTGTCTCCTGTGGTTCCACTCCGTTCGAGTAGAGTAGCTAAGCGCCCGAATGTTTGCCCAGTTGGCGCGACACGCGGGTGATTAATTTTGCGCCTCCTTGTATAACTTGTCCTACTTTACACCTTCGTATAATCGTATGGTGTTTAAAGCGCTGCATCAGCAGTTTCCAGTTTTATATCTTTGGAAAAGATTGTTCGTTTCCGTCACACGCTTCATCTCACGGCGATTTACGTTGGGCAGTGCAATGCAATGTCCATAAGCGCATGTGTGAAGTCAAGGTGACTTCTCGTATTTCAACTTGTGGAATCGCCGTGCGTTAACTTACACCAGTAAAAAAAAACTTGTTTTGTTTACACTATGTTTGTAGTACATACATACATATATGTACATATATATATAAGATACACAATTTAAGAATATAGTTTTTATTGTTTCGCAAACTTAATTAAGGTAAATACAATGGGAATTCAATACAATAAAAGATAGATATTTTAATAAATAGCTCAAGAAAGAAGTAAGAAATTTTGATAACTTATAAACTCTCCTGGTGCGTAGTGCGACGGCCACGGTTGAAGAAAAAGAGCGAACGTCGACGATCATGACCCATTATGCGCTAACTTTATCCCAATCATGTGCTTAGTTAATTTTGAATCCCATTTATATACATACATACCCATGTATGTGTGAAGGAGATGTAGGAGTAATTCAAATTTCTTATTTTGAAATGTTTCTTTAATTCTCAACTCTATTCAACCGATCGTAAGAAACCTATCGTAGTGTAAGTTATGTTGAGAAATGCGATATCGGACAGTGGAAACCTCGTTAGTTCACTGTTTTTTATGTGATGCTCGGATAAACAAAAAAAGGACAAAATATAAATTTATTAGAGAAGAAATTCTGCCATTTTTTTCGGTGTTAATCATGCGCCAAGCAGTTAATCAATGAGGGAAGAATATTTTTAAAAAAGTTGCATACACTGGCAGATAAAGTAGCCAAAGATAATTAGAAAATCCTCTCGCAGTGTCTATGGTCGTCCGGCGGCTTCCACCGGCGCCGTGCAGCATCATCTTAAACAGACATTGAGAATGCTAGAGCTAATTCAACAATTATTCAAATAAAATGTGTTAGTAACTTCAGTATGTTGCACAGTTCTTTCCTACTCCGTAATAAAATGCTATCAACCACTCTCCACCTCTTTCAAAACGACAAATGGCAACCAAAGTGGAACTAGTACATAGAATGCATCCTGTACTTGAATTTTACCTTATGAAGGCTATCATCAATTTGCCTAGATTTGATCATTCGGAGTCGGACATATTTTAGCAATGGAAATTACTACTGGCAGCATATGCACGAATTCATTTCAAATTTGAGATAAAAAATTGTTGACACAACATTCCGTCAAAAGAAGAACCAGAGCTGAAGACTCAAACCTTCACCTGCAAAACATCTAATCGGCGAATTTTCTGAAACATATCAACTTCGATTACGAGATTGAAATCGTACTCCTCAAAATGTTACGTGTTTATTTTTAACATGTTATTACTTTATAAGTTTCTGCAATATTTATGGTTAAATTAGTTATTAACTATATCAACTTGAGGCTCTGTAAATTTGAAGGTTGGAAATTGTGTCATGTCCACGCCGCTTCCGCCGCCAAACTGTTTGGCTACGCGTTCCAATTCGGTCTTCATTTCACGTTCAATTTCAGGAGTAGAATCCACAATTTTACCACCGCTGTTTTTAAAAAAATTATTACATAAAGAAAAAATTTATAGAACATTGGGCTTACCTAGATTTCTTTTTATATTCTTGCAGTTTCTCTAGGAACAACTTCTGAATTGGATCTGTTGCAGTGCTGAAAAGTGGAGCCACAATTCCAATGTTCCGACTGCATTGGAAAGATGCTACCCTTGGCACAATCTTAAGCATTTTTGAAGACATCTAATAAAAATATAATTTTTTTAATAGAATATAAATTTTCAAGATATTACGCAACTACCATTTTGGAAATGCTTCTCTTTTCACACTCGCTACGAACAAAACGTTTGACAATTTGCAAAATTCACTGACAGGTACAAAGAATTCTCATTTGAGAGAAACAAGACGTTTTCCACATGTCAATTTCCAGTGAAAATGATATCTTTTCCACAAGAAGTTATAAATTTTTCACAGCGAGCGGTTAATAACCAGACTATTATGGAATCAATCTTTCAATCGTATAATCAGGCGTTATTCGTTTTCAACATATCTATTAGGCGGCATACATATGCATATTTTCGAACTTGGCATGAAGTTAAGATTAAATGCATGTATACGCCAGATAAATTGAAATAAAGTAATATGGTTCTACTTTCCGGAAAGTTTCAGAAGGAGTGCTAAGATTCAACTTCATGTTTTTGTGGACGCTATTGCTGTATACATATATCCACTTCAGTGAAGGAAGTTCAGTTGGATGCTCACTTGTTTATGTAAGAAGTAAGGCAACACCGCTGCATTGAAGCCCACACTGTTTCCAAGGTTGGAGTCGCAGGCAACGCTAGGTTCCAGATGGACAGGCTCGATATTGAAGCAACATAAATTGTCTGTTCGTTATCCCTACTAAGATCCCTACAAAGATGACGGGGTTGCCAGTCTTTGGTAGAGACGCCCGATGGTTTCGATGTCCATTATGAGAAAGAGGAGACATGCCCAATAACAATTTATAAGACTAACCGCTTTCAAGAGAAGATGCGCCCGACAATACTGGCGACACAAATTATTGACTGTTAGTTTTGGTTGGAGGTGCAACGATTTTCTTCATAGGTACGGCTGTGGCACTGCGTCGCATGGATTATAGGGTATGTTGACAAACTTAGAGGTAGGGTTATTTACTCTTTGGCGAACAGGAAGGTCTTAGCAGCAGATGAGCCTATCTTAAATTGCCCTGAAGGAGCAATACTGTGATGAAATAGAAATGTTATCAGCTGAGAAGGTGTTGTCATAAACTGTTCTTTTGTATTCACCACGAAGATACGAAGCGTCCTTCATTTTACCGAGAGATCACCACATTACGTTCCTTACGGTAGAGATGTAGCACAACCGATTCCATCATAGATGCCACGATACTGTAATTAATGAGGTTAAACAGAAGTTCTGGATTTCAGCTGATTATAACCGTTGGCAGAACTTCAAAGAAACTTTGGGGTGTAATCTAAAGTCTCAAATTCAGAGCTCTCCATATTGAAGTGGCGCACAGTCTTTCGAGCTATTCATGTCTTGTGTATCAGGAACTTTATGACAAAACGGGGTATTCCACGAGAAATTTATTTGGAAAAGAGAACCAATTTAAGAGGTGCTGAAAATAAGTTTCGAGAGGCGTTTTTCAGCATTGACTAGAACAGGATAAAAGAGAAGTTCACTGGCTCTGAGACGAAGTAGTACTTTAATCCTACTTCAATCCTTGGTTGGTTCGGTAAAAGGAGTTCTGAGTGAGGTTTTGCGGATGAAAAAGCTGACAGAAGAGTCTCTGTTATCGATGTTAATTGAGGTTGAGGGGGTTTTAAATACGTGTCCACTTGCAAATGTGCCTGTGAGCTCTGACGCAGAGGTGAAAACACCTAACCACTTTTCATTGGGCTCATAGAGTGGAAGTAAACCGTTGGGACAATTCCATGAAGAAGAACTTATCCTTCACAGAGAATGGAGGAATCTTAAAAGCTGACAAACATATACTGGAGGAGATGGGTTCTAAATTACCTGCCAACAATCACACGTAGAACAAGGTGGTTCCAGAAAGTAATAAAGTAATTATCGTCGATGAAAATCCCCCAAGAGGGTCCTGGCCGAAAGGTTTTCCAGGTGATGTCATAAAGACTAAAGACGGACTTATAAGAAGAGCAACAGTGAAGACAGCCATCGGCCTATATGTTCCACCTGGTACGAAATTAGTAGTGCTTAATGTCGCAACCCCAAGAGTTGTGCTGAATGCTGCCATAGAGCGAAGTTATCCGAGAGAAAAACAGCTGAGAAAAAACAACTCTAATTTTAGTAATTCAAACTTTCATTTATATTTAAATTTCATGAATTAAAATTGAATAAAGTTAAAAAATCACTGAAGATTGCGTTCTCAGTTGTCTATCCTTTGCAGTTGCTTGGAGAGCAATAATTGAAAAGTGGAGCTGATCTAACCCACACTCATATATTTGTGCTAACTACACCAACCTAACTGATAGTACATAGCTATTCAAAATTTACGAATAATGATGCAAAATCATTGCTTCGCTTCGAAGGATCTGCAAACTCCAATCGACGTTTTCAATTGGTATCTTTCCCGAAGTTGGTTTTCACTCCAATGGAACACGTTTTTTATTTTTATATTTTTTAACACATTGGCGCATAAACATATACATATACATATACATATCCATATACATATGCATATACATATGTATAAACATATACATATGTATATACTCGTTCATATACATATACATATGAATATGTATATACTCGTACATTCACATATACATACACATATGCATATACATATACATATGCATACACATATACATATACATATACATATACATATACATATACATATACATATACATATACATATACATATACATATACATATACATATTCATATATACATATATACATATACATGTACATATACATATACACATATACATATACATATACATGTAGAGATTAAAACACATTCCTAAATGTTTTAAACTATTTATTACTTAAATAATTCCAATTGCATTGGTAATTTAAAAGTTAAAGGTAGGTAGTACTCAAGAAGACTAAATAATGCGAATCGCTGTCGCCTTAATCTGTTTAAGGTTGGCGGTAAAAGAGATCAAGCAATCTTCTGCGAGATCTCAGATTAACTTTTCTTCTTTCTCTTCTTCGGTGATGTTCTTCGTTTAATTGCTGGAATATCGTAAACATTCAAGTCTTACGTGGTGTTGCCAGATACTTAATCCTACAACTCGGCCATCCTTTGGTTCAATGGCTCGGTGAACCCAACTCATCTTAAGTTTTCATATTCGTAGTTATTTCATTTGGAAACATCGTCAAGGTCATCTCAATATAATTGTCATCTCAATATAACTCATATTAATATAAATCATCTCAATAAAGGTCATTTGGTATCATCTCATGTTAATCTCAAATCAAAGTCTCAGGCCAGTACAGATTTTGTAGGTATCTTAAGTTGTTTCGTCATAAGTCATATCAGGGAAAATTTGTCTCGGATTTTGTCTTTTAGGTCATCTAGGTACCTTACTCGTCATCTCAGGTAATCTTCATTCTCGTTTTCTTCTTCATCTGAACTGTCATCACATGGGATCCAAGGCTTCATGCCAGCGCTGCTGCTGGTCTTCTTGGGGCCTTCAGACTCTACAACTTTCTCCACATCATAGCGATCATTGAAGTCAACATTCGTTACTATATAAGGACCAACAAATTTATTATGGATTTTTATAAGGTTACCAAACTGCGTACGGCGGATAGCAACAAGATCGCCTATATTATAAGTCTTAGCTGGTGTTTAAGATTATTTGTTGCTATACTTAACTTATTCATTATTTATTTACTTTACCTATGTCTGTAATAATTCATTAATTTTGTATCGACCTCTTGTGACACAATGTACATTCGATTTGTAAAAAAAACATCATGTCTAGTTGCATCACAACAACAATGTACAGTCAACTCACATCGCTCTCAACGCTCCTTGTACAAAGTGGAGTAAACCCATTGCGTTGTTAGTGTAACTAACGTTGGTCGCGAAAACTTACGACGATTGACTATGCATTGTCGGTGTTGATACGAGATGATGGTCCATAGTCTCTTTCACTTGGATTCATCTCACAGCCGGAGCAACATCTTGGTAACATTGTCTAATAAATAAAATTTTGTTTGATTCGCAGCGCTTTCTTGGTTTGATTTTTTATTTTTTTTGGTTCTTGGCAATTCCCATTTTTTTCTATCTGAGAAAAAATCAACATCGTCGGTTCTAATACATAAAATTGTTAGTCCTTCGAGCCGGATTTAATTAATTTTTCTTCGATTGAATCAAAAATTCAAAACGTTTAGACATTTAGTGAAATATACGAGTATCTCTCTAAATACTATACATATATGTAAAAGGCGCTTCAACACGTGTCGGGTACGAGTAAACGCAATTGTTAATTCAAAGAATTTATAGAATGTTTATGTCGTTATTCGCTAGCTTTGGCTAGCTCTTTTGAATTATCTGTACAATACAAGTTTCGTGTAAAATATGGGCGATTTAATGCGTATTCGCGGAAATGCAAAGGGTTGTTTGACTCGCGCAGCGTCTTATGTAGATTCAATTGTGCCGGCTACTCCTCTGGAATTATTAGAGATTAAATTCACAAAGTTGAATGAAACGTGGTCGGAATTTTCGGCTTTAGATAAAGAAGTATTGAAAACCGCGGCTGATGATACGGCATGTGAAGAATTTGAGGTTGAGTTTAGTGAATATGAAGAAAAGTTCTTCAACGCGCATTCGAAATTGGTAAAGTCCATTCGTGAACGACAGTCTGTTGGACATGAAAATGAAGATTCAACTTTGGAGCAACTCGCGAAACAATAAACCACGTTTTTAGAAAACCTAAACTCAACTTCAGAACATAATTCGAAAATTCATCTGCCAAAGCTAACGGTGTCACCTTTCTTGGGAAACTATAAAGATTGGCCCTCGTTTCGGGATTCGTTTATGGGCACAATTGAAAAGCAGCCAAATTACCGCGAAGCGTGGGACCGGTTACACAAACGGTGCGATCGGTCACATCTCATTGTACAATCATTTATACAAATGTTTGTGTCCCTTCCATTGGTAACCGCGGGTAACGTTCAAACATTACGGAAGGTAACAGACGGCGCAGACGAAGTCATACGTGGACTCAACGCGCTCGGTTCCAATAGTCGCGATCCATGGTTGATGTTTCTCCTGCTCAGTAAACTTGATGCCGATAGTAAGCAAAGTAGGGCTCATCATGCAGGTTCGCGAGATGACTGTACTTTTAATGAACTCTTGTAATTTTTGGAATCCAGATGCGACGCATTTGAATCTTGTCAGTCATTATCTCGTCCTAATTTATCTCGTCGTAAGACACAAAGTGAAATTCGAACCCATATTTTGCCCCAGTGTCCACAATTTACCAATCTTGACATTGAATCTCGTCGGAATTTTGTAAAATCGAACTCATTGTGTTTCAACTGTCTTCGTGTCGGCCATTCTGCAAACAAATGCTGCTCTTCGTTTCGCTGTCGCGTGTGCAGTTGCATCACCACACATTGGTACACCCGCCGGAACAAACTCACTCTTCGTCGTAGATTCCTTCAATCGCGTCGTCATCGATATAGTCAACCTCTTCGTCGCTTCAAATTCAAGATCCTCAACAAAATCAAGGTTATCTTCAACCTCAACCTTCCTGCTCTACACCATCGCCTGTTTACCCCTTGAGCAATAACCATTCGATCGATGTTGGCTTCTCTGAGAAAACAATCCTACTCACCATATTGGTTACGGTTCAAGATATTCAGGGCAATTCAATAATTTGTAGGGTATTACTTGATTCTGGGTCCCAAGTCTCCTTCGTTGTCGAATCCTTTGCTCAGAGATTAGGACTGTCTCGCAAACACGCTCGAATACCCATTCTTGGAGTGTCATCCACAGAAGCAGGTCATACTAGAGGTTGTTTTTCAATAACACTTCGTTCTCGATTAAGTGAAACTCATCTATTCGTTGATGCATTCATCTTAAACAAGTTGACTTCCAATCTGCCATCTCAGTCTCTTGATATAACCGCATGGTCCCATATTCAAAATCTGGAATTAGCAGATCCCAGATTTAATGTACCTAGTCCAGTCGACGTATCAAGAGGGTTACCCATAGCCCAGAATACATCATTTGGTTTGGTTGTAACAGGTGAACTGTTAGACACCCAACATTCGCATCATGTCGAGATTTCATCGCTTCACACTACATTGGATGTTGACGTTTTACTGCAAAGATTCTGGGAGCTTGATGATGTGACACCCCTTCCTGACGAATCATTTAGTAATGATGAAGCTGAGCAACATTTTCGTAAGACATTTTCGTGTTCATTGAATGGACGATATGTCGTTCAGTTGCCATTCAACACTCCTTCGCCTGTCTTCGGTAATTCTCTCAAATCTGCTATCAATCGCTTAAAATCCATGGAACGTCGCTAGGTCACATGGTTCGCATACCCTCAGCTGGATTAGACACCAACCCTGGGAAGAAATTCTACCTCCCCCATCATGCCGTGTTGAAACCGGATAGCTCTACGACCAAACTACGCGTCGTGTTTGATGAGTCAGCGAGAGATTCATTTCGTAATTCGCTTAACAACAAGCTGCTCATTGGCCCTCCCATTCAGAGAGACTTGGTTGGTGTGTGTCTGCGCTTCCGACAACACAAATATGTTTTTACTGCTGACGTGGTTAAAATGTTCCGCCAAATTTGGGTTGATGACAATCACACTGATTATCAGCGGATAGTGTGGCACGAAAATCTGTCCGATGAAATTGGCCGTTTCAGACTACGCACGATCACATATGGCACCGCATCGGCACCATTCTTATCCGTTCGAGTGTTAAAGCAGATTGCGATGGACTATCAGGGCCAATATCCAAACGCCGCTCGTATACTATTAAGAGATGTTTATGTAGACGACATCATGACAGATGCGAACTCATCGGAAGAGTTAATTAGACTACAGTCGGAATTGGTTACCTTATTATCTCTCGCGAAACTCGAACTAAGAAAGTGGAATTCATTGTGTTGGCCCTTGCTTGCTCGTTTACCCCAAGAAGATTGCGAATTCTATTGGTTTGATACCGAACGATCCAAGTCGTTGATCAATGTGCTCGGTGTGCACTGGAGTCCTACTTCAGATCAATTCTCATTTCGGATGGCTGACTCACGACTTTGTACTTCACCAACTCGACGAACGTTACTGTCGGAGATCGCTCAGATATCCGACCCGTTAGGATTCTTAGCCCCATCGGTTATACTCTTCAAACTGCTTTTTCAGGAACTTTGGTCGTCGGAATTAAGGCTCAGTTGGGATGATCCTTTGCCATTACCTTTGCCTGATCGGTGGACTAGCTATCAACGAGAGCTTCACTTCCTTGAACAGATCGTCATTTGAGGATGTTGAGCTCCACGATTCTCGGATGCCTCATCGGTGGCCTACTCGGCTGTAGTGTACGCTCGTTGTAAAATCGAGGAGAATCAGTTTAAGGTCGTTCTCGTTTCAGCAAAGACGAAGGTAGCGTCGCTAAAAACTGTCTCCATTTATCGGTTCGAGCTCTGTGGAGCGCTTCTTCTCTACCGTCTCATTAATTCAATCAAAACCTCCATATCATATAACTTTAAGATCTTCGCTTGGTGCTATTCTGAAACCATTCTTCATTCGTTATCCTCACCGCCTCGTCGTTGGACTGCATTTGTCGCGAATCGTGCAGCTGCTATTCTTGAAGATATTCCGCGATATGCTTGGAACTATATCGCTTCAGAATCTAATCCAGCAGATTGTGCGTCACGCGGAGTGCTGCCATCAAACCTCATCAATCATCATCTCTGGTGGACCGGGCCTTCCTGGCTCTAGCTGTCACAAGAATTTTGGCCAGTATCAAAGTTCACTCTACCACAATCAGATCCAGCAGTAATCGCAGCAGAAGAAACACAAGCACCCAAGCAAGTCTTAATATCAGCGACTCACATGGATGTAATCAGCAGTGTAATCCTCAAAATCTCGTCGTGGTCTCGGTTGTTTCGAATTTTCGCGTATTGCATTCGGTTTATCACCCATGGTCGCCCTAATAAAATTGCGAAGATTCGTCGCGAGCGCGGTATTTCATTAACCGAACTTAAAACCTCAAGACTATACATTCTAAAACATGTGCAATAACAAACATTCGGGAGTGAAATTCGTGGTCTCATGAACAACCGGGGCTTACCAAATAAGTCCAAACTCGTTCGATACTACCCGTTCATTGATAACGATGGACTCTTACGCGTTATGGCCGTATTAAGAACTCTAATGTGTCATATAATATAAAATATCTAATGTGTCATATAATATAAAATATCTCTCAGATATCTCATATCATAAATATCTCACACATGTTTCTTCTCTTATAGCCACTGAGATTCATACAAATTATCTTCATCCAGGGATTTCAGAGATATTCGCCATCGTTCGCCAACAGTATTGGATGCTGGGAAGCCGCAACCTTATTCGCAAGATCGTGCAAACCTTGTTTTCTGCAGCGGAAGACTACGAGCTCGCAACTCATGGGTGATTTGCTGCAACCTCGTGTCATCCAAAGTCATTTTATTCATTTACTTTACCTATGTTTGTAATAATTTGTTAATTTTGTAACATCATCTTGTGACACAATGTACATTCGATTTGTAAAAAAAAAACATCTTGTCTAGTTGCATCACAACAAGAATGTACAGTCAGTCAACTCACATCGCTCTCAATACGCCTTTGTACAAAGTAGAGTAAACCCATTGCGTTGCTAGTGTAACTAACGTTGGTCGCGAAAACTTACGACGATTGACTATGCATTGTCGGTGTTGATGCGAGATGATGGTCCATAGTCTCTTTCACTTGGATTCATCTCGCAGCCGGAGCAACATCTTGGTAACATTGTCTAATAAATAAAATTTTGTTTGATTCGCAGCGCTTTCTTGGTTTGATTTTTTTTTTTGGTTCTTGGCAATTCCCATTTTTTTCTATCTGCTGCTGAGAAAAATTCAACATCGTCGATTCTAATACAGCGGGTTTTCTCTTCCGATTAAAGGTTTTAGAGTTCTCTTCTTGAATTTTATCGATGTCTTCTAGCCTTCTCTCGTATGTTGTCGGGTTCTTCGTTAAAAATTTCCAGAAATTCCTCCGCTACAACTTCAGCAACGCTTAAGTCTTCTTTGTTGCGCATTTTTACGCCAAACATTACTTCAAAAGGACATCTTTGTGTACTTCTACTGATTCTAGAAATTAAGAACTGTTGGACCTTATTAGTGCATTTGTACCAATCTTTATTATTTCCCAAAGACAATTTAGTTAAAATTGGTATAATAGTTCTATTTATCCTTTCGACCCGTCCGTTGCCCCTAGGAACTACATGTTTAATACCTTCTTCCCGACAATACTCATCAAAGCTATTAGGAGTAAAAGCGGTTCCCTTACCCGTGACTACTCTTTCTGGGTTACCAAAAACAGGACTTTGTTGACGAAGCTTACTTAAAACCTCAGATGTACACAATGTTTTCGTAGAGTATATCCAAACAAATTTGCTAAAACCGTCTACAATGACACAAATGTACTTATATTGCTTCCCAGTAGCCGAAAGGGGTCCTAAATGATCTAAGGTGTGTAAGGGACGGTCCTCCTTCGGTATAGGATACAGAAAGCCCTCCTGTTTTCTTTGCTTTTTTTCCTCCAGAATGCATTCTATGCAGCTTTGTCGACATCTTTCGATTTTTTCGCGGAGGTTTGGAATTGAATATTGTCTCCTTAGTATCTCTTTGACCTTCTTCACGGAAAAATGGCTTTGGTCGTGCGCCCTCTTTATAAACTCTTTTTCCATATATTTTGGAACACTCATCAATTGCTCTCCTTGGTCATTTACTTCATATCAAATTTCATTCTCTGACACAAAATTTTTATAGGGCCCTTGTTCTAAAATTTTCAAAATTAGAGTAATCCACTCATCCTTCCTCTGTCCTCCTTTTATCATGTGAATGACCTCACTATTCACGTTCATCGCTAGTGGATTACGACTAAGTGCATCTACATGCTTCATCTTACTTCCTGCTCGATGTTCTTACTTGTAGTTGTAATCCTGCAATAGCAAAGTCCAACCAGCTATCCCAAGTCTTTTTTCTCCATCGTCATTTTGAATGTTGAACAGTCGGTTACTATTTTGAAACATAATCCTAGCAGATAAACTCTAAACTTCTTAAGAGCGGCAACAATTGCTAAAACTTCCAGTTCATAACTGCTATATTTCTCTTTGGATTGGTTTTGTGGCTAAAGTAGTATACCGGATGGAACATTTTATCTTGACTACATCTTTGCAAGAGAATATCTCTGAAATCAATTTTCGATGCATCAGCATGCAGTTCGTTTTCAGCGTCGGAATTGCAGATCATAAGTGTTGGTTGCTGTGACAAAATTTCTTTAATGTTTTCAAAAGCTGCTCTTTGTTCATCTCTGAACCTACATTTGACATATTTTCTTAACAGGTCACTTAAAGGTTTTGCTAGGACTCCATTTTTAATGCCTTTGGGTTCCGGGAAAAACTTTATTGCTTTTACTTTTAGCGATGATGGGCTTACTCGTATATGCCCATTTGAGATTTCGTAACCCAAGTACTTTGTGCATAAGAAATTACATTTCGCCCACTTAAATCGAAGACCGTGCTGCAGCAATCTCAAAAACTCTTCTTAGTTTTTCGATAGCATCTGTGTAGTTTTTTGCAGTTATTATAAAGTCATCCATGTAAGTAATAATTATCTTTTCCGTGATAAGTGGTTGGAAAATCGAACTTATATACTTTTGGAAAATAGTCGGTGATGTAAATAGACCAAAATGCATTCGTAAGAATTCGTACTAGCCGTTTGGTGTCACGAAGGAGGTAAACTTTCTGCTGCTTTTTTCCACTGAAACATGAAAGGAGCCGTTCTCAACGTCTAAAGTACTAAATATGTTTGCGCCACTTAACTGATCAAGCTGATCCTCTATAAGGGGGAGAGGGAAATGATCTCTTATAACTTGCTTATTCAGTTTCCTATAGTCTACGCAAAGACGCTTAGAAACATTTTAAAACTTATAAACTAGGCCCGATAATCTTTTTGTGAAGCCATTCTTCTATTTGACGATTAACTACATCCTTCTTTAATGGTGAAAGTCGACGAAGGTGTTGAAAAATTGGTTTCTCACCTTTTAAGATGATCCTCATCTCAAAATTTGTCTTGCTGTCTTCTAATGGCTCGTATCCATTTACAATATCGGTAATCTCTCTTTTGTACTTCTCATTATCTACATTCAGATCAACCTCTGTATCTTCGCTTATTGCAAAACATTCTAACTTACTGTCGAGTTTCTTAACTTGAACATCTCCGGGAGTAATCAAAATTTGAGTGTTATTAAAAATGTTTTGTCCTAAAATCATGCGCATCGAGAGAAATTTATCTGAAATGACATGAATTTCTCCCTAGAAAGTGTTCCCATTAAATGAGATTTTGTCTACAAAACTTCCAAGAGTCTCTACACCACTCTCTGCTAAGCCTCGCAACCGTATTCTTTGTCCGGTCAAAGTTGGTGAACCCAGCTGGATAAATTCTTCTGATCGGAGCAGCGAAACCTCACTTCCAGTATCAAGGAGTGCGTTCAATGAGTAGTCACTATCGATAAAATTAACCACCTTGTGAAAAGAACTGCCACAAATTGGCGAAACATTAGCTGCTTTTACATTTTTTGCTAGATGGGTTTTAGGACAGTGTGGGGCCTCCTTACAATTGAAACATATAGGCCCATCTGAAAGCTCATGATATTCGGCTGAACGATGCCCTTTCGCTCCACAATTAAAACAAGTCATACTCAAATTTTGCTGTTTTGCCATGCGTGTAGAACTACCTTACTTTTTTTCCATTTGCAAGCTGGACTTGGAGTTCGACGCTTGATTCCTCTCTAAAAATGTCCTATAGACCTATATTTTTTGTTTAAAAACTTTCAAACTATTTGCTTCGTAGAGTAAAGATTTGTTATGGTGTGTGTCTTTAACGCCATTAATCACATACTGGATAATTGAAAGCTCATCAATTTTCGTACGCGATCCTATCTCCTTCATCTTATGAAAATACTGCAACACTGTTGCTCCTGTTGTTTACGTGTCATTAGTTTCCTATGGATTGCGGCGCTTGAAAAATGTTCACTAAATTCCGATATCAAGAAGGTTTCCAATTCTGTCCACGAATTTAAATCTGACTCCGAACAAACAGCCATTTTAGCAGACCCTGACAAAAGCCTTTTCGCAAACAACAAATTCTCCAAAGGTGACCAATTCATAAGCTTCGCCCCGCTCTCAACTTCTGCAACCTAACATAGAACAATAAACTCATCATCGCCACTAAACTCTCGAATGGAACTTGCAACATCTTGGAATAAAATAACACCTCTATATTTATTCCGTAAATACGGCAATTCATCTTGCATTAATGACATCTCAACATCCCTTCTGCTATAATACTGTAAAATGTTTGTGTGGGTACAAATGATAGAACTTATTCTTTTCAATACAAATCCCTTTATTCAGTACAGTTACAATTCACTATTTAATTGTTTCTCTCAGTACAATCCAATTTTTCAACCGCTTATACTTTTCTTATCTTTTACTTAAACCACTTAATCACCTCTCCTAATTAACTCTTCAGATTTCACTTTAGAACTGATTTGCATACCTTGGGGATGTTGGTATTTATACTCGAATGACATACTTCGAGAACAATCCTCGCCATCCAGCGTCCCATACAATTTCCAATTTGCTAGAAAATTCGATTCCACTCTCCAGTCATCAATGGTAGAGACTTTGTTATTCAAGTATCGAAATCTTCTGGTCTTCGAGTATCGACATCTTCTGCTCTGTAAATCTAGATGTCGCTGCTCACATTTAAGTGGTTATCACAATACTATTTTCTTTCTCCTCGAGATTTTTTCGCGAATCTCTAGCTGCTTACTTCTTTCCTCTAACTCTGCCATTGCCGTCGAAGTGTTCAAGTTGTCTTGTCTCGCGCCAATGCTGTTTCTATTACGCCTTTCCATCTTGTCTGATAAGCAACTAATTTATCATTCTACTAGGTGTTAATTAGGAAAATAGAATAATTAAGAATTCGTCACTTGTTTGTCTAATCAAATCAAGAATGGAACATGCACATGGTGCAGTCACCACTGTAATACAATTGATACTGCAATACTTCCTTCTTCCTTCATTTTAAGTGTTTTAATCTCTTATCTACAACAGCCTATTGTAATTTAAATCTTTGTGATATGAACTCTCGATAAGTGCAAAAAAAAAATTTTTTTTTAAATGATTTTACCAACTTGCCGGGCTTGTTTTGTAGCAGGTACTTCACGGCAACTTTTTCCCTCGATGGTTAAAGCTCTCGACACACGTGCACGTGACAAATCAAAAATAGGCAAATTGCAATTACTAATTAAAATGCTTTTTGATAATTATTGATCGTTTTAATCGAGGTTGAGCCCCCATGTAGAGATTAAAACACATTCCTAAACGTTATAAACTATTTATTATTGAAATAATTCCAATTGCATTGGTAATTTAAAAGTTAAAGGTAGGTAGTACTCAAGAAGTCTAAATAATGTGAATCGCTGTCGTCTTAATCTGTTTAAGATTGGCGGTAAAAGAGATCGAGCAATCTTCTGAGAGATCTCAGATTAACTTTTCTTCTTTCTCTTCTTCGGTGATGTTCTTCATTTAATTGCTGGAATATCGTAAACATTCAAGGCTTACGTGGTGTTGCCAGATACCTAATCCTACATACATATATATATACACATATTATGTATACATACTCATACACATATATATAATATACATGCACATACATATACGTGGTGTTGCCAGATACTTGATCCTACCTACATATACATATATAATATATAATATACATACACATACATATATGTGGTGTTGCCAGATACTTGATCCTACCTACATATACATATAGATATGCATATGCATATGCATATACATATCCATATAAAAACACATATTCATATCCATATACATAATTGCATATTCATATGCATATGTGTTCGGCAAACCAATTTTGAATTTTTACTTCACAGCTGCGCTTAGTATCGGCGTGTTTGTGTTTGTTTTTTTTTTATAATTTAGAGAGGATATAGCCAATATTCGCGGGCTTAAAAGTGGCCACTTTTCTGCGTACGTCCACGTCTGTAAATACAGACCAGCTGTTTTGGAACTTAGTGAAACATAGGTAGATCCCCGCCCACACCTCTCAGATCACTTTGATGTGAAGCTACCTGGCTACGAACTAGTGCTATTATTCTTCTCTCACCGCGTTCTCGCCATTTACGTGCGTAGTGATATAGTTTACCAAACTAGACCACAATGTGATCCGTGTTCCAATCCGGAATTCAACTCCATGAGGTTAAAATTCCATCTCCGTAAGCAAATTATCCACTATTGCTTTATTTACAGAATCCCCGAACTGGACAGCAATTCGACCTTTAACGAGTTTGATGCGCTGGCCCTATGGCAAACGAAAAGTCATGTTTAGTTGAAGTTAGTTAGTTAGTTTAGTAAAGTTAAAAAAAATAAATCATGAAAAAATTTACTGTCCAAATATAAAGATATTGAAATCGATGCCACAATTGACGACGTAAAAAGAAAGGTGAATTGCTTGCGCTCGTCATACAGACGTGAATTGAGAGAAATTTGGAGCTAGCGTCGACGAAATTTACGTACCGTCACAGTGGTACTTTGATAATTTGGAATTGTTAAGGGATCAAGAACAAAAAATGGAGGGATTTACAACATTTGATGACTCAATAGAAGGGAAACAGTACCGCGCTAATGGTGTTGAAATAGTTGCAAAATTTGTCTCGGATATATATTGCGTGTTGTTGCTCCTCATGGGATCGAAATCCGTTAAAAGAACATTTTCATCATTTTGTGTTGTTTCAGAGCCTAATTCTATTGAATTTCTTAAATAAACGGCTGATTTTTTTTTAATAATTATGCAAATAGCAGCATGTTATAGCTATTAATGATGCGTTTTCTGGGCACAAGTTGATGTTGGTGTAGAGCACCCTAAAGCGATTAGCCAAAATTTCAAACGCGTTTTCCACAATACGTCGGGTTCTGGACAATCTGTAGTTACAAATTTGTTGTTCATCGGTTAAGTTGGAGCGGCTGTATGGCTTCATCATATTTTAAAGCAGAGGAAACATATTGTCCCCAACGAAAACAAATGGGAGAGTCTCAGACATTGTTAACTTTTGTGGCTGAGGAAAGTGAAAGAGGCCATCATCCTACATATTTTTCAATTTCGTTTGCCCGAAAACACCTGCGTCAGAATTTCTACCATTCGCACCGACTTCCACTGCAATGAACTCATAATTGACATTCACCACTGCCATCATCGCTACACTGAAACTGTTTTTGTAATTGAAATAGTATGACCCTGATTCTGATGGCTTCATGATGTGCACGTGTTTGCCATCTGTAGCTCCAATGCAGTTGTTAAAATTGCAAATTTTTTTTCAAAATCGACAGCAATTGCCTTCCATTTTTCTTCGCTTTTTAGAACCTGTAATGCGATGTTGATTAATAATTGTTTTTCTTTCAGCGGTGTTCACAAAAAAAACAAAAATTTTATGATTCAGTATTCCTTGAAAAATCTGTAGAGCATATGGAAAAATCAAGCAAATAGCAAAAAAAAGATGAAGCTGACGTATATGGTGAATCTTGGGCGATGACATTTCGGCAATTAGACGGAGCGCAGAAAATATATGCCAAGCGCCTGATTGAGGAAACTCTGATGATGGACAGCTTTTAAAGCTGTCGTATTCGAGACCACAATACGCTAATGTTAGGACTCCAGTTGTGCCAAAGGTTTATCTGCTCACCACCACTCATTATCGTCAGAAATGCAACACACTTCATCACCTATACAATTCATTGATGGTCCAAACTCTGTGACATTTGTATCTGAAGATGCCGTCAAAGAACTAGCATCATTTCAACAGCTTTTCGACAGCCAAGAATATGATTACGATTTTTTTATAATTTGTTACTTAACTCAATAAATTCTTTCAATGACGTAATTATTGATTCCAATAACTGGATTGACCAAACTCAGCAATTCCATATAAGCTTCTGAATCCATTCTAAGAAAATTTTTAAAATCTTCTGCTGCAGACATTTCTAATTTTCTCAATATCATACAGCCACTCTTTAATCCACTATCGTCTTTTTTGATTATTATTTTTTTCTTCCTTTCCCCTTTTCATATATACATTGTTAATAATGCAATTGCATCATCTGCATGTGCGTTCTCCATGTTTTCCTGTTGAAAGTTACAGAAAAAGTGATGTTCCGCAAATCGGTTCGTCGTGTATGGCCAGATTTATGGAGCTCACACACCAGAGCGGTACGGGTACCGGTAGAAATGCGGTAGCGTTATACCGCTTATCCGTTCACACTGGCGGTATTTTGTATGCGGTATTCACCTTAAATAGATGATTGTTTTTCAGGATGGACGGAATGTGTTCTTCAGACGCAGATGAACTAATTTTATTAGCGTTATTGGCAGATGAGGAAACAAATAAAAAGAGGTAGGTTTAATGTTTCAATGAATATATTTATTTCAGTAGAATTATTAACAAATTCCGTAATAGAAGAGCAAACAAAAGGAAATGGATTCACGAGATTAATTTAGAAAGAAAACGAAACGGAGGATTCTACACCATAGTACTTAAACTTTTAAAAGATGAAAAAAGATTTTTCATGTATTTTCGAATGATGCTAGATTGTTTTGATGAAATTTTAAATTTGATTATAGAAACTATATAAAAAAATACACACATAACCGAGAACCCATTCCTCCCGAGGAACGTTTAGTAATCGCTAGGGATCGGATTTCCATGCAAATGCATGTTTTTTATGAACACCTTGGATGCAAGGCAACTTATTGTAAAATGTTTGTGTGGGTACAAATGATAGAACTTATTCTTTTCAATACAAATCCCTTTATTCAGTACAGTTACAATTCACTATTTAATTCTTTCTATCAGTACAATCCAATTTCTCAACCACTTATACTTTTCTTATCTTTTACTTAAACCACTTAATCACTTCTCCTAATTAACACTTCAAATTACACTTTAGAACTGATTTGCATACCTTTGGGATGCTGGTATTTATACTCGAATGACATACTTCGAGAACAATCCTCGCCATCCAGCGTCCCATACAATTTCCAATTTGCTAGAAAATTCGATTCCACTCTCCAGTCGAGACTTTGTTATTCCAGTATCGAAATCTTCTGGTCTTCGAGTATCGACATTTTCTGCTAGATGTCGCTGCTCACATTTAAGTGGTTATCACATTGCTCCCTCCCTACAGTTGTTCGTCCCGAACAACTTCGTCCTTCAGCATCCCGTTGAAATGACACATTCTATCCAAATGGACCACTTTCAATTTTCCTCGATCCCCACGCTGGATCCGGTAGACAACATCATTAATGCGGGTTATCACCTTGTATGGACCTTCCCAGTCCTGTTGCAATTTTGGTGATTTGCCTTTCTTACGCTGAGGATTATACAGCCAAACCAGATCTCCTTCGTTGAAACCGGAAGATTTCGCCTTGATATCGTACCTAGTTTTCATGCGGCTGCTTGCTAGCTTCATCTTTTCTCTGGTGTCTTCATGCAATTTACGAATCCTGCTGCGTAAGTCATTCACGTACTCGTTCACCTCTTTGGGCTCCGTCGGTGGGGATCCGAATTTTGCTTCACTTGGCAACCGAATTGTTTGACCAAATAAGATCTCGGATGGTGTGTGCCCTGTTGAGCTATGGACCGCGTTTCGGTAGGCCATTAAGAAGAGGGGTATGTGTCGATCCCAATCCCGCTGGCAGTTGCTGACAACTTTAGATAGATGCTCATTCGAGGTCCAATTGAATCGCTCGACCATTCCATCAGATTGAGGGTGTAGTGGCGTTGTCCTTGTCTTTCTTATTCCCAAATATTGGCATATTTCCTGGAAGACTTTTGATTCAAAGTTTCGCCCTTGATCAGAGTGCAGCTCCATTGGGACCCCAAATCTGCTCACCGAGTTGTTGACTATCTGTTCGGCTACGGTCTTAGCCTCTTGATTTGGGATGGCAAACACTTCCGGCCACTTACTGAAGTAATCCATGACTACGAGAGTATATCGGTTTCCATTAAAGGTTTCGGGAAACGGCCCAGCGATGTCGATGGCTATTCGTTCGAAAGGTGCTCCGATATTGTATTGTTGCATTTGTCAATGTGGCTTTACTTTTGGACCTTTGGTAGCCGCACATCTTATGCACTTTTTGTACCAATTCTCGACATCTTGTTTAGCGCTTAGCCAATAGAAACGTTCCCTTACCTTTTCCAACGTCTTGTTTATTCCCAAATGGCCTCCTGAGATTCCGTCATGTATTTCATGGAGCACTTGGTTGACTCTGGACCGTGGCACAATTAGCTGCATACGAGATGTTGTCCCATCTGCACTTTCCCATTTTCTTTTCAGCAATCCATCTTGCACAAAAAGCGAGTCCCACTGTGCCCAGTATGCCTTCAGAGTTTGGCTCCGATCTGATATCTGCTGCCAGCTTGGTCTTTCCTCGTGTTCCTTCCAGGCCAATATTGGTTCGATGTCATTGTCTACCTGTTGGGAGGAACGGCTTTCGTCTATACTCCAACACTCTATTGGCTCAGTCCTGATCGTTTGGATAGTTCCCTGTTCTTTCGCTTCTTTACCACTGACTACTTCTGCTGGGAGGCTTTCATTGCATTGTTTTACCTGTGAGACTGGGATAATTACCCTGGAGTCGACTCCTGCTACAGACTTCTGCCCCGCGAAGTAAGCATTTCCTAACTGATGGCTTCTGGAAATTTGACCGGTTTCTTGGTAACCGTTTCTGCTGGTTTTTCTTTCTATTTGCCTGTAACCCCAGTGCAGGCAGCCTTCTCGTCGTACTGGTTCTTCACAATGCCCTTGCAGATGTCCTACTTTATCGCAGTTCCAGCAACGCATCCTTCGTCTCTCCCGCGGGATATTTCGTTGCATAGTAGTTGGTCTTGAGCAGGAGCATTCACCAGATACTATTTCCCTGACGAAATGCATTCCTTTGGAAGCCTGATTGGATGCTTCCATCGCCAGAGCGAAGGCAAGTGCTTCAGCAAGGGTTCTTTTCCCGGCCATCCTTACTGCTGACTGTAGCTTCGAATCTGCAATTCCCCTGATAAATGCATCTTTTGCCATTTCGTCGATAAGTTCCTGGCCTGCGGTGGGGTATGACAGATGTGCAAGTCTACTCACGTCTGCTTGGAGCTGCTGCAGTGTTTCTCCTTTTTGCTGCGTTCGGCTTTGCAATTGGACCTTGTAGACTTCCTGCATGTGGCTGTCTCCGAACCGTTTCTCGATAGCCTGCACTAAAGTCACATAATCTTTATGCTTTTCGATGTCTACTGTTTGCAACAATTCTGCTGCAGGACCGTGCAAGGCCATTGTTAGGGCAAAGCACTTTTCCTCATTGTCCCAGTCGTTTGCGCAGGCAGCCATTTCAAACTGCTTCTTATAAGTAGACCATGAGGTCTGACCATCGAATGAGGGAGGCTTCAAATCTTTTCTCCTTGGACCGCTTAAAGAACATTCTCGCAGTTTCTGTTTTCGCACTGTGTCGAGCTCTTTTGCCAGTTGCTGAACTTTGCTGTCCATTTCTTCGAATTTTTCGCCAACATTCTTCTCTATTGTATCAAATTTGTCATCAAAGTTCTTCTCTATTCTATCAAATTTGTCATCAACGTTCTTCTCTATTCTTTCAAATTTGTCATCGATTTCTTCGAATTTTTGCTGGAGGATGTTCTTTTGTTCTTCCAGATTATTCTTTTGTTCATCCATTTTCTGTTGAAGACCGTGCAGATTGTTGGCTTGTTCGTTGAATTTTTATTCAATGCTGCTCTTCTGCTCGTCCATTTTTTGTTCCAGACTGTTATTCTGTTCTTCCATATTTTTCTTTTGTTCGTCCATTTTTAACAAGAGGAGTTGCATCATCGCAGCCATGTCATTGCCGGTACTTGTCTGTTCATCCTCGTCAACATCAAAGGAATATGCATCAGGATCATGTCCCTCGTTGTTCAAAGCCTCCTGAAGTCGGAGCACCAGGTCACTTTTTTCTCCACTGACGCTGAGGCTTCTCTTGTTCAACTCGGATTTGAGTTGGACGAGGGTCAACTGCAATAATTTTCGACCCATTCTAGCTTTTTCAAATAGTCAGAAAACACTTTTTTTTTACACACAATAAGTCCTATCCCACTTCTGACACCAATGTAAAATGTTTGTGTGGGTACAAATGATAGAACTTATTCTTTTCAATAGAAATCGCTTTATTCAGTACAGTTACAATTCACTATTTAATTGTTTCTCTCAGTACAATCCAATTTCACAACCACTTATACTTTTCTTATCTTTTACTTAAACACTAATTAACACTTCAAATTACACTTTAGAACTGATTTGCATACCTTTGGGATGCTGGTATTTATACTCGAATGACATACTTCGAGAACAATCCTCGCCATCCAGCGTCCCATACAATTTCCAATTTGCTAGAAAATTCGATTACACTCTCCAGTCGAGACTTTGTTATTCCAGTATCGAAATCTTCTGGTCTTCGAGTATCGACATTTTCTGCTAGATGTCGCTGCTCACATTTAAGTGGTTATCACATTGCTCCCTCCCTACAGTTGTTCGTCCCAAACAACTTCGTCCTTCAGCATCTCGTTGAAATGACACATTCTATCCAAATGGACCACTTTCAATTTTCCTCGATCCCCACGCTGGATCCGGTAGACAACGTCATTAATGCGGGTTATCACCTTGTATGGACCTTCCCAGTCCTGTTGCAATTTTGGTGATTTGCCTTTCTTACGCTGAGGATTATACAGCCAAACCAGATCTCCTTCGTTTAAACCGGAAGATTTCGCCTTGATATCGTACCTAGTTTTCATGCGGCTGCTTGCTAGCTTCATCTTTTCTCTGGTGTCTTCATGCAATTTACGAATCCTGCTGCGTAAGCCATTCACGTACTCGTTCACCTCTTTGGGCTCCGTCGGTGGGGATCCGAATTTTGCTTCACTTGGCAACCGAATTGTTTGACTAAATAAGATCTCGGATGGTGTGTGCCATTAAGAAGAGGGGTATGTGTCGATCCCAATCCCGCTGGCAGTTGCTGACAACCTTAGATAGATGCTCATTCAAGGTCCGATTGAATCGCTCGACCATTCCATCAGATTGAGGGTGTAGTGGCGTTGTCCTTGTCTTTCTTATTCCCAAATATTGACATATTTCCTGGAAGACTTTTGATTCAAAGTTTCGCCCTTGATCAGAGTGCAGCTCCATTGGGACCCCAAATCTGCTCACCGAGTTGTTGACTATCTGTTCGGCTACGGTCTTAGCCTCTTGATTTGGGATGGCAAATACTTCCGGCCACTTACTGAAGTAATCCATGACTACGAGAGTATATCGGTTTCCATTAAAGGTTTCGGGAAACGGCCCAGCGATGTCGATGGCTATTCGTTCGAAAGGTGCTCCGATATTGTATTGTTGCATTTGTCCATGTGGCTTTACTTTTGGACCCTTGGTAGCCGCACATCTTATGCACTTTTTGCACCAATTCTCGACATCTTGTTTAGCGCTTAGCCAATAGAAACGTTCCCTTACCTTTTCCAACGTCTTATTTATTCCCAAATGGCCTCCTGAGATTCCGTCATGTATTTCATGGAGCACTTGGTTGACTCTGGACCGTGGCACAATTAGCTGCATACGGGATGTTGTCCCATTTGCACTTTCCCATTTTCTCTTCAGCAATCCATCTTGCACAAAAAGCGAGTCCCACTGTGCCCAGTATGCCTTCAGAGTTTGGCTCCGATCTGATATCTGCTGCCAGCTTGGTCTTTCCTCGTGTTCTTTCCAGGCCAATATTGGTTCGATGTCATCGTCTGCCTGTTGGGAGGAACGGATTTCGTCTATACTCCACCCCTCTATTGGCTCAGTCCTGATCGTTTGGATAGTTTCCTGTTCTTTCGCTTCTTTACCACTGAATACTTCTGCTGGGAGGCTTTCATTGCATTGTTTTACCTGTGAGACTGGGATAATTACCCCGGAGTCGACTCCTGCTACAGACTTCTGCCCCGCGAAGTAAGCATTTCCTAACTGATGGCTTCTGGAAATTTGACCGGTTTCTTGGTAACCGTTTCTGCTGGTTTTTCTTTCTATTTGCCTGTAACCCCAGTGCAGGCAGCCTTCTCGTCGTACTGGTTCTTCACAATGCCCTTGCAGATGTCCTACTTTATCGCAGTTCCAGCAACGCATCCTTCGTCTCTCCCGCGGGATATTTCATTGCATAGTAGATGGTCTTGAGCAGGAGCATTCACCAGATACTATTTCCCTGACGAAATGCATTCCTTTGGAAGCCTGATTGGATGCTTCCATCGCCAGAGCGAAGGCAAGTGCTTCAGCAAGGGTTCTTTTCCCGGCCATCCTTACTGCTGACTGTAGCTTCGAATCTGCAATTCCCCTGATAAATGCATCTTTTGCCATTTCGTCGATAATTTCCTGGCCTGCGGTGGGGTATGACAGATGTGCAAGTCTACTCACGTCTGCTTGGAGCTGTTGCAGTGTTTCTCCTCGTTGCTGCATACGGCCTTGCAATTGAACCTTGTAATCATCCCGCATGTGGCTATCCCCAAACCGTTTCTCGATAGCCTGCACTAAAGCCATATAGTCTCTATTCTTTTCGATATCGATTGTTTGTAACAATTCTGCCGCAGGACCGCGTAAGGCCATTGCTAGGGCAAAGCACTTTTCCTCATTGTCCCAGTCGTTTGCGCAGGCAGCCATTTCAAACTGCTTCTTATAAGTAGACCATGAGGTCTGGCCATCGAATGAGGGAGGTTTCAACTCTTTTCTCCTTGGACCGCTTAAAGAACATTCTCGCAGTTTCTGTTTTCGCACTGTGTCGAGCTCTTTTGCCAGTTGCTGAACTTTGCTGTCCATTTCTTCGAATTTTTCGCCAACATTCTTCTCTATTGTATCAAATTTGTCATCAACGTTCTTCTCTATTCTATCAAATTTGTCATCAACGTTCTTCTCTATTCTTTCAAATTTGTCATCGATTTCTTCGAATTTTTGCTGGAGAGTGTTATTTTGTTCTTCCAGTTTTTGTTCTAGACTATTCTTTTGTTCGTCGAATTTTTGTTCAATGCTGCTCTTCTGCTCGTCTAGATTTTTCTTTTGTTCATCCAACTTTTGTTCGAGACTATTCTTTTGTTCATCCAGCTTTTGCTCGAGACTATTCTTTTGTTCTTCCAGATTATTCTTTTGTTCATCCAGCTTTTGCTCGAGACTATTCTTTTGTTCTTCCAGATTATTCTTTTGTTCATCCATTTTCTGTTGAAGACAGTCCAAATTTTTCTCCTGTTCGTCCATTTTTTGTTCGAGACTGTTATTCTGTTCGTCGATTTTTAACAAGAGGAGTTGCATCATCGCAGACATGTCACTGCCGGTACTTGTCTGTTCATCCTCGTCAACATCAAAGGAATATGCATCAGGATCATGTCCCTCGTTGTTCAAAGCCTCCTGAAGTCGGAGCACCAGGTCACTTTTTTCTCCACTGACGCTGAGGCTTCTCTTGTTCAACTCGGATTTGAGTTGGACGAGGGTCAACTGCAATAATTTTCGACCCATTCTAGCTTTTTCAAATAGTCAGAAAACACTTTTTTTTTACACACAATAAGTCCTATCCCACTTCTGACACCAATGTAAAATGTTTGTGTGGGTACAAATAATAGAACTTATTCTTTTCAATACAAATCCCTTTATTCAGTACAGTTACAATTCACTATTTAATTCTTTCTCTCAGTACAATCCAATTTCTCAACCACTTATACTTTTCTTATCTTTTACTTAAACCACTTAATCACTTCTCCTAATTAACACTTCAAATTACACTTTAGAACTGATTTGCATACAATCCTCGCCATCCAGCGTCCCATACAATTTCCAATTTGCTAGAAAATTCGATTCCACTCTCCAGTCGAGACTTTGTTATTCCAGTATCGAAATCTTCTGGTCTTCGAGTATCGACATTTTCTGCTAGATGTTGCTGCTCACATTTAAGTGGTTATCACAATAAATTCATATTTTTAGAGCATATTGCTCTACTAAAGCTTAAAACTATTATCTTTTTCTTTTATTCATTTCACAATCTTGCTTAGCACATGCAATGCACCGAGTTGCAGAAGAAATAAGGAGTAATTTTCGGAACGTCGATGGATTCATTTCAAACGGCAAAAAATATTTTTAAAGGCACCATCACGCGTCGAAATTTCTAAAGAAAAATATCCTTTGACTCCTCTTCTGCCTCAGCCTATTGTTACAAGATGGGGTACTTGGTTTTTTTTTTTTTTTTTTTATAATTTACGCGCGCCTAAGGGGTTGATACCCTTTTACTGTTGCCAGGGCGCGGGCGGAAATATAGAAGGAGGAGAAAGGAAAATTGTTTTTGTAGTGGTTTGAAACTCAGGTGTGTTTGGTTTCTATGTTTGCTCTCCAGGGGTGGGAGTCCGAATAGGACGGAGAGTTTTTCTTCACTCAGAGTGATTCGAGATATAATTCCCAGTATTTTTTTCATTGCTTGAAACTCTTATAACAGCCAAATCTACGTGTCAGTGTTATGCCTTCACACGCAGAATTTTTTTGTCTGAGTTCCAATTATACAATGAAAAACTGATTTTGCCATGGGCAGGATTCGAACCTGGACCCTCCGAGTGAGAAGCGTTTGCTACTACCACTACACCACGGCCACCCTGTTGAGTATTATGCACAAAATTATGAAGCGTTTGAAAGCATTGTCAATGGGTTCGATGACTCCGATGCAGTTGCAATAAAAAAAATGCAAAAGAAGTCATGAACCAGCCATTGTTAAAAAGCCAAATAATATTTATAAATTCAAACTTCAGTTTCCTATGTGACATTATCACAAAGCTTAACCTTAAAAAATCAAATTGATTTAATTGAAGATGTTGTTGCAAAGATAAATACGGTTGAAAGACTAACGGGGACAGTCATTAAAAAATACTTAAGTGCGTTCTGGCAAAAAATAAAGGATTTGCAATAATGCAAATGTAAGTAAGATCTTCGCATTTGACTGCAATGATGAAAATTACCCAAAAAACTTCACCGTCGATGAGATTTGTTCTTTTAAAAATGCTCCACTAACTTTAGTTGACGTCGAGCGATCTTTTTCGTTGTAAAGGGTCCGCCATCTAACGTTTTTTTTCAACTAGTGCTTATTTCGTGAATGGTAACACCTAGCTCATGTCTGATTTGACAGATAATTAGTTTTATCTTTCCGGTTAATAACGGAAAATAATTTCATTCAAATAGCTGCCTCGGCTGGCCATACAGTAGCCTACACGATCGGTCCAATTTTTAAGCACATTATCGATTGTGTGCAGCTGTATTTCACCAATGGCTTCACGAATATTATCCTTTAAAGCGTCAATTGTCTCTGGCTTGTCGGCGTAACACTTATCTTTTACGGCACCCCACAAATAATAGTCCAACAGTGTCAAATCGCAGCTCCGAGGTGGCCAAACGACATCAGCTCTACGGCTGATAATGCGATCTTCAAAAACAGGGCGCAAAACATCGAGTGTAGCTTCGGCTGTGTGGCACGTAGCGCCGTCCTGTTGAAACCAAATGTTGCCAATATCCTCCTCTTAAATTTTTGTGAACAAAAATTCGTTCAACATGGCCCGATAACGATCGCCATTGACTGTAACGGCCACTCCTTGCTAATTTTCGAAGAAAAATGGCCCAATTATGCCTCTGGACCAAAATCCGCACCAAACAGTGACTCGTTTTGGGTGTATCGGCTTTTCAATGTATGCGTGCGGGTTTTCTGTGCCCCAAATGCGACAATTTTGCTTGTTTACATACCCGCCAAGATCAAAATAAGCTTCATCTGAAAAGATGATTTTTTTGGCAAAATCGGCATCTTCTCTAAGTCGATCGCAGGACCACTTAGCGAAGTGTAGTTCAAGCGTACACACAACCATATTCGTTCAGCGGAAGGATAAAACTAATTATCTGTCAAATCAGACATGAGCTAAGTATTACCATTCACGAAACAAGTACTAGTTGAAAAAAAAACGTTAGATGGCGGACCCTTTATAAGGCATTCTTAAGACCAAATCGGCAACGTTTTGATTTCGAAAACTTTAAGAAAAATTGTATAATCTATGCAAATGAAACTTTTCAAAATCAGAACAATTAAGGAATTAAGGATTTTATGCTATTTTGAATTATTTATTTGAATTAAACAAATGAAGATGTTTATGTTTATGTTAACTGTATTTTTTTTTATTAAATGTTAATTTCGTTGTAAGTTATTATTTCATTAAATAATAAAAATAAAAAATTTAACTTATTCTTAAAGACTGAAGAAAATGTGTTTTTAAATTGAACCGAAATTAAGTTAAATTAATTTTAAATGCATATTTTGTATTTTCAAGCGCATATTTTGAGATTTTCAGTGCATGAAAATCCGAACCCTAGTAATCGCTTTAAGGTAAGAATAATAAACTTTTTTTTTGAATAAAGTACATTGTAAAAATATTACAAATGGTATACGAAAAAAAAGAGGCCATCTGTCATCTGTGGATGACTGATCTTCGACAATGCAAGAATGCTCCAACTCGAAAATTAAAGAATTTGACTGTGAATTAGAATCCTTTTCGCAAAATGTAGGGCTTTGGATTGGTGTTTTAGCTGCTGAAGTCATTTGTGCTTGCTCTCGTATATGTCCCATTTCTTGCTGCATTTTAATTTGTGCAATTTCCAGTTTAGTTTGTACCTGTCGTTCCAGTGAAAATGAATTTATTGTTTTTACATAACCGAACAATATTAATTCTGTTGCACCGTAGTCACGTCCGCGCTTGTTTTGTAGGTGTTCAATTACTTTATCTATTGCTGATGGTGCATCTACAAGGCAACTCGAACTTGGGGTTCGACGTTTGCGATTAGGTTTACGAGATGGCGTTGTAATCTCTTCGGAATCTAGACAAATTTCATATTGACTGGGTTGATTATATGGTACGTTGTTCTTTTCCCCCTGAATATTTGCATTTGAAGCCTCTAGATTTTCCTTGGTATCGCTTGTATCGCTACTGACTTGGATTTCATTGCAGCTTACGTTGCTAACAGTGTTTGCAAAAGGTAGAAATGCTTTAAATCCTTCCACATGTGTTGCCTATTGCCAGTTTTTATAGTGCTTTGCCCTTTGTCCAGTTGTCGTTTTTAAGCCCCTTATGTACTTTGTATATGAATTCCTCAGATTTTTCTATTTTTTCTTTACAGCGTCAACGACAATAGTATTATGTTGTTAAATACTATCATTTCTTTGAATTCGCATCTCGTTCATGTTCAAAACAATGTTCAAAACAATTATTCATTATCATCACCGAAATTGTGCTCCGGAGCACAAAAGCACAAAAGAAGCCTTTTGCCTGCCCAAACAAAAACGCCATTAATTTAAGTGGTTTACCAGTTTTTTTCATGAAAGATTTACTATTTTTTTTAATTTTCATTGTTAATTTTCAATATTTTGTATAAAAAAATTTAATTTCCGCTGTCTGAGTTGACAGCGACATCTTGCTAGAATATGTTAGCCGTCACTTCACGATTCAGCGATATCGGAGGCATGAAATATTACAAAGTATTTGAAACCAACATGCATTGCCCGCACTGCACAGTGGTTCAGCCGTAGGTCATAGGGCCTTAATACCGATGTTGCAAATATGATGATATTTTACCATTATAGGAAACATAAAAAACCCTTCTATTCACAGGTATAAAAAACATTGCAATTACAAACACGGCACAGTTGATTTTGTGCAACGGAAGTGGTAACATCTGATTAGTGCTCATTAGTTTATTTGTTCAAATAAATTGGTGTTGTTTTTAAAGTGTGGTTTTTCCGAGAAATTTATTTTTTGTGATATAATTGTGCAATGGATATTTAAATTGAAGGTATGTACGATATTTTTAAAGTAATTATGTTTTTCTTAACAATGCGACTATTCATAACTAGCTCCGTCAAAACACACCTTCCACTTTTTTTGTTTTTAACAATTTTCCATATTCAACTAAGCTTTTACTTATGAGTAAAAAAGTACTAGAAAAAATGTTTTTTTTAATTTTTTGTGTTTCTTTTGCAGGTACAACCATTACGTGTTCTCTTACCCGAAAGCTTGTTTTAAATACGCGGATAGCTTCAAAAAATAAAGAAAATGAAGCAGAAAGGATTCGGGAAGTGTTTGGATCCCTTGAGAATTCTTTACCGGATGCTGAAAATATCTAGACTAAATGTGGAAACTACAACGAGGAGCAAGAGGAATCTCTTCAATCCACAAATGGAACGTGATGCAGGAAGGAGTTTGGAGACTGCAGCAAGAGGTCCAAACGTCACAGATTAGCTGAAGCGTCGCAGCAGATTGCGAATTCTTTACCGGATGCTGAAAATATCCAGTCTTGAGAAATATCCTTTTGAGTCTCTGTAAACGGTTTGCCGCATATTAGAAGCAATTTAGGAGATCAAAAGCTAAGCTAGTGGCCAAATACGAAAGCTGGTTAAATGAGACCGAAATTTGCATACTTAAAGTATCTGATGAAGAAGTATGTGGAAACTGCAACGACGAGCAAAAGGAATCTCTTCAATCTACAAGTGGAACGCGATACAGCAAGGAGTTTGGAGACTGCAGCAAGAGGTCCAAACGTCGCAGATTAGCAGTTTTATCACAGATGGACGATTCTGCTGTAACTACTTTACTTAGCAGTTCAAATCAATCATAAAGTTCTTTGGAATTTAGCACGGATGAAGTTATTTCATTTATTAATGAAGCTAAGCTTACTAAAAACCAATATTTTTTAAAGCACGATTCTTTTTAATCTATCCCATCTAAACACTTCACAAGCACTTATTTCGAAACTCTGGCAGCAAAATCATATGTAAAGTTTAATTTCGGTGTGGAACAAAATAAATAAATTAGTTAAAGAATTTATTTTTGTCTGATCAGAATAAAGTTGAAATGTCGAGAAAAAATACGCGAGTTTCGAAATAAGAGCTTGTGAAGTGTGTAGATGGGTTAATTTGAATAGAATCGTGCTTTAAAAAATGTAAACAAAGCACTTGTGAAACACGAACAAATTGTTGTGTTGTTACTTTTCTATTAAATATTTAGTGAATACTGTGTAATATAGTGTCTTTTTGTTAAATAAATATATGGTTAAAGAAATCAATAAAATAGTGAAATGCTGCTGAAAATTCGCATAGTTGGAATACTACACATGTGTATGTATATGCATATACTCATAGCAGAATATTTTAAAAGGACTATTTCGTTTGGTGAAAGTGAAAGAATACTGAAAACTGGTTGCAATTACTCTCTTGCACTTGATCCTGCTTCAATTATAACTTAAAAACCAAACCAATATGCATCAACTTTTCAGTTTCACCAGCAGAAACATTCCCCTTGAAATAATATTGCTGTAACATTAATAGGATTCCATCTATGAAAACTTTAAGTTGCATTTCACTGTCTTTATTGACTTGTTTAACAATATATTAAATAAACACTTTATATTATTCACTACGAACTTAATATTGAATAAAGAAATAACAAGAAAAACAATTTCTTAGCGTTTAACAAATGCTTTGTTTACATTTTTTAAAGCACGATTCTATTTAAACTATCCCATCTAAACACTTCACAAGCACTTATTTCGAAACTCGTGTATCTTTTCTCAACATTTTAACCCAACACGTATTTGAAAACAAAAATTTCTTTAACAAAATTGATAATATTATTCCGTACCGAATTTTCATTTTTCATACGAATTTGTTCCCGCCAACGATCTGTCAGAAATTTATATAGGCGATGTAGTACAAAAAATTTCCGCCTGAATTTTCGTTCCGAGTCTCAATATCGCCTATATAAATTTCTGACAGATCGTTGACGGGAACAAATAATATTATTAATTTTGTTAAAGAAATTTTTCACTTTAATTTTCCACTTAAATGTGTGAGCAGCGACATCTAGATTCACAGAGCAGAAAATGTCGATACTCGAAGACCAGAAGATTTCGATACTTGAATAACAAAGTCTCGACTGGAGAGTGGAATCGAATTTTCTAGCAAATTGGAAATTGTATGGGACGCTGGATGGCGAGGATTGTTCTCGAAGTATGTCATTCGAGTATAAATACCAGCATCCCCAAGGTATGCAAATCAGTTCTAAAGTGAAATCTGAAGTGTTAATTAGGAGAAGTGATTAAGTGGTTTAAGTAAAAGATAAGAAAAGTATAAGCGGTTGAGAAATTGGATTGTACTGAGAGAAACAATTAAATAGTGAATTGTAACTGTACTGAATAAAGCGATTTGTATTGAAAAGAATAAGTTCTATCATTTGTACCCACACAAACATTTTACATTGGTGTCAGAAGTGGGATAGGACTTATTGCGTGTAAACAAAAAAAAGTGTTTTCTGACTATTTGAAAAAGCTAGAATGGGTCCAAAATTGCTGCAGTTGACCCTCGTCCAACTCAAATCCGAGTTGAACAAGAGAAGCCTCAGCGCCAGTGGAGGAAAAAGTGACCTGGTGCTCCGACTTCAGGAGGCTTTGAACAACGAGGGACATGATCCTGATGCATACTCCTTTGATGTTGACGAGGATGAACAGACAAGTACCGGCAGTGATATGGCTGCGATGATGCAACTCCTCTTGTTAAAAATGGACGAACAGAAGAACAGTCTCGACCAACAAAAGAAAAATCTGGAAGAACAAAAGAATAGCCTCGAACAAAAGCTGGATGAACAAAAAAAAAATCTGGAAGAACAAAAGAATAATCCGGAAGAACAAAAGAACATTCGACACAGTGCGAAAACAGAAACTGCGAGAATGTTCTTTAAGCGGTCCAAGGAGAAAAGATTTGAAGCCTCCCTCATTCGATGGTCAGACCTCATGGTCTACTTATAAGAAGCAGTTTGAAATGGCTGCCTGTGCAAACGACTGGGACAATGAGGAAAAGTGCTTTGCCCTAACAATGGCCTTGAACGGTCCTGCAGCAGAATTGTTGCAAACAGTAGACATCGAAAAGCATAAAGATTATGTGACTTTAGTACAGGCTATAGAGAAACGGTTTGGGGATAGTCACATGCAGGAGGTCTTCAAGGTCCAATTGCAAAGCCGAACGCAGCAAAGAGGAGAAACACTGCAGCAGCTCCAAGCAGACGTGAGTAGACTTGCACATCTGCCATACCCCACCGCAGGCCAGGAAATTATCGACGAAATGGCAAAAGATGCATTTATCAGGGGAATTGCAGATTCGAAGCTACAGTCAGCAGTAAGGATGGCCGGGAAAAGAACCCTTGCTGAAGCACTTGCCTTCGCTCTGGCGATGGAAGCAGCCAATCAGGCTTCCAGGGGAACACATTTCGTCAGGGAAGTAGCATCTGTCGAATGTTCCTGCACAAGAATTAGTGCCGAGGAACGAGATACTCGACGGGATAGACGAATAATGCGCTGCTGGAATTGCAATAAAATAGGACACCTTCAAAGGCAGTGTAAAGAACCGGTGCGACGAAAAGCCTGCCCTCACTGTGGTGACAATCAAATAAAGGAAGAAACCCACAGAAACAGCTATCAAGAAGCCGGTCAACCTTCCCGAAGCCATCAGTCGAGAAATGCTTAAGCACCAACTTTTCGGGGCAGAAGTTGGAAGCAGGAGTCGACGGCCCCAGGACCATCATCCAAGTCTCGCTGGCAAAACGATGCAGCGAAAGCCTTCTAGTAGAAATAGTCAGTGGAAAAGAAAAATGGATGGCAACAATAAACACCGGTGCCACGACCTCAATCATCAGGAGGAATCTTGTGCAGAAGTCTTGGCTGCATAACACTAGCAGTTGCAGCTTGCGAACAGCTACAGGAGCAACGATTAAGGTATATGGTGAAGTCCGCATAAAAATCCAATTGGCCGGAATAACATTCACTCACGCGTTTCTGGTAGCTGACATATGTGACGAGTGTCAAATGTCTCAAATGTCGTCATCTGCAGCAATCAGAGTCTAGAGCCTTCGTCAGAAGCAATTTTGTGGGCAAAAGTGGAAGGCGGTCCTGGTAGCCACCGATTCTATTTGATGGAGCCAGATAAGAAAAGAGACTTCATGGTGGGAAATACCATAGTGGAGCCAAAGAACAACATGGTCCCTGTAAGGATTCTAAATCCAAAGACATTCAGTGTAAAGGTGAAAAAGGGGGAGATAGTGGGAAAATTCGTACCTGTTGAGGCTATATCAACCACAACGGAAAAAAGGGTGCAAAACCGGTCACAACAGTTCAGAGCATAAAAATCAAGAACAAAATTCTCAGCCTCTGTAATCTGGACGAAGATCAGCGAATCCTGGCAGAAAGACTAATCGGTGAGTACGCTGATATATTTGCTACACAAGACGGAGAATATGGACGTACGCATATTGTTCAACACCACATTGACACCGGAGACGCTCGACCAATCCGTCAACCTGCAAGGCGTCTTCCATTGGCAAAGCAAACAGAAGTTGCCGAAATGATGTCGAAGATGAAAGCTGAGGGAGTGATTGAAGAATCGCAAAGCCTGTGGGCATCTCCAGTGGTCCTCGTGAAGAAGAAAGATGGCAGAACGAGATTTTGTGTAGACTACCGACGTCTCAATGATGTCACTAAAAAGGACAGCTACCCACTTCCGAGAATCGATGACACTTTGGATATGCTTTCTGGAGCGAAATGGTTTTCAACACTTGACTTGAAGAGCGGTTACTGGCAGGTAGAGATAAATCGTGCGGATCGTGAGAAAACTGCCTTCACTACAGGAAGCGGTCTTTGGCAGTTTGCAGTGATGCCGTTTGGACTGTGCAACGCTCCAGCTTCTTGGGACTCGCCACGTATTACAGAAGGTTCGTAAAGGATTTTGCTGGCATTGCAAAGAGCCTGCATCAACTTACAGAAAAAGGCCGACAGTTCAGGTGGTCTGGAGAATGCGAAAAAGCATTTCAAGAACTGAAGCGACAGCTGTGCAATGCCCCCATCTTGGGTTACCCGACGCCCGGAAAAATGTTCATCGTGGACGCAGACACTAGCAATGTTGGGGTCGGAGCTGTGATCTCCCAAGTTCATGACTGTCAAGAGAAAGTGGTCGCATATTACAGCAAAGTACTCTCCAGACCTGAACGGAACTACTGTGTAACCCGGCGCGAGCTTCTGGCTTTAATTCTGGCTACGAAGCATTTCCATAAGTACCTCTATGGACAAAAGTTCATTCTCCGGACAGATCACGCAGCTCTGAAATGGCTACTCCAATTTAAGGACCCTGAAGGCCAAGTTGCAAGATGGATCGAGCAGTTGCAGGGCTACGACTTTGAAGTGCAACACCGCAAGGGAACACTCCACTCAAATGCTGATGCTCTCTCTCGTCGACCGTGCGGAGTAAAATGAACCAAATTGGCCTGGAAAGACCAAGCTGGCAGCAGATATCAGATCGGAGCCAAACTCTGAAGGCATACTGGGCACAGTGGGACTCGCTTTTTGTGCAAGATGGATTGTTGAAGAGAAAATGGGAAAGTGCAGATGGGACAACATCTCGTATGCAGCTAATTGTGCCAAGGTCCAGAGTCAACCAAGTACTCCATGAAATACATGACGGAATCTCAGGAGGCTATTTGGGAATAAACAAGTTGGAAAAGGTAAGGGAACGTTTCTATTGGCTAAGCGCTAAACAAGATGTCGAGAATTGGTGCAAAATTGTATAAGATGTGCAGCTACCAAGGGTCCAAAAGTAAAGCCACATGCACAAATGCAACAATACAATGTCGGAGCATCTTTCGAACGAATAGCCATCGACATCGCTGGGCCGTTTCCCGAAACCTTTAATGGAAACCGATATATTCTCGTAGTCATGGATTACTTCAGTAAGTGGCCGGAAGTGTTTGCCTTCCCAAATCAAGAGGCTAAGACCGTAGCCGAACAGATAGTCAACAACTGGGTGAGCAGATTTGGGGTCCCAATGGAGCTGCACTCTGATCAAGGGCGAAACTTTGAATCAAAAGTCTTCCAGGAAATATGCCAATATTTGGGAATAAGAAAGACAAGGACAACGCCACTACACCCTCAATCTGATGGAATGGTCGAGCGATTCAATCGGACCTTGAATGAGCATCTATCTAAGGTTTTCAGCAACTGCCAGCGGGATTGGGATCGACACATACCCCTCTTCTTAATGGCCTACCGAAACGCGGTCCATAGCTCAACAGGGCACACACCATCCGAGATCTTATTTGGGCAAACAATTCGGTTGCCAAGTGAAGCAAAATTCGGATCCCCACCGACGGAGCCCAAAGAGGTGAACGAGTACGTGAATGACTTACGCAGCAGGATTCGTAAATTGCATGAAGACACCAGAGAAAAGATGAAGCTAGCAAGCAGCCGCATGAAAACTAGGTACGATATCAAGGCGAAATCTTCCGGTTTCAACGAAGGAGATCTGGTTTGGCTGTATAATCCTCAGCGTAAGAAAGGCAAATCACCAAAATTGCAACAGGACTGGGAAGGTCCATACAAGGTGATAACCCGCATTAATGACGTTGTCTACCGGATCCAGCGTGGGGATCGAGGAAAATTGAAAGTGGTCCATTTGGATAGAATGTGTCATTTCAACGGGATGCTGAATGACGAAGTTGTTCGGGACGAACAACTGTAGGGAGGGAGCAATGTGATAACAACTCAAATGTGAGCAGCAACATCTATCAGAAAATGTTGATACTCGAAGACCAGAAGATTTCGATACTTGAATAACAAAGTCTCGACTGGACAGAGGAATTGAATTTTCTAGCAAATTGGAAATTGTATGGGACGCTGGATGGCGAGGATTGTTCTCGAAGTATGTCATTCGAGTATAAATACCAGCATCCCCAAGGTATGCAAAGTAGTTCTAAAGTGAAATTTGAAGTGTTAATTAGGAGAAGTGATTAAGTGGTTTATGTAAAAGATAAGAAAAGTATAAGCGGTTGAGAAATTGGATTGTACTGAGAGAAATAATTAAATAGTGAATTGTAACTGTACTGAATAAAGCGATTTTTATTGAAAAGAATAAGTTCTATCATTTGTACCCACACAAACATTTTACAATATTGTTAAACAAGTCAATAAAGACAATGAAATGCAACTTAGAATTTTTATAGATGGAATCCTATTAATGTTACAGCAATATTATTTCAAGGCGAATATTTCAGTTGGTGAAACTGAAAAGTTGGTGGAAATTGGCTTTGTTCTGAAGTTATAATTGAAGCAGGATCAAGTGCAAAAGAGTAATTGCAACAAGCTTTAAGTATTCTTTCACTTTCACCAAACGAAATAGTCCTTTTAAAATATATTGCTATGAGTATATGCATATACATACACATGTGTAGTATTCCAACTATGCGAATTTTCAGCAGCATTTCACTATTTTATTGATTTGTTTAACCATATATTTAACAAAAAGGCACTATATTACACAGTATTTACTAAATATTTAACGGAATAGTTACAACACAACAATTTCTTCGTGTTTCACAAGTGATTTGTTTACCTTTTTTTAAGCACGATTAACCCATCTAAACACTTCACAAGCACTTATTTCGAAACTCGCGTATTTTTTCTCGACATTTCAACTTTATGCTTATCAGACAAAAATAAATTCTTTAACTAATTTATTTATTTTGTTCCACACCGAAATTAAACTTTACATATGATTTTGCTCCCGGCCAAAATCTGTCCAGCCGTGGAGGTAAAAAAAATGCCACCAAGGGACGCTGAAAGCACTTTACCGGGTGTCAATAATGTAGTTGCTTTTTGCGAGCAAAAAAAAAAAACTCCGAATGCAAGGAGTTCACAACTACTCAACCAACTTACATTCATAGAATGAAAAGTCATGCAATAATTTGCCCACCTAATTTATAAGAAAAAATGTCAGACGAAATGCCTGAAAATTAGTCTGACATATTAGTGACGCAATTTTAAGTCTTGTCGCGTACCTTTTGTATGTATGTATGTATGTATATTTATTTGAGACTTTGATAAAACTATTAAATTTTTAATTAATACATGTTTTACTTATATGATACAAGTGACTTTAACGTGTGGCCTACTAGGTCTGTTACTTATTTGACGCGTTTTTGCGAGTGCCAACATGGCTTACAATTTTGTGGAATATATTATTCTTGCTCCCGGAATAGCGTTAATTGCTTCGACGTTTTGTCTTTGTTTTCTTAACCTAGAATAAATACTTAAAACTAATATATATATACAATGGTGCAGAAATATATATATACAATGGGATATGAAACGAAAGTTTCTCTCGTGCTCTTTCTGCTATCTCAATGTAGTAGACCTGATAGTACCGATTGCTTGAGAGATTTCTCTCTTGTGTGAAAGTTAGTACTAGAATCTTTGTCTTACATGAATTTTTGTCTTTGGAACAGTAAAAGGATACAGTTGGAGTTTGTATAAAATATATCGATTTCTTTAACAATTGGTATGATACACGTTAATGAATTGTAGCTATTTGGGTTACATTTGACTATTTATATAATTTGTATCTTTTAAGGCTGTTTTTAATTTCAGGTTTTTTTCTTTTCCATGTTTACGCCTATATTACATAGCTATTTAAGTATTAAATAAGGTGTATAACAGTGAATTAGTTTAATAATTACAGAGTATATTTTTAGCGTTTTTAATTAGTTTAATGATTACAGAATATATTTTTTATGTTTTTATTCAATACATATCAAATATAATAGTTTAAGTTAAGTTCTGTCCGTCCATACATATAGTAGGGGTATAGGATTTTGTGCACATATATATGTACATATGTGTATACTTTGTTCGCATATATATATAAATATGTATGTACATAGGTATATACAATATATTTATACGTGTGATTTTTATATTTGTTGATAATTTTTAGAGATTGTGTTATATTGTTTTTTGTTTTTTTTTTCAATTACTTTGCTGTGGTAAAGTTATTTTTTTCTGTGGAATCATTTTAAACAATTAAACTTTTTTTTTTTTTTTTATTTCAACATTGCACGAAGAAAGCCCAACTCCGCGTACTTTTTGGACTAAATATATAAAAACTGTCAAATCCGGAGGAGTGGGAATAAAATTCTCTCTCAGAGAGAAAATTTGATGAAAAGTTAAGCGAACGGATTTGAGACAGACAAATGTAAACTGTCTTTATTTTGATTTTTTTTCAGAAAAAAAAAGAATTAAAAAAACAAGTTTTAATTAAGTTGGCAGTTTTTTTATTCAAAATCTTATTCTTCAGGGCGACGACTTTAAACCGTCTTTAAGACGTCTGAATGAGTTCTTCCGATAATTTATCTTTGTATTGTCCACCTACGAGTATATACCATTTGTAGATGCCAGAAAGTGTATGGGGAGTACTTTCATTTCATTTGTTTGCTTTTCAATATATTTTTTCGGTAAACAATTTCTAAAAACACTTCTCCCTGTGAAACTGTCTTGGACTAAAATGGACAAAAGAGGGGAAACGAACTGCTCTCATTTCGCTTTTTTCTGCGAAAAACTACGAAACATATGAGTACGAGAACGTGCCTGATCACAACGGCGAGGGGACGAAAGTCCTCACCATGGACGTAGTGTTCACATTTTCATGGGGTTGAAAGACTTTTTGACAAGTGGAACACTTGAATCGGAGCATTTTTAATTTCTAAGTTTGAGCAGTTGGCCTGAAACATACCTTTTTGCCTATACTTCACAGTTCCTTGCTCATCAACGATCAAAACTAAAATGAAAAAATATGTCAGAAATGGAACGAATTGGAAAAAACGACGTGCTTCACTCGAAAATCCACTATAGAAATGGATTTTCGATGCCAGTAACCCTTCTTCTTCCCATTTCAATAAAAATCGTTCCGTCTCCTTAGGACAATCTTTATGCCCGCGCCAATGGCACAAACGGATTTTGGAGTGTTTTTCATAGTATTTTGGACAATACGCAGGCTCATACCATTGATGCTGTGTACATTCCACAGCCGGTAGACGAAGTCACAGGCGAAGAAGAGCTTGATGACGACATATGTGAAAACGAAAAATATTTACCGTTAATTTCGAAAAAAGCAAAGATAAGCTAAATAAAACTCTTCGGAAGCGGAGAAAAGAAAATCCATATTGGGTTATACATACATATATGTATGTCTACAACAGAACCACAGAATGAAGAGATAAATAATTTAGGGTAAATTGAAAATAGAATTAATGGTGAAATCTATGTTGAAGAGTTTTCAATGTTCTTCTTCTAGATAATAATTGACATTCATTTACAATCGACCAAACTAGCCTAAAACGATTTATCGGATAATAATTTGTTCGGGGTATCATCCTTTGCCAGCTACAAAAGTCTGTTAATCGAAGGATGAGAACAAAGGAGTCATGTTAGTCAGAAGCTGTATGAGTGGAACCAATTCGATTCCATAAAGCAAAACATACATTTATCAGATAACGATCAACTGGATAAAAGCGACAGATTTTCAAAACGAAGACCTCTTCTTGATTTATTAAATGAAAAGAACACGCAGATTGATTTATTCTTTCATAATCTGTCTATCGCCGAGAAATATTGCCATATTTTGGTTTTAAGATGTACATCAAGGGAAAACCAACTATGTAGGTTTGATTTCAAACTGTTGTGTTTATGTAGTCCAATGGTTAATGGTATAAATACATACCTTTTGGAGGAAAAACAAGCACTTTTTTTTATTTAAAAGAACTTAACACTCAAGTGGGTATGAATGAATAAACTTATAATGCCTCAGCATGTGTTAATTTTTTTGGAAAATGGGATAGAGAGAGAAAGAAAGATGGTTGGGCTCAGTAGTTATTTAGCTCCATGGGTGGCATGGGGACACTAAATTCTTAGTGGAAGTTGACTTGTAGTTGATTTCTAGTCAACTACTCATCTTACTTGATTCTCATAACTGAAAAAATGAATGTTTTTCGGGCGAGGCTGGGATTCGAACACCGAACCTTCCGATTTAGAAGCCAGTCCACAACTACTTGAGCGACGGCCATCACAAAAATAAATTGGGACTGGGTTGACAGAATACTCATATTGTGATTATTGTGAGTTGTTCAGCAAACGTCATGGTATGGCATGGCTTTATATCTTCTAGTTTTTGAGAAAATTTAAAATTACTAAAACAATTTTTTATAAGACGTTTTTTTTTGGTAGTCATCGTCCGTACTGGTGTCAATGTCGAGTTCGTTGAGTTCATCGATGATGGTGAAGAGCCGAGGTTGTTTTGGTGGTAAAATACCTTCTAAGTGCTCATTGTGAACGGTCGGAGGGTCGAAGTCCTTCATTTGCAAACCCACACTTTCTTTAGCTTTGTCAAAACCTGGGTACAATTTTTTTACATCAATTAAAAATTCCGTGATTTGGGAGCCCATGTCGTCCTTATAATTTTTTTCAAGGCAATATTTTCGGTAAAAGAAAAGTGCCATATATTGGTGAAGGTGCTGCGTTGTATTGCGGCATAAAATTGATTTTTTCAGAAGCTTGTTCTAATTCTCAAGATCATTTATAGTATTGGTTGCATCGGTCTTGTCAACATATTCGCCTTTGCTGTGGTTTGTAATTTCATGAGTCGTAGAAGTAGGGAACATTTTCTCAATACCTATGTATTGGCGTGCGCTGTTGGTACAAATACGACTGCTGTTGGGGTTAACGTATTTGTGTATATAAGGCCACAAGTCTTCTTTACTTTTGGAGTTCACTTTAAAGAAGCGTCCGACCTTATCTTCTTTACAAAGTAACCCCAACACTACGATTTTCATTTGTTCGGTTACATGGCCTCTGTGGTATTTCCTTTTTGTAAGAAAGGTCTCGTCGATTTGTACAGTTTTTCCTTCGCCGCCAATGTTAACATCGACGTGAGATGCTATTATTTCGGCTATTTCACGACAATAGTTATTGTAATCTATTATAGTAGATTTACTAAGCTCACTTTTATTGTCGTGATGGCGCCAAGCGATTATATGCTAATTTTAAAATAATAACATACATGCAATAATGTTTTTAAAAAATTCTTAGGTTGTAGCTTAAGGTTTAATTAATTTACCTGAAAAACCGTGTTCAAAGGCATTTTGATAAAAGCTATAATTATTGCAAGCACCTCGCGAATCTCTAGCCAACATTGAGGTCCATGGAAAAATGTACCGATAGATGGGTTGATTGTATTTCTACAATTTTTGTCACCTTTTTTTTGAGCTTTTCTTTGAGCATCGCCACATCCAACCGAGCTTTACATTTCTAAACTTTTCTACCTTCATAGGTAAGTTGCAACACAGTGGGGGAATGGATGTTTTAGTGGGTATTAAACCAGATTCTTCTAAAAATTCAATGCTTCTTTCGTTGGTCGACACCAAATATCCGAACGAACAAAACACTGAGAAATTATTTAGTTTAGGATAGATTAGAAGATGCTTAGCCGTCATTGCTTATTCACAAAAAATATCACTTGATTCGCACTACGGTTGAACACGAGTGATCTTTGTGAATACCAATAACTACACGCCTTATCACAAAAAGAAATAACGGTATAAAAGCCAAACGTTTGTTCGGTTATATTTTTGCATCATTATCAAGTGCATTACATATTACATACGTACAAACATAGATATTTCGCAAAGTAAATAATTTACTGCAACATTGGAACATGTGAATTTTCTATAATGCGAATTAGTGAAACTTTTTTATTAATGGGAACTTTGTAATTTTGTGATGACATAGGCGCCTGCCTGACGAAAAGCACATACTTCGAGCGGAGTAACGAAGTTGCGTGAGCGGGACCTCACGTGTTGAAATCCCTTAATCCCGCGAAGCGGGTCACCCGTGTACTCTTAATTAAGAAAACTATTGATATAGGCGTCTGCAAGATGTTTAAATAATACTCATTAACTGATTCAAAGGAAGACTACGCACATAAATGCCAAAAAACAAAACTAAAGTAGTAATTTCAATTTCAATTTGCTCAAAAACTAGAGGACATAAAGCCATGCAGTTTTTGTGTTCGTTTAAGAATTAATACGCGCATTGAATACAAAAAACCAATTTGGCACATTATTTCACAATTTTGAGTAATATTGTTAAAAAAAATTTTTTTTAATTTTTTACCAAGAATTTGAGTTTGATTGTGAATTATTCAAAAACTATTCACACGAATAATTTGATGTAAATTTTATATTAAAGAACAAGTTTCGGGCTTTCATATCCTGTATAGTACTTTATTGTAAGTGTTACCGATGTTTTTTAATAATTTTTTTCCCATTTTGTCATTTGTTTTTAAACTTGCCCATAACTCCTAAACGGGACTACAAAATACCGTTATCGCACTCGTGCCGAAAGTGTGAAAAATATGAAGATATAGGGGACCAAGTGTCCAAGTAAACCTTCCATTAAGACAAGATGATAAGAAGGTTTAGGCAATGTAAAAACACTACTGTATGCACGTGTGCCAAGTGTCAGGTGCATCTTTACACGAATTGTTTTCAACTATTCCACACAATATAATAACTTTTATTTCGCGAAACTCCTAAGTATATATGTATATAATTATTTGTAAAATACAGTAAAAACATCAAATGCGTTTTATTTTCTAACCTTGGGAACTAATGGGTTAATAATACTTTTATTTCTTCTGTTGTTGGACTCTTTCATTTAAGGTATCCACTGAACTCGGGCATTTAATACATTAGACGTGCTGGATGTGTGAATTTCGTCTGAGGAAAACTTCAACCAGCTGATAGAACTGACAAACATCTCGTTAGCTCGTTTTTTTTTAATTTCTTAACATAACAAATATCAATCAATTTTTGTAAACCAATATTAAGTGAATTTCATTGAAAACACACAAAATAAATTAGACCAGGGCGAATAGAGGGAATACAAGTATTCAAGTAAGTAACTACGGGCGTTTGGTTCCCAGAAATTGACGCATTTGTTTGGATGGTCAGAATCTGTTTGAACTGTTTTTAATTGTATGCCCTTAATGCAAACTTTGTTAATTTTGACTGATTTACACATCAAACTTACCCAATAAACGTAATGCACTTTCCTGAATATATTTGAGCAAACGAAAAAAATTGAAATCATCCATTGCATAGGCATTGCTGCCAAATCTAAGAACTCATCTTTGGGACTTTTATATTTCGACGCAGTAGACACAACAAGATATCCAAAAATAGACAGAAAATATTTTCTTTTGTGACAATAGGAAAACATGATTTAAAAGGTTGCTGTCTATAATTGGTAATTATGTATTTGCATGTGGTTAAACAAAAGTTTGTTTCCTTCGATTTAAAATTACAGAAATCAGTGGGAATTCTAGCCACTCGAATCGATTTTGAATATGTATGATATTCGGCTGTGTCTTACTAGGCGGTGGTTATAAAACCTTGACATCTGCGGTGTTTTGTGGCATTCATTGATGTCTTAATGAAAACAGTTAAGAAATATATTATCATTTTAGTTATTGCTATTTTTTTTTATTGAAAATATCTTTGGAATAATAATTAAGATGCAATACATATACGTACCGCTTTTAACATTTTTTTAACATCCTTTTTGCAATAATTTTTAATTAAACACGATAAAAATTGTCTACTTAATCCAGTCATTTTCATCGTTTTGTTTAAAAATTGAAAAAGGACAGATTCGCATTAGTTTCAGTAATTTCAATTTGGCAATTCGCAAAATTGACTGATATTCCGTAGAACAAAATCCTACATTAACCTGCTAAAAGCAAGAAAGTTACGTCGGATATTTTGAAAACACGCGACACTATTTAGCATCAGACATTTTGTTGAAAATTTGTAGAAAATGCATGTGTTTCGAATGAATCTCTTTTTCAGCGGATTGAAGATTACCTTTTGACGGGTTTTAACCCTGAACTTCAGAAAATAAATGATGAATGCCCCACGGTTCTGTTTTGTCTTTGATTCTCTTTTTGGTTTCCATTATCAGTGTCCTCTTTGCTATTTCTAAACTAATTTTTTCCTTTGATGATGGTATTATTTCTTGCTTTCTACTCGCGCCTGCTCCAAAACAAATATAGAACAGCTATCTTCAACTAATTGATTTTATTTTCTACGAGTATAAAGTTACAATGGTAAACAGATCGTTCAAATTAATTTCAAATTGATTTTGCACCAGCAACTCCTTTTATTTCTCGCAATTTTAAATTAAATTTTAAACCAAACTGTCGTATCGTTTCAGTGAAAAAACGATCAGGAAGGTACACCCTTGCAGGTGATTCCATGTTTTCGCTTGTCAAATTGGAGTACGAGGTCTAGTTAGTTTTCTTATGATTTCAGAATTTGTTTTGAATTAGCTTTGTATGGTCATGTCAGTCTATAGTGAAGAGAATTCTAGAATTCTAGGATTTCTTAGTACTCGTAGATACTCTCCAGTTATTGAGCATGCATGTTTGTAATTGTTAAGTCGAGAAGTTCTCCTTTTGGAAGAAAAGTGGGGCGATTTCCCCTTTTACACGCAAAAAGTTTGGAAGAAATAATAAGCCCTAAAATTAACCCACCCCTGGCGTTGATGTTTGTGCCTCCACATTTATTATGGTGTGCGTTGGCATCGCAGCTTTTTACAAACCAGAAACAAAGTTCCAATCATCACAATGAAAGCATGTAACCTCACCGAGGACCAAAAAAGCAAGACTAGCCCGCAGCACTGTGAAAGTCATACTAACTATGGTTGTTGACTCCATCGGCATAGTTCATCATGAGTACGACCGATTAAATGCAAATGGGTGGACCTGTAGGCAAATGGCAATTACCAACTTCATCATCGCTCAAACATAACACTGTACTGACTCCACCAATTAAGCAGTAGATTTACTCTAGTGTTTGATTAAAGTTTGCACCCGTTATGAAACAATATTCAACTGTATTCAGCCCTAGGAATCGAAAAAGTTTTTTGAGTTGTACCCTGTACAACCGCTTTCCACTACAGAGGTGAATAAATGAAAATCGCTGCAACACTTCCTTGTATGGAGTTGGGTCCGTATTTTTTTTTTTTTTATAGTTCAACGTCTCATTTTGAAATTTTTGGTTACCTTGATCTTTGAGTAAATTAAAGAGGGTGCCTATTCTTGTCTACAAAGTTGTAACTGAGCCATCTGACCCAGGATAGAAAGCAAAATAGCCATCATTTCGGTGCAGTCTCCGGCTCGAGGCGTTGGTGCTTCAAAGCAACATTCACTCTCGATACTGTCCTTCCCCGTAAGTAATTTGGAGAATGACAACTGATGTTTGACTGAGTCCTAGTGGTCTTTCAACTTCCACTATTTGCTGTCGAGCCAGATTGACTTTCCTTATATCTCAGAAATTAGGAAAACATCTATAGTTTGGTGGCTTTTGTCAGACGCTTTATCTTTACCCTGTCCTCAGGCTCGTTGTTCTTCCCGCACTTAACGCATTGAGGCTGCATATTCCCTTCTACGAATGTGAGTCGTGGCACTCCTCTCTATGCAGGGCGAAGAGCTCTTCCGGATAGATGGGTGGCCTTGGCTTAAGTGGTAGTGGACTGGCTTCCAAATCGGAAGGTTCGGTGTTCGAATCCCAGCCTCGCCCGATAAACACATTCATTTTTTCTGTTAACGAAAATCAAGTATGATGAGTATTTGACTAGAAATCAACAACAAGCCAACCTCGACTAAGAATTTAGTCTCCCCATTAAATGTTGAATGCCGAGACCAAACATCTTTTTCTCTCTCTCTCTCTCTATCCCATTTTACAAAAAACTAACTTAACACGTGCTCAGGCACTTTAAAGCTTTGTTCAGTGAGGTAAAACTAGAACAGAACAGCACAGATTTGTGAAAAACGTCAAATCAAATGAGAACAGAAAAGTACAGCACAGCTGATTTTAACATTTTTCACAATTGTGTTCTAGTTTGAAAGCAGGTGCAAGATTTTCTGTTCCGAACAGATTGGAACAGCCTCACTGAACACAGAGCAGAACAGATTCGGACAGAAAATTTTCTCACTGAACAGGAAAGCTCGTACTTTTCTGTTTGGAACAGTCCGGAACAGCCTCACTGAAGAAAGCTTAAGTGTATTCATACCCACTTTAGTGTTAAGTTCTTTTAAAGAAGAAGGAAAAAAGTAAACCGTTATACGCCTCAGCAGTATTGTTTGCTGGTGAGACAATCGGGGAAAAAGTCCTAATCAGATGTTTGCAAATTTTTTTTAAAAACTTTTTGAATGAAACCGTTACCAAGTTATACCTATTTTCCGATAACTGCAGTGCTTTGAGCACATAAAAACAACACGATTGTCCAATACTTGTATGCTTGTCTAAAACACCAAAAATATAAGCCCTATTGAATGTCACTTATAAGAACCGTGGCATAGTTTTTTTGCTATGCGATCGCTCTTTTGGCGTGATTGAAAAAAACAAACGACGAGTACAACGCCTTTATCAAAAGATTGGCAAAATTTATTTTGTTTCCATATTATTAAAAAAAACTGACCAACAAGACAGAATTAAATGAACCATTTCAAAGTACTGAAGATTCCATTATAAAAAGGAATCAAATATTGCAGTCACTTCAGCTTCTACAATATTAGTCATAATATGAAATATGGTATTGAAGCAAACCTGCAACGTGACCCTTTTCAACCAACAATATTGTATCCAAACAATCTTCCCCTCAATCCCAAAAAATACGAGGATATGATTGGTTTGACAAGAAAGTATTTTCCTCCGGCGGATATGCCCTTCTAGAATAATTTAGCGTCGCAGTAGTGTATTCAAAATTCTGATTACGAAGATGAAAATGAAGGTCTCCATTAATTTTCACTTAAGAACTATAATTTTTGAAATGTTTTAAAACTAAAAAAATGGGGTGTAATTTTTTTTTTAAATAAATTCTTAATTTACAAATATTTGGTTTTCTTATTTTTAAAGTATTTTTTTTGGTTTCCTCAAGGCTTTAAAAAGTGGAGATATCTGGTTATTACACTGGGTGTTTCAGTTGTTCAGTCTTTTCCAAAATAATGAAATTACAATTGTCATTTATTTTAATTTTAGGTGTGAAACATTTGGATACTTACATTATTCTTTTGATAAAGGACTTTCTTTTCGTGTAACACCATACCTTTCCAGTTCGTTGCCTCTACAAGCATGCCGGTCAAAGACGATATAGTACCTCCGCCGCCGGCGAATTCAAAACAGGTCGGAGTAACAAAAACGTTATTATATAATGGATCCAAGTTTCGAGGATTCCAAAAGTCACAGGGAAACTCATATGATGTTGAAGTTGTTCTACAGGTAAGGGTAAATGTATATAAAATATATAATACTATATCATTAGATCTTAAAAATGTAACTTCTATACATTTAATATAGTAAGTATACTTTTAGCTTAAAAAAATATAACATAAGCAAGGGTCATCTTTTTTTTTGTTCTCTCAAAGAGCAAAATAACTTCAGTTCGTTTATAAAATTTTGTTTGGTATACATATAACTGTTAATTCTTCAAAATTACATTGAAAAAGATACAGTCAACTGCCTCGCTACGCTAAAAGCATTGGTCCTTGTAGTGCATGTTAGTTCATTGATTAGGTTCGGACGAAGAGTCGCGTTATTTAAGTTGCTTTAAGACTAAGCTTATGAAAAGAAACAAAATGAGGGACAGAAGATAATACGAAGAAACCGACCCAACTATATACAAGTAGGAGGCGTTGCGATCTTTGAAAGAAAAGGACTGCGTTTTAAAAGAGTATACAGTCGTGTAGTACGTAGGTTCCAGGTGTTGGAAGCATGCATCGTGTTTATCGCTCTACGTAGTGGAAAACTGATGTACATGATGTATGTCTATGCAACTAAAGCCACTTAATCCACCTTATTCATCTCAGAACCACAAATTTTCTACGCATTTTCTTATACGACAGTGACCATTGCGCTCTCAGCACCGAAATAACTGTTCCCAGCGAAACTACTGAATTGAGAGAGTTTGTTCAAAGGTATTCCTACAACTATACCAAAGTTCATTGGGCACAGTACTCCAGAACGCTGCCGAGAGCATTCTCCTCGAATTCGCTCTACCCACCGTCCAATAGAATTCTGTCAAACGAGGAGATTGACGAACAATGGACAAACCGATACCTCGATATCAACACTCAACACACTGACAACGAAGACTTATTCCGAAACACTCCAATTGACACACTATATCGACTATCGACACTAAACCGATCAAAAACTTCCAAATGGTTATAAAAAAGAATTATAGAAACTCTATACGGTTGCAATGTTTAATAATGCAATGAATAATCCCCATTATCCAGCGCATTGGAAAATCAATTTTTATTTTTTTTTTAATTTTAATTCTTTATTCCTTTACAAACGATAAATACAATTCTATAAATTCTTTGAGATACATTTTGAATTAACAGATTTGTAAAGAATAGTTTAGTACAATCTGTTGTCAGAAGACAAGGGACGAGAGTACATATCACTTTATGTGTATACAAACTAATAAAAAGATTATTGATGGGGAAATGAAATACAATATACAATTAATAAAGAAGTGATATCAAATAACAATAAAAAAGATAGAAAATTCATTTTATACCAATGGCTTAAAAAACAAATCGATTTCATTATGATCAAAAGAGAAGAGCGATTTTTTAACATTTTTCAAAAATATTGATTTCTTTCTCTCACACCTAAGGTTCACAGGTAACAAATTATATAAGCGAGGCGCTGTAACGTAAAAGAAACGGGAGAAGTGAGTTTTATGTGTAGTGGGAATAGTGGCGAAGTGCATGGTATTGATGCGTAGCTTATACCTATCATCAAGCCTTACATTGTAGTATCCGAAATTGTCAAAAAATATTCTTAATACCTTATAGCAGTACAGATGTCTCAGAGGGAGAATATAAAGCCATTGGAACAATTCAAAACTGGGTATTCTACGATTTACTTTGGTCATAATCCTTATTGCATGCTTTTGCTTAAGGGGTTACAAAACCCTGGCGCTCGAAAAAACTAGCCTAAAGAAAAAAATTTTGTTCGACACTTTCTTTGTTTACAATTTTTTTTTTTATTATTATGGGGGTGGCCGTGGTGTAGTGGTACCAGCAATCGCTTCTCACTCGGAGGGGTCTAGGTTCGAATCCTGCCCATGAACAAGTCTTTCAAGTTTTTCAGTTGTGTAATTGGAACTCAGACAGAAAAATTCTGTGTGTGAAGGCATAACACTGACACGTAGATTTGGCTGTTGTAGAGTTTCAAGCACAAATAATTACTGCGAATTATAACCTTCCACTCTGCGTGAAGAAAAAACTCTCCGTCCTATTCGGACTCCCACGAGAGCAAATACCGAAACCAAACACGCCTGAGTTTCAAACCACTACAAAACAATTTTCCTTTCTCCTCCTTTCTACCTTTCCTCCCGCGCCCTGGCAACAGTAAAAGGGTATCCTAACCCTTAGGCGCACGTGAATTATAAAAAAAAAAAAATTACGGCTTAGTATGTTATTTTATTAGCTAAAAAAAATGGCAAAAAAAGTAAAAAAAAAATGGCAGCGAAATATCCGTGGGGCCTCTCTGTTAGAATCCTCGAGGACGATGGCGGGAAATGGGATGAAAAAAAAATAAAAATATTTTCTTGCTTATAATCGTAATAGCTATAGAGTAGCATAGGATAATTTTTTTGCATTTTTTTTTAGGAAACTACGGAAGTTGGAAAAAAAATTTCAAATTTCGAGTTAAAGATTTTTTTTGAAAATGAAGGATTTTATTATCGATAGATAATAGAATGATAATATAATATAGATATTGTCGAATAGATAATAGAATGAAGGTATAGCAATAAATACGATCAAAATCGGTCGAGTAGATCTCATGATATAACTTATACCAGTTTGAAAAACGTAGTGTAGCCTTCTAAGCATCGTTCTAATAACTCATCATTGCTTAGCTTTTCATACACAGGTTGGATCGCCTCTTGAACTGCATAAAGAGAGGATCAGTATGTTTATATGAACCTAGAGTGCCAGAGGCCTTTGCCTTTTGGACCACGTATCTTGACCGGATGGACAATTGTCATGTTGTGGATTTTCATCAGAAGATATTTTATGCAAGAATGTTGCCCATATCTCATTTCTTCATTTCTTCAATCGATTTGTTCACATTTCTTCTGATTGCAAGGCCATAATAAACTGTCAGCTCATCGATGAGCTTGGCGGTCAATTTTCCTCTGCCACCAAGGCCCTTATCACCTTTTTTGACTTTGCGTAATTGTGTTCCCATTCGTTTCTGGACGTGACCAATACACTCTTTTTTGTAACGACAAAGTCTCCGTACGGCATGGAGTCAACTATTCCTTTATAGGTTTTGCTGTCTCCATCACCGACATAATTACCGTATCGTACTCCATAAGTTGTTTCGTCCCATTTTATACCTGGGGTCAGAATCCTTTGTCGACCGCGCGCAGTGCCAATCCCTATAACTCGGGTTATAAATGCAATATTGGCATGCTTGATAGCGCAAAATATTCTTAAAAGTATGTAGAACAAAACTAAGCGAAAAAAAATGTTAGATTTTTTGAAAATCTGAAGGCGATGTAATCCCTTAATCAATAATGGTTCTATTTTATTATAGTAAGCACCACCCCAGCAAGATATACCATACTGTATTTTAGATTTAAGTAAACCATTGTACACAATTTTTAAAATTTGTGTATTACAGTAAAGACTAAGGTGGAAAATCTGTCTAACGACCTTATTTATATACTGTTTTATATAAGTTGTGTGATCTGTCCAAGATATCTTATAGTCTAAAACAATACCTACTTACAGTAAAACCTGACAAATTGGACCGCCCTTGGGACCGAAGAAAAGTGGTCCGATAAGTAGGTGGTCCGATTGTAGAGGTTCCTTTTTAATTGGACCGGTTTTTCCCTCATGCATACTTGTCCGTTAATAGTGAAGTATTATACATATGTATATATACATAAAAAAACGACTGCCAGTTTATATACCTATAAATTTCTAGAAAATATATTTTGAATTTGAAAAAAAAATTGAATATTGTTTGAATTGAATTGAACATGTACATGTATGCATGTACATACATACATACTCAATTTAATTTTTTTTGTTAAACAAATTTTGGTTATGTACATACATATGTACATAGTTACATTGTACATTATTTTTTTATTTTTTTTACATATTAGGTTCGTATCGCTCACTGCCTGCAATAATGGCACAACTAATTTTTTTCAGTTTCGAGATACATACATATAAGCACAGATAATAAATCTATACAGATGTCTCATTCATATGGGAAGTTTTGTCCTATGAAAATGAAATCGAGCTAAAAAAAAGCTTTTTTAAAAAGCTGCAAAGAGCAGAAAAATCATTTTATTTCTTTTCGCTTTTGCCACTTGTCACTCACACATGCAAAGTCGTTTATCTCCTATCACACTCCTATGCAAAAACAAACGTGAACGAAAGAAATAAATAAAAAAAACATACGTTGACGTTGCCCAGCATAACCGGTTTACTTGGGTTTATGTACGTGTGCTTGTTATTTTGTTTGTAACTTGTTATGCAATGTAAATTAAATGGTGGTAGGAATATAATTTTGAAGATTATGAGATCGACGGTCCACGATGTGGACGTGCTGGAGGGGGTGGGTATGACGTTGCACCACACTATAAAAGTGGTTGATATTTGAAGCACGAGGTGTTAAGGGCTAATACATGTTATGGGGTTGAAGATATACGTATGTACATGACCGCTAGACCAATTTCCCGATTTTAATTTTGTTCTCAGGACATTAAGTACCTACAAAATTTGATAAATTTCCAAGCATTGAGAAACATCGAACTTATTCGGAAAATGTATGTATATGCTATTTAGCTCCCTTTTCTTTCAAGTTATGTAAAAGGGAGTTTTTAAAACTGTACGCAAAATATTTGTATGTAAAGACCGAAAATCTTCAATTCCGAGACTCGGGGACAACGCAGTAATGTACGGCCGAATATATGGTAGTTCGAACAAGTGGAATGGGATCTCAACCAACTTGGAATGCAGCACCGCTGGAAACAGCTGGCGAAAGATCGCGCCAGGTGGAAAACCTTGTTGGTCGAGGTCCTGGTCCACGCCGGACTGATTTTCCAGGACGGAAGTCACACTGCTTTCGGTAAATTTTTGTGGACCGAAGAGGTTTTACGCGTTCACACAGTGCACTGAATAGAATCATAATGCCGACAATAGGCAAACATATCCCTGAGAAGCGGGGGTTTTCCATCGTCATCCTGCACAGACGGATGAGTTTGGCAGGGATGCCAAGACTAGACATTGCTCTATATAGCTCGTCTCTATAAATGCTGTCATAGGCAGCCTTAAAATCGATAAGCAGGTGGTGGGTATCGATCTGGACTTCTTGGGTTTTCTCCAAGATCTGCCGGAGTGTGGAAATCTAATCGATTGTGGACTTTGCAGGCGTGAAACCGCACTGATAGGGTCCAATCAGGTTGTTTACAATAGCTTCAATCAAACCAATCCCAGAAGAAACATGTTTTTATCAGTGATTTTGTCAAATGAGTCCGGACTGGGCCCCGTGCGATTTTTTTTTATTCCCCAAATTCAAAACTTACCTTAAGAGTAAGTTGCCGCTTAATTGGGTATATCACCAAGATAATGACCCCAAGCACATCAGTAAATTGGCTAAAAATTGGTGTGGAATCAATGGGATTAATGTCATGGAGTGGTCTGCTCAGTCTCCAGATCTTAATATCATTGAAAACTGATGGGCTGATGTTAAACAAGAAGTTTTTAAGGCAGAACCAAAAAACGTTGGTGAATTGTGGACTACAGTGCAATCTGCATGGGCAGGTATTTCGAGAGAGAAGTGCATGCGCTTAGTCGACTCTATGCTACTTCGTTGTACTGCAGTTCTGGCAAAAAGAGGCCATTCAACGAAGTTTTAAGCAAGTGCAACATATTCAAATTTAAGTTTTTTTTTTTTTTAAATTAATTTTGCAACAATGAACTTGTATTAAATTTTGCGTAAAAAAAACGGATTTAATGGTGCGCGAACATTGGAAATGTTGGAAAAGTGTTTCGGCAACGATTCTCTATAGAAAATGGTCGTTTACCAGTGGCACGAGCGGTTCAATAGTCGTCGTGAGTCAATCGAAGATGATGAACGCAGTGGCAGACCATCGACGTGGAAAACCGACGAAAACATTGGTGGAGTAAAAGAAATGTTTGTCAATGACCGCAAATTAACCATCAGAGAGATAGCGGAGGACTTGAACATTACCTATGGATCCGTCCAAGACATTTTGGTTAATAATTTGAGTTTCCGTCGTGTAGCAGCAAAGTTGGTGCCAAAAGACCTCAATTTCATCCATAATAGAGACTGTGTTGACGTCGCAAAAGAGATGATTTGCGAGGTTGAATCCGATCCCAGATTCATCAAAAGGATCATTACTGGAGACGAGACGTGTGTTTATGAGTACGACACGCAATCCAGACATCAGGCAAGTGAATGGCGTTCACCAAATGAGCCGGGACAAAAAAAAACACGTCGTTTTCAATCAAAAAAGAGTATTATTTGGGCGTTATGAGACGTTAGCGTGAAGCAGTTCCCCGAAATAGACCAGAATTGTGGGCAGAAAACTAGTGGCTTTTTGCACCATGATAACGCACCGTCGCACAGTACCATCATTATTCGTAATTTTTTGACGAAAAATGCAACATATATCATCCAACAGCCACCGAATTCACCTGATTTGGCTCCCTGTGACTTCTTTCTGTTCAATCGAGTTGAAAAATCACTACGGTTTTTCGAGAGGAAGTAATGGAAAAATCGCAGGAAGCACAAATGGACATACCGAAAACGAATATAAAAAATGTTTCGAGTATTGGATCAAGCACTGGCATAAGTGTGTTGCATTCAATAAGAGATTACTTTGAAGGGGACAATATAGATTTAAATGAATAAACTTGTATTTTTAATTTTCTAAATGAATTCCTTTTGATCAAGGTGGTATTTTAGGTTTTCTATAAGAATAGTTAGTTACTTAATTTCAAATTCAATACTATGTCTTTAGAACATTAGAGAAAGAAAAAATAAATAATTAAAATACTGGTGCTATAAAATTGGTTTCATTGTAAAATAAAAAGTTAAGCATCTAACACTGCTATTATTTTGCACACAGGTGTATCTGCACTGCGTATTAATAACACGAATTCCTAATATTTTGCTCGTCAAACTTCAATTACAAAATGTAAAGAAATATTCGACTTTTCCCGCCTTTGAATTGTTCTTTCTTACATACACACCCATACGCTCAAACAAAATACCAACTCATGAAAAATTACATAATTTCCTATTGCAGTCGAATGAAAACAAACAGCCAAGTCTTCCCGCAAACCCCTTGCAAATGTTTTTCATATTTCTTTTGCCACTGCCCTCAACTTGTGGTGAGAGAAAAAAAATTTATCAGTAAACAAAGCAAGAAAGAGCGAAAATAAAAAAGCTTTACATTATTCCGAAAGCTCGTGTCGGCTAGCCGACAAAAATTTAACCATTTTTTTCTACAGCGATGAGACATCTGTATAGATTTATTATCTGTGATATAAGTGATTTAAAATCATACCTTTTTCAATTTGGATTCCTGTTCTTATAAATTATGCTATCCTGACACGGATTTGCCATTTTGGTGTGAAAAGAATTACTTTTTCTCGGGATTCAAAAGTGGGCGGCATCCGCCCTTTTTTGGGAAAGTGTCATTATTGCATTACGCAAAGTATATCGAAAGTCTTCCAGCGCCATTTCAAGGAATAACAGCATATTAGAAAAAGTGGATGAAATTTCACAATTATTTGCCAAAAACCTTGATGTAATACTTGAAAAAGTCCAAAAGCACTTAAATCACGTTTTATTACATGGAGTTAGAGGTCCAGTTGTATAATATTAAAGTCAATGGTCAGAACACATTTGTCACAATAAAAGTGAATCAATTTCACTATTAAACGGAAATATGACTTACTTCACTTTTATTGTGAACAGTTACGCAATAAATAAAATCACTATAAAAACAAAAAAAACATTAACTATCTAAAATATAATGCGTATTTGGAGTTGATTCCCTTGTATTATTGAAAGATATTAAAAAATGTGATACCATTAATAAAAAAAAGTTACACCACTATTATAATGAGCGGCACATACGCACATATGTATTTCGTATTCCCTACGCTTGGTCCGATTAGCAGGTGTCCATATTGTAGAGGGAAATTTGTATGAAAAATAGCAGCGAATGTATAACATGCGGTCGTATTACAGAGTGTCCCGATTAGCCGGTTTTACTGTATTTAAAACTATCAACACACTCAATTCTTAAGCAACTGCAACTTATATTTTCATTAAACGCCGGTAAACTACCTAAAAGTGAATCAGCTAAACTGAACCGTTGGCAATATGGCGAGTGATAACATAAGGGCAGAGCTTTGCAGATTAAACCCTTGATATTAAACATTATAAACTTAGTTTTATTACTGATTACCAAGCTACGTTTTTTGAACAATCTTCTTAAAATGTCTCAATCACAATTTACATCTGATAATAAACTATGATAATTCATATTTTAATAGGAAATGGCTGTATCGTCAGCGAAAGCTGTCATTTTGCCCTAAAAGGCTGAGTGAATAAAGAATTCACATATATTAGGAACAGTAATGGACCCAATACAGATCCTTGAGGAACACCTATATCGGAAAAACGTACGGAACTGAATTCGTTTTTAATCTTTACCACTTGTTTACGATTCAATAGATACGAAGTAAACCACTCAAGAATGAAGCCCCTAAAACCTGCATTAAACAATTTATTTCGCAATATAGTGTGATTAACCACGTCGAATGCCTTTGTAATATCAATAAAAAGGCAAGACGGGATTTGTGAGTTATTCAAACTATCATATATTTCCCCAGTCAGCTTTAATAATGCACTTTTTGTAGACTTGCCACCTCTGACGACAAACTGGCAGTCGCTAAAAAAGTGGGTCTTGTCTAGAAAAGACAGCTTTCTACGCTTTATACACTTTTCAAAGATTTTTGAAAAAACTGACAAAAGGGATATAGGGCGATAGTTATTCAATACTCTGGTATCACCCTTTTTGTGGAGAGGAATTACCACTGCTGTTTTAAGGCAATCCGGAAAGTCTCCTTTACGAACACAATTATTAAAGATAAAACATAGAACGTCATAAATCTGAAATTAAATATTTTTCAATATGTTACTTGAGATATTATCATATGAATGAGTATTAGAAGCTTTAAGAGAATTTATAATTTTTTGAATTTCAAGTAAAGTAAATTCCTCAAAGAAAAAACTTTCTGATTGGCTGGATTCCATTATGGTATTCTCACTAAAATACGGAGAATTGCCATTAGAATTAATGTGATGAGAACCAATACTTGAAAAGAAACTAATAAATAAACTGGCAACTTCCAATGGCTCAAAAATCTTAAGGCCATCATTTAGCAAGACAATATCGACGCAGGATTTATTCTTATTAAGTATTTCGCTGTCAACCTGTCATTCTCTTTTAGAGTTGCCAATATTATTAGCTAATTTACGGGTAAAGTAATTCTTTGTGCAAGTTAAAATGTCAGATTTACCTTCCCGACAGATCCTCTCGTAATACCGTTTAAGTCTAGCATTATTAGGATGTTTCTGAATAAGTAAACAGATTTTCTTTTTCTTATTAATTTTTTTAAGAAGTGGGATGGACAAGATAAAGAAATATAGTACTTTAGTCTTGAAAGAAACAAATCAAAAGCAATATTAGGATCAGTAGCATTATAAACTTCATCCCAGAATTCAAAATTCAGATGTGTTCTTAAGGCAACAAAATCGTTTTTATTAAATTCTCTGCTTGCAGATAAGTTTTGTCTGGCAATCTCACAATTAAACTGTATACTGGTTAAACTATGGTCAGTTATTTTCAGGTCATAAATTATTGTTTTATAGACTACGCGGCTGTTCCTGTGTAGTCTTATAAACATATGGTCCAAACAAAAATTGGAACGGGTAGGCTGGTTAATTAAAGATTTCGAACATGATTTTGAAAGAAAATGAGAAAAAACTAATCAACTTCCAATTTTTAAAAGTTCTCAAAAGAATTAATTTTTATTGTTATGTCGCCCTCCCTTTTTCTGATAAGAACGTTTTGCGTTTGAGATCATTAGCCTTTTTTAATAATGACCTCGTATAATTGGTGAGACTGTTATTGATGAAAATCTTGCTGCTGTCATTATCGCTGCTGCCACTGCCATTGTTGTTGTTTGACCACCGAAAATATGCGATGAAATTGTAAAGGGTCCGCCATCTAACGTTTTTTTTTTGAACTAGTGCTTATTTCGTGAATGGTAACACTTAGCTCATGTCTGATTTGACAGATAATTAGTTTTATCCTTCCGCTGAACGAATATGGTTGTGTATACGCTTGAACTACGCTTCGCTAAGTGGGCCTGCGATCGACTTAGAGAAGATGCCGATTTTGCCAAAAAAAAACATCTTTTCAGATGAAGCTCATTTTTATCTTGGCGGGTATGTAAACAAGCAAAATTGTCGCATTTGGGGCACAGAAAACCCGCACGCATACATTGAAAAGCCGATACAGCCAAAACGAGTCACTGTTTGGTGCGGATTTTGGTCCAGAGGCATAATTGGGCCATTTTTCTTCGAAAATGAGCAAGGAGTGGCCGTTACAGTCAATGGCGATCGTTATCGGGCCATGTTGAAAGAATTTTTGTTCACAAAAATTGAAGAGGAGGATATTGGCAACATTTGGTTTCAACAGGACGGCGCTACGTGCCACACAGCCGAAGCTACACTCGATGTTTTGCGCCCTGTTTTTGAAGATCGCATTATCAGCCGCAGAGCTGATGTCGTTTGGCCACCTCGGAGCTGCGATTTGACACCGTTGGACTATTATTTGTGGGGTGCCGTAAAAGATAAGTGTTACGCCGACAAGCCAGAGAAAATTGACGCTTTAAAGGACAATATTCGTGAAGCCATTGGTGAAATACAGCTGCACACAATCGATAATGTGTTTACAAATTGGACCGATCGTGTAGGCTACTGCATGGCCAGCCGAGGCAGCCATTTGAATGAAGTTATTTTCCATTATCAACCGGAATGATAAAACTAATTATCTGTCAAATCAGACATGAGATAAGTGTTACCATTCACGAAATAAGTACTAGTTGAAAAAAAAAAGATGGCGGACCCTTTACGTTTGTTTTTACGCTTCATTGTCATTAAATCATTCTTACTCCCAACATAAGAAAATTTAACACAGACTATCGAGATCCAACTGTGTTGTTGTTGTTGACAGGAGTCGATTTCATTGTCATTGAATTCTTCTCCCATAACAGCTGTTAGTAATTTATTTACATTCCGTTTCACATTTGAATTGTTGACGTCAGGAATTCCAAGGTTATTGTACGCTCACCCGGATTGTTGTCATCATGGGAAGTAAGAGTTGGACTTAATGCTGCAGTACTTGTAGTTGCAGAGGTTCCACTTACTGTGGATTTGGTGTTGTGGAGATTACCATTAGTGAGAGCGTTGGGACTGGAGCTCATAGAAGAGATTTGATTGAATGATGAATTTATGGGAGCAGCGTTGATTTTCTTCGTTGTGTAACACAGCTATCACATATATAGCCTTGGTTATTCTTCTTATAGACGTAAATTTCTCTTTTTTTCCAGTTCGGCGCACTTTGCCTGTTAATATTCTTTGCATTGAATGTTTAAATCTGATCTATCGATTTTTAAATGACATAAACCGCACTTCTTAACTTAGTGATTATTTATTAAAACTTATTATTACTGAACTTTTATATTGGAATATAAGAAAATTAAAAGAATAAAATATGAAATGATGGAAGTAAAATTCTCTCCGTGTGTGTCCCCATCAACACTTTCGTTGACACTATTGCAACTGCGGTAGTACACCCCATCCCCTAAAGGGATAAAGATACTTCAAATCCGGCGAATCTCTGTTCGATCAGTCTTCTTCCAAGCATCAGTAAGGTGTTCGAAAAGGTGATCAACTAAGTGGCTTGAGGTCTAAAATATAGTTCAGGATAATCAATTCGGTTTCAAGGCGGGGTACGATGTCATTCATGCCGCATCTAAACTGGTTTCTGATATCCAATGGAACAAAGGTAAGAACCAGTGCACTGGTGCCTGCCTGATTGAATCGGAAAAAGCCTTCGATACCGTATGGTTAGATGGACCGTTTTTCAATCTGAACATATTGGGCATTAGTAAACCACTGCTGTTTATTCTTTACAATATTTTAACAGATAAACAGTTCATCATGAAAAATAGCAATACGACTTCTGCTGGAACTTTTCACTTAAAAAACGGTCTGCAACAAGGTGTGGTAGATTCGCGATCCTATTTAACTTTTATATATTTATTTAAAATCTAAACAAATGATCTGCAAGGTTCACTTCACCATGTCTGCGTACACAGACGATCAACTTTCAGAAATCATTCTGTTTAGGACGAGGTCTGGAGCCTCTAAGGACACCAAAAAGAATTGCCGAAAGTTTTCAATTGTGGGACAACACGGACAGCCACTTGCTTGTCGAAATAGATTAATACATTAATATCTATATTTTAACATACATATTGATGTTGCTCTGACCAGAGCTAAAGGTGATTTTGCTCTTACAAAGAGACTGTTTTATAGCAGACAACTCGATGCGAGAGTGAAGGTGAGCGGGTACATGGCCTATATCCGGCATATGCTTGTATTTGGGTGTCCCGTGTGGTCGAACAACGTGATCTCCGGGGCTTACTACCCCAATTATATGTATCATGAGAGAGAACGCTTTGACGGCTTTATCCCTCTAGGAGCGTTCCTCTACCTCGATATAAAACGTCTGATCCAGGGCGGATTAGCTGTTCCGATAATCTTCCATGTCGCTCGAACAGCTACGGACAGGCGACTTAACAATGAAAGAGACGTCGTACATAGCAGTTCGAAGGGGTGTTCCTCAGCAGCACCAATAATTTTGGTGGTTTGTTGAAGGAGAGGAAGCTTCGTCGTCGAATTCCTGGAATACAAGATAGCTTCAGCTTACGCAAGGCACTTTGTTTTTTAGTCAAAAAGAAAGAGTTACAATCTGCGCCAACAGAGCGTTGGAAATGTTCATTCGAATACGTTTTTGGTCTAACGTAAGCAAACGGGGCACTCAACGCGCGGACAGCTGTCTCATGCCTAAATCTTGATTTAATATGTAACAAACACGTTCTTTGGACATTTTCATAACCTCTACTATCTCTCTCACTTTAATTCAGCGGTCGTCTAAAACCATTTGGTGAACTTTAGCAATGTTATCGTCAGTGGTTACAGTTTTTGGACGTCCCGAACGTTCATCATATCTCGAGCTCTTACGGCCACGTTTAAATTCAGCTGCCCAAAAGTTCACTGTGGTAAATGATGGTGCAGAGTCCCCATACACAGAGTCCAACTCATTTTTGATTTGCGTAGGCGTATTGCCTTTCAAAAACAAGAATTTAATAACAGCTCGATACTCAATTTCTTCCATTTTCACAAAAAAACACTCACATCGACTCACTCAAACGACTGTCAACTTAAAACTGCGAGTCCAAAATGACTGAAACTTCGGCAAGTAACTGGCAAAAAATGCACAACTAGCATTCACCAGCTTTTATTGACGCTATCTTTACGTTGCGGAAGCTTTTCAGACAACTCTCGTATGTTTGGGTCATGGATGGATTGCAATTGGGCTTTTGAAATATTGTGTATCGTATCTTGACTAATCCTTTTAAGTATGATGGTGTCATGGTATGATGATGGTGTGATTCACATGATATGCTATCACCGAGTTATAATTCTTTTTACTTACACCAAAAGTTTCGATATCATTACCGACATATGAGTGGTTCAGGTTGAACTTTTTTGAAAAAATAGGACTCTGAAGTTTGTTTTTACCGAAAATACAATTCCAAATCTCAAAATTGAAATTTATTTTCAATTTCTTTAACCAACATCTTGGTTTAAATACGACATCAGTTAATTTCATTAATGGGTTTATAAATAATTAACAAACAAAAACAATGGACTGGATTCACCTTATTTCTGAACCACTCATTTGGAATTTAATTCTTCCAAAACACACTGCTGCCGTTAGAACGAAATTTAAACACCCAGCCATTATTCATGATTGGCACTTACTTCGTCGAAACCGAAAAATTTTCCATTCCCGGTATGTGTGTCAATTACCCACTTTATCCGACAGCTCAATTTGCGTTGAAGCAATCCGCATGGGTTCAATATTAAATATAAAATATATCCAAATTAACGAGAGAAAATTGAGAGAAATTTAACAAACAGCTGGTTGAATTGACACTTCACACTAACCCTGATACATTGTTCTTATTTCTTTCTCTTTCCAAATAATCCGTTTGCAATCCCACATTTTAAATACACAACTGATTACCTGCCCGATAATGGAAGAATACAGTCTTTTTATTTCCTTGTCTATCCAAATATTTCATTTGCAACCCCTTATTTTAAATACACAACTAATACCTGCCTGATGATGAAAGAATGATGAGAGCGTGAGAGAGTAAAATGTTTCAATGCGATTTGAAAAGGTTTATACGATATTTCAAAGCGGTTACATATTTTCAATGCGTTTTATAAGCAGGAATGAACGTGTGCGTGTTGAATATTTCAATGCGGTTGGAAATGGTGTTTATTCAAACGTATTGAACCAACGCGGATTGCTTCAACGCAAATTAAGCTGTCGGATAATCTGGGTAAATGACAACTTACGTTGGAATGACCACATACTCATATTATAAGGTGTTCATCCTCTATTCTTACTCATCAGTATATGCTAAAGCCCACTTTCGGACGTACTCTAAAATATCCTGATTCGTTCCTAAGCCGTACAACTTGCTTATGGAATGCCCTTCCGATCTCTGTTTTTCCTGGTCATTATAACTTGCAAATATTTAAAAACAATGTACATCGGTACTTTTCTTGCTCCCTAAATTTCGTTTGCCTGCGCTGTGTACAAACATTTTAAGGGTACAATAAAAAAAAAAGTGAAGCAGCTACATTGCCATCCCGTTCAAGGAACTGGGATTAGTTAGGTTGGCAAAAATACATATATAAATATATAGGGTTTTCCAATAAGGACTTGACAATTTTTTTTTTAAATAAAACGCAAACCATTTAAAATATTTCAAAAACTTTATTATCGGCTTGAAGTACAATCAAAACATTTATGAATGGAACTCGACTTCGTTCATATGGCCACCGCGGGCACGTTTGCAGCGGTCGATTCGTTTGACCCAATTTTCAACGACTCGGCCACACATTTTCTGGCTCTGAGCTCTTCCAACGTCGTCGGCGTGTTGGCATAAACTAATGACTTAACGTAGCCCCACAGAAAATAGTCAAGCGGCGTTAAATCGCACGAACGAGGCTTCCAATCGACTGGCTCATTTCTTGAGATAACACGCTCACCATACTTTCTCTTCAATAAATCGATTGTAGCGTGTGCTGTGTGGCATCATCCTGTTGAAACCACATGTCGTCCAAGTCCATATCTTCCAATTCGGGCCAAAAATAATCGGTGATCATGGCTCGATAACGCTGACCATTCACAGTAACGTGACGATCGTTATCATCGACGAAAAAATATGGCCCAATAACGCCGCCGGCATTCAAACCGCACCAAACAGTTATTTTTTGTGGATGAAGTGGTGATTCATGAAGCACATGCGGATTTTCACCCGACCAATAATGCATATTTTGCTTATTGACGAACCTATTGCGCCAAAAATGATCTTCGTCACTGAAGATGATTTTGCGATGAAATTCATCATCTTGGCGCATCTTCTCCAGAACCCAATCGGAGAACGTACGTCGCTTCAAATGGTCCATCGGCTTCAATTCTTGAGTCAGCTCGTTCTTGTATGGGTGTAAACCAAGATCCTTACGCAAAATACGCCATAATGTGGTATGAGCGATGCCCAATTCTTGAGAACGCCGTGGAATTGACTGATTTGGATCGTTTGCTACGGTCGCCTGAACGGCAGCGGTATTTTCGATACTTAGACCAACCCGTTGTCTCACTGACACGGCAAAATCACACAACGAATATATAGACTCAAATTTTTGTACTAAACTTATTGTTAACTTGAGTTAACGCTCTTAAAGTTGCAGTCACCGACTCCGAATTTTGGCAGAAAATTTTTATAATTTGCAGACGTTGCTCGTTCGTGTACTTTACCATGATGAAAATGTTGAGTTTACTGAATAAATTGACAGTGACAGTTTGATAATTAGTGAAAGAGTGCGTTCACAAACTAAATTCAAAGTTGTCAAGTCCCTATTGGAAAACCCTTTATATACAGGGTGTCCCCTAATTCGTCAACGATAACTTGGGAAATAATTCCTGGGTATATTCTAAGAAAAAAATGGAAAATTGCTCAGTTATTACGAATGGCAGAAACTTGGTTGATGACTTTATTTCTAGAAGAAATACTACCCTTTGTAACTGCATTTAAATGAGTGTCTTGTTAGAGTCTTCAGATATCCAATTTCTAAGCCTGTTCCATTTTTCTTGTCCATGCTAATTTTTGATTTTGGGGTCGCTTTTCTCCAAAAAATGCGTAATAAACATAACGTTAACAATTTTTTTCTTATGAACGTAACATTAAATCATCAGCAAGTTTGCAGAAAACCCCATAGATTTTATGATATTTGAGGAAACCTGCAGCAGGTAAAAAAAGCAATTTATGGTTTTTTACCTACGTTTCTAACAACAGTTGACAATAACAGTGGTTTTCCAAGAATTATTAATTTTCCAATATTTTTTTTTAAATTCCATATCTATTAAAAAGTTGTAAAGCGTGCTCGTCTATTTGACTACCTGTCAAAACCTTCATTTCCTTACCCTGTTCCTCAGGCTTAGGAACTGGCTTAGAAATTGGATAGCTGAAGATATCAACTTTATTTAAATGGAGTTACAAAGGCTAGTACTATATTTCTTCCAAAAATAATGTCCTACACGAAGTTTCTACTATTAGTACTAACAGAGCAATTTCTGTTAACATGGTTTAGGGTACACCAAAGTAAGCCTTTTCTTAAATCCTCGATAAATGATGTCAACATTGGAGATAGACCTTTACTGTAGATTTTTTTTTTTTACGAAAGCCAGGAATGATTTCCCAAATTATCGTTGACGAATTAGGGGACACCCTGTATAATGCAATCCATTTACTTTTTACTTTAATATGTACATATACATACATATATGTATATATATATTGTTTTTTTTTAATATTGAATGTGTCACTAAATATGTATAATGCATCGACTAGGTAACAAATATTTCATGTTATACAAAAATCTAATCACTCCATTAAGGCTTGAACAAAATCAGATTTTCTTATTGAACGAGCGTGCCTAGTGGTGTATTTTGACTGCTTTTCTGGTTCAACAGGATATTGGAGAACAGTCTGTATATGGACACATGAATCGTTGTCGCCCTGTTTCTCGACGTTTTGTGTGTGTTACAAATATACGTTCATCCTTTGTGCATATTTGTTTTCTTTTTTTGGTATAGTGCTTAGCTTTTGATTTTTGATTTTTTTCCTACAGGTAATACCATAAGTATATATGTACATAATCTTTGGACTTGTGTTTTTTTTTTTTAACCGGGGTGAAACTTTAAACCATCTCTTTTTTTGCACAACCACCCTGTATTCTATTTATTTTCACTCGTAAAACAATAATTAGGGTTTTTTCGTCGTATGCCTATAAGACATATCCATATACCAATGTATCTGCATGTCGCGTAGATACAGTGAAGCAGTGCACTGCTTGTTTTTTCTTCTGCAGATCGTCTTTTATTAGCAAAAGGAGCTACTGAAAGGTTTCCTTATTCATCCTCAAATAACTGAAGAAAGATTTCTGGTCACCAATTTGCAACTCTCTTGTAGTAAAGGAAAATGAACCACGTTCATCCTTAAGTAATAATTAATAAGTAATAACTTCTCTCTTATAAAATTAAAAATATTATATAAAATACATAGTCAACGAATTTTCTACAACCCCTGTCAACGCTCCCTGGATTTCAGAATTCTTAAGTTCTATGTTCACTTTTATACTCACTTATTTACTGACCTAATTATCGCCACTTTTCGTTTTTGTTGTTGTTTGCTAAGGGATATTTTAATGAGCTGGGTAGTCACTTACCAACTTACAGATATTGTCTACTTAGTTGTCTAAGTTTGGAATCTGGATGGTTTTTGACGTAATGTAAAACGTCTTCGTAGCTGCGAACGGCTTCTGGTAAGGCAGGATGTGAGTTTCTAGACGATTTCCGCGTTGTTCCTGTCTCCGTCAACCTGGAAAATATTCTAATAAATGCTCTGCCCTTTGGGGCAGTCCTATCACAAACCATATACATACATAAATCATATCTACGTGTTCTTGTGTTGGAAAGTGAATCTTCGAGGATATTATGAATTAAACGTCAATACCAATACTTTAAATAAAGCAACCCGGATGATTTCCAAAATATTTCATATTAAGTTTTTGAAAATTGTACGCCAAAAGGAGGAAACATTGTACTGAAAGGCACCAAAAGTAGTAATGAATACCAGTTAATTCTTTTGATTCAGGCTAAAATCCACTTGCCAGAAACTTTCTTTGCGATCAAATACAGAAAATAATTTCATCAAAGATGTTGTTAACGACCTCTCGTGATATGCCTCCCATGTTGCTTTTAAACGTATCTTACACCTGCAAAAGCTTCTTTATGATATGTTTCCCTTTGAGTGAAATTAATTTTATATCTGATTTACATCAGAATAGGACCTACTATTGCAAAGTATTTCAAGAATTTAAATTGTATGCATATCAAAACCATAACAATTGCTTTTCAGGTTTTGTTTCTTCCGTTATTTATGTTATTAAAAAATTCCGTCATTTATTTTTTCTTAAATTGTTTATTACTTTTTCAATTACAATCTAAAAATAAATTGATGAGTATGCCATTTAACGTCCATATCAATATAAAAAAATATAAAACGCGTTTATTTCAATCAGGCTTTTCACGTGATTGCAAGCGACATCGCTCACAGGGACATCGTAAACGGTTGAGTGTTTATGACAACGAGATTTTACTGATTGTAGTTTCATTTGTGTTTTGACACTGATCAAAAGTGAAAACATGCGCTAAAATGAACAATAAGAGGCTACTGAGGTAGCAATAAGAGGTTATCTACTGCGTAAAATATATTTGAAAACCTCAAAAATAAAGAAGAGATTCCAAGTACACTCAATCAATGAAGAAATTAAAAAAATCTGTGCATATTATTGTAGGAACAGAGCAACTTTTCAAATTACCTTGAAAACTATACGACCAAAACTCATTTTCGTTCCACTTTCTTCCAAATTGTCTAATTAGTATTTTGTTGTAGTATTCAGATTGACAAAAATTCCTCAAACATTCATGTTCACTCACAAGTTCAATAAACTTGTCCATATTATACGAGCGATTCGCTAAGCAGATTCAAAATATTTTGATTGAAGTTTTTCATCGCGAGCAGTCGCTTCGGATCGATTGCTAAACCGCTGTACCGTAAGCACTTCCTTATGTACTCAGGTATTTGACATAGATGAACTAAGATTGCCCGAAACAGAGGGAAAGCTTTTTATTTAAGCGGAAAGAAGAAGGTTTACTTGCACCCAAAATCCACATCTAAACATGCTTTTCAGATAAAGCATGACGTTTTTTCCCACATCGTCCCATTTCTGACATGTTTTTTCATATGACGTACGTCCACCTGTAAGTAGTGAAACACAGGTAGATCCCCGCCCACACTTCTCATTTCACTCTGATCTCAAGCTATCGTATCCAGGTGCCATTATTCTTTTCTCACCGCGGTCTCACCATTTACGTGCGTAGTGCTGTAGCTTACCAAACTCCACCACAATGTTATCCATGTTCTAATCCGGAATTCAACTTCATGTGGTTAAAATTCCATCTCCGTAAGCAAATTATCCACTACTGCTTTATTTTCTGAAGCCCCAAACTGGACAGCAATTCTATCTTTATTGAGCTCGGTGCGCTCTCTGACTCTATACAAAGAATTGTATCCCTGTATCCTCATACTGAAACCGTGATTACTCAATTCTGGTTGGTTTCGATATTCTGGAGAGACAACACAAGAAGGACGTTGTGTTGAGATCTTCGCAGCGGAATATAACTTGCCCAGCTTGTAAATGAGCCCACACGAATACCAGACGTTGATAGTCATACCGCCAATACCCTTCTCATCCTGATAAGTACACTGTTGATGTGCTTTCCCTTCTAGGCTCGTTGGAAGCTATCCAAGCTATCAGCTAATTTTTCGTACACCCACCACAGAACCGTATGACAATACGAGAAAGCCAATTGGAGCGGACTTAACAGCTCCTTTAGGAATTTTAAGTGGTCGTTATGTTTCCTCGATAAAAACGTGGATGCCGCTGCTGATATTATCACAGACACTACTCTCTTTGGAATGAAATACTTTATCCCTCATCGGATGAAAAGTATCAAACCAAAAGAAAAGGCGTGGTACCACTAGAGCTGTAAAAGGGCTATCAGGGCTAGAGAAATGTTTTTCGGTCCTACAAAACTAACCCGACAGAGGAAAACCGAAAAAAATTCAAATGAACCAGGAATGACTACAACGCCTTTCTTAAGCGTGTGAAATTCCAATACTACCAAACACTGAGGCCAAAAATACTACAATGTCACAAAGGTAGTAACAATTTTTGGTCGTTCGCCAAAAACATTAGAAATACTCATACTCCATCCAAACGCTAATTTACAATGACATTCCAGCTGTCAGCTCTTTGGATAAGGCCAATCTGTTTGCTGCACACTTTGCGGCTAGCACAACACTGCCAGATTGTGCTTTGTCCCCGCGTACACTTGAGTGCGTCAAATATTCAATGGGACGAATCCACTTTCGCACTAGTACACAAATCCGCTGGTCCAGTTGGTATATCTCCCCTTCTCCTGAAGAGGTGTTCTTCCTCGCTGGCAAAACCACTACGTAAGCTCTTTCATCAATCCTACTCTTTAGGATTCTTTTCGAGCAGATGGAAAACAGCATTTGTTCAGCCCGTCCCTAAAAATTAAAGCCTAAGTGCATAGGTAAATGATGATTTTCTCGAATAAAGAATGCAGTTATGAGCGTTTACTACAGTTACAGTTACTACTACTTGTTTTATATTCCTCATATGGATAGACCTGAGTTCGACCATGTATTGGCATGGATTAACCCTTCGTTTTTATCATTTAACACATTCTTCGCTAAAAGGGTTTTAAACTATCCAGGGATGTGCATCCGTCCAATAATGGCGATACGTGCGTTGAAAAGACAAGTGAAATCCCGGCTGGCACAATCGTATATTGCAGTCTGTAGCTTTCTGGACTCTTGCATAATGTGAAATCATTATGGACCCTTCCATACACGGATAAAAGTGAGTACCATACCGAGAAAAAAAAATACAAAGTATGTTTGATATTATGTACAACATTGGCAACAAAACGATTTCAGAATACTTCGACGTATATTAAAATACATCAATTCATTAATAATAAAAAGTGAACAATTTTAAAGGACCTAAATAGCTTAAGGGATGTCTCAAAAATTTCAAAGATCGTTCCGTTCAATCTCACTATCAATGAAGAAGTCGCCACCCATGTATGAGGCCGGTTAGAATCCTCAATTTGGAAAATAATGATGCGCTGCTGCGACATAGGCTTTCACACAAGGAAATAGTAGCGGTTAATATAGTGAACAGTGTGGTAAGTTTTATGTTTGGAATTGTAGAGTTGTTGCGGCTTATGAAAAATCATTCTTCAATCAACAATATAACGGCAACAACAACAACATGATACGAACCAATGAAGTGAGAATAGAAAAACAATTTCTTAACTTGGACATTGAATAAACAGAATAATTAATTAAGTAAATATTTCAACAACCCAAAAGTGTCAGCAATAACTGTGCCAGCTAATAATTTAACTTGTAATTTTAAGTGCTCCTCACTATCAATACCGCAGATTTTTAAACACATCAATCATCAATTTTGAACGTGCTAACAGAACTTCAGGCCGCATCTGCGACGGTTTTTTCAACTTCCATCTCCAAAACTCATGGCCACCATTATCTTCCGGTGTAAAATATCACTTCTATCATCAGACGATGGGGTATACCATACTATCTTCGTGTCCATATTATAATACTTTCCACTACCTATTTACGGCAGTAGGAAATTAACCAGACTGTTAATGTTCGAACCGACGACTACCTAATCTAGGTGAACATTCAGTGAGTTCTTCCAGACAGTTAAACGAAATATCCAAGGTTAAACAGTTCAAAATACAGCACAGCTAAATGAATAATTGTAGCAGACGTATGTAGCTACGTTCATCAATTTGCTATCAGTTGCATCGCTATCTTCTACTGTCCGATCATCATTGTCTACGGAGTTGACAAAAATAAACAGCTCACAGACACCGCGGGATGATCAACTAACACATTTCAGCCATTCATACTAGTCTTAGAGAAATTGTATAGTTCATATTGAACACTAGTTCAAGGCGGTAGAATGTTTATCCTTAGACTTCCATATTTACATTTATTATTTTCTTACATTACTGTTGCACTCACGTATTGAGCCTATATCATATTTTTTTGAGGTTTTTCATTTTATTTATTGTTATGTTAGTCAACTGTTTAAACAACATTTAAATGTTATCACATTACTTTTAGCATGTTGATATGGAAAGCTCATTTTTGTGCGGTTATCTTAAAATAAATGGTCTAACTTTCGAATTTCCCACATTAACAACATTTTTCGACGGAGAAATGATATCAAAAAAATATCCATTTTTGACAAGAAAGTGGGAAGCAAATGCAGATGTTGACAGAGGTCATTGGGTGAGTTTTTAAAAACATTATTTATCCAAAATTATGTTGTTTACTATGAATCCACATGTTTTATATTTCTATGTAGGGTAAATTTAATGCTTTTGCTGATTATAAGGATACATTTTATTCAGATAATTTCGATTACGAAACTTTGGAAAAGAGTGATTATGTGTTTATGCGATGGAAGGAACATTTTTTGGTAAGTTTATACTAACCAAATTGCTTATGAAATAAGATTACGCCCATTACTATGTGTATTTGTCGCAACTTCTTTTTGAAATCAAGTTTAAAAATGGAGAAATATAACTGCATTTTGATGTGTTTTCCCTTTTATTTGGTTATTAACTTTTAAGGTATATTTTCAAATAATGGAACCATGAAAAAAAAGAACAAAAAATATATTGTTCAACGTCAAGCAAAGCTAATATTAAAAATTTAAACCTGTGCATAAGCTGCAAGATTGACAAAGAAAATACTAATTTATTTTATATTTTGCTCTGCTTCCTCCTAACTAAGTATGATGACGTAACATTACTAAGCCGAACATTGTTGTTTTATTTTGCTTAAATTGTTCGGGTTATACATTAAACAATATAGAATATTTCATTTCTTCATAATTGATGTGTTTGGATAGATAAAATATAGAATAAAAATAGAATAAAACTGACAGTTCGGCCGCTAGATGATATTTTAGAAAAATGTTAAATATTTTTCTTATTAATTGTTTTTTTCTTTTTATTTGTAGGTGCCCGATCATACGATTAAGGATATAAATGGTGCTTCCTTTGCAGGATTTTATTACATATGCTTTACCAAGTCAAAAGGCAAAATGGAGGGTTATTACTATCACAAGTCTTCGGAATTATATCAATCTATTGAATTAAATCATGTACCCGAAAGTTGCATTGAAATTTACGAGTTTAGATAAATTTCAACTTCGATTAATTTATTTTCATGCGTTGTAGTTTAAAATTATTGGTTAATTAGTGATTTAAAATTGGCGATAGAGTTAGGAAGTTTATAAGAACATCAAAAATTTGCAATGTTATAAGCAGAGAGCAACAGTAAAGTCTTCGCCATTTGTTTACTTGTAAATAAGATACCAAACAATTTATAACAATAAAAAAAAAACATATTTTGCATTAAAGAAACAAATGTTTTTATTAAATTGTTGAATAAAGATTTAATCGAGATAGATAACTACAATTAACACTGCTACATCTTAGTGGTACTAAATAGGTAAGAATTACATCAAATGTAACAACTTTACAGCTGAATGCGTGTATAGAAATGATTAAAATGAGAAATTGCATAGAGATATATAGTAATCTGTAAATTTGACTCAATGATAAACTTCCACTTAATTTGTAGTTTAAAATAATGTGTGTAGCATGCTATTTTCCCACATGGATTTAGAACAGAATTTTTTTTTTCGTTGATTTTTCCAGATAGAAAAGTATGTTTTCAGCAAAAAAAAAGTTCTTTGTACATGGCAATATTAGCTAAGTTTTTCTACATCGGTTCCTGGCATAGAGACTTTCGCGAATACACGTTTTCTAGTCGCGTTTCGATACACTCGCTGGCATCCACATTTTTATATCTTTCACTGTCATTTTCCTTTTACTTCTAATACATTGAAACTGCAATGCATACAGCTGAACGCATCATTATCGTGCAAAGGAAATTTTTGAGTTTAAACAACTGCGGGCCCTGCATCACTTGAATCACTTCACACTACTTACTCGATGTGCGCTATCGTTGTTGCAATTCTCTTGTTCGTATATAAAACTAAGCTCTCTTAATTAAATTTTTTAATGCAGATATTAAATTTTTGTACGGCTGGTTCAAGGTAACAGACATAATTGTAAACATAGTTTTTTTTTAAATCATTTTAACAAAAAATGGACAACGGTTAGTTAATTGGATCACAGAGATGAACGACAGCTATTGCTCACAAATTTGCTTTCCATTCCAAAAAAAAAAAATGAATTTTCCAAGATCCCGGTTGATGTTTCCACTGGGAACATCACATCATTATAGTATATGAACAATATATAGGGTTTTCCAATAAGGACTTGACAACTTTTTTTAAATAAAACCCATTGAGCCAAAAATGAGCTTCGTCACTGAAGATGATTTTGCGATGAAATTCATCATCTTGGCGCATCTTCTCCAGAACCAAATCGGAGAACGTACGTCGCTTCAAATGGTCCATCGGCTTCAATTTTTGAGTCAGCTTGATCTTGTATGGGTGCAAACCAAGATCCTTACACAAAATACTCCATAATGTGGTCTGAGCGATGCCCAATTCTTGTGAACGCCGTGGAATTGAATCATTTGGATCGTTTGCTACGGACGCCTGAACGACAGCGATATTTTCGACACAGCAACTGGCAAAATAGCTCGACACAGTGCGAAAACAGAAACTCCGAGAATGTTCTTTAAGCGGTCCAGTGAGAAAAGATTTAAAGCCTCCCTCATTCGATGGCCAGACCTCATGGGCTACTTATAAGAAGCTGTTTGAAACGGCTGCCTGTACGAACGACTGGGACAATGAGGAGAAGTGCTTTGCCCAAACAATGGCCTTGCACTTCAAGTGATCCTCCTACCATCGGGAACTTTTTTGCTACATTTTTTTCAAACAATCAGTTGCCAATAACTCCTTCGTACCAGACCCCTCTTACTTGCATGACCTATCAAATTTCTCCGCTGGTCCTTTTCTCACTCAAAATTTCGATCCTGTTATTGAAGAAAAGTTACTAAATCCTAAAGATGGATTTGTACCTTGCCCAGATGGACTCCACGCCGTTTTACTAAAAAATGCTCTTCCAACTTGTCTCTACCCCTTACCTACGTTTTTCGTCTATCCCTTACTCAAGGAGAATTTTCCCAGATTTCGGAGACCTCTTTTATAATCCCGATACTCAGAAAGGGGTTTAAGCATGAAGTTACCAATTATCACCCCATTGCTAAACTGTCTATATAATACAGGGTATATAACCCAAACCTTTTAAAAACACTTTATACGAAGCGTTAAGCTTTACGAGTAAATGCAAGGCTTTTATTTCGCCACGACGACATGGTTTTCTAAAAGGTGGATCAATTACCACAAACCTAGTTAAATTCGTGTCTTTTGCTCTCGCAGCCTTAGAAAATTGCAAAGAAATCGATGTTATCGCAACTGATTTCACTAAAGCGTTTGATACGATATCTCATCAATTAATCCCCTTCAAATTGTCTGCTATCGGTTTTGAGCCTTTTTTATTAAAATGGATTTCTTCTTGCCTGATAAACCGTTATTATAGTGTTTGGTTTAGATCCGCCGTTTCTGTTCCATTTCTGGCCTCATGGGAGTTCCACAAGGCGGTCATCTTGGTCCTCTTCTCTTCATTTTTACTATTAACGATGTTGAGAGGGTCATTAAAATCACCTCCCTCTCCCTTTACGCTGACGACACAAACATTTTTAAAACTATTTCTTCTCCCCATGACTCTACCCTTCTTCAAGAAGACCTTGATCTGTTTTCAATCTGGTGCCTCAAAAACTGCCTAAAACTTAATATAGCCAAATGTCAGTCTATAACTCTCTCACATGAATGCAACCCGTCTCCTCCCCGACTTTATTTTCTCTGTGGTAAAAAAATTCCATTGGTTCAGTCTTTTCAAGACATTGGCATATTATTCGCCTGTGAGCTTAATTTCCGTTCGCATATCGATAAGATGATCCTCAAAGCCAACTCATCACTTGGCTTTATTAAACGGTGGTCCAAGGATTTTCTAACTCGTATGTAAGCAGATCTCTTTATGTTACCTTTGTTCGCCCCCTGCTTGAGTATGCCAGTCAAGATTGGTCCCCCTTTCACAGAGTTCATGTTTCCCGAATCGAGGGTATTCAATGTCGATTCGTCCGATTTGCTCTCCGTGGTCTGCCCTAGAACTCCCTGGCAAAACGATGCAATAAAAGTCTTCTGGTGTAAGTAAACAGCGGTAAGGAGAAATGGATGGCAACCATTGACACTGGTGCCACGAACTCAATCATCAGGAGGGATCTTGTGCAGAGGTCTTGGTTATAACACCAGCAGTTGCATCTTGAGAACTGCTACAGGAGCAACGATTAAAATATATGGCGAAGTCCGCATAATAATCCAGCTGATTGGAATGACATACTTTCATGCGTTTCTGGTGGCTGACATGTGACGAGTGCATTATTGGTACAGCGTTGGGAGCATAAACCCTGAAATACGGAAACATGGAAATCCCAGTGATATACGGAAACGCCAATACTTCGGTTTTAAAAGTCATCATCTGCAGAAATCAGATTCTAGAAGCTTCTTTAGATGCAATGGTTTGGGCACAAGTGGAACTAGGTCCTGGTAACCACAATATGGTCCCTGTAAACATTCTAAATCCAAAGACATTCATTGTAATGGTGTAAAAGGGGGAGATAGTGGACAAATGTATACCTGTTGAGGTTATATCGACCACAATGGAAACAAATCGTGCAACACCGGTCGCAACAGTTCAGAGCATAAACATCAAGAACAAAATTCTCAGCCTCTGTAATCTGGATCAAGGGCATCGAATAATGGCAGAAAAACTAATCGATGAGTATGCTGATATATTTCCTACACAAGACGGAGCATGCATATGGACGTACGCAACTTGTTGAACACCACATTGACACCGGAGACGCCCGACCAATCCGTCAACCTGCAAGGCGCCTTCCATTGGCAAAGCAAACGGAGGTTGCCGAAATAGTGTCGAATATGAAAATTGAGGGACTGACTGAAGAATCGCAAAATCCGTAGGCTTCACCAGTGGTCCTCGTGAAGTAGAAAGACGGCAGCACGAGATTTTGCATAGACTACCGACGCCTCTACGATGTCATTAAAACGGATAGCTACCCACTTCCGAGAATCGATGAGATTTTTGATACGCTTTCTGTAGCGAAATGGTTTTTAACTCTTGACCTGAAGAGCGGTTACTGGGAGGTAGAGATTAATCGTACTGATCGTGAGAAAACTGCCTTTACCATAATAAGCGGCCTCTGGCAGTTTACAGTGCTGTCGTTTTGTCTGGCAACGCTCTGGCCACCTTCGAGTGATTAATGGAACGAACATTGCAAGAGCTCACGCGGAAATCGTGTATTTGGACGACGTTATCGTCATAGGCAAGACGTTCGGGGAGCATCGTGAAAGTCTAAAAGAAGTGTTTGAGAGGATACGAAGTACTCCTTTGAAGCTGAATTCAAAAATGTGTGTCTTATTCCGTCCGGAAGTAAAATATCTGGCTCACATTATATCAGCGGAAGGAGTCAGGATGGATCCTGCCAAAATCGAAGCCGTGAAAAGTTGGCCTAACGCAAAAGATAAACAACAACATTATTGGGCTTATTGGGACCTACCACGTACTACAGGTGGTTCGTAAAGGATTTTGCTGATATTGCAAAGAGCTTGCAACAACTTACGGAAAAAGGCCGACAGTTTAGGTAGTCTAGAGAGTGTGAAAAAGCGTTTCAAGAACTGAAACAACAGCTGTAGAATGCCCCCATTTTGGGTTACCCCATATCCGGAAAAACGTTCATCGTGGACGCAGATACTAGCAATGTTGGGGTCGGAGCTGTGATCTCCTAACTTCATGATGATCAAGAGAAATTGGTCGCATATTACAGCAAAGTACTCTCCAGACCTGAAAGGAAGCCAACCCTGTGCTGGCTCAATCCTAATCATTTGGGTAGTTAATTTTTCACATTTGACTCCACATGGTCGACGAGAAAAAGCATCAGCGTTTGAGTGAAGTTTTCTCTTGCGGTGTTGCGCTTAAAAGTCATAACCCTGCAACTGATTGATCCATCTCGCTACTTAGAATTCAGGGATTTTAAATTTTAGTAGTCATTTCAGAGCTGTGTGTTCTGTGCGAAGGATGAACTTCTGTCCATTATGGAAATGCTTCGTTGCCAGAAGCCCGCACCGAGTTACGCAGTAATTTCTTTCAGATATGGAGAGTACCCTGCTGTAATATGCAACACTTTTCTCTTGACCATCATGAACTAGAGATCACTGCCCCGATGCCAACATTGGTGGCATCTGCGTCCACGATGAACATTTTTCCGGGTGTGGGGTAACCCAAGGCATTTTGGGCATTGCACAGCTGTCGCTTGAGTTGGTTGGTGTTTATCTTTTGGGGCAGGCGAGCTTTTTACCATTTCGATTTTTTCCTTATTCCTCCCGCTGGTATAATGTGACCCAGATATTTACTTCCAGATGAAACAAGACACACACATTGTAATCCGACATTCATTGAGTTCAGACGTGTTTAAATTTCGCTCTGCTAATTTATTTCCATTTAAATTACTAAGGCTGGTCCGTAATTGACGGAAACGACGACGAAGCATCTTCTCCATCATTCAACCACCAGAAATGCTGGTGCTGCCGAACGACATCCCTCTTATCGCGATTCCCGATCCACACTGCCGTGTGCGACGTCTCTGTTGTAGTTGAGTCGCCTGTCCCCAGCTGTCCGAGCGACATGGAAGATTAACGGCACCGCTGATCTATCCTGGATCAACCCTATCTGATCCATGTAGAGGAATGCTTCCGGTGGAACGAAGCCGTCAGAGCGCACACTCTCGTGGTAAAGGTAATTGGGGTAGTAAGCCCCAGATATCAGGTTATTCGTCGAGTTCATTGCTCTTGCAATGTGCCTTCGAGTCAGCTTAATTACGAAGTTGTCCACTCGTATTAGGTTCGCCCTGTTGTAAAGGACCTCATTATGATAAAATTTCTTGTACTCCGACTCTGGTGTTCTGTACAAGCGAAGACAAGCCCTAAGACAAGCCCTCTCAAACACACGAATCTTTTCCATTAAGCTTGCTCTCACGTTGAACCACACGGGACAACCAAATACCAGCATGGGCCTAATAAGGGCCATGTAGCAGATTAATTCCCTCATGGTCCAATGTGATAAATGTGACGAATGGCACCATTTTGCATGCGTGGGCGTCACATCGGATATTGTTAACCATGACTGGATTTGTCCAAAATGTTCTTCAGGTAATTTAACCCCCCAGCCTCCACCATCTAACAACCAACGCCTACAACCACCGCCACCTGTATATGTTCCTGCGAGGTCAACAAGGAGTCGTACCAATACACGTGCATCAAAAAACAAAACATCAAACGCTCACGAAACACCGACAACCAGCGCCAACGTAGTACCAGCACCTCCCAGAGTGACCATCGAGCACAATAGGCAAAGAGAAGACACTGCATCTCAACCAAAATCAAATTCTTCGAGGAGATCAAAGGCAATTTCGCTTCAGCTAAAGAAATTGGATGAAGAGATGGAGCTCAAGGAGAAAAGGGACAAAGAGTATTTGGATAAAAAGTACGAGTTGATGGCACAATTTTCTTCCGACGAAGACGACGATAGCGTTTCCTCTGCAGCGAGGTCTAGTAAGGTGCACAACTGGGTTGCAGATCAGTCTATAGTCTTCAAGAAGAGCAATACTTATCCTTTAGACCAAAAACAGCAACCAAATTTCAATGCGGACAAAGGTCGTGCAGGTAACCAAAGGGTTAACCTTAACGAAACATGGATAGGAGCATCAATGTATTCCGCACCCCAGTTGAACAGCACATGTCCTGAAAGGGAAAATCCACACATTAATTCTTATTTTCGTAATAACTTGCAGCAGCGTTCTGGTGAACCTCCTGTGTTTCCGTCGAATCAACGCGATCCATTCGTACCTAGCAACCTGTATAGAACGCCTAACTTAAATCAACAGCAGATTGCGGCGAGGCATATACTTCCAAAGGAGCTTCCTAGTTTTAGCGGAAGGGCCGAAGAATGGCCGCTGGTTATAAGTTCTTACGAAAATTCTTCAAAAACATGTGGCTTTTCAAATGATGAAAACCTAATTCGTTTGCAAAGATGTCTAAAAGGTAGAGCGTTAGAATTCGTAAAGTCGAAATTGATGTTTCCTGATCACGTTCCAAGCATTATAACAACTTTACGTATGCTATTCGGACGGCCTGAGACAGTGATCAATGCTCTCATTGTTAAACTCCGAAGTGAACCATCACCCAGGGGCGAACGTTTGGATTTGCTTATTAATTTTGCTCTCTCAGTCCAAAATGTTGTTGCCACTATGGAAGCTGCTGGTCTTCAAAATTATTTAAATAACCCGTGCCTGTTGCAGGAACTTGCTGATAAGCTGCCTCATCACATACGCTTAAATTGGGGAATGTTTAAACTCAATGCTGAGAGCGTAAACTTATCAACTTTCGCGTCTTGGTTATACCAAGTAGCTGAAGCAGCTAGCGAGGTTACGGAGATATCAGTCCCAAAAGCAATTGAGAAGAATTCTGATCGCCGCCGTGCCCCTGCAACTTCACCTGTCTACGTAAATACACACCAGGGTGACAATATTTCTAACGCTACTGTGGCACGATCATGTGTTGTTTGCCAAAAGGACTGTAGGACAGTTTCACTTTGCAGTGACTTTATTAACATGAGTCTGAAACAAAATTGGGATTTTATTAAGAAGCATTCTCTGTGTCGAACGTGTCTTATCTCTCATAACCGACAAAGATGTGTATCCAGCGAACGATGTGGAGTCAACAACTGCACGTACAGACACAATAAACTGTTGCATAGATATGACGAGCCTGTAACAACAAATGTTTCCGATGAATTTAACTGCAACGTGCACCATATGAGCACAAACTTACTTTTCAAAATATTGCCAGTGACAATTTACAACAATGATTTACAGATAGAGACGTTTGCCTTCTTGGATGATGGTTCTTCGTTTACGTTGATGGATGAACAGTTAGCTGACTTCCTGAAATTAAAGGGTGATAAGGAACAGTTATGTCTAAAGTGGACTTCCAATACCCATCGACAGGAGAGAGAATCCCGAAAGGTGAATCTTCAGATCTCCGCGCCAAATTCTCAAAGAAAATATGCACTATCTAATGTACGTACTGTAAAGTCACTAGAACTTCCGCTTCAATCGCTGAACCTTGAACAAATTACATCTGTTTTCCAATATTTGAAGGGCATTCCACTTGCATCGTTCATCAACGCTAAGCCACGAATATTAATCGGCCTTGATCATTGTAGTCTGCTCAACTCACTTAAGTATCGCGAAGGAAGGATGGAACAGCCGTCCGCGATAAAAACTCGGTTGGGCTGGACTGTATTCGGACCATGTACGAAAGCGAAAAAAAACACTGAGCAGCCTAGCTTTAATTACCATATCTGTGAATGCAAGGAGAAGGCAGATAAAACTCTCAACGATCTTGTAAAGAATTTCTTCGCACTAGAGCAAGTGGGCTCAACAACAAATAGACACCTTCTGAGTGTGAATGACGTGAAAGCAATAACTACATTAGAAAATACCACCACGCGAAATGGAAACCGGTTTACTGTCCCGCTTTTGTGGAAGGGAGAAAGCATTGCATTACCAAATAGTAGACCCATGGCGGAACGCAGACTTGCATGCTTGGAAAAGAGACTGAGCCGTGAGCGGAAGTTGGCAGCTAATATGAATGAACAGATACAGCAATATTTGAGAAAAGGATACGCTCGGAAACTTACGGATGAGGAGTTAAAATTTAGTAAAGGAATGCGAATATCTTCCAATTTGTCCCGTTATAAACCCGAGCAAACCAGACAAGGTGCGCATAGTATGGGATGCTGCAGCCAGTGTTAATGGAGTATCATTGAACTCGTTGCTTCTTTCAGGGCCAGATAACTTACCACCTCTACCAGAGATAATATTCCGTTTTAGACAAAGGAAGATAGCACTATGTGGTGACATAAAAGAAATATTTCACCAAATGCAGGTTCGTGAATGTGATCAACACGCACAGCGGTTTCTTTGGAGAAATCAATCATCGGGGAAAATAGAAGTTTTTTTAATGCAAGTGCTTACATTTGGATCTACTTGTTCGCCGTGCCGGGCGCAATTCATAATGAATAAAAATGCACTCGAATTTGCAGCAAAGTTTCCAAGAGCAGTAGATGCCATTGTTGAGAATCACTATGTTGATGATTATCTCGACAGCGTAGATACAAAAGAAGAGGCGTTGAAATTAGCAAACGAGGTAATTTATACTCATCAGCAAGCTGGATTTGAGATTCGAAATTTTTTAATCAATTCTGATGATGTTCTGAGATCCCTAGGTGAAAACTTGGCACAATCCAATAAGTGCTTTGACAACAGCACCGGATTGTATGACTCCGAGAAGGTTTTAGGAATGTGGTGGTCTCCCTCAACAGATATGATATCGTTTTTATACAGAACAAAAAACATTAATACAAACATTTTAAATGGTAATACACCACCTACGAAGAGAGAAGTACTCCGAACCTTAATGTGTATATTCGATCCCCTGGGACCCATTGCACATTTCCTAATTCTTCTCAAGATTGTTTTACAGGAAGTATGGCGTAGAAAAACGCAGTGGGATGAGCAAATTCACAGTGAAGCGTATGACGCGTGGTGCGAGTGGATAAAGTTACTACCAGCTGTAAAGATGATTAAGATACAACGACCGTATTTAAGCGAATTAAAATTTGATTCAACTAGCTCAGTTGAGCTTCATGTTTTTGTAGACGCTAGCATGTCAGCATACGCAGCTGTAGCTTTTCTGCGGGTTGAGTGTGGATCTGTCATTGAATGCTCCCTGGTGTGTTCCAAAATGAAGGTAGCACCTATCATACAGATTTCGGTGCCACGACTGGAGTTGGAAGCAGCCGTCTTAGGGGTCAGAATTGCAAAGACAGTTATAAAAGGGCACTCTATAAAAATCGATAGGAAGTATTTTTGGTCCGATTCGCATTCCGTTTTGTGCTGGATATAGAATGAAAATAGAAAGCTAAAGCAGTTTGTGTTATTTAGAGTTGGAGAAATTTTGGAGTGTTCCAGTGAGATCGAATGGAGATGGGTGCCGTCAGAACAAAATCCAGCTGATGACGCTACAAAGTGGAACACCCGAATAGATTTGTCGTCAAATAGCAGGTGGTATAAAGGTCCATCATTTCTTTATAGAGGAAAGGATGAGTGGCCCACTATGAAAGCAAATATATCCTGCGCTACTGAAGAGTTTAGCATACTTTCACACACCGTGTCGCCCACCTTGGCATTAGTGGATTACCAAAGATTTTCATCATGGACAAAACTTCGGAAAGCTATGGCATACGTTTACTATTTTTCGGACGTAATTCGACGTACCAGAAAAACTGAGATTCGTGGCATTTTAACCCCTAGAGACCTAATGAGAGCTGAGAATTATCTATACAGATTGTGTCAAGGAGAGTCATTTTCAGATGAAATAAATCAACTTAAGCTAAGCAGTGATGATTCATTCTACGAGATAAATAAAACTAGTAGTTTATATAAATTAAATCCTTATCTTGACACAAATAATGTTCTGCGTATTAAAGGTCGTCTTGATGCTGCGAATGATGTTCCGTATAACTGCAAGAGGCCTATAATCCTACCTAAGACTCATTATATAACAGGATTGATTGTTGCAGAATACCATCACAGATATAAACATCAATATTTTGAAACGGTTATCAACGAGCTTCGACAATCGTATTACGTTCCAGCATTGAGAATGGTGCTGAAGAAAATTCAACGAAGGTGTCAAATGTGTAAAATCAAAAGGGCAGTTCCCTATCCACCACTTATGGCCGAGCTACCAACGGGTCGACTTAAAGCATTTACACGGCCGTTTTCGTATACAGGCATAGACTACTTTGGACCAATCTTGGTAACAGTCGGAAGGCACGTAGAAAAAAGATGGGGGGTTTTATTTACCTGTCTAACAGTAAGGACAATCCACATCGAAATAGCATATAGTATGAGCAGTGATTCCTGCATTTTGGCAATACAGCGATTTTGTGCAAGAAGGGGTAAGCCAATTGAGATCTGGACATATAATGGCACAAATTTTAAGGGAGCATGTCAAGAGCTAAAAGAAGCAGTAAAATCGCTACAGCCTACTAAAATGGCATTAAAGTTAATAAATGAAAACATAGAGTGGAGATTTATTCCACCAGCATCACCTCACATGGGCGGTTGTTGGGAGCGTTTGATACGTTCCGTAAAACAAACTCTATCCAGCATAAATCTTGGAAGAAATCCGAAAGACGAGACATTGTTAAGCATGATGGCGGAGGTGGAAAATATCATTAACTCAAGACCTCTTACATATGTACCAGTTGACGATGACAGTGACGAGGGTTTGACGCCAAACCATTTTTTACTTGGCTCATTGAATGGAACGAGGCTCGGGGGAGATTTGTGTGACGTTGGAAGCGCATTACGAAGGCATTGGATAACAACCGAAAGGTTTTCGCAAATATTCTGGAAGCGATGGGTTAAAGAATATTTACCAACTTTAACAAGAAGGACAAAATGGTTTTATCCTAGGAAACCTATAGCCGATGGTGATGTAGTCATCATTGTGGACGAGCATAATCCAAGAAATACTTGGCCGAAAGGCCGAATAATACAAACTCATCCCAGTAAAGATGGACAAGTAAGATCAGCCGTGGTCCAGACAGTCAATGGGATATATACACGACCAGCCGCGAAACTGGCAGTACTGGACGTTCAAAGGTTTGGCGAGTGTGGTAATCCAAATGATGCAACCGGATTACCAGGGGGGAGTTTTGCCAAACCTGGTAACACCACCTAAACGTCACCAAATAATATGCGGCGAATTAAACTCGACAGCATTTTAAAAGGCCGGTTTCCGGTTGGGGTTTTTCTTTTTTTTTTGGGATTGAGGACTCGAAACAAGATGGCATGTTGAGAAAGTTGTAAAAAAAAACAAAATTTTAGCCTTGAAATTGTTATAATTAAAGTGTATTTCATTTTTTTTTCTTTTTTGAATTACTTACAATAAACTTAAATTAGAACAATAACGTTAAATTTTTAACTTTCACCGAACGCGGCAATAAAAGTAATAAGACACTTTTGTTTTTCATGCATTATAAATAGAACTACATTAAAAGATTGTATTTTAGAATTAAAATTGTAATGAATAAAGCAACATCAGTTGCCTGAAAAAATCTTTTTTTTTAGTTCACCGTAATAAAATACGTTAACTTTATATACTAATAATGAGTTTTTATTCAAAACATACCTACAATAATTTATTTGAATATGTACGAGGGGCGTTCAACATATTCTCGGTATCGGGGTGAAGCTGTGGTTGTATATATAAATGTGGTTGTATTTATTCATCAAGTAATACTATTATTTTAGTGCATTCATGTAAAATTTCATATAAATGTGATTATTAATTCGCGTTTTATCTCTAGTGAAACAGAATCATAATGGCAACTGAGACGATGATGGTGAAAATTGTGCATCGCGCTGTAATTAAATTTCTCACTAAGCAAGGAAAAAGTCAAAAAACTATTCATGAAGAGATGGTGGCTGTTTACCAGGGTTCCGCACCTTCATTATCAACTGTGAAAAGTGGTCAAGTGAGTTCAAGAGAGGCAGAGAGAGCATTGAAGACGACCCCCGCTCCGGAGCCCCGGCTACTGCTAGAAAGCATCAAAGAAGTCGAAAAACTTGTTCTTGAGGATGCCCGAATAAAGGTGAAAATGATGGCAGAGATCACCAAGCTTTCAATTGGTACCATTCACACTATTCTTCATGACCATCTTAACCTTTCAAAGGTCAATGCAAGGTGGGTGCCACGAATGCTCACAGCGCCTCAGAAAAAAAGTGAGAATCGCATGCTGTAGAGAGCTTTTGGAGATGTGTAGTGAGAACGCGGACGGTGTTATGGATCGAATTGTTACTGGGGACGAAACATGGGTCCACCACTATGACCCTGGAAGCAAACAAGTGTCCATGCAGTGGCATAAAAAAGGAACAGACCCCCCGAAGAAGTTCAAAGTCACTCCGTCTGCCGGGAAGCTCATGGCCACAGTTTTTTGGGACTCAAAGGGAATCTTGCTAATTGAGTACAAAAAAAAAGGTGAAACCATCAACGCCACATCCTACGCTTCCACTTTGCATAATTTGCGGGAGGAAATTAAAAAGAAAAGACGGGGTAAACTCGCAGCGGGTGTGTTGCTTCTTCATGACAACGCTCCTGTTCACACGGCGCGAGTTTCCAAGGCTGCTGCGCGAGATTGTGGTTTCGAAGAAATCCAACACCCACCCTATAGTCCAGACCTTGCCCCTAGTGATTATTTCCTGTTTCCGGATTTGAAAAAATGTCTTCGAGGAAAAAGATTTTCGGATGATGAAGAACTCAAGTCGGCAATAAATTGGTATTTTGCAGAGAAAGAGGAAATTTATTTTTTGGGGGGTTTAAAAAAGCTTATCTCAAGATGTAACAAATGCATTGATTTTAGGGGAGTTCCTTCATATCGATACCGAGAATATATTGAACGCCCCTCGTATGTATGTACTTCTCTATGCATCTTCAGTTTTGCATGTAACAAAATTGTGTTTGAAAAAAAAAATGTTGATTCCCGGAAAGAGCGCCGGATAATTGAGGTGCCGGTTAATCGAATGCCGGATAATCGAGTTTCTGTATTTTAATTCGCACATTCTGCCCTACGACATCTTTGCCCTCACAGAAACCAATCTCACCCCTAATATTAAGAATAATGAATTATTTTCCCAAGACTTCGATTTAGACCGTGACGATGGTCTAGATACTTCTAGCTATACACTCTCGTCTCGAGTCTAGGTTAGGTTAGGTTAGTTATTGGCATCTAGCTTTAGTGTTAGTTTGCACGTAGCGATTGGTATACCTATACTACCTTTGTCCGGTAGGATAGGTAGAGTGGTTCCAATTTTGGCGAGTTCATCGGCTCTGCAGTTCCCTGGAATGTCTCTGTGGCCCGGCACCCAACAAAGGTGGATGTTGAACTGCTCTGCCATCTCCATGAGAGATGATCGGCATTCAAGGGCGGTTTTAGAATATAATGAGACCGAGTCCAGGGACTTGATGGCGGCCTGACTATCCGAAAATATGCGGATATCCTTTGCAGATATCACGTTTTTCTTCAGCCAGGACAGAGCTTCTTTAATCGCCAAAATTTCCGCCTGGAACACGCTACAGTGATTTGGAAGGCGGAAAGAGAGGCTTAGATTTAGCTTATCTGAGAAAACACCGCCACCAACTCCGTTATCGGTTTTAGATCCATCTGTGTAGAGATGGATTGACTTCTCCTCCATGAAAGCATCCTCCTCTCAGAATGATCTAGAGGGGAAGCTTACATGGAAGTTTGTGTCAAACCAAAGTTCAGGTATGGTGTAATCAGTGTTCTCTGTGAGGATTCCTAATGTATTAAGAATGTTGGCGTGGCCAAATGAATTATTTGTCCACTGTTTAGTCGCTTTAAGACGAATAGCTGCAGTCGCCTGCTAAAAATATCGAGGGGTGTTAAGTGAAGCAGAATATCTAATGTCGCCCCTCTTCAAGGCTCCGCTTGTGCATAGACATGTTGTTTTTGGACTCTGCTTAGTTTAATGCGATTAACTGCATTTTCCACGGCCGTCCACCAGACAACCACCCCGTAAGTAAGTATCGGTCTTATGACCGAGATGTATAGCCAGTGGGTTATGCGAGGTTGAAGGCCCCATTTGTTCCCAATGGCTTTTTTGCAAGAGAATAAAGCTATTGTAGCTTTGTTGACTCTTTCTTGAATGTTAGGTTTCCAGTTTAGTTTCCTGTCAAAAATGAGACCCAGATATTTTGCTGTATCAGGGAAAACTAAACTGGTACCGTTTATTGAAGGAGGGTGTATGATTGGAATTTTATATTTCCTGGAAAAGAGGACAAGATCAGTTTTATGGGGGTTTATTCCCAATCCACAGCGATCTGCCCAGCGGGTTAATCTGTTGAGATTTACTTGGAGGAGTTCTTTAATGGTATTAAGATGTTTTCCTGAGACGGCTAGGGCAACGTCAACCGCATAGGCAATCACTCTGCTACCACTCGCTTCCAGGTATATCAGTAGTTCGTTAACTACTAAGTTCGAGAGAGGGGGAGAGAGGACACCACCTTGCGACGTACCTCTGCTGACATATCTTTTAGCAGAAGTCTCACCCAGTTTGGAGTTGATTACCCTGCTTTTTAGCATTAGAACGATCAACTCCCCAAGTGAGTCGTCTACCTGCAGAGTGGACAGCGCAGTCGTTATTGCGGATGTGTTGACGTTGTTAAAGGCGCCCTCTATGTCTAGGAAAGCAACCATTGTGTACTCCTTATATTGTAGGGATCGTTCGATGTGGCTAGTCAGAGAGTGCAAAGCCGTTTCCACCGACTTTCCTTTACAGTATTCATGTTGAGCCGTAGACAGAAGTCTTGGATCAACTTTAGCTCGAATATGGATATCAATCAGTCGTTCTAAAGTTTTCAGAAGGAATGATGATAGACTTATTGGTCTGAGGTCCTTTGGGACTACATGAGAACATTTTCCGGCTTTGGGAATGAATACTACATTGACTTCTCTCCATAACGGTGGAATGTGGATAAGTTCTACACGGTTCCTCATAATATTTTCTAACACTGGTAGAATAATATCTGAGGACCTCTGTAGCTCGGCAGGTATTATACCGTCCGGACCAGCAGACTTGTATGGTTTGAAGCCATGCAGCGCCCAGAGCAGTTTGTCTCTATGTATCTATGGTCTGAAAAGGAGTGTTCAGACTATCGTCTGAACCAGTTTGTTAGAATTTGGGTGATGCTGTCGGAGACAAGAGTAATATCTAACAGTTCTTGTCGGTTTCTAGTTATAAAAGTGGGCTCATTGCCAATATTGCAAATTAAGAGGTTAGTACTTGAAATATAGTCTAAAAGTGATTCACCTCTATCATTGATCTCGGTACTGCCTCATACCATGTGATGTTCGTTAGCATCGCATCCGATTATGAGGCCAGTTTGTTGCCTTCCAGCTTCCAGTACCACCCTTTCTAGGTTATCACCAGGGAGAGGGCCCACTTGGTTGTGGCCAAGGTAAGCCGATGCCAGCCAGTTGGAGCCTTTGGCAGTCTCTAGTCTGGCAACGGTTAAATCGGGGTCACTGAGGTTGGGAAGTAGAAATACATTAATGTTACGTTTCACTAATATACACTAATAATATATATAGGTTCTAATCTTACCTTTGTCTCTTGTATAGAGCGGAGGGTATGTGGGTGTCTTAAGTCCACGAACCACGCCTTCTACAATCCATGAATCCTTACCGGAATCCGTATCAAGCACTTTATGTGCACTGGAATCTTGAAATGAAGTTGATGTGATTGCCACCGATTTCAGCAAAACCTTTGATAGAATTTCTCATGGTATAATCCTTCTAAAATTAAAGGCACTTGGTTTCCAAATAAACTTTATAACATGGGTTCAATCCTATTTAAATGAAAGATTTTTCTATGTTCTATTTAGGTCCTTGGTTTCTGACCCAATTAAAGCCCCTTCTGGTGTCCTTCAAGGCAGCCACCTTGGTCCTTTATTATTTATTCTGACCATTAATGATGTTGATTGTATCATTAAAAATTCATACATATCTGTTTACGCAGATGATGTGAAAACATTTAGATATATGTTAGAGCAGCTGTATTATGAAATACAAACACTACGATGTTAGAGCATCTGTGTTAGAGCAGCTGTATATTATGAAATACAAACACCACAATGTTAGGGCATCTGTATTCGGGAAACACATAAAGTGGTAGATAAAGGATACAGGATACTTCATTGTATGTGTGATAATTGAATGAGAGGTAAACACAAGTATCTGCGTTCGGTATTCGAAGTTTCGTGAGAGAGCCGAGCAGACGTGCGGATCGATGCACGGCAGATTATTCGCTTCGAAAAATTATCTATCATCAGAAGTGGGATTCGCTTTTGCCAAATAGTCCTGATATTCAAAAAAAAAACTATTTTAAAATTTAATTTTTTTTATTCATCTCTTTCTTCGGTCAAAAAAAAAAAAAAGGAAGAAACATTCCATACATAGTGTTTGAATATTCGTTTTGCGACTCAAAAACAACAAAAGTAGTAATCATAATACCAGGTGCGCTTGATCGCGACGACGTGGCGACTGTGTGGTGAGCCGGTGTGGGTCGACGACGACGTGAATGTGTTGTGTGTTAAACTTGAACAGACGTGTCGTTTGGGTTAAAAGAAAAAAAAAAAACAAAAAAAAAGAGGAGGACGCTATATAACTGCTAAGGGTAAGTTGCTGACGTTGCCAATACTTTTGTTTTTGTTGAATATGCCGAAAGATAACGTTGATACTGGGACCGAAGATGAAGGGAATGGAAATATGGTTATAACTGCTGACGCTATCGGTAAGATTCTGCAAGCAGCTCGGAAGGAAAAAGATGACACAGTAGGTTTTCCGTGCTTCGATCCTGACCACTCAAGGGTCGACATTGGGAAGTGGTGCGCCGATATAAACACCAGAATCGAGAGGGACCGAATGCAGGATTATGATATTATACCGAGGGTGCAAACTGCTCTGTTAGGCAGGGGTAAAATATGGTATAATGAGTATGGATACCAGATGTATACATGGAAAGAGCTTTCCTCATCTCTCTTACACCCATTCTCAAGTGGAACAAATGTAATTGATCAACTCCGAACCGTCGCAAACATAGAAAGTGAATCTTTCAATTCCTATTCGGACTTTGTTATGGAAAAAATTGGACAAATAAATCGTTTACCATTCCCTATACCAGAGGACAAAACGGTTAAAATAATTATAGGCTGCATTTCGGATATAAGTCTAAGAAACTCACTGATGTTCGTCATGCCCAAATCAGTCCAAGATCTAACAGAACACTTGATGTCCATACGTGAAAGACCTCGCAAAAAATATAGGGAACATGATAATAAAAGAAAAATAGAACTGTCTCCCACTACCTCCAAGCGACATCGTTTTCAGGTTGACAAGCGTTGTTATGGGTGCGGGCGTACGGGTCACCTCCGAGCAAATTGTCCTCAAAAATTTCCTTCGGAAAAGAATGACTTAAACGCTTTAAAAGAAACTTTTCCAAAAACAGTTAGAGACAAGTGTACACATTGCGGCAAAGCTGGACACAAAGAAGAATCTTGTTGGTCAAAACAAAGAGCAGAAAATAAAAGGGTTAGTTATTGTTCTGGAATGATGGTTCCCGAAAATAAAACCATTGTATCAGTTAATGGGAAAAAGTATAGCTGTCTTTTAGATACTGGATCGGATTGCTCCCTAATCAGGGCAGATTTGGTTAATGAAATATCTGTTCCCAAACAAAAAGATCCTATTTCGGTTCAGGGTATTTTAAGGGACTCAATATTGTTAGGGGAAAAGGTAGTTTTACATGTCCAATTTGAAGACGTGGAAGTAAAAGTTGCTTTTTACCTTATCGATCATGATTATTTTAAAACCGAAATGCTTGTTGGACGGGATGTACTCAACGACCCGTCTTTAGAAATAAAAATGGATACTCATGGCTCAATACTCAGAAAAAAACCGGAAATATGTTTTTGTTCAACCGCTGTAAAAAGCTCATCTAAGTTTGATCACTCTCTTCAACTCCAACAAAGTAAACAAGAACAGATTCTCCAAAAATATTCAAAATTTATTGTTAAAGGATATCCTACGGAAGTAGTTAAAACCGGCTCATTAGAAATTCGACTAGAAAAGGAAGCCATAATACATTATAGGCCATACCGTTTAGCAATGTCAGAGCGGGTCATAGTCAAAGATATAGTAAACGATCTTAAGGCTCATAATATTATTCGCGATAGTAATTCTCCATTCGCTAGCCCAATTGTACTGGTGGCAAAGAAGAATAGTCAACATAGACTATGTGTCGATTATAGAGCATTGAACCGCGTGACTGTTAAAGATCGCTACCCATTACCCAGGATTGAAGACCAGTTGGACCAGCTCGCAGGAAACCACTTCTTCACTTCGTTGGATATGGCTTCTGGTTTTCATCAGATCCCGATTGCAGATAACTCGATAGAAAAAACAGCCTTCGTGACCCCTGATGGCCAATTCGAATATTTACGGATGCCATTCGGGCTGGCCAATGCCCCAGCAGTGTTCCAGCGTGCCATAAACAAAGCATTGGGACATCTTAAAGATGACGTCGCTTTGGTATATTTAGATGATGTCCTTATACCATCTAAAACAATTGACGAGGGAATAAAACGGTTGGACTTAATCCTTGATGCCCTGACTAATAATGGATTTTCTTTGAACATGGAGAAATGCAAGTTCCTTCAAAATCAAATTGAATATCTCGGACGATAGATCTCCGCAGATGGAATTCGACCTAGTAAAAGAAAGATAGATTCACTCACAAATACACCTGTCCCTAGCAGCGTTAAACAAGTCAGACAATTCATGGGCTTAGCAAACTATTTCAGAAAGTTCGTACCAGAATTTGCAGCCAAAACTCAATGTATCACTGCATTAACAAAAAATAATGTAAAATACGAATGGACAACCGAATGCGAAGAAGCAAAACAGTATATTATTAAGGAGCTAACAAAAAGACCATTATTGAGTATATTTGATCCAAATTTACCAACAGAACTTCACACAGATGCAAGTTCAATAGGATACGGAGCTATACTCTTCCAAAAAATTAATGACAAACGGCACGTTGTGGCATATTACAGTCAAGCAACAAAACCGTATGAAGAAAAGTACCATAGCTATGAGCTGGAAACGCTAGCTGTAGTGAATGCGATAAAACACTTCAGAACTTACCTGTTAGGTATCAAGTTTACCCTGGTTACAGACTGCAACGCTTTAAAAGCTACTAAAGAAAAAAAGGATCTCTTACCACGAATTGCCAGGTGGTGGATTTATCTCCAAGACTTTGATTTCAACATTGTATACAAAAAAGGCAGTTCTATGCAACACGCGGATTATTTAAGCCGAAACCTTCCAGTTAAAAAATGTTGTCACATAAATAGCTTGGCAGAAAATTGGTTACAAATTGAGCAAGCTGAAGATCAAGAAGTTGTAGAAATTGTTGGAAAAATTAAAAATAATGACAAAGACACCAAGCTGAATTATGTTTTCAGGAATAATCTTTTGTACCGAAAAACTAAAAATGGAGAACAACTATTTGTTCCTCAAAAATGTCGGTTAAGTTTAATGAGACGCTACCATGAGGACAATTGCCATATTGGGTGGGAAAAGACGTTATTAAAAATGAGTCAACACTTTTGGATGCCTAAGATGACCAGAAATGTACGAAAATTTGTCGAATCATGTTTGATTTGTCGCCAAAAGACCATCGGGAAAAAAACAAGTTGAGCTACACCCAATCGAAAAGACAGCAGTACCCTTCCATACTATTCATGTCGACTGTATGGGTCCTTTTCACGGAAAAGATAAGGAAGACGGTCGTTACCTTTTAGTAATTATTGATGCGTTCTCTAAGTTTGCTTTACTACTACCCTGTAAGAGTTTAAAAGCCGACGAGACTGTTCGTCATTTGAACAACTTTGTTATGCTATTTGGAGTACCACTTAGGGTTATAAGCGACAAAGGAACAAATTTCACCAGCGAACTTTTTCAAAACTTTTGCAAGTCGTTTGGCGTGGAACATCACACAATAGCATCAGGCACTAGTCGGGCAAACGGCCAGGTCGAGCGATATGTAGACACAATAGCTGATTTATTAAGAACCAACTTAGAAGTGAACTTTGAATGGACCAGTTTCGTCAGTCGGGTTCAGCTAGCATTAAACACCACCGCTAATAAAACAACGGGACTATCACCATTGAAAGTTCTTACTGGTATCGAAGGACGAACTCCGGAAATTAGCGCACTATTATCACAACTAAATATACAACCTGAATATGAAGATATCGCAGCCATACGTGCGTTGGCAGACGTAAGAATAAAAGAAAATGCGGGTAGAATGAAAACAAGATTCGATAGGAACAAGTGCAAACCTTCGCGATTAGAAATCGGTACAAGGGTAGTGTACAAAAGCCCCCAAATCAGGAAATCAAAATTGGAAGTACATTTTCACGGACCATATGAGGTTATTGGGATTTTAAAAAAATGACCGTTATAAACTAAAGAAGAAAGGAAGTAGAACAGCCACAATCGCTTCAAGGGAAGCCATACGTCCTGTTGTTGGAAATGAAATCGAATAAGTTAGAAGGTAATGATATTTAGATTTGCATGCTATTAAGATTTTTCTTTTTTTTTGTTAACGTAGACAAGATTTCTTGAACTTGGTCTCTGAGTTCTGCTTTTCGTTCATGTTGTTGAGCGGACTTCTAGACAAGCTTAAAATTGCCTCTGAGCTATTGGTCTGTATCATGGCGAACGATAAGTCGAAGCAAGCTAAACTTCTAAGATTTCCTCTGAGCTACTCCATTGGTTGATCTGGAAAGAAACCTCTGAGCCTTTTCATACAGATTGATATGAATGGTGTGGATAAGCTTAAGATTGCCTCTGAGCTACTCCATTGGTTGATCTGGGAAAAGAACAAGTTTCTGAATTAAAAACAAAATTATTATGCTGTTGGAACAAAACATGAACTGATAAGTTGTGTTGTGTTGTTGTTGTGTTATTTCACAGGTGATGAGACGAAGTATAGAAAAAAAAAAGAGGAAAATTCGATGGAATGACATTTGATGTGATTAAGAAATTACTCAACGCTATAATACCGAAGCTAATAGAAAAAAAAAAAAAAAGAAAAAAAAATTTGTTTATTTTTTTTTGTTGTACCAATGAAATAATAAAATTTTAAGTTAATTTGAATAATTTTTGAAAAAAAGTTAATTCGCTGTAAGTTTCTGTTTTATTCATCGAGAGCGATGAACTTGCAGGATGGCCGTGTTAGAGCAGCTGTATTATGAAATACAAACACTACGATGTTAGAGCATCTGTGTTAGAGCAGCTGTATATTATGAAATACAAACACCACAATGTTAGGGCATCTGTATTCGGGAAACACATAAAGTGGTAGATAAAGGATACAGGATACTTCATTGTATGTGTGATAATTGAATGAGAGGTAAACACAAGTATCTGCGTTCGGTATTCGAAGTTTCGTGAGAGAGCCGAGCAGACGTGCGGATCGATGCACGGCAGATTATTCGCTTCGAAAAATTATCTATCATATATTGTATATCATCTTAATCAGACAGCTTACCACTGCAGCAAGATCTAGACAGATTTTGTACTTTGGGTCAGAAGAATTTTCTTGAGCCCCCCCCCCCCCCCCTACTTCACCCCACTGCTATGTAATCTTTAATCTACCTGTTCCCTTAGTGAATAAGTTGCGTGATTTATATTTTGTGATTTCACATTGATAATATTGTGATAACCACTTAAATGTGAGCAGCGACATCTAGCAGAAAATGTCGAAGACCAGAAGATTTCGATATTGGAATAACAAAGTCTCGACTGGAGAGTGGAATCGAATTTTCTAGCAAATTGGAAATTGTATGGGACGCTGGATGGCGAGGATTGTTCTCGAAGTATGTCATTCGAGTATAAATACCAGCATCCCAAAGGTATGCAAGTCAGTTCTAAAGTGTAATTTGAAGTGTTAATTAGGAGAAGTGATTAAGTGGTTTAAGTAAAAGATAAGAAAAGTATAAGCGGTTGAGAAATTGGATTGTACTGAGAGAAACAATTAAATAGTGAATTGTAACTGTACTGAATAAAGGGATTTGTATTGAAAATAATAAGTTCTATTATTTGTACCCACACAAACATTTTACAATATAATAAAAAAAAGCCAACTCTGCCCCTGGCTTCATCAAGCGCTGGTCGAAGGAGTTTTCCAATCCTTATGTTACCAAATCTCTTTACATAACATTTGCTAGGCCTCTTCTTGAATATTCAAGCCAAGTTTAGTCACCCTACTACAAAACTCACATCCTCCGGACAGAAGCTGTCCAACGCAGGTTATTAGGGTTTGCTTTACGTGATCTTCCCAGGGATGATAGCCAAAACTTACCATCTTACACTGACCTGCTGAAACTTATAAATTTACAACCCCTTTCTACATGCCGAAATGTTGCCGACATTCTCTTTATTCATCAAATTTTGGTAATATCGATTGTCCTTCCTTACTTCAACTTATTTCTTTTAACACCAATCCACGCAATCGTAGGTCTGTGCCACTTTTCCGGCTCAATGTTCACAGAACGAATTACGGACACCTGGAGCCAATGTCTAGGATGCTTCGCGAAGTTAACGATATTCTGCCTCTCCTCGAGTATGATCTCAGCAAACCCTCCCTCAAGAATATTCTTATTTCCACCTATGCCTCACGTCTTAACTTTCTTTAACCGCTCCCACCCTTTAGTTTTTAAGTAAAAATGTCAGTTTTAAGTGTGTATATGCTTGAAATAAGCTTTAATAAATCTCTCCGGGGTTCACCCGGGCCGCAAATCAAAAGCAAATTTTCTGGGTTTAGTTTTAAATGGGCGCTTCGTAGCCTTTCAAGCACTTCTTTTAGATTTTGGCGACGCTCTTTGAACATTCTGCCTATACGATAACATCGTCCAGATACACTAGGCAGGTTTTCCACGTGAATTCTGGCGTTGTTTACTCCATTAATCGCTCGAAGGAGCATTGCACAGTTAAAACGGCATCACCGTAAACTGATAAAGACAGCTTCCTGTAGTGAAAGCCGTTTTCTCATGACGTTTTCGATCAATCTCCACCTGTCAGTAACCGCACTTCAGGTCTAGTATTGAGCACCATTTCACTCCAGAAAGAGTATCCAAAGTGTCGTCAATTCTTGGTAGTGGGTATCCTTTTTGGTGACATCTTTGAAACGTCGATAGCCGACACAAAACCTCGTGCTGCCGTATTGATTATTCGCGAGGACCACTGGTCTGGACTCTGCGATTCTTCACTCAACCCCTCAACTTTCATTTTAGACACCATTTCGGCAACTTATGTTTGCTTTGCTAATGGGAGACACGTTGCAGGTTCCGGATTGGTAGGGCGTCTCCGGTGTCAATGTGGTGTTGAACAAGTCCATATTCTCCGTCTTGTGTAGCAAATATGTCAGCGTACCCACCGATTAGTTCGTACGACAGGATACGCTGCTTTTGAAATTACAGAGGCTGGGGATTTTGTTTTTGATGTTCATACTCTGTACACTCGCAACCGGTGTTGCTCAACATGTTTTCATTACGGTCCATATAGCCTCAATAGAATCCTTACAGGAACCATGTGGTTCTTTGGTTCCACTAAGATCTTTCCCACCATGAAGTCTCTCCTGTTTTCTAGCTCCATCAAATAGAATCGGTGGCTACCAGGAGAATTTTCCATTTTTGCCCAAGCAATTGCTTCCGACGAAGGCTCTAGAATCTGATTTCTGCAGATGGCCCCTTTGAAGATGGAAGTGTTGGCGTTTCCGCATTTCAGAGTGTCTACCCCAAGGTCCACTACTAGTCCATGTTGTTTCAAAAAATCTGTACAAATAATGCACTCGTCACATATGTATGTACGAGTATGTCAGCACCCAGAAAAACGTGAGAGAAGTCCAGTATTTTTATGCGGACTTTACCATATACCTTAGCTGTTTCTCCCGTAGCTGTTCTTAAGCTGTAACTGCCGGTATTATGTAAACAAGATTTCTGCACCAGATCCCTACTGATCATTGAAGCCGTGGTACCAGTGTATATTTTTGCCATTAATTTGTCCTTTCCACTGACTACTTAAACGATATCACGATATCAATGTATCGTTTTGCTAGCGAGACTTGGATTATGGTCCTAGGGCCGTCGACTCCTGCTAACAATTTCTGCCCCACAAGGGAAGTTTGACGGGTTCTTGACAGCCGTTTTTGTCGGTTTCTTCCTCTATTTGCTTGTTACCCCAGTGGGTTCAGCCTTTTCGTCGCACCGATTCTTTACACTGCCTTTGAAGGTGTCCTATTTTATTGCAGTTCCAGCAGCGCATTCTTCGTCTATCCAGTGGAGTATCTCGTTCCTCGGCACTAAGCCTTGCGCAGGAGCATTCAACAGATGCTAGTTCCCTGACGAAATGTGTTCCTTTGGATGCCTGATTTTCTGCTTCCATTGCCAAAGCGAAGACAAGTGCTTCAACAAGGATTCTTTTCCCGGCCATGCTCACTGCTGACTATAGCTTCGTATCTGCAAAAAATCTAATGAATGCGCACTTTGCCATTTCGTCGATAATTTCCTGGCCTGCGGTGGGGTATGATAAATGTGCCAGTCTCTCCTCGTTGCTGCATTCGGCTTTGCAATAGGATCTTGTAAACCTCCTGCATGTGGCTATCGCCGAAGCGTTTCTCGATAGCCTGTATTAAAGTCCGTAATCTTTATGCTTTTCGATGTCTATTGTTTACAATAATTCTGCTGCAGGACCGTTCAAGGCCATTGCTAGGGCAAGGCACTTCTCCGCATTGTCCCAGTCGTTCTCACAGCCAGCCATTTCAAACGGCTTCCTATAGGTAGACTATGAGGTATGGGCATCGAATGTGGGACGCTTCAACTCTTTTCTCCTTGGACCAGTTGAAGAACATTCTTGGAATTTCTGTTTTCGCACTGTATCGATCTCAAGTCTGCTGTCCATTTGTTCGAATTTTTCATCAACATTCTTCTCAATTCTATCAAATTTGTCATCAGTTTCTTCGAACTTTTCCTGTTCCTTTGTTCTACCAGATTATTCTTTTGTCCATCCATTTTCTGTTGAAAGCCCTGTAGGCCATTCTTTTGTTCATCGAATTTTGGTTCAATGCTGTTCGTCTGTTCCTTCAGATTTGACAAGAGGAGTTGTATTATCGCAACTATGTCGCTGCAAGTACTCATTTGATCTTCATCGTCAACGTCAAAGGAGTATGTATCTGGATCATGTCCCTCGTTGTTCAAAGTATCCTGAAGTCGGAGCACCACGTCACTTTTTCCTCCACTGGCGCTGAGGTGTCTCTTGTTCAACTCGGATTTGAGTTGGACGAGGGTCAACTGTAATAGTTTTCGACCCATTCTAGCTTTTTCAAACAGTCAGAAAACACTTTTTTTTTTTTGTTTACACACAATAAGTCCTATCCCACTTCTGACACCAATGTAAAATGTTTCTGTGGGTACAAATGAACTTATTCTTTTCAATACAAATCCCTTTATTCAGTACAGTTACAATTCACTATTTAATTGTTTCTCTCAGTACAATCCAATTTATCAACCGCTTATACTTTTCTTATCTTTTACTTAAACCACTTAATCACTTCTCCTAATTAACACTTCAGATTTCACTTTAGAACTGATTTGCATACCTTGGGGATGCTGGTATTTATACTCGAATGACATACTTCGAGAACAATCCTCGCCATCCAGCGTCCCATACAATTTCCAATTTGCTAGAAAATTCGATTCCACTCTCCAGTCATCAATGGTCGAGACTTTGTTATTCAAGTATCGAAATCTTCTGGTGTTCGAGTATCGACATCTTCTGCTCTGTAAATGTAGATGCCGCTGCTCACATTTAAGTGGTTATCACAGTATATTAGGAGTTATATTTGACTCTAAATTTAGTTTTAATGAACATTGTAAATCATTAAAAAAAAGCTTAGTTACCAGACTAAATGTAATTAAGTATTTATCATCACCAAATGGTTATTCCCATACAAACAGTATTGTGATAACCACTCAAATGTGAGCAGCGACATCTAGCAGGAAACTCGAAGACTAGAAGGTTTCGATACTGGATTAGCAACTGGAGAGTAGAATCGAATTTTCTAGCAAATTGGAAATTGTATGGGACGCTGGATGGCGAGGATTGTTCTCGAAGTATGTCATTCGAGTATAAATACCAGCATCCCAAAGGTATGCAAATCAGTTCCAAAGTTGAATTTGAAGTGTTAATTAGAAGTGATTAAGTGGTTTAAGTAAAGAAAAGTATAAGTGGTTGAGAAATTGAATTGTACTGAGAGAAAGAATTAAATAGTGAATTGTAACTGTACTGAATAAAGGGATTTGTATTGAAAATAATAAGTTCTATTATTTGTACCCACACAAACATTTTACAGTATTATAAGAGTCGGTAAGTCGATAATTTTGTCAAAAATCGACTACGGCCTTGTTATCTGCGGTAAATGCAGTAAATCTTCGCTCTCTACAATTAAACCTGAATATCATGCAGCTCTCAGTTGCGCCCTTAAAGCTTTCAGAACCACTCCCATAAAAAATATTGTGATAACCACTTAAATGTGAGCAGCGACATCTGGATTCACAGAGCAGAAGATGTCGATACTCGAAGACCACAAGATTTCGATACTTGAATAATAAAGTCTCGACCATTGATGACTGGCGAGTGGAATCGAATTTTCTAGCAAATTGGAAATTGTATGGGACGCTGGATGGCGAGGATTGTTCTCGAAGTATGTCATTCGAGTATAAATACCAGCATCCCAAAGGTATGCAAATCAGTTCTAAAGTGTAATTTGAAGTGTTAATTAGGAGAAGTGATTAAGTGGTTTAAGTAAAAGATAAGAAACGTATAAGCGGTTGAGAAATTGGATTGTATTGAGAGAAACAATTAAATAGTCAATTGTAACTGTACTGAATAAAGCAGTTTGAAATGGCTGCCTGTGCAAACCACTGGGACAATGGGGATAAGTGCTTTGCCCTAACAATGGCCTTGCACGGTCCTGCAGCAGAATTGTTGCAAACAGTAGACATCGAAAAGCATAAAGATTATGTGACTTTAGTGCAGGCTATCGAGAAACGGTTTGGGGACAGCCACATGCAGGAGGTCTACAAGGTCCAGTTGCAAAGCCGAACGCAGCAAAGAGGAGAAACACTGCAGCAGCTCCAAGCAGACGTGAGTAGACTTGCACATCTGTCATACCCCACCGCAGGCCAGGAAATTATCGACGAAATGGCAAAAGATGCATTTATCAGGGGAATTGCAGATTCGAAGCTACAGTCAGCAGTAAGGATGGCCGGGAAAAGAACCCTTGGTGAAGCACTTGCCTTCGCTCTGGCGATGGAAGCAGCCAATCAGGCTTCCAGGGGAACACATTTCGTCAGGGAAGTAGCATCTGTCGAATGCTCCTGCACAAGAATTAGTGCCGAGGAACGAGATACTCGACGGGATAGACGAATAATGCGCTGCTGGAATTGCAATAAAATAGGACACCTTCAAAGGCAGTGTAAAGAACCGGTGCGACGAAAAGACTGCCCTCACTGTGGTGACAAGCAAATAGAGGAAGAAACCCGCAGAAACAGCTATCAAGAAGCCGGTCAACCTTCCCGAAGTCATCAGTCGGGAAATGCTTAAGCACCAAATTCGCGGGGCAGAAGTTGGTAGCAGGAGTCGACGGCCCCAGGACCATCATCCAAGTCTCGCTGGCAAAACGACGCAGCGAAAGCCTTCTAGTAGAAGTAGTCAGTGGAAAAGAAAAATGGATGGCAACAATAGACACCGGTGCCACGGCCTCAATCATCAAGAGGAATCTTGTGCAGAAGTCTTGGCTGCATAACACCAGCAGCTGCAGCTTGCGAACAGCTACAGGAGCAACGATTAAGGTATATGGCGAAGTCCGCATAAAAATCCAACTGGCCGGAATAACATTCACTCACGCGTTTCTGGTAGCTGACATATGTGACGAGTGCATCATTGGTACAGACTTCATGAGAGAACATGGACTTGTAGTCGACTTGGGGGCACAAACCCTGAAATACGGAAACATGGAGATACCAATGATATACGGAAACGCCAATACCACAGTCTCAAATGTCGCCATCTGCAGCAATCAGAGTCTAGAGCCTTCGTCAGAAGCAATTTTGTGGGCAAAAGTGGAAGGTGGTCCTGGTAGCCACCGATTCTATTTGATGGAGCCGGAAAAGAAAAGAGACTTCATGGTGGGAAAGACCTTAGTGGAGCCAAAGAACAACATGGTCCCTGTAAGGATTCTAAATCCAAAGACATTCAGTGTAAAGGTGAAAAAGGGGGAGATAGTGGGAAAATGCGTACCTGTTGAGGCTATATCGACCACAACGGAAAAAAAGTGTGCAAAACCGGTCACAACAGTTCAGAGCATAAAAATCAAGAACAAAATTCTCAGCCTCTGTAATCTGGACGAAGGTCAGCGAATCCTGGCAGAAAAACTAATCGGTGAGTACGCTGATATATTTGCTACACAAGACGGAGAATATGGACGTACGCATATTGTTCAACACCACATTGACACCGGAGACGCTCGACCAATCCGTCAACCTGCAAGGCGTCTTCCATTGGCAAAGCAAACAGAAGTTGCCGAAATTATGTCGAAGATGAAAGCTGTGGGAGTGATTGAAGAATCGCAAAGTCCGTGGGCATCTCCAGTGGTCCTCGTGAAGAAGAAAGATGGCAGCACGAGATTTTGTGTAGACTACCGACGTCTCAATGATGTCACTAAAAAGGACAGCTACCCACTTCCGAGAATCGATGACACTTTGGATATGCTTTCTGGAGCGAAATGGTTTTCAACACTTGACTTGAAGAGCGGTTACTGGCAGGTAGAGATAAATCGTGCGGATCGTGAGAAAACTGCCTTCACTACAGGAAGCGGTCTTTGGCAGTTTGCAGTGATGCCGTTTGGACTGTGCAACGCTCCGGCCACCTTCGAGCGACTAATGGAACGAACATTGCAAGGACTCACCTGGAAAACCTGCCAAGTATATTTGGACGACGTTATCGTCATAGGTAAGACGTACGAGGAGCACCGCGAAAATCTAAAAGAAGTGTTTGAGAGGCTACGAAGTGCTCATTTAAAGCTCAACCCAGAAAAGTGTGCCTTGTTTCGTCCGGAAGTAAAATATCTGGGTCACATTATATCAGCGGAAGGAGTAAGAACGGATCCTGACAAAATCGAAGCCGTGAAAAGTTGGCCTTCTCCAAAAGATAAACACCAACTGAGAAGCTTCTTGGGCCTCGCCACGTATTACAGAAGGTTCGTAAAGGATTTTGCTGGCATTGCAAAGAGCCTGCATCAACTTACGGAAAAAGGCCGACAGTTCAGGTGGTCTGGAGAATGCGAAAAAGCATTTCAAGAACTGAAGCGACAGCTGTGCAATGCCCCCATCTTGGGTTACCCGACGCCCGGAAAAATGTTCATCGTGGACGCAGACGCTAGCAATGTTGGGGTCGGAGCTGTGATCTCCCAAGTTCATGACGGTCAAGAGAAAGTGGTCGCATATTACAGCAAAGTACTCTCCAGACCTGAACGGAACTACTGTGTAACCCGGCGCGAGCTTCTGGCTTTAATTCTGGCTACGAAGCATTTCCATAAGTACCTCTATGGACAAAAGTTCATTCTCCGAACAGACCACGCAGCTCTGAAATGGCTACTCCAATTTAAGAACCCTGAAGGCCAAGTTGCAAGATGGATCGAGCAGTTGCAGGGCTACGACTTTGAAGTGCAACACCGCAAGGGAACACTCCACTCAAATGCTGATGCTCTCTCTCGTCGACCGTGCGGAGTAAAATGCGAACACTGCAATCGTAAAGAAGCAAAAGAACAGGCAACTATCCAAATGATCAGGACTGAGCCAATAGAGGGTTGGAGTATAGACGAAATCCGTTCCTCCCAACAGGCAGACAATGACATCGAACCAATATTGGCCTGGAAAGAACACGAGGAAAGACCAAGCTGGCAGCAGATATCAGATCGGAGCCAAACTCTGAAGGCATACTGGGCACAGTGGGACTCGCTTTTTGTGCAAGATGGATTGCTGAAGAGAAAATGGGAAAGTGCAGATGGGACAACATCTCGTATGCAGCTATTTGTGCCACGGTCCAGAGTCAACCAAGTGCTCCATGAAATACATGACGGAATCTCAGGAGGCCATTTGGGAATAAACAAGACGTTGGAAAAGGTAAGGGAACGTTTCTATTGGCTAAGCGCTAAACAAGATGTCGAGAATTGGTGCAAAAAGTGCATAAGATGTGCGGCTACCAAGGGCCCAAAAGTAAAGCCACATGGACAAATGCAACAACACAATGTCGGAGCACCTTTCGAACGAATAGCCATCGACATCGCTGGGCCGTTTCCCGAAACCTTTAATGGAAACCGATATACTCTCGTAGTCATGGATTACTTCAGTAAGTGGCCGGAAGTGTTTGCCATCCCAAATCAAGAGGCTAAAACCGTAGCCGAACAGATAGTCAACAACTGGGTGAGCAGATTTGGGGTACCAATGGAGCTGCACTCTGATCAAGGGCGAAACTTTGAATCAAAAGTCTTCCAGGAAATATGCCAATATTTGGGAATAAGAAAGACAACGCCACTACACCCTCAATCTGATGGAATGGTCGAGCGATTCAATCGGACCTTGAATGAGCATCTATCTAAGGTTGTCAGCAACTGCCAGCGGGATTGGGATCGACACATACCCCTCTTCTTAATGGCCTACCGAAACGCGGTCCATAGCTCAACAGGGCACACACCATCCGAGATCTTATTTGGTCAAACAATTCGGTTGCCGAGTGAAGCAAAATTCGGATCCCCACCGACAGAGCCCAAAGAGGTGAACGAGTACGTGAATGATTTACGCAGCAGGATTCGTAAATTGCATGAAGACACCAGAGAAAAGATGAAGCTAGCAAGCAGCCGCATGAAAACTAGGTACGATATCAAGGCGAAATCTTCCGGTTTCAACGAAGGAGATCTGGTTTGGCTGTATAATCCTCAGCGTAAGAAAGGCAAATCACCAAAATTGCAACAGGACTGGGAAGGTCCATACAAGGTGATAACCCGCATTAATGACGTTGTCTACCGGATCCAGCGTGGGGATCGAGGAAAATTTAAAGTGGTCCATTTGGATAGAATGTCTCATTTCAACGGGATGCTGAATGACGAAGTTGTTCGGGACGAACAACTGTAGGGAGGGAGCAATGTGATAACCACTCAAATGTGAGCAGCGACATCTAGCAGGAAACTCGAAGACTAGAAGGTTTCGATACTGGATTAGCAACTGGAGAGTAGAATCGAATTTTCTAGCAAATTGGAAATTGTATGGGACGCTGGATGGCGAGGATTGTTCTCGAAGTATGTCATTCGAGTATAAATATCAGCATCCCAAAGGTATGCAAATCAGTTCCAAAGTTGAATTTGAAGTGTTAATTAGAAGAAGTGATTAAGTGGTTTAAGTAAAGAAAAGTATAAGTGGTTGAGAAATTGAATTGTACTGAGAGAAAGAATTAAATAGTGAATTGTAACTGTACTGAATAAAGGGATTTGTATTGAAAATAATAAGTTCTATTATTTGTACCCACACAAACATTTTACAGTATTATAAGAGTCGGTAAGTCGATAATTTTGTCAAAAATCGACTACGGCCTTGTTATCTGCGGTAAATGCAGTAAATCTTCGCTCTCTACAATTAAACCTGAATATCATGCAGCTCTCAGTTGCGCCCTTAAAGCTTTCAGAACCACTCCCATAAAAAATATTGTGATAACCACTTAAATGTGAGCAGCGACATCTGGATTCACAGAGCAGAAGATGTCGATACTCGAAGACCACAAGATTTCGATACTTGAATAATAAAGTCTCGACCATTGATGACTGGCGAGTGGAATCGAATTTTCTAGCAAATTGGAAATTGTATGGGACGCTGGATGGCGAGGATTGTTCTCGAAGTATGTCATTCGAGTATAAATACCAGCATCCCAAAGGTATGCAAATCAGTTCTAAAGTGTAATTTGAAGTGTTAATTAGGAGAAGTGATTAAGTGGTTTAAGTAAAAGATAAGAAACGTATAAGCGGTTGAGAAATTGGATTGTATTGAGAGAAACAATTAAATAGTCAATTGTAACTGTACTGAATAAAGCAGTTTGAAATGGCTGCCTGTGCAAACCACTGGGACAATGGGGATAAGTGCTTTGCCCTAACAATGGCCTTGCACGGTCCTGCAGCAGAATTGTTGCAAACAGTAGACATCGAAAAGCATAAAGATTATGTGACTTTAGTACAGGCTATCGAGAAACGGTTTGGTGATAGCCACATGCAGGAGGTCTACAAGGTCCAATTGCAAAGCCGAACGCAGCAACGAGGAGAAACACTTCAGCAGCTCCAAGCAGACGTGAGTAGACTGGCACATCTATCATACTTATCGACGAAATGGCAAAAGATGCATTTATCAGGGGAATTGCAGATTCGAAGCTACAGTCAGCGGTAAGGATGGCCGGGAAAAGAACCCTTGCTGAAGCACTTGCCTTGGCTCTAGCGATGGAAGCAGCCAATCAGGCATCCAGGGGAACACATTTTGTCAGAGAAGTAGCATCTATCGAATGCTCCTGCACAAGAATTAGTGCCGAGGAACGAGATACTCGACGGGATACACGAATAATGCGCTGCTGGAATTGCAATAAAATAGGACATCTTCAAAGGCAGTGTAAAGAACCGGTGCGACGAAGAGACTGCCCTCACTGTGTTGACAAGCAAATAGAGGATGATACCCGCAGAAACAGCTATCAAGAGGCCAGTCAACCTTCCCGAAGCCATCGGTCGGGAAATGCTTAAGCACCAAATTCGCGGGGCAGAAGTTGGTAGCAGGAGTCGACGGCCCCAGGACCATCATCCAAGTCTCGCTGGCAAAACGATGCAGCGAAAGCCTTCTAGTAGAAGTAGTCAGTGGAAAAGAAAAATGGATGGCAACAATAAACACCGGTGCCACGGCCTCAATCATCAGGAGGAATCTTGTGCAGAAGTCTTGGCTGCATAACACTAGCAGTTGCAGCTTGCGAATAGCTACAGGAGCAACGATTAAGGTATATGGTGACATATGTGACGAGTGCATCATTGGTACAGACTTCATGAGAGAACATGGACATGTAGTCGACTTGGGGGCACAAACCCTGAAATACGGAAGCATGGAGATACCAATGATATACGGAAACGCCAATACCTCAGTCTCAAATGTCGTCATCTGTAGCAATCTGAGTCTAGAGCCTTCGTCGGAAGCAATATTTTGGGCAAAAGTGGAAGGTGGTCCTGGTAGCCACCGATTCTATTTGATGGAGCCAGAAAAGAGAAGAGACTTCATGGTGGGAAAGACCTTAGTGGAGCCAAAGAACAACATGGTCCCTGTAAGGATTCTAAATCCAAAGACATTCAGTGTAAAGGTGAAAAAGGGAGAGATAGTGGGAAAATGCGTACCTGTTGAGGCTATATCGACCACAACTAAAAAAAAAAGGGTGCAACACCGGTCACAACAGTTCAGAGCATAAAAATCAAGAACAAACTTCTCAGCCTCTGTAATCTAGACGAAGAATCCTGGCAGAAAAACTAATCGGTGAGTACGCTGATATTTGCTACACAAGACAATGGCCTTGCACGGTCCTGCAGCAGAATTGTTGCAAACAGTAGACATCGAAAAGCATAAAGATTATGTGACTTTAGTGCAGGCTATCGAGAAACGGTTTGTGGATAGACACATGCAGGAGGTCTACAAGGTCCAATTGCAAAGCCGAACGCACCAACGAGGAGAAACACTGCAGACGTGAGTAGACTGACACATCTATCATACCCCACCGCAGGACAGGAAATTATCGACGAAATGGCAAAAGATGCATTTATCAGGGGAATTGCAGATTCGAAGCTACAGTCAGCAGTAAGGATGGCCGGGAAAAGAACCCTTGCTGAAGCCCTTTCTGAAGCACGTGCCTTCGCTCTGGCGATGGAAGCAGCCAATCAGGCTTCCAGGGGAACACATTTCGTCAGGGAAGTAGCATCTATCGAATGCTCCTGCACAAGAATTAGTGCCGAGGAACGAGATACTCGACGGGATAGACGAATAATGCGCTGCTGGAATTTCAATAAAATAGGACACCTTCAAAGGCAGTGTCAAGAACCGATGCGACGAAAAGACTGCCCTCGCTGTGGTGACAAGCAAATAGAGGAAGAAACCCACAGAAACAGCTATCAAGAAGCCGGTCAACCTTCCCAAAGCCATCAGTCGAGAAATGCTTAAGCACCAACTTTTCGGGGCAGAAGTTGGTAGCAGGACTCGACGGCCCCAGGACCATCATCCAAGTCTCGCTGGCAAAACGATGCAGCGAAAGCCTTCTAGTAGAAGTAGTCAGTGGAAAAGAAAAATGGATGGCAACAATAAACACCGGTGCCACGGCCTCAATCATCAGGAGGAATCTTGTGCAGAAGTCTTGGCTGCATAACACTAGCAGTTGCAGCTTGCGAACAGCTACAGGAGCAACGATTAAGGTGACGTCCGCATAAAAATCCAACTGTCCGGAATAACATTCAGTCACGCGTTTCTGGTAGCTGACATATGTGACGAGTGCATCATTGGTACAGACTTCATGAGAGAACATGGACTTGTAGTCAACTTGGGGGCACAAACCCTGAAATACGGAAACATGGAGCAATTTTGTGGGCAAAAGTGGAAGGTGGTCCTGGTAGCCACCGATTCTATTTGATGGAGCCAGAAAAGAGAAGAGACTTCATGGTGGGAAAGACCTTAGTGGAGCCAAAGAACAAAATGGTCCCTGTAAGGATTCTAAATCCAAAGACATTCGGTGTAAAGGTGAAAAAGGGGGAGATAGTGGGAAAATGCGCACCTGTTGAGGCTATATCGACCACAACGGAAAAAAGGGTGCAACACCGGTCACAACAGTTCAGAGCATAAAAATCAAGAACAAACTTCTCAGCCTCTGTAATCTGGACGAAGATCAGCGAATCCTGGCAGAAAAACTAATCGGTGAGTACGCTGATATATTTGCTGCACAAGACGGAGAATATGGACGGACGCATATTGTTCAACACCACACTGACACCGGAGACGCTCGACCAATCCGTCAAGCTGCAAGGCGTCTTCCATTGGCAAAGCAAACAGAAGTTGCCGAAATGATGTCGAAGATGGAAGCTGAGGGAGTGATTGAAGACTCGCAAAGTCCGTGGGCATCTCCAGCGGTCCTCGTGAAGAAGAAAGATGGCAGCACGAGATTTTGTGTAGACTACCGACGTCTCAATGATGTCACTAAAAAGGACAGCTACCCACTTCCGAGAATCGATGACACTTTGGACATGCTTTCTGAAGCTAAATGGTTTTCAACTCTTGACTTAAAGAGCGGTTACTGGCAGGTAGAGATAAATCGTACGGATCGTGAGAAACCTGCCTTCACTACAGGAAGCGGTCTTTGGCAGTTTGCAGTGATGCCGTTTGGACTGTGCAACGCTCCGGCCACCTTCGAGCGACTAATGGAACGAACATTACAAGGACTCACCTGTAAAACCTGCCTAGTATATTTGGACGACGTTACCGTCATAGGTAAGACGTTTGAGGAGCACCGCGAAAATCTAAAAGAAGTGTTTGAGAGGCTGCGAAGTGCTCATTTAAAGCTCAACCCAGAAAAGTGCGCCTTGTTTCGTCCGGAAGTAAAATATCTGGGTCACATTATATCAGCGGAAGGAGTAAAAACGGATCCTGACAAAATCGAAGCCGTGAAAAATTGGCATTCTCTAAAAGATAAACACCAACTGAGAAGCTTCTTGGGACTCGTCACATATTACAGAAGGTTCGTAACGGAAAAACGGATCAGGACTGAGCCAATAGAGGGTTGGAGTATATACGAAATTCGTTCCTCGTTCTCGTTCGTTCTCCCAACAGGCGGACAATAACATCGAACCAATATTGGCCTGGAAGGAACACGAGGAAAGACCAAGCTGGCAGCAGATATCAGATCGGAGTCAAACTCTGAAGGCATACTGGGCACAGTGGGACACGCTTTTTGTGCAAGATGGATTGCTGAAGAGAAAATGGGAAAGTGCAGATGGGATAACATTTCGTATGCAGCTAATAGTGCCGCGGTCCAGAGTCAGCCAAGTACTCCATGAAATACATGACGGAATCTCAGGAGGCCATTTGGGAATAAACAAGACGTTGGAAAAGGTAAGGGAACGTTTCTATTGGCTAAGCGCTAAACAAGATGTCGAGAATTGGTACAAAAAGTGCATAAGATGTGCGGCTACCAAGGGTCCAAAAGTAAAGCCACATTGACAAATGCAACAATACAATGTCGGAGCACCTTTCGAACGAATAGCCATCGACATCGCTGGGCCGTTTCCCGAAACCTTTAATGGTAACCGGTATACCCTTGTGGTCATGGATTATTTCAGTAAGTGGCCGGAAGTGTTTGCCATCCCAAATCAAGAGGCTAAGACCGTAGCCGAACAGATAGTCAACAACTGGGTGAGCAGATTTGGGGTACCAATGGAGCTGCACTCTGATCAAGGGCGAAACTTTGAATCAAAAGTCTTCCAGGAAATATGCCAATATTTGGGAATAAGAAAGACAAGGACAACGCCACTACACCCTCAATCTGATGGAATGGTCGAGCGATTCAATCGGACCTTGAATGAGCATCTATCTAAGGTTGTCAGCAACTGCCAGCGGGATTGGGATCGACACATACCCCTCTTCTTAATGGCCTACCGAAACGCGGTCCATAGCTCAACAGGGCACACACCATCCGAGATCTTATTTGGTCAAACAATTCGGTTGCCAAGTGAAGCAAAATTCGGATCCCCACCGACGGAGCCCAAAGAGGTGAACGAGTACGTGAATGACTTACGCAGCAGGATTCGTAAATTGCATGAAGACACCAGAGAAAAGATGAAGCTAGCAAGCAGCCGCATGAAAACTAGGTACGATATCAAGGCGAAATCTTCCGGTTTCAACGAAGGAGATCTGGTTTGGCTGTATAATCCTCAGCGTAAGAAAGGCAAATCACCAAAATTGCAACAGGACTGGGAAGGTCCATACAAGGTCATAACCCGCACTAATGACGTTGTTTACCGGATCCAGCGTGGGGATCGAGGAAAATTGAAAGTGGTCCATTTGGATAGAATGTGTCATTTCAACGGGATGCTGAATGACGAAGTTGTTCGGGACGAACTACTGTAGAGAGGGAGCAATGTGATAACCACTTAAATGTGAGCAGAAGATTTACAGATTTACCAGATTTACATCTGGATTTACAGAGCAGAAGATGTCGATACTCGAAGACCACAAGATTTCGATACTTGAATAATAAAGTCTCGACCATTGATGACTGGAGAGTGGAATCGAATTTTCTAGCAAATTGGAAATTGTATGGGACGCTGGATGGCGAGGATTGTTCCCGAAGTATGTCATTCGAGTATAAATACCAGCATCCCAAAGGTATGCAAATCAGTTCTAAAGTGTAATTTGAAGTGTTAATTAGGAGAAGTGATTAAGTGGTTTAAGTAAAAGATAAGAAACGTATAAGCGGTTGAGAAATTGGATTGTATTGAGAGAAACAATTAAATAGTCAATTGTAACTGTACTGAATAAAGCTATTTCTATTGAAAAGAATAAGTTCTATCATTTGTACCCACACAATCATTTTACAATATGTTAACAGAAGGTGGTCTTCTATCGATCGAACAACGGATCAACTATCTAACCGCACTCCTCTTACCGAAGATCTTATCATCACAAAAATCGCCAATAACATCCGACGCTAAAAAAATATTATCCCGTAAAAGGGTTTCAAAACGACCGTCTACTATGTGCAACGCAATCTCCGCAGCCAAAGACTTCAACATCTCCTTCAACCTTCATACCCACAGGACACCGACCCACCCACCATGGCAATTCAATTAGACCCAGAATCTATAGTTACTGATCTACATGCATTCCAAAAAAACTCGACACATAGCGACATATACAAAGCATTGTTCTCTGAAATATCCAACCAATTCAAGAACCAAAATTGGAAACTTGTTTTTACAGACGCTTCTAAGACAGAACACTGCACTTCCTTTGCTGTTGTCAATGAAAGCAACAGGGTCCTCACAAAGGGTTTGTTGCCTCATTTCGCTTCAATCTTCACCGCTGAAGCTAGAGCGATACTTCAAGCTACAATAGTTGCCGGGGAAAAAACCACACTTGTTTGTACAGATAGCTTATCTACCTTAGAAGCTTTAAAAAAACATCAACAATAATTGTGAAACTATCGAAGCCATCAGGGATAAACTGATACAATACAAAAATTCATTAAAACTTCTTTGGGTACCTGGGCACATGGGAATTCTAGGAAACGAGAACGCTGATCAAGTAGCAAAATTGGCGATTAAAGAACCACTTCAAATGTTCAACTGCCTCAACAGAATAGATCTTCAGAGGGAAATCAAAAGACTTTTTGAAGCTAAAAGGCAAACACTTTGGAAAGACTACACACATCACTACTCATCGATCAACCCCGGAGGCCTTTCGACAATATACCCATCCAGCTGTTCAAAAAAAATGGTAACATGTTTTCTGCGTCTCCGAATGGGACATACCCAAATTACTCATGGGTACCTCCTAAACAAAACCACACCATCCAACTGTCAACTATGCTGCAACAATACACCCCAATCCATGCAACATCTCCTCGACTGCCAGAAGATTAAGGACGCACTCACAAGCACATCTTGCTCTCTTTCACTTAAAGAACTGCTCATGACACCATCAGAAACCAACATCAAGAAAACGTTTATGCTGCTTAAGTATTTAAATTTTATTAATGACATCTAACCAATTATGTATATTATTCTGTTTAATATTATAAGCCCTACAATTATAACTTTATTAACACTATCTATATAATTATATGTATATATATTAGCTGATAATTCTGGTAGCTATGGCTTAGCAAATATTGTTCTTGTAATTTACTTACATAACAATAAAGATTATAATAATAATAATAATTATTTAGTTAAGTACAAAGTTAAGCAGGTGATGCCAAATTAGACAGCTAGAGGCATAATTGGAGAAAGAGTTTTTAATTTTCAACAATTATTCTTGAAGAAGTGAGAACATAGAGAACAAAAATAAAGTAATAAATAATGTTTTGTTAATTCGCTATGTGCGATGTAAATGACAGCCTTAAGACCGCCTATTTTAAAATTTGACAAAATGCAGTGTTTTTATTTTAATAAAGAGTATATCCATATAAATAATATTATATATATGTAAATACATAATATTAATGAAAAATTTTATGAAGAGAAAAAAAAAAAGATTTACACATGTATAGTATGTCTGTCCGCGTACTAAACTACGTAAATCTACGACAAACAGTCCAAAATCCGTTCGCATTTATTTGCAGAAGAGAGCGAATTGAGATAGGAATTCATTTCCCCTCTTTTGTCGATTTGATGGCCTTTACGTTTGGGCAGACAAAAAGCTTTTTTTGTTGTACTCCGATTTTGATTCCAATCGAAAACTAAAAACTTCTTCGGACTTTTATTTTTTAAATATATTTGCTTGGGAATCAATTTGGCCAAACGCAGCCGATTGCACGAGCACAGAAATCTAGTTGAAGACTCAATATTATCTGCCGTTTATACTTATTTATATTTATGTGTTCGTACATTTTGACGTAAAATCCAGGAAAAAAAATTTTGATTCTGAATTGAAAACGAGAAGCAAAATTTTGTTTCTTTAAAAATGAGGGGAAAAAGTTTTATGTCACTTTTGTATTCCGGAACATAAAAAAGCCCTAAGGAAAACGCAATTAATCTAAGAAATTTTTAAAAACTGTCAAACTTTGAAATTTGACATTATTTGAAACTGTCATTGGGTTGCTTTTATTTGTAAATGAAACATTTATTTTACTTTCTTTTGGCAAAAATAAATGAGATTTGAATAGAAGATTAACTAATAATTAAAGTTTCAAATGAAAAAAAGTAGTAGTAGAAGAGCATTTTATTACTAGCACCCTAGGGGCTATTCAAATACATACACATACATATATTTTGATTCTCACAATATTGATTTTGCACTTAAGTTTAGCGAATTCGATAAATTTTTTTTAAAGATATAAAATTTGCCTCGTTTTTTGCGTCAATCAGCAAACCATTAAATAGTTTGAAACCCTTATAAATTAATGAATGTTTTGTATACATACAATACTTAATATATTTGGCAGTCCAAAATAATTACTGTTTCTTAAATCATATGGCTCGACATCTCTTATATATTGCACATACTTTCATGAATATTTTGTTATTAAATTAGTCTTATATAAAAATACTAGGCCTAGCATTGTCATGCAAAAGGATCGGAAAGTGATTATTGGCCAACGCAGGTTGCTTTTCAGCCAATTTGGCATGCAATATGTCGATTTCCTCACAATATTTGATAGTGTTTATCATTTCCCCTGGTTGAAGAAATGAAAAGTGGATTGGTCCTTTCGATGTCCACCACATTGTCACCATAACCTTTTCTGGGTGAAAACCAAGTTGGTGGGGTTTTCGTCTGCATCCAACCACTGCCCAGATCTTTTACCGTTGTCATACGAAATCCACTTTTCATCACATGTGATTATACGGTGCATTTCGGTGTCTTAGGCTCAGTGATGCACAGGTTTCTAAGCTGCGTAGTTTTTGGGCCTCGTTCAATTCATGCGGTACCAACTTGTCGAGTTTTTTCACTTTTCCTATTTGAGATAGGTGTCAACTTATTCTCATGGGGAATACTCCCAGGTTGTGTGCAACGCCCTGCTTCGTTTTTGTTGGGTCTGCATCCGCCGTTTCACGTAAAATGGCGTCGTCAATTAACGTTTCCGGTTTCCCACGCGGTTCATTTTCAAGGCTTAGATCTCCCGAAAGGAACTTACCGAACCAACAGCATACAAATTCCTAGAAAAAAATAACTGTACTTGCAACGAGCCTTAAAAGTCGCACACATCAAACACACATGCCACTTTACCATATACAAAAAAAAGATCAGTGTGTTGTACAGGTGTTCACTCGAGAGCTTCTAATTGAGGACTCAGTGAAAAATCGGACATTTCATGTGGTACAACCTAATACATTAGTTGATTGGCTTTTACCATCAAAGCCCTGGTTAATATGAAAGAAAAACTTTGCTTTGAAGAGGGGAGGGAGGGGGACGATCGCCGAAGACCGCATGTACCTACATATACACTACAGTATGTATCTATCTACAACCGATTTCTACAACTATAATTCAGATATTCTTTTAAACATCACCCAATGAGGTAGAATATAAAACGCGTTTTTTTTAAGGTGTCCCCTGTAGGCATAGTCCTCGCTCTTTGAAAAACAGAAAATAAATAAAAATTCACAAAAAAAATTTAACAAAGTTCTCAGTTGCTCACACTTTTAACTCCACAGAGATCTTTATTGGTTTTCCAAACCGAAAATTTGACTAGACCAATTAAAATGAATTTATAAATGATATAAAGTGTCTGTGCTCATCATCGTTACATTTCATGCTCTCGGAAGCTGACATTTTCAGTGCGGATTTGAGCAAAGCTTCAATCAAGTGTTCTTCGTGTCGTATTTTTGGAAATTGGCTTTCAAAAAGTGTTTGCATACTTTTGACATACGCTTCAAATGCTAGAGAAGGAACAGTTAACTTTCCAAATTCGGATGATGTGTCATGAGTGTTATAAGCTCGTAATTTTATTAACAGGACATGTTCTCGAAATTTGTCTGTTTTGTCTATTATGAACATAGTGCAGTTTTCACAATTAAGTTCTTTATGTGACTTAAAAGCTGCAAACCCGACATAAAATGTAAATGCCGCTTCTTGCAGCTTCTGTGAACATCCTTTGGATACATTGTTGGTATGGTATTCGATACTGCTCAGAATATGTATTTCCATGAAATGATCTTCAGCTGGAGCTTCAGTGTGAAATTCTTCATTGTCATTTAAGATCTTCGCAATATGCTTCGTGCAATAACGACTCAGCCCCAGAATCTTCGTAACTTGAATTTTCTGTTGACTTTAAATTTTTGAAAATAATAAAAACTGAAGGGTTCCGTTCGTATGATCCCCTCTTTGATCAAGCCATTGAAAATAAATTTTCTGCAACATCAGTAGACCTTAAGATGTGCAATTAGAAGGAATTGCTGGTCATTTTTAAGTTTTTCCCATATTCCCATTACGATATTCACTGCCTAGCAGTTTTAATGGACTGCAGAGTCTCGCTATGTAGTGAAATAAGGTGTCGATAAGGGTTGCTTGTATTTAAACTGTAACTGTTCAAGTTGTCGAAAAGATCATTCATTTTTCTTAAAAAAGTTGCGTCTTATCGGCTTCAGATTTAAAACAATTTGCTGACATTGCGTTGAAGACTTCAGCAACAACATTAGCACTACAAACTTGGGTAGCCAATTTCACTGACAATTTTATATGAGTAATTGACAAAAATCACAGATTGAAAATCACAAACAAATTCGCGCTATAATTTTTGTGTCAAACTCGTAAGTACAAAAGTATCTTATCTGCGTGGATACAATGGCAGACATCTAACTGGATGCCTTTGAATACAGCTGTTATTCGGGAGAAGGCATTGCGATTGCTTGAGCGGTTAAAAAGGGAAGAAGGATTTTGATTTACAGAAGAACAGTTTTCGACAAGTATAAGCTAGTTTGACAAATTGAAAAGAAGGCGTAATCTTCACAATCTGAATTTAAAGGAGTAACAGCTAAGCAAAACAAAAGAACGAATGACGAGTTTATTATGCGCAAATGCTGAGGGTGATTTCAGGTGTAAGCCTTTGGTTAATCACACATCCGATCCGAGCATTTCTAAGCCGCATTTGTCTGTTCTCTGGAGGTCGAGCGAAGAATTTTGCAAAAAGTCCAACATTTCCTTCAGAGCCTTACTTGCAGCATATTTAGCAGATTTGCACCCTAACATCAAATCTGTTTTCTTATCTTCGAAAAAAAATCGCTTTAATCCAACCGATAGATCAAGGGGTAATTTCCATTCTTAAGTTAAATTACCTTAAGCACACATTTTCAGAGCTTATCAAAGCATCTGATGAAGAAAATGGCATTGACACCATTCGAAGCTTTTGGAAAAAAATTACAGAGATACAGAGGTTGATATGCAAGGATTAATTCAATTTGGAGGGAAAATTACACAGAGCTAAATCGAGAAGACATAAATTAAATCTTAGACTCTGATGAGCCTGACATGGCTGCAGTAGATATGATTGATTTTTTTTAAACATGATGGACCTCTTGAAAAAAGAGAAGAAGTTTCTAAAATTAATCCTGATGAAGGACTATCAAATAATTTGAAAAGCAACATAAAAGCATCTTTGGAACCTTACAAGGCTTTTTACTTAGTAAAATCTATCGTAAAAACAAAAGGTGCGAGTGTAGTATGTTTGTGTAAGATAAACAAAAAGGAATGTGCTATGTGTGTGTGTATTTTTTTAGCACATTTCTTTCGCTTCATTTTCACTAAGTTTACGTGCAGAAAGATCGTACATTTCCAGGGCTACTGATAGTGTAGCACAGGCTAGGCCGATGGGTTATGGGTTAGGCCGATGAGTTATTCACATCGCAAAGTATCTATTACTCAGTTTATCCGACAGCTCAATTTGCGTTGAAGCAATACGAATTGGTTCAATACCGGTAGAAATGCTGGTGTTTATATGAAATTATCTCAAAATGAGCAAGAGAAAATTGAGAGAAGTTTAACAAACAGCTGGTTGAACCGACACTTCACACTAACACTATAGATTTATTATCTGTGCTAACACTGATACATTGTTCTTATTTCTTTCTCTTTCCAAATATTTCGTTTGCAATCCCACATTTTAAATACACAACTGATTGCCTGCCCGATAATAGAAGAATACATTCTTTTTATTTCTTTGTCTATCCAAATATTTCATTTGCAACCCCTTATTTTAAATACACAACTAATACCTGCCCGATGATGAAAGAATGATGAGAGCGAGAGAGAGTAAAATGTTTCTATGCGATTTGAAAATGTTTCGAAGCGGTTACAAATTTTCAATGCGTTTTATAAGCAGGAATGAACGTATGCGTGTAGAATATTTCAATGCGCTTTGAAGTGATGTTTATTCGAGCGTATTGCTTCAACGCAAATTCAGCTGTCAGATAAACTGGGTATATCTTATGCCTGAAACACATGTGCAGAAAATACTGTGCGTCAATTTTAGAGAACACTGTTTCTTATACGAGCGAACACATGTGCCTGCTGCACACCTTGCGTCGATGCAAGATGTCTTTAAATTGGATGTATCCAGCACGTGTAGTTTTGGTAATTTGACAGTTGGAGCGTCAATTTTGAAAATATATATAATTTAAATTGGTGAAACAATGGAAGAAAAATTAATAGAATTTGTGAGAGAACACAGTTTCCTGTTTGATAAGAAACACAAAAATATATTTTTAAGGGACAAAGCATTTGTCTATTTCCATTCCAGAGGAAAAAAACTGTCATTGTCAAAAAGGTCTTCGATGAACTGTCATAAACCAATTGCACATGTGTTTTCAGTGCGTTGATGCACGCGAACTGCTTGCAGATCGACTGCACATGTGTTTAAGGCATTACTCGATATAGCATTATGTTTGAGTGGGGTGGGTTTGTGCATAGAGGCCTACTGACATGGGATTGGTTGGATTAGAGCGGAAATGTGTATGCCTTATGAGTGCATAGTCCGCTTTCATACGACGCAAGTGTGTTATGCGCATGTTCTGGTTATTTTCTTTTGAATTGTCATTCAGTGATGCGAGCAACTCTACATGAAGACTTTCCCCTTCTTTGAGTTTGCATGTTATTTGACAGTTCTCTTTCATTTCATCTTTGGCGCTCAGTCTTTCATAATTGAAAATGAGCCCCCTTGTTAATTCTTTGGTCCATTTCAGTTCATCCGCTATACTGAAATGTTGTGCTCGTAACACAGCGAAAGAAGTAATGAAGCAAATGCGAAAAAGAAAGAAGAAGGAGAAAAAGAAATGTCAAAAACTTGCAATGAAATTGCTACCCACAGGCAGTGGGAATTTGGTTAATTGGGTATTTTTTGTTTCATTATCCCTCCCTTTTGCACTCACTTGAATCTTTCGAAACATGCGACGTATGAAAGCGGACATATCGAAACTGTTGAGGCAAAAAGAGTGTAATATTTTTGTGGTACTCAGCGACTGATGTTTACTTTGGCCGCTAGAAGCACCACCATCGATTTCCTCAAGTGATAGTACTATTAGTTTCATATACAATGGTAAGAAAGAATGTAGAAAAACTGTCATAAGTTGAAAAGAAAACACTCACAGTTCATGAGTGAAGTACATCTGTTGCAGTTACTAAAATTCTAATTTGTGAATTTGTTGGTAAAACAATTCGGTGATCTACGTTTAATAGTATTTAACGTATTTAACTACGGAATCTATCTGTATTTAATTCATTAGATGGAATTACGAGGGCGGGTCAATAAGTCCGTGACTTTTTGAATTTCTGACCACTTTACTGAAACAGCAACACTGCTCCTGTCAACAGGCATCTGTCAGTTGACTCCTGTCAAAATTTAAACTTGCTGCGTCAGTTAGTTTGTGTTTGACAGCTATTTTTATCAGACTGCTCACTAATTTCTTGCGAAAAAAAACCAAAAAACCAAGACAATGCAAGGGTGCACACATGTGCAGTTGCCATGGCAAAAATCCATGAATTGGGCTATGAATTGCTCCCTCATCCACCCTATTCTCCAGTTTTGGCTCCGAGCGACTACTTCTTGTTCCCAAACCTGAAGAAATGGCTTGGTGGAAAAAGATTTGACTCCAATGATGAAGTCATCTCGCAAACAAAGGCCTATTTTGAGGACCTCGACAAATAATTTTTTTGGAAGGGATAAAAAAATTGGAGAAGCGTTGGACAAAGTGTATAGAGCTCAAGGGAGACTACGTTGAAAAATAAAATTATTTTTTATCAAAAAATCTGTGTTTTATTTCAAAAGCCACGGACTTATTGACCCGGCCTCGTATATATATTATATAACAAAATGTTATCGACTGTTTTTTGTCAACGAACGTAAGCGACGGATTTTATGGGATTCTTCTTTCCGGTAATACGTTAATACCGTCAACGGAACGATGGATTGACGGATTCTAGTCGAGGCTTTAACTCAAGCACTACTTTGATAAAGTTTAGGGGGGTAAGTGAATTCTGTGTCGGACACCGCATCTCTCGTCCAAATACTCATTATTATCCATGAATTCAGCAGTCGAACTAATAACAATAAAATGGAATAGGGACGAAATATTTCGGCTGTGGAAAATGACTTTCCTCGATTTTTATATTTATATTTTTCTTCGTGACTGTCCACCTCTATATACTCTTCTTTCTTCTGGCAATATACTATCGACATAGCAGTTACTCATGAGTAACTAAACAGGGAAAATTATACGCCATAACTCATAAAATAATTTTCTCATTTTATTATTGGATTGGATTTTAGCAATTTCAGCCCAACATCACTTGGGCTAAGGTGCCAACTGTCAAGCTTTCATATGAGTTCTTCAATATATCCAGACGTACGCCGAGTTGACATTTCATATAGAACATTGTTTTACATTCATTTTCGTAACATTTGACATTAATTGAGATTTGCAAAAGAATGCTTTGAAGTTTGTCCTGTGTTTATTATTTCATCTGATATTTTGTCGCAGTGCCGGGAATCGAGTTAACGTGTTTTGTTAATATTAAATAATTGTGATTGGCAAATTGTAGTAAATAATCAAAGAATGCTGTGCCCAGAAGTTTGGAAATTCTCAACAAACCGAGCAAAACTTTCTCATCAATTCGGAAACTATGATATCAAAGCAAGAAAAAATCTGGATAAATATATTCAAAGTTATCCTTTTAACAGAATGGTATGTCTATAAAAAAATGTTGTATTTGTGTTTTACTTATTCTCTTATTACTTATTTTTTTACTTATTTTAAAAACAATTTTAAATAAATAAAACAACATGCTAATAGACACTCCCTGTCAGATCTAAAAATATATCTTTTATCTACCATCTGAATATGTTCATAATGCGTCTTTTTCTAAAATTTTCTCAAATATCTCGTCCGTACATACCTATGTATGTACAGCTCTATCATATTTGTATCTTTTTGAATATTAGTTTGTTGTTTTCTCATCATATTGATACATATTTGTATTCATTTTATAAAGATATCAATTATACTGCCCGGTTGCGAAACAGTGCCTGCATCCGTTGAACAGTTGATCGATGCTGGTGATTATTACGTTATTCGAAACTTAAAACTTTCTGATCTAGTAGCTAAGGACTTTGTGGAAACGTTTATCAAAAGAGGTAGGCAAAATGCGCAATACAGCGATGTTATTTATTACTTTGATTTTCAAAAGAAAACTAAGCATAATGTTAAATTTATTTCTTAGGAAATCTTACCGGCATCTCAACGGACTCAGAACAGATAAATGATTCCGAAAATGTATTTGCTATAAATCCAGATGGCCATCTAATACTTTCCATCAACAAGGATTTGTATACAATTCTTGGTCTAGAAGGTCGTCCAGCTAGATACCCACACAGAAATCAAGAACGTTTTGGTAAGACGTCTTTGTTTTGTTGTTGATATGCACAAACAAATCATTCAAAAAGCTTTACTATTAAATTAAATTATGATAATTATAAATTGTGGTCACTCAAAATATGTAATTATGCGAAAATGTCTGCAAAGAGTATAAAATTGAGTGCACATTTTGCATAATCAAGGAACAGTAACAGAATAGCAGTAACTATGCGTAATTTGTCACAAACTAATCCCATGCCATTTATTTAGAATTTATTCAGTAATGGCGCTTTCATGCTTTTATCCGACCAAATTTTTCAGATTTTACGATCAGGGCAACTTATTCACAGTAAAATCCTGTGATACTGGTTATCATACCAGGCTTCTGTTCGGAATGTTGTTTTAAATTCCTGGTAAAAATTGCAAACATCATTTCTAAGACAAACCTCTATGTTTCTAGATTGTACGTTTTCCATGCTCTCTAAATTTCTTAGCTTCGCTCTTTCTCTTTTCTTATATATATTTTGTTTTGCTGCATTAATGAAACAAGTTGAACCCTTAATTAAAAATTGATAAAAATTTTAGGATAAAGTACAAATTTGATTGTGCACATTTGTATTTCATATCATTTTTATTTCATAACAATATTATATCAATTGTTGAAAGTTTTGTATGCTCCCCAGAGCTCGTCTTTGAAAGGCTCTAACAATGTCTGTTCTTTCCAATTCTTTCGCAGCTGCCTCGTCAATCCTATGGTTCAAGTCACCCACTGCTATCATTTCTGATGAACGAAAAATGTTCTTGATCCGTCTATACATAAAAGTCCAATCGGGTCAAGTGGACGCCAAAGAATGGATCCATACCGCCCTATCCACGAATGTTAATACACGCAATCTAACCACTCTCTAACTGCTTGGCCATAGTATGCGAGCGCGCCATCCGGCTGGTCCACAATGGCTATTCTTTATTGCTGCGATATATTGCCTAATAGTTCTTGTAATTTGTTTCGCAAAAATTCCAGGTACAGATTAAGCTTTGAAGGAAACCGATGGAGTCCGACCAGCTTGATACTCAATATGCCTGCCTACACATTGACGTTGAACTTATGCTGAAAAGCTCTGTGTTTAATGGAGTGGGGGTTGCTTTCTGCCCAAGCATGTAAATTGCGAAAATTAGTGATTCCATCTCTGGAGAATTGGGACTCATCCGTGTATAGAATCCGGTCAATAAAGTTGTCTTCCGCAAATTGTCTTTCCAAAATCTAATTTCAGAATACCAAGCGCTTCTCTGAGTCGTCGGTTGTAGCTTCTATACTCGTTATTGATGGAATGCATGCACGCCTTTTGAATGTAGAATTCTCGAGATGTGATTATATTAAAATATCTGCTTAGTTGCCTAAGACTGGTGTTTGCTGGTTTCTGACGTAATGTAAAACTTGTGCATCTTCCGCTTTACTATTGTCTCCTGTGTCCTGAAACTATTGTAATAAATGTGCTGTCATTTGGCACAGTCCTATGAGGGTATCGTTTCAGATAAACCATATCTGCGAGTTCTTGTCAATATCTCGCTTAAAAACTAACAACTTGTAAGAGATCTGCTTAATTTTTTTTTTTTTTTCAGAAAGAGGACCCGTATTTTTTTTGGATTTGAAAAAATGCGCGTTACTTACCTGAGGTGGTCCATTTTCCCCCTTTGGGACCATAAAATGGACCTTTTTTCAAAAAAAAATTATTGTATTTACATTGCGCAATAATAAACTTATTTTACGGGAAAAATATCCCAAAGCAGCTGTTAACGAGTTCATTTTATATGGCTGTTAATTTATAAGGCTGTAAAAGAATACCCTATTTTTGAGTTCTATAGTTTGAACAAGTTGGACCGTATCCTAAAAACTATTGAATTGGGATGAAATGACTTGTTTTGTTTATAAATACTAGGTACACGTTTCAAAGTTGCAAAAAGTGGAGGTAAGATTTTTCCGAAAAATATGATGACAAAGTCTAAATTTTAAGTTTAAACAAAAACAAAAAAAAATCACTTTGATCTTCAATAACTTTTGACACATTAATTTATGGGCAATATTTACTCTGGAACAATTAATTTCCGAAACCCCCACCCCTAACGATTTTTTTCTCCAAATATATCTCAAGGAATCTGTCCTTAAAGTCTTCAACATATTCGGAACACCCTGTGTACTCGTATAGTTTCAATATAAAATGGATTTATTATTCAGAATAGATTTATGACTACACCTTGGTGTAAATAATTTTACGAATGTCTTCTATCGATATGGTCGATCATTTTACATTTTACAAGCAGATACTCATGCTTCTATGTGCATGCTCAAAAATACTTACAGCCTTTTAAGCTACATTGCATGAGCACCAGTTTGAAAGACATTTTGGTCATATCACAAAAGCTTGAGTCCCAAAGGATACTCTTTAAGTTAAGATATGAAAAAGTTGTAAAGGGTGTTTTTTGCAGTGTCAGTGTTATTTTCAATACAGTTTGCCATTTTATTATCGAACGGTTGACCCCACAACAACGATTTCAAATAGTTGAAATTTACTTTCAAAATCGAAGCAATGTTCACGAAAGTCATAGAGCACTTCCTGAAATTTACACTGGACATCATCGGCCATCTGAACGTGATATTTATCGAATTATTAAAAAAATTCCGCACCCAATTCAGGCTAATGGATACTCACTCACACACCACAAAGAACAAGAACAATGCGTTCACAAGAAAATATTTAAATCAACTGACAGTTGACCCAGTATTTTACCGCAGAATTTTGTCCAGTGCTGAGGCTCATTTCTGATCAAGCGGCTACGTAAACAAGCAGAATTGCCGTATTTGGAGCGAGGAATATCCTCAAGAATTTCATCAGATGCCATTGCATCCAGAAAAATGCACCGTATGATGCAGATTGTACGCCGGTGGCATCACCGGTCCTTATTTCTATAAAAATGAGGCCGGAGCACAAGTTACTGCCAATATACTCCGGTACAATGCGATGATCAACGATTATATGTTTATGAGCGACATCTATGTGGAAGAATTGTGGTTCCAATAGGATGGTGCTCCATCCCATACTATCAATGAAAACATCGCAATAGTCATTTCAAAAATGGACCTATCAATTGGCCACCAAGATCGTGCGATTTGACACCATTGGATTATTTTCAATTGGGCTAATTTATTTATGCCAGCAACGATTGACGCTTTGGAGCAAAACATTGTTCACATAATACTCAATATACGTCCCCAATTGCACGAAAAAGTGGTCACAAATTTAACCTCTAGAATGCGCTTTTTACGAGGCAGTCGTGTTGGACATATGCTTTGGCATATTATTAAATATTAAATGGCATGAAACAATCTTTCGAATGAATTTAATAAATCGTCATCCAGTCAATTTCTTTGTATTTTATTTAAACAGAAAAGTCGCAAACTATTAAAAAAACACTCTTTATGCAGTTTGCTTAGAGCTAGTTAGTATTTAGGTCCCTAAATTTAATGCTTATTCTGTATACATTTTGTTTAGTTCATTACGGTATATGCTCATAGCCAAAAAACAGATAAAAAACCTTCATGCACACAAATTAATAATAAATTTGTGATTATCAAATTAAAGTTTGTTAAAAATTATTTTGAATGACGCAAACTAACCTTAAAGAGCAGAAGAATAATGGTTGGTATTTTTCAGATTCTGTGGAACGGAAAGGATAATAAGAAGCTGTGATGCCGAAATATAAGCAGCCGCCTCCTCTGGAGGATTTAGCTCTAAAAGCTTCAGTTAGATGGCTTTGTGACTTTGGAAAACAATACATGAGAACTTTTCAAATAATTACCAAACAAGATACTCAGAAGGCCGCTGAAGCCTTAAGAACTTGCCTACAAACGGCACACGATGTTTTTGAGTATAATGTGCCTCATTACTTATTTGATCGTTTGGGCAACGAGATTTTTAACTCAGTCTCAAAATTAATAGACGATATTAAGAACTGTTTACGTGCATCTTCATCAATTAGTGAATACCTAAGTCAAATGAATGTGGCAGTTGGTCTGGCAGAAATTGTAGTCTCGCCGTTTTTACGTCATTTAGATTTTTTAAAAGTGCCGAAAATGTTGAGGCATATGTTTTATACGAAACTCAATAGTATGCCAGGCTTGGAATATCTAAATTTAAGTTCACTGTCCGGCGGATGGAAAACTTCCGAAATGGAACCGATGATTATAACTGGTATATCTTGTATGCGAAACTTAAGAGCATTGGTCTTGAATTACGACTGCACGGATACAATTTTGGAATTATTAGACACCGCATGTCCTTGTTTGCATACACTGGACATATGTTCATCGAAATCCATTACAAACAACAGTGTAAAGTATTTACACAATTTGAAGGCCTTACGTGTGCTACATCTTTATAGGACGTCGATCACGTTGGAAGGTTATGTCAGAGTATTGGTTAAAATGCCATTTTTGCAAGATATTGGACGGTTTGATGATATTGGTCGGTGTTTGGAATTTGTTGACATGACTTATGAAGGTTATGATTCGTGGCAGCGTCCTAAGCTTCAGTTGAGGACTTTTTCAAGTCGCTTTGTAATAACTAAACATTTGCAGTTACTTGCAGAATTATGCCCGGAAATAACAACGGTGCTTCTCTTCCACAATCCTTTACTCAACGATTTGATGGCTTTAATAGGTATCAACAAGTTATCCGTTCTAAAACTCTTGTCATGTGATTTTTTTGGTGACCAGGTACGTGATGTACTACAGGTTAAAGGTTGCAATCTTACTCATTTACACTTTGAGCATGTAGATCAATTAGATATGAACGCGCTAATGTATGTAAGTCAATACTGTCCGGACCTTAAAATATTAACATTTTATAATTGCGAGCTGATTGAAAGTACCTCATTGTATACCAAACGGTTAGAAATACCACCATTTATGAACTTGGAACAATTAACGATTGCTGCCACCTGCTATGATCAACATATGGAATTTTTAATGTCTCACTGTTTAAAAATCAAAACAATTCACATTGGTACAATGGCACCAACTTGTGATGCTTTACTTGATACAATATTGGCTAAAAATCCAATGCAATATCTCGAATCATTAAATGTTGTTTTCTCAAATGGACTGTCCATAAGAATGGCCTATAAATTGGTGGAGGTTTGTCAGAATCTTACCCAACTTGGCGAACTTGGTAGTTGGTCATTGATAAACGAATTTGAATTAGAATGCTTCAAAATGTTCCTTTCGACAAAAAATTTGGATTTGGACATAAATGCTTTCGCCCGATTTAGTGGGGAACCCCACGACTCTACTGTGTGATATACTTTTTACTATTATTTTAATTAATGTATATGATTGTGTGTAAAAAAAATGTTAACTTTAAAATGTTCAGCAAATCTTGAAAATACAAATATTACAAAAATGTTTTCGAATTTAATGGGTTGTTTTATTAGTGTTACAAATATTTAAAAAAAAAGACCAAATAACTTTTAAAAAGTTTGTATTAAAGGTATTTACATAGATTTTAAAGAAACTCACAATTAGAAATAATATTCTATAGAGCTGTATCTTTTTTTTTTGAATTAGTCTTCGAGATAACTGTTGTGATAACATTTTGTATGATAAGCACCCGGGGCTATCATTCTTTAAAGTTCGTTTGTTCTATGTTCAAGGTTTTTTTTCGGAACTCAGCACTTAGCTTCGCAAGGAGTGTATTAAGTATTTAGCAAAAGCATGGTGCGCCAATGAGAGCCAATAAGCAGTCAATATTCTTTACTGCAGCAAGAATTCTGCTGCCAGTTTAGAAGCGTTGGGAAGCATTCTTTTGCATCCTGGAAAGTTGTGTCTACTTCAACTGCTGAAAAAAGTTGAAACCAACAGCCCTTAAACTTGTTAGGTTCTGAGAAGTCCCGATATCTCATTGCAACCTGAAACGCAGACTGTACGTTGTGAATTCAGCAATTTGAATACATTCAGAGTAGCAAGATCTTAAAGGTGGACCGAATGTGATACTTCGCCTCTATCTATTTTTCACAATAGAGGTTATTGCCATCAGAATTGTTATGTCTCTGCCAGAAAAACGTACACAAGTTTACGCAAGTCTAAGATTGTAGTCCGTGGAGGTCGCCAACAGTACTACAATCTAAATTGAATTTGGATCCGAAGATACGAGTATTCCTTTTCTGGCCCATATTTTAGTCGAAAGCAGTCTTGAGTGCAGGATAGGTCAACCTACATTCTTACAGCAACCGGAGATACATAAGATTAGAGTCATCAAAAAAAAAACTCATCAACTCCAGTGCGTTATCGAAAGTCCAGTGCGAGTGAATATGAATATCAACGGGAGATAGATTCACCAGTGCGCTTAGAGTACAGAAATATATCCCAAAATCATTCTTTGGGGTCTGATGAAAGTAGCAGTAACGTATTTACGTGAAAGCTTATTCCACCAAATAACTGACACATAAAATAGAATTGAACTTATTATTGCCCGCTGGATTCAGAAAACCCCACTTGTGTACATTATGCACGATGTAGGCTCTTGAAATAACATATTGAACAAAATCAGCAGACGCAACCAAGGTTCTGTTCTCTTGCATTGTTTTATTTCAGCTTGACATACCTAACAGGGATGAAGATCTCCAATGCGTTCTCCTTATCGAGTGTACGTTCAGTTCTATGCAGAGTGCAAATTTACACAGCCTTTCGCGGTGGTATACAGGATGCATTCGTAAAAATTGTATTGTACACTTGAAGCTCGATCCTCACTTCATGCTCTTCAACAGGAAAAACTTAATTGGCTAATGGTTCTGAAACTCTTGGAGTGATCCATCTAACCAGATTTCCGTAATAAAATCAGCTTTCGATGTTTTCTATTCGGTATTTAGGCTAGTGTCAGGTATAAAGAGAAGATTCCCTTCAGAGTTGGCAGCAGCTGGCCTATTCAGTATCAGGTGACTTGAAGCCATGAAAGTACAGGACAGTGTATTTAATGATAGTATTCGTCACTATAATAGATGACGGGATAGTACTTCTGGCGGGTTGTATTACTGAGTTCGAGCCGGTTATGTCTGTGCTACATTTAAGGCACTTAACAAGTCCGTTGTTACATCAAAGTTTCGATCGTCTCCATAGTCTCTACAGTTTTCATTGTGACAATAGATTTTTCACTTCTTAGTATTAAGTTCTGGGCTCTGGCTGTGGAGACGGATATCGTCTATTTTGTCTAACTTAGGCCGTCCAAGGAAACCTCAAAAGATGTGGTTTGCAAAGGAGCCATTAAATGGTTTGATGCGTGCAGTATCTCACCCTGAGGACTTCTTTTGATATATTCTAACCCTCTGGTTGCATTTTAGCTTCAGCTAGATTCCATAGTTATTTTCTGCAGTGTTTGTGCTCTGAGTCGATCAGGTTGTTATCTTAAAGAGCCTTCCCAATTTGGAGAGTTAAAGAGGAGATAACGGAACTTTTATAGGTGTGCAGGGAAAGCCACAATTAGGACTGTTTGTTCAGGTGGATTTGACTGGCTTAATAGACATCAATATAGGGGTATCAAAACTACAGAACTACAACCTTTATTGAGTTCAACGCCCGTTTAATCCATTGGATTTGTTTTTGTTGATTAATTTTTTCTTAAAACATTTTTGGATTCTGTTTTATATACTCGTTCATATGCATTTGTACTTATAATTGAATAGAAGGAAATAGGAAACGAGTTTTTTTGTTAGTTTTGTGCAATGTGTGTAAAAAAAACCTTTTAAAAGTGATACGTTCAATATTTTGGCTGCCAAACTGATGACAGAGCGCAGTACGTTCCGAAATTCATTGTGCATGTATATACTGCGCAACGAAAAACAACCAGCGCATCATGAACTAGCACGATACAAATAACAGTTGTTTTTTTTGGTTTATGCAAGCTGAAGTATAATGGCGAAATCCGAGAAGTAAGTTTTCTTTTAAATAAATAAAAGCATTCAATTATATTATTATAATTATTTATATGCAGAAATCAATGGACAAAAAGCGAGATTTTACATTTAATTACAACGAAGCTGCAGTTTGAAAAGGAATTCGGCTTTAAAATGTATTTTGTGAATATTCGGTTGTCACAAGCACCACAATTATTTAATTAATTGTTAATTAATTAATTATATGAATTCCAATCAGTTTGTTACACATTGTTTTACATTTTAAAAAAAATAAACACTGCGCATTGCGTAACATTCCAAAACATCATGATTCGTAACGCAACGGGATACGCATCGCATACTTGCATGACAGATGCGAGGTGCAGTCACAATGCGAATTTAGTTTGAATTTTGGAAAGCAGCCTTTCTTTCATCTAACCGCAAAGCAAATCTCTGACTTTTCACGTCTTTATTCTGTTGAAGTAATCTAGTAATGGTTTTGAAGTCTTCCTGACCCACTCAAACTCATATGGTTTACACAAAAGACAGAAATATTTATGATCATTTTTATCATTTTTACATTTTCTATATCCCCGAAATGTGCTAATACTAACCGACTTTCGTCTAAAGGATACCAAAAATTGTTGGCCCTCTAGATATGCGCTGTGCGGAAAGATCTACGGTTGATCCACACAAATTAAAAAAAAAAAATATTTCAACAAAAGGTACTCTAACGATACGATACCTACAGTTTTCAGGGCCAGATTATGAATTTAAACTTTATTCCGCATAGAGAAGATTTACCAATCGTTTGCTCTCTGTGTAATTTACGAGAGAGGGAGAACATTTATCACTTCTTGGGTAGGTGCTCTATACGAATTACTAAGTGAGTTCAGTTTTTTTTGGAAACGAGTTTTGGATGAATTGAAGATGAGACAAATTTTGAATGGCGCAGACTGGATTAGATTGCACAACTATTGTGAAAAAGCTTCAAAATATAGAAGAGCGATAATTGAAGATTTTTTTTTTGAATATTTAAATTTCGTCAAACTCGGGCAGACGGCTTTAAGTCATGTCTTAAAATAATTGTATTGAACTTTTTGTAAATGAGTTAAAATTTGAAAATAATAAAATATCTATGTATCTATCTAATTTGGGACGATGGCACACGAAATTGTAACAGTAAAACTCTACTTATTTTTGACAGCTGTTAGTAGTCCTTTGACAAAAAAAAACCTATAAGAAATTCAAAATTGGTTGTTACTCTGCCAATATTTTAATATTTAAAAATATTGTAAAATGTCAGTAAAAATGCATAAACTTTGGGCAAATTTATAGTTAGATACATATCATCAAAATCACACAAAAGGTTTTTTGTTGACTAATGAAATAACAATCACAGATAAACTAGCCTACATGGCAAACTCTACTATTACTTTTGCAAACCCTTAACTTTCACCCAGGCACACTGTAAGTGAATTACCAGCTCTTTTTACATCTCTATAACCTATCAGATATCTCTATAACCTGCTAGAATGAGAGCAATTTACAAGTAAAGAAATAAAGAATGAGAGCGATTTGCACGCGTGTGTGTAACGTGGATGACGTTTTTCGAATAAAATGGACGGGTTTTGTGTAAAATGGGAGGAAAATTGACATTGATGACAATTCACACGTATTCACAGACAGGTTTTTCAATTCATGGAAACTTTTCCGTCTAGGTTAGTTAATCTATAATAACAATCCATTGATTCTCAACACACAAAGCAGGCGAAACAAAAAAACAAAACATGTTTTTGACTCGATGTCAACTTACATATTATTTTCTTCGTTTGCAATGAACTTCCAGTGAATTTTCAGAAATGTCAGACATTTTCCAATAAAATTTTTTCAAAACAAATTTAATTTGTTCACCAACCGATAGACGAACTACCATTGAACGTCAGATAAACTTTTACTCAGGATTTGGGTCGTTTTTTTGTGACGATCGCGACGAAAAAGCACAGCTATTAAATGTTTGGGGAAACGGGCCAACGATGTCAATGTGTATTCGTTCGAATGGTACTCCGACATTATATTGTCGCATTCTTCCCCTCGGTTTAACTTTTGGGCCCTTAGTAGCCGTACACGTTGTGCACTTATTGCACCACTTCTCGACATCATGTTTTGCACTTATCCACTAGAACTAGAAACGTTCCTTTACCTTCTCTAACGTCTTGTTAATGCCCAAATGACCTCCAGAGTTTCCACCATATATTCCATGGACACAATGCCTAATGGGCCCCTTCAGAGTTTGGGTCCGGTCCTATATCTCTTGCCAGCTTGGTCTTCGTGTTGCTTCCACGCCAGTATTCTTTCGATGTCATTGGCAGCCTGTTGGGAGAAATGGATTTCGCTCGATCCATCTCGCAACTTGGCCTTTGGTTTTTAAGTTGTAGTAATCATTTCAGAGCTGTGTGGTCTGTGCGAAGAACGAATTTTTGTCCATAGAGGCACTTATGGAAATTCTTCGCTGCCAGAATTAAATTCAGAAGCTTTTGACTAATTACCCTGGAACTCAGTAAGGACAGGCCTGCAGAGCAGCTTGCTGTAATATGCCACCACTTTCTTTCTTGGCCATCATGAACTTGAGAGGTCAATGCTCCGACCCCAATATTGCTAAAGTCTCCGTTCACGAAGAACAGTTTTCCGGGTGCAGGGTAACCCAAGATGAGGGCATTGCACAGCTGCCGCTTGGGTTCTTGGAATGGATTTCCACACTCTCCAGACCACCTGAACTGTCGGCTTTATTCCGTAAATTGATGCAGGCTCTTTTCAGTACCAGAAACATCCTTTACGAATTTTCTATAATATGTAGCAAGTCCCAAGAGGCTTCTCAATTGATGTTTATCGTTGAGGGCAGTCCAACTTCAATTTTGTCAGGATTCGTCTTTACTCCCTCAGCTGATATAATGTAACCCAGATATTTTATTTCCAGATGGAACAATGCACAGGCTCTCAAACACTTCTTTTACATTTTCGCGACGCTCGTCGAACATGTTGTCTATGACGATACCGAGAGACAGGTTCTCCGTGATCTCTTGCAGTGCACGTTCCATTAATCCCTCAAAGGGTGGGCTGAGCCTAGCACAGTCCAAACGGCATCACCGTATAGTGCCAAAGACAGCTGTCTGTAGAGAAGGCCGTTTTCCAACGATCGTTTCGATTAGTCTCTATCTGCGAATAACCGCTCAAGAATTGAAACCATTTCGCTACGGAAAGCTGTCCTTTTCGGTGAGATCGTCGGAACGTCGGTAATCCACACAAAACCTCGTGCTGCAGTCCTTCTTCTTCACGAGGGCAACTGGAGATGCCTACGGACTCTGCGATTCTTCAAACATCCTCTCAAATTTCATCATCGACACTATTTCGGCAACTTCTGTTTGCTTTGCCAATGGAAGACGGCTTGCAGGTTAACGGATTGGTCGGACCTAACTGGTGTTAATTTGGTGTTGAAAAACTTTCTCTGCAGATTTCCTGATTTCCAAATTCTGGACTGTTGGGACCTGTGTTGCACGTCTCGTTTCCATTGTGGCCAATATAAACTCAATAGATGCACGTCTTCCCGCTATCTCTCCCTTTTTTACCTTCACAATGAATGTCTTTGGATTTAGAATCCTTATGGAAACCCTTCTGTTCTTTGGTTCCACTTAGGTTTTTCCCACAATGAAGTCTCCCTTATTTTCTGGCCCATCAAATACAATCGGTGGTCTTGGTACCACCTTCCACTTTTGCCAAAACAATTGCCAAAGTCTAGAACCTAGAGTCAGCAGGAAGTATTGGCGTTTCCGTATTTGAGGGACTTTGCACTCGCCACATATGTCAACCTATATATTTAAAAAATGAATGTCCTAAGAATTTTCTAGACATCGGATGTCTGTTTACAATAACAAGATCAAAATGAAAACAACAACAATTTTGCTGTCACACATTGCGAGATGCGAGAGTTTTCCAGATTGTCGAAATTGACTGCGATGCTTGCTGCGAGACTCGCATTATTGTAAACTAACACATTGAAGTACATTTTGCGGAAATATTTTTGACAGTTCATGCGTTCTCTTTTTCGAACAACTTATCGGATCTCGGACCATTTTAAATGGGGCTTGACGAAGATAGCAACAATGCTTCCAAATTTAGTTTTCCATGATACCGATAACTTGTTCAGGAAAGCCAAATGATGTGTCACTTATTGAACGCATAAATGCTAGTGCTGCCAAATTATCTGAATGTTAATAGTGAACGCCGAAAGCCGTTTTTCTGGGCTCTGAAAATTAAGCGCTGATATCGATGCCAAAAAAACATCTACTCGTAGTATTGACTTTAATATTATATTTCGATCGCTATTTTATAATATAAAATTTTGTACGCTTTCATTTGTGAGTTGAAGTAGTGGGCTCTGATTTTAACATTTCGTCATTGTGCCGACGTTGTAGCTTGCGACACATTATTAATTAATGAAAATCATTGTATTCCTCTTCCGCGGAAAGCTGGTCGCTGTGCAGAAGCTCCGGAGGAGCAGTGCATTCATATATGTGCCCTTCATTAATGCTTTACTTTCGTACCTTCTTCTTTCATCCGTGCGGTGCTGGTATACGTGAACTTATGAATATATATGTGACTTTTCTTTTAATTATAATGCATCTCTTAGAATTATGCCTTAACTTTAACCAGGTTACGAGATAATAGATGCCAAGAAGAGTAGATTTTCTTGGCTGCATACAATTGACAATTGTTCCATTCACAATTGACTAATAGTCCTAAAAAACCACACACATATGTATGTGAACATGAGTTTTTTTCTGTATTTCTTATTCTTACTTTTTTTTATTTAATGGATTATTATAAATACAAAATTAATAAATTCTAGCAAGAAAAAAAAAAAAAAATGCAATAAACGGTTGTTTTTTTTACCTTAAAAACTCTTTTCTGAAGCCGTTAAAACAAGTTTCTCTTGAATACACTGCCATTAAACAGTAGCTGACTTTTGGAGAACTACGATGTTGTCGAGAATAAGGTAATACCGACAATTTGTCTTGTTCAGTTTCGTCACAGATCATCTCGTAGGCTTTCCTTTATAAATTTTAATAAAATATCATGTTTCCAACTCAACGCCCATGAGCGCTTTATATATCGATTTTCTATTTACTTATAATTGACCGCCATTGTATCAAAATCTAGTTCAAGTTGAGATACCTAATCGATGTTGTGCAAAAGAAGTGCACAGTGGAGTTGTGAATTCATATTGATTTACTTTCACTATACCGTACCACAATGGTTTAGCATCTATATTTTTTTTCTCTAGGTAAATTCTTTGAATGACCCCCATACTTCTGGAAGCCTTAATAAGAGTTATTTCAATTCAGTCAAATTTTGCCGTCAATGTGCATACCTAAATATGACTGTTTAAAGTTGAGACACAAAACGATAATATTCCATTTGCCATTGCCGATATGATTTGAGCATCTACATTTTTATTTTTTTAATATCAAGCTAGGTTTTCTAAGTGTTAAATGACAATTTTTGTTTCCATTACAGAAATCATAATTGATCTGAAGTGCAAAGACTTTCAATACCACACTAAACTATACAATCGAGTTCAGAATCTTCTCTCAATTTCGAAAATTAATCTATTCGATTTTCAACTATCCTGGATGCCTAATGACAAAACTACCTGTGCATCATCAATTGCGAAATTCTTTAATGACCGTGGATATATAGTTCAGCAGCATGGCATTCAAATGCGTTCATTTAGTACAAAAAGTCTTAAAATTCCAAGTCGGATTTTCAACCAACGTCAAATCGGCTCAGATTTAGCCAATGAAATAACAGAATACTTGGCAATGACAATGCTAGAATGTAAAAACAATAAAAGTGAAGAATTAAGCTCTTATGGACAGAATATTAGTTTGAGCTTAGATGATGAAGATTCGAGTTGCGCTGAAATTTTACATTTCAAGGGATTGTTAACTTCGGACTTAATAGCTAAACTTCTAAGGTATATACATAATGTTGTATATTGGCTTCATTCTTTTTTCTTATAAATATACAAATTTCAGGGAAACCGCTGATTATGAATCAGTTATACTTAGTGTCAACCATTACGATAAATTACCACTCATGCTAAACAAAGGATACACCATTGGTTTATTTAACAATATAAATTTTTATCTTTTTTCCAAAAATTAGTTTGTTCAATAAATGCTTAAGGCACTGTGTTTGCAATAACTTAAATTAGAAGATTAATAAATTGTTCTCTGTTGGCTGACTAAACAAGCTTGACTCTGCAAGAGAACTTCTTTCGTTTTCTACACCATTTATTCTCGTTGTAGTGACTTCTGCAGACAGTACATTTTCTGAGGATAAGCCAGAGGAAGTTGAAGCAATTTGCTCTGCTTCATTTCCTGCATTTACATCTTCGAAATTAATCAAATTTAAGTTAATTGATGATTTTAATTAAAGAAAAAAAATTACTCGAATCGAGAACTTCATGGTTCCTTTCTAACCGCTTTGTATAGCCATACATCCCAAGGTAAAACAATATGGTAACGCCAACAAATATCGAGCTTCCCACAGAAAAAAGTGTAAAGTTTAATTCTCGATGACAACATTTTAAATCTTTTGACCAAGTGGATCGTGTTTGGTTCATCTAAAAACGACAATATCAACAGAGATGTAAAAAAACAAACAATAATGTACATACCTCGTCTTGAAGATCAAAACATATTTTTCCTTTCTTATCTTCATCCATTTTCCTATAGAAGGTATTTAGATCAATGTAAAATAGTTTGCATTTAGTACACTCCTGTTTGTGCCAATTAATCAAACAATTATTAAAAAGTGTTTTCCGCAATTTGAATTCCATAGTAGAACTACCATCAAAGCAATCTGCAAAGAAATGAGTAATGTAAGCTAACTAAACTTAGCTATTTTGTAAGGCTGTCAATGGTAAAGGAAACTAATAAATATATCAGAAAATAAAAATTATATTTAACGGCACTTAATATCGGCATCCGAAACTTAAAACTGATATAACCTTTATGTATGTTCCTACAAAATCTCCCATAGAAATCTCAGAATATCGCCTATGTGTTCTGTCCTAAGAGAGTCTGATATATGCACGCAACTGACAGGAGAAAACAGAACAGAATAGTAAATAAATGGCTAAAATCTAAAATTAAATCAACAGCGGGTATATGTAAACCTTATTTTAGACTTACTTACATAACAAATGGGCTGAAAAGCCCGTGCCGTTTCTAAGAGAGCCACTTAAATTAAATCTATTTTCAGTTAGTACCAACCTTCAAAAGATACGTGTATAAATTTGACAGCTGTCGGACGATTACTCGTAGTTCTCGACTTTTGTTATTGTGAAAAAAATGGATTCAAAACAATTTCGTGTGTTGATTTATCATTGCTTTTTGATGGGAAAAAATGCAGCCGATGTAAAGAAATGGCTTGATAAGTGCTACCCGGACTCTGAATGGCCGAACGAACCATTCGCAAGTGGATTGAAAAATTTAAAAGTGGTCATACAAGCACCGAAGATGATGCACGCAGTGGACGTCCAAAAGAGGCTGTTTCAGATGAAAACATCAAAAAAGCCCACAAAATGATTACGAATGACCGTAAAGTGAAGTTGATCGAGATAGCTGAGGCTCTGAAGATAAAGAGCGTGTTGGATATTTGGACATGCGAAAGCTCTGTTCAAAGTGGGTGCTGCGTTTGCTCACAGTAGACCAAAAACAACAACGTGTTGATGATTCAGAGGAGTGTTTAAAGCTGTTCAACCGCAATAAAGCCGAATTCTTGCGTCGGTATGTGACAATGGATGAAACTTGGCTCCATCACTTCACACCAGAGTCAAGTCGGCAAAAAAAAAAAAACGACCAAAAACTCAACAGTCAGCTGGCAAGGTTATGGCATCCGTATTTTGGGATACACATGGAATAATTTTCATCGACTACCTCCAAAAGGGGCAGACTATCAACAGCGACTATTACATTGCGTTGTTGGAGCGTTTGAAGGACGAAATTGCCGAAAAAGGGCCGCATTTGAAGAAAAAGAAAGTGCTGTTTCATCAAGACAATGCACCGTGTCACAAGTCGATGAAAACGATGGCAAAATTTAATGAATACGGCTACGAATTGCTTCCCCACCCACCGTATTCTCCAAGATTTGGCCCCCAGCGACTATTTCCTGTTCGCAGACCTCAAAAGAATGCTCGCCGGAAAGAGATTTAAGACCGATGAAGAAGTAATCGCCGAAACATAGGCCTATTTTGAGGCTAAACCGAAATCGTACTACAAAACTGGCATCGAAAGATTGAAAAATCGTTTCAATCAGTGTATCGCCCTCGAAGGCAACTATATTGATAAATAAAGTTGAATTTGTGTTTGTGTTACATAGGCGGTGTAACAGATCGGTATGAATCGAATCTTCAAATAACATATTTCTCCAGTTAGCTCGGTCTTTTGTGAGTAATTATTCCAGTTGTGCACTTCAAGCTATTTGAGGTAACTTATATACGCCACTTAAGTCTTTGTCATTTTCTTTAAACCTTTTGGGTTGTAATTAAGACTCTAAGATTTGGATCGTCAGTGTTCATTAACTTTACATGTGCAGACCATATCAGGTGGATTATTCGCAGTCCCTTGACTAGGTAGATAGCGATATAAGGCTTAAGGGCTGAACAGAATGTGTATCTTTGTCTGTGTCTTGTAGCGCTGTCAAAACTCTCCCGCGCGGCTTGCAGTTAAAGGAAACACAATGAAAGCGACTGTCAAATTTGCATCTTGAGTTTTTACTTCTTTATTTTATTAGTTTATTATTATTTGTGGATAATGGATATGGACGAACAAGAAGAAATTGCTTTTATTATGTGTGCTCTGCACATGTGCTATTTAGCAATAAAACCAATGAAAAAGAGGAAACTCAGATGGTGGGTTCGTCCTCTTTATAAGGAAAGAAAAGAAAGAGGATTTTTTGAGACAGCTTTCTAACACCTCAAAAAGCACGATTCAATAAATTCCAAAGAATTTGATTTATTCGTACCGCTTCAATGAATTTCTCAACTTCATTTTCACAACAAAGAAGAGCTTTTGTGTACAAATTCCTAAATGTCAATCTTGTAGCGTAGCTTGTAGATAAACAAAATTCAACTTCACGACACAAGACACAGACGCAGACACACATTGTTGTGCGGGTTACGGCTTTCCAGATACAAATACAGACACAGCTACAGATACACATTCTGTTCGGCTCTTTACACAGTTCACGCCAAAAAAATCCAACGCCGTGCAGCGCGGGTATTAAGAGAGAATCTTGGCGCTCAATTCCTCTAAGCTATACTATAATATTATACGTAAAAATAAAATCGACGAAAAGATTTTTGTTTAGGATCTGCTGACTATTGTGGACTCAGTGTAGTGTAAACATCTAGCGTTTACATATTACATGACATGATTAATTGATTTTAATTGATTAACCCAAAAGGACTTTAAAATTGAATAAAAAACTTTTCCCGCAAAAAAAGTATTGTAAAAGAGAGCGCTTCTGAGAGAGTAATCCACTTCCCAGCCCTGACGATTGTTACAATTTTCTGTACGAGGATTTTCTTTGGGAAGAAATTGTAAAAATAAGGTTAAATGAATTAAATTTTGAAATGGGGCCCGTGACTCAATCGGACAGTTCGGCGTTCAATCCCCACCGCGCCCGAAAGACATTCTTTTTTTTCAGGCAACTAAAACCTCGTGAGATGAATGGTTGCCTAAAATACAAGAAGTCAATTTACACTAATAACTTAGTCTCCCCATTAAATGTCAAATGGTACCCATGGAGTGAAATAACCACTGAGCCCAAACATCTTTCTCTCTCTCTATCCAATTTTCTGAAAAACTTAACACGTTCTCCGGCATTTTAACAGTAGTCATACCCTCTTGAGAGTTGTTAAACGCAATAAAGTATTAATAATAACCAATCTAAAAATCTTCCTTCTGCTTTGCAATTTCTTTTTTGTTTTGTTTTTATGTGTTACTTTTGACGTGTTGGTTGTAAAAGAGAATTCATCCCTACTCCTCAAATCTAAGCAAACAATTCTCTTTTACAAATTGTTACAAAAATCTCGCGAGAACCGCCCCAGTGTAAACTCACTGTCCATCTAACACAACGTGCATCTGCGTCTGTTGCTGCTGCTCAAGTTGAAAGAGTTGGAACTTTTTGAAGCAATGCAAATTTGACATTTACTGAGTCTTCACGTGCTTGTGGAATTTTACAATTTAGCATTAAGGAAACTTCAACTTTTCGTTGTTTTTTATATGTTCAATTCAACTTTTAAAACGACAATAAATTTAATGTTTGTTCGTATAAAAACATCTGTGTTTACTATTTTTATTATTTTGATAGTGGTATATGTTAAATGAAGGGACCGTTGGATGAAGAAATGGGAGTGATGGAGGATTTATTTTTTTAAAGAGAACTTAACACTCAAAGTGGGTATGAATACACTTAAAGTTCCTGAGCACGTGTTAGAGAGAGAAAGAAAAATGTTTGCGGTCAGTGGTTATTTCGCTCCATGGGTGGTATCCACCATTTTAATGGGGAGACTAAGTTCTTAGTGAAAGTTGGCTTGTTTTTGATTTCTAGTCCACTACTCATCTTACTTGATTTTCGTTAACTGAAAAAAGTAATGTCTTTCGGGCGAGGCTGGGATTCGAACACCGAACCTTCCGATTTGGAAGTAGTGGACACTACCACTTGAGCAACGGCCACCCACAATTGGATGAGGATGTACAACACTAAAAAAGTATTTGCTGGTGTGGGCGGGGAGTTGGTGGCACAGCGCGTGGAGGTGAAAAATCGAATATTTTTCCAATTGAAAATTGGGATGAACAATAAATTGCGCGTGAATTTATAAAATTTTTTGAAGATAGTAGGGGTGACTTCCAATGTTACAGAATTACATAGTACTTCGAAAATCATCCTTTACCATCTCCCAATATATTTTTCAAGCGTAGAAATTCATTGTTAGGCTAAAATAGTATTTAATAGGTTGAAGAATAATTACAATTTATTTACATACTTAGTTACATGTTATTTGCTAGATTTATATTTTTAATAATTTTATTGACTATTCTTATATAATTTACAGACGACGCACAATGGGGCAAAAGACTCTTTAGCTGGCAGAAATTCAAATTATAAAGTTGATCTTTTTCTTGAAGCTGCGTTTAATTTCTCTTCGAAATATAATAGAGAATAAGAAATAAGAATGAGAAAATTCATTAAGATCACGTGATCTCCAGTAAATCGTCACAAGTGTTTATCTTTTGCTTCGAGTGCAGACGTATTTTTCGTGTCTTGACTAGCGTTCCTAATTTATCTGTTAATTTTCATCCATTACTTCAATCTCAATAATTTTTTTTGTCATGGAATCAGTAAGCTCAGGTTGGTTGTTGAATGTTGAGTATAGAAAAAGTGTAAGAAAATGTGTTATTTTTACATACAAATGAATTCCGTAAACTATTTGTTTGGTTTAGCCGTGAGATGCCGTAAAGTTTTAAATGTCGTTTTGTTATGTGTTTTGTCTATTCTCAGAATATGTACAATTTTCTTGCTCCAATCTGCTCCCCTCCGTGTAGTTTAATTTGTTGTTGGTGTCGTCACTCATGAAAAAATACGATTTTTTTTTATTTACATTATGATAACGTCTTAGGCCGAACAACTTCCAAAACCTTGACTATTACAAGACAAGAACTCTTTAATATAATGAATTCGGATTGCACAGGACAGGATATCCAAATCGAGTTTTTAAGGCAAACAGTTAAAAACCGGACTAATTGCAGGCGCTTTTTGAACATGATTTCAATAAAACAAAAATTGCAGATTTTAAAGCGAAATTAAAATCGCGTTGGGAAAGAGCATGTCGCATAGAAGCACGGTTCTTAAAAAACATTTACGCTTAGCTAAAAACACCTGTTTTGTTCACCTACAAATGCTCTATAAATTCAAAACGAGGTCGCTCGAATTGAATTTATTAGAGAATTATCCGCAGTATCTGTTGCTGAAAAGCAAAGAGTTGATGATCAAATTAAGTATCTCCAGTCTATCATTGTAACGGTAAGTGGGAAAACTGTTTCGATTCAACACAATTTTATGTTTACCATGGTTGATGGAAATGTGTGTAATGCTATTACCGAAAACTCTTCAACACAAAAGTGCCATATTTGCGATTAAAAGAATGGAGAAATGATAAAAAGACCAGTTAAAAGTGAAAATTTGCAATTTGGATTATCTGTCTTACACGGATGGATCCGTTTTTTTGGATGCCTTCTTCACCTTTCATATAAATTAAAAATAAAACAATGGCAAGCTATAGGAGAAGAAAGTAAAAACATTGTTGCCAAAACAAAAGACGAAATTCAACGGCAATTTCGAAACCGTTTGGACTTGATTGTTCACAAACCCTAGCCAGGCTTTCGAAATTCCAATGACGGAAACACGGCAAGGAGGTTCTTTTAAAATGCAGAAATTTCAGCAGAAATAACCCAACTTAATTTGGGTTTGATTAAAAAAATGCAGACGATAATGATTGTTCTTTCCATGCGGTCATGAAATTTATGTCCCGAAATTTAAAGCATTTGTCCACGAAACTGCTAAATATTTTGTAAAGAAGTATCCGTGGTACTATATGCCACCTACCGGCCACAAATATTTGATCCATGGGAATGAGATAATTTCATCGGCTTTACTACCCATTAGTCAGTTAAGTAAAGAAGCGCAAGAGATCCGCATATAGAGAGTATCAGTCCCGTAAAAATAGCCACAAAAACACGAATGCGAACATATTTAAATTTTTTTTTGTTGTCATCAGATCCGGTGTTAACCAGTTGGCAAAGGGTTCCGAAAAAGAAAATGCAACACTTGCCGAAAGAAGCCGTAGATTTGCTCAGATACCCATCTGACCCTTCCCCAAATGAAAGTGGATATGACATTATTGAAAGTGATGAAGAATTGTAAATGATTATATGTATATACAGTGACTCCAAAAACTATTCGCTCATTAACCCATGTGAAAAAGAAAATATCTTTAGAAGAAAACAAAAAGATTTACAGAATTCATATATACGTGTACTTAATCTATGTAAAAAAAAACAGTAATACTTCACAAGACAAAATATTACAATATTTAACGAAATAAACTAAAAAATGTTCGTTGACTTCAAGTTTAAAGCTCCAAAAAGTATTCGCTCACCCTGTAGACATTGGTCTTTATCTCGAAATAACGGGACTTCTTTTAGAAAAAATAGCAACAACGACTTCTTACTCTTTGTTTGTTACATTAAAACATAAATTCTTAGCCCATTTGTACTGACATTCTGCGAGACGTGGTGATTTGATTTAAAATGGGTCGAAAAGCCAAAGAAACATCGGAGAAAGTGCGTAAAATTATATTAGATATGCGTGAATCCGAAGAATCGATTAGATCAAAAGGAAAAATTGTTAAGCGGTCATATTCAACAGTGAAAAGCATTATTGATAGATTCTCTGATAGAAACAGATTGTCCAATGTTCCACGATCGGGTCGTCCACGTATCTTAACGGACAGAGAAATTCGTGCAATTGTCCACAAAGTGAAGCAAGATCCAAAAAAAAGTGCTACCCAAATTCACACTGAAGTGAAAAATGAATTTGGTGCTGAAATGTGTGTTAACAGTGTAGGAAAAAAACCATTTATAAGCACTACCAACAAGAAAAAACGACTTTTATTTGCAAAGCAATACAAAAACGAACCAAAAGAGTTTTGGAACGAGTTTATATTTACAGATGAAAGTAAATATAATATTTGTGGTTCAGATGGAAGATGTATGGTATGGAGAAAAAAAAAACACCGAAATGGAGGAAAAATACCTTAAACCGACATTCAAGCATGGGGGTGGCTCCGTGCTAGTTTGGGGTTGTATGAGTGCCAAAGTGTTTGGTAATTTGCACTTTATAGATGGCATTATGGATCACAAGGAATATATGAATATACTCAAAGCACACCTACAATCGAGTGCAAATAAAATGGGTCTTAACTCCGACTATATTTTTAGTAAAGACAATGATCCGAAACATACAGCCTGGAACACTAAAATGCGGTTACTTTATAATACCCCAAAATGGATCGAGACGCCTCCCCAATCACCAAATAGCAATCAAATAGAAAACGTTTGGAATATTTTGGAGCAAAATATAAAAAAATATGGAATCCGCAGTAAAACTCAATTGAAAGCCGCTTTAATAGCGGAATGGGACCAAATAACACCTAACATTACTCAAAATCTAGTCGATTCCATTCCAAATAGGTTAGCACACATTATTAGAAACAAAGGTGAACCAACAAAATACTAGGCGAACTAAAAACTAAGTTATTGTGAGCGAATACTTTTTGGAGCTTTAAACTTGAAGTCAACGAACATTTTTTAGTTTATTTTGTTAAATATTGTAATCTTTTGTTTTTTTGTTTTGTGAAGTTTTACTGCTTTTTACATAGATTAAGTACACGTTTATATGAATTCTGTAAATCTTTTTGTTTTTTTCTAAAGACATTTTCTTTTTCACGTGGGTTAATGAGTGAATAGTTTTTGGAGTCACTGTATGTACCCCATTTGCGATTAAAATTGTGCTTATAAAAAAATAAAAATACTACCTCATTTGTTCTCTATTTAGAAAAATGTATTTCACTTAATTAAGCTTATTCATATGTTACGCGTGACAAAAAATCTTATTTTCAAAAATGTAGGCGTATAAGTGGGCGTGTGGCCAAAAATAACTTTGACAATAAATTAACATTAGCACCAAGAGTAATAATGCGAAATTTTAAGTTCCTAACTTTGCTGGTTGATTTAATGCCAACTTTTAAGGCATTCTGCCCCACTGTGCGACATCTTGAGTAGTTCTGATAGGCTCACATTTGGTGAAAAATGTTTGGTAATAGAATTGACGATGGGACATTCATAGGTTAGGTGTTTCGTGTTGAGGATATTGATGTTGTTACAAAGAGGAATAGTTTTTGTAAATAAGTAGTCATGAGAAGATCGTAGTTTGAATGTTTGAACAGTTTATAGGATAAGTTGCCCTTTCTGCCTGTTGGTTTATCTTGGAGTAGTGGTGTGAGTAGTTTTTCCATCAATCAAGTGTTTTAACTTTCCGGTATTGAGATATTCTGTGTTTTAAGTGTTTATTGTTCTGGAATTAAATGTAGCTAAAGGCTCTCGTACTGACAATTTTGCGGCTGAGTCTGCTTTGTCATTTCCAATAATGCCGATGTGTCCAGGTTTGTTTGCAATTAATTTATCTCGTATGAATTAAATTATTAGTATGTTCTGGATGGCTGGAATTACTGATAAGTTGTCGGTAAAAATTATGTGTTTTCTTTGGTTTTGCTAACTCTGAAGCTTTCAGAGTTTGATATACCTCCAGCTGATAGAACATATGAGAAATCCAAAAGAAAACCCTTTGATAGTATCGTGCCTTCCTTCACATCAAAAGCCAATCCCGATTCAGTTTTGAAACCGTCAGTAAAAAGGAAGGAATAACTATTTTTATGGTGTTTTGATTGCGTTTCGAGGAGCATCTGCTTGTATACGTCGTCTGTAGTGGTTGCCTTATGAAACTTACTGAGATTCATTATAATGGATTATTTTTTAAGTAGCCGTAGGGGTTTGCTTGTCTTTTTAGGCAAAGGTAAACCTATTGGTTTTGTGACGGTAATCGTGTTGTATATTGTAGATGAACATTTTGGGACTTAATGCCTATGAAGAATGTTTTTGAAGTCGGAAGAAGAAGCAAATCGAGCATCATTTTATTCCCACTTATTAGTGTCATTTTTAACATGGAGTTCAAAAACAAATATTTTCGACATACACAATTTGTTTTTTTATTTCTGTAAAAGCAGGAAAACTGCTGAAGCTCACAAACAATATGTTAAATTTATGGTGTAGACTGATTAACAGAACGCACTTATAAAAATTGGTTTAAGTAATTTCGTTCTGGAAAATTTTCACTCAAAGTTGATCAACGTTGATGATGACCAGATCAATGTCATAATTGAATCAGATCGTCATACGATTGTGCGAGAGAGAACTTGGAAAGGTAAAAGAACTCGATATTCGTGTTTCACACGAATTCGCTTAACACAACAAATCAATACTTGCGATATGTATCGCAAACGAAATAGTGATAGTGGTGATGTGAAATGGGAAATGAATCGTCTACAATAACATCAATCAAAAACGATTATGGACTAAGGTTGATGAACCAGAAAACTCAAAAGAAGGGTATGTTGTCAATTTGGTGGGATTATAAAAGTGTTGTTTACTTTATCCTGCTTCCAAAGAACCAAACGATCAATTCAAATGTTTACTGTCAACAAGTAATGAAACTGGAGGATGCAACTATGGTAAAACTTTCGCCAATGATGATGACTTGAAATCGTACTTGGTCCAGTTTTGTGCTAATAAGGGTCAGAAGTTCTACGAGTACGGAAACATAAAGTTTAATTATATCGGCTACCAAAGGCTTAAAGAAATGGATGCAATTTTATACATTAATGATTTTATTACTTCATCTTTAAAGAACCCTATTTTTATCCTTTCATAGACGTTGAGAATGCTTTCGATCGGATCTGGGTACACGTGATTATTAAAGAACTGCTGAACTGGAAATTCGGACCAAAAATAATCAAATACATAAGATGATTTCTTTCAAATATAAATTTTAGAGTTAAAATAGTTCCATTTACTCCACAATGCACCCCCTAAAAAATTGTATTCCACAAGAATTGCCTTTATCTGTAATTCTTTTCATTCTTCATTCTTTACAGGAGACGATCTTATTTTGTTGTTCTAAATTTAATTTCAATGACCGTTGTATTAAAGTCAAAAGAAGTTTAGCTACCTGGTTAAATATTATCAAGTATTTGTCCTCCAAAAATAGTTTTTGTAATCCGAACACTCTTGCTTCACATTACAAACATCAATTATACTTTCGAGAATATTCTACCGTCTCGCTATCTACAGAAAAACATCAACCTGTCTGAGAGCAATTACGGCCTCACCCATCCGGAATATTTTGGTCGAGGCTGGTTTTTCCTTCCATTCAAGAACGTATTGATTATCTAACAGCTCATATTATTACCAAGATTAACTCATCAAAAAGAACTCCAGTTCACCATAGAGTCAAAAAAATTTAACAAAGTAAAAAAAAAAAAATCCAATCAGCACTTTCGAACTCTCTTTCATTTGTAAAAAATCTAGATGTCCCATTGCCTATTAAACCTACTATAAGAGAACATAAACACCGACCTCTGCACTACAGAAAAGCCTCTACAAATAAGGACCTTTATGTCGCCAAATAATGGGGAACAGCTGAGAGTCTAAAACAAGGAAAGTCTTGTCTTGTTCCTAGACGGCTCCAAATCTGCCACTGGCACAGATTTTTGCCTTTCAGAACTTAAAAAATAGAACTGGTCTTATTAAGAAAATCCGTGATAAAATAATCGCTTCAAATAAGAAGCTGATGCTGATTTGGATCCCAGGGAATATCGGTATCAGGGGCAATGAAGAGCCAAAGGTTTATTTAAGATTAATATTGTAATTAAATTTACATATTAATAAATTATAAATAAATAAATATTCCTTGTAGAAAAGTTATAATTCACACTAAAAAACCGAAATATCTTGATAAATCAACATGATTTATTATATTAATTATATCTTTGATCAAGGCCTTAAAAAACCAAGGCAGTTGGCATTCCACCGGAACTCCTTCAAGCCACATAAGATAAACAATTTACGCTTAAAATGTAAATACAAATGCTACGATGTAACGATATAAAAAAAGAAATAGTCATCCACAATTTACTGTTAGGAATCAAAAAAAAAAATAGTTGGTGTTTAAAACCATTACAAAACTTATTTATGTATACATTTTAAAACAGAGTTCTTTTTATGTCGCGAACTTTGAATAATTTGACACATCGAATATTTGAAAAAGGAAATATTCAAACTATCATACAATATACTGTAATATCACAATTATAATCATTTAATAAATTTTTGTTCATGGTTGACGGGATTAAAATGGAAAAGTCACCAGGAGCGTCATCAAAGGGAAAGCAATAAATTCAGTGTAAGTAAATATATCCGCGCAAGGCGTAATCTTATATTTTTTTCATACGCCATAGAAGCGATCATTCATAAGATGAAATAGAAAAAGACTGCACTCGTTTTTACAGTCAATACAAGAAAAAAATGTGTAACAAATTACAATAATACGCGGGTAATTACTTAATAACAATGATTGATTTATCCTTCTTATCATTTCATACACGCACAGATGAGACGAGTCTGTTTATTTCCCGACTCCGAACAGACACAGAATAAGGAACAGTTAGTCAGTCAGGTATTCTAATCCTTTAAACTGCCACTGGTTTACATTTTTTTTTTATAATCAGCGCGCGCTCAAGGGGTTTGAGTACCCTTAAGGTGATTGTACACAGCGCGGGCAAAGGAAATTTAGGGAGGAAGAAAACAGAGGTACCGATGTACATTGTTTTTAAATATTTGCAAGTTATAACGACCAGGAAATACAGAGATCGGCGGGGCATTCCATAAGCGAGTGGTACGGCTTAGGAACGAATCACGATATTTTAGAGTACGTCCTAAAATGGGCTTGAGGGTATACTGATGAGCATTCATAGCGAGACGGGTGTTACGGTTGAAAGTTTGAATGGGCAGAATGCTACTGGCGATTTCAGTGGAGCAATGGTGGTGGAGCGGGGGTCGTCTTCAATGCTCTCTCTGCCTCTCTTGAACTCACTTGACCACTTTTGCACAGTTGATAATGAAGGTGCGGAACCCTGGTAAACAGCCACCATCTCTTCATGAATAGTTTTTTGACTTTTTCCTTCACAGCTTCACCCCGATACCGAGAATATGTTGAACACCCCTCGTATGTTGAGATCTTTAAGTACTCTTGCTACTACACGAGTGCGAAAGTAGATTCGTCCCATTGAAGATTCGACGCACTCAAGTGTAGGCGGAGACAAAGCACAATCTGGGAGTGTTGAGCTGGCCGCAAAGTGTGCAGCAAGCAGATTGGCCTTATCCAAAGAGCTGACAGCCGAAATGTCATTGTAAATGAGCGTTGGGATGGAGGATGAGGCGGAATTTCTAATGTTTTTGACGAACGACCAAAAATTGTTACTGCCTTTGGGACATTGCAGTATTGTTTGCCTCAGTTTTTGGTCGTATTGGAATTTCACACGCTTAAGAAAGGCGTTGCAGTCATTTCTGGCTCGTTTGAACTTTTTTCGGTTTTCCTCTGTCGGTGTGGTCTCGAATGCCCGAAAAAATATTTCTCTAACCCTGACGGCCTCTTTACAGCTACGGCCTCTTTATCCGATGAGGAATAAAGGATCTCATTCCAAAGAGAATGGTGTCTGTAATCATATCAGCAGCGGAATATACGTCATTATCGAGGAAGCATAACGACCAGTTAAAATTCCTAAAGAAGCTGTTAAGTCCGCTCCAGTTGGCTTTCTCGTATTTCCATACGGTTCTTTTAGGAATCTGTGTGGTCAGTATACGAGAAATTAGCTGATATAACATAGTGGTCCGACGAGCCTAGAGGGGAGAGCACATCAACGGTGTATTTATCAGGGTGAGAAGTTAAAAACAAGTCCAGGGTGTTGGCGGTATGACTATCTACGTCTGGTATTCGCGTGGGCTCATTTACAAGCTGCGTTAAGTTGTTTTCCGCAACGAAGTTCTCAACACACCGTCCTTCGGGTGTTCTGGACAGGCTCATCGGACCATTGTGTCATATCAGCTAATTTCTCGTACACCGACCACACAGTTGGAGAAAAGATTCCTAAAAGAACCCGTATGGCAATACGAGAAAGCCAATTGGAGCGGACTTAACAGCGTCCTTAGCAATTTTAACTGCTCGTTATGTTTGCGCGATAACGACGTGGATGCTGCTGTTGATATGATCACATAAACTATTCTGTTTGAAATGAGATGCTTTATCCCACATAGGGTGAAAAGTATCAAACCAAAAAAAAGGCGTGATACGACTCGAGCTGTAAAGAGGCAGTCAGGGTTAAAGAAATGTTTTTTCGGTTATACAAGACCAACCCGACAGAGGAAAATTGGCAAAAGTCCAAACGATCCAGGAATGACTGGAATGCCTTTCATAAGCGTGTACAATTTCGATACGACCAAAAATTGAGGCAAAAAATACTAAAATGTCCTAAAGGAAGAAAAAGCTTTGGGTATTTCGTCAAAAATATAATAAATTCTTTCTCATCCTCCATTACAACGCTCACTTACAATTACATTCCAGCTGTCAGCGCTTTAAATAAAGCCAATCTGCTTGCTTTAAATAAAGCCAATGCTCTTCCACGCTGGCAAAACCTCTGCGTAAGCTTTTTCATCAATCCTACTCATTAGGACTATTTCCGCGCAGATGGAAAACAACATTTGTCCAGTCCCTAAAAAATCCGTATCTTCTACTCTCTCCTCCTATAGACCCATTACACTTAAGAGTGCTTCCAAAGTCTGGAAACACTAATAAACCGACAGCTCATGAAATATCTCAAAACACGAAAACTTCTCAATGACCGGCAGTACAATTTTCGTAGCAACAGGTCTACTGGTGATTTGATGGCATGTCTCACCGACAAGTGAAACCAAAGCGTACATCAATCTGGCGAAAGCAAGATAGTTGCACTTGATATTTCTAAGGCATTTGAAAGAATTTGGCATCAGGTTCTTTTGTCAAATATGCGTGCATCGACGACTTTCTTTTTCAATGTATTCACAAAAGTAATACTTGTGTGCCTCAGGGCTCCGTTCTGTATCCGACACTCTTTTTAATTTTCATCAATGATCTGTTGTCTGCTACTTCTAATCCAATATATTCCCTTGCTGACTGCTTTTCATATTCACAACCAATTGGGAACTATCAACAGAGTGGAATTTAATACTTCCAAAACACAATGTTGTCTGCTGTCATTAAAACGAAATCTAAACACTCAGCCGGTATCCATGAATGGCATTTGCATCGTTGAAAACGAAAAACTTTCAATTCTCGGTATGTGTGTCTACGAAAACTTACATACGTTGAAATGACCACATATTCGATGTCGTCAAAAATCTTGCGAAATGTCTACGTTTCCTCAAACGACCTAGGAAATACTTCTCCCTCTCTGATCTGTCCTCAACATATAAGGCATTCATCCGACCAAAATTGGAGTACAATGCCCACATCTGATTAGGTGCGCCTAAGGCATATCTGTACCTGCTACATAAGATTCAAAACCGTGCGATAAAACTCATGGGAGACACAAATATCACTCAGACAATGGACATCCTCAAACACCGACGTAATGTCTCATGTCTTTCTTTGTTCTGTTCGAGTCAGAGACATTGGAGTGAACGGTCGCGAAATTGATCAGTATGAAGTATTTAGTTTTCATATGGTGCAATAATAAATAAATAATAAATATTAATTCGTTTATTGTATAAAGGGTTGAACCTAATAAGTCAACTGACTTAGCAAACTTAAAAGAATACAATCTAATTGAATATATTTTGGTGTTGGTGATCGATGGCGGAATGCCACAAGTGCAAGAACGCAATCCGTGACGAAACGGGTATTGCATATGTAGGCATATGCAAGAAGGTCTTCCACCCCACACCAAGGTGCTCAGGATTGGATCAGTACAGTAGTGGAGTCCTAGGAGAAAAAAACATGATTTGATTTATGTGCGATGAGTGCTTGTTGTACATACATAATGTCGATATGGTACTGAGGGAAATGCAGGAAGCTTTAAATGCCAATACAAATCAATTAAAATTTTATAAAGATGAGTTTGAGAATTCACTAAGAAAAAATGAAAGTGAAATTAAAGATCTGCTGGAAGCAATCGAATCCAGATACCCTGAAAGAATAAAACAAATGAAAACTGCAAGGGAAGTATGAGAAAAAAGTTTTAACCACATAAAATTGTTATGTCAAGCGTCTGAAGGTTTCGGCAACGAAAGTGAGAAGATACGAACGGAGTTAAGAAACAGTAATGTTAGCTTACGGAATGAAATGAAAAAAATTACCGCAACCGTAAGTAAACAAATACCAACTGTGGACAAACTGTCATTCGCTGATGTCACAAAAAAGAATTATAGCGTGTGTGGTGAAAAAGTTCATGAGTTAAGAAAAGAGTTGCCACTTATTGTGAAAACATCTGAAGTCTATATTACTTCGCAAAAACTGCCGTATGATATCTTCGCTCTTACTGAGACCAACCTTTCCTCTAATTTTAAGAATAGCGAGTTATTTACCCATGATTATGATGTCCACCGAAACGATGGCCTTATGAATAACGACGAATCAACTGGCCGCGGAGTACTTTTGGCCGTATCTACTCGCCTTAATTCTAAATTATTTAAGCAACTATCTACAGTTTGCTTTGAATTTGTCTGCGTAAGAATTCCTATTTCTAAGCGCAATCTCTTTATTTGCTGTTGCTACATTCGCCCATCGCAACCAACCTGCAGCTACCAACTAGCTATTGACGAATTCGATGCCCTGTTTGCCAAAGCTGACGCAAATGACACTGTTGTCGTTATGGGTGACGTTAACTTACCACGACTCAAATGGATATGCACTGATGATTCATACTACACCGCCAGCAATGCAAGTTCGGAGAAAGAAATTCTTTTTATTGACTGTCTCGTGGACTCCGGACTTTTTCAGTTAAGTGGCATAACCAACTATCTTGGTAGACAACTCGATCTTATCTTCTCCACTGACGTAGATAACAGCATAGTCACAGCCAGCAAGCACCTTCTTACCACTCTAGATTCTCACCACCCGCCTCTTTCTATGACGTTTTCGTCCAACGTTTCAAAACCTTTTTGCTTTGAACACGTGTACAACTTTAATTTTCGAAGAGCCAACTTTTCTAAATTAAACAATCTTCTTTCTAAAGCTAATTTTAATTTTCTCTTCAACTCTAGTATTCCCGTTGATGATGCACTTACCTCTTTTTACAATATCATCTTCGATTGTTTTTCCCAGTCTGTTCCTTTTGTACCGCAAAAAAATCCATCGTTATCCCCACCTTGGTATAACAAGGAACTCCGGTCAATACGAAATAAGAGAAATAAACTTTGGCACACCTATCTTCGTACACGTTCTGAAGCAGATTATAATAAATACCACCTTGCTTATACCCAATTTTCAGATCTATGTGAATCACTATATTCCAATTATTTAAGCCGCATGCATAATAGTCTTATTTCTGATCCCAAACGCTTTTTCCAGTTTATCAACTCTAAAAAAAAGTCGGACAGTTATGCCTCCACCATGAAGTTCAACAATTCATCGTCTGATGATCCGCAAAGAATAGCAAACTTCTTTGCCGAATTCTTTAGCCAATCGTTTGCTTGCCACATCCAAAACCCTGATCTATCTTATTTCTCATACTTGAACAGCTGCCCACAAACATCCTTTACTTCGGTGGATATCTCAATGGCATTAGTAGATGAAAAGATAGGTAATCTAAAAAGTGAATATTCCGCTGGACCTGATGGTGTACCCCCATATTTCTAAAAAGTGCGCCGCCTACTTGGTAAAACCTCTCACTGCCTTGTTCAGACTTTCCTTATCTCAATGCGCCTTTCCCCATTCCTGGAAAAATTCATATATAATCCCTCTGCATAAAAAAGGCTATAAAGATGAAATCTTAAATTACAGACCTATTGCGAAGCTCTCCACAATACCCAAGCTCTTTGAGAGCATTATTTATGATACTATGTCTTTTTATTGTAAACCAGTGATTTCAAGAAACCAACATGGATTTGTTAAGGGCAGGTCCACTACCACTAATCTCATTGAATTTGTATCAAGTACTCTATGTGCACTAGAAGATGGCAAAGAAGTAGATGTAATAACCACCGACTTCAGCAAAGCTTTCGATAAAGTCTCGCATAAAGTAATTCTTTTAAAACTTTGCGCCCTTGGATTTCGATCAGATTTCGTTATGTGGATTCCCTCATACTTAGATGATAGACACTACAGTGTCCTGTTTAGGTCTACATTATCTAAACCTTTCAAAGCCACCTCGGGTGTTCCCCAAGGAAGTCATCTTGGTCCCTTGTTATTTATATTAACAATTAATGATGTTGATACCATCGTTAACAATTCTTTTATCTCCATCTATGCTGACGACATCAAAATCTTCCGTCACATATTGTCTCCCTCTGACTGTTCTCTGTTGCAAGATGATCTCAATCGATTTTCTACTTTGTGTCTTCATAATTTTCTTGAGTTAAATGTTAACAAATGTCAAGCTTTAACTTTCACTAGAAAACGTCATACAACTCTTTCTCGTGCATATTTCATCAATAACGAGCTTGTTCCTAATGTGACCGAAATGCGCGATTTAGGCATTATCTATGATAGAGAACTGAACTTTCGCTCTCACATAGATAGCATTATTAGTAAAGCCAATTCGACTCTTGGCTTCATTAAGCGCTGGTCTAAGGAATTTGACGACCCATATGTGGCTAAAGCACTCTACACCACATTTGTTCGGCCCCTCCTCGAGTATGCAAGTCCAGTCTGGTCAACATATTATTCTGCGCAAATTGCACGTATTGAATCGGTACAGCGTAGGTTCCTTCGGTTCGCATTACGGGGACTTCCTTGGTCTGACCCATTCAATTTACCCCCCTATCATAATCGACTGAAACTTATTAACTTACAACCCCTCATTACGCGACGAGAAGTTTGTGATATAGTTTTTGTCCATCAGCTCTTAAATGGTAACATTGACTCTGAGGCTCTCCACGAACGCATCTCCTTAAATGTTAATCCACGACATCAAAATCTTCCGTCACATATTGTCTCCCTCTGACTGTTCTCTGTTGCAAGATGATCTCAATCGATTTTCTACTTGGTGTCTTCATAATTTTCTTGAGTTAAATGTTAACAAATGTCAAGCTTTAACTTTCACTAGAAAACGTCATACAACTCTTTCTCGTGCATATTTCATCAATAACGAGCTTGTTCCTAATGTGACCGAAATGCGCGATTTAGGCATTATCTATGATAGAGAACTGAACTTTCGCTCTCACATATTATTAGTAAAGCCAATTCGACTCTTGGCTTCATTAAGCGCTGGTCTAAGGAATTTGACGACCCATATGTGGCTAAAGCACTCTACACCACATTTGTTCGGCCCCTCCTCGAGTATGCAAGTCCAGTCTGGTCACCATATTATTCTGCGCAAATTGCACGTATTGAATCGGTATAGCGTAGGTTCCTTCGGTTCGCATTACGGGGACTTCCTTGGTCTGACCCATTCAATTTACCCCCCTATCATAATCGACTGAAACTTATTAACTTACAACCCCTCATTACGCGACGAGAAGTTTGTGATATAGTTTTTGTCCATCAGCTCTTAAATGGTAACATTGACTCTGAGGCTCTCCACGAACGCATCTCCTTAAATGTTAATCCACGTAATCTAAGAACTGTACCTCTCTTCCGAGTTAATTCCCACCGAACTAATTACGGATACCATGAACCATTATCTCGAATCCTTCGCGAAGCGAACAAATTCCAGTCAATCTTTGACTATCACCTGAACAAACACTCCCTTAAGATTGCCCTTTATTCCCTTCGCTCTCTACCCCCACTCCATAGGCCTAACAATTAAATTTTTAGTTTTATAAGTATAGTATTTAAGTTCAATGCTTGTATTAAGCACAATAAAGCTGTCCGGGGTTGACCCGGGCCTAAATTACACAAATTACACAAGAAACCAAAAGAAAAACAGCATTGTGATAAAACAAAAGAAGAGTTAAATAAAAAAGTGGATCCAAAAAATTTGAAAATCACGAATATCGAAAGCAGACCTAGTGGAATAATTTTAATTGAAAGTGAGAACTCAAGTGAAAGAAACAAAATAAAAAATGCTATAGAGGAACAAATGGGGTAAAAGTATAAAGTTAGAGTGCCAAATAAAATAAAACCAAGAATTAAAATATATAAAATGAAGTTTAAGAACAATGAAAAAGAAATTATCGAAAAGTTAAAGAAACAAAATAAAGTTTTTGAAGTTTTTTACAGAGATTAGTAATTAAGTACAAAGGATAACATATTTGTTTTTATGTGTTTTTATAGTCTTCACGAAAAAAGTAAAGACGTTTTTGTTGATGAGTTATCTTCCCTTTTGCGTGACGAACGCTCAAGAAATTTGTTGATTATAGGTGATATGAATATATACATTTTACAAGAATCTGTAGTAGTGGAAAGATATCTTACGTTCATGTCTGCGAGTGGGTTGGAGTCTTGTATCAATGATCCAACAAGGACATCTGGTAGTACTCAAACTTGTATTGACCATATTTTTGCTAGGTTGGATCTAAATGCCAATCTTTCCTTAATAAGTACAATATCAGACTATACAATTACTGATCACAGTATGATTTGCCTTTTCTTAAAGAGTGATACGATTAAACGCACAAAAAATGTAGTGCCTGATTTTTTAACTCAAAAACCCAACTTTAATTGTCTTAATGCGCGCTTGCTACAGGAAAACTGGTTTGGTGTATACAGTGAAAACAATCCTTGGATGTCTGAAAAATAAACTACGGGCAAAATGCAAAAAAAAAACAGCCCAGAAACACACATCTGAACAAAATGTATAATCAAATCTGTAAAGAGGTAGCCTCTGAAGTTTCTATCTGCAAAGATAACTATTACATAAACAAATTTCACTGTGCGAAAGATATATATAATATAAGAAAGGAATGGAAAATCGTCAATAACTTGTTCAATAAAAATGTCATTTTTGATGGACCTTCTAAAATAAAGTTTAATAATAGGGATATCACTAGTTCTGTAGAAATGGCTAATGTTTTCAATTAATTTTTTATTAGCGTTCCGATCATTACTCTTTCTGATGCTGGTTATGATACAGCGTCTCCTATTTTGTGTTCGGAAGACTGTCATACTATAATAGAGAAAGTAGTCAACAAAATAGTTTTTTCTATGAACCAATCTCTTCTTTTGAGTTATATAGAAGTATAATGTTGCTGGACGACTCGAATTCTGCTACGTTGTGCTTTTCTGCAGAAAATCTGTTTTAATGTTGTTGATGTATTAGCACACATTTTCAACAAAAGCGTATATTTTTCTATTTCTCCGAATAGATTGAAGATAGCTGAGGTCATACCTATATTCAAAAAAGATGATAGGACAAAGCCGGTTAACTATAGGCCAATCTCTCTTCTTACGGTCTTCTCTAAAATTTTTGAGAAATTGATAAAGAGCAGAGTTGTCACATTTCTGGAAATACAATTATTCTTTAGCACTAACCAATATGGATTTAGAGCTGGCAAATCAACAGAAGATGCACTTCTTAATTTCTGTGGTCAGGTGCACGATAGTTTAAATTGCAAAAGAAAAGCATTTGATACTGTAGACCACGATCTCTGGTCTTAGGGGCTTTATTCTTAATTGGTTCGCTTCATATCTCAAAGATAGGAAACAAATGGTTAAGATTGGGAATTCTTTCAGTGAAAGTCGAGACGTTCGGTTCGGAGTTCCACAGGGCTCCGTTCTTGGTCCTCTATTATTTATAATCTTTATAAATTCTATCTTTAACCAAGAATTAAAGTGTAATCAAACTGGTTTTGCGGATGATATGTGGTGCGTATATTCAAATGTGTATACTGGATTTGATTGCTGATATCAGCCATGATTTGGAAATACTAAGGCATTGGTTCGGTATGCACAAGCAAGTCATTAGTGATAAAACTAAAATCATGTTTTTTAACATACCATCACTAGACAGGCACTTCCTAAATGTATCTTTCATAGTTGTGATTGTAAGAAAATGTGTTTTAGCATTAGTAATTATTTTGCAAATAAACTCAAATTCAAAAAGCCTGACGTGCTCTTCAAAATGCTTTTCTATTGAAAATGTTAATACTTTTAAATATCTGGGTTTAACTATTGACAACAAAATGAACTGGAGTATACACACTTCCTTACTAAAAAAATATCTTCTAAAAGCAACATACGAGGGGCGTTCAATATATTCTCGGTATCGATATGAAGGAAAATGCGAATTCAATTTAAATTGTTTTTATTTTTCAATATAATCTCCCCTAACATCAATGCATTTGTTACATCTTGAGATAAGCTTTTTTAAACCCTCAAAAAAATAAATTTCCTCTTTCTCTGCAAAATACCCATTTATTGCCGACTTGAGTTCTTCATCATCCGAAAATCTTTTTCCACGTAGACATTTTTGCAAATCCGGAAACAGGAAATAATCACTAGGGGCAAGGTCTGGACTATAGGGTGGGTGTTGGATTTCTTCGAAACCACAATCTCGCGCAGCAGCCTTGGAAACTCGCGCCGTGTGAACAGGAGCGTTGTCATGAAGAAGCAACACACCCGCTGCGAGTTTACCTCGTCTTTTCTTTTTAATTTCCTCCCGCAAATTATGCAAAGTGGAAGCGTAGGATGTGGCGTTGATGGATTCACCCTTTTTTTTGTACTCAATGAGCAAGGTTCTCTTTGAGTCCCAAAAAACTGTGGCCATGAGCTCCCCGACAGACGGAGTGACTTTGAACTTCTTCGGGGGGTCTGTTCCTTTTTTATGCCACTGCATGGACTCTTGTTTGCTTTCAGGGTCATAGTGGTGGACCCATGTTTCGTCCCCAGTAACAATTCGATCCATAACACCGTCCGCGTTCTCACTACACATCTCCAAAAGCTCTCTACAGCATGCGATTCTCACTTTTTTCTGAGGCGCTGTGAGCATTCGTGGCACCCACCTTGCACTGACCTTTGAAAGGTTAAGATGGTCATGAAGAATGGTGTGAATGGTACCAATTGAAAGCTTGGTGATCTCTGCCATCATTTTCACCTATATTCGGGCATCCTCAAGAACAAGTTTTTCGACTTCTTTGATGCTTTCTCCCGTACAAGCAGTAGCCGGGGCGCCGGAGCGGGGGTCGTCTTCAATGCTCTCTCTGCCTCTCTTGAACTCACTTGACCACTTTTGCACAGTTGATAATGAAGGTGCGGAACCCTGGTAAACAGCCACCATCTCTTCATGAATAGTTTTTTGACTTTTTCCTTGCTTAGTGAGAAATTTAATTACAGCGCGATGCTCAATTTTCACCATCATCGTCTCAGTTGCCATTATGATTCTGTTTAACTAGAGATAAAACGCGAATTAATAATCACATTTAAATGAAATTTTACATGAATGCACTAAAATAATAGTATTACTTAATACATAAGTCAATTTATATATACAACCACAGCTTCACCCCGATACCGAGAATATGTTGAACGCCCCTCGTATGTGCAAGTATATGTTTATTTTATTCAAGCTTTTGTTATGGGCTATCAATCAGGTAGTGAATGATTTATATCCGTCTAATTAATTGATTGGAAAGTACTCCTATTTTATGACTTACACCCAGCAGTTTTTACTCGCAGTATGCAAATCTGAGCTACTGAGAATTCAAATAATTGTTAATGGAAATTTTCCGGAAAAACAAAATAAAAAACGAATGCTATTTTTTTTTACATAATCCTTCCTCATAAAGAAATTTGAAGCGATTGAAAACTTTTTCATTACCCTTTAATTACTTTGAATAATTTTGGGTTCAAAAATGTTTTGTTGCAAAAATAAAAATCTTTTTATTACATTTATATATCATACAATATATGTAAAATAATAATAAAATAATCCTTTTCTTCATCTGAGGGCTGAGCCCTCTAGTAAGTAAATAATAAATAACTATGAATAAAAAATTAGAAAAACATTACTTTATTTTTTTCCAAATTTCATATTGATATTTTCAACACAATTTAATGGAAATGTTTTTTTCATATTTAGCAACAGAGGACCCTTATTTTTTCGATACATTTTTCATATCATATCGACCAATCACTTTCAAGAAACCACTCAGTCCATTCTGATATTCCGTGAGTACGAGGGAGGGTACAGCATGTGGTCATTGAATTATGACCGATTGCCTTCATAATGAGTTTTACTGTGATTTATGAGGGTATGGCCTGATTACTTAATAGCTTTTTTAGGAAAAGTAATAAAGGATAATTAGGTAACTAAAAGGAGGTACTTTGTTAAGTTTTAGGAAAAATGCATCCCGCAAATGCTAAATGCAAAATGATTAATGTAGGTACGCCATATAAAAAGGTGGAGCAGAAGTGTTTTTATTGTTTCATTCATTGCGTTGGCGTCTATTGATTGTGAAAGTTGATCGAAAGTTTAACTAAAATAAATTTAACTTTATTCTAATCCGGGTTTTAAATAAATAAATTACTAAAAATTCTTAAACGTGAATTATTAAATTGTTTATAACATGGGTAAAAAGAACTGATATATCCACCGAAAAAAAGGACAAATTATTGTCTTATCAAGAAGAAATTCAGTTATGCTCAAATAGCCAAAATTGTTAAAATGTCGAAGTCGTCAGTGGTAAAAATAGCGAAAAACATCTACACAGCAACAGGTTCAATATTAGCCCCTCCAAGTAATAGACTGGATTCCGCCGGAAAAAGAGAAACTACACTAAGAAAATTATTCAGAAAGCCTTACAGGATTTAAACGAATCTGAAATCAATATTTCGCTAAAAACATTACGTATACGATTTAGGGAAAGCTCCTTCATGTGTATGAGATTGAACTTGACTAAAGCTATGCGTCAACGCAAATTATGTTGGGCACAGCTTTAGGAATTATGGGAGTGAATATTGGAGTAAGTTAAGTTCTTTTGCTCTACTGATTTTTTAGTAGGAAACATTTTTAATTATTTTTTTGTCAGAAAACTCATATTTTTCAAAATTTAATTTTTTTCTTAGGTTATTTTTAGCGATGAATGCCGTTAGTGAGCAGTGACGGAGATGGCTAAATTCGTTCGCAGGAGACCCCATGAGAGATATTCGGATGACTGTGTGGTTCATACTGTAAAGCACCCACCGTCTGTAATGATATGGAGTTGCATATCAGTGGAGCGCCCAGGACCAATTAATTTCGTTGGAAAAACCATACGCTCCAAGCAGTATACTGACGTAATGAAGACTGTTCTTCTGCTGTATTTGAATACATCGAATTATGCCAAGGATGATTATGCCAGACTTAGGTCCGTTCCAGGACTGCAAGTTTGTACATAAACTTGTTCCAGCGAGAAAAAATTTATAAAAGAGAACGCATTTGAGATAGTAATTCATTTCTATACCCTGACAATTATTACAAATTTCTACACGAGATTTTTGTTTGGGCAGGAATTACAAAAACGTCAAATCAATTAAATTTTAAAAGAACTGTCAAATTCGTAAAGATTTAAATTTGTGTGAATTGCGACAATTTTATGCAAATTAACTCAAAAGACGACTTGGACATGGACAAAGAGGAAAAAAGGAGCTTCATATTGACGCAAATTGTTCGCCTAATATAATAGAACCCATTAAACAAATATTATATGAATAAAATTGTAATAATAAAAAATCTAAAAATGTCCCTTCTGTTTTACAATTTCTTTTTTGTTTTGTTTTTACTTGTTACTTTTAACGTTTCAAACACATTTTACAAAAACGTGTTTCCGTGAGATTTAGTATTTAAGAGAGATTTTAATCCTATTCCTGAAACTTATGCAAACAATTTTCCTTTACAAATTGTTACAAAAATCTCGCGGGAACAGACCTCTTAACTGCCTCGACTTCGTGAATTTAAAAGTCTTGCCTTGGGTTGGTAATTCTCCGGATTTGAGTTCGATTGAGAGCTTATGTGCATGTCTGAAATCAGTTTGTGTAAACATTAAACGCGTGTGAAAAAACGACCTTGCTATCAAAGACATGATAGTAAAATGTCACTAAAATAAAACTAAACATTTAGTTCAAAATTAAGTTATTATTCACGCAACTGAAAAAAATTCTTTAAACAGAATATACGTTTAACATTAAAAATTCATAATACATCTTTTTTTGGAAAAAGTTTCTTCGTCTAAGCACAATTTTAACAATTTTAACAAAGCCATCTGCAATAACCTTCATCTCATCCTCAAAAACAATTACGTTCTCTGTGTAGATTTCTACACATATGGGATTTTAATGTATTTTCTAAATTCTTTTTTAAATTAAACCGAAAAATTTCTTTTATAATTTATTCTAAAATAACAAGAGAAGGTAGGTAGGTTCAAATTAATTTTTCTTGAATGCATTTTACACATATATTTCGATTATGTTGATTTTTACATGCAGCTTTTGTGCAAAAACAACAAATCGTATCATAGACATTATTTTTTTTGGCGGATTTTTCTTCATAGCAAACGTGACATCTTGCTCTGCCTTTAATTTGTGGTGGAACGCTTCTTGGCCGTTTTGGTGGATTTGTTGAAGTTGATGCAGAAACATCCTCTAAAGGTGACGATGGAGAACTTTCTTCCAAAACAGTTACAAGCAATAAAGCAGACGATGCTGATCTTGGCTTCGCAATTCTAGCTTCCATAAGTGGTTTTGCAAGGGATATTCCAAGTTCACGTAGAAAATTCTGATATTTTCTTACTGTTGTTTTTTATGTTGCTTGCCAATTCGGATTCACTTCTTTGAAAATAATTAATGCATTCAAAGCTGAAATGTCAATCATGTTTGCAAATACAGCCATTGGCCATCTGTTAGTTTTTCTTTTACAGCTGTAACAAGTGAGCATTTTTTCAACCGTATCCACACCGCCTATATTGAATGAAAAAAAAACATTAGAGGGTCTTGAAATTTCAAAAAGTAGTATATGAACAAACCTTTTGTTTTATTGTAATAGGCTATAATCGCTGGTAACTTTTTTTCAGTCGATTCGATTTCAATTGAGTTATGCAAAGTACTTTGCAACACGGTACACTTATTTTTCCGTCCAATGTACGAAACAAGTGCTGTGTTTTCGGTAAATGCAAAAGTAGATTCATACAACGGTCTATTTTTGCATTCAAGAAGCTTTGGTGGGATGCTTCTTTCATCCTGCCAACCATTGTAATGCCCTTTGACAACAATTTTTGCCCAAGCTCATATGAGGAAAAGAAGTTATCCATTTGTTATGTTGTGACCTTTCAAGTCATCAACGAGATCCAAAACTACTCGTTCGCCTTGTCTTTTTTCACTCGAACTGGCTCCAATCGCCTTTCCCAAATATGGTTGGATTTTCCAAACATAGCAGGTATAAGAACAAACCAGCAACCAGAATTTTAGTCCGTATTTTACTGGTTTTGATGGCATATATTGACGAAATTTACATCTTCCACGAACACCAAGTAATTGCTCGTCAACTGTCACACATTCATGTGGATTGTAGTAGTCACTCAATAAATTGGACCATTTATCAAATATATCCCGAATCGGGGCAAATTTATCTGTAGATCGTTGCTATGCTTGCAACATATTTGGATCGATTTGTTTGAAATCCTTACCATATGTTGCTTGTGCATACGCATTTGAATGCTTCAAAATGGTATTTTCAATTTGTGGTGGGAAGAAAAGCAAAAAAGCATCTTTGATGCTATCAACACGAGCTTTGGCATATCTTGTTGTTCCAGGATGAAGAGAAATTATATTTTCATTCCGCAATCTACCACTTTGATGATGAAATGGCTGTAGTTGCCAAACAATACCATCTTTCGAAACAAGCAGTGGATCCACATTTTCAACTTCAGCAATTCATTCGTTGGTTTCATTTGAGCCACTCGCTTGCTCTTCGTCAGAATCGCTATCGTCTGAATATAAGTTATCGTCATCATCAATATTCTCTTCTGTCAGAAATTCGTCATCACTGATATCGCCATCGCCTTCATTCAAAAATGCTTCCGTTTCTTCCTCTGTCAGATATCTTGCTTTTGACATTGTTACCTATCTTTTATTATTTTTATAAATTTCACTAAATATACCAACGATATTCACTTGGTAAAACACTTAACGCAAATGACTTTTTATATGACATGCACTTACTGTCCATATGTGTAGAAATCTACACATGAGGGTAGACAACGTAATTAGTGCATTATTAACCGCCATAAACATTTTTATTATGGGGAGGTACGTTTTATTTTCGGTAATCAAGGATATAAACAAAGTCTGAAAATTCTGGAAGTTTGCAAGTAGTGTTTTTTGAGAAATTAAGAAAATAAAAATTGTTTGTGTAGTTTTCTACACAAGGATGAGATGAAGGTTAAGAATAAGTTTTACCTTTTGTGCAGTTAGTACTTGATTGGAACGCCTTCTTGCCTTATTTCTACGGTACATCTATTTCCCATTGTACCGACCAGTGCTGCACATTCGAAAGGTGTTATCTTACTCTACACTTGTTGGATTATATCCCATAGAGAAGCCTTATTCATGGGTTTTCTAGCCGCAATGCTCTTATTTATGATGGCACATAGATTCTCTATGGGGTTTAAATCGGGGCTTTGAGCAGGCCACTCCAGGACTTGGATGAAATTAGATTCTAACCAGGACTTATCGACCCGAGTGCAATGCTTCGGGTCGTTATCCTGTTATCCCATTCAAATGATTGTCCAGGATATCCTTATACGTTTCACCTGTCATTTTCCATTTATCTGTACAATAGGACCAACTCCAGATGAGGTGAAACACCCCCAAATCATAGTCGATGAACCGCCGTGCTTAACCGTTTTTTTTCCTGTATTTGGAGTCCAATCCTTTTAACGGAGGACGCCTGACGTATGATCTTCTATCATTTCCAAATACATTGAACTTGGATTCATCGCTCGAACTCTAGTCTATTTTTTTTTTCGACACTTTTGGCTTACGTCTCGCTATTCGTCCATTCAAATTATTTTCCTTAAGTCGCGTTCGTATGGTTTGTGCTGATATTTGAACAAAAGGATTCGCTTAGCTCAGCCTGGTCAGTTGCCTATCTTCAGCAGGAGTAGTCTTCCGCGACTCTTTTCGGGGCAAATGCTCAAAAGTATGGTTATTTTCGGTAATACTGAAGTGTGAACCTTACTATACTATAAGTCTGGGTTACTTTCATAACGGTTTTATGGTTTTGATAGCATTCCCAGATGATTTTTTCTCTTGGATGGAGTGGAGCTCTTATTTTTGGCTATTTTAATTAAAATATTTATAGTAATAATTTAGTTAAAATGCACTTAAAACGAGTGAACTGTGAGCAAGAGAACTTTCTTCATCGATTAAAATCTGGTTCTCATACACAGATAACGGAAACAAGTAACCGTACAACAAAAACACCATATAGAGAAAAATATTATTGAACATACATTTGTATGCCCGCTTTGTGGCTTAATTATGTGAGCATAAGTGTAAATGTGGGAAAAACAAAGACCCTGAACATTTCAAACTCCGACGCTCAACTCAACATTGCCGAACAACAGGCTGAGAAAGTCGAAAACTCGGCCGACGGTGGTGTCGAACTCGATGTGGACAGTAAATCTGAAAAGCTAAAGCCGCGTTTGGAATGCTATCAAAAATTTTCTAAAAAAAATGTTCTCAGCACAAAACCCAAGTTGAGGCTGATCCAATGTAGAATCAGTACTACTATACGGGTGTAGTAATTGGAAGGTTACCAACATTATTACTCGAAGACTGCAAACCTTCGTAAATAGATGGCTACGCAACATCTTAAGGATTTCTTGGCCGAACCGCATCTCCAACGATCAGTTTTATCTGAGAATGGGTCCAGAAACTATAGACGTTACCATACGGAGGAGGAAGTGGCAATCTATTGATCACACCTTACGGCCCTACTGCGAAATATACCATGCGGCCTAAGCAGAGTTGAAACGCATTGCTGAAATTCGAACAAAATGGTGCGCATGTGTTGTAGACGCCCTATGCCCCTCGAGATGTGACAGGATTTAAGTAAGTAAGCATGTGAAAATCGCGTGACTTAGTTATACAACAAGGAACAATTCTACACTGATGGAATAATGGTTCTATCTGAGAAATGGCAGAAGGTTGTCGAACAAAATGGACAATATTTGGTTAAATAAAATTAATTCTGACTATAAAAAAAAATTATGCGAAATTGTTATTACAAAAGTTCCGATACCTTCTTCCCAACCGATAAATACTTAGGAATCTACAAATGACATTTATTATATTGTAGATGAATAATACAGGGATAAATTATCAGAAAGGGATCTGCGCGGCGCTTGATCGAGAAACTGCTCATAGCGTACTGCTTGTACAGTCCCCGGTTTACTAATGAAGACTAAAATGAAAAGACATGCTCGGTCAGTATCATGATACTGGTCTACGACGTCATAGGGCTCACAACCTGAGATCAACAACTGCAAGCCAAATGCAGCCGAGCAAATAGCGATGGGATGGGCCGAACATAAGGACGATAAAAAACTGTGATATATAAATACTATGGTGATTGCTATAGGGAAAAGAAACAACGCTTATTCAGATGCGGATTTGACATATGACCTTAAAAATCGTACTAGGAGAGTTTTAAATATGACCTAGATCCCGACGTCTTTAATAATTTTTTTCTTGGGAAGTTTTTTCGATGTATCTGACTTTGATCTGAATAAAATTTCCTCGGCTATGATAAACATCTTAGACGATATAAGGTGTGAATTTGATAGACGCTATGTAACACTACTTTGCCTACTCGATTTCTCAAAAACATTCGATAAAGTCAATCATAAAATCTTATGCTGGAAGCTCAAGAATTTATTTGACCAACTTATTAGATATTCTCTCTCCGACAGGTGTCAAAGGGTTTTTATTGGTGACAAATCTTCAGACCTCAAAATAATAAGGCAAGTTATCAATTCCCGGGCCTATTTTATCTTGTCCATTTATCAATGGCCTGCCATCAGTATGCAAGCACGCCTCAGTTCACCTGTATACTGACGACGTTCAACCATATCTGGCCCGTCCTATAAGTTCGATTGCAGAGCTTGCTCTAAAATTAAACGAAGACTCGCCCAGAATCCACAAGTTGTCTTTAGTAAATGGGCTGTTCCTAAACCCTGATAAGTCGAAAGTTCACCCAATCTCTAAACGTAAACATGATATTAATTCTGTGCCGGAACTCTAGCTTTCTGACTCCAGGCTGGAGCTCGTAGAATTAGTAACCAGTCTCGGATTTGTTGTAAGCAGTAATTTATCTGGATACAATCATGCAAATTTTGTTATTGGACGGATCTATGGATGCTTACGTAAGCTCTGACTTACAGCTGTATCCACATAGTTAAATCGTTGAGTAGTGAACTTCGTGGATAATAATGAATATTTGGACAAAGGATGAGTTCCCCATACAGAAGTGTTTCAATTAACTTATTTCCCTTAGACTTTAGCAAAATAGTGCACAAGTGAGCACTACACAGTGTAAACCCGACATGACTGCCCACTACGCAGTCGAGAGTCATCATCTAAACAGGGACTAAATTCATCGCGTCTTTTTTTTGGTTCACGCTATAAGTGCCTGTTAACAATGGCGTGGGTAGGAAGATTGTCCGAAAGAGAGGGAAAGTTTTAAGTGGAAATAAGGATTACTTGCACCGAAAATTCATTTCTAAAGTGGATTTTCGGGTGAAACATGACTTTTTTTTCCATATCGTTCCATTTCTGACATGTTTTTTATTTTAGTTTTGGTCGTTGATGAGAAAGCAGGCATATATGTTAGAAGAGGAAAAAAGGTATGTTTCTCCTTGTCAAAGTCTTACATCCCCATGAAAATAATGTTGTTAACAATTCCAGATTTGTTAACAAAAAATCATCTTTTGGACGAGTCCCTTTTTTAGCGCAGCGGCTATGTCAATAAGTCAACAGTTTGGTGCGGTTTTTGGAATGGCGGGATCGTCGGACCTAATTTTTTAGAAATCGATATATTCGTGAATCGTCTCAGGTATAGACAGAGCGATGTAAACCAATTTTCTGTGGTCAGAGCTAGACACCATCGATATATTCGAGCTGTGACTCCAACAAGACGGCGTTACATGTCACACAAGCGACGCAACGCTCGAAGTTGCGATGGAGAAATTTGGCGACTGGGTCATCTCATCAATGGCCGCTGCGATCATGCGATTTGACAGCACTCAATTATATTCTGTCGGGCTGCGTCAAGTCCTTAGTCTACGCTAACAGGCCAACCACCTTGGACGAGCTCGAGGCCAACAATCGACATGCTATAACGCCGCATATATTGGACTGAGTCATCAAAATTTGGACCAACCGCTTGAAGCACTGCCTGAAGTAGCTTCAAAATAAAGCCATAATCAATTTTGTATCTCACGCCGCTGTTGTTTTATTTTATACTTCAACGACATTTTATGTTTTAGATTTTGGCGTTTCCCATCTATCAACATTGCTTTCATTCCAATGAAACCTTTTTTTGTGTGAAGCTACAGTGTCATGGGTAGGCAAGTGTAGAAAGGCACTAAGCCAATGGAATTCCCTACCCAAGAACATCAGGGGAACATTAAATGCTGCAAACTCAAAACATGCAGTACTCCTAAACTTCTCTCTTCAACCGTGGACCTTTGTTATAATCTTTCTTTTTCTCGATTTTCCTTCTTCCTCCTATCTTTTCTTTTTATCTCTCATAGGTACATATCTATCCATAAATATAAATTAATTGTTAATGTCGAATTATCGTTCTTATTTGCTGAATATTGTTCTTGATGCTATAAAGGTAAATTTCCTTAATTACACAATACTTATAATAATCAAATAAATATGAATAAAATTAAAATTGACCAAGAAAAAAAAAACAAGTACAGCCGACTCTCTAGATAATTTGAAGTTTTCTCCCGGTCCCTTGAAAAATACTCAATAAATTGAAAATAATCAATGTCATTTGGTCTCCTCAGTAATTTGAAGTTGTATGAAAGGCATCTTGCTCGCCGACATTCTATAATTTGAAGTCGGGCTTTTCTACTCTACAATTTGAAGTCGGTGTTTACTGTTTTCATACACACAGCAGACCTGTTGTGTTTACATGAATGAGATATGATTGACGATTTCTTCTCACCTCTCACCACTATCGAAAATCCATTGGACTATGATAAATAGAAGTCGCACTGAACATTTGACTATAATTGGTAAATTTTTTTTTCCTCTTCCTCTTGGTTATTTAAAGTCCTATTATTTTGTACTCACGGTAATTTTGACTTTTTCTCTGGTTCCTTGAGTTTCAATTTATCGAGAGTCGACTGTATATTTCTTATTATAGCTTACCATTGCAAAAACCTTTATTCCACAGTCCGACAATATTCTCTTGCATATTATAGACAATGTTTAAACGATTTTGACCAATATAATCACTGGAACAGTTTTTCGTCAGAACTTCATAGTTTTTAACCATATTGTCGTGTTCTTTGATGCAATTTGTACAAGATTCTGCGGGCTTAGCACTTTTAACAGTACATTGTACAAATTGACTTTGAGAATCAGCTAATTCATTAAGTAACTTATGGCACGACTGAAATAAAACATTAAAAAATTGTAAACAAAGAGAAAATATATGTATATTATAAATGGCTTACACTTTCTGCTCCTTTAAGCAAGCTCATGCATGAGAACGTCAGCATAAAAAAGTTATTCCGAAAAAGATGCATGTTTTGCAGTCATACGATTTAATCTGGTTCGTTTCCTAAACAAAACAAAATTGGACGCGTTTACCGCAAACAGACAGCCAAATGCAAGATAGAGTAATTGCAAATACCTAGTTATCAAACTCTACTAATGCTTTTGCAAACGTTTAACTTTCGCACAGACACACTGTAAGTGAATCACCAACCCATTCTCAATCTCTAACCTGTCAGAATGGCTAAAATGACAACAAATTTCACGTAATGTTCGCTAAGTATATATAATAAAGGCAGACATAAAAGGAAAAATATTTTTCGCTGGTGAATATTTAATTCAACGTGGTGAAAAAGTGATGATAATAGAATACAATATGTAAAAAAAAACTCTTTTTTTTTTTGTTTCAAGTGGACAAAAAGGGGATAGTTTCAGAATAAAATTAAAAAAGGACCCAAGGATCATATTTTGAAAGTTTCATTTGATATAAATGAATTGAAACTATTACAATTCTAAAATCAAGCTTAAGCTTGTATTGAAAGTCAATTGTATAAGCATTTTGTACAATATGTTTAGACACAAACTCTGTTCTCTGGCCATCAAAGAAAAGGATTATTAATTAATGGCAGCTTTTAAAATCAATTTCCTTGCTGTTCTTTTAGTTTATACGTGTTAAGTAAATAAATTAATTACATGATACTGATAAGTCCGCTTTCATACGTCGCAAGTTTCGGAAGATTCAAATGAGTGCAAAAGAGAGAAATAATGAAACAAAAAATACCCAACTAACCAAATTCCCACTGCATGTGGGTAGCAATTTCATTGCAAGTTTTTGACATTTCTTTTTCTCCTTCTTCTTTCTTTTTCGCATTTGCTTCATTACTTCTTTCGCTGTGTTACGAGCACAACATTTCAGTATGGCGGATGAGCTGAAATGGACCAAAGAATTAACAAGGGGGCTCATTTTCAATTATGAAAGACTGATCGCCAAAGATGAAATGAAAGAGAACTGTCAAATAACATGCAAACCCAAAGAAGGGGAAAGTCTTCATGTAGAGTTGCGCGCCACTGAATGACAGTTCAAAAGAAAATAACCAGAACATGCGCATTACACACTTGCGACGTGTGAAAGCGGACTAACTAAAATTAACATTTTTGATCATTTTTTAGTTTTTTTAGGAAAATATTTGTTTTTCTAATTGAATTTAAAGGTTTTCCAAAATATTTCAAGAATTTTTTTTTTCACACATTATAAAGTACAAAAGCGGTAGTATTTTAATTCTTTATTTTTTAAAAATAATTTCCAGAATTTAACATACAATGTGAAGCAAAACTCTTGATATTCCAACTTAATTTGGTTTTGTCGAAGGGAATTTTGTTTATAATTGTTTTCAACAGATCTGTTTCTTTGCAAGTAATAAATGTTTATTTGTATTTTCTTAGAAGCAAAACAATAACATTTCGTTCAAAAAAAATTATAGAGATAAAAATCTTCCTCTACATGTAAAATGAGTGCAGCTAAAGTGTTGATACCCTTAAAGAAAATTATTAGTTTATATCTTAGTTTTGCGGTAATTACCTAATATTTTGTTGAGTACCCTTTAAGCCTTTTAACTTCTTTAAGCCGGTCTGGCATGAACTAGTTATTTCTTACCATTCCGCTAAAAACACGGCTTTTAACTGACAGTGTTCTCAAAGACGTTCTGTTGGGTTAAGATCGGGGCTATGTGGTGGTGTTACTGGCAAGCGAGGGACTTTATGTATCATCCTCATGGTCCTTTTGGAAGTAAACATTTTTCGCGATAACCATTTTTCGTGAATTTGAAGCAAATTTTCCTGCTAAATTTTTTATTATACTTCTTTTGTCATTATTTTAATAACTATGACTAAATTACCGATCCCAAAAGTGGACATTTAGCCCCAAATCATAAAACCACTATCTCTATGCTTTACTTTTTTCACACTTTCGAAGGCCTACTCGATCCATAAATGTTAAATTTTGACTCTTCTGAAGAAATCCTAGAAGCCAAATCCTTTGTTTTTGTATTCATCAACAATGTATTCTCTTTTTTTATATGCTTCACTGACAAAAAGTTTCCTTCTAGCTGTATAGGATTCATACTCAGTTCGTTGTGTCCATCTACATACTATGTACGCTGCTTATGCTGACATTCACGTCAATCCCACCAAATTTTAGCATTGCAACGTGATATTTGTGAAAGGTACAGCGTTGTGTTTACATTGATATTTTTCTTCTCAGAAATTTTTGGATGCAAAAACTGAGCAACGAATTTGGAAAGTATGTCTTTTGCAATGCCCATGTGCTACTTTTCTCTGTAGGAAATTCAAGTCTTTTATGTAGATGGACTGCCAGAACGGTCGATGACTGCTGAAACGGGCATGCCAATCGTACAGCATTATTTATTTTAAAATCGGTTAAACGATAGCGTCACACAAATAGATATTTTAAAATTGAAATTATTGACCGTAGATAATTTTTTTTAAATTCAGAAATTCATGTAAATTAATTACCGTTCGCCGTGTAGTTCAGATCTTTTTTCTCTGTTGTAGTCCAAATGTGTCCAGTCACACCCATATTTTTAAAAAAAATTCTCTGTTGTACCAAATGGACTTATAAAGCACAAATTTAGTTTATTATGTTTGTTGCTATTACCAATATTTTAAATTCAATTCAAAAGGTTTATGTAAAGTTATATTTTCACAAATAAAAACAGTCAAAATAATCATTAATCCTTTTCTATTACTTCGTATGAAAAGTTAATACAATAATTGAATTACACGTATGTATTTTCCATCTAATCTAATAATCCAATGTATTCATGAATTGTTATTTACATTTTTTCGGAACATACTCTCCTGATAAAAGCATTCATGGTGAAGTGAAAAATTTGCCCACACTGTGGTGAAAGGATCAAATGTCAATATTTGTTTGAAGAAGGAGCAAAAATGTAAGTGAACAAAATTTATATTGCTTAATTCAATAACACTAATCCGTTTTTATTTTATAGAGCAATAATAAAGGGGTAAAACAAGAAATGCAGTTTAGGATGTCGGGACCCACATCCATGTGTACCCCCAAAGATGCGAGAAGCCAGGTAAGTTTGTACTATGCATAGTAAGAATATTGTTTACAAAATCAAATTCTACAATTCGTTTTACGGGACTTGGAGATACTGTGCATGCATGCATTGTAATTACACCAAGAAGGCTGTTTGCTACCGATAAGGTTTGTTCTTTTTATTTATATTTTCCACTAATTTGTATGCACTCATCGACCTATCGGTTCTTTATTTTTAATAGAAATTCTTCGATTACGAAGCTAATGCGAATTATGGGTGGAAGGAAGAGGAACCAGACAAATCACTTAATTGAAAATGACAAATCAGAGAATGTTAAGAAGTTGATAACGAATGGTTTGCAATACATTTACACTTAAGCGATGAAGAGCTCTAAATCGAAGACGAAATTTACCTCAATATGTCTCGTGAAGAAAAGAAAAAATCAACCCCGATTAATCAGTGCAATTTGGGAGCATGAAAACGACAATCAACATATCACTGTCCTACAATCATCTAGAATAGTGTGTAGTTACGTGCAATGAAGTTTTGTGAACCACTGCTTGTTGAACAGCTAAACACAAGCATACATACATATGTATATTACATCTAATACCCCTTGTTCTAGAACAAAAAAAAAGATTCTGTTTTATGTAAATGTAAAATCTTTTTAATTTAAATCTTATTTTATTTTTCACTTTTCAGAATGGAGAATGGGTGCAATAGGCCTACAGGGATAACCGAACACCCAGTAAAAAAAAATTGGTTAACGCACCGCTATGCATACCTCAAAGGTGGTGTGGAATTGCATAATCCAAGAAAAAAAAAACAATTTCATTAAATTTATTTTATTTATTGAATAAAATAGTCAAAACCAAAATCGAAAAAAAGACATTTTTACATATTTACATATATTAAACATACAGTTAATATGTAGTAAGGAGAACTAATTCTGTCGTTTTAACGCAATCTGAATCTGCTGTTGAATCTGCAAAGGAAACGGCATTAAATGTGTAGCTAAACGAAAATGCATACTTTTTATTCACATTTATTTGATCAGCACACGATGATTCCTCCCTGGGAACGCTTTCGCATGAACCATTGCATTCCAAATGTTGAATCTGCAAAGAAAAAGGCATTAAATTTACGACTAAACTAACATGTAAACTTTTTGCTTACATGTAATTAGTTAGCATCACTTATCCACATTTCTGCAAGTTCTTGAATGGTGCATTTAGCTTCATTGTTCTTACTGTAAGAAAAAAAGTAAAATAAATTATTTTGAAATTAAAATGCTTTTAGTTTCTCACAAGAAAATGTAAACAAACTTTTCCAACTGCTTTTGCCACATCCAATCCAAAGCAATCTGTTCGTGGCAGCAGTATTCTGTGGAAAATGATTTCTTCTTGCTCCAAATGTGTAGATTTTTCTTCTTTTGTTGTCCTAGAAAATATAATAAAGAAAATTATTGTTCAACATAAAATTTTTTTGCAACTTACACGAAATTAGATTTGTAAACATGAGAAATGTCAAAATCGAAATACACCCCGTCATTTTTATATGGATGACGTCAATCGTAAAACTTTTCGAATTTTGACAATTCTCACGTATTCACGGACAGGTTCACACGGATAGGGTCGATCAGTAGAAAACCGATTTTGATTTTCCAATATCTGGAAAGTTTGATAACTAGGTATAGTTAGTCTATGGTAATTATTGGAATTTTTTGTTTTCAAATGTATGCTTATCAGTCAAGTTGGTTAGCTGTCAAACATTTATTGCGTTTGCACTAAAAAATTTTCACACAATGGAATTGAGTTTAAAAATTGTCTAAATCAGTTTGTGCCTGTTTACATTTTCGACGGGATGAAAGTCCTCATCATGAACGTCGTGTTCACATTGTCATGGCGTTGAAAGACTTTTTGACAAGTGGAATCAGAGCATTTTTAATTTTTAAATTTGAGCAGTTGGCCTGAAACATAGCTGCTTTCCTATTCTTCACACTTCCTTTCGCATCAACGATCAAAACTAAAATGAAAAAATATGTCAGAAATGGAAAATGGATATGGAAAAAAAGTACGTGCTTCACCCGAAAATCCACTTTAGAAATGGATTTTCGGTGGAAGTAACCCTTCTGTTTGCCGCTTCAATAAAAAGCGTTCCCTATCTTTCGGACAAACTTCCTGCCCGCACCAATGTGAACAGGCACTTTGATAACATTTAAAATTGTGGGCCTTCAAAAACGATTATTCACTAAAATTTCAACAAGGCAACATATTTAAAGTTGTTAGTGTTCACTTCAAAATTGAGCGTAAGATGGTTAATAATGGTTTACATGCAAAAAGGACACTTAAGGTCAACTCAGCGAACTGCAAATACGATTGAGCAAATATTCACGAATTTTTACATTACATTCAATGTTAATTTTTCATGTAGTCACAACGCCTTGCGAACAAAACATGAGAATTCTTAGGTTAAATTCGCCCAAATGTTTCGGTCGTGTGAATGTAGATTGGGTTCCACATTTCTGAAATGCGAGTAAAATTTGACAGTTCGCAAAGAGCATTGGTAAATTCGCGTAGAAATAAGCAAGTCAGTGGTTTTTTGACTTGAGTTTTTTTTTTTATTAATTCACGGAGAAGCTCTGTGATAGGAATACTAAAACTATAATTTGCTGGTCTTTAAATGCACGAAAAATAATTTATTCGTAGTCAGTTCATTCACAATTCGCTGGCTTGTTAATGGACCTTTAATCCTGAATGCATTAAGCGGCACTTACATGATCAATCGATTGACGTCAATCACTTACATTGTGAAAAAGCATCTGTGTGCATCACACACATTTGATAAAGTCTGATTGACGAAAATCGAAGGTTATTTGATTTTGCATGATGAGCGCCATGATGATTGATGTGTGTAAACGTTGGATTGATTTAATTACTTCATTGTGTTTTGTATCGCGAAAGAGGAAACATGAGGAATGATAAAGATTTTCGTGTGTCGACTGATTCCTTTTTTAAATTACTCATTCATCCATATTCCCTTCTTCCTTGACATTCTATTCTTTTTCCTCTTTATGCTCTAAAAAAATAGCAAATAGCTCGTTTCAACCCTTCAAATCCCCGAGCGATGATGTAGTCTTCCCGGCTCTGTTTCAGAAGGAGACCCAAACCATAACATCCTCTCTGATAAAAATCTTCATATAAAGTTATGCTTGGGGATATATTCCAGGCTTTAGAGAGATTATCGTGAGATACTTGTTCATACCCAAAATTTGGGGTGGATCTACTGAACTAGCAAAATCCTAGCGACCGATAAGTCTCTCTTCATTTTTCCTCAAAACAATGGAAAAATTTGTGGACAGGCACATAGGAGGCGGGGTTCTTAAGCAAAGTCCTCTTAATATTAATCAATTTGCCTACTAGTCACAAAAATCAAGCAGCCACACTCTTCAGAGTTTAACCTCCAGAATTGAGAAATCATTTAAAGACGAGGAAATTTGGGTTGGTTGCTTTTTAAATTTCGAAGGCGCTTTTGACAAAGCAAAGCAAAAGCCTGTCCACATGGATTGGTACTTTCCCATCTCTTATGGTTCATCGTAGTCAATGAACTATTGATTATACTCAGCAATGCAATGACATTGCCATCCTAATCAGAGGTAAATTTGAAGAAAAAATCTCAGATCGCCTCCAGAAAGCTGTAAACCCCATAGCAAAGTAGTACAAAAATATTGAAGTCAATGTCAACCCTAAAAATAGAATCATAGTTGCTTTCAACAAGAGAAGAAACTAAATGATACAATACTTTTTGGTGAAACCATAAAGTTTACAAGAGAAGTGAAATTCTTAGTGGTTACCCTAGGTCAAAAACTCACTTGGAATACACATATTAAAAAAAAAAAAATTGGATCTCACTATGAACCAGCAAAAGTCTACTGGGTAAGAACTTGAGCCTTAACCTACAAATGATTCGATTTGATTTGATTTGAGGCCCGAGTCAACCACGGACAGATTTAAGGGCTGAACAGAATGTGTATCTGTGTCTGTGTCTTGTAACGCTGTCAAATCTCTGCCGCGCGGCTTGCAGTTAAAGGAAACACAATGAAAACGACTGTCAAATTTACATCTTGTGTGTTTACTTCTTAATTTTATTAGTTCTTAAAATAGTTTGCTATTATTTAAGGATAATGGATATGGACGAACAAGAAGAAATTGGTTGTTGTTTAAATCACTGTTCACATTGTCGCTGGCAGGAAGATTGTCCGAAAGAGAGGGAACGCTTTTTATTGAAGTGGGAAGAAGAAGGGCTACTTCCACCGAGAATCCATTTCTAAAGTGGATTCTCGGGTGCAACACATCGTTTTTTTTCCATATCGTTCTATTTCTGACATATTTTTCATTTTAGTTTTGATCGTTGATGAGAAACGAAGTGTGAAGAATAGGAAAAAATGTATGTTTCAGGCCAACTGCTCAAATTTAAAAATTAAAAATGCTCCGATTCAAGTGTTCCACTTCTCAAAAAGTCTTTCAACCCCATGACTATGTGAACCGGACGTTCATGGTGAGGACTTTTATCCCGCCGCCAATTTAAACAGGCACTATATTGTGTTTAAAATGTACGCGAACAGACCTAAAGTCACCAAAACAATTTCGACTACTTCAAAAACTCATTATGTAAACCCATGATTCCAATGTGACATGTAATATTTTTGGACAGACAATTTACTACTCAACAGAATTTTGAAAAAGGTTTTAAATTTCCTTCCGAAGAAGAATTGATATTTGGACATGTGCGGCATATTTTGTTCAGTATGTAACGAAAATAAACCACAGTCGATTGATGTGGTATGGATAATAAAAGTGTTTTTGTATTTGTATAAAAATTAATTCCAGATATAATTATGTTCCTAGGAACTCCACAAGCTTTTACTTAATCGTGGACCGAATAATAACAATGCGTTTTGTAAAGGAAATGTCTTGTTTGGAGGTTTTGTTCTTTGGCATCAAGGCGTTACTGTGACACCTCAGCCATTGTCGTTAAACAATTGGACTTTGTTGTTAAATGGTGATATTTTTAATCGAACCACGGAGGGTGAATCTTCAGATACAAATTGGCTTATAAAGGAAATCTCCACATGTAAGGATGAGAACAGTATTTTGGAATTATTTCGATCGCTTAAGGGTCCATATAGTCTAATTATGTTCAACCAGGACAGTGGCTATTTGTATTTTGCAAGAGATCCATTGGGGCGAAACTCATTACTCATTGAACGTGATCCGGGACATTTAAGGATACTTAGTAACTCATGTAAAATACGTTTTTATTGTAAATTCAATGTTTTTTAGAAAAAAATGTTTTTCCAGTAATTTATGGCTCAAAGTTGGACAAGGTTTGCGTGGAATTGCCACCTTATGGCTTGTACAAAGTCAATGTTCGAAATATGGAGGATGCTGCTTTATACCCATGGATTTCGCTTGACAAAGAAGTGTTGGAAAACCTACCCAAGTTGCTACCACATATAAAAATAAACGGTTGCATTAATCCCAAGTGGATGTTACCGTTGGAAAATAAATTCCAGGTAAGATAAATATCTTAAATAGGATAAATATTGTAGAAAACCTTTTTTATATCATAGTTATAAGAGTTTATTATTATTATTATTATTAACAATATAATATAAAATTATAATGCTAACTTAATTTCTAGTGAGCACTAGCTGCAGGGGCTTACGGCTCTTATAAATATGGAGTGCATATTAACATATACTATAATATAAGGTTAACGTTTTTTTTTTTAAAGAACTTAATTTGAAAATATTATTAATGCTAGGGTCTTTTCAAATTTCAAGGACAGAAGAGTTTTTGAAAATATCGGTTAGGTTAGCGGGAGAGGGCAGTTGCCTAGTCCCAGAATGTGGTTTATGTCTATAGTAGAGTGGCATGTTCCGCAGATTGGAGCGATTTCTTTTTGGAGCAGGTGTTGATGCGTTGTGGCTGTGTGTCCCAAGCGAAGCCTTACGAAAATGGTATTGTCGCTTTTTGAAGTGGAAGTGGGGTATATTGGGTGGGATCTATTTATGTTTATACCTTTGTAGTTGTGTTGGTAGGAGTTCCAGTCGATAAGTTGGTTGTTGCGAATAATAGTCTGAGAAGTTTTAATAAGACCTACCTTGCTAAAGGCTTTGAACCTAATAAGCGGCATATTGTGAGCAAGACTGAATTCTTTGTCCGCGTGCTCGTTGCATTGGATTCCTACATGCCCAGGGACCCACATCAGTTTGATTTTATTTGGGAATCTTATAAGATAATCTCTGATTTGATTGACTATCCTGGTGTTGTTGTTGGAGTTTCTTACTGCTTGAATAACTTATATACTATCCGCAGATATAATATATTTGCCCCCAATGCCAGATATCACTTTCGCGGCTTCTAAGATGGCTAAGGCCTCGGCTGTAAAGATTGAGGAAAAATCATGCAGTATCCCTGTGCGTAGTATTGAACCATTTTCAAGTGTAACTGCAAACGAGGTGCTGTCAGCTGTTTTTGATCCGTCAGAAAATACGAAATTCCAGCCTTTAGATTTTAAATTTGGATATTTCCTGGAAGAAACGACAGTAAATTGACTTGTTGGTGTTGGATTTTGGTAGATCAGCTAGGTCGAGAATGAAAGATTTGGAGTCCAATAGGCAAGGAGGATGTAGAGGTGTGTATTTTCCTACATGTTTTAACGGCTGATTAAGTTGAACAGCAGCTTCGACCGCGTAGGAGATCGCAGGTGGTAATTTTTTAACTTGTATAGAAGAAATAGCGTGTTTGAAATATTTGTAAACAATAGAACCACTTTGGAATGAGAGCTTAGCGATGAGACTGGTTTTTGAATTTAATATACGTTCCTCTATTGATGGAAATCCAGCTTCGACCAAGATGTTTTTTATGGGAGTTTTAGGAAAAGCGTTAATGCTTCTTCTTGATGCTTGATGATATAGCGGTTTGATTATCCTAATTGTTGATTTGGGGCTGTTGCCGTATATACAAGGACCGTAATCGATTTTACTTAGAATAACAGTTCTAGATATACTGCAGAGGGTACTTAAATGTACATTACTTTTCTTACAAGCTAGGTAGTTTACAATATTAACTCTGTCAGCTAGGCTCGTCTTAAGTTCTATAACATGATTCTACCAATTATATTTATTATTAAAAAATAAACCTAGTATCTTTAAACAATCAACAGGTGTTATTTGGATATTGCCTATTTTTAGAACGAAACCGGAGCAAGACAGTTTGCGACATATGTGAAGTGTTTTGCATTTGTCTAGCGAAAGTCTTGCACCAGATATGCTTGACCATGAAAAAATATCCGTGATGATGTTTGAAAAGAGATCATTTGTTGTATTTAAGTCATTGGATTTGCATAGAATGTAGATATCGTCTGCGTTAAGGCAGTGATCTAGTGACTTGTGTTTCGAAATGATGTTACTTATTTCATCAAAAGCGGTAGAAAATAAAACTACTGACAATGGGGAGCTTGCGGAATACCATTGTGTAGTGGGAATGTTGATGAAAAAGTGTTATTGGCTTTTACGCTGATTTTTCTGTTTGTTAAAAAAGCTTTTACATAACCAATGATGTTTGGCCCAATGCCCCAGGTTTTGAGTTTGTTTAATATAAGATGCATCCCGATTTTGTCGAATGCTTTTTCAAAATCTAACGATAAAATGGTTACGTGATTGCGGGCTGAAAAAACACTAGTTACGTACTGGTCAATGTGAAGAAGGGCGTCTTCACAACCTCTCCCTCATCAGATTTTTTCTCTCTATGAACCATTGGAGTCCTTTTGCAATCATCTTTTCGAGTAATTTTGATGTACATGAGAGGAGAGAAATGGGTCGGTAACCATTAAGGGAGCAAATATCTATTTTTGGTTTTGGAAGAGGGACTACACATGCGGTTTTCCAACTGAGGGGGATGCTGCCTGCCGTAAGGATTTTGTTATAGAGCTTGACGAGTCTAGTTTTTATTTCTAAGGTCAAATTTTTGATCATGGGATATGAAATCCTATCCCTACTGGGAGCCTTGCCTTTCATTTTCGAAAGGCAGCTTTCGAGTTCATCTATAGTGAAGTGTTGCTCTATTTGCCGGGCTGGAGAATTGGCTGCAACAATTTGTATTGCGTTACTGTGAAACCAGAGCTGTTCATTTCAAGTACCAGTACAAGTACCAGTACCAGTACCACGTATTTTAATTTTTATAAGTACAAGTACCATTACTTAAGAATTTCAATTACCAGTACAGGTACTTGTACTGGTACTTATAATTCCTTCAAAAGTAATTGAAATATGATCTAATTACTTTTGTACTTAAAAAATGTATTTGAATACTATTTAAATACTATGAATATAATTCATTTTAAGTACTTTTGTTAACTTGTCAAAACTTAATGTACTATGAAAATATGAAATACAAATTAATATGTGAATATATGAATATGTGAATATGTATTTCAGGTATAAAATAACATAATAATACATTAAAATCTATTTTTTTAAATTAAACCCAGTTTAAATTAGCTTTCATTAAAACGAGTTTTTCAAAATTTGTGTCGGAAAGCGCTTGTCTTCACCAAAATATTCCCCATTAAACAATAATTTTTGACATATATCGCCATTGCTCTTCATTTTTTTTTGCGCCTGATTCTAAAACGGTTTCGTTAGCAAACAAAGGGCTTGATGAAGCCCTTTTTCTCTTACCAATGTAAAGCGGATGATACGTTGGATCGGTCAAATTGTCGTCGGAGCTAAAATCTACCTCATCAACGAGTTTTGCGTCCAAGGCCATATCTAAATAATAACGTTGTAAACTAAGCTTCACTGATTCTTCTTCATGATATGTATTGTACATAAAAAATTTAAAACTTAATTTTTTAAGTAATATCTCTCATTACTTACCAGTTTTCAAATTTATTTAGGTTTCTATGTAATTTGTAAAAGTAAGTAACACAGGCTTTAGACTTAACCCCACACTTAATATACATTTAATTAAAAAAAAAAAAAAAAAAAAAAAAAAAAAAAAAAAAAAATTTCACGGAATAAAATAATAGGTATTCAGTTGTTTATTAATGCTGCAGAAAGCATTACAAATGATGATAAAATACCAATTTTTTTTCAAGTTTTCATTTGCATATTTGCAATATTCAACGTATTAACTGAAATGTTCACAAAACAAGGTAAAATAGAAAATACCATTCGTACTTATAAGGAATTACATTCACAAAAAGTAATTAAAAGTAATTAAAAGTACTTAAAAGGAATTTAAAAAATAGTACTTAAATACATTTTTTAAGTACAAAAGTAATTAGATCATATTTCAATTACTTTTGAAGGAATTATAAGTACCAGTACAAGTACCTGTACTGGTAATTGCAATTCTTAAGTACAAGTATCAAGTAATGGTACTTGTACTTAAACAAATTTAACTACGTGGTACTTGTACTTAAATAGTAATTAAGTACAAAAGTACTTAATTACGTTACAGGTCTGTGTGAAACATGTGTTTCATTATGCAGAATTGTTGGGGGAAATTGGTGTCTGTGGACTCAGTGGACCAATTTTTGGCGAAAAGGTTGCAGATTCCCAACGGATTCGAGAGAGGGCCTTCAGAGGAGTTGATACAGTTAATAGTTTTAGGGGTATAGTTACCCGTCAAGTATCGGATGTTATTCCAGATTTTGGCAGTTGAGGAGTTTCTGTTAATAGATGACGTTAGTACTCTGAAGCTCTCGGATTTGCAAATTTTGATCTGTCGTCGAAATCTAGCGTTGCACTTTTTGTAATTTATTAAATTTGGATCATTGGGAAACTTTTTGAAATCTTTCTAGGCCTTAAATTTTGTATTTCTAAGCGATTCTAAATTGGGATTCCACCAAGGAACTTGTTTTTTTGGTGTCTTAGGGAATGTTTGGGGTATAGATTGATTTGCGGCCCATCTAATCGCAATTTGTAACAAGGTGGCTTCGTGGTTTATGTTAGAACCTATATCTTTACCAAGTAAATATTTTGAAATAAGGTTTTGATATTTTTCCCAATTTGATTGGTCAGTTTTGAATTTGGGAAGGTGAGGAATTTTATTTTGGGAGCTGTTGTTGTCTATGACGATTGTGGTGATGATGGGGAAGTGGTCGCTGTTGTGGAGAGATGTTACATCGATGTGGGTGAAAGTTTTATGGGTGGAAAAATGTGTAGGAGATCCGTCGTTCAATATTTAAGGCTGGTTTTTAGAAAGAAATCTTCAAGAATAGCTCCTCTGCGATTTGTGTGAGGAGATCCCCACAATACGCTCCAGGAGTTAACGTCCCCAACCAAGAGAAAGGGAGTATGGATTTGCCTTGTGATATTTTCCAAATCGTGTCTGGAAAAGGATTGATTAGGCAAAATGTAAATAGACACGACAGTGATTTTAAACGAAAGCTGTATCTCTGAAGCTATCGTCAATATGTTGGAGGAAATAGGTATTTTCTTATGAGGAATATTAAGTTTTATTTGAATTCCGATACCCTGTTTCGAGGAAATGTTGTTGGGGAAATTGTAGAAATAGCCGGTATATGATATTGGAAAAATTGGTGTTTCGCGGTAGGGGATATGTGTTTCTTGAAGAGATATTGTGCATGGAGTTAATTCTTTTATTAAAATGTTAAGTTCATCGAAGTTGTTTACATAACTTTTAAGGTTCCACTGTAAAGTTTTGAGAGCCAGCAAATTTTGTTTAGGTGGGGAAATAGGCACATTCCTACTACTACGACGTAGTGAGGAGGTGTAGGGTTTTCCTGTGTGTGATCGAATACCATAAGTTGGGTTGTGTTGAAAGAGATGGTTGGACAAGTTTGGTGGGCCAGAATTGCGGCTCCGCCAACCCGAAACTGAGTCGCCTGGGTTTTGCGAGAAGCCCAGACGACCCAGTCCCTGGTGGGCAGAGCCGAGATTTTGGGTGCCAATATTATTGTTACATAGTGTCGTCATCTTGAATTTCGGATGAATTGATAAACTATTTGTTTTCTTTTATGAGTGACTGGGTGATAATACAGAGGGGGGTTTGTGGGTTGTTTGTGCCTGACAGGCTAGTAATTTTTTGTTGAGAGAGGATATGGTGCAGTGTTAGAGACTGTATTATTTGTGAGTGGAAGAACTAGCTTTCGAGAGAAAGCGTCGTTAGCTGAGCATGATTGTTTTTTACATTTTTTAGATGTATTACCCTGTGGATCAAGACCAATAATCGATGGTGGTTTGCTTGATTTCGGTATGGCTAGTTCACCAGATGCTGCGGGTCCGATATTTGAGGTGGTTATTGAAGGTGGTTGTGGTTTGAATTTTCAGTTGGAATACTTTTGGGTTGGCTATTTTGCTTTGTTTTTTCGGCGAAGGTTTCAATGAGGGTGTTTGTTAGAGGGGGGGTTAGTTTGGTTATAGATACGTTTGGCCTCTGCCATGGAACACTTATTCTTTGTTTTCATAGTGATGATTTCTTTGGCTTGTATGTACAAAGGGCACGTTTTAGAAGAAGAGGGGTGTGGGAGAGCGCAGTTAGCACACAGCGTGCGAGAGCAATTGGATGGTGAATGAGGCGGCAGACTGCATGATTCACATTTTGCACTACTGTTGCAACGCTTAGTTGTGTGCCCTAATAATTGGCAATTACGGCACCGCATAGGTTTGGGGATGTATTCAGTCACTTTGGCTTTATACCAGCCGATTTCTACAGTTTTAGATGTTTGGAACAAGTCAAACGTTAACAGTATTAAACCCGTTGGTTTTTGTTTTCCGTCATTAGGTTTTGTGTATTTATAAACCTCCGTCACCCCCTGGGGTTTCATTTCAGTGACGATTTCTGATTCAGGGACATTAATCAGGCATGGAGCATACACAATCCCTTTTGTAGAATTAAGACGGTCATGAAGTTTCACAACAACTGGACAAACGTTAGCTAGGTTTTTAATTTTTAAGAAATTTTCAGCAACTTTTTGAGATTTTGCTAGAATAAGCAGGTTACCGTCGCGTAGTAGGGAGATTTGTTCGTATTCTTTGCTAGCGCCATCGATTTCTTTTTTTAATAAAAAAGGGCTTAGGGAGGAGATTGATATTTCGGCACTTTTAGGAGAGATGAGTAGGAACTTCGGATTTTTTGCACTGGATTTTTGTGGGTAAGTCAGGGAAATCGTGTAAAACGATTGAGTTGGTTTTAAGTTTTTTGCGTGGTTGGAAATCGAAAGAGAAATCATCTTCAAGATCTTTTAATCGATTCCTGTAGCTATTGGGCCCGAAGGCCATGATTGGTGTGGGGAACACTACCGCGCAAAAATCAATGAAACACGTGTAAGTGTCAAATTATACAAACGGAAGACTTTCAAAGAGTAAGAGAAAAAGAGCAAAACCGGTTTGAGAGAGTGTGCACTTTGCAAAAAAAACTAAACTCATGGACGAACTGATATCGATGCTATCGGCTCGAAAGCTAGTCGTATGGGACGCTGGATGACGAAGATTGTTCTCGAAGTATGGCATTCGAGTATAAATACCAGCATCCCCAAGGTATGCAAATCAGTTCTAAAGTGAAATTTGAAGTGTTAATTAGGAGAAGTGATTAAGTGGTTTAAGTAAAAGATAAGAAAAGTATAAGCGGTTGAGAAATTGGATTGTACGGAGAGAAACAATTAAATAGTGAAATATAACTGTACTGAATAAAGGGATTTGTATTGAAAAGAATAAGTTCTATTATTTGTACCCACACAAACATTTTTACAATACTTAAAAACTCAGGTGCGTCAACTTGCATTCCTTTGTGATAGAGAGATTTGATTTGAAGCGGTTAGCCAAATTAAATTTTTTTTCTCTTTCCGGAGAAGTACAGCGCTTTAAAAAATTATAAATCAAAACCCAAATTTTCATTTTTCTTGTAATGAGTAATAAACATTTATTATTGGTTTTGTTCCAAAATATTGTCATAAGTTACCAATTAAACCATTCAAGACAACTTGAATTGAACGTTCCAAACAGTAATTTCTAATCCATTGAAGAAGAGATTCATCAATCCCAAATGCACGAACTTTCGACAAAAAAGCCTGATCTCATTCCAAAGAGAATAATATCTGTGATCATATCAGCAGCGGCATCCACGTCGCTATCGAGGAAACATAACGACCAGTTAAAATTCTTAAAGAAGGTGTTAAGTTCGCTCTAATTAGTCATATGGTTCTTTTAGGATTTTTTTTTCTAACAGTGTGTTCAGTGTACGAGAAATTAGCTGATACGGCACAATGGTCCGACGAGACTAGAGGGTAGAGCACATTAGCGGTGTACTTATCAGGATGAGAGGTTAAGGTGCTGGCGGTAAGACTATCAACGTCTGGTATTCACGTGGGCTTATTTACAAGCTGGGTTAAGTTGTTTTCCGCAGCGAAGATTTCAACATATCTTCCTTCGTGTATTGTCTGTCCAGAGTGTCGAAGCCACCCAGAATTTTGTATATTAAAATCACAATGAAACTTCTGGATTTGAACAAAGCTTACATTGTGGTGAAGTTTGGTAAGTTACATCACTATCTACGTAAGTGACGAGGCCGCGATGCGAGAAGAATGCATGGGCTTCACTAAGTGCCAAAACAACTCGCCTATATTTATAGACGTGGACGTACGCAGAGCATTGATTATTTCTTAGCCCGTGTATATTTGCTATATCCACTCTAAATTCCCGAGCCATTATAAAAAAAAAAACACAAACAAAGTGGAAATTGTGATGTTGGTGTACTAGAATAATTCACATTCACAATCCGGTGCCCGTGCCGTAGGATAAATACAGCAATGGAAGTAACCGAGCAACCAAGTGCGAGTAGTTCGGCCAGGAGCGGAAGAGGTGGGGTACTCTCAATGTGTAATGTTTGTCATGTTACATTTACTTCAAAATGTTTTTGCGGATGTTTTACGGTGTATTTTGATGATATTTCAAAGCGGTTACGAATTTTCAATACGTTTTATAAGCAGGAATGAACGTATGCGTGTTGAATATTTCAATGCGGTTTGAAGTGGTGTTTATATGAGCGTATTGAACCAATGCGTCGGATAAACTGGGTAACAGACGGTAATTCGTAATATTCGTACTCGTCGTAGTCTAATATTCTAATAGGTATTCGTTGCGTGATTTCTTGAGTGAATAAAATCATTCTGTCGTAATTATTATTTTTAGTTGATCTCATGGAAATTTCGGAATAGAGTGGAAAGTTTCGGTGCTTCGTTTCGGAACATAAGGCCTATTCCAAAGCTGGACTGAAGGGGGCTCAGCAAGGAATTTATAGACAGGTGATTCTGAATTTGCATCGCCAATTCTCTTTCAAAAACCTTAGAGAAACCTGGTAGAACGCTGATAGGCCTGAAATCATTGGCACTAGCTGCTTTGGGTTTTTTTAGGGACAGAAATGATTTTTGCACGTTTCCAGGCCAAAGGAAAGGTTGAAGTCATTATACATACGTTGATTATGTGTGTTAAATGACTTATGATGCGTGCAAAATTATTTTCACAAAACGAAGTAGAACCCCATCCTCTCCAACAGCATTCGTTCTTAATGACCTAATAATACTTACGATGTCTACCTCAGTAACAATTTCAAAATCAGCTTGATGTTCTCAGTGATCGTATTATAGTCAAATCTTCATTTGACAGTAAGGAATCATTGAAAATATATATAATGACTAGGAAGTAAAGAGCTAGGCAGAGCATTCCATAAGCGAGTTGTACGTCCGAAAGTCAGATTGAGGGTATACTGATGAGCATTCATAGTGAGACGTGTGTTACGGTTAAAAGTTTGAAGGGGCGGAATGCTACTGGCGATTTCTATGGAGCACTGGTGGTGGAAATAGCGAAAAAAACGGAGTGAGACACGAGACATTACGTCGGTGTTCGAGGGTGTGCATTGTCTGAGTAATATTAGTATCACCTATGAGTCTCATCACACAGTTTTGAATCCTATCTAGCAGGTGCAGACATGTTTTGAGCGCAAACGACCAGTTGTGGGCATTGTACTCCAATTTCGTGGGGATGAATTCTTTATATATTGTGACCAGAGAAATATTTCTTACATCGCTTGAGGAAACCTGGACATTTCGCAGCATTTTTGACGACACTGAATATGTAGTCATTCCGACCCAAGTTGTCATTGACACACATACCGAGAACGGAAAGTTTATCGGTTTCGACGATGCAAGTACCATTCATAGATAATGGCTGGGTGTTTAAATTTCACTTTAACGACAGTAGACAGCATTGTGTTTTATAAGCATTAAATTCTACTTTGTTGGTGGTTCCCCAATTAGTTATGCTGTTAATATTAGCATTTTATGAATTTAATATACGCTGGCGTTCCCGTTCCACAGCCGAAGAGCAGGGACGCAAAGAGTACTGTCGTCAGCAAAGAAATATATTGGATTAGAAGTAGCAGACAATAGATCATTGATGAAAATTAAAAAGAGTGTCGGAGACAAAACGGAGCCCTGGTGCACACCAGCATTTATTTTGTGAATATCAGACTTGAAACCATCCAAGACAACTTGAGTTGAACGTTCCGCAAGGTAATTTCTAATCCATTGAAGAAGAGAGTCATCGATCCCAAATGCACGCATTTTCGACAAAAGAGCCTGATGCCAAACTCTGTTAAATGCCTTAAAAATATCGAGTGCAACTATCTTGCTTTCACCAGATTGATGTATGCTTTGGTTCCACTTGTCGGTGAGACATGCCATCAGATCACCAGTGGACCTCGAAAAACGTACTGCCGGTCATTAAGAAGTCTGTAGAAGGAGAGAGAGAGGAAGATTCGCCGTTTTTAGGGACGGGCTGTTTTCCATCTGCTCGGAAAAAGTCCTAAAGAGTAAGATTGATGAAAAAGCTTACGCAGTGGTTTTGCCACCATCTGGACCAGCGGATTCGTGAATGTTAAGATCTTTAAGAACACTTCCTACTACACGAGTGCGAAAGTGGATTTGTGCCATTGAAGATTCGACGCACGACGAGTGTAGGCGGAGACAAAGCACAATCTGGGAATGTTGAGCTGGTCGCAAAGTAGGCAGCAAGCAGATTGGCTTTGTCCAAAGAGCTAACAGCTGAAATATCATTATAAATGAGAATTGGGATGGAGGGTGAATCATACTTTCTAATATTTTTTTGACGAACGACCAAAAGTTTTTACTACCTTTGGGACATTGTAGTATTTTTTGCCTCAGTTTTTGGTCGTATTGGAATTTCACACGCTTAAAAAAGGCGTTGCAGTCATTCCTGGCTCAACAAAAAACATTTCTCTAACCCTGACAGCCTCTTTACAACTCGAATCGTGCCATCCCTTTTCTTTTGGTTTGATACTCTTCATCCGACGAGGGATAAAGGTTCTTATTCCAAAGAGAATAGTGTATCTGGTAATATAAGCAGCGTCATCCACAGGAAATGGATGTTATCGAGGAAACATAACGACCAGTTAAAATTCCTAAAGCAGCTATTAAGTCCGCTCCAATTGGCTTTCTCGTTGCCATTACGTTACCATGCGATTCTTTTAGGAATGTTTTCTCTAAGTAGTGGGGTTGGTGTACTAGAAACTATCTGATATGACAGAGTGGTCCGACGAGCCTAGAGGGGATAGCACATTGAGTTAAGTTAAGAAAAAGTCCAGGGATTAGCCAGATATTAGCTACAATTCGTTCCACTGACAACTTGTTTGCCAAACTTACTCGTGGTTAACTTTGTTTTTCTTTATCTGTTTTGTTCGATTCTTGAAAGCGTTGAAATTTACGTCATTACCTATGATATATTATTGTTTGTTGCGGAGTGTTGTTTACCGGAGTTACTGATTTTATTTTTTATTATTTATACTCCATTTTGTGTTATTTTAATATTTATAATACTATCTGAATTTTTTATCACATATTATATACACAGCATTTTGTTATGCAGCTAAATATTATATTACGTCAAAATTAACCCGCGATTTGAAAACCGAGAGTAAACTGATAATGATAATGAGTACCCCTAAACGTCTAACTGCTATCATCAAATCAAATTAAAGATCAGAAGAAAGTATAATAACATCGTCCACTTAATTTTGTCCACTGGACTTAATACAAATTTTATCTATTAACACCTTTGTATGTTTCACTCTTACTTTCATCATAATATTCAATTTAATGTATTTAATATATTCAAATTAATGTATAGCAAGCTATTTTTTTAATAAAATGTTTTTCAATCGAAACTGTTAATTTTTGTTGTTTTTCAACCGTCCACTCAACTCAATTTTGTCGCCGATTGAAAATCAATGAGACACTTTTATGTTTTAAAAATACTGAGAAACTTCTTTAAGCAATGTTGACTTAGTGTCAACGCCACTGTATTCAGTCGCCCTTTTACTGTACTCCATAACTGTGAATTCTTATTTCGCTAATTCCAGTTCAATCAATCCAATAACCTATTTCTCATCCAAAAATTGTTATCGCTGACGCACCTTTTTTATTGTTGAACTGCTAGTCTGTTCATTTCGCGACACTTTAGTGCATTTTTTTTTATTTTCTCTGAAATTATTTTTTGTAATGCTTTTTGTTTTCCTGGTCTTCGTCATGTCTTCTTGTGGATTAACCAACTGCTCCATTAACGACAATAATGATAACTTTGTTGCCTGTAAGGGTATCTGCGGCAAAATATTCCATGCTATTTGCGCCCGTATAAATAAAAGAAACACGGTCTTTGTTAAAGAGTTATCGGAAAATCTGCTCTTTTTCTGTGACGAGTGTATGAGTATGTCTATCCCATATGGGCTCCTTGCAATCAAGTGCCTCAGTGACTCCAATGAATCCAATCATAACCCACTCGTCAGACTGATAACGGACAAACTATCAATATTTGAACAAAGTGTAAGATATGCTGAAGACATTGGTCATAGCATTGGAAAACAAATTACGTGTTTAATAGAATTAGAAAGTGCAAAATATAGAAATAAAAAACACCCAAGCGCCACCTCGATTAATTGTTAAGTAAATTTACATCAATCGATTCCGCAATGATGGATTCCAACAAGAAAACGTGTAATTCCATCAACTCTTTCCGGAAAGTCATAGATATTCACCTCCAGTCATCCACATGTTATCTCCATCTTCAATCTGCAACATACAATCATCCACTTTCAAAGCATTACGAGTCCATACTTGACTATATTCGAAAAATCAATGAGCTTAATGATGAACTCACCACGAATAGAACAGTGTTGAATGATTTGGAAAACCTCATTGAAACAGTATGTCACAAAATCGATGGTCTTCAGCACAACAGTTACAATATTTCAATTGTGGTTGAATTGTTACAAACCGAAGCCGAATCATTGCCACATCCAGTGCCGTCAACCCAACCTCCAAATCCTCACATCAGCCCTTCGATCCAAAAAACTTATGATGATATAACTTCTCCAACGTCAACGCCCCACGGAAACTTGTTACACAATTTAACACGACGTGGACGTCTTCAGAGTGGCAAGGCAGATTAGACCGACTCTTCTCAACGAATCAGATGTTCACCATCCTTCTCGTCAAAGGTGCCCCAAATTACGTAGATGTTGATTGGATTTCTGAATTTTTCAGAAAGAAGTATGGCATCATTATCAGCCAATGCACAATATTCCCAACATCTCACCACAAAAACAAACGGAATTTTAAGATTATCTTACCGGCTAGGCATGAATGGTTATTTGCTAACCCATCCAACACCAACCTCAACCTCGGGAGGATGCGGGTTTCCAAATGGACGGATCAGCCAACCAATAAAAACATAGAAAGCGAAGCAACGTCTCATATAAAGCTAATTATACATAGCCCAGATCCATTGCCCATACATATTGTAAAATGTTTGTGTGGGTACAAATGATAGAACTTATTCTTTTCAATAGAAATCGCTTTATTCAGTACAGTTACAATTCACTATTTAATTGTTTCTCTCAGTACAATCCAATTTCTCAACCGCTTATACTTTTCTTATCTTTTACTTAAACCACTTAATCACTTCTCCTAATTAACACTTCAAATTTCACTTTAGAACTCATTTGCATACCTTGGGGATGCTGGTATTTATACTCGAATGACATACTTCGAGAACAATCCTCGCCATCCAGCGTCCCATACAATTTCCAATTTGCTAGAAAATTCGATTCCACTCTCCAGTCGAGACTTTGTTATTCCAGTATCGAAATCTTCTGGTCTTCGAGTATCGACATCTTCTGCTCTGTAAATCTAGATGTCGCTGCTCACATTTAAGTGGTTATCACATTGCTCCCTCTCTACAGTTGTTCGTCCCGAACAACTTCGTCATTCAGCATCCCGTTGAAATGACACATTCTATCCAAATGGACCACTTTAAATTTTCCTCGATCCCCACGCTGGATCCGGTAGACAACGTCATTAATGCGGGTTATCACCTTGTATGGACCTTCCCAGTCCTGTTGCAATTTTGGTGATTTGCCTTTCTTACGCTGAGGATTATACAGCCAAACCAGATCTCCTTCGTTGAAACCGGAAGATTTCGCCTTGATATCGTACCTAGTTTTCATGCGGCTGCTTGCTAGCTTCATCTTTTCTCTGGTGTCTTCATGCAATTTACGAATCCTGCTGCGTAAGTCATTCACGTAGTCGTTCACCTCTTTGGGCTCTGTCGGTGGGGATCCGAATTTTGCTTCACTTGGCAACCGAATTGTTTGACCAAATAAGATCTCGGATGGTGTGTGCCCTGTTGAGCTATGGACCGCGTTTCGGTAGGCCATTAAGAAGAGGGGTATGTGTCGATCCCAATCCCGCTGGCAGTTGCTGACAACCTTAGATAGATGCTCATTCAAGGTCCGATTGAATCGCTCGACCATTCCATCAGATTGAGGGTGTAGTGGCGTTGTCCTTGTCTTTCTTATTCCCAAATATTGGCATATTTCCTGGAAGACTTTTGATTCAAAGTTTCGCACTTGATCAGAGTGCAGCTCCATTGGGACCCCAAATCTGCTCACCCAGTTGTTGACTATCTGTTCGGCTACGGTCTTAGCCTCTTGATTTGGGATGGCAAACACTTCCGGCCACTTACTGAAGTAATCCATGACCACGAGAGTATATCGGTTACCATTAAAGGTTTCGGGAAACGGCCCAGCGATGTCGATGGCTATTCGTTCGAAAGGTGCTCCGACATTGTATTGTTGCATTTGTCCATGTGGCTTTACTTTTGGACCCTTGGTAGCTGCACATCTTATGCACTTTTTACACCAATTCTCGACATCTTGTTTAGCGCTTAGCCAATAGAAACGTTCCCTTACCTTTTCCAACGTCTTGTTTATTCCCAAATGGCCATGTATTTCATGGAGCACTTGGTTGACTCTGGACCGTGGCACAATTAGCTGCATACGAGATGTTGTCCCATCTGCACTTTCGCATTTTCTCTTCAGCAATCCATCTTGCACAAAAAGCTAGTCCCACTGTGCCCAGTATGCCTTCAGAGTTTGGCTCCGATCTGATATCTGCTGCCAGCTTGGTCTTTCCTCGTGTTCCTTCCAGGCCAATATTGGTTCGATGTCATTGTCTGCCTTTTGGGAGGAACGGTTTTCGTCAATACTCCAACCCTCTATTGGCTCAGTCCTGATCATTTGGATAGTGGCCTGTTCTTTCGCTTCTTTACGGTTGCAGTGTTCGCATTTTACACCGCACGGTCGACGAGAGAGAGCATCAGCATTTGAGTGGAGTGTTCCCTTGCGGTGTTGCACTTCAAAGTCGTAGCACTGCAACTGTTCGATCCATCTTGCAACTTGGCCTTCAGGGTTCTTAAATTAGAGTAGCCATTTCAGAGCTGCTTGGTCTCTCCGTAGAATGAACTTTTGTCCGTAGAGGTACTTATGGAAATGCATCGTAGCCAGAATTAAAGCCAGAAGCTCGCGCCGGGTTACACAGTAGTTCCGTTCAGGTCTGGAGAGTACTGTGATAACCACTTAAATGTGAGCAGCGACATCTAGCAGAAAATGTCGATACTCGAAGACCAGAAGATTTCGATACTGGAATAACAAAGTCTCGACTGGAGAGTGGAATCGAATTTTCTAGCAAATTGGAAATTGTATGGGACGCTGGATGGCGAGGATTGTTCTCGAAGTATGTCATTCGAGTATAAATACCAGCATCCCAAAGGTATGCAAATCAGTTCTAAAGTGTAATTTGAAGTGTTAATTAGGAAAAGTGATTAAGTGGTTTAAGTAAAAGATAAGAAAAGTATAAGTGGTTGAGAAATTGAATTGTATTGAGAGAAAGAATTAAATAGTGAATTGTAACTGTACTGAATAAAGGGATTTGTATTGAAAAGAATAAGTTCTATCATCTGGTCTTCTGGTCTTCGAGTATCGACATGTTCTGCTCTGTAAATCTAGATGTCGCTGCTCACATTTAAGTGGTTATCACAATATCTTAAACTTGACCTCAACCAAATTATTTCACAATTTTTTCCTTTCTGTCTATATTCTTAAACAACCCCCTTCACCAGACACCAAGTGCCTCTCTTCCATCCAAGCCCCAACGCGTTTCTTTTAATTTAACCCCTGTCCCTTATACTGTCACTGCTCAACCGGCCACACCCCCTCCTACGAATACTAACTTTATTAATTTACCAGTTTCGATCTTACAACAGGAGCCAAATACTCGAACTTTATGAGCTCGCTTATCTTAAATCCCGCTTCTAGCTCGCCTTTTTTCTCGGTTTTATGGCATCTGCCCATATTTTTGATGCCCATTCGTCACCTAACGTTAAATTGACCCAAAAGAATATAGACCCCACTGAATGCCGTTATGCGTTCTCTTGGCTAATGGATAGGTATACGAAAATTTACATACATCTCTTTCTCGCATATCTTTACGATAAATCCTACTTTATTTGCTTTGAGGGAAAAGCAAATGTCATGGTCTTCATCTAAAATGAAGCCCTTTCTACTGATATAACTAGTCTCAGGAAACTTTACAACAGGTACCACGAAATCTTCAACACACCTCCCTAAAAGGTTGCGGATGATCTCACTGCTTTCCGCAGCTATGTACAACCTAAAAGAGTTTCCCCCTTCAGCATAGCCGAGCTGACTATGAAGTTACAAAATCTCAATGATGAATTTTTACCCAGCCCAGACGGGCTCCCAGCAATATTTCTCAAAACGTATACTTCCAATCTTTCGCACCCACTTTACTCCCTGCTTCGTCTGTCCTTCACACAAAGGGTATTCTCCCAAGTTTGGCAGACCGCTTTCATAACCCCGATCTACAAAAGGGATCAAAGAATGAAGTAACCTACTAGCGTCTCATTGCAAAGCTTTCGCTTTGAAATTTTTTATATTGTAAAATATTGTGTGGGTACAAATGATAGAACTTATTCTTTTTAATACAAATCGCTTTATTCAGTACAGTTACAATTCACTATTTAATTGTTTCTCTCAATACAATCCAATTTCTCAACCGCTTATACTTTTCTTATCTTTTACTTAAACCACTTAATCACTTCTCCTAATTAACACTTCAGATTTCACTTTAGAACTCATTTGCATACCTTGGGGATGCTGGTATTTATACTCGAATGACATACTTCGAGAACAATCCTCGCCATCCAGCGTCCCATACAATTTCCAATTTGCTAGAAAATTCGATTCCAATCTCCAGTCGAGACTTTGTTATTCCAGTATCGACATTTTCTGCTAGATGTCGCTGCTCACATTTAAGTGGTTATCACAATATGAAGTTCTAAACTTTCAGTGCAAGTCAAGTCGCTTACACCACCCAGTTAGCATTTCATCTGAAATCCATCTGAAAGGTAGATCAACTACTACAAACTTAGTTGAATTCGTATCCTCTGCGCTTTCAGCCATAGAAAATTGCAACGAAATCGATATTATTGCTACGGATTTTGCCAAGACTTTCGATAAAATATCACATCCATTGATCCTTTTCAAATTGACATATTGTTAAAATGAAAATCTTCTTATCTGGAGAACCGTTATTTAGCGTTCGTTTTAGGTCAGGCTACCCCGTTTTTCACAACGCAGCCATCTACGTCTTGAGAGGATTATTAAACACTGTCCCCTCTCCATTTACACTGACGACACTAAGTTCTCCTAAACTATTTCTTCACCCCAAGACTCTGTTCTCCTTCAAGAAGAGCCCGATAGGTTTTCCACTCCGTGTCTAAAAAAATTGCTTTGAGCTTAATGTTTCCAAATGTCAATCTATGACTTCGTTACGTAAGTCCAATCAATCTCTCCCTCGATTTTATTTTCTGCATGACCAACTTATACCCCAAGTTCGATCCCTTTGCGACCTTTGAATATTATACGATAGAGAGTTAAATTTCCGTTCACATATTGATGAGATAATCCTTAAAGCCAAATCATCGCTTGGTTTTATCAAACAATGGTCTAAAGAATTTTGCAATCCGTATGTGACAAGGTTACTTTACATTACCCTTGTGCGGCCCCTTCTCGAATATGCCAGTCAAGTGTGGCCCCCCTTTCAGCGAGTTCATATATGCCGAATCGAGAACATTCAACGTCGTTTTCTTCGATTTGCCCTTGCCCTGGGCTACCATGGGATGACCCCTTTATCTTGCCTCCCTATCGAGACCGCCTCAAACTCCTTAACCTGAATACTCTTGAAAAACGCAGAGACGTAGCTGGCATTCTCTTCATTCATCGACTGCTCTCTGGTTCTGTGGAGTGCGCTTCCCTTTACAATTCTATTTCTTTTAACACTAACCCTCGTAATTTACGCTGTCCTCGTTTCTTCGACATTCCAACTCACCGCACCTCTTATGGTTCTTACGCTCCGTAAGGTCAACTCAAACTCAAAAAATTGCGCCAGTAACAGTCAGGTTTAATTCGCTTTTGGTTCGCGAAGATCACTTTGCAGTTCATTATTTTCCGTTTTTCATTATCATATCATATATTTATATGAGTAGGTCAAAAGCCAATAAAGTATTTTTTTTTAATGTTTCCTGTTTTTTGTAAATTTTAATAGAATAAATAATATTATTCTTAGTTAGTTAAGGATTTAATCGTTATGTCATTTTTTTCTTGGTCAGAAAGCCCTTATTTTTATAGCTTTTGAATGTTTTGTTTATTTTTCCTTAACTTAACCGCAATTTAAGTGTGGAACAGACTGCTGGTATTAATACCATGGTATCGTGAATATTACAACCCCTGACAGAGCATTTCGTAGTACACGCTGATTTTCGCGTTGAATAGTATACTTTGAAGTTGGTGTTGTTTCGCATTTGGATAAAATAGTTCTCTTCGAATACATTGTACAAAAAGAATGAGCGCGTTCCGTATTTTAGGCAAGAAGTTATTCAAACGATTCTGATTGGTCGAAAGCCCGAAAATTTCCTGAAAAAAAGGTGACAGTTCGTCAGGTAGTAAACTCGATTTCAAGGCAAAAAAAATCTTCTCTTTGGAATTTCAGCCGGATGATCTGCCGGCTTTGATTTAAAGGGCCCGCCCCATAGAATCCGTTGAATTCGTTGCGTCGACGTATTCAAGTGATAGCTGGATAGAATATACGCTTTCCTATGGAAGGAGGTCCATAAGCAACGGATATGACGGATACGATAGATAAAGTAAGTTAACTTTCTACTTTTTTATCCGTTGAGTTCGTTGGCAGTTCACACACTCTTATATTAAAGTTCAATCACAAATTGAGAAATTTTCATCGCTTCAAAAGAAAACACTCTCACCAATAACAAACTGTCAACGTAAATGGCGGATTTTATAGGACGGGCCATTAAGTGGAAGTTAAGTTGTGCTTCATCATTTATTTGTTTGATAAATTGTTTTCTTTTATAAAAATAATAATGTTATTTAATGTATTTTGAGGGAGTGGATTAATGTTGGATGAGCCGGGGGAAATCATGCAACAAATGTTTCTGTTTATTTTTTTTTTTTTGTAAATTCAAATAAAAGTTGAATATATTTCTCGAAAAAATAAATAAAGAGTAAGCTTCTCGTTGCTTCTCAAATTAAAATAAGCAAGTAAAGTAAAAAGTTTCGTTTTCTGTTACGGCGTTGTTCATGTCTGATGGCAATACGAGTACTAGGGTTGGCTGCGTCAGGCGACGAAATCTTTTTTTCAACAACAAAAAGCATGGCCTGTAGTTTAAATTATTTTACTTTCGTAGCACAAGTGTTCACATAATTTTACTTACATAATATTTCATCACTACGTCACCCATTTTATTCTCTTATCTTTTTTAATGCTATGAATTAGTTATATTTATAAAAGCATCAACAAGTTTAAGTAAGAATTGGAATAAATATCCAATTATAACGCATGTGGTATGAAAATGTCACTTGCATTTACAGGGAAATTTGCCGTTCCATATGTTAAGTCTGACTGCAATTCCAGTGTCTAGAATTCGGAACGTGCTCAATGCTATATTTTTTCACTGTGATTACATGCATTGAATTGTCAAAGAATCTGCGAAAAATCGCGAACAGAGTTTCTCTGTGGCACTGCAATCAGTAAGAAGGGGTATACCACCAACAGTTTACGAATCTCAATATAAGGTATGTTTCGTGGTTTACTAGCTTTTAACGTGGTACTGTACACAGTATTACCCCCACCTTATGTATATGCTTATCTGTCTGGGTTTTATGATCAGCCCTCCTATAACTCCTCAACTGCGGAGAAAAAAAGCGCTGCAGAGTTATGTATTCATATTCAATCTATCCGCGTCAAGCTAGCATGCGTGAATATATGAATGTCCAACGGGTAGTCTCTAGACGTGGAAACCTTACTACCTATACACACCTAGTATAGTCACAGTCTGGATAGTTGTTATTGCTCCTTGAAATCACTCTTTGGATGATATGCCTGAATTCGTTTTATTTGATCGCCGTGTACATTGCGTCTCCAATTGATTCAAGTTGTCTCACGCAGACCTTAAATTACCTTGTTATCGCTTCTTTTTCGTCTCTAATGTCTCTGTAGCGTCTGTAAGTGAAATTCTTGGAAGAAGGTCAAGAGACAGGAGTCAGGGAATCTTTCTATACTGATGTAATTATTCCTTGATGTTTTTTGGCGTATAGCGGTCAAAATCATGTAGCTAATCAAAATATTTTCGTAACGTATACTCGTATTTTATAATTTTAGAAAATGAAATATGAAATATTCTGATCACTAACAGAAGCTATTGATGTAAAGTGGCTTGTTAGAGATGCTCATATCAATGGTTTAACCTCTTCTGAATCGTATGTATCCTCATTTATCTACTGATGCTATCCATTTGTGGCAGGTAGCCGTATTAAAATGAAATCTTCGACGTCTTATCCTTTTTACACTGTGTCACAAACAAAACAAACATTGGATTTGAAATATGGGTTATCTATTTAAAAAACACACATGAAGCTTATATTTATCTCTGTTTAAGATAAATTATTTAATAAAACTAAATATGCTGTCTTAATGTACGTATGTATGTTCGCATGTTTTAATGATGCAGCGTCTGAAAAAGTAATGTTATTGCTCGTATAAAAGGATACCCCTGTCGAATCCCTATAATAGAACAATTGTACTCTATTTTGTTAAATGTCTTTTCGAGGTTGTTTTCCTTTACAGTTCCTTGTGGTTTTCGAAATTGTTTATAATTTTCTAATAATCTTACTGCTGTTTTGAAACTTACTGACTATCTTCTCTTTTCGTAGGAATCTTTTGATTTTTATCAATTGTGCACTTTAAAAACGATCGAAGGACTCCAGGAAGATATACATAGCTTTTTATTAAGAAACAAAGATGTAAACACATCCATATGTGAATTTCTAGAATTGCTTCGGCTGTCTGTAAAGGAGCGAGTGTTATATACCACAAAATTTTGTAGCGAATGTATTACGAATTTAAAATCAAATTGCAATCATTCAAAGATAGGAATACTATTCTCCGGTGGTATTGACTGTACAATTTTAGCTGTAATTGCTGATGAATTTGTGAATAAGAATGAATCAATTGACTTGATCAACGTGGCGTTCGAAGTGCCCAATGCAAAGGAAATAAATTGGGATGTACCTGACCGCTGTTCTGCAAAAGAATCCCTTGAAGAACTAATGCGGATCTGTCCAAAAAGGTACAATTTTAATTTATTAAATATACAAGTAAAACCTTTTTTTGTTCTTTAGAATCTGGAAACTAGTTGAAATCAATGTTACTAGAGAAGAACTTTCCAACAAATTAGAAACTCATATCAAGCATTTAATCTATCCGCTTAATACCGTTCTAGACGAATCGCTTGGCTGTGCATTTTGGTTTGCATCAAGAGGTCAGGGTCATTGTAATGGAGAACCCTACATATCTACAAGTAGAGTTGGTTTTTTGTTTTTAAGAATCTGAATTATGTCTAAGTTCTTTTTATATTTCAGGTTATATTAATCGGAAGTGGAGCTGATGAATTATTTGGCGGCTATACCAGGCACAGAAATTCGTATACCCGATATGTTGGCTCTCACGAAGATAAGATTTTAAACGTTTTTAATGAACTGCAAATGGATTGCAGGCGACTTCCTACGCGGAATCTAGGTAGGGACGATCGAGTCATAGCAGACAATAGTAAGACTTCACGTGCTCCTTTTATACAAGAGGATCTTGTATTGTTCGCTAGTAGCCTAAAGCCTCAACAGCGATGTTGCTTTGCACTCGAGCAGGGTATAGGTGACAAATTATTTTTGAGACTATCTGGTTATCATTTAGGCTTAAGAAGTTCTGTTAAACTGAAAAAACGTGCAATACAATTTGGTTCTCGTATTGCCAATAAAAAACAAAATGCAAAAGACATATCCTTAAATATTCAGTAGAAAAGTTTTTTGGAATTGGCATAGAAAAATTGCACATTTATTCTTTGTATATATTTTTAGTTTAATAAATACATAAACTTATAAATTTCCATTTACAACAAATAATTTGAATTAAGTTAAAAGTAAAAAATTTTTGACAATTTTCAAAAATAAAAGCAAAATCTGTGCTTAATTAAACAGCCTATGCTAGGATGGTGATTCGAATAATTCAAATTCAAGTAAAAAATCACGCGATTCGGTTTGTATTTTCTTCAGTTGTATTGAAAATTTCTGCCGACAAAATGTCAAAGTCAATTAGATCAGAAAGATGTGATTGCGTGCCGAGTTCCATATTTGCACACAATTCGATGTCTTCACAGAAATCATCATCGATATAGAAATCTTCCGTTGATTTTATTATTTGCTGAAAAATATGATACATATATTTTAATGTATTTGGTTTTAAATTAAATTTGGGATGCAGTTAAATGTAGTCTTTTTTATGATCATTATCTCGTGATAGATTGTTTAACTGAAATCAATATTATATGTGGTCTTTATTATTCTATGTTAAAAATGTTTTTTAAAAGCATATGTTTAACTTGCTCTTCTCTGATATAGAATCTACGAGTATATTACACATACATAGTACATATGTATATTGACGTGGGTAAAGATCTTGTTAATGGAACACTATAATTCACCAACCATTTAGCCATTGCCACGCACAAATGTATGCGAAAGACATCAGTATTTCATCTTTGGTAGAGATGATATTCACAATATTAAAGCATGTTACCAATATCCTTATAATGGGAATTTGCAGTGTACAAGTAGATAATGCTGTCGTATTTGTATATCTAATGCGAAAGGTTTTGTCGGGGAAGATTAAGAATATGTTGTTCTTATTAAACTCAGAACACTCATTGGACTTAGCTTTTCAAAGGCTGGAGAGAGAAGAAACCTTTAAGGATAACCGGAAAGCAACTTTGTATCGATTGTAGAAACGAATCATATGTAATTCCGTCGACCGCACCAGACGTGTAATAGCATAACATTAAAAAAAAAAATGCAGATTAGTATAGCCTCCTCATATAAATTAAAAATGTTGAAAAAATAATTGAACACTAAAAAATAAAAAAATATATAATCTTAAGTTTTTTGTTGCGTTGCGTTTTCTAACGTAGTAATCAAATGTTAAAATTGTTCATTTATACAAATAAAATCGTGCGTCACACAAGCGACTAAAAATAATTTTTTTCCACACATCTCAAATTCTTTATTCCATTCCAAATAAAGCGCTTGAATCAAGATCCAACATATCTGCTGTTGGAATTCAAATTGATATTCAAACTGATAATCATCTATATATATATATATATATATATATATATATATATATATATATATATATATATATATATGTATAATACGTACTACAATCTTCACTGCCCACCTTGGGGTTCAATGGAATGAATGCATTTAATAAAATAAATCACTGTATGCAGACAATCTTATCGTATTTTCCAAATGTAAAAATCTAAGATTGTTAAAGAATTCTTTCAAAAATTTTTGAAGATTTGTGTAAAGATAAATGGGGCAAATTCTGCAGATCAAGAATTTCTTTAGTTACGAAGAAATGTAAACTACTAGTACTATTTCAGTTTATCTTAATACAGTGCAACCTCGATATAACGAAACTGAAGGGAATTAGAGAATATTCGTTACTATGAGGTTCGTTATATAGAAGTTAGGTTAATCTAAGATTCGTAAAAAAATGATTAATAATCTCAACTTTACATACGTAGGTACTAATCTGCTTACCCGGTTATAGCGAACGATTTTCACTAATACAAACACATTAAATTGTGGACTTGAGGGAATGTCGAATTTTTTAGCAACGTCTATTCTCTTGATTATAGGATTCTCGTCTGCATAATTAATGATTTTTCGTTTCTCTGCGACAGTTAAGGAACACCTTTTCCGTTTATCAGCCATTGCAAACTTTAAAACTGAGAACAGTGACAAAATGCATTACTTAACATCAAACAACAATGATTGTCTTACGACATACTGGTTATGTCTGAACAAGTCGAGACATGAATTATAGTGAAATTGAGTGTGTATAATTTATAGGATTAGTTATGTAAAGGTTATAGGTTATAAATAGAGGTAAATAATAATTTCAATTTATATTTTGCAAAGATGGAAAATGCGTGAAAATTCGAAAAAGGTTTTTAACAAATGTATTCGTAATGTAAAGGTTCAGCTCTTACGGACAGTACTAGGGGAATTCGTTAAATCAAGGAATTCATTATATTAAGGTTACACTGTAATACGTATTAATAAAATTAAATTTGTCAATAACCTTTGTGTTGTATTCGATGCTATATGTATATTTCAGTTTCAAGTTTAACTGTATTTGAGATAAAATTGTTGTTCTTCTAAAACAAATATGATGAAGAATTTGTCCATAGCTGGTGTAATACAAATTTCACTATCGATATAAGGGGCCTTAAATTATATATAAAATTATATATAAAATGTTCAAAAGTATTTCCACCGCGAATCTACTTGCTACAAACTCGACGTATATTGTTAATTCGTTCCGGAAAAACGCGCCAGAAGTCAAAGCAAAAAGATAAAAGAAAACCACGACGAAAATACAGTACTCGTACATATACATACATACAATACATGTGGAGTTAATGCCGCAAAAGTAAAATATTTTAAATGTAGTTAACTTAATAATAAAATTCATATGTACAAAGTTGGTATATTTTACAAAAAAGTATATTTAATGTGATTTAACAAGAAGTATCTGTATGGACACATCTATTCACTACTATTGATTACTCTCGAATGGCTTTGACCTCCGTAGGGACGAATCTTTCTCCATTCTTCTCGTACAATCGAGCCTGTGTGTTTCCTTCATCCTTTGTTTCGTTGTGCGTACTTCGTTCAAATTGCGTCTTGACGTCGTGTGTATGTATTATTTTAGTGGCGTAATCGTCTTTGTCGTCTTTAAGTCGCCTGTCGTCCTTTTACCGAATCCCACACACGTATTGCGTATATTTATAATAAATCAATCTACTTGTGAATACCGATATTGCTTTCTTTCTTATTATAGACCCAAGAGTGCTAATAGTCTCAATATCTTAGTTAAATATCTGTACAAAGTTTACTTTAGGTTTCGTTTGCAATATTAAGTGCAATACAACATATTAGGCTAGGTTAGGTTAGGTAAAAATGGCTGTTGGAAAGACCAACCCACTTAGGCCTATTGGACCATTGCGATGCCACGTGGATCTGCAATCCTCCTACTCTTGGAACCAATTTCAGCTAATTATAAAACGTAGAGTCGCCGTGGCTCAAGTGGTAGTGTATTGGCTTCCAAATCGGACGGTTCGGGGTTCAATACCAACCACTCCCGAAAGACATTCTTTTTTTCAGGCAATTAAATTCAAGTGAGGAGTGGTTGCCTAGAATACAACAAGTCCCAATACACTAATAATTTAATCTGCCCATTAAATGTTGGATGCCACCCATGTACTCAGGCATTTCAAGTGTAGTAATACCCACTTGAGTATTAAGTTCTTTAAACAAAAAATTGAGAGACTGTCAACGTCTATATTCTTTAAATCGCTTAAGTCATTGTAGAAGAAAGCTCCTAAGTATAGTTCCTAAGTGGAGTTTTCTTTTTTGGGAGAGAGTTGGGCATGTATAGAGTAGGTGGTGGATTGTCTCTTCCCCCTCCTCGTACATGCAGCTTCTGCAGAAATCATTTGTAAAGATACCAAGCTTTCTTCCATGCTTGCCTATAAGGCAGTGTGCAGTGATGATACCTATGATGGCTCTAAGATGTTTTCTATTAAAGATCAAACTCGTAGAGCGATTCAGATCCAGTTTGGGCTACATTTTGATCCAACAGTCCGCCAAAGGTCTGTTCTTTTGTTAGCATTCAACTTTAATATGAATTTGTAGGTAGCGATTGGTATACCGATGCAACCCCTTTCGGATAGAATAGGTAGAGTGATTCAAATTTTGGCGAGTTCGTCGGACCTACAATTCCGACCATTTCTTTAAGAGATGATCGACATTCTAGAATTTAGCGAAACTGACTTCAGAGATTTGATAGTGGTCTGACTATCCGAAAAGATGCGTATATCCTTTACAAATGTCAAGTTTTTCTTCAGCCAGGACAGAGCTTCTTTAATCGCCAAAATGTCCGTCAGGAACGCACTACGCAACGCAACGCTGCGGTCGCAGCTACTTGCCTGCTGAATATATCGAGGGGTGTCAAGTGAAACAGAATATCCAGTGCAGCGGAGGCAGTTGAGTGAAGGGCTCCGTTTATGCATAGATATGGTGTTCTTTGGAGTCTGCTTAGTTTGCTGCAGTTGATTGCATTGTCTAAGGCCTTCCACCAGACAACCACCCCGTAGGTGAGTATCGGTCTTATAACCGAGATGTATAGCCAGTGGGTTATGCGAGGTTGAAGGCCTCATTTGTTCAGAATGGCCTTGACTCTTTCTTGAATTTTTTTTTCTTTCTTTCGGAAAAGGCTAAACTGGTACCTTTTATTGAGAAGGTCTATGATTGGAATTTTATATTTCCTGGAAAAGAGGACATCAGTTTTATGGGGGTTTACTCCCAATCCACAGTGATCTGCCCAACGGGTTAATCTATTAAGATTTAGCTGAAGGATTTTTTAATAGTATTAACCTTATGATCAGGTAATGTTATTACCTGAGATGGCTATAACAACGTCACCCGCATATGCAATCACCCTGCTGCCACCCGCTTCCAGGTATATCAGCAGCTCATTAACCGCTAAGAAAGGACACCGTCTTGCGGCGTAACTCTGCTGACACATCTTTTAGCAGAAGCACTACCCAGTTTGGAGTTGATTAGGCTGCTATTTAGCACAAGACTGATCAACTCCCCAAGTGAGTCCATCTGCCTGCAGATTTGACAGCGCAGTCGTGATTGCGGTTGTGTTGACGTTCTGAAAGGCATCCTCTATGTCCAGGAAAGCGGCCATTTTGTACTCTCTATATTGCAGGGATCGGTCGATGTGACTAATCAAGAGATCGGTCGATGTGGCTAATCAGTGAATGCAGCGCCAGCGCCGTTTCCACCGACTTTCCTTTACAGTAGGCATGTTGAGCCGTTGACAAAAGTCTTGGATCAATTTTAGCGCGTATATGAATATCAATCAGTCGTTTTAGAGTTTTCAGAAGGGAAGATAATAGACTTATAGTTCTGAGGTCCTTTGGGACAACATGAGAGTATTTTCCGGCTTTGGGAATGAAAGCTACATTGACTTCTCTCCATAACAGTGGAATGTGGATCAATTCTACACAACTCCTCATGATATTCTCTGGCGTAGGCGGGATAATATCTGAGGACCTTTGTAGCTCGGCAAGTATTATACCGTCCGGACCAGCAGACTTTTATGGTTTGAAGCTATGCAGCATCCAAAGCAGCTTGTCTCTTGTAATCAGACCATGAATTTTAGTCACGGTTGCAGTAGAGATTTTTGTTATTTTGTCACAAAATGACCTCCAAGATTGTCGCTTTGCCTTCCTCAGTTTATTTTTTATATATTTTGAGTGATTCTTTGTATGAGTCCCAGTCAGTTACTTTTCTTGTGGTTTTCTGCAAATGTTTCTAAACGGTCTCAGTGCTGATGTCCACCAGTGCGGCTTTTTCTTGCCTCTAGGTTGAATAAAAGGGTAGGAAGCAACCATATATTCTATATATTCCTATATATTTTCATATATTCCTATATATTTTCATATATTCCTATATATTTTGGGGAATCGGTTCCCAATAAATCCGGAATGCTGGTTGACTGGGAGGAGCATCACTTAGGCTGAATTGGATGTATACATATTAAGAATGTAAGAATAATATTCACTGATAGCTTTTCAGCAATCACAACTATTAAAAACAGCAATACTTATATAAACATTACAACGAGCATTCGAGAAAAATTGATTTCAAAAGAAAAAATGCTTAAATTGTATGTTTAAAAGAAACCATTAGTTACCTTCTAAGCCTACAACAATGATGGCTTAAAAAATTCATATTCACAACAATTCAAATCACATTCATCTTATAACAAAAGAAGCAGCATTGCTCTATCAGCTATGTGCCAAGTAGATCAAAGCTGACCATTAGTCAAAAAAAGAAAGAACTTTTAGCGATACTTCTATTAACAACTTGAACGCTGTACATAAAATATAGAATTATTAATTCGGGGGGAAAAAATGCCTCTGTAACTTACTAACTAACTAAAAAACTATGAGCTATGACTTTAAGTCATTAGAGAAGAAACGGAATAAATTAAGTTAACATCACAATGGCCTGTCTGAACTGGAATTTTTGATTACTCAGAGAACATATCCAAGAACACTTAAAAGTAAACAGTAAATCTAGAAGTGACTTATCAAACGGAGTTAGTCATTTTACTGAGTTTTGTAACAGAAATTGTTTTCTTGGTTTTAATTATAAGCTGTTACTATAAATTCAAATAAATACGAGTATACTGTAAGATACGTCGTAAGTCATAGTTTAAAAATTATATTTAACTGAGCGAGTTCGCCTGGGCCAGTAAATTAGACAAAGTTACTATATTTCTGCTAATTTTTAATCATATTTTGCCTTGCTTGTAAGTATCAATGAACAAAATATCATATAATAACAATGAAAAAGAAGACATACATAGTGATGTATAGTAATTCGCAACGAATCAATGATCATCTTACATACTCCCGTAGTGAGCTTCTGGCTTTATTTTTTGAAAAATCTGCTCCTTCAGGTTGGGGATATCGGGTTAACTGTCCAACGTATTTCTACTATAAACTAACTACAATGAATATTCGTATATGTACGTCTTATGAAGCGACAAACAACCTCGAATCGGAATCGCATGAATGCGTTTACTGTTGATCCCAGTTCACGAAAAAGGACGACCCTCACCTAAAAATAAAGAATGTTCATACTCTATACAAACAACATACAGTTTGGTAGAGGAATAAGCTTGTACATATTTGACTTAATACTTAGGCAGTCTTAAGGTTCACGTGTGTGCCTGAACAATTGATTACAGACTGCAATCAAATCTTATATTCGCAAATATATCATAGTAAATTCATTTTTTTTAGGCGGAACAATTAGTGTACGTGCATTTAGGTAAAAGAAGCAGTAGTAATTTTACCAGCAGCGCAATCATTTCCAAATCAATTCTGTTCTCAAATGAAGGGACTGAAAAAAAAACGTTGCTTGATGGTAGCACTATAAGTTTCATTTTACTACCACGGAAAGCGTTATTCAAGTGGTTTTAAATTGTAAAATTACCTGGTTCCCCAGGCTGCGAGTAAGTGGTGTCAAAAGTAATTCTGTGTAAGTTTCGTTGCTATCACCACCATTTGTTGACGATACTATAAAAAATGAGAAAAAAGATATTCAAAGTTAAATTCTCAAATTATCATAGTTATAATAAGCTCCTTACCAACATCATCCACAACAAATAACTTGTGTCCACAGTTAAGGCAGGTCAGTTTCCCAATTTTGATCTTATAGTCTTTTTTCCCATCTTGGGGAGCATCGGAGTTACGTTTTAGCTTAGTAGCATCATCGACCTCTGTAGTTTGTTCGATTTGGTTTTCTTTGGAAATCCTTGTTTTCCTTAATCGCTTAAATATTTCAGTTCCGTATATCGAATGTCTAGTGGTAAGGGGTTTAGTTTTTAAATGCTGGTGTATAAAATAACTGCCAATGTCGGACGCGCGCCTGTCTAGCTTCTTAAAATTCAATGTTAGCATAGGACTTTGGTTTAAAATATCGGGTTTCGTATAGCATTCTGACTTATCTTCGATATCCTTTGGTTCAGTATTCCCTTTCTTAGAACCGTCAAAGTATTTTTTTCGTAGAACGATATTTAACTTCGAAATACTTTCATCGGAATTTACCCTATTTGGTGGCATGTCTGTTGTGGAAACCACTTTTTGCTTCTCTTCCACGTTAGATGTTGAAGATAATGTTTGTCTTGATTTTGGTGAATTAGATTCACCAAGCATTGATTTGGAGAAGGATTCGAATTTATTGACGGCATCTTTAACAGATATACGTCTTGGACTCTTGATGCTTTGATCACACATTTGTTTCTCACGACGCCACAACGAATTTTCAAAATCAGCCAAATGTTGACTACGGGAGAAGAATTCGTTAATATTTTTTTGATTGACCATGGACTCTGGATATTGGTTCAATATTTTTGTCGCCGTAGGAGTTGGTTTATCAATATTTTTGTTGTAATTAAAGGAGTTTTCCTTAGGTGATTGTAGTTTGGCTTGAGAATTAATCGGCTGTATTAGTGGATTTGACTGAGATACCAAGTTAAAGAATTTTATGTGATCCGATATTTGGGATAGGTTTTTTGTTGGTTGTTCGAAAGTATTATTTTCAGCAAACGATTGTAACTCATCATCAATTTTTTGTGGCAGTTTATTTTTTATAGTATTAGGACGAATTCGAATATTTACATTGAACAACTTGTTTGGTTCATCTGCACTGTGTGTTTTGTTTTCCACAATTTGTATTTGATTAATCGCCGCATTTGTATCTTTAGAGTTGATCTCGAGATGTACAATGGGAGAGATTGATTGATTAGAAAGCCAAGCGGTTTTCCGAAGTTTATTGCTACGTGCAATTGGAGTTTCCGGAAGGAAAACTTCACCAATATTAAAACCATATACAGGGCTGTTAGGAGAAGAAGTATGAGAAGGTACTATAACATCAGATGCTTCCTTGGTCTTATCTACTTGTGAGTGTTCAAATAATTGTCTGGCGCTGAGACGATTTTCTCCATTTATGTTTTTTCGTTTCTTTATTGTACTTGTACGCTCGTGTATCATCGGGCTAAAGGCTTTTGAATTAAAAAAACTTGGCATTCCATCAGAAAAGTCCTTGATCGGAATACATTTTTCTCCACAACTGGACAAATCGGTTTTGTTATCTGTATCCAATAATATCTGATTTAGAGCCTGTTTTAGTTCGATTGTGTCCGATATTCGTTTTTCCAGCATCACATTTAGTCCAGATTCAAGTACTCGCTCAAATGGCTTTTGTTTCTCTTTTCGAATTATTGGCAATTTGGCGTCTTGCAAATAAATCAGTTTCATCGTTTCGTCATAACTTAAGTTCGCAAAAGGAGTAGAACAATTAAGCATTTCCCACAGCATCAAACAAATGCCATAAACATCGCATTGTATTTTGGGAAAGACGAACGGAAACTGATTAGATAGCAGCTCAGGTGCTTGATAGTTGTGTTTGGAAAATGTTTTTCTATAATTGACGTAATATGGACGCAATTTGTATGGTAAATTGATAACATTGTCAATATGTTGATTTTCTAAAAATAAATAAATAAAAACATGCCAAATCAATTTTGTGGCCGATTATTAATAAAAATTAATAAAAAAGTTTAATAATGTAACGAAGAAACGAAAATATTGGATAACAACAAAAGGAAAGCCCTTCAAGCATGGTCTGAGTATAGCGACAATATCGAAGTCGATGCACGAACGGTGCAAAAATAACGAAAAAGCTGCAGCAAGAGCATGGTTGGTAGCCGTAGGGGTCTTGTATCGAGACTAGAAGATATTCCCTCGCATTAATTAATAGGCGAGAAGCTTATTAAATGAAAATATTTGTACGAATTTTAGCACTCAGCATATGTATAAAAGCGTGATACAATCAGAAGTATTAGCGGAAGCCTCAGCTGGTATTGCTATGTGAAAATAAAGTCATCTCACGGATTGGATCTCAACTTTCAGGATGATATTCTAAAATGAGGCTAAAGGAAAAGAAATTGGATCACTCAAATTAAGGTTAATATTTCGTGTGTGATTCATAAGGTATTTCAGCAACGAAGCTTGCAATGCAATACATGCAGAACTCCATTCGCATATCTAGATATTTTTTTAACAAAATATTTTACACAGATAATCTTCCGATACTACAAGTAGTAGATAGCGGTAAAAAAGAAGATGAAATATATCACAGTTTCTGATGGAAAATTTTAAACTGTTTGTGACACACATAAATTTTAACAAATGACTTTAGATAATATTCAGCACGTGCAAAAAGATTTTGGTTCTACCCGAGTAGACGTGGGAGTTATACTCCAATTTTAGGTGGATACGTGCCTTGTACGCGTACATATATATCATATGTACATATATTGTGATCAAATCAGACGGAAAATTTTAACATTTTGCTGTATTTCTGGAGATGATGAATATGTGATTAGTCCAAAAGAAGTTGTCATTAATGTGAATACCAAGAATAGAAAATCTTTCGACTGCTGGGATATCCCAGCCATTTAACAATAATTAGTTAAAAGTTTTTGTTTGGTTTTAAATAAGAATTTACATGGTACCTTTAAAACATGCCTAACTAAATACATATATTCATCAACTTAGCTTGCACCGAAGGAACGTTTTCATATGATTAGTTTATCTCATACCATTTTGAAAAACACTCAATAAATCATCTCTCAGATCTTCATTTAGCTTTGTCGCGAGTTCGAATGATGTGAGTTTAACAGCTTTGGATGAGTGACACATAACAGCGCTGTGCGTCGATATATTTGAGTGGATCAGTCCATGTTTGTGTAGATACGTAACAGCATTATTTATCTGGAGCGTGTAGAGCAAGCAAATTTTGATAGGTATATTTCCGTTCTAAAATTTAAAAGTAAATATAATATTAGTTTGAATTCCTTTTAAGATAATAAACGAAAACAATAAATTTACCTGCACATGTATTAGGTGATTTAACGAAAAGTTCAAGGGTTCCAATATAAGAGAATCCAATGCACATTTGTTGTCGACTGTTATGCCCATTAAAATGACAACATCCGGATGTCGTATTTTTCTGTGATAGAAACAAAATCCTAACTTTGTGTTCCTCTTTCTTTTTTTTTTAAATTACCGTAAAATTTCATAATTTAATTGAAGCGCACTGCTACCGTAAAGTTGTTCATGTACGTGGGGCCTAAATTGTGTAATAGGAACACAATGAAATGCGCCCGAACTTAGAGTCCCATTTAGAGTTTTAAATATGTGCCTGGGAACGTTTTCAATAATTTCACTCGTATTGCAAACAATTACCTCGGCAATATGCTATTAAAAAATTAGTAAACGAAACGTAAAATTTATAAAACTAATTATGCAACATTATAAAGGGCTTTTAATAGCTAAACCTTAACCCATTTATGGCCTGGTAAATGTTACTATCACACATTTCTATTTCTAATCAATTATAACCTTTTACTGCGTTTTTGTAGAAGGTGTGACGAAAGATAGAACAGTAGAATATATCTGATATAACATTATTTTGCACATACTCGTATATATTTTTCAAAATTGGTTCGAAAAACCGAATCATCAATTCCACAAATGATCAACATAAGCATACGTGTTTTAATATAAAGACGGTGGCCAGGGACCATCATGATCATTAACAATATATTAAAAAAAACAAATCTGACTACCAATCCAACCAGATTGGTAGTGATTCGTCTTAATAACTCTTCGCTATCTCGGAAAACTAAGTCAATATTAGCACTCAGGTATCGAGTTAACTTAGTTAACTCGTTAACTAAGTGATAACCAAATATTAAAAACGTAGCATTATACAGGTAGATGTCCCACAAAGAAATTCACTTAGCAATCTAGCTCACTTCTATTAAAGGGTAATATAAGAAAATAGATAAAGTTATTCTGGATAACCAATTCAGTTTTAAAGCAGGGATTGTTATTTTACATAACCTGGTATCCGATACCGAATGGAAAAAACGCGTCAAAAAATTAATCAGCTTTTTCGACTTGAGGAAGACTTTTGGCACTTTCTGACCCTCTACCAACTTAACAGCTTTCATATGTATGTCCACTGTAGACTTCCACAATTTATCAATATCAAGCACAAAGATGTCTTATTAAGGGTAAGAATTCAAAAGTGTTTTTACCACAAAATAACATATAGCAAAAAAAGAATAGGGGAAAAGAGAAGGTCTGAAAGGAGCTCGTCATTTTGGGCGAATCGACTGATAACTTGATTAATTATAGCTTTGATAACCGATATGAAAAATACGAATGTTAGGAGTAGCCGGTTTATCTTAATGTGACAAAATTTATCTCGACTTGGTCGTGTAATCTAGTATTGTAACGCACAAAATACTAAGTCCGAAAATCATGGCCGGGACACAGACGAAGCTTAAATTATATCAGCTCTTGAAAGGATCAATTGCATAACTTAAATGCAATAAATGGATAAAAAAAAAATAAAAAGCTAACAAATGTATAAAGATGTAGCAGCATATTTATACATAATTAACTACTTACCATATTGGTAGTATTTCTAAGGATGTTATTCTCAATATTTTCACTTATAGTTTGACTCCAAATTTGTAGGGATTCCAACTCTTGGATAACATCACGGTCTTTTGAATTATTCTGATCATCTGTGACCTTAGTTCCTTCATAAATAAATAATAATAATTATAATTAACCTAACAAATATTGCTTAACAATTTCTTTCAGTATGAGTACATACCATTTGTTTTGTCCAAATCGGTCACTGGAACGTTCCCTCGGTAATACTGACTTTTACCAAGACATACTGACATATCAGATACTCCAAGCTGATGCTTCTCATTGAGAAATTGGAAATTATCATCGATATACTGCTGGTAGCTTGTGGTATTATTAAGTGATATAATTTTGCGATCTCTTTCGTTAGAATCTCCAACAAAGTACGCCTCGTTTTCTTCGTCAAGTTTTTCATTCAACGGCAAGGCATACTCTACTTCATCACCGTGCTTATTAATAATCGTTTGATAAGGTGGGTTTCTAAACAATCTGCGAGTACCATTGCTTGAAGTAGAATCACATTCCGGATCCTCTACATCAAATCGTTTAAATGTTTCTTTAAGTGCATCCAGCGTTTCCGGTTTTCTTGGGCTTTCATAAAACAAATCTTCGGAGTCCTTTTCAACACTTTGCTCTCGGATAGGAGTTCGAACGTTTGTAAAAGGATTTGAATTTTCTTTGAAAAATTTCACAGGCGGGGTGAGTATGTGTTTGCTGATGTTTATGATGTCTGGACTGCGATCGAATTGGCTAACTAAATCAACAAATGCATTTTCATATATTTGTTGCCCTGTAAAAGAACTTCTAGATATTTGAACATCTACTGGATCTGTTATTGGAAATGAATGACGTATTGGTACAATATCTCTAGCATTTGTTGCTTGAAAAGGGCTTATGTCGTTAAGATAATTTACTTCGATTTCTTCGTATATATCATTGCTTATTTTTGTCATATGCTTTGGTATTATTTCTGTTGTTATTTCACTGGTTAAGTTTACATTTTTTTGTAACGATTCATTTGGATTTTTCGTTTCACGTAATTTTCTACTCTGTTTACGATTTAAACGTGTTGTACTTCCAAATATTTGCCTGTGCCTCCATTCATTAAACTTTGATAAGGCTTTTACGTATGACTCGTCTCGGGGATGTTGCGAGCTATTTCTTGGTAGCGGTGGCTCACTTTGGCGTCTTTTGCATGAATTTGAAGTATCTAGCTCCCTACGAAGAAAAGAGATTTTAATAGCAATATGTTTTTAATAGCCGTAACCGTAGTATTGTCTGAACGGTAAGTGCTTTAGTGAGCTTCTTGATTTTTTATTCAACATATTCATAATGTGTCTTCCTTTAAATAAGAATGAATCTAAACAATACAAAGTTGTTACGGAAGTTATGTTTCCAAACCACATAGTTATTTGCTAAAAAAGGTAAAGAAGATTCAGTTATTGTCAGCTAATCAGGCTAAACAGGAAATAGACTGCTTAGGATCAGGAATTATAAAAAGCTGTCGCGAAAGCTTTGTAATGATAAGGTTTCGCCGTGGGAGATCGGCAGAAGAAGCGTCATAGATTTCCATGCAAGAAGTGATCACATGGTTGTGATCCGCATACAAAGGAAATTTTATAAAATAAGCTTCATATGACCTCATAGCGGACATTTAAACCGAATCTGAGATACATATGTGAACAGCAGATTTCGAACTTTCTAAAAAAAATGCACACACAGTATAGCCTATAAGAAGTTTTCTATTACATTGCGTAAACTTTATACTTCTGTTTCATTGCAGGAATTGGTAGAAATGTGACACTTGGCTCAGTAGCTACATACATGAATAAAAGTAGTGAGTTGTAATTTGAATATAGAATATACTAAGTAAAAGACTACTTATTAGCAATTGGGTTCTAAGCCCATTACTGTTCTTATTACTGCAGGTAACTTGCCTTCATTTGTATCATTCTTTATGTGCAGTGGTAAAGTACAAGTTAGGATAATTAAAGAGTTTGATGACTAACTGCTGAAATATATGTACATCTAATACTACATATTTCTTCCATATGTCTGCATAGCTACTGCGGCCCTTGCGGAGTTGGTTTAACAACATAGTACCGTTTTGCTAACGATCACATATGTACAGCCAAATAGCACAAACTCAAATGGAATTTCTATGTGCACATTTCTTATCACATAATTGAAATAAATCCTACTTTTTTTGATGATACTGTTTACTCCTATCGTAATGTATTTTTCTGGTGAAAAAATGTACCGTTACCGTTCGATGCTTTGACAGGTGTTGATTTCAATAAGCGAAGTGATTTTTGTGGCTGGACGTACAAATAGCACAAATTACGATATTTACAATTTCTCGGTGAATTATTTTAGTATTTTATTTGTTTTTGTAAAATCTCATTTATAATTACTCTGTGGATTAGCTAAGTGCCATAATGGGAAAAGGTGTACATTGCACTGGGCTCCCGCCCAATTAATGACGTTGTCTAATAATGAACGGGGGCAGAGCAAAGTACTGGTCTTATCGTAAACATCTTCAGATGACGCTACCGAAGGTTGCTACGATTCGATCAGTCACAAGTTATCGGTCATAGGTCTTGTTGGCAGCTGGACCACCGGTAGTCCCTACTAGGACTTAAATCATGGTCCCATGGGAGTCAGAAGACCCCCGGATCTCGGTCCGGGCCTGACTTGAGGAGGTAGGCCCCCTTGTGGGAGCGTCATGGTGGCTGTGGTTTAAACCCAAAATCGCAGGAAGGGTCAATGTAGAGTTGCAATAAGTACTGGGTGCTGCGACCCTAAGAGCAGTAAGAGGTTTTAGGTCGGCCTCGACTCATACCAAGGGTGGAACTTGTGCCGGCAACACAGTCCCGATTTGGTATCAATGGATTGACGAAGAGCGATGGCAAGGCGTATCCTTGCCCCCATGGATGTATGGGCATCCCGTAAACATAAGTCATCATGACAGGTGGTTTACGTTATAAATCAGGCACTATGTACATTGCACTCCATAGAAAAGAAAAATTATATACGACATGTACAAAGATGGCAAAAATCCAGCTGAAATAGCTAAAATAATAAAGAGCTCCAGGAAAATGGTCTATAATGCAATTAAGCTGGCAAAGGACGATGAAATTTATTTAAAGAAAACAAAAACCGGGAACCGAAACTAAGAAAAATTACTGTCATCATCGATAAGGCCATTATCTGAAAATGCAAAACGAGTCCGTTCAAGTCATCTCGGCAAATTGGAAACGAAATTAACGAAGAATTTGATGTTAATGTATTCAGCCGATTAATCAGAAGGAGATTAAATGAAGCTCAGCTATTTGGACGAATGAATAGAAAAAAACCACTCTGGTCAAAAAAAAAACATTCGAAGACGCTTAACCCTTGCAAGAGCCCATCAAAATAAAGACATACACTTCTGGAAACAAGTGGTATGGAGTAACAAAACTAAGATAAATATAATTGAGCCAGATGGTAGGACAATTTTCCACCGTCTAAAAGGGCAAGCTTTGAATCCCAGATACATTCAAAAAGCGATTAGGCATGGTGGAGGGAATATAATGGCCTGGGGTGCTTTTGCCTGGAGTAGGACCGCTTGTAAGAATAAGTGGAAAAATGGAAAAATTTCAATATATAGACATATTACAAAATACGATAGAGCCCTATACTTTTGAGTTTATGCCAGTTAATTGGATATTCATGCAAGATAATAATCCGAAACACTCCGTCAAAATAGTGAAGGATTGGTTCTCCCAAGAAGATATATGTTGGATTGGCCAGCACAGAGTCCCGACCTTAACCCAATTGACAATTTGTGGAACGACGTTAAGGTAAAAATTGGACAGCAAAATTTCAAAAATAAGGATGAACTCTGGGATGGCATAAGAGAAGCTTTTTATTCTATCCCGAACGAAAGATGTCAGAAGCCTGTTGAAAGCATGGAGCGAAGATGTAAGGCTGTAATGGACAATTCCGATTATAGTCAAAATACTGAAGAGGTAAAAGATAAAACAAAAACATTTTCAATTATATTTTGAATATTTCTTAATTTATTTTCAAAAATCAAATTTTGTTCTATTTCTGTGTCCAGACAAATTTCTTGTTCATTATTTTCTGTCTTTTCTAACATTTTTGTATGGATATTAATATATTATTTTGAAGTTACTTACATTCATTGTTAATAACGTTTTAAAAAAAATTGAGTTTGTTATTGTTTTTGAAATATTACTTCGTTCAATTACGTTTTTATTCTGGTAAGAAGGTTTGTGCTATTTATGTGTCCATGGCTGTATATCAATTTTTTTTTCTTTCGGGTTGTGCCTCAAACCTCGTTTGGAGCTTATGTTTCTTTGCTTTCGGACAAATTTTTTCGAAAAAGTGCGTTGAAGATGGCAATACCCACCAATTATTTTGGTCTGAAGTTTTTCATGTATCGATTTCTAAGTATGGCAACACCATTCTTCGAACTTGGTCGATTTTGTTATAATTGTTTCTATTGTTTCTATATTCCAATCAAAGTTAAATAGGTGCTCTGTTCTCTAACCCCATAGTTTCATTACCAATAAGAGTACCAGAAACAGTATCGAATCAATCTACATCACCATCGCTCGTATTACCATGGTAACCTATCATACATACAGCGTCGCTGAGTTCTCAAATGCCGAAGAGTTAAGAAAGGTTAAAAGCTTACAATTTTCTTTGAAGTTAATTACATTTCAAATCATTTCAAAATTTTCGTAACAATGACATTTCACGAATACGCGTACATCTTACAAGACCGCGTTTTGGCACATCTATCTTCGTCTCTGTCAATTTACTTTTACGCATCTTGTACATCGTTCAGCACACTATGATGCGTATGTTAAAACCGAATGTATGACTGTAGACTGCTGCAAACCATTTAAGTTACCACACGTTAACTCTACTTGCGATCATTATCATCACAATTTCAATGTCAATGGAAATATTCAGCCTTAGTACGACTGATTTGTAACCTCTTATTTTTTAGCACGTTATTTAGAGTCACATCGATGCCTTTCTGCACCAAATTATGCTTGAAATTCTGCAGCCATCTGTGCATTTTACTTTTATTTTATTGTCATCGTACTTAACATCAGTACGTCTCTTTCGAGATCCAAGCGGCGGCAATATTAGATATCTCGAAACTATATCAAACGTTTTCTCCAAATCAATGAAGACGATATGCAGATCTTTCACAGCTTCCCGATGTTTCATATTATTTTAAAAAAAAAAAACGCGAACCATTTAAACCCAAGATAATCTCTCAATCAGTCACAGCTAAGTTATCCGAACTTGGAGAAGATATTATTAAACAATTAGGATTCTCCGTAATACTAGGAAATCCGGATTCTCCATAATTCTAGGAAATCCGGAAGTTGCCCTAGGTATAAGCTAAATAGAAATACTTACATGAACAATAACATTATCAACACTTTTAAGACTATGTGAGCCAGTTAGTGCACGTATGGATCATTCTTGAATTTGAAAGCAAAGGCGTTCTTATTCAACTACTCGTATTAGAGTGTTTGACTCCAAATCAGTACAATACTGCTTCAACACTATTCCGGATTTATTTAAAAAGGGATAAATTCGAATTATGTGGTTACGAGATAAAAGTAGTACAGTGGTCTAAAGTCTTTCTGTTATCTTTCAAACTCAATATTTAACAATCAAAAGTTAAAAGAAACAATGTGTTTATCCTGTCAACAAAATATCCATAGGATAAAAAATACTATCAAATCTTTCAATAACAAAACCAAAAAATCCCCAAAAGTTATGATATCAGGAGACTCCTACATTTCATAAGGGTATAGTGCAAGGAAATTCAGTCGCCTTGAATGAAAGAACACAAAACTGTTGAATTTTTATAACATGAAATAATTGGATAGTTCATACTAGCAGAAATCTAGGAGCTGAGGAATTAACATTAAATCTCAGCGTTTTATAAAGGGAATGGATCAGGATTTTGGAGCAGTGAACTTTAACAAAAAATGCATTTTAGAAGAAATTCTTAAGTAGGATCGGTAATTTAAAACCGATGTACGCGCATAATACATCGATTTTCGCAATTTGGCGTATTAACATAGGTATAACATCAGTTTTGATTTAAAAGTTAGATTGTGTTTTGGCATCGTCTATGTAATTTTTAGAATAGAAATGTAGTATGCTTGTGCCTTCAACAATGTCTATACTGGACTTGATAATCAAAATATAGTGAACAAAAGCTAGATAAATTTAGTATTGATTACAAAGAGACTATTCTTAGGCTTATCAAAAACCAGATCAATCATTGCAAAACTCTAGCTATTGTTTTAAAAGCCATTTTTAAAACGTCCATATCACGAGTTAATTTAAATTATTTATACTCGTACAATACATATGTACATATGTACATCAGAGAAAAATCCGTATTACCATATGACGGGCAAAATATTCATTTATCGAAGAAAAACCTAATCACTATCTAGCTAAGAACAGTAAAAAGAACAATTGTTTTCGCAAAAATATTTGGATATTGATTGAACGTAATTTCTTAAGGAATTTGCAAATTTTGAAAATAATTCAAATCATCTCATAATTTGATAAAATGTTGCCCACCCCTCTATCTAACCAACCGCCAAACCAGGTACCTACTATCCACTCACTCAGTATGAATGGATGACTGGCCGAATATTAAAATGCTCAAACTTTACTTTCTGAAGAGTAAATTATTTCTAATATCTTAGTATCCTGTATGTGTAAACTGCTAACTATTATAATTTCTTCAGTAACAGCTCAAGTTCAATCAAACATGGAACATTGAAGCGATCATATATACATACATACACACTTGAACGTGTACTCGAACTGCTAATACTTATAGCAAACAAAAAAAAAAAAACCACTATAAACTTAAAAAAATAAACCTCAGGTATATATATCCTTATTGACCTAAGCTCAGAACATATAGAAAGTTTAGTAAAAGCACATATTTCTCAGTTGGTTGAACGAACCATATATACAATTGCAACTACGAGTATTTTGCTAAGCACTAAGTTAATGGTGCTGAACGTATGAGATCCCAATTCATTTATTTATTACAAAAAAAATTTATTTTACGTTCCAATAATTACAAGTTCACTACGAGTACCGTGCGTCGCCTGTTAAATACGAATATAGAAGCACTTACATATGTTCTTAAATGAAATTCCCCTTAGTTGTCGATCTGGGCAAAAAGAAAAAAACAAATATTTTATCTATGTACATATGATACATAGATAGAAGTACTCACTTTTCCCAGGTTACTTCAAAAATTGTAGAAAACATAAATTGAATGAAATGGACAAGTTGTACCACGATTCTGTCAAATCCTTGTTTCGATTGTTCACCACGAACCGTTAAAAGACCCGGTTTTCAAAGCACTAAAAATGGTTCAAAATGTTAACCTAGCATACCGATTGACCAGTTGACTTAAAAATAATTATTACTGTTTCTACGTTAGATATAGCACAACTATTCAACTATTCGTATTGTCGAAACGAAACGTAACCGATCACAATCAAAAAGGCACTACCCACCGTTGGTGTTACACATTTTGTTCATCCCTTTGATAGCAATTTTACCGGGTCAACTAAATTTAATTAAAATAAAATAACAACAACAAAATAAATATTGCGGTCGCTGCAATTAAACCGCTTCTCAACATGTAAATCATCTGCGCACAACAAAGAAACAGGGGCAGCTATTAGGCCAACTTGTGCTATGATGAACTGCCAGTGGAGGAGACACGCATCAGGAGTCACTACCAATTCGAGTATGCTGGCAAGTGCCTATCGTACTCGTAGTCATTGAACCAGATTGTGCATGATTAAAATTACGGTTAATATATATATATATATGTATATATATTTATATTTAAACAGGAAATTCGATTAATTTGCCGATCATATATACATACATATGTACATACCTCTTGATCCATTTTAGCAGGCCCATGGTCAAGTTCAAAAGTCAAGTTTTAAAAATTTTCTTAATATACTAAAAAACTACACAATTATAAATTAAAACTCTTATATGTAATATATTTTTGAAATATATATTCTAAGCACTCAATCCACTTTCCGTCAGGTAACACTTTGTCCAAGTTTGCTTCGTGATGTTTTACGTCGGCTTAGGCTTATCCAAGCATGCACTGCAAGTCACATGAGTGGACTGTGCCCTTTAAGGGCCGGTTACGATTACACTCGGGGCGCTTAAACTAAACATCGTTTTAATTTTGTAATGTACAATACGAAAGTGTCTTCGGTTAGAATTTTTATAATTTTTCGATGTACAAATGATAGAAAAGGCTCTAAATAACAAAAAAAAATTACATTTGTTGCGCGCTTAAGGGGTTATTTGTACCATTGAAATTGAAAGTTAATTAATAAAGAAAGAGAGATACCGATATACGTTCGTTTTGAATGTCTGAAGGTTATAATGTCTAGGACATAAAGGGTATTCCATAAGCGAGTTGTACGGCTTAGAAAAGAATTTCAATGTACGCCCGAAAGTGGGGTTGAGGGTAAACTGATGAGCATTCACAGCGAGATGGGTATTTCGGTTAAAAGTTTGAAGAGGTGGAATGCTACTGGCAATTTTACTGGCGCACTGATCAAACAAAGTTTCAGTTAAACTTTGTTCGTAGTACCTATAGCATTGGTTTTTGCCCTCAGCTTTCACAGAGAGTTTAAGAATTCGAAGCTTAATAGTTCCAATCTAATTTAATAAAATTCCATATTTATTAGTAATTTAATATTGGTTGACTGAGCTGACTAAAAACTGACTTCGATTTCTATACATAACCGTCCAAATTTTTCCATTCTAATTTCAGATGATTTCTTTGGGCGTGGCGTGAGTGTGCTGCTGTCGATAGAATAAAAGGAAATTGAAGAATTTACGAAAAAAAACGTATAGTTATCTTCCATATTTCAAAAAAAGACCAGGGCAACGCTTATCAAAGCAAACTTACGGGTATTATTAATTACAGGATATTCTTTGTAGGAACTCAGCTTAAAACTCACTAAGTAGGTCATATTCACATATCCAATCTGTTGAGCAGCTTACCGTAAATATTTTGATGAGCGCGTTTTAAAACTATTTCTGTAATTAATTGTGCCTGTTCACATTGGCGCGGGCAGGAAGATTGTCCGAAAGAGAGGGGACGCTTTTTATTGAAGTGGGAAGAAGAAGGGTTACCTCCACTTTAGAAATGGATTCTCGGGTGCGACACATCGTTTTCTTCTATATCGTTCCATTTCTGACATATTTTTTCATTTTAGTTTTGATCGTTGATCAGAACGGAAGTGTGAAGAATATGAAAAAGGTATGTTTTAGGCCAACTGTTCAAATTTAAAAATTAAAAATGCTCCGATTCAAGTGTTCCACTTGTCAAAAAGTCTTTCAACCCCATGACAATGTGAACACGACGTTCATGGTAAGGACTTTCATCCCGTCGCCAATGTAAACAGGCACATTGCCTCATTCGGATCTCCTTTCTTAAATATCGGAAAAGTAATGCTTTTTTTTAAAACTTTCTGCCAACTCGATTACCGCGTTTTTAAAAAAATTATAAGGAATCCGATCTTTATGATTCATAGGATACCATGATATTGTGATAACCACTTAAATGTGAGCAGCGACATCTAGCAGAAAATGTCGAAGACCAGAAGATTTCGATATTGGAATAACAAAGTCTCGACTGGAGAGTGGAATCGAATTTTCTAGCAAATTGGAAATTGTATGGGACGCTGGATGGCGAGGATTGTTCTCGCAGTATGTCATTCGAGTATAAATACCAGCATCCCCAAGGTATGCAAATGAGTTCTAAAGTGTAATTTGAAGTGTTAATTAGGAGAAGTGATTAAGTGGTTTAAGTAAAAGATAAGAAAAGTATAAGTGGTTGAGAAATTGGATTGTACTGAGAGAAAGAATTAAATAGTGAATTGTAACTGTACTGAATAAAGGGATTTGTATTGAAAAGAATAAGTTCTATTATTTGTACCCACGCAAACATTGTACATTGGGGTCAGAAGTGAGAAGTGGGATAGGACTTATTGTGTGTAAAAAAAAAAAAAAAAACAAAAAAAAAACCTGTGTTTTCTGACTATTTGAAAAAGCTAGAATGGGTCGAAAACTATTGCAGTTGACCCTCGTCCAACTCAAATCCGAGTTGAACAAGAGAAGCCTCAGCGCCAGTGGAGGAAAAAGTGACCTGGTGCTCCGTCTTCAGGAGGCTTTGAACAACGAGGGACATGATCCTGATGCATATTCCTTTGATGTTGATGAGGATGAACAGACAAGTACCGGCAATGACATGGCTGCTATGATGCAACTCCTCTTATTAAAAATGGACGAACAAAACAAAAAAATGGACGAACAAAACAATAAAATGGACGAACAGAAGAACAGTCTCGACCAACAAAAGAAAAATCTGGAAGAACAGAAGAACAGTCTGGAACAAAAAATGGACGAACAGAAGAACATTCTCCAGAACAGTCTGGAACAAAAAATGAACGAGCAGAAGAGCAGCATTGAACAAAAATTCAACGAACAAACCAACAATCTGCACGGTCTTCAACAGAATATGGGTGAACAAAAGAATAATCTGGAAGAACAAAAGAACATTCTCCAGCAAAAATTCGAATAAATCGATGACAAATTTGAAAGAATAGAGAAGAACGTTGATGACAAATTTGATAGAATAGAGAAGAACGTTGATGACAAATTTGATACAATAGAGAAGAATGTTGGCGAAAAATTCGAAGAAATGGACACCAAAGTTCAGCAACTGGCAAAAGAGCTCGACACAGTGCGAAAACAGAAACTGCGAGAATGTTCTTTAAGCGGTCCAAGGAGAAAAGAGTTGAAGCCTCCCTCATTCGATAGCCAGACCTCATGGTCTACCTATAAGAAGCAGTTTGAAATGGCTGCCTGTGCAAACGACTGGGACAATGAGGAAAAGTGCTTTGCCCTAACAATGGCCTTGCACGGTCCTGCAGCAGAATTGTTGCAAACAGTAGACATCGAAAAGCATAAAGATTATGTGACTTTAGTGCAGGCTATCGAGAAACGGTTTGGGGACAGCCACATGCAGGAGGTCTACAAGGTCCAATTGCAAAGCCGAACGCAGCAAAGAGGAGAAACACTGCAGCAGCTCCAAGCAGACGTGAGTAGACTTGCACATCTGTCATACCCCACCGCAGGCCAGGAAATTATCGACGAAATGGCAAAAGATGCATTTATCAGGGGAATTGCAGATTGGAAGCTACAGTCAGCAGTAAGGATGGCCGGGAAAAGAACCCTTGCTGAAGCACTTGCCTTCGCTCTGGCGATGGAAGCAGCCAATCAGGCTTTCAGGGGAACACATTTCGTCAGGGAAGTAGCATCTATCGAATGTTCCTGCACAAGAATTAGTGCCGAGGAACGAGATACTCGACGGGATAGACGAATAATGCGCTGCTGGAATTGCAATAAAATAGGACACCTTCAAAGGCAGTGTAAAGAACCGGTGCGACGAAAAGACTGCCCTCACTGTGGTGACAAGCAAATAGAGGAAGAAACCCGCAGAAACAGCTATCAAGAAGCCACTCAATCTTCCCGAAGCCATCAGTCGGGAAATGCTTAAGCACCAACTTCGCGGGGCAGAAGTTGGTAGCAGGAGTCGACGGCCCCAGGACCATCATCCAAGTCTCGCTGGCAAAACGACGCAGCGAAAGCCTTCTAGTAGAAGTAGTCAGTGGAAAAGAAAAATGGATGGCAACAATAGACACCGGTGCCACGGCCTCAATCATCAGGAGGAATCTTGTGCAGAAGTCTTGGCTGCATAACACTAGCAGCTGCAGCTTGCGAACAGCTACAGGAGCAACGATTAAGGTATATGGTGAAGTCCGCATAAAAATCCAACTGGCCGGAATAACATTCACTCACGCGTTTCTGGTAGCTGACATATGTGACGAGTGCATCATTGGTACAGACTTCATGAGAGAACATGGACTTGTAGTCGACTTGGGGGCACAAACCCTGAAATACGGAAACATGGCGATACCAATGATATACGGAAACGCCAATACCACAGTCTCAAATGTCGTCATCTGCAGCAATCAGAGTCTAGAACCTTCGTCAGAAGCAATTTTGTGGGCAAAAGTGGAAGGTGGTCCTGGTAGCCACCGATTCTATTTGATGGAGCCAGAAAAGAAAAGAGACTTCATGGTGGGAAAGACCTTAGTGGAGCCAAAGAACAACATGGTCCCTGTAAGGATTCTAAATCCAAAGACATTCAGTGTAAGGGTGAAAAAGGGGGAGATAGTGGGAAAATGCGTACCTGTTGAGGCTATATCGACCACAACGGAAAAAAAGTGTGCAAAACCGGTCACAACAGTTCAGAGCATAAAAATCAAGAACAAAATTCTCAGCCTCTGTAATCTGGACGAAGATCAGCGAATCCTGGCAGAAAACTAATCGGTGAGTACGCTGATATATTTGCTACACAAGACGGAGAATATGGACGTACGCATATTGTTCAACACCACATTGACACCGGAGAGGCTCGACCAATCCGTCAACCTGCAAGGCGTCTTCCATTGGCAAAGCAAACAGAAGTTGCCGAAATGATGTCGAAGATGAAAGCTGAGGGAGTGATTGAAGAATCGCAAAGTCCGTGGGCATCTCCAGTGGTCCTCGTGAAGAAGAAAGATGGCAGCACGAGATTTTGTGTAGACTACCGACGTCTCAATGATGTCACTAAAAAGGACAGGACACTTCCGAGAATCGATGACACTTTGGATATGCTTTCTGGAGCGAATTGGTTTTCAACACTTGACTTGAAGAGCGGTTACTGGCAGGTAGAGATAAATCGTACGGACCGTGAGAAAACTGCCTTCACTACAGGAAGCGGTCTTTGGCAGTTTTCAGTGATGCCGTTTGGACTGTGCAACGCTCCGGCCACCTTTGAGCGACTAATGGAACGAACATTGCAAGGAAAACCTGCCTAGTATATTTGGACGACGTTATCGTCATAGGTAAGACGTACGAGGAGCACCGCGAAAATCTAAAAGAAGTGTTTGAGAGGCTACGAAGTGCTCATTTAAAGCTCAACCCGGAAAAGTGCGCCTTGTTTCGTCCGGAAGTAAAATATCTGGGTCACATTATATCAGCGGAAGGAGTAAGAACGGATCCTGACAAAATCGAAGCCGTGAAAAGTTGGCCTTCTCCAAAAGATAAACACCAACTGAGAAGCTTCTTGGGACTCGCCACGTATTACAGAAGGTTCGTAAAGGATTTTGCTAGCATTGCAAAGAGCCTGCATCAACTTACAGAAAAAGGCCGACAGTTCAGGTGGTCTGGAGAATGCGAAAAAGCATTTCAAGAACTGAAGCGACAGCTGCCCCCATCTTGGGTTACCGGACGCCCGGAAAAATGTTCATCGTGGACGCAGACGCTAGCAATGTTGGGGTCGGAGCTGTGATTTCCCAGGTTCATGATGGTCAAGAGAAAGTGGTCGCATATTACAGTAAAGTACTCTCCAGACCTGAAAGGAACTACTGTGTAACCCGGCGCGAGCTTCTGGCTTTAATTCTGGCTACGAAGCATTTCCATAAGTACCTCTACGAACAAAAGTTCATTCTCCGGACAGACCACGCAGCTCTGAAATGGCTACTCCAATTTAAGAACCCTGAAGGCCAAGTTGCAAGATGGATCGAGCAGTTGCAGGGCTACGACTTTGAAGTGCAACACCGCAAGGGAACACTCCACTCAAATGCTGATGCTCTCTCTCGTCGACCGTGCGGTGTAAAATGCGAACACTGCAACCGTAAAGAAGCGAAAGAACAGGCAACTATCCAAATGATCAGGACTGTGCCAATAGAGGGTTGTAGTATAGACGAAATCCGTTCCTCCCAACAGGCAGACAATGACATCGAACCAATATTGGCCTGGAAGGAACACGAGGAAAGACCAAGCTGGCAGCAGATATCAGATCGGAGCCAAACTCTGAAGGCATACTGGGCACAGTGGGACTCGCTTTTTGTGCAAGATGGATTGCTGAAGAGAAAATGGGAAAGTGCAGATGGGACAACATCTCGTATGCAGCTAATTGTGCCACGGTCCAGAGTCAACCAAGTGCTCCATGAAATACATGACGGAATCTCAGGAGGCCATTTGGGAATAAACAAGACGTTGGAAAAGGTAAGGGAACGTTTCTATTGGCTAAGCGCTAAACAAGATGTCGAGAATTGGTGCAAAAAGTGCATAAGATGTGCAGCTACCAAGGATCCAAAAGTAAAGCCACATGGACAAATGCAACAATACAATGTCGGAGTACCTTTCGAACGAATAGCCATCGACATCGCTGGGCCCTTTCCCGAAACCTTTAATGGTAATCCATATACCCTCGTAGTCATGGATTACTTCAGTAAGTGGCCGGAAGTGTTCGCCATCCCAAATAGCAGAAAAGATAGTCAACAACTGTGTGAGCCGATTTAGGGTCCCAATGGAGCTGCACTCTGATCAAGGGCGAAACTTTGAATCAAAAGTCTTCCAGGAAATATGCCAATATTTGGGAATAAGAAAGACAAGGACCACGCCACTACACCCTCAATCTGATGGAATGGTCGAGCGATTCAATCGGACCTTGAGTGAGCATCTATCTAAGGTTGTCAGCAACTGCCAGCGGGATTGGGATCGACACATACCCCTCTTCTTAATGGCCTACCGAAACGCGGTCCATAGCTCAACAGGGCACACACCATCCGAGATCTTATTTGGTCAAACAATTCGGTTGCCAAGTGAAGCATAATTCGGATCCCCACCGACGGAGCCCAAAGAGGTGAACGAGTACGTGAATGACTTACGCAGCAGGATTCGTAAATTGCATGAAGACTCCAGAGAAAACATGAAGCTAGCAAGCAGCCGCATGAAAACTAGGTACGATATCAAGGCGAAATCTTCCGGTTTCAACGAAGGAGATCTGGTTTGGCTGTATAATCCTCAGCGTAAGAAAGGCAAATCACCAAAATTGTAACAGGACTGGGAAGGTCCATACAAGGTGATAACCCGCATTAATGACGTTGTCTACCGGATCCAGCGTGGGGATCGAGGAAAGTTTAAAGTGGTCCATTTGGATAGAATGTGTCATTTCAACGGGATGCTGAATGACGAAGTTGTTCGGGACGAACAACTGTAGGGAGGGAGCAATGTGATAACCACTTAAATGTGAGCAGCGACATCTAGCAGAAAATGTCGATACTGGAATAACAAAGTCTCGACTGGAGAGTGGAATCGAATTTTCTAGCAAATTGGAAATTGTATGGGACGCTGGATGGCGAGGATTGTTCTCGAAGTATGTCATTCGAGTATAAATACCAGCATCCCAAAGGTATGCAAGTCAGTTCTAAAGTGTAATTTGAAGTGTTAATTAGGAGAAGTGATTAAGTGGTTTAAGTAAAAGATAAGAAAAGTATAAGTGGTTGAGAAATTGTATTGTACTGAGAGAAAGAATTAAATAGTGAATTGTAACTGTACTGAATAAAGGGATTTGTATTGAAAAGAATAAGTTCTATTATTTGTACCCACACAAACATTTTACAATATGCATATTTGTCAAAATGAATATCTGAAGATAATTAGCATAGGGTTGCCATATATCTCTTTAAATAATACGAAAACAACTACATCCCACATCTTATGGTCAACTTTTAGTTCAACATGTTTGATGCAATTAAGCAATATTTTACTGTCCCTTTCTGAAGTGCCATTAATAATAACATTACGTCTTTCACTTTGAAAGTTTTGTTTTGGCTTGTTACGAATCCTCTTACTTGAGCCGATATCAACTCTATAGCTACGACAGACAATGATTTTACTCAGTAGGTATTCATACATTCACTATTCTTGTTTTTATATGAATTGAAACAAAAACGCTGTCTTTTATATAACTACGTACAATATATAACATCATCAATCGAACTTTATTGTTCTAAAACTTCCTGTAACTTATGTAAAATCAAGCCTTTTAGGCGTCAGATGACCTTATAATAAAACTGCTTTTATTAGCCTCATGCCAAGAATCTGGTAATACAACTAGGATTTGGTTTCGAATCTAATTACCAAACTTTCAATGTACATATATTTGCTTAGTTTTAAGCATCTACTTTCCCTTGTATCTTAAATGTACCCTTAGCCAATCATATTTACCTGTTCTAAAAATATTAAACATTGCACACATCTATATAAAAAGGACTTTCCAACATTATATACCTTATGAAAATCGGTTCTGTAGAATAGTCGTATAACTAATCACAATATTCGTATTTGCTTATTAATGTATGTATAATAATTTCCATACCACGCATTTTAACATCCATATAAAATTGTTTGTCCATTCACGAATTGTATGGTACATTCACGAATTGCAACACGTAATGCTCTTTTCGATCAGATAAAACTCGCAACAGCTCTTAAAAACAAAAAAAAAAAAACAAAAAGAGGTGGCCAAAATTACTGGTATCCCATTAAGACCGCCTATTTTGAAATTTGAAAAAAAAAAACTCAATGTTTTTTTTGTAGTGCAAGACAGGTCGAAATCCGGTCAACACAAAACATCACCCTTTAAAAGGAGTTGGTACGTATGGTACTCGTAAATTTGATATTCCGGTCAATCACTGCCACTAAAATAGCACCTTCGGCTTTATATAATCTTTTCATAAATAAAGTCACATTCACACCTCTGGAAGAGTATCGAGTATAGTGGTGGCATAAATTTTATCAACACATGCTTGATTTAATTAGGCATTTTGCAATTTGGTTTAGTTAACCAGAAGGTTATTTTGTTCTTCTTGTGCCTAAGTACTGCGTTTCGTGCATTTGCCATTTTTGGTAATTAAAAGCCGTCATATACTCGTACTGCAGTAATTCAGTACTGCTTTTATTGTCCGAGTATGACCGGAAGATATAAAAACCCTTCTTGGTAGGATATTCAACTTCGACTGTGGGAGCGTGTAGAGAATTGGGCTTTTAGGGCAATTGCAGCAAAGCGATGTTTTCGTTTTAAGTATATCTGTTATCTATAGCTATCCAGCTTATCTTTTGAATGGAAGTGATATCGGTCATGTTCTGTTACATTTTAAGAGCATCGCTGTCTCTTTTTGTTCCAAATCGTGACCTTTATTATTTAAGTGGTTCGTTTTCTGAATCTTGTATTTTAACATTTTTTGCCATCTGAGATTTTACAAGGTACTGCTACTTATCTGACGCACAGCCCCTAACCTGAACGGCCATTCAAGCTGAGTATATCAGTTTAAGTAGCTCCATTAGGAGTGTGTTCTAGTAGACAAAAAACAACAATTGAACTCACCCTATGAATCGTAATGTGTAATATTGCTACTCTTCACTGAACTGATATATTAATGTAAAACCGCATCCAAGTTTGGGAAGATCATTTATTATTGTGAAAAAGCAAAAAGAAATGAGAACTGCCTCCAGCTAAAATAAAAGTTAAGATTCGCGGTTTTTCGCTTTTTAAGTGTTCAGTTCGACATAAAGTCAGATCCAGTACACTGCCATCGCTTGTTCACTACTCGTATAATGTGGACATCTAGCAGGCACTACCTAAAAATTTGATAGAAAGACAGGTACCGATGTACGTTGGTTTTAAATGCATGAATATTATAATGACTAGAAAATGGAGAGCTCGGAAGGGAATACCACAAGCGAATTGTTCGGCTTAGGAACGAATCACGATATTTCAGAGTACGTCCGAAAGTGGGCTTGAGGGTATACTGATGAGCATTCATAGTGAGACGGGTGTTACAGTTGAAGGTTTGAAGGTGCGGAATGCTACTGGCGATTTCTATGGAGCACTAACGGTGGAAATAGCGATATTCGTCGGTGTTCGCGGGTGTCCATTGACTGGTTGATATTAGCATCATCTATGAGTTTTATCGCACGGTTTTGAATGCTATCTAGCAGGTGCAAAGATGTTTTAGGCGCACCTGACTAGATGTGTGCATTGTACTCCAATTTTGGGCGGATGAATGCCTTATATATTGACACCAGCTCAGAAAGGTGAAAAGTATTTCTTATATCGTTTGCAGAAACCTAGACATTTTCCAGCATTTTTGGCGACATTCCAACGTAAGTTGTCATTGACACACATACAGAGAATGGAAATTTTCGGTTTCGACGGTGCAAATGCCATTCATGGATAATGGCTGGGTGTTTAAATTTCGCATTAACGACAGCAAACAGCATTATGTTTTGGAAGCATTAAGTTCCACTTTGTTGATAGTTCCCCAATTGGTCATGCTGTTAATATCAGAATTTAATGAGCTTAACATACGCTGCCGTTCTACAGCCAAAGAGAAGGAACGTGAGTCCGGAAATGAATATGAAAAGCAGAGAGTACTGTCGTCAGCAAAGGAATATATTGGATAAGAAGTGGCAAGCAAGATATCATTGATAAAAATTAAAAAGAGTGTCGGAGACAGAACGGAGCCCTGGGGCACACCAGCATTTATTTTGTGAATATCAGACTTGAAACAGCAACTATCTTGCTTTCACCAGATTGATGTACACTTTGGTTCCACTTTTCTGTGGACATGGCATCAGATCACCAGTGGGCCTGTTGCTACTAAAACCGTACTGCCGGTCATTGAGAGGTTTTCGTGTTTCGAGATATTTCATAAGCTGATGATTTATCAGCGTTTCCATGATCTTCGAAAGAAGGCACGTAAGTGCAATCGGTCTGTAGAAGGAGAGAGAAGAAGATTCGCCTATTTTAGGGACGGCTTAGACAAATGCTGTTTTCCATCTACTCGGAAAGAGTCCTAAAGAGTAGGATTGATGAAAAAGATTACGCAGTGCTTTTGCCAGCGCGGAAGAACACCTTTTCAAAAGAAGGGGAGTTATACCATCTGGACCAGAGGATTTATGTATGGATTTGGTTTGATCTATGGAGCTCTGGGTGAGTTGATAAACGTCAAGATTTCTAACTTAGTGCAACCCCAGATCTTACATCATGTACGATTGTCATTTGTTTTGCGTTCAAAAACGTCATGTCAGTGCAAAAAAAAACTAATATTTAACCAAACATAAGATTCGCTTTTTTCGAAAGAAAAACGTTATTTATTTTTATTACATATTATTTCAATAGTTCTTATATCATTCCTCTTCAAGGAACACAAAACTATTCCACACTAAAATCTACTAACTTTTTTTGCACCAATAATTGAAATGCCTAACTAATCTACGCAAATATGACGATATGTTGACATTTATGAACACAACAATGATAATACCTTTTGATTAAGTTAGTTCTGCAGGAAATCTTAAAGTTTGTTTTTTATTTTACACTTTAAGACTTTTTTTTACACCAAAGCGGGAATGCACTCTGCCGTATTTATAGCAACATTGCGTCTAAGGTCAGAAACATCTGATTTTTGGTTACAAATAAAATAATTATGACTTTATTAAAAAAAATCAATTGCTAAAACAACTAATGAAAAAAGAGTGAAGTAATAAGTAACATATCATTTTTGCCACTTCCTTTTATTTAAAGTGATTATAGGAATTCAGAGAACCAAACGCAAACAACCATCTGCCAAAAATATATTCCCAATTCAATGTTACACTTTTACACTCTCCGTAACAATAGGGTTGGAACATTGCTTAAGTGTAAAAGTGTAGCAATATGACAGCCAGTGTATTTTGTTGTTCTATTGTAAGAAAATGATACACTTTAAAACGATACACCGAAGCGTGAATACCCCTATGATATCATACATTTTCAAATTGAAAAAATATAAACTCCACCCTCTAAGAAAAACTAATGTAAACTTTGTTTTCTCTGTACGCATTCATTTTCTGCCATGTAAACCAAGTCAATGGCTTTCTCACCAACCATTTTGACAAGTGCTTTTAGCTGAACGCAACCATCTAACGCAAACAAAATAAATGACGGAGAAAAGCAAGTTGCTTAAGAAAAGAACTTAGCCAGAATCTTGTTGAAACAATCAGGAACTCTATTGGTAACCGGTGTCGAAAATAAAACTGACAAATCTAAAATGAACTGTGTTGTAAGAAAATATATATGAAATTATTTTTTAAATATCTACAAGTTTATTTTATGCAGACGGACAAGGCGTCTTTGGAGGATGAAAACGTTTGGGATGATGCCTTGTTGATCAAGGCATATGACAGTTCTCTCAAGTTGGCCAAGGAAGAATTGGCTCGTCGCATTGCGAGATCAACAAATGGTAAGAAAACTCCAATCAAGAATCAAAACACCGCTCCTAGTCCCAATGTGGAGCCTGCGGCCTCCAACTCTAAACGGTGCGACGAAGAGACCCAAAGTTTTAAAATCGGTGACTATGCCAGAGCCACATATGAAGACGGTATTGATTATGAGGGGAAAATTATTGCATTGGACGAAGAGCAGGGTATGTGTCGAGTGCGTTACATTGGGTATGAAAACGAACAAGAAGTTCGCACTTGCGACTTAGTGCCTTCATGGGGGAAAAAAGTACGCCGAATGCAATTCAGCCGAGCGAAACAGGAATACGATGGACAAGATAGTAAGAAGAATAAGTTGCGTTATCCAACAGTTCAAACTAATGGGTTGCCACTTGGAGCAATTCCTCCTCCACCGCCTATGCCGCCTATGTTGGGTCAAAACCAGTGCGAAGATTCTGAACACCTCTCTGCCATGCTTATGTCTTGGTACATGAGTGGTTACTACACAGGAATATATCAGGGTATGCAAATGGCTAAGTTGAATTCCAAGTCGAAGAAGTAGTAACTCGGCTCAATATGATATTTTTTCACTAAGAACGTTGTTAGCTTATATACCCTACATTAGATGTTAAAAATAAAACACAAAATACATTTATTTAGGAGTATATGTATTCATGTTCTGTTAATGCTGTCCCAGACAATATATCTCTGTACTAGTTTTGGGTCGATTGGTTTTATGCTTTTGAACGCCAACTTAATATCACAAGCTGTGGGTTGCTTAGCATGTGCGCCTGTCACAGCTATATTTCTTATTTGATTCATAGCCGCTTCCTTGCAAGCCAAGCGTATTTGGTCACCTAAAAATTAGAAAAAATAAATCAATTTAAAACTGGTCCTTACTTAGTCATAGTCATTATAATACTTTGGAAGAAGTTAAATAGAGCGTGTATGCCCGAAAAACAATACCAAAATATTGTAACAATTTAAAATATTTGAAATTGCATTCAGTAAAACATCAAATATAAAGACTTGCCGATTGTTGACAGAATCGTATTTAACATTTGGGTTAATTATACTCGTACTTTAGACGCAGTATGAGATTAGCGTACTATCTACGACCTTTTCAATGTAACTCAACATCAAGTGCCGCAAACGAGTTTTTGCCCAGGATTATCATATTTTTATGTTTAATACATACAGCCGTGGACAAAATTATTAGGCACCCCTGAATTTTAACTTATAATTGAAAACCATTTAAAAAAAAAGCTATGTTTTTAGTTGTTACTTATTTTTATTGTTATTATGTAGTATTAGTTTAAGCCTGGTATGCACCTGAACCGAAGCGAAATTGTCTAAGCAGCCAAAGAAATCTTTGCTGAATTCAACGCGAAAAAATGTTTGTGGAGTTCCATCAGCTGTCAAAAAAATCAAATCATTTATCAGTTGATCGTCGTATTTTTCAAAAATCTGAGCAAAGGATATTGAAATGCTAAAATTTCACTACATTTTAATGTCCCAGACAATTAAATGTGTGAGAAAAGCTTTTTTTTTCCCCATTCAATGGGACCCGTTCCCGTACGTCTCAGTTCGATCGAACTAGAGTGAATTATACTCAGACATGATGTTACTCTTAATTGTTTTGTATTATCAAGTTGCGTGTTCTGTTTTTCGCAACGTAATTTTTTTAAATAAAATTTTACTGATAATAAACATTATATTTGAGAACCGTAGGAACGTCAAAGCAGAATGCGCTCTCTTTAATGTTGTGTTTATTGAATAGTTGTTTTACGTTTTTTTCCAGATAAAATTTTAATTTTTTGATTTTTGGATGCTATGTTTTTTTCTATCTTTCACGAACAATGCTTCCGTAATAGAACGAACAAACCCTTTCAGATCTGTAGTATTTGTTATCCTTATGCATTCCACGGCCATTGTCTCTCTTATATTTTTTTCTTGTGGACGTTCTCTGAAAATTCTATTAAATACTTTGAAGCGAACTTTACAAACGTTAAAAAATCCATTAGTTGGTGCCTTCAGATTTCCAAAGTCATTTCTTTGAGAATGATTTTTTGCAAAGATGAAAAATTCCGAAGGACATGTTATTTTTTCATCAGTTTTTAAAAATAGTTTGGAACAATTTAAACATTTGTTCCTTAAAAGCTGAACTCTCCGCCTTATAACATTCTTGTCATAATGTGAACCACTATCCATGCATTCAAATACATTGTTCACTTTTAGTACGAACTCTTTCGTTGCTACAGCTTTATTAGAGCTTTCTTTTAAGCAAGTTTGAATCGAAGCCTCAGTTGTCCGGATAAATATTTGAGTTGTAAGGTGAACATGCATTTTTTCGAAGGCATTTGGTGCTATATGATAACTTCTAAATTTTAAACATGTTTTAGCTACGTTGTCAACTTCCAAATTGTATATTTCTATGTCCGCTTTCATACGTCGCATGTTTCGAAAGATTCTAGGGAAAAAGGGAGGGAGGGATAATGAAACAAAAAATACCCATTTAACCAAATTCCCACTGCCTGTGGGTAGCATCTTCATTGCAAGTTTTTGACATTTCTTTTTCTCCTTCTTCTTTCTTTTTCGCATTTGCTTCATTATTTCTTTGGCTGTTGTAACGAGCACAACATTTCAGTATGGTGGATGAACTGAAATGGACCAAAGACAAGCGGGCTCATTTTCAATTATGAAATACTGAGCGCCAAAGATGAAATGAAAGAGAACTGTCAAATAACATGCAAAATCAAAGAAGGGGAAAGTCTTCATGTAGAGTTGCTCGCATCACTGAAAGACAATTCAAAAGAAAATAACCAGAACTTGCGCTAAACACACTTGCGACGTATGAAAGCGGACTATGTGCCTGTTCACATTGGCGCGGGCAGAAAGATTGTCCGAAAGAGAGGGAACGCTTTTTATCAAAGTGGGAAGAAGAAGGGTTACTTCCTTCGAGAATCCATTTCTAAAGTGGATTCTAGGGTGCAACACATCATTTTTCCCATATCGTTCCATTTCTGACATATTTTTTCATTTTAGTTTTGATCGTTGATGAGAAAGGAAGTGTGAAGAATAGGAAAAAAAGGTATGTTTCAGGCCAGCTGCGCAAATTTAAAAACTAAAAATGCTCCGATTCAAGTGTTCCACTTGTCAGTCTTTTAACCCCATGACAATGTGAACACGACGTTCATGGTGAGGACTTTTATCCCGTCGCCAATGTAAACAGGCACTATGATAACATCAAAAGACACTTTACCATCTGGATTTTGTACATTTGATTTCAATAGAACATTACGAAGTGATTTTAACAAATGAGGGAAATCATAAAAACAAAATATTTTTTCAGCATTAAAAATTATAAATGGGTTTTCTTCAGTAACACCTAACATTTTATAAGCTTTTCTATTATTGGCCCCTTGGTCGCAAACAAAAGCACATACCTTTACACCAAGTTCTTGACAGATTTTCAAATTGGTTTTTATAATTACGCTTAGGCTATCCCCATTTACACCGTTTGCTGATACAAAATAGTTTAAAACACTTTTCCAACTATCAAACAAACCACTTAGCATGAAAACATAATTTACTTCGTTCTACACCAAGGTCTTCGAAACCATCTATTAAATCATTTTTTATATTATACATATGTGAGGTTTTTACGAATCCTAATTTCATCAAATATCAGGACAACACAACGTTCTCGCTGGTTTAATAAAGCGAACTTGACTTAAGATACGAATGAGCATTGTTTTCATATCCTGGTTGTAACCCTTTTACATGAGCCCATCTATAGAAAGAGGAAATGTGAGGAAGTTTAGAAGCCAAGTCTATCTCTCAAAAATTTATAGGCGCTTTGTGATCCATAATAAATATTTTGGGAAAGTTCTTTTTCGTGGCTCTTGTATTTTGTAGTCTTTGATTCTTTCAGGAGCATTTTACAAAATGTTTTTGAATGATCTGAAATATTGAGCCTTCGATTTGAAACGTCGTAGATATTTTTTTTTAATTTTTATGGCAGTAGAGCGCATACTTTTTTTTTATAATGTTTTATTTTTAAATTTCTTAATTTAAGCTTGTAACTTAACAATATTTTTTTTAAGTTGCATTTTTTTTCTCCTCTTTTGTACATCTTTCCAATAACTGATCGCACCTTGCACACGAAATGCTGCAACTGCTCGACGTTCTTCTTCGTTTAGTTAAAGGAGACTTCAGATCTTCTAAATTCAAGTTTGAATCCAAATCAGAATTTGAATTTACGGAAGGAACAGTATCCGCCTTAAGATATTTTTTTCCTACAAACTCGGGACAAAAATGATCTCCACAAACAAAGTATTTCCCTTCATTTTTTAAAACCACATGCCTTCATCCACAAATTATTTAAAATTTCATTTTTTTCCTAGAAGGATATTTCAAAATTTTCAAGTCAGTGTAATTCCTTTTAGTGTTCCTACAAACAGAACAACAAACTCCAGATAATCTCTTATCACCCATTGCTATCGAAAAATAAACAATTTACTAAGAAAAATTGTTCAGTCACATAATCCAAATCGGTCGAGAGTCGACGGCAAATGAGGTGAGGCAAATACACAGCCAGCGAGCGCGCCGCGCAGCTCCGTGAACTGTGGTTGTTTTATGTATGAACATACGGGTTGAAAACAGAAACCACAGACACATCTGCATTGCGTGGCGCATGCCTGCTCGTCGACTGTACATACAATACAACACATACGATCCCAAGAATTGAATTCGATTTTATAATATATTTTGTTCATACAAATTGTTCAGAACTTGAAGTTCGAAGTAAAAACAGGCAATTAAAAACTGGTTAGATTTTTTCCTTCTGCGTGCAATATCTATGTAATACAAACAAAGACTTAAAGTTGAGAGTACAAATTTCTCACGTTCTTATGTTTTCAGTCTAGATTGTGATTTATTACATTAACCAATATCATGCATTGAATTTACTTCGACATTACATTCATCGGACCATAAAACCTTCTCCCAGTCTGAGAAGAAGCCTCTGCAAGAAAAGGCTTATGCCTGGCTTTTCTAGCTTTGAGGCAGCCAAATTTTTAAGTCTTAGAGGAAATTTCGACTTCATGGTGACTTCTTAGCATAGCCGCTAAGTTAGAAGCTATCTGTCAACGATCCCTCAACGCTTCCCTTACCATAAGCGGTCATCTCTGATTGTGGTTTATGTTTGTTTTTTCTTCTGCCTGACTCAGTCTTTACTCCGTGGATCTCAAAACTTCTTTTGATTGTGGTTTGCACCACTTTGCATTTACTCGTACGTCTGGCTTAACTTATTTCCCCTTTTTTTGGCATTTTGTTAGGTATTTGTATTGCCTTCAACTCCAAACAAAATATAAAAATTCATAATAAAAATCGTCGCAAAAGCTGCATTCACTAGTCGAACGCACCACACGAATTGATGCATGTTTACGCAAAATCTTTTTTCTTGAAAAGAGAAGAATGAATTTGCAGCAGCAGGGAGAATAGTAAGAGAAAACGGAGTGCCTAATAAGTTTTTTCATGGTTGTATTTGGCACAGAAATAGATAATTTCGGGGATGAGTTGGAATGGATCGTAGAGCTTTGTAAAAAACATATTGCGCGATTTTTATGATCTGTTAACCGTTATAGCAAGGGAGGAGATGCCTTTCATCGGAAGCGAACCTCCATGGAATTCGACCAAGAAAAAGGAAGAAGATATTGTGATATCCGTTTGAATGTGAACCGCGTTTTGAAATATAGATTTGAAATGCAGAAGATTGCCATATTTGAACAGCAGAAGACTCAACCATTGGAAAATGCAATGGAATTTTCTGGCAAAATGGTAATTTGTATGGAACGCTGGATGGTACAGAACATTCTCGAAAGATGTCAGTGGAGTATAAATATCAGCATCCCCCAAGTTACGCAAGCCAGTTCTAAAGTATTAGGAGTAGTGATTAAGTGGTTTAAATAAAAGTGGTTGAGATAAGCGATTAAATTGTGAATTGTAACTGTATTGAATGAAATGATTGTATTGAAAGGAATAAGTTCTATTCCCCGACATGGCTGCGATGATGCAACTCCTCTTGTCGAAAATGGACGAACGAAAGAATAGCCTCGAAGAAAATCTGAAAAACAGTATTGAACAAAAATTCGACGAGCAAAAGAATAACCGCGAACAAAAGAATAGGCTAAAAAAAAAGTTGGGCGACGAAAAGAAAAATCTGGAAGAAAAAAAATATTATACACCGAAAGTTCCAAGAAATAGACGAAAAATTCGAACAAATGGACAGCAAAGTTTAGTAACTGACAAAAGAGCTCGACACGGTGCGAAAACAGAAACTCTGAGAAAGAAGATTGGAATGGCTGCCTATTCGAACGACTGGGACAATGAGGAAAATTGCCCTAACAGATCTGGTGCACACATCCTGGTTGCATAACACCAGAAGCTACAGCCTGAGAACCGCTACGGGAGAAACAGCTAAGGTACATGGTGAAGTCCGCATAAAAACTCAACTGGCCGGAATAGCCTTCTCTCACGCTTTTCTGGTGGCTGACATATACGACGAGTGTATCATTGGTACATGGACTAGTGGTGGACTTTGGGGCACAATCCCTAAAATATGGGAAAATGGAGATACCAGTGATATACGGAAACACCGACACTTCAGTCTTAAAAGTCGTCATCTGCCGAAATCCTATTCTAGAGCCTATTCTAGAGCCTTCGTCGGAAGCAATTGTTTGGGCAAAATTGGAAAGTGGTCCTGGTAGCCACCGATTCTATTTGATGGAGCCTGAAAATAGCAGAGACTTCATGGTAGAAAAGTCCTTAGTGGAACCAGAGAACAGCATATGTAGTTCCTGTAAGGACTCCAAATTCGAAGACATTCAGTGTAAATGTGAAAAGGGAAAGTAAGTGGGGAAATGTGCACCTATTAAGGTGCAACACAAGAACAGCGTATCCTAGCAGACAAGCTAATCGGTGAGAACGCTGATATATTTGGTACACAAAACGGAGAATATGGACGCACGCAACATGTTCAACACCACATTGACACCGACACCCGACCAATCCGTCAACCTGCAAGGCGTCTTCCATTGGCAAAGCAAACAGAAGTTGCCAAAATGATGTCGAAGATGATAGTTGAGGGGCTGGTGGGCATCTCCAGTGGGCCTCGTAAAGAAGAAAGACGGCAGCACGAGGTTTTGTGTAGATGGGACAGGAAAATAGACCCCCTGCAATTCAATTTTTTGGTCGCCATAACTTCAGGAATCTTCAGTTATCAGGACGAAAACCTAAACTGGGACACCTTCTATACATACCTTGTATTCTTAATGGCCTACGGAAACGCGGTTCATAGTTCCGCAGGACACACACATCGGAGATCTTATTTCATCAAACAGTTCGGTTGCCAAGTGAAACTAAATTCGGATCCCCACCTACGGAGCCCAAGGAGCTGATCGATTATGTGGGTGATTTGCGCACCAGAATTCGTAAAAAGCATGCAAACACCCGAGAAAAGATGAAGCTAGCGAGAAACCGCATGAAGACTAAGTACGACATCAAAGCGAAATCTTCCGGCTTTAACGAAGAAGATCTAGCGTGATCCTCTGCGTAAGAAAGGCAAATCACCAAAATTGGACCATGATTGGGAAGGTGCATATAAGGTGATAACCCGAAATAACGACATTGTCTACGGGATCCAGCGTTTTCTAGAAGATTGAAGGTGGTCCATTTGGTTAGAATGTGTAATTTCAGCGGAACAATGAATGACGAAGTTGCTTGGGACTTGGTGAATGGAGAATGGAATGAATTTTTCTAGCAAAATGGATATTTGTATTGAACGCTGGATGGTACAGAATATTCTCGTGAGGAGTCAGGGGAGTATAAATATCAGCACTCCCCAAAAGATGCAAGTCAGTTCTAAAGTAGAATTTGAAGAGTTAATTGTGAGTAGTGATTAAATGGTTTATACAATTAATATCAGGGAGGATAGAAAGAGAGGTACCGGTAAACGTTGGTTTTAAATGTTTGAAGATTATAATGACTTGGAAATAAAGAGCTAGGCAGGGCATTCCATAAGCGAGTTGTACGGCTTAGGAACGAATCACGATATTTTAGAGTACTCTTAGTACTTGAGTCCAGTCAAGTCCCTGGACTCGGTCTCATTATATTCTAAAACCGCCCTTGAATGCCGATCGTCTCTCATGGAGATGGCAGAGCAGTTCAACATTCACCTTTGTTGGGTGCCGGGCCACAGAGACATTCCAGGGAACTGCAGAGCCGATGAACTCGCCAAAATTGGAACCACTCTACCTATCCTACCGGACAAAGGTAGTATAGGTATACCAATCGCTACGTGCAAACTAACACTAAAGCAATAAAAGAACAGACCTTAGGTGGACTGCTGGACAAACATGTCTAGCGACCAAACAGATCTGGCCAAGGCTGGATCTGAGTCGCTCTAAGTGTCTGATTCTTTTAGATAGGAAACATCTCAGCATTATGGCGCTGGTGTCATTACTGGACACTGCCTCATAGGCAAGCACGCAAGAAGGCTTGGCGCTTTTACTAATGATTTCTGTAGAAGCTGCATGGACGAGGAAGAGGATGAGACAATCCCCCACCTACTCTGCACATGCCCAGCTCTCTCCCAGAAAAGGAAGATTCATCTAGGAGCTTTCTTCTACAACGACCTAAACGATCTAGAAAAAATAGACATTAACAGTCTCCTACGCTTTATTATAAGCTCAAACTGGTTCCAGTAGTAAGAAGATCATAGATCCACGTGGCATCACAATGGGCCAATAGGCCTAAGTGGGTTGGTATTTCCAACAGGCACTCTTACCTAACCTAACCTATTAACTTTGGTTACGGTTAAAAGTGTGAAGGGGCGGAATGCTACTGGCGTACTCGAGCACTGGTGGTGAAAATAGCGATAAAGCAAAGTGAGATACGAAACATTACGTCGGTGTTCGAGAGTGTCCATTGTTTGAGTGATATTAGTATCACCTATGAGTTTTATCGCACGGTTTTGAATCCTATCTAGCCGGTGCAGAAATGTTTTGGGCACACCCGACCAGATGTGGGCATTGTACTCCAATTTGTAAACGCAGACAGACAGAATTGTGATTTGGAAGCATTAAATTCTAGTCTGTTAGTGGCTCCCCAATTTGTTATGCTGTTGATATCAGAATTTAATGAGCTTGATTTACGATGGCGTCACCGTTCTACAGCCGAAGATCCGGGACGCGAGTCCGGGAACGAATATGGAATGTAGAGAGTACTGTCGTCAGTAAAGGAATATAGTGGATTAGAGTTAGTAGACAAGAGATCATTAATGAAAATTAAAAAGAGTGTCGGAGACAGAACGGAGCCCTGGGGCACACCAGCATTTATTTTGTTATTTCGTGAATATCAGACTTGAAACCATCGGAACTTGAATTAAACGTTCCGAAGAGTCGTCGATCCTGAAAGCACTCATTTTCGCCAAAACAGCTGATGCCAAACTCTCTCAAATGTCTTAGAAATATCAAGTGCGACTACCTTGCTTTCACCAGATTGATGTACGCTCTGCTTCCACTGTTCAGTGATACATGCCATTAGATCACCAGTGGATCTGTTGCTCCGAAAACCGTACTGCCGGTCATTACGAAGTTTTCGTGTTTTGAGATATTTCATCAGCGTTTCCATGACCTTGGAAAGAAGGCACGTAAGTGCAATGGGTCTGTAGGAGGAGAGAGAGGAAGATTCGCCTTTTTTAGGGACGGGCTGGACAAATGCTGTTTTCCATCTGCTCGGAAAGAGTCCTAAAGGGTAGGATTGATGAAAAAGCTTACGAAGTGATTTTGCCAATGAGGAAGAACACCTCTTCAGAAGAATGGGAGATATAGACTTCTTCTAACTAGCGGCGGACGCATATTATGCATGTACTGGGCAAATGTATGTTAGTCAGGTTACTGAAAAACAATGTAATTATTCGTCAAAGATAATATACAGATTCCAATATTTTCTATTTACCAGTAAATCCTTCACTTGTATCGGTTAGTTCCTCTAATATTTCTTTTGTAAAGATTTTTGAATTTTGAAGAAAGTTTTCAATCATCGCATATCTTTCATTGGCAGTTGGAAGACCAATAAGGATTTTTTTCTCGAATCGTCGTAGAAAAGCTGCATCCATGTCCCTATAGGCAGAAAATAAAAAAAATAGGGTTAATATTAAAGAATATTGTTGTAATAGTGGACTTACTTACCAGGGAATATTTGTACTCGCAAATACGAAAATGTTTGAGGTATTATCCTCTAAGCCATCCAATAATTGTAAAAATTCGTTTTTGAAACGCTTAGATGCTTCGTGGTCTGAAGCACGATCGCGTCCAGATGTCAGCGCATCAACTTCATCAAAAAACATAACAGATGGGGCGCACATCTTTGCGTAGTGAAATAAAGCCTATGGTAATAAAAATAAAATAATTTTATAAGCATTGAGTTTTACTTAACAAGGTATGTAAGTATGTTATCGTAGCTTCTCAATGCCAAATAAAAAGAATTCTGTCGCACTGTGTGGAATCAATTAGTTGTTTAGCACACCAAAAAAAAGGTTCACTGAACGCTGCCAAAGCATAGAACACATAGTTTCTTTAAATCTGCTGGCTGTTAACCGATCAAAGAGCGAGTGGCTCTAAGAACTCAAATTTTAGTATTCTAACCATAGATAAACTAACTTAGATGGCAAACTTTACTAACACTTATGCAAACCCTTAACTTTCGCACAGCGTAACTGAATTACCAACACTTTTGCATAACCTGTCAGAATTTGCTAGAATGAGAGAAATTTACAAGTAAAGTTGTTAGAATGAGATTTTGATTCTCCAATATCTGGAAAGTTTGATATTACATGGTAAAATGAAGCCGACTCAATTCCCTGCAAGACATTGGAATGTTCATCTTCATTGAAATAAAGGCCGTTTTCGAAAACGTCATCTGCATCAAATTGCTTTTGCAAAATGTTCTTAAACGGAAGCTACGAAAGTCATTTGTTCGAAAATAACATCATAAATCACACTACATTTGCAGCATATTCGATAATGCAGTGTTTGCATGCAGATGTTCATAAACGTCAACTGCGCTGCAAAAAAGCAGCTACAAAACTGCGCTGTGCATTAAAAAACTTGGAAAAAAAAATGAGTGAATCTGAATATTAAGGGGAATCTCAGTCTCGTGAACAGTAAGACATAAAATCCGCTAATTTATTTGTTTTAACTAAATAATATGCTTATTAGATGCTCTGTTCGAAAACGTCAAATGCTCTTGCAAGAAAAAAATCATGTAGATGACACAGATCAACGATACCAAATGACGTTTGCAGTTTGATGTTCGCAACCCTTAAGTATTGCAAATGACGATCGAAAACGGCCAAAGTATTGTAGAGCGTATGTAATGTGGGGGACGTAGTATACTTTGGCGTTTGCGTTGTTTTGCATTCGGATAAAATACATAGTTCTCTTCGAATCCGTTGTACTAAAACAATGCTATACTTTTTCACTGTGATTATCTGCAACAAAGAATATACGAAGAATCGCCAACAGAGAGAAAGTTGCACTGCAATCAGTTGGTGGTATACTGCCAATAAATTAAGGTTCTCAATACCACGTATGTTTCATGGAATACTAGCTCTTAACGTGGTATTGTAATGACAGACATGTGGTATAGAACATAGTATTGTTATATCATGGTATCGCCCTCATATATCCTCACGATATGCCGAACTGTCGGCACCAGATAGCCGACGGCTCGTTAAATTAAATATAGTTGTTACTCTCTCGCCGCAATCTGCACTCTTCATATTTATTTGCGCCTTTCTTCACACTCAATTCAATCATTTCATTCCTTCGAAAGCAGCCGGCAGAAGGTGAAAAGTGCAAACTGCGGTAAGTAACATAATTTGTACACATATTAAATAAGAAAGGAAATGATTGTAACTTCTTCACAGAAATAAAATAAATTGAATACGAGTAGATCTGCGGCCATTATTTTCAAACTTTCTTTTATCTTCGCCAAAGGAACAGTATCAACATAGATGAACTAACATGGATGGTAAACTCTACTTGTACTTTTGCAAACCCTTTACCCTCGAACAGACACACTGCAAGTGAGTTACGGCCATATTGTACATCTCTCTAATCTGTCAGAATTAGCTAGAATGAGAGAAATTTACAGTTACTAGAATGAGAGCGATTTGCACGTAAAATTCACTATGTGTGTGTAATGTGGATAACGTTTTTTGAGCAAAATGGGGAAGAAATTGACATTGATGACAATTCACACGTATTCACAGAAAGGGTCACACGGTAGAGGCTATCAGTGGAAAGTGGGTTTTGGTCTTCCAATATCTGGAAAATGCTATAGCGTTTTCGTTTGGTCTGTTAGGCTTCATTGTTGTGTACCCTGATGTGAACACTAAAAACTTCTTCACACTTTTATATTTTAAATATATTTGCTTGCGAATCAATTTGAACATTCAGAATAATGAATTGGTCAAACGCATCCGATTGCACGAAAACCGAAACCTAGTTTGATACACAATACTATTTCACGTTTATACATTTTGACATGAAATCGAGTAGAGAAATTTTGATTCTCAAATGAAAACGAGAAGCAAAATTTTGATTCTGAAAAAATGAAGGGAAATGGTTTCCCGTAACTTTTCTTCTCCGGAGCACGGAGAAAAACCCAAACGAAAACCACATAAGTCTTTCTTCGGTTTTTGGTGTGACCAGAGGTCGATCGAATGTGCGAAGTAATTTTATTGAATAAACTTTTTGTGTATTGAAAAACTTTTTGGATTTGATGAGTGCACAAATTGCGAATTCTGTACACATACATATATTGTGCATCCCTCTCCTTGTCGGAATCGGTTGCTTTCTATGTACATGTGGCTACTGAAAGTCATAACTTATATCAAAGTTCATTATATGTACGAGTATGTATATTAAATTCATGCCATTTAATATCTAAAAATAGTTTCGCGCATATGTCCACCACGGCTGGATCGTACAAAGCGCATTTTAGAGGTCCAATTTTCGATCACTTTTTCGAATTAAAGCCCAATCACTGAACACCTGTCACAATAAATGGTTACGGGACTTTATCTCTAACACCAATTGGATCTTATAAGCATTGAAACCAAGATATTTGTGCACGATTTTCCAGATAGTCGATGGACAAAAGCCAAGTTACTACGAACGATGACGAATTGATAAATTGGGTCCTCTTCAACACAAGATTCCACAGCCGGGATATTTTCTTCCGAATGCACTGTTCTTGTTCTTGTTGCTGTGTGATATCCAATAGCGTGAATTGGGTGCAAAAATTTCACAATAATTCGATAAATATAATAGCATGCTCAGATGGCCGGTGATATATACCGTAAATTTCACGAAGTGCTCTATAAGTTTCGCGAGCAGAGCTTCGATTTGGAAAATAAATTTCAACGATTTGAAATCGTTGTGGCGTCTATCTTTCTATGATAAAATTGCAAACTGTACTGAAAACAAATGAAGTTTGACACTGCAAAAGAAAAACATCCATTATATTGGGCACAATTCTGTAGAAGATTGACGAGAACAGTCCAATAAGAATCTAGAATCAGACTATGAGATTAACAAATGCGTTAAGGGACGAGACCATAAAGCGAACAATGGATAGTGCGAATGGCATCAACACAATGACAACAGAGACACATTGCGCAGAGCAACTATAGATGCGGTACGAACTCAAAAATGGACTTCTAACTTACTGACAAAGATAACTCGGAAATCATGACGTTGATTAATAACTTTTTAATATTAACGACATACAATTACTTACTTATCAGTTATTAATAGCTTCTGTAAGTTTCTACTGCAGGAATAGATCATGGGTAGCTGCCGATAATACCAAATTGGTTGTGATAGATCCGCAGTATAAGATAAAGGCCAAATGAGCGTCTTTACACAAATTGCGCAAGGCGAATGACATGATTTGTCTGAACAATGACCTGGGAATCGTGATCTTTTGCAAAATGTCTAGGTATATTCAAAGCGATATGTGCAATGAAGGAGTTATGGTAAATAATGCCATCTCCGACGAGAGGGGCTACCATCGTTTATTTCGAAGGAAGATTTTCAATTGCGTTGACTGGAACATCAACTTTCAGAAGCCGAAAAGCGTACTTTTCAGGACGCATAGTCTAAAATGTACTCAGAAATCTTGGGATCTATTTCCGTCAATATCTATATATATATACATCTTTTAGCAAACATATAAATGCTGCTCTGTCCTAAGCTAATGGTAATGTTGCGATCGCAAAGATGCTTTTTATAGCAGCCAACTTGGTGCTTACTAACCCGAATATCTGCATATGGTATATCATGAGAGTGTGTACTTTATGGATTTCGGTCCCACAGAGGCGTTTCTCTATTTTTTTAATAAAGGGCTTATCCAAGACAAAATAGCGGTTCCGCTAATCTACGTCACTCGCATATCAGGAGTCTTAGTGAAGCAGATGAAACGCCATTGTATCCTTGAAATTCGGGGTACCTCCGTTAGTGTATTAAGCTGAGGAAACAATTTTTTTTTTTATTTAAAGTAAAATGCTCTAAATTTAAATGAAAAAATACGATTTCAAAACATTTTTTTTAATGCAGAAGATATAGGGTATCTATTTAAACGGACTCTATGCAGGGACGTCATTCTTCTGTATGGAAATTTGATAAAACAGTCTTTTGGGTGGAGACCTATTCCGCACTTTTTACGAACAAATTAGCTTTTTTTTTGCCACACTTAGCGCATTGTGTATCTGTTGGGCAATACTCAGTAAGGTAATACCGCCCGTCACAGCGAACATCGTCAGTACAAAAAGATGTTCTCGACCCTCTCAATGAACATGTGCCATACGATTGCTGAAGAGTGGTTGAGATGTGTTGGAGAAAATCTAAAAGATTGATTGACGTTTGGTCTTACTTTTCGCATAAGAAGTCAAGCATTTTCCACTGAAACATCGAGCAGAAATGCAAAATTTGACCACCACTGATTCTTTTGCCTAACGCTCATTCAACACACAACAACCAGCTGATCCGTTTTATCAACGCCGGTCTTACCATCATTATAATTTCCAAAAAACCTAGGATAGCCACAAATATCAGCAAAATGAAAGTTAATAGCAACTAAACAACCTTTGGTGGACAAATTGTTGTCTTTCTCTTTCCTCGTGTCTACCTTGTACAATGTCCAATTTCAACCCCTCCAAAATTGGTTTCCATTGTTACAACGTTGTTGGTTTTCCTTTGCACCAATATTATTTGACCATTGTTGGTAAAACGGAAATCGTACGACGCTCTCCCTTTCGTTTTCATTTGCTCTTTTCGACACAGTGTGCATTTATTGGTCCTTCCATCCCGCATAGTCCCTGTATGGCAAATTCGAATACCGAAACATTTAGCTTCTGAAATACACAGGATAGTATACACTTTTTCACGAAATATCTAAAAGGTAAATATAGTACTAATACAAAATGACCGAACAGAATGGAGTCCGTTTAAACGGACATTGTTAAAAAACACAAACAACTTTCATTAAATGCAAATAAATTCAATTAAAAGCAAATGAAATAATTATTTTCGTACACTTTTGAACTTTTATGATGTACGAGTACCACTGAACTTCTTGACGCACGCACTTATTTGAATTTATCACAGCACTCTTACCAAATAGTATGATAAAAGCTTGTCATCTTCAAAAATTTAAAGCCGACCTAAAACTACTATTCAATTTGAATTTGAGAACAGCCCCTTAATTCAATGCCATTCAAAATTCTTGTTTTTATCTGTTCCCAACTTCACTTATTTTTGGTCAGTTTCACTTGTTACCAATTTCACTTTTACCCGGTTTATCCGACAGCTCAATGTGCGTTTTAGATATCCGCATAGGTTCAATACCCGTAGAAATGCTGGTGTGTATATAAAATTATCGAAAATGAGCGAGAGAAATTTGAGAGAAGTTTAACAAACAGCTGGTTGAACTGACACTAACACGGATACATTGCTCTTATTTCTTTGACTTTCTAAACATTTATTTATTTATTCAAATAGCTTACAAAAATCAATTTATAAAACTACTTTACAATAAGACTTCCGGGCGACAAGGCCATTTGAAGTCGTTTTTTTCGGTGTACACATATACGAGTATACTCGTAAATATACTAATCGTTTTTGACAAACTTAAAGAGAGTTCAAAAGTTGAAAAAGATGAAACAATTGATGAATTACGAGTAGGTAAGTTACTCGTAATTATGAAATTAGGAAGTTACTGATTTTACAAAAAGGAGATAATTGTTAAATATCATTAAATTTATGATGAAGTTTTGTGGCTTTCTTGATATGAAGTATCGACGTAGGGTTGTTTGGATTTAATAACTCAGCCAGTTGCAATCCCACATTTTAAATACACAACTAATACCTGCCCGATGATGAAAGAATGATGAGAGCGCGAGAGAATAAAATGTTTCTATGCGATTTGAAAATGTTTATATGATATTTCAAAGCGGTTACAAATTTTCAGTTCGTTTTATAGGCAGGAATGAACGTATGCGCGTTGAATATTTCAAAGCGCTTTGAAGTGGTGTTTATTCGAGTGTATTGAACCAATGCGGATTGCTTCAACGCAAATTGAGCTGTCGGATAAACTGGGTATTTGTCACGCATTTGAAAATTGAAAATTTAATTTGGTGTGTGCACTAGTGTGTTAGTGCCTGTTCACATTGCCGAGGGAATGGAAGTCGTCAACATGAACGTCGTGTTCACATTTTCATGAGGTTGAACAACTTTTTGACAAGTGGAACACTTGAATCGGAGCATTTTTAAATTTGAACAGTTGGCCTGAAATATACCTTTTTTCCTATTCTTCACACTTCCTTGCTCATCAACGATCAAAACGATAAAATGAAAAATATGTCAGAAATAGAACGATATGGAAAAAAACGACGTGCTTCACCCGGAAATCCAGAAATGGATTTTCCACTTTAGAACTGGATTTTCGGTGGACGTAACCCTTCTTCATCCCACTTTAATAAAAAGCGTTCTTCCTGCCTGAGCCAATGTGAACAGGCACTTATGAGTTTCGGGACATAGATGGCAAGCTTTCCAGATATTGGAAGTCCAAAACCCGCTTTCCACTGAATGCCTATATGCGTGTGATCCTGCCTGTGAATACGTATGAATTGTCTTCAATGGTAATTTCTCACTCGTTTTACACAAAACCCGCGCATTTTACTCAAAAAACGTCATCCACAATTGCACACATACAGTCAACTTTATATGCAAATTGCTCTCATCCTAGCAAATGCAATAGCTTATGCAATATTTCGGTAATTCATTCGGTATCTGTGCGAAGTTTTATACATACTGTAAAATGTGTATGTGGGTACAAATGATAGAACTTATTTCTTTCAATACAATCGCTTTTTCAATCAAAGTTTATCTTTATTCAATACAAACGCAATTTTCAATTTAATCCGTTATCTCAACCACTTAATCTTAATTCACGCATCAAATTCAACTGATGAACTGAGTTGCATATTTTGGGATTCTGATATTTATACTTCCTGACATATTTCGACAACAATCCGCGCCATCCAGCGTCCCATACAGTTTTGCTAGAAAACTCGATTCAATTCTCCGTTTACCAATAGTTGAGGCTTCTGTTATTCAAGTATCGAAATTGCTATGGAAATATAGACGACGCTGCTCACATTTAAATACATATCACACTGCTCCCTCCCTAAAGTTGTTCGTCAACAACAACAACTTCGTCACTCATCGTTCCGTTGAAGTGACACATTCTATACAAATAGACTACCTTCAGTTTCCCTCGATCCCCACGCTGAATACTGTAGACAACTTAATTAATGCGGGTTGCCACCTTGTATGGACCTTCCCAATCCTGTTGCAATTTTGGTAATTTTCCTTTCTTACGCAGAGTTTTATACAACCAGACCAGATCTCCTTCGTTGAAGCCGGGAGATTTCGCCTTGATGTCGTACCTAGTCTTCATGCGGTTACTAACTTCATCTTTTCTCCCGTATTTTCATGCAATTTACGAATCCTGCTGCGCAAGTCATCCACGTAGTCGTTCATCTCCTTGGGCATAGACTAACTATACCTAGATATCAAACTTTCCAGATATTGGAAAATCAAAACCGGTTTTCTACTGACCGTCACTATCCGTGAGACTCTGTCCGTGAATACGTGTGAATTGTGATCAATGGCAATTTCTCTCCTTTTTCATACAAACCACGTCCATTTGAACCAAAAAACGTCATCCACATTACACACACTCGTGCAAATCGCTCTCATTCTAGCAATTTTACTTCTAAATTGCTCTCATTCTAGCAAATTTTGACAAAGTTATAGAGATGCAAAAGTGTTGGAATTCACTTACAGTGTGGCTGTGCGAAAGTTAAGGGTTTCCAAAAGTATTAGTAGAGTTTGACATCTAGTTTAGTTTATCTATGTCCTTGGGCTCTGTGTTGAAATAAAAATAGATGGTTTCAATTTGCTTGGATTTATTTTAGACACCACGAGATCAAGCGTACCTTGTGCATGCGATGATACAAAAGGAAAGGAAAGTTATTCTGACAGATGAGCGGCAGTCAATTATGAGTGCTGCCATTTAAAAGGTATTATGTAAGTGATGCCATTATTCCAACATAGCAGTCGTTCATAGACCTCCATGAGGAATAAACGTGTTTCGGCTTTCAAAGTGGAAAAGTAAATCAGAAAAAATATATATATAAAAGTGAGTTAGAAACGGTTTACCCAAGTGCATCGGTGGCCTAGTGGTAGTGGTGTCTGCCGATCAAGCAGAGGTCGTGGGTTCGATTCCAGAAGGAATTACGTTGCATTTTTTATTTTTAAAAGTTTAAAATATAGTGAAAAATAAAAAATACGGAAGAGCGATCATACGATGAGTGATAGCAAGCGGTCCGCCACTCTAATAGCGGGACCAGCAGATGACATGATGTAATCGGAAAATATTGCGAAGAAGAGGAAGAGGAGGCTGAATCAAACTCAAATTCTTGTAAAGCGCACCTCCCTAACAACTTCTACTGAAAAGCTGACAGCTAGAGTAAGGGAAGGGGCGCCAACAACGTCAACAAAGGCGGCAGCTGACCAAGACGAAGACCCATACGTGTCTGATGGTGGAGAAGGCCGCTATATGGGTGGGGTGAATACCTTCTATTCTCTGATGGCTACTGAGTCAGTGGATGACGAGGAAGAGGTGCATGCACTTAAGAGCTGCATTAAAGAGCTGGAACAAAAAGTACTGGCTATTAAAAACAAACAAGTGGCGAGAAGGCAAAAGGACCTACAACAACAACTCCAGAGCTCTCAGCAACAGCCCACAAATAGCGAGGCTAAACACAAAGAACAGCCGCTACCACAACAAAAAACAGCACATGTGCAAACGAGAAAACAAGTACAGATACAACAGAAGCAAAAGGAACAACAAAAACAACAAAAATCACAACCGCAGCAACAACAACAACACAAGCCCCAGAAACAACAGCAGCAGCAGCAAACACAGCAACACAAACAGCAAAAGCAACACCAGCAACAACAACATATGCAAACGCAGCAACAACAGCAGCAGAAACAAGACAAGATTGTAAAGCAAAGAGTTCCGCCCATAAATACCTACAAGATGGAACTCAAGGAAACTATCGAATTATGTAAGTCGGCCATACGCAACAATTTTTTTTTATAAAAAGGTTATCTTTAGATAGACACGCGATCCACTGCAATTAAGTGGAGCGCTATTATAGAATCAAAAATTTACTGAAGGATTCGACGACGGAGTTCTTCTCCTACACCCCGAAGGGGGACAAGCTGCAAACAATGCTGCTGAGGGGATTGGAACCGTCGACTGATCCTGAGGAGCTCCTTGCACTGCTGAAAGAGAAGAAGTGCGAAGGGCTCCAATTCGTGGGGGTCAAGCCTTTCACCACAGCCAGAGCCAAAAGAGAAGTGGAAGTTAAACCACCACCCGTGCATTCACAAACCCCAGCCGTTACTCCCCATGTTACCTACGCCCAAATGGCGGCAGGTAGGGGAAATACGGTACAACAAGCGAAGGTTGCTTCTCAGGCCCCAGCGCCCAGAGCACCGGAACCAGTTCTTGACATCCTAGCTATCTTGCTCTCTATCCAGGGGCAGATGGCTCACCTCCAACGTCATCTAACTGAATAGACCGCGCGGGTGGATCAAGTATACGCGCTGCTGCCTGGCCTAACGCACCTTTTGCCGTAATGGGTACGCACCTGGCGGAGCAAACCCTGAAGGTGCTTGCTGTGAATGTGAATTCACTGATAAGGTTCGAACGACGAGCCGCACTATTTAAGTTGCTTAAAGACCAAGCCCCTGATGTGCTTTTGGTTAGCGAAACTAAGCTTACCAAAAGACACAAAATGAGGCACAGGAGATACAAAATATTACGGAGAAACCGACCCAACTCCATTCAGGGAGGTGGCGTTGCGATTTTCATACGAAAAGGTTTACGTTTTAAAAGAGTATACAGTCGTGTAGTACGTAGGTACCAGGTGCTGGAAGCATGCATCGTGTATATCCCTCTCCGTAGTGGAAAGCGGTTGTACATGGTGTCTGTCTATGCACCTAAGGCTACTCAATCCACCTTATTTATCTCAGAGCTCGAGACACTTTTTCGATTTCTGAGGCTGGAATTGGAAGACAACTATTTTATTATCGGCGGAGATTTCAACGCCAAACATAGTGATTGGGAAAATAATACACCAAATACTAGAGGGAACCTACTATTCAATTGGTGGGGTCAACACAGTGTGATGTATCGACTCGGGTTTAAGGCGACGGATAGTCCGTCGTTTCCCAGACACGGGTCCTATTTGGATCTTCTGCTGTTCGACTCACGAATACAACTGACATGCACTAACCAACAAACTACAAACTGTCTACGCACTTTCGTGTATGACAGTGACCATTGCGGTCTCAGCACCGAAATAACTGTTCCCAATGAAATCGCGGAATTAGATGAGTTTGTCCAAAGGCATTCCTACAATTATAGTAGGGTGCGTTGGACACACTTCACCAGAACACTGACTAGAGCACTCTTCTCGAATTCGCTCTACCCACCGTCCAACAGAAATCTGTCAAACGAAGAGATTGACAGGTATCTAAGACGAATGGACGAGACAATCAAACAAACAATGGACAAAACGATACCTCGGTACCAAGACTTGACAAAGAAGACTTATTCCGCAACGCAACCATTGACGCACTGCACCGACATAAAAGTAGACTGCTGTCAAGACTAAAAACCTGACACTGAAGTCGTCGATTAAAAACCTCCAAACATTAATAAAGGAAAATTACAGAACATCTGTAAGTTTGTATTGGAACAATAAAATTCGAGCTGTAAGCACCAGCAACCCGAATATGTTCCCGCAAATAAATAAAATATTTCGGAGAAATAATCAGAACGACATTCCATGTCTTAAAATCGACCGAACGACGAACAACGAACAAATACTGGCAGCAGCGGGCATAGATCCAAATGAGGCTGTTGATGATGACAACTTCTTTGTGATCGAGGATCCGCAGGAGCAGGTAGAGGCTATAGGAGCGACTTTCCAGGAAGTGTACAAGGCGAATGTTATCATTGGCCCGAACCACACCACGATCTGGAGAATCGAGTCCTTGTGCATAATTTCTACCTTCGAAATGAAATTGTGAATTGGCGATTCGAGAGCTCGGGTTTCACCCAGTTCAGTGACGAGAATATGGCAAATAATGTCACCACCAACGATAGGGTTCTATCCCCGTTCATTTTGAAGGAAGAGCTCCAAACGATCTTCGAATCACTTAGAAGTAAGAAATCAGTGGGAACTGATGAAATACCGAACATTGTGCTTCGACATCTCCCTCTAGAAGCGGTGAACATTTATACCACCCTGTTTAATAATGCAATGAATAATGCACATTATCCAGCGCATTGGAAAACTGCGGTGGTACATCCCATCCCCAAAAGGGATAAAGACACTTCCAATCCGGCGAATCTCCGCTCGATCAGTCTTCTTCCAAACATAAGAAGGTGATCAATAGAGTCCTGACTAAGTGGGTTGAGGATAAACATATACGTAGTTCCGGATAATCAGTTCAGTTTCAAGGCAGGGCATGATATCATTCATGCTGCGTCTAAACTGGTTTTTGATATCCAATGGAACAAAGGCAAGAAACAGTGCACTGGTGCCTGCCTGATTGACTTGGAGAAGGCCTTCGATACCGTATGGTTAGAGGGACTCTTTTTCAAGCTGGACAGGTTGGGGATTAGTAAACCACTGCTGTATATTATTTTTGATATGCTCTCTAGTAGACAGTTCATCGTAAAGAATGGCGATGTAACTTCTGCTGGAACATTTAACATTAAAAACGGTCTGCAACAAGGTGCGGTAAATTCGCCGATCATATTCAACATTTACACAAGTGATCTGATAGGTTCACTTCAATATGCCATAGCGTACGCAGACGACTTATTCGCGTACAGATCGGATCCAAAGATATTGAGGTCATTAATATGCTTTTGCTACGTGACTTCGACAAAATTAAACGATATTGCGATGACTGGAAGTTGAAAATCAACTTTCAGAAGTCGGAAACCATTCTGTTTAGGACGCCTTTGTCTGGGGCCTCTAGGGATACCAGAAAGAATTGGCGAAAGTTCTCGATCGTGGGGCAGCACGGGCAGCCACTTGCTTGTCGAAATGTAGTCAGATATCTTGGGATCTGGCTAGATCAATATCTGTATTCTAACAAACATATAGATGTTGCTCTGGCCAGAGCCAGATGTGCTTTTGCCCTTACAAAGAGACTGCTCTATAACAGTCAACTCGATGCGAGGGTGAAGGTAATCTGCTACATGGCCCTTATCAGGCCCATGCTTGTATTCGGATGTCCCGTGTGGTTCAACGAGAGAGCAAGTTTATTGGAAAAGATTCGGGTTTTTGAGAGGGCTTGTCTTAGGACTTGTCTTCGTACTATGTACTTCGTCCCAGTACATAAAATTCTATTCCAATGAGGTTTTGTACAATAGGGCGAACCTAATAAGAGTGGACAATTTCGTCATTAAGTTGACTCGAAGGCACGTTGCAAGAGCAATGACCTCATCGAACAACCTGATCTCCGGGGCTTACTACCCCAATTATATGTATCACGAGAGAGTTCGCTTTGACGGCTTTATTCCTCCAGAAGCGTTCCTCTATCTAGATAGTAAAAGTCTGATCCAGGACAGATTGGCGGTGCTGCTAATCCACCACGTCGCTCGAGCAGCTGCGGACAGGCGAATCAACTACGACAGAGACGTCGCACATGGCAGTGCGGAGCGTCTTCGGTTCAGTAGAGCGGTAGGGAGTCGCGACATGTGGGATGTTGCTCGGCAGCACCAACAATTTTGGTGGCTTGTTGAAGGGGAGAATGCTTCGTCGTCGAACGCCTCCAGTGATAGTTAGCTTCATGTGAGGGTGGGCCATCCTAATTTTTTTCTTTTTTTTAGCCATGGCCATAAAAATATAAAATGAAAAAAAAAAATAAATATATATATATACATATATTTATATATGAAGTATATATATATATATATATATATATGCATATATTTATATATGAAGTATATATATATATTATGTATATATATATATTATGCATATATATATATATATATGATGTAGTTGTAAGTACGTTAAGTAGATTAGGATTTAGTTTTAGGTAGTATGTAGGCTTTTAGTTTTAAGTTTTATAATAAAATTAAAATACTCGTAGTCCATGTACTAAGTTTTTAAACCTGTTTTCTTAGTTTAAGCTATAGTTAAGTCACTGTAGAATAAGAATAAAACCCGCCATAAACGTCGAAAGACATTATTTTTAAGTATTATGTTTAATTTAGAGTGCCCGCATGGGGCCAGTAAGTTACAATAAGATTATTTTTAAGTTATTTAAGCGTTTTTGTGTAGCATGTAAGAGTTAATTAATGAAATCAAATAAAAAATGCATTTAAACTGAAAAAACTGACTATTCCAACACAGCCGCTCAACTTCATAGTTGTCTATCACTCTAGTGTCAGTCATATTTCCCATTTTATTTACAAAGTTTAAATTTTGTTTTATGATTCTTACGTTATAATTTTCTTTCCAAATAGTTAAAAAAAAGATTACATTTCAAATTATTATTTAAAGAGATGTGTAGTATTTAAAATGGAATTCAAAATTTAAATGAGATGAATGACACGAAAAGAAAAAATCAAAAGGTCATTCCCATACTGGTAAAATGTTTGTAATGCGTTGTTGCAGGTAAAGCCTTCGTAAGCGCGTCGGCTATCAAATCTTCAGACCTAAGATAGTTGATTTGTATTACCTCATCAGCCACTGCATCTCGCACGTAGTGGTAGCGGACATTTATGTGCTTGATTTTCCCCTGATTCGCTTGGTTGTTTGCGATATGGTTAGCACCTAGACTGTCGCAATAAAGGTCAATTGGCCATGGTGTAAATTTAGTTCTATGATGATATTGCGAAGATAAGGAGCTTTTATAAGTACGATTAGCTGTCGGTACGAAGTTTTATCAACCTTTTCCCTCTCGCCCTCTGTGGTTGGTACTTCTTGGAGTGTTAGACCAACTTGTGCAGGCAATCGTGATAGCTTCGCTTCTTCGAGGCTGTATAATTTTGCCAGGCGGTTGATGTTTGCTTGATGCTGAAGGTCCCGTTGCTTCTGGATACCTCTAGTCCCACGCAAAGCTTCGGTTCTCCTAGGTCGCGAATATCGAACTCCTTTGATAACCTTGCGCATACAAAAGAATACCGCTCGCAGTCATTCGTTGTTAGGAGCAAATCATCAACGTAGATGGTCATGATTGTGATTTTGTTTCCATTGATTTTGTGGTAAATGCATCTATCGTATGATGATGGTGTAAACTGGAGTTCCCATAAGGTTCTATCCAACCTTAAGTTCCACTGACCATAAATTGCCTTCCTTAACGCGCATACTTTGTTCATAGGATCCATTTGAAAACCCTCTGGTAGTTCCATGTAGATTAGCGTGTCAAGGTCGCCATTGAGGTATGCCCCTGAAACGTCTAGAGGATGAATCTCCAGATTATGATCTGCTGCGATTGCAGAATATTGGCTACAGGTGAGTACGTATCATTGTAGTCAAGACCTTGGATCTGGTCATATCCCTTCGCCACTAACCTCGCCTTCCTTCTCTCCACTGTACCATCTATGACGTTGTCTAATAATGAAAGAGGGCAGAGCAAAGTAGTGGTCTTATCGTAAACATCTGCAGATGACGCTACCGAAGGTTGCTACGATTTGGTCAGCCACAAGTTGTCGGTCATAGGTCTTGTTGGCGGCTGGACCACCGGTAGTCCCTACCAGGACTTCAATCACGGTACCATGGGACTCAGGAGCCCCCCGGATCTCGGTCCGGGCCTGACTTGAAGAGGTGGGCCCCCTTGTGTCAGCGTCATGGTGGCTGTGGTTTAAACCCAAAGTCGCGGGAAGGGCCTTCCTTTGGTTGACCCAATGTAGAGTTGCAATAAGTACTGGGTGCTGCGACCCTAAGAGCAGTAAGAGGTTTTAGGTCGGCGTCGATTCATACCAAGAGTGGAACTTGTGCCGGCAATACAGTTCCGATTTGGTATCCCAGGAAGGCGGCAGAGCGATGGCAAGGCGTATCCTTCCCCCCATGGATGTATGGGCATCCCGTAAACATAAGTCTACATGACAGGTAGTTTACGTTAAAAATCAGATACTACTATATGTACCATCTGGGAGAAATATGGTTTTAAAGACCCATTTTGATTTAATTACCACTGTTACCAGTATGCCTTCAGAGTTTGGCTCCGGTCTGATATCTGCTGATAGCTTGGTTGTCCTCGTGTTCCTTCCAGCCCAATATTGTTTCGATGTCATTATCTACCTGTTGTGAGGAACGGATTTCGTCTATACTCCAATCCTCTATTGGGTCAGTCCTGATACGTATTTGTATAGTGGCCTGTTCTTTCGCTTTTTTACGATTGCAGTGTTCACATTTAACTCCACACGGTGGACAAGAAATCCATCTCGCAACTTGGCCTTCAGGATATTTAAACTGAAGTAGCCATTTCAGAGCTGCATGGTTTGTCCGAAGAGGAACTTATAGAAATGCTTCGGAGCCAGAAATAAAGCCACCAGCTCGCTCCGAGTTAAACAATAGTTTCTTTCAGGCTCTTTGCAATACCAGCACAATCCTTTACGAGCCTTTTGCAGTACGTATCAAGTCCCAAGAAGATTCTCAATTGATGTTGATCTTTTAGGACAGGCCGACTTTTCACGGCTTCGAGTTTGTCAGGATCCATCCTTACTTCTTCCGCTGATTGTTAATGTGACCCAGATATTTTATTTCCGGACGGAACAAGGCGCACTTTTCTGGGTTGAGCTTTAAATGAGCACTTCGCAGCCTCTCAAACACTTCTTTTAGATTTTCGCGGTGCTTCTCGAACGTCTTGCCTATGACGATAACGTCGTCCAAATACACTAGGCAGATTATCCACGTGAGTCCTTGCAATGTTCGTGCCATCAGTCGCTCGAAGGTGACCGGAGCGTTGCATAATACAAACGGCATCACTGTAAACTGCCAGAGACCGCTTCCTGTAGCAAAGGCACTTTTCTCACGATCCGTACGAATAATCTCTACCTGCCAGTAACCGCTTTTCAAGTCAAAAGTTGAAAACCATTTCACTCCAGAATGGTCGGCGTCTGCGGTGTGAATGTGGTGTTGGACATGTTGCGTACGATTAGTTTTTCTGCCAGGATTCGCTGCTCTTGATCCAGATTACAGAAGCTGGGAATTTTGTTCTTGATTTTTATGTTCTCAGCTGTTGTACACATTTTCTCACTATCTCCCACTTTACACCTTTACACTGAATGTCTTTGGATTTGGAATCCTTACAGGAGCTGTGTTGTTCCCTGGTTCCACTAAGAACTTCCCACCATGAATTCTCTCATATTTGTTGGCTCTATCAAATAGAATCGGTGGCAACCAGGACCACCTTCCAATTTTTCCCAAACAATTGCTTCCGCCCAAGGCTCTAGAATCTAATTTCGACAGATGACGACTTTTAAGACTGAAGTATTGGCGTTTCTGTATGTCATTGGTATATCCATATTTCAGGGTTTGTGCCCGAAGGCCACTACTAGTCGATGTTCTTTCATGAAATCTGTACCAATAATACATACACTCGTCGTATATGTCTGCCACCAGAAAAGCGTGAGAGGAGACGATTCTGGTCAGATGAATTTTTATGCAGACTTCACCATATACTTTAGCCGTTTCTCTCATAGCTGTTCTCAAGCTGTAACTGCAGGTGTAACCAGGATTTTTGTACCAGAACCCCATTGATGATTGAGGCCGTGGCACAGGTGTCTATTGTTGCCATTCATTTTTCCTTTCCACTGAATTTTTCTATGTAAAGGCTTTCGTCGACTCCTGCTACTAACTTCTACCCCACGAAGCCGTTTCTTGATAGCCTGTACTGCTACATAATCTTTATGCTTTTCCATGTCTATTGTTTGCAACAATTCTGCTGCAGGACCGTGCAAGGCCATTGTTAGGGCAAAGCACTTCTCCTCATTGTACCAGTCGTTCGCATAGGCAGCCACTTCAAACTGCTTCTTATAAGTAAACCATGAGGTCTGGCCATCGAATGAGGAAGGCTTCAAATCTTTTCTCCTTGGACCGCTTGAAGACCATTCTCGGAGTTTTTGTTTTCGCACTGTGTCGAGCTCTTTTGCCAGTTGATCAACTTTGCTGTCCATTTGATCGAATTTTTCATCAACATTCTTCTCTATTCTTTCAAATTTGTCATCGATTTCTTCGAACTTTTGCCGGAGAATGTTCTTTTTTTCTTCTGGATTATTGTTTTCTGTTGAATGCCCTGCAGGTTGTTCTTCTGTTCGTCTTTTTTTGTTCGAGGCTATTGTTCTGTTCGTCCAGATTTTTCTTTTGTTCGTCCTCGGATTTGAGTTGGACGAGGGTCAACTGCAATATTTTTCGACGCATTATAGCTTTTTTCAAACAATCAACAATCAGAAAACACTTAGTTAACACGATCAGACACTCGCATTTTCAAACCCAGACGGACAATTTTAGCTGCATCGGCACTTTCCCACGATATGGAGTTTATGACAATAATCGAGTACAGCAACTGGACACCGGATACACGCGTCACATGGATTTGGCGACTCAGCGGTTATCCGCTGTAAGATGGGCTGGAATGAGTTTAGTTTTAATTTTGAATCGGAGTACGAAAGCCGAAATGAAAATTATTATAACGTTGTAACGATTGTTTCTAATTAAAAGTACGATCTAATTAAAAGTATATATAAAAAAGGCCAACTGTAAGTTGGCGTTGGGTTGTTTTCCCATCCTTAGAAAAGGATATCTTTAACTGGCGCCCGAGCAGGGACCGCTTCCAAAATCACAATAATGTGATAACCATTTAAATGGGAGCAGCGTCATCTAGATTTACATAGCAGAAGACTTCGATACTCGAAGAGCAAAAGATTTTGATACTTGAATAGCAAAAGATTCAAATATTGGTGAATGGAGAATAGAATCGAATTTTCTAGCAAAATGGAAATGGGACGCTGGATGGCGAGGATTGTTCTCGAACTATGTCATTCGATTATAAATATCAGCATCCAAAAGGTATGCAAGTCAGTTTATTAGTTGAATTTGAAGTGTCAATTAGGAGAAGTGATTAAGTGGTTTAAGTAAAAGATAACAAAAGTAAAGGGTTTTCCAATAGGGACTTGACAACTTTGAATTTAATTTGTGAACGCACTCTTTCACTAATCATCAAACTGTCACGTTCAATTTATTCAGTAAACTCAACATTTTCATCATGGTAAAGTACACGAACGAGCAACGTCTGCAAATTATAAAAATTTTCTACCGAAATTCGGAGTCGGTAACTGCAACTTTAAGAGCGTTAACTCCAATTTTCGGTCGTAATTCTCGCCCTATTAGACGTTTAGTGCAAAAACTTGAGTCTACATATTCATTGTGTGATGTTGCCGTGTTAGTGAGAAAATGGGTTGGTCAAAGTGTCGAAAATATCGCTGCCGTTTAGACGTCCGTAGCAAATGATCCAAAGCAGTCAATTGCACGGCGTTCTAATGAATTGGGCATCGCTCAGACCACATTATGGCGTATTTTGCGTAAGAATCTTGGTTTACACTCATACAAGATCAAGCTGACTCAAGAATTGAAGCCGATGGACCATTTGAAGCGACGTACGTTCTCCGATTGGGTTCTGGAGAAGATGCGACAAGATAATGAATTTCATCGCAAAATCATCTTCAGTGACGAAGCTCATTTTTGGCTCAATGGGTTCGTCAATAAGCAAAATATGCGTTATTGGTCCAGTGAAAATCCACATGTGCTTCATGAATCACCACTTCATCCACAAAAAATAACTGTTTGGTGCGGTTTGCATGCCGGCGGCGTTATTGAGCCATATTTTTTCGTCGACGATAACGATCGTCTCGTTACTGTGAATGGTCAGCGTTATCGCGCCATGATCACCGATTATTTTTGGCCCGAATTGGAAGATATAGACTTGGACGACATGTGGTTTCAACAGGATGATACCACAAGCCACACAGCACACGCTACAATCGATTTATTGAAGAGTAAGTATGGTGAGCGTGTTATCTCAAGAAATGGGCCAGTTGATTGGCCGCCTCGTTCGTGCGATTTAACGCCGCTTGACCATTTTCTGTGGGGCTACGTTAAGTCATTGGTTTATGCCAACACGCCGACGATGTTGGAAGAGCTAACATTGAACGCGAAATAGCAGCCGAAATGTGTGGCCGAGTCGTTGAAAATTGGGTCCAACGAATCGACCGCTGCAAACGTGCCCGCGGTGGCCGTCGTCGACGAAGTCGAGTTCCATTCATAAATGTTTTGTTTGTACTCCAAGCCGATAATAAAGTTTTTGAAATATTTTAAATGGTTTGCGTTTTATTTAAAAAAAAAGTTGTCAAGTCCTTATTGGAAAACCCTATATAAGCGATTGAGAAATTGGATTGTATTGAGATAAACGATTAAATTGTGAATTGTAACTGCACTGAATAAAGCGATTTGGATTGAAAACAATAAGTTCTATCATTTGTACCCAGATAAACATTTTACAATAAGATAGCTGTGAGTTTTGCAATAAGTGGGAACGTGAGTGGCACCAGAAGGTTAACCAAACAGATAATTCAGATAAGTACCATGTTTTCCTATTTTTCTAATAAATTACTCGTATATTCCGCGATTATAGTTTCCATAACTAGAACGTTAACTGAGGTAACAGGGGTAGTTAATTCCATTCTCGCTCAGGTTAAGGCGTTCGGATCCCGTCCAAAAAGGCTTGAAGATGGACGACTGCCAGAGGCAACGCTCGCAAACGAGCAGGTAGCACTCTGTGGACTCCAAAGCGAATCCGACTTAAAGGACATTAGTCGATTCCCTGACTGTGTCAAAGAGTTGCAGACCTTCAAAGGTGACCCGACCCAATACATATCTTGGGTTCATGTGGTTGAAACGATTTTAAAGGATTTTGAGATTGTGAAATCTAAACCCTTGTATCGTGCTATACTTCAGCACATTAGACAGAAGATTAGGGACATGGCCGACGCCACCCTAATCTCTTATAACATTTTTGACAATGATTGGCCTACTATCAAACAATGTCTCTTGCTGCATTATGCAGAGAGGAGGGATATGAAGACATTGGAGCATCAGCTCAATCAATTGTCCCAAAGAAATCTCAAATTCGACGAATTCAATGCTTCCAAACTGTCGTTTATGATTAATAAAATAAAGACAGAAAATTTTAGCCAAGTAACGGTGACGGCTCTAGTGGAAACATATCCGAATAGGGCTATAGATGTATTTGTCCGGGGCCTGAACGGCGAAATTTGTAAAATGCTAGCCGTTGTCTGGAGCCTCTAGGGGTACCAGAAAAAAATTGCGAAAGTTCTCGATCATTGGACAACATGGACAGCCTCTTGCCTGTTGAAATGTAGTTAGATATCTTGGGATCTGGCTAGATCAGCTTCTGTATTTTGACAAAAATGTAGATGCTGTTCTGGCCAGAGCTAAAGGCGCCTTTGCCCTTACAAAGAGACTGTTTTATAGCAGCCAACTCGATGCGAGGGTAAAGGTAATCTGCTACATGGCCCTTATCAGGCCCATGCTGGTATTTGGTTATCTCGTGTGGTTCAATGTACGAGAAAGCTTAATGGAAAAGATTCGGGTCTTTGTGAGGGCTTGCCTTCGATTGTAGAGAACACCAGAATCAGAGTACAAGAAATTGTATCCTAATGAGGTCCTTTACAATAGGGGGAACTTAATACGAGTGGACAACTTCGTAATTAAGCTGACTCGAAGGCACATTGGAAGAACAATGACCTCAACGAATAACCTGATATCTGGGGCTTACTACCCCAATTACCTTTACCACGAGAGTGTACGCTCTGACGGCTTCATTCCATCGGAAGCATTCCTCTACCTAGATCAGATAGGGTTGAACCAGGATAGATCAGTGGTCCCGTTAATCTTCCATGTCGCTCGGACAGCTGGGGACAAGCGACTCATCTACAACAGAGACATCGCACACGGCAGTGTGGATCATCTCAGGTTCAGTAGGGCGGTGGGTAATCGCATTAACAGGGATGTTGTTCGGCAGCACTAGCATTTCTGGTGGTTGAATGATGGAGAAGATGTTTCGTCATCGTTTCCGTCAATTACAGACCAGCCTCACTAATGAGGCAGAGCTGACCAATCTATTTGCTCTGTAAATAGCGATGTCCAACTTACATAGGTTTAGGTTAGCATTTAAGAAACATATATGTTACATATGTTAGTATATACAACATATGTGTATTATTGTGTATAATGTCTATGTGTGTGCATTGTGTATGTAGGTTAGGTGGACTACGGTTTATTTTAAGTTAGATATTAAGTTTTTATAAAAAATAAAATTATGTCCATATGCTAAGTTTTTTGTTAACAATTTTTTTTTCTTAGCATTAAGTATACAAAATAAATAATTCTAAGTAAAATGTAGATAAAGTCGAAAGACATAGATATAAGAATTTAGAGTAGCTTAGAGTGCCTGTGTCTGACCAGTAAGTTAGCCTAAGATTGTTAAGTAATTTTAAGCTAGTAATTAAGCATTTTTTGTTAGTATGTAATTTAATTTTAATTAACGCTAGGTATTTTATTGAGGATCCCTTCGACAACGCATCATGTAACTCGGCCATACAACACGGGGGAGACAAATAGAACTTTGGTTACGGTTGTTGACTGCAATAATTATGCCTAACAAGCCTACGCTTAACGCTCTCAACCGCTTTAACAATTACGATCAGGCTATAAAGATTAATACACCTGAAATGGGCCTTGAGGCAATCCTCTCAAACGGTTTGTTTGACTTAAAGGCATCACTATCCGTTTTACCAACGAAGGCAATTGTCTAGGTGTGGTCCTCCTAGGTAGTAAAATTCTTTCCACCGAACATGCCACAGCCAAACTGCGCTTAAGCCAGACTACAGGTTAGTTCAAGGCTTATTTGCCCACTGTTGGAGCGCAGAATTCACTGAATCTTGTCCGGGTCCCAGGACACAGTGGGATCGTGGGAAATAAGATCTCCGATGGACTTGCTGGGCAAGACTCATTGGAGGATTTCTCAGGACGATCCCGCGTCTCCTATTGACGCTTGGGTGTTTAATGAGCACAACTGACACGATTTTCTTGGTTGCAGGCATAGCATACGAATGTTTTCGAATGTCTCTAGGAAATCGGTGAGCATTGTACTGTCCCTCAGCAAGAGTGACTGCAGACTTTTTACTGATTTCTTAATAGGACACTACGATCTAAATGTGTTAGGTATAAGTGACACCATCCCCTATGCTTGCTGTGGGAGTGATGACCACACCGTGGAACATTTCTCTGAAAACGTCCGGCTTATGTGGTGGGTGCTGGTACTGCTGGTAATATGTCAGTGAAGCTGATGGTGTCTGCGTATCCTGTTCCACCAAAAATAAATAAAATTAACATTTGAAGATTAAAGATAGGAGTTACGTCCTAAATAATAATTCAGCTATGTCTAATTGTCACCAGTAACAAGTCGCATTGTTGTATTGAAGGAGGAAATTCGAAGGACATTGCCTACTTATTGAAAAGGCTTGGTGCTGGGGAAAAAACGACGCTCATTGCCTTAGGGCATTGCTTTAATATAATCAAATCTTAATATTATTTTTTTCGGGCTCGGACAAAAGAACTGTGTATATATGTATAGATTTGTATAACTTGACTCAAAATTTTTGCCATAAGAGTAAGTCAATCTCAACGAAATAATACTAAAATATGTTTGAAATGAATCGTCATCAGGATTTGACATCTGTTTTATCTTAATGTTTGCACGTTTAATTGAAGAAAGATGAGCAGAAATTTCAGTGATAAATTGCCTACAGTACCATCACTCACCATGTCAGCACCGAGTACTTGCAGCCTGATGCGAGCGTAAGACAGACTTCACAGAGAGAGCGCTCTGCGATGTCGTCATCATTTCCGGTGATCCCATTGTGACCTGCGACCAAGACAAGGGTCACTGAATTTAGCCTTCCGATTGCGTTCAGTGATCTCTTGCATTCTTGAACTAGATTGGAAGTCGTAAGAGGATTTAGCAAGGTTCTAAGCACAGCTTGGCTGTCGTTACAGATGCAAATGCTTCGCCCTCTCCACCGGTTCTATTGCAGTTCGCTGCCATCAGAATTACGTAAATCTCCGCTTGGAAGACAGATGCTAGTAAAAGCAGCGATCGCGAGAGCTTATTCTACATATAGAATATAATTGGCCTATCATAACCGTGTAGATCCAAAGGACCCTTCTCGGTGACAGGCCCCATGTCTTGCCGATAGTTCCTCTGCACTGCCAGAAAACCGACAGCGCCTTAGATTCTTTCGACGTAACATGATTAGTAAAGAGAAGTTTGTTATCCAGGATGACACCCAAATACTTAGCTTTTTTAGAGAATTGGATGGTGATGCTTTTAAGCACTAGATGAGTCAGACCAGGCAGCTTCCTCCTTCTCGTAAAGAGAACAACCTCAGTTTTGAGAGGATTGACTGAAATCCCATTACTAGTGCACCAGCTTCGATCACGTCCAGGGCTGCCTGTGCTTTAGAGCAGACAGTCGCTAGACACCATCCAACAGACAGTACAGCTACATCACCCGTGTATGCTTACGCATAGACGATAGAACTATTGAGCGCGTTGAGAAGTAACTCGACCAACATGCACCATAACAGTGGAGACAGAACGCCGCCTTGCGGGAAACCTCTGTTTACACCTGCCACCACATATGTATTGGTTGCAATCAGCATCCACAATCAGTGTCCTATTCAACAGCATTGTTTTTATCCACAAAACTAGTGATTCGTCATGCCGTCAAAAGTTGCATGTCGAAAGTACCCTCAACGTCGATGAAAATGCCCAAGGCTTATTCCTCCTTGTCGAGTGCGTCTTCAGTTCTGCCTACCAGATTCTGCAGCGCACTCTCGCAGCACCTTCCGCGTTGGTAGGCGTGTTGCATTGCCGACCGGGGTCTTTTTGTGCAAGGTGGTTTTGCGTACATGGATACCATACCCTCGATGTTTTTCAGAATAAAAGAAGTCAGACTTTAAGGTCTGAAACTTTTGGCGAGCGAATAGTCCTCCTTTCCGATTTACGGTATAAAGGCCACTCTCAATGTTCGCCAGGGACTCGGTATGTATGCCAGTGCTATGCTAGCAATGAAAATACAGATACAAATGTCCAATCCAGCGGGGCAATATACATGGTTCATTTCAAACGCAAGTTTTCCTAACGAGGAGTATAATCTAACGTTGTCGTCCTCCAGGAAGATACTAGCGCCGCATTCTATATCGGTTTTGGAGCCGTTCATGAAGACCCGACTACATTTCTTTACTGGCTCAGATTCTGACCGAAACCAGTCTTAGATGAAGAGCCGACTACATTTCTTTTCTGGCTCAGATTCTAACCGAAACCAGTCTTGGGCACAAGGATTTCGTATTTTTTTTTGCAGCAGGAGTTCTGGTGTCATTGCGTTAGATATCATGCCCATAAAACCAGAGTCAAAAGACAGTTGGCTTGTAAGTCATCACACCTCGGATGCCTAAAATCACATATATTAAAAATATAGGTCTCTTCTTTTCAATAGCGGTTTAAAACAGTTTAAACAGCAAATCTCTAGATTATAACAAAGTTTGTACTGTTGGTACTTGTGATAATAAAATAATTTTCAAGAGATACCAGAAATTCTCAGGTTTAATAGATTTCTAATTTTATCAAATTTGGGAATTATACAGGGTGTTCCCTAATTCGTCAACCATAATTTACTTTACTAGGAAGTCGTCGGTTAGGATAAATTTCATGGTATCTTCGTCGCGCACTAGTTGAACTTCCATTGCACAGCCCATAAACATAAATAATGTCTGTGTATTCTTGGTTTGTAAATGCAGACATTTCAAATAGCTTTTCTATGCAACTGTAATCTTAGCGTAAAAAATTAAACTGATGAATTATATTTTTTTCTAATGGTATACATTTTTGTTTGGCAAATTTTCGAAATAGGCCTTCAAATCCCAAACCTAACTCTTTCTGAGATCTTTTAAGGAACAAGGTAAGGTAATGAGGGTTTGATTGGTAATCACATAAAAGAGCACGCTTTAGAACTCTTTAATACCTATGCGATTTTAAAAAAAAATATTGGAAAATTGGTAATTCTTGGAAAATCACTCTTACGAGCATTGTCAACTGTTTTTAGAAAAGTTGGTAAAAAATCATAAATTCCTTTTTTTAAATGCTGCATGTTTTCCCAAATATCATAAAATTTGTATTTTTTTCTGTAAACTTATTGATGATATTTTTTTTATTATTGTTACTTTCATAAGAAAAAAATAGTGAAACTATCATTAGGCATTTTCTAGAGAAAAGTGACCTCAAAATCAAAAATTAGCATGGGCAATGAAAATGGAACGGGCTTAGAAATTGGATATCTAAAGACTCAAACAAGATATCAACTTTACGTAAACGCCGTTACAAAGGCTAGTATTTTTTCTAAAAATGAAGTCTAAACGCGGAGCTTCTACCATTAGTACTTACAGAGCAATTACCGTTAATCTGGGTCAGGGTACACCAAAGTAAGCCTTTTCTTAAATCCTCGATAAATGCTGTCAACATTGGAGATAGACACTTACTGTAAAACGATTTTTTTCATAGAATATTCAAAGGAATCATTTCCCGAATTATCGTACACGAATTAGGGGACACCCTATATAATATACATTTAGTAATAAAATTCGAAAATTAACAATATTAAAAACTTCAAGCTGCGATAAGAGTAGTGCACGCAAGGATATAGAATGATAGAGAGTCTACCAAAATAATGAAAAATGTAACGAAATGAAAAATAATAAACATATTGGTTCTTAACCTAAAAATTCTTATAATCAATAATAAGCATGAAAATAGTATAAAGGATTACGAAAGGCGTTCTCGTTTGGGTAGGCAGAAGGCTTTTTTTGTGCTCCGGGGCACAAAAGTGACATACAAATTGTTCCCTCATTTTTTCAGAATCAAAGTTTTGCTTCTGGTTTTCATTTCAGAATCAAAATTTCTCGGATGAATTTTATGTCAAATTGTGTTGACACTTATAAATATGTATGTATAAACATCAAACAGTATTGTGTGTCGAACTAGATTTCTGTTTTCGTGCAATTGGCTGTGTTTGGCCAAAGAAAACAAAATATATTTAAAAAATAAAAGTCCGAATGCATTTTTTATGTTCCATTAGAATCAAAATCGAAGTTTAACATAAAGAAGAGTTCTACCTGCCCAAACGAAAACGCCATAAATCATTTTCGTACCTTAATGATTTTTTCTGATTCCCCCCTCCATTTAGAAGTGATGCAGCTCGAAGTTACATTAAAAAAATTTACCTGACCATATGTTTCAGAACATAAAATTCTTGCCAGTAATGTTTTACCCCCGCCTGAAATAGTAAGGCTTTGAAAATGGTTTGAATTTTTATCATGGGAAACTAAATCAAACCTGGTGGTCCGTGTAATAACAAAGATTTCCATGGTTTCAATTTATCTGAAAACAATTCTGGATGGTTGAGTGGCATTATAACTGCTTCTTTTATTATGTTCACTGCTTGATGATTCCCGAAAACATCGGCCCAATGAAATCCAAGATTTTTAGTCACAATTGTCCTGAAAACAAAACGTAGGATATATTTCTGATATTCAAAAATTTATTTGTCAAATGTACATTTTTGCGTACTGTTCAAAGTCTTGTAACCCATTTCCCGCGAATTCATCAACAAAGTTGATTTTTTCAAATTTCACACCATAGTCCATTGGCCGAACTGCAATTTCATGATTGCTGCTAGGCAGTTGTTTAATTTGGAGACTCTCATTGATTGACAAACCTTGTTTTAATGTTTCATCTTTCTTTAAGTTACTAGTATTGTTTGGTGCAGATCTCTTTGCCACAGAATTGAGCTGTATTTTAATACAGTTTGGAACCTTTTTGAGTATTTTAGGATTTTTTCCAAATTTAACTTGGTAAAAGCTTGTATATTCTAAATAAATCGAATCTAAATCAACATTATCACAGACCTCGTAATCTTCTTGAAGACGTGCTTCATTTCTTAAACATTTGCAAGCTTCATAAAATCCATTATCTCTTAGATATCTTTCAATGAGGTATAATATATTGCGACGTCGCCTGCCTTCTGAACGAACCTCCTCCTTGTAAATACAGAGATTAGAATAATTAGATGAGATCTTGTACAATAAGTTTTTATTGTTACCTCCTTTGACATAATTCTATTTAGGAATTTTATATATTTAAAAAAAAAGAAGAATCAAATTTGAAACCTGCTAAACACAATGTTTTTGAAATAGTAAAAGTGCCTAGCAACACCTTATATTGACTTATTAATCAAAATTGAGTGCCGGTTACTTTTTAATCTTATAATCGTCTCTGGGCAACCTTAGAGTCAATTTTGCTTTCCAAAGGTTTTTGTTTTTGTTTGTTTGTTTGATGCAAAGAAATCAGCTGATTTTATTCTTTAGGTAAAACAAAACGTAGGATATATTTCTGATATTCAAAAATTTATTTGTCAAATGTACATTTTTGCGTACTGTTCAAAGTCTTGTAACCCATTTCCCGCGAATTCATCAACAAAGTTGATTTTTTCAAATTTCACACCATAGTCCATTGGCCGAACTGCAATTTCATGATTGCTGCTAGGCAGTTGTTTAATTTGGAGACTCTCATTGATTGACAAACCTTGTTTTAATGTTTCATCTTTCTTTAAGTTACTAGTATTGTTTGGTGCAGATCTCTTTGCCACAGAATTGAGCTGTATTTTAATACAGTTTGGAACCTTTTTGAGTATTTTAGGATTTTTTCCAAATTTAACTTGGTAAAAGCTTGTATATTCTAAATAAATCGAATCTAAATCAACATTATCACAGACCTCGTAATCTTCTTGAAGACGTGCTTCATTTCTTAAACATTTGCAAGCTTCATAAAATCCATTATCTCTTAGATATCTTTCAATGAGGTATAATATATTGCGACGTCGCCTGCCTTCTGAACGAACCTCCTCCTTGTAAATACAGAGATTAGAATAATTAGATGAGATCTTGTACAATAAGTTTTTATTGTTACCTCCTTTGACATAATTCTATTTAGGAATTTTATATATTTAAAAAAAAAAGAAGAATCAAATTTGAAACCTGCTAAACACAATGTTTTTGAAATAGTAAAAGTGCCTAGCAACACCTTATATTGACTTATTAATCAAAATTGAGTGCCGGTTACTTTTTAATCTTATAATCGTCTCTGGGCAACCTTAGAGTCAATTTTGCTTTCCAAAGGTTTTTGTTTTTGTTTGTTTGTTTGATGCAAAGAAATCAGCTGATTTTATTCTTTAGGTAGTTTACTTATGTAAACTATTTATAATTATTTGCTTTATTAGTGCCTGTTTATATTGGCGACGGGATGAAAATCCTCACCATGAACATCGTGTTCACATTGTCATGGGGTTGAAAGACTTTTTGACAAGTGGAACACTTAAATTGGAGCATTTTTAAATTTGAGCAGTTGGCCTGAAACATACCTTTTTTCCTATTCTTCACACTTTCTTTCTCATAAACGATCAAAACTAAAATGAAAAATATGTCAGAAATGGAACGATATGGAAAAAAACGATGTGTTGCACCCGAGAATTTACTTTAGAAATAGATTCTCGGTAGTAGTAACCCTTCTTCTTCCCACTTCAATAAAAAGCGTTCCCTCTCTTTCGGACAATCTTCCTGCTCGCGCCAATGTGAACCATTATTAACATGTATTAAACATGTATTAACCATTCTGTACCTAAAAAAGTTAATCGATGGAACAAAACAGATGTGCTCCCTCGTCATATTTTAGAAACTATTAAAATCAGAAATTTTGCAAGATCGAGATGGATAAGAACTAGAGATAATATATTCTTGATACTAGTCAAAACAGCAAGAATTAAAAAACTTATTTTGATTTTTAGAAACCAAAAATGGAATTTTAAGCTCCAAGGCTTAGAAAAACAGAGCAAACCCTTCTGGAATATCCTGAAAGTTATTAAATAAAAAAATCACACTATCCCTGCTTTGAAAGAGGGCAATTTAGTTCTACTTTCGAATAAAGAAAAAGCTAACGCTCTAGAAAAAGTGTTCTATACGAACCACTCAATTGGTAGAAACATAAACAGCAGCGAAGAAAACTTAGTGCAACAGACCATAGGGCTCATAAACTCCCAAGCATTAACGATAGATGAAGGCGAATGCATATCAGCAGAAGATATAGAAACTGTCATAAAGAACTTAAAAAAATCCAAGTCCCCTGATTTAGATGGAATAAAAAATATGTTTTTAAAGAACCTCCCAAAACGCGGCATAAAATTTTTACAATGAATCTTTAACTGCTGTATAAAACAAGGTTACTATCCTAAAATATGGAAAACGTCCAAAATAATACCCATTCCAAAGCCAGGAAAAAACGCATGTCTGGCGAGTAGTTATCGTCCATAAGCTTACTAAGCTCAGTGAGTAAATGTTTCGAAAAAATTATCAAAACCAAATTAACAACACATGTAGGTATGTACATTATACTACCTCCGCAACAATTTGGCTTTAGGCCACACCATTCCACAGTGAATCAAGTTCATCGTATCACGAAACATATCAAAAATAATTTGGCTGTAGGGATAAGTACTGGTATAATTCTTCTGGACTTAGAAAAATCGTTCGATTCAGTTTGGCATGATTGTTTGCTCTACAAGCTTCACAACCTTAATTTTCCGCTGTACTTAATAAAAATTATACAGTCCTTTTTGTCTGGCAGGAAATACATAGTCTATGTAAATAATTACTGTTCAGAAAGTCTCTCAATTGATGCGGGGGTGCCTCAAGGCTCAGTACTTGCACCAATCCTGTGAAACATTTTTACACACGACTTTCCATCACTGAACACATGTGAAGCTGCTATCTTTGCGGACGACACTTGCATTTATGCTTCAGATTCATTAGGTTGCAACATAGTAACCAAATTGCAATCTGGAGCAAATGAAGTTGAATCATATTTCAATAAATGGAAAATTACATTAAATGCTTCAAAGACTCAGGTTGTCTTTTTTACACGAAAAAGAAAAGCCTGTTTCTTACCAAACAACAAAATTATATTAACAGCATTCAAACAGATTGGAAATCAAGTACCAAGTATATTGGGGTGCACTTAGATAAATCACTTACCTTTAGTCTTCATGTTCAAGAAACCATTAAAAAGATTAACCTGGCTATAAAAATGTTATACCCATTTATTAATCGAAAATCAAATATGAGTTCTGAAAATAAACTTGTTATTTTCAGAGCAATTTTCCAGCCGATTATGTTTTATGGCTCACCTGTATGGTTAATAATTAATTAATTAATTTATTTATTTATTCATCTATATATTTATTTATTTATATATATTTTGTATATTTATCCATAAAAGTGTTTTAATTGTAATTAATAAATAACTCGTTTTTGAATATTTAAATTGGTAAACCTTATGTTGAATGTTACTTGAAATCAAGCATAACACCACCACCCCCCTTATTTCTTTGTAAAGTCCAAATTGTGAAGAGGTTTTTCATCAACTTTTCCTCTGAATATAAATCAAAGAGATGTTACACATTTTTCAAGAAGTACGAGTATATATATTGTCAGTAGGAAGGTTACAATAACCAAATCTCTGTTAATTGTAAAGTAGTTTTTAAGAAATATGTAATTTATGCTGCAAATTTAAAATAATATTAATAATTACGAATACGATTTCATTCATGTGTCTACCTCGGCTGGTTTCACAGTAGCTCATCCTGTCAACCCAATTTTCCAAGACCTTGTTGACTGTTTATGGCTTTATCTCATGAATAGTTCGGACGATATTCGCTTTGAATCGTTTCTGGATTGTTAGCATAGTATCCATCTTTAAGGGTACACCACAAAAAAGAATCGAATGGGGTCAAATCGCAGCTCCGATGCCGCCAATTGACGATAGCACGATTACCGAACTTAGCGAAGATACTGTGTGTGTGGTATAGCACGTCATCGTGTTGAAAGCAAAGACCCTCTAAGTCCATGTCTTCAATTTTAGACCACAAAAATTCGGTAATCATGACTCTGTAGCACTCACTATTACCATAATGGCGTTTCCAGTAGTATTTTCGAAATAAAATGGGTCACTGATACCACCACTCCAGAACACCCAACTTTCACACTCTGCGGATACATTGTCTCCTCGAAAATTACGTGCCGGTTTTCCCATTCCCAGATGCGGCAATACTGTTTGTTAACATAGCCACGGAGATGAAAATGTTCCTCGTCAGAAAAAAATATTTTTCGCCCAAATTCGACGTCCAATTCGAGCTACTAAAAGGCCCAAATAGACCATCCGCTTGGTCGTTTACTTTTAATTGCTGAGTCACTTGGCCTTTGTAAGGAAATAATCCGAGATCTTTGTGCTCACCCACGGCAGCCACATTCTTGTCCGTACCTACCGTACGACAACAGGGACCGTGAGTGCTTTCCGAAAACAAGCCAGCCTCATGAAATTTCTACGTGCGCTTCATTTCGACCAAAACTTTTTTTCAATAAACACACCGTTTGGGCAACATTCACTTTTAAAATAAGTTTGCAATATTCCCCAACGTTGTTCATGCGTAAAGCGATTCTTTTCGTTTTGCGGAGGTACGATACTCACTGACAATCGAGATTTCGAGCGGGAAAGAGCTGTCGGTGTCAAAATAACATATGAAACTTGTGTTTGGATCACCCGTTATATATGTACCTATTCGTAGTAATTCGAGTAAATTTGAAAATTTTCGATTTGTATAAACTCTTCTAGATCAAAATCATTATGATAATTTTACTGACTTTAGTACTTGTATATGGAACTCTTAGTACTTAGTAATCTTAGTATTAAGCAAAATTTGTTATCTATTTTTCATTACGTTTTTTTTTCTGATTATTGCATTAGAACTTAAATTTTACGCTGAACTACCGTGCCTAGAACACTGTATTCTTTCATTCCCCCATAATTCCTGACACTGTGCTTCCTATCCTGTAAACCAAGTTTTTCAATCACCAAGTATCAGTGTTGACTTAATTTGTTTTTCGGACGTTCGGTGTTCCTTGTAATGTTTAGAGCTTAATTAAAAGTTAACTTGTTCACTTGAAGATTTCTTTATTACTTTTCTCAATCTTTCTCATGCGACTGTGTCGCTAGCTTAATAATATTGCCTACGCTACGAGCATGGGATCCGATGATCAGAGGCTCGGAATAACTGATTCAGCAGAAGGCTGGCTATTCTCACACGAATGTGAATAGCTGGTTCAGCAGAAGGCTGACCTTATTAGACGAGTGTGGTTTCCGATGTCCAATTGGTCGGAATGTTATTGTACATAATTTCAAAAATCCCTTTTTCAGGAAGAATGCATTTACAATTTATTCTTATTCTCATATTCTTATTTGTTTTAAATTTTGTATTTTATTTTTAATATTCAATAATAGTGTAATAACATTTTTTAACATTTAATAATAATAATATTTTAAACAAAATTATTTTAGTTAAATTTTTTATTTTTCTTTCATGTACCTACTTATATTTTTATTCGCTATCTCTTAGTCGGTCTTTGTGCACAATTATGGTCTTGCCATTATCGTCCTTTAAAAGTATGTTGTTCCTATTTTCCATGTTTACTACCTTAAGTGGTCCCTTATAGATATTATCTAATTTATGTCCTACCTGTTTTACTAAAACTAAATCTCCTATTGCTATGTCTAAGCTATTATAATGTCTATCGTACGAGTATAAGGTTTTTCCCGTATCCTTTTTCTTTTTTACCGTATTTCAATAGCTCTTTTATGAGCCGATTGTAATCTACACTTGACTTCTTTCTCATACGCATCGACATTATAAAAGGGATCTATTTGTGCATTTAAGAGAAAGTCGTGAGTACTTGGTGATTTACCAAACACTAATTCTAATAGGCAATAGTCATGCGCCACTGATGGCATTGTACTGTAGCAATACGTGAAGTATCTTAGCCACTCGTCCCAGTCGGTTTTTATTAGAGTTGAGGTAATATTTTTTACTTTCAAAAGTTTACAGATTACGTCAAAAAGTTCGTTTTTATACTCGGTGCCCATATCAGTGTTTATTTTTTTCATGGGATCATAAATTAGTATGAAATGGTCAATGGTCATATGTTATTGTGACTGCGTAAGCATTGCCATTTTCTGTTCTTGGTAATGGCCCAATAGTATCTATTAGCACCACGTTAAAAGCAGTTGCTGGTGTATCAGTTATTACCATTGGTTCTTTTATGTTTTTCAGTGATTTGTTTCTCTGACATTTGTCACATCTTTTAACGTATTTTATAATATCTATTGTCATGTTTTTCCAATGATATTTCTTTTTTAATGTACGTGGATCTATGATCCTCTTACTAATGGAACCAGTTTGAGCTTATGATGAAGCGTAGGAGACTTTTTACGTTTATATTTTTTAGATCGTTAGGTCTTCTACCGCGAGCATCGAACTTGTCGAGTTGTAGAGGCTGAGTAGGGTCAATGAATCTCGAGAAGAAATTCTCCAGACGAGTCCTGAAACTAAAGGATGCTCCCCCCCCCCTCCCCAACTCCCAAAGCACTCCATCATTCCCCTGGGCTGAATCAAGGTGTCATACGACCCATGCCGAAGATCAACCTGGCTGAGGGCCCAGTATCTCCAAAAATAGCTCAGTCGCAAACGGAGTATCCGGATACCTGGCGACCTCCGGATTAGCTAGCCTTATCTGTATATGGCGGATCTCTGTACAGATGGACATCCCTTTCTCCGCTACTCGTGGGACTATCAATGGAAAATAACCAGAAAACAAAAACCGAGGCCGGTACTCCTTCATTACCGGGCGGTGGAACGGTGACTACACCGACTACCGGCAAGGCTCCTGCAGTGCCGAGAGGAGGCAAAACTGTGGCAGGCCATGGTGCGCCATCCTCTAAAGGCAAAAGGAATAAGCCAAATAATAAGAATTCAGGAAGTGTTAAGACTGTGGCAGGCCATGGTCCTATCACCTCCTCCACCCCTAGCAGCAGCAAGTTTGTGGCAGGCCACGGACTTGTCGCTGCTACCAAAACTCCTTCGGGGAGTGTAAAGACTGTGGCAAGCCATGGTCCTATCACTTCCCCCGCCCCCAGCAGCAGCAAGTTTGTGGCAGGCCACGGACTTGTTGCTGCTACCAAAACTCCTCCCTCCAAAGAGGAATCTGGAGCTCAGCCGCATCGGCAACATCCATCTAAGGCGCTCTACATAAGACGCCGAAATGCTTCACGCATCATCAAAACCTTCGGATCCATTCCGGAGGTGGAGAGAAGTGCGGAAATAAAGAGCAAGGTTGAGTGGGCTAAAAACATCCTAAAAGACGGATTTCCCACTGCTTCCACTGCTCACAAAACGTATAAAGGCTCCTCTAAGCGTCAGAGATCGTTGGAGGAAACCGTACCGGTTTCCAAGAGGCCCAAAACACACAGTTCCACAACCCCTGGGCCATCCAACAGCAGATCTCTGAGGTCTTATAATGAAGTCCTAAAGGACGCATGGGTGATCGCGGTGATCGACAGAAGCGATACCGACGGTTCCATTACACCGGAACGGTGGCAATTGGTCAAGTTGAAGCTCTCGAGCAACTTCTTGGCCATCATGCGGGAGAACCCAGGACCACCTCCTATCACAAGCGACGCTGGCTGGCACCAAGGCCATGTCAAGCTCATCGCTTGCTCCAACCAGAGATCTCTCGATCTCTTCACCAAGCCCATCGATGGTTTAGGAGAGGTTTGACCAGGTGCAAAACTCGAGGTCGTATCTAAGGAAGACATTCCTAGTAGACCTCGAACTCGTACCTGGATTCCAGCCGAACCCTCCTCTCCAGAAAGTATCCTGGAAATCATCCGGCTCAGCAACCCGACTCTTCCGACTCATGACTGGAAAGTCGCGAAACTGGACGAACTAAGGGGTTCTTATAGATGCGCGTTAATTGTGATCAATACGGAATCCCTTAATCCTCTGGCGCAGACGAAAGGCATGATTCGGTTCGGATTCGAGTCAATTCACTTAAGGGTGTACAAAAAGGATGAGCTGGATGCTGATAAGCAACCTCCTCCTCCTTTAACACCCGATATCACAACCTTGGATCTTGGAGCGTCGATATCCTTTCCAGAATTGGATAGCGACGACTCCAATCTGTCCGAGGTGACTACCAAGCCGTCGGTCTCCTCTTCTGACACATTGTCGGAAATGGAAACCGATGACTAAACAATTAGAGGTTCTACATGATCAGAGATAGAAGATGAGCTCTTGGGCACATCTTCAGAATCGGAGGACCTCAACAACACCGTGGTGGAGGCGACTCTGGAAGACTGTAGCAATGATACGGTTTCTCCAGATTAATCTCCACCACTCAAAAAAGGCTTCGGCCGCACTCATTCTGCGTCTTTCCAAAAGCGCAGAAGACATAATTCTAATCCAGGAACCATGGATTGCAGAAGGCGTGGTTCGTGGACTTAGGACACCCTCATACATTCCGCTCTATACAAGAGACAAAGGTAAGATTAGAACTTGTATATTAGTGAAACGTAGCCTTAATGTATTTCTACTTCTCAACCTCAGTGACCCCGACCTAACCGTTGCCAGATTAGAGACTGCCAAAGGCTCTTACTGGCTGGCATCGGCTTACCTTGGCCACGACCAAGTGGGCCCTCTCCCTGGTGATAACCTAGAAAGGGTGGTACTAGAAGCGGGAACGCAAAAAACTGGCCTCATAATCGGATGCGACGCTAACGCACATCATACGGTATGGGGCAGTACCGACATCAATGATAGAGGTGAGTCACTTTTAGACTATATTTTAAGTACTAACCTCTTAATTTGCAATATTGGCAATGAGCCCACTTTCATAACAAAAAACCGACAAGAAGTATTAGATATTACTCTTGTCTCCGACAGCATCACGCAAAGGCTAACAAACTGGATGGTATCGTCTGAACACTCCTTTTCAGACCATAGATACATCCAATTCAGTCTGAGTGATGCTCCCCCCAGCCAACCAGCTTTCCGGAACTACCGGAAAACTGATTGGACAAAATATAGAGGAATACTGTCGGAAACGATATCCTCTAAACTATCAAGTCCCCCGCGTGACACCAATGAGCTCGACATGAAAGTCAGGGAATTTACTCTGACTCTCAATAAGGCTATGGCCGCTTCCTGCCCTCTTATTCAACCAAGAGGCAAGAAAAAGCCACATTGGTGGTCATCGGCACTAGGACTGCTCAGAAACACCTGCAGAAAACTTTTCAACGCAGCAAAAAGCACAAGAAAAGTGACCGACTGGGACTCATATAAAGAATCCCTCAAATTATACAAAAAAGAACTGAGGAAGGCAAAGCGACAATCCTGGAGATCATTCTGCGACAAAATCACAGAAACCTCTGAGGTTTCGCGGCTAAGAAAAATCCTCAAGAATCCTCAAGGCAAGAAAAAGCCACATTGGTGGTCATCGGCACTAGGACTGCTCAGAAACACCTGCAGAAAACTTTTCAACGCAGCAAAAAGCACAAGAAAAGTGACCGACTGGGACTCATATAAAGAATCCCTCAAATTATACAAAAAAGAACTGAGGAAGGCAAAGCGACAATCCTGGAGGTCATTCTGCGACAAAATCACAGAAACCTCTGAGGCTTCGCGGCTAAGAAAAATCCTCTCCACAAATCCTATGATGCCCAGCTGTTTGAAAAAAACCGATAGCTCTTGGACAACTTCAAGTGATGAATCACTCAACCTGCTTCTGGACACCCACTTTCCAGGTAGCTCCCAACTCGCGGCCAGTAGTAGCCCAAACAAGCCTACTGCAACCGTGACCAAAATTCATAGTCTGATTACGAGAGACAAACTGCTCTGGGGGCTGCATAGCTTCAAACCATACATGTCTGCTGGTCCGGACGGTATTATACCTGCCGAGCTACAGAGATCCTCAGATATTATTCTACCAGTGTTGGAAAATATTATGAGGAACTGTGTAGAACTTATCCACATTCCACTGTTATGGAGAGAAGTGAATGTAGTATTCATTCCCAAAGCTGGAAAATGTTCTCATGTAGTCCCAAAGGACCTCAGACCTATAAGTCTATAATCATTCCTTCTGAAAACTTTAGAACGACTGATTGATATCCATATTCGAGCTAAAGTTGATCCAGGACTTCTGTCTACGGCTCAACATGCCTACTGTAAAGGAAAGTCGGTGGAAACGGCTTTGCACTCTCTGACTAGCCACATCGAACGATCCCTACAATATAAGGAGTACACAATGGTTGCTTTCCTAGATATAGAGGGCGCCTTTAACAACGTCAACACATCCGCAATCACGACTGCGCTGTCAACTCAGCAGGTAGACGGCTCACTTGGGGAGCTGATTAGTCTAATGCTAAAAAGCGGGATAATCAACTCCAAACTGGGTGAGACTTCTGCTAAAAGATATGTCAGTAGGGGTACGCCGCAAGGCGGTGTCCTCTCCCCCCTTCTCTGGAACTTAGTGGTTAACGAACTACTGATATACCTGGAAGCGGGTGGTAGCAGAGTGATTGCCTATGCGGATGACGTTGCCATAGCCGTCTCAGGAAAACATTTAAATATTGTGATAACCAGTCAAATGTGAGCAGCGACATCTAGCAGAAAATGTCGAAACTCGAAGGTTTCGATACTGGATTAGCAACTGGAGAGTAGAATCGAATTTTCTAGCAAATTGGAAATTGTATGGGACGCTGGATGGCGAGGATTGTTCTCGAAGTATGTCATTCGAGTATAAATACCAGCATCCCAAAGGTATGCAAATCAGTTCCAAAGTTGAATTTGAAGTGTTAATTAGAAGAAGTGATTAAGTGGTTTAAGTAAAAGATAAGAAAAGTATAAGTGGTTGAGAAATTGAATTGTACTGAGAGAAAGAATTAAATAGTGAATTGTAACTGTACTGAATAAAGGGATTTGTATTGAAAAGAATAAGTTCTATCATTTGTACCCACACAAACATTTTACAATATCATTAAAGAACTCCTCCAAGTAAATCTTAACAGATTAACCTGCTGGGCAGATCGCTCTGGATTGGGAATAAACCCCCATAAAACTGATCTTGTCCTCTTTTCTAGGAAATATAAAATTCCAATCATAGACCCTCCTTCAATAAACGGTACCAGTTTAGCTTTCTCCGATACAGCAAAATATCTGGGTCTCATTTTTGACAGGAAACTAAACTGGAAACCTAACATTCAAGAAAGAGTCAATAAAGCTACAATAGCTTTATTCTCTTGCAAGAAAGCCATTGGGAACAAATGGGGCCTTCAACCTCGCATAACCCACTGGCTATACATCTCGGTCATAAGACCGATACTTACTTACGGGGTGGTTGTCTGGTGGACGGCCTTGGAAAATGCAGTCAACCGCATTAAATTAAGCAGAGTCCAAAGAACAGCATGTCTATGCACAAGCGGAGCTTTGCGGTCTACCCCCTCTGCGGCATTAGATATTCTGCTTCACTTGACACCCCTCGACATTTTTAGCAAGCAAGTAGCTGCGACTGCAGCTATTCGCCTTAAAGCGACTAAACAGTGGACAAATAATTCATTTGGCCACGCCAACATTCTTAATACATTAGGAATCCTCACAGAGAACACCGATTACACCATACCTGAACTTTGGTTTGACAAAAACTTCCATGTAAGCTTCCCCTCTAGATCATTCTGGGAGGAGGATGCTTTCTTGGAGGACAAGTCAATCCATCTCTACACAGATGGATCTAAAACCGACAGCGGAGTTGGTGGCGGTGTTTTCTCAGATAAGCTAAATCTAAGCCTCTCTTTCCGCCTTCCAAATCACTGTAGCGTGTTCCAGGCGGAAATTTTGGCGATTAAAGAAGCTCTGTCCTGGCTGAAGAAAAACGTGATATCTGCAAAAGATATCCGCATATTTTCGGATAGTCAGGCCGCCATCAAGTCCCTGGACTCGGTCTCATTGTGTTCTAAAACTGCCCTTGAATGCCGATCATCTCTCATGGAGATGGCAGAGCAGTTCAACATTCACCTCTGTTGGGTGCCGGGCCACAGAGACATTCCAGGGAACTGCAGAGCCGATGAACTCGCCAAAATTGGAACCACTCTACCTATCCTACCGGACAAAGGTAGTATAGGTATACCAATCGCTACGTGCAAACTAACATTAAAGCTAGATGCCAATAAAAGAACGGATCTTAGATGGACTGCTGGACAAACATGTCTAGCAACCAAACAGATCTGGCCAAGGCTGGATCTGAGTCGATCTAAGTGTCTGATCCTTTTAGATAGGAAACATCTCAGCGCCATAATAGGTGTCATTACCGGACACTGCCTCATAGGCAAGCACGCAAGAAGGCTTGGCGCTTTTACTAACGATTTCTGTAGAAGCTGCATGGACGAGGAAGAGGAGGAGACAATCCCCCACTTACTCTGCACATGCCCAGCTCTCTCTCAGAGAAGGAAGCTTCACCTAGGAGCTTTCTTCTACAACGACCTAAGCGATCTAGAAAAAATAGACGTTAACAGTCTCCTACGCTTTATTAAAAGCTCAAACTGGTTCCAGTAGTAAGAAGATCACAGATCCACGTGGCATCACAATGGGCCAATAGGCCTAAGTGGGTTGGTATTTCCAACAGCCACTCTTACCTAACCTAACCTAACCTAGGTCGTTGTAGAAGAAAGCTCCTAGATGAAGCTTTGGTATACCTATGCTACCCTTTTCCAGTAGAATAGGTAGAGTGGTTCTAATTTTGGCGAGTTCATCGGATCTACAGTTCCCTGGAATGTCTCTGTGGCCCTGCAACCAGCAAAGGTGTAGGTTGAACTGCTCTGCCATCTCCATGAGAGATAATCGGCATTCAAGGGCTGTTTTAGAATTTAATGAGACCGAATCCTGGGACTTGATAGCGGCCTGACTTACCGAAAAGATACGGATATCCTTTACAGATACCATGTTTTTCTTCAGCCAGGACAGAGCTTAAATCGCCAAAAGTTCTGTCCGGAACACGGTACAGTGATTTGGAAGACGGAAAGAGAGGCTCAGATTTAGCTTATCTGAGAAAACACCGCCACCAACTCCGCTATCGGTGAACGTCTAAGGCGTTCATGTTTAAAACTTAGTCCAGCGAAATGCAACCTCTTTCAGCACGAAGTCCATTTTCTGGGGCACATAGTTAGTGGAGAGGTAGTGGCACCCGGAAGATCGATGTTGTTCGTAACTGGCCTACCCCGAGGAATATATCCGAGCTGCGGAGCTTTATTGGACTGTGCACCTATTATCGGCGGTTTGTATCTCAATTAACTGCCATCGATCGTCCATTGCACCAGTTGACTGAAAAGAATAGTGCATTTTTATGGACCGAGCAGTGTGAAACGGCTTTTAACAATCTTAAGGAACGGCTTAAATCAGTCCCAATTATGGGTCACGCTCAATTCAGTGAAGGATTTGTTCTGGATACTGACGCATGCGATTATGGTTCGGGAGCTGTGTTGTCTCAGATGCAGTGCGGAACGGAGCGAGTTATTGGGTATTTCAGCAGAACCTTAAACCAGGCGAAGCGTCATTATTATACCACCCGTAAGGCTGGATGTTGGGTATAGTAAAGGCCATCGAACATTTCCATGTTTATCTTTATGGCCGGGAGTCCGTGGTACGGACGGATTATGCGGCGCTACACTGGCTGTTATCATTTAAAAAACCTGAAGGGCAACTATCGCGGTGGATAGAACGCCTTCAACAATACAATTACCGCGTGCAACATAGGGCGGGAAGATCGCATCTAAATGCGGATGCTCTATCACGTCATATCAGCGCAAGGGCTGAAATGAACTGCAATCACTGTGAATCGAAAGAGAATCGTTTTCATCCCGAAGGAACATACGTGATCGGATTGATTCAGCTGATGAGTAGTGATTTTGATGTTGATAAGCTCAGGTGTGCTCAGGAAGAGGACGAAATTCTCTCGGTGGTAATGCAGTGGCTCATGGATGGCCTCAGGCCAAATTGGCAGGATTTTTTACTGCCTTAGTTCTACGAGAAAATTTTTTATGCAAAAAGTGGACCTCTCCTGTACATCGACAACCACAACACTTACTTCCAATAATTCCTCGAAGTCTCTCAAAAGAATTTATAAGAATGTACCACGACGCACCAACTGGAGGACACTTTGGGGCAAATAAAACAGTTGGAAAACTGAAATCACGGTTTTGTTGGATAGGTACCAGAAAGGACGTTGTGCGTTACTGTGTTGAATGCGATGTCTGCGCTGCAAAACGAGGACCGCAAATCAAAACGAAGGCAAACATGCAAGTTTATCTAGCTGGCGAACCATTCCAGCGTGTGGCTGTTGATGTGTTAGGATCACTGCCATCCACTAGAGACAGAAATAAGTACGTGCTTGTACTGATGGACTACTTCTCGAAGTGGGTTGAGGGGTTTCCGATGCCGAACCAAACAACTGACACCATCGCCTCAGTGCATCAAGTTTTCTGCCGTTATGGAGTGCCATTGAAGCTACACTCAGACGATAAACAGGACGATTGGGATGACCTTCTTCCCCTTTTCGCCATGGCCTACCGTTCGTCAATTCAGGAGCCAATTAAGGAGACTCCATTTCAATGTTTTTTGGATGAGATATGCGACTTCCACCAGACTTGATATTTGGACCACCACCGGAAGCCATCCCCTGTACAGGACTAGCCCATGAAGAGCTAGACATGAATTAGAGCGATCTTGTCTCCGAATGAAAACCAGGTATGATCTGAATTTAAACTCTCTTACATTCCTGATGGGAGACTTTGTGTGGCTTTACAATCCAAAAAGAAGGCTTCGTGAGTGTCCCAAACTTTAATCGGACTGGGACGGTCCATAGAGAGTCATGACGATTTTAACGGATGTCACAATCAAAATCCAGAAGACACCGCGATCCAAGGCCAAGATAGTGCATGTTAACCGGCGAACACCGTACAGAGGTACCAATTTCAGTGCCTGGCACCCGCATGAAAGGATTTCGACAGGAGTAGCTCCAGCTCCAGGAGGGGAGAGTGTTACGAGTTTGCGAACATAACCGGGGCTCACCACTAAAATTTAACAACTCATCCTGTCATCTTCTTCTGTCTTTTGATGTTTCGACACCTATTTAATTTGACACTTCTGTTTTGATTCTACAAGAGGAATAAACGTGTTTTCTAACCTCAGGTTGAATTTGGTTTTTTTTGTTAATCGCAATAATTCTCCTCATCCTTTCATCGATTCTCTCAAATATTAGCAAAAACGCTACAATAGGATTTGTAGAGAGGATTTTTCTTATCCGCGATGCCCCAGAGGTTTCCGTGATTTTGTCACAGAGTGACCTCCAGGATTGTCGCTTTGCTTTCCTCAGTCCTTTTTTGTATAATTTGAGGGATTCTTTGTATGAGTCCCAGTCACTTTTCTTGTGCTCTTTCCTACGTTCCTACTTTCCTATTTAAAAAGTCTACAGGCGTTTGCGACAAATTGTTTGAATTAGAAATTTTCCTGTTCGTATTGTTAATGGATTCTTTTGTATCTCTTATACTTTCTATATCTTTGTTACTATTTATTGTTATCTTCTCATGGAGTGTAACTGGTATTTCAAGGTCTATATTCTGTCGGGATGCTGCTCTCAAGACTCGGTTCTGCAGTCACTAAATATTTCATGAACGTTTTCCTTATGTTGGTTAGTTAACCTTGAGTCGTTTACGTTAAGTAGAATTCTAAAGTTTTCTAACCTGTGTACTAATATTTCGATGTGTCTGTTTAAAGTTTCTCGACCTATAGGTCTGACAGTGTTAAGACATTTATAAGATTTGTCAAGTACTTCTTTGTGTTCTCGTACTTTGGCGACAATCTTCAACCATTCCATCTAATTCTGATATTAAATAATAGATTTAGAATGCCTATCTCGTCTACATTATAATAATAATAGTTAATTGTCATTATTATTATTTATTAAAAAGGTAATCAATTAAGAATTTTAATCTATAATATTGTTGCCAAACCTGGCAGCACTTGACATAAAAAATACGGCGTATAGGTGGCAGCAGTATTTTGGCCGGAAAATAGACGGCCATATTAGTTTGTAAGAAAGGAGTTCTTTTTGGGCAAGACCACGCGTGGCAACAGTTGTCATATCTCCATCAAGAAAAAAGATCAAAGGGAAAATAATAATAAATAAATAATAAAATAAAAATAAAATAAAAGAAATTAATAAAAATAACTAAGTTAAAACTAAACGTAAGAATTCACATTTGTAAAATTACTGTAAAATACATATTAAGATAACATAAAATAATTTCAGGAAATTAAAGTCCTCAAAGGATTAGTTGTGTTTTTAACTAAGAGGGCTTTCGTGACATTTATAGATTTAACAATCTTTAATTTCGTTTAAACAACGATTGCAAACGTTTCTGCTGCAAGGAATATTTCACCGCAGCGAAAAGTAAATCGTCACCATTGCAAGAAGACGACTGGCCGTCGATTATGTCAAGGTGCTGCAAAGAGTAATTCACCGCAGCCAAAACGCAGACATTGTCATCCACTGGTGCAAGGAGTAATTCACCGCACCAAAAAACCCAGACACTGCCAGCTATTACCACAAGGAGCAACTCGTCACAACGGCACAGCAATCAACAAAGTGAACTACGTCCAGCCAAAGAAGCACCGCCGTCAAAGGAACGTAAGGTAAGTCAAGTTTTAGTATTTATATTCTCTCTGCCTCCGTCTTTCGCGTCAAAACCATAATCCGCCATGCCCACTAATTGCAAAGCGTGCAAAAATGAAGATAACGACGCCATGGTACAATGCGACGTATGCGACGATTGGTATCATTACTCCTGTGTCGGTGTCGATGACGATATTCAAAATCATGATTGGAATTGCGTAAAATGCCGAACTTTACTTATTGAGAAGGTTCCAGGCGACTCCAACCTTGAAGACAGCAGCCAATCACCAATGAAAATTCCAAACGAAACTGTTCCTTCGCAACCTTCGAGCCCACCGCAGACGTCGGCAGATCACAACAACGGTGCTACTCGTTTAGATCAGTCGACGAACGCCACACCGAAGAAACACCAATCTGACGTAACTGCTCCAAACAAGGATATGAAAGCATCATCAGCGACAAAACGTGCGCTGTTCCTTCAACAACTGGACGAAGAAAGGCTACTGCAAGAGAAGCGCGACAAAGAATATTTGCAGAAGAAGTACGCTATGCTGAGAGAGCTAAATTCGAGCTCCGACAGTGAAGATGATGGTACCATTCCGACAGAAATACGCGATGTGCAACATGATAATCCCCTTCAAAAGATTTCAGCAGTGTCCTTCGCACATGGAACCAACCCAGTTGCCAATCTTAAGGCAGCAACAACAAAAATTCGAGGTGATGGCCGTGACACAAATAAATCGATATGGAATAGCACATTCAGCTTTAACCAGGAGAACCCAATATTTTCAACAGTGCAGCGACAAAACATACATCAGCCAGTAGCGCATCCTTCTATTGCTAACACGTCCAGCTACAACGGACATCTAGGCGAAAGACCAGCAGCATCTCTGCTTAACACGAGCCTGTCAGCAGAAGCACATGTCCCAAACAAACAGCAATTAGCAGCCAGACAAATCATGTCAAAAGAGCATGTGACCTTTAGTGGGCGGATCGAAGAGTGGCCACGTTTCATAAGCTGGTTTAACAGCACAACGATCACATGCGGATACACAAACAGTGATAACCTGCGTCGACTGCAAAGTTCGCTAAAAGGTGATGCACTTAAAACAGTAGGTAACAGGTTGTTTTTTCCCGAACAAGTTCCAGGCGCATTGAAAACACTCCATCAACTCTACGGCCGTCCCGAAGATATAATCGACGACATCATAGAGAAAATAAGAAAAGAACCATTACCACGGATGGAGAAGCTGCAATCGATAATCCAATTCTCATTGTCTGTTGAGAACGCATGCGCCGTTATGGCAGCGACTGGGCTACATGAACATTTAGCAAACCCATCTCTGCTGCGAGAATTTGGCGACAGGTTACCACCCCAAATCCGTCTAGAATGGGGTAGCTACCGCAAGAGCATGAGCGTCGTAAATCTCGCCGTATTTAGTGAATGGTTAGCTGAAATTGCAAGTTCTGCCTCTCAGGTAACACGCATGAACACCTCAAGCTTGTCAGCATCGAAAACCGAAAGATATCCAAACCGAGCTCTAGTTAACGTTCACCATAGTTCGCATTCACAATCGACTAAAACTAAAGTCTGTCCACTTTGCACGTCATGTTGTTCCACGGTTGAAAAGTGCAAAACGTTTTTAAACCTAAACCTAAACGATAGATGGGAAGTTGTCAAGCGGTACACAATTTGCCGTACATGCCTTCGACAACATGGAAGGAATCGGTGCCGTTTAGAAAAAACATGCGGTGTTGATGGGTGTAGTTATAAACACCACGAACTACTTCACAAAGCACGAGAGTTGCAAACAATATCCACTTGCAGTACAAATGATCAAATCAATTGCCATCATCAAATGGATAAAGGTTGTGTTTTATTTAGGATAATTCCGGTGACACTCTACAACGGGGAAAATAAATTAAATACATTCGCCTTCCTCGATGATGGCTCCTCAGTTTCGCTTATAGACGAAGCTCTTGTCACGGAATTAAGGGCTTCTGGTGAAACCCAACCATTATGCCTTAGATGGACAGCAAATACCCATCGCACAGAGAGCACATCTAAAAGGGTGAACATACAAATTTCACAAATTCATTCAAATAAAAGATACAATATTTTAAACATACGAACTGTTAAATCACTTGGTCTTCCAAAACAAAATATAAATGCTGAAGAGCTGTCTCGCCGATACGAACATCTGAAGCAAATTCCTTTCAAATCATACGCAAATGCAAGACCGCGAATTCTGCTGGGTCTAGACCAGTGGAAACTTACAATTCCACTTCGTTCACGCGAAGGATATGAGGATCAGCCAGTGGCTTCAAAAACGCGTCTCGGCTGGACAGTATATGGGCCATGCACTCAGAAACTAAATCGCCGACAAGAGTACAATAATTTAAATTTCCACATTTGCGACTGTCAAAAAAATGAAAATGAAAATCTAAGCACGATGTTTAAAAATTATATTTCGATCGAGTCAATTGGCACAAGTAATAAAACGCTGTTGCGTTCTTCTACAGATGAAAGGGCTATAGCTTTAATGGAAAACAACATAAGAAGAAGCGGAAAACATTTCGTTGTTCCTTTGTTGTGGAAGAGCGACCAAAACAGGATGCCTGATAGCCGTCCGATGGCTGAGCGACGTCATATCAACTTGGAGAAGAGATTGGAAAAAGATAGCCATCTGTACAAAAATCTACAAACACAGATAGAGGAATATTTACACAAGCAGTACGCAAGAAAGTTAACGCTTCAGGAATTGCAACAAAAATTTGAACATGTATGGTATCTTCCTATTTTTCCAGTGGTAAACAATAATAAACCAAATAAGGTGAGAATTGTTTGGGATGCAGCTGCAGCTGTAAACGGGATTTCTCTTAATTCTATGTTGCTTTCTGGCCCAGATATCGTTCCATCACTGGTGTCTGTTCTCTTTCGATTTAGAGAACGCAGGGTTGCCATCTGTGCTGATATAAGAGAAATGTTTCACCAGGTTTGGGTAAACAAGTCGGATCAACATGCTCAACGTTTTCTGTGGCGTAGCAAAAAAACACAACAAATAGAAGAATATGTAATGCAGGTTATGACCTTCGGTTCAACTTGTTCTCCATTCTGCGCACAATTCGTGAAAAATAAAAATGCAAGGCAATTCGAGAAAACGTTTCCACGGGCAGTACGAGCAATCATTGAGAATCATTATGTCGATGATTATCTTGACAGTGTTGATACTGAAGAGGAAGCTCTGCAGTTGGCAAATGATGTCATATTTATTCATGGGGAAGCCGGTTTCGACATTCGAAATTTTTTATCAAATTCTAAAAGGGTACTACATGCACTAAAAGAGAAAGCTGCCAACTACGAAAAAAGCATTAGCACCAGGAGTATTATGTCCGGTCCCGAGAAAGTTCTCGGTATGTGGTGGTCACCCTTGATTGATTCCTTTTCATTTGCGATCAAAGCAAACACTGTTCAACCCGATGTTATGGCTGAAGATTCGTGGCCAACAAAGAGGGAACTCTTAAAAGTTTTAATGACAGTTTTTGATCCTTTGGGCTTGATTGCTAACCTTTTAGTACTGCTAAAAATATTATTGCAGGAAGTGTGGAGCTCTGCAATTGAGTGGGATGAAAAGATCCAACCCAAACATTTTGAAAAATGGAGTAGATGGAAAAGGTTTATACCAGAAATAAAGAACATCATCATCGAAAGGCCGTATGCCAAGCAGCTTTCTTTAAAGGGGGACAGTTCTGTTCAAATGCATATATGCATAAATGCCAGTGAAATGGCTTACGCTGCTGTGGGATATTTTCGGATTGACGGTGGGAATATGGTTCAAAATGTTCTGGTAGCTGCCAAAACAAAGGTAGCTCCACTGAAGGTAATGTCAATACCTAGGTTAGAACTAGAAGCAGCAGTATTAGGAGTAAGACTAGCAAAAATGATAACAGCCGGCCATTCAATAAAAATATCACAGAAGTATTTTTGGACGGACTCGAGAACTGTGTTGAGTTGGATCAACTCCGACCACAGGAAATATAAACAGTTCGTTGCCTTCCGTGTAGGTGAAATCCTCGAAGAGACCGACGCAAGAAACTGGAGGTGGATTTCGAGTAAAGCTAACGTCGCCGATGAAGCGACTAAGTGGCAAAGTAGTAAAGAGTTCCGATCCGATAGCCGATGGTACAAAGGACCAATATTTCTATATGAACCAAGCGACAAGTGGCCCAAAGAATTTAATCAGATAGGACCATCAACTGAAGAAGTAAGATATGTTCACATGCATCACGACATGAAGTTTGAAGCTATTATTGATGTCTCACGGTTTAGCGAGTGGAAACGACTTTTGCGAAGCATGGCACATGTGTTTCGTTTCATCCGAAATATCTCAAAAGGGAAGACAAACTCAAAAACTGCAAAATGTCTGATCTGGATTGACTTCGTGAAAGCCGAAAATTATTGCGTCAAGATGTGTCAATACGAAATTTTTGCCGACGAAGTCGCAGCTCTTAATGGTAGAAATAATAGTACGAACGAACGAAGGCTCGAGGTTGATAGGACGAGTAGGTTGTACAAGCTTTCACCCTATTTAGATGAAAATTCAATACTAAGAGTAAAAGGTCGTATTGATGCAGCTTATGGCATATCTCTTAGCACAAAACGGCCAATAATTTTACCAAATGAACACTACATTACCGAGTTGATCATAAAGGCGTATCATGAACGATTCTGTCACCAAAACGACGAAACAGTTATCAACGAATTACGCCAAAAGTTTTTTATACCAAGACTTAGATCTTTGCTTAAAAAAAATAAAGAAAACAAAATGTCAATTTTGCAAAAACATCCGATGTCGTCCAGAGCCACCGATAATGGGGGACCTTCCACCAGCGAGACTGCAGCCGTTCACTAGGCCGTTTTCCTACATAGGCATTGACTACTTTGGGCCGCTGCTCGTTGCTGTAGGGAGACATTCAGAGAAGAGATGGGGAGTCCTAATAACATGCATGACTGTACGCGCTGTGCATGTTGAGGTTGCATGTACGCTGTCTACCGACTCATGCATAATGGCGTTGAAGCGATTTATTGCACGAAGGGGATGGCCCTTAGAAATTTTCAGCGACAATGGTACCAATTTTCGGGGAGCGAGCAACGAACTGAAGGAGGCTTTGCAGAATATCGACACAGAAAAATTGGCGGAAAATTTCGTCGCACCAAATCTAAAGTGGAACTTTATTCCACCCGCCTCACCCCACATGGGTGGAAGTTGGGAGAGGCTAATTAGATCCGTGAAGAAAACCTTAAGTCACATTATACCAACAAGAAAGCCTACGGACGAATTATTACTGACTATGTTAGCTGAGGTAGAGAGAATTGTAAATGCTAGAACACGATGAAAGGTATTTTTACGAGACCCACAGCTAAACTAGCTGTGTTAGATGTTGGCCAGGTTGGCGAAAGTGGAAAACCAATTCGAGGAATCGCTTTACCAGGGGGGAGTGTTGCCAAACCTGGCAGCACTTGACATAAAAAATACGGCGTATAGGTGGCAGCAGTATTTTGGCCGGAAAATAGACGGCCATATTAGTTTGTAAGAAAGGAGTTCTTTTTGGGCAAGACCACGCGTGGCAACAGTTGTCATATCTCCATCAAGAAAAAAGATCAAAGGGAAAATAATAATAAATAAATAATAAAATAAAAATAAAATAAAAGAAATTAATAAAAATAACTAAGTTAAAACTAAACGTAAGAATTCACATTTGTAAAATTACTGTAAAATACATATTAAGATAACATAAAATAATTTCAGGAAATTAAAGTCCTCAAAGGATTAGTTGTGTTTTTAACTAAGAGGGCTTTCGTGACATTTATAGATTTAACAAATATAGATATATTAATAATAATACCAGGGCTTTTGGCTAGACTAGTTAATTGCATTTTCAAGTTTTTAGCGAAAATATGCTTTTTATTCTTCTATTAATATTCTTTCTATTTAATCATCTTGTAATGGGTCTTTGTCGATTTATTCTTTTATTCTAAATTTGTGCGACGGATGCAGCTCTTGCTAGATATATATTTTTTTAAGTGACTTTCTATGCAACGAATACAGTTTAATTGTCAAATGGGCGGCTATTAGTACAATAATTATGATAAGATATGTTTCATGTCTTAATTTTTCTTCAACTACCTCTACCTCATTTATAACATTGGCACTCGGCCTTTCTATTTTTGATTGTTGTTTGACCATAGTCGCTTTTTTTTTGCTTTACAATTTTTATTAATTTTTCATTGTTCTTTAAAACAATATTTTTACATGGTAATTGCATATATTATATCTATGAAAACTGGTACCTAGTACGACTTACTTTCTTCTTTTTTTTATGTTGTTGCTGTTGACTTGCCTTCGACGACGCCTTTTCTTCGTCTCCTGTTGTTGACTCTCTTCTTTGGTTGTTTTACTTAATTTTTTCTTTCAAATTTGTTTGACTATTTATTCTCTTCATTTTATATGAATTAACTTTTATTGAAGAAAAGTTCTAGATTTACATATGATTTATAACTTAACTTTCACTTCTTTTAGATCGACTGTGGTATTCAATTACGTTTTCAAGTTTGTTTGCATTTTTTTTAATAGTTTTCTCCTTTCATTCACAATTTCACTTTGTTTTTGTTTGAAAATTTAATTATTTGAGTAGTAATAGATATGATCTTGAAACTAAAAAAAATTGGCGGTATTTTAGTCTATTCAAAAGAACTTGTTATGTAATGGATAATCCACGATGTACCTTACTTAAATTTGTGATTCAATTTACATACCGTTGTGTTAACGATTCAAAACACAAAATTATTAAATCTATTTATAGATATATTTAAGATCATTAATAATTATGTCACATTACATAACGTTATATTACATCACAAGATTGTACAGAATACCGAATATACGATATTTGTTTCAATTTCATTTATTTTAACCTTATGTAAATAACCTCAAATGTCTATGTATGTAAAATGTATTTTTTCCCGCCAAATTGTTGTACATATAAAAGCAAAATCATAAAAAAGAAAAGTACACTCGATAACGTACAGTCAAAATATATAGATCATTATAACGATTGAAGTTCGGTGTTTCATTTTCAATAGTAAAAAAAAAGGTTGAATCTGTGTGTGCTGAACATTTAGTCCTTCGAGCCGGATTAATTTGTGATTAATTTGTGTGTGCTCAAAGTTAAATCTAAAAACAAAAAAAACATATTAAAATGCGGGTGGACTTTCAAAAACTGAACATATATACACATATACTATACTCTGTGAAAGTGCATAGTGCATTCAAAGTGCATTCCAGTGGTTTTAAATTAAATTATATTGTGCAAATCGGGATTCCCGCGTCGTGCAATCCAATTTTCATCGTCAAACCAAGGCACAACACGTAAGTCCTTATTTTTTCTGTTTCTTTTTTACTCTTTTTTTATTTGCTGATATTGCGTGATATTGGCAATTTTAAAAAGACAGACGAATCCCGCCGAACAGCAAACTATTTGGCGACTCGTCTTTCAGTTCTGGAAGATAATCTGGCAACAGCTGGACGATATCACGAGGAGATTATTACAGGCAAGCTGGAAAAGAAGTTAAAGAAAGAGGATTTAGTTCGGGTTTATGAGGAAATTAGCGATAATTACCTCGATTATCGGAGTGGTTTGTTGGATGCTATCGACAAATGTGTGTCGACTACAAAAGCTTCTACTGCTTCGTTTGCCAATCCTTCGGTTCTTCTTGCCGTCACGAGTTTTAAGGATCTCCGTCTTCCAAAAATCCATATCCCAGAATTTTATGGCTCTGTCATTTCACGACATCTTTGTCTCCTTGATTCACACTAACGAATCACTTAGTGGGATTCAAAAACTGCACTATTTGAAGTCGTGTCTCACCGGCGAGGCAGTAAGACTCCTTCAACATTTGGCGTTAGATGCAGGAAATTATCATAAGGCCTGGGAACTGTTGAGTGCGAGATTCGATCATAAGCGGGTTTTAGTTAACGCTCAGCTTAAGCTATTTTTTAATCAACAGCCGTTGGCTAAAGAATCTGCAGAGGGGCTCAAATCTATATTGGATGTATCACAAGAATGCATTCATGCGCTTGACAATTTAGAACTACCGGTGACACATTGGGATGCAATCGTGATAAATATAATCTTTCATAAACTACCCATTATCACCCAACAGCTATGGGAGGAAAAGCTTTGCAATACCAAGGAGCTACCAACCATGACCGAATTTATAGAATTCCTGGAGGCTATCGGGCAGCAAGGAACGTTTCGGTCCAACGCCAAGCCATGGTCGAAGTCGGAGACCACATCCAAAGTGTTTCACGCAAAAACACAAGCGAAACGTTTTCAATGCAAGGTGTGTCATCAAGGGCAACACTCGTTGAGAAAATGTGTCCAATTTATGGCCATGGAGCGACGCATAGGTACCAGGTGGTTCGCCAAACTCGAGTGTGCGAGAACTGTCTCGCCTGTAGCCACTTTAGCCGTGACTGTCCAGGCAGAAAGGATTGCTACTTCTGCCATCAACGACGCCACACGCTGCTACATTCAGCTTCACCTACACACGCATCCGCACCCTACATACATACCCAAGCACACACATCATTACCCAACGCTCACACATCAGCACAACAGATTCAAAACCACACTGGTAGCACTCCATCGGGGCAGGTAAACGTCAACCCAAACGCACCTAGCTTTCATCCGATGAGCAGTAACCAACCAAGTTCCAGCACACGTAACACATTTATGCTTCGCAGCACACCAACACGAGCATTTTGTTGGCTACAGCAGTTGTCAAGGTAAGGTCAGCTGACGGGAGATTCTTCCATCTGCGAGCTTTAATCGATTCTGGATCAGAGACCATCTTTATCTCCGAATCAGCTGTACAGCTTCTCCGACTTAAAAAAACACCGCAGGTTTGTAGAAGTGTCAGGGTTGGGGAAGGTCACCAACGGCGCTAGTCAGAGCTATGTCGACATTATATTCAGGTCGAAAAACTCGGCGTTTGAGAGCTCTGCCAGAGCCCTCGTTTTTAAGTCGTGGACTGGGCTTCTTCCGGCTCAACCAATGATACTCAACATTTAATGACACATCAATGGTCTACAGTTAGCCGACCCTGCATTTGACACACCCGCAACTATAGATCTGCTGTTTGGCACCGATACCTACACAGAGATCATCCTCACGGAAATTATAAGAAGTGCCAATATCAATGAACCCATAGCACAGAAGACACAGTTAGGTTGGATCGTTTTCGGCAAGATTGCTGAAAAGGTTCCACGAAGTCTCAAAAGTTTTGTGCAATTGGTAAATCTCGACACAGAGATGAAAAGATTTTGGGAGATGGAAGAGGCACCGTTTCAAACCCGAGCATCGGAAGAAGACACGGTATGAGCAAAACATTTTGCGACCCATACGAGACGACTACCAGATGGACGGTATGAGGTGGCGCTGCCGTTCAAAGAAGGAAGACGTCCAGCGTTAGGAGTCAGAAGGGAAGTTGCGCTTAGAAGATTGACGCATTTGGAATGACGATTTCAGAAGGATGAAAGGCTATATGAAAAATACAGTCAATGTATCATGGAGTATCTGACACTCGAACACATGGAGGAGATCGACCTTGAAAACGATGTCATCATTGCGTCACCGTATCATTCGTTTCTTCCACATCATGCTGTCCTCAAGGAAGCTAGCTCCACGACTAAACTAAGAGTCGTGTTTGACGCCGCTTCAAAAGGCACGGATGGGACATCTCTCAATGACCATCTGTTGGTGAGCCCCAAACTTCAAAATAACATAGTCGATGTTATCCTGAGGTGGAGGAAGCATCGATACACATTTACGGCAGACATCCAAAAGATGTACCTTTGGGTCAATCCAGAGGATAGATATTACCAAATAATTCTTTGCAGGCAAGCCAGGGATCAGCCGATATAAGCCTTTAAGCTCAAGACTGCCACTTTCGGGACTATATGTGCTCCCTATTTAGATATTCGCGTTTTGCATCAAGTTGCTGAGGATGAGGCACAAAGGTATCCAATAGGAGCAAAGGTTGTCAAGGAAGCCATGTACGTGGACGATCTGATAAGCGGAGCCGATTCCGTCGAAGAAGCACGGTATAAGAAGGATGAAGTCCGGAATATGCTTGCAACTGCTGGACTCAATCTCCGTAAATGGACTTCGAACGATCAAGAATTGCTCAACGACATTCCTGTTCAGGATGAGGAGATAAGCTTAGAGCCTCTAGGTGGTGCAGATCATGTGAAAACGTTACTCGTTAGGCGTGGTATCCCAAGGCCGATTCATTTTCGTTTCAGAGTTTCCAATTAGAGGTCGAGGAGGCAACTAAAAGGAATATTCTGTCCGCTATAGCCAAGCTTTTCAATCCACTTGATCCAAAGCCAAGGCAATTAATTATACAAGAACTGTGGCGTCGAGGAACGGATTGGGACGAACCAATTCCATCAGAACTCAAGCGCGAATGGGAGGTATATTGCCACGAACTTCCACTGATGCACAAAATTTCGATCCCCAGATGGATTAGATTTAGAAACCACAGTTGTTCAACAGAACTGCATGGCTTCTGTGATGCGTCAATGAAAGCATACGGAGCAGCAGTCTATGTGCGGGTATTGAATGACGGCAACAATGTTCAAATGCATCTACTTCTTTCAAAGACCAAGGTAGCTCCATTAAACACGGTGAATCTTCCACGCCTGGAGCTATGTGGAACAGTTATCCTAGCCACACTTCTACGCCACGTTAAGGAGGCCCTCGCTCTGTTCAATGCCAAAGTATACGCATGGTCGGATTCTACCATCACCCTAGCCTGGATTCGTGGACACCCTACGAAATGGACCACGTTTGTGAGCAACAGGGTTTCGAAAATTCAGAGCCTTACAAACTGCGACGAATGGAGACACGTCCCAACCGAGTTCAACCCAGCTGATTTAGCATCACGTGGCGTTTCTCCCTCAGCCCTAGGAACCCAATATTTATGGTGGAGAGGTCCAGCGTTCTTGAGGAGTCATTGGCAGTTTGAGAAACCAGAACAGCTGATTAAAACCGAAGAAGAGGCTCGGAAAGTCAAGGTACACCATTCGTTAGGTCACGACACAGACTTTTTTGAGTAAATACTCAAAACTATCAAAGTTAGTTCGAGTTTTGGCATACTGTTTGCGGTTTGGGCATAATTGCAAAGCCGGAACCAAATCCAAACGGTTTGGAGTACTTGAACCCGATGAATTACAAGCAGTAACACAGTCGGCGGTTCGATTGGCTCAAATCGATATCTTTGCAGTCGAATTTAAGGAGCTACAAGACAACGACACTACACCGAAAAGTTTGAAGTCACTCAATGCCTTCAAGGACGGCCAGGGCATCATACGTGTAGGGGGACGACTTCAAAACGCACGACTTCTATACAACCAACAACACCCTATAATACTAGAACCCAACCACCACTATACAGATCATGTTATTCGCGACGCACACCAACAAACCTTGCACAGGGGTACTCAACAAATGACAGCATACATCCGCACTGCATACCGGATACTACACATAAAAAGGAGCATTAAGAAGCACATCACAAATGCGTTATTTGCTTCCGACACAAGGCACAGCATATGCAGCAGCTGATGGGAGGTCTACCCGCACCTCGAGTGCAAATGGCCCGGCCGTTCAGCAACACCGGCGTCGACTATGCTGAACCGATTGAGGTAAAGACATGGAAAGGACGAGGTGCAAAGAGCCTTAAAGGCTATTTCGCCATCTTTATATGCCTGGCAACCAGGAAACGGAAACGGTTTCCGACCTTAGCACACAGGCTTTCTTGGCAGCTTTTCGTCGCTTCACGGCTCGACGAGGAATATGTTCGCAGTTGTACAGTGACTGTGGTACAAATTTCATCGGACGCGGAACTTAAGCGTATGATGGAACACGCCCAACACGATTGGAAAGAAATTGCTAACACCATAGCCGTTAAGGGCATAAAATGGAACTTCATTCCGCCCGCGTCCCCTAATTTTGGAGGTTAGTTTGGAGGCCTGGGAAGCAGGCGTAAAGTCCGTCAAGTATCATCTTAGGCGGATTGTGAAAGAGGAGAGGCTGACGTTCGAGGAACTCTGCACCTTGCTTACCCAAATTGAAGCATGCCTTAATTCTAGGCCACTATGTCCACTGTCAGACAATCCTGATGAGATCGAGAGCATAACCCTGGGACATTAATCCTAATCGGCGAAGCAATCAACGCTATACCCCAAGGAGATGTAGCAACCTACAAGGTAAACTACTTGGACCGCTGGAAACGCATTCAAACCGGTTAGACAAGATCGAAATACCGAAAAGGGGACCTGGTCATCGTTAAGGATGAACGCCTACCATCATCTCAATGGATGCTGGCACGTATTTTAGACGTTCACCCCGGGCCTGACAAATTAGTACGCGTAGTCACATTAAAAACTAAGACCGGAATACTTAAACGGCCAATGGCAAAGATTTGTTATTTACCGTCCAACACAGCCAATGAAAACGACACAGTAATCTAACAAGCTGACATCAGATCAACAACATTCGACACATACAACACATACAACACAATGAGCAAAACCTTAAACATGCAGTCCACTAAACAGTCTTATAAACTTCAAGAACACAACCAGGATAAATTCGCAACACGATTTTTTTTTTATTATTCAACACAACATACAATACAATATTGCTAATATCTACATACATTAATAGCTACCCCAAAATATTAAAATTCAACACAACTTTTTAATATATTACTCACTACTTTAAAAAAAAATCGCATTCAAATCAAATCAAAATGTAACCTTTTCGTTAAAACAACGAAAGGTACGATGCTTTACGTAACACAACACCAACCACCCAATCCGCAACAGCTGTTTCAAAAAGGCGCATGAACAGCTGATTGTCACCCATCAGAACAAAATCAAGAGCACACCCGTGGTAAAAGCAAACCACCGTACAAAAATTAACAGAAAACGCGTCGCGTATCAACGGACTCGTCCGCTTTCAATTTTGCACAATGGACTAGTGTACTATGCACACAAGCACACCCAATTGCGTAACACCGATAAAATTCAAAATAACACAAATAATTGTAAGAAATTTGCATATGCGTAAGGACAGCAGTCATACGAACAGGAAAAGGATAGAAGGACGATCGTAACATCGTCAAACCGAAAAATATAATCCGACAATGTTTATTCTCTTCATAGTTCATATGTGTTCTTAAATGTTGCATTGTGTTGTCTCATTTGTATTTTCATTCATAATCATGCATTCCTGTTTCATGTAATGGCAAAACAGAAAGGTAGTAGATTGGCGAAGACAATGCAAAACAACAGGGTGAACCAGTACCAACCGATGATTCTTCTGATTCTGACCAGCGTGTTGCGAACTCCGTTCACGGCCGGGGAAAATGTTAGCGATTCAAAACACAAAATTATTAAATCTATTTATACATATATTTAAGAACATTAATAATTATATCACGTTACATTAAGTAGCAAGATTGTAAAGAATACCGAATATACAACATTTGTTTCAATTTCATTTATTTTAACCTTATAGTATGAATGTAAAATGTATTTTTTCCCGCCAAATTGTTGTACATATAAAAGCAAAATCATAAAAAAGAAAAGTACACTCGGTAACGTACAGTCAAAATATATAGATCATTATAACGATTGAAGTTTGGTGTTTCATTTTCAATAGTAAAAAAATGTTGAATTTTTTATTCCAGAATCCGTGTGTGCTGAACAGTTGTTATTAGAATATTTCATAAGAATAATAATTTTCTATAATTTTTATTAAAATTAATATCAAATCAAGGTTTCGCATTTTTCTGTAGACTGGCAGGATCACCATGTAATGTTTAGAGCTTAATTAAAAGTCAACTTGTTCACTTGAAGGTTTCTTTATTACTTATCTCAATCTTTCTTATGCGGCAGTGTCGCTAGCTTAATAATATTGCCTACGCTCGCATTGAAGATCGAACATAAGACTACTCTCCTAAATACATCCACAATTCCTTGTTGGTCAGTGACGAGATTACCTTCTCAATTTCGAAGTGCTTTCTCCTCCTTTCTTCTGGACCTATACTCATCCCACGCTGCTCTGGTGACGCGTTGCATCGTTTCCTGTATGCTACATCTATTGCCTACTTGTTTTTTGCACACATTCATTATCATACCACTGATTTATTCTGAAGTGGTTGGTAGCCTAAGGTGTTTTCGGCCGCGTCCTTGATGGAAGCGCCGTACATGTTGTTGACGTCTGTGGTAGGCAATGGCATATTTGAGAGTTTTTCGTTTAGGCGCTCTCCGTAGTCTCTGACAGTTTCAGGTGTTGTTGGCAAAAGGGCGACAACAGACTAAATTTTTGACAACGAGTTGAGCAAGTGGAAATTATATTAAAATTTCTTTATTTCACTCAGTCGTTCACAGACCACGATAGTGCACGTGTTTCTACTTTTCCTTAGTAAATCATAATCAATATACGAATTTTATCCTTGGGAAAGTTATTTCACAAAATAAAGAACCTGTCCATAGCTTCTTACAGGTTCTCGATAATGACACTCAGCTGCGAAGGTCCTGGGAACTGGAAGAGTTGCCTTTCAACACTAAGGAAACTGCGGAAGAGAAAACTTCTGAAAAGAATAATATCAACACAATAACGAGATTGCCTGATGGTCGATATGAGGTATCGCAGCCATTTAAAGACAGATGTAAGCCTGGGTTTGGTGCCTCGAAGTTAGGTGCCTTACATAGGTTTCATCAACTGGAAGGAAGATTTCAGGAAAACCCCACACTACACAAGGAGAATTCCCAATGTTTAACGGAATGCAAGGAGCTTCGTCAGATGATAGACGTTGACGAAAAGAATACCTTACTGGATCCACCACACCATTTATTTATTCATCACCATGTATTCAATGCGTCAAGTACAACTACTAAGCTTCGTCGAAGTCCTGCATACTTCAAACGATTTATACGAAACTGCCGGGCACAAGCTGGAAAAAGATACAGAAGTCCATTAAAGGTAGGTGCAATCGGCAAAGGAATATCTGAAGTTCTTCAAGGAGACACTGCCGTGAAGAAGGTACGTTACCTAGAGCAATGGATCTGTCAATTGATGACCAACTACTTTTGCCGCAAGTGGAGCGAAGAATACCTGGCCAGGATGAAACAGCGCCCGAAGGGGACAAGACGGAAGCCGGGATCAAAACGCGGACACTTAATTCTCTTCAAGGACGAAAAACTACCGCCGTTGCAGTTGCGATTTGGACGAATCATTGGCGCACATCCCGGAAAAGACGGACTTGCTCGAGTGGTTACGAAACGAACCGAAACCGGAGAACTAAAACGATCAATTGGGAAAATCTGTTGAAATTAAATGCAAAATACTCAAACAACACAAAACAAGGATTTAGAACACTAAAATAACGATATACATATTTTTCTTTTATTCTTCCTTTATTTCTACACAACACAATACAAATAATTTTCACCCCGTTTTCTCTCCATCAATCATTGAAAATTTCTTTCTAAATAAATGTACACAAAATATAATGAAATTTCTTTCCACAACACAACATTTCAAACAACACAACACAACATTTAAACGAAACAACACACCATAAACAAACACTTTAAACAAATTCATATGAAAAATCAAAGACATTTCTTTTCTTTTAAAAAACAATTTATTAAATTAATAAAACATAATAATAGAAACTTATTTTGTCTGAACTATCCCTACACAGCACAACACACATACAGTCCACTCTAAACCACACAAAATCATTCATACCAGACAACGTTGCAGAGTTCCGAAATTCCAAAATGCCGACGGGAATTGGAGAATCAAAACCCCGACGGCATTTGAAGCTTCTTACTGAACACTACCAACGTTGTCCACTCAAAATACAACACAACATTTTACAGGTATCAATCAAAAAACAAAACATTTTAAAATTTAACAACACTTAAATATAACAATATATACGTTAAACTAATTTATAAATTACATTTGGCTTAAGAAGGAAATAATAATAATAAATTTGTAAATAATAAAGAAAACTTACAACAGATGAATGTTTACGTTGTGCGAATTCCAACAACAATTCAATAGCAAGGCGGATTCATGGTATTTTCTTAAGTCCGCTTTTACACGTCGCAAGTGTGTAATGCGCATGTTCTGGTTATTTTCTTTTGAACTGTCATTCAGTGTTGCGCACAATTTTACACGAAAGCCTTTCCCCTTCTTTGGTTTTTCATGTTATTTGACAGCTCTCTTTCATTTCATCTTTGGCACTGAAACACTGAGCGTTTCATAATTGAAAATGAGCCCGCTTGTTAATTCTTTGGTCCATTTCAGTTCATTCGCCATACTGAAATGTTGTGCTCGTAACAACAGCCAAAGAAATAATGAAGCAAATGCGAAAGAGAAAGAAGAAGGAGAAAAAGAAATGTCAAAAACTTGCAATGAAAATGCTACCCACATGCAGTGGGAATTTGGTTAATTGGGTATTTTTTGTTTCATTATCCCTCTCTTTTGCACTCATTTGAATCTTTCGAAACTTGCGTCGTGTAAAAGCGGAAAAATGTAGCCCTAAACGACGAGCATGCTCACCGAATATGCTCGTTTGCGTTATCCCCTACACGACGAACACATTTGGCGAGCATTCATTTCGTGTTGATTCTTTATACTGTGAACATGTGCGATAAAGAAGCGCAAGTGGTTGCGTTTATGGTGATTTATTTATTTACTGCTGCCATTATGTTTAATCCATGATATTCACTCGGCGGCGTTCACAGCAAAAGTGAGGTTTGCTCGCGAACATGGCCCTACACGGCGAACATCGAAGCCAACGAGCACGAAAAAATCGAAATTTTTCGCCAACAGCGAGTGACTCGCGAACCAGCCCCTACACGAGAAAAATATAGCGAGCACAATCAAACAAGTGATGAGTGGCAAAGAACGTCCCGTTATCCCCATTGTGGGAATAGTGGACGGCGCAACAACAACAGCGGTGATGAGTGAAAAAACTATGCATTTTAAACGGAGGAAAAAACTAAGCCGAACATCAAACATAGCAAAACGCCCCTCTCTTCGCACCTCTAAGGAAATGCTACCAAGTAGTGCAAAAGGGGGGGGGGGGGGGGCGCGGGGAGGTCAACGTCTGGAGCAGTAATAGCAGCGCAATAAGACAGACGTCATGAGTCGGATGATGAATCTTCATACGTCTCGGATAGAGGGGTCCGTTATAGAGACAATAACAGCTTTGCCTCATTGGCAACTTCTGAGTCGGAAGCCGAAGAGGAGGAATTAAATGCCATTAATAGCAGCATCTTGCAGCTTCAAAAAAAGGTGCTTGCTATTAAAGCTAAACAAATTGCCCGAAGGCAAAAGGAGCAAGAAGTTAATGCGAGCTCCCAACAGTAACAACAACAAAAACTGCATTAAAAAAATGTGCACCCAACACAAGCACAAATAGTGCAAAAGCAGCAGAAAAAGCTAAAATTGCAGTAACATGCAGCAACAAAAGCAACAACCGCAGCAGCAAAAACACAACCAAAAGCAGCAACAGCAGCAGAAAATGACAAAAGAAAACGTGCCTCCAACCAACACCTTCAACATTTAGGTCCAGAACACCAAGGACTTGTGTAAGTCGGCCATAGGTAAGAATTTTAGAATTAAAAGATTCGGCTTAGACAATCACGTCATCGCGTGCTTTAGGTCAGAGGACGGATTCTAACAAAAGCCAACTATCATGTGCTTTATGCCAGAGTTCGGGACACACCGCTAACTATCTGGGTTGTCCCAAGTTCCATCCGCTCAGTTTCAAACTCCAGCCGTCACGCCTCGAATTTCCTTCGCACAAATGGCGGCAGGTAGATGTAGAATGGTACAAAAAGCAACTGTTGCTTCCTTCCCAGCGCCAAGAGCACCTGAAGCTGCACCTGACATGCTATCTATCTTGCTCTCTATTCAAGGGCAGATGGCGCAGCTTCAGCGTCAAGTACAAGAACAGGCTAAGCGGGTGGATCAAATCTACGCGTTGCTGCCGGGTCTCACGCACCTCATGTCCTAATGGGTACGCACATGGTGGAGCAAACCCTGAAGGTCCTTATTATTCACTTATTAGGATCGAGCGAAGAGCTGCACTGTTTAAGTTGATGGAAGACCACGTTCCTGATGTGCTTTTCGCTAGCGAAACTAAGCTGACCGATAAGCACAATATAATAGTAGAAGAACAAATCGACCCAACTCTACACAAGGAGGTGCTGTCGCGATCTTTATTAGAAAAAAGTTTAAATTTAGAAAAATGTACAAGGTTATCTCGCATGGGTTCCGGGTGCTGGAGGCATGTGTCGTGCGCATCCCTCTCCGTAGCGAAAAGTGGTTGTTCACGGTCTCTGTCTACACGCCTGATGCTTTTCAATCCACGCTATTCATCTCAGAGCTCGATACTCTTTCGACTCCTTCGACTGGAATCGGAGGAGAATTATTTTTTAATGCCAATGCCAAACATAGAGATTGGGGAAATCATGTACCAAATACTAGAGAGAACCTACTACTCAATTTATGGGCCCAGCACAGTGCCATGTATAGACTTGGTTTGAAGACGACGGTCAGTCCGTCATTTTTTCTTCACCTTTTTTTGGTTATAAGAATTTCTTCTCGAATAAAGCTCCAACTTGTAAATATATCTTCAAATAAATCGTTTTTTCTTTAAATAATCCAGCAGCGTTGTGCGCTGTTAAAGAAACCAAAGTCAGGAAATCAAGAAAGCTTGCATTTTCTCAACAATGATCTCCTTACCGATTTTCGCATTGAAGTCCCCGAGTACAATTTTAACATCGTACTTCGGACAGGCTCCATCCAGGAGGTCAACAAATTCCTCCTTGGTGGGTTCTTCAGCCTTTTTAGTAGTGGCGTGAGCACATGTGAATCTGATGTTATAGAATCTTGCATTGACGCGGACGAAAGCCAGGCGATCACTGGTGGGCTCAAAACCGATTTGAGCCACTTTCCCACGACGAATCCGCATCCCAATATGTGTAACCTTTTGTGACAGCTGTTATAAATGTCGCAATCTGTTCTTTTTATCATTCCCGTTTCTATCCAGCGTGCTTCATGGATATAGTAATATCCGCCTATACTGCTTGATGATATTTTTATGTTATTGAGTTTCTCCTGGGGTGTCGAGTTTTTACGTGCCAAACCTCTCAAATCGTAGTTCTTCGCGCCGTGTTGTCTTTGATTAGAAAGTCGGCGTTTATCCGAGGCTGGATTGCATTCATTCATAACATTTGTTTTTTTTTGACGTGAGTGGGTCGTCCGCCCACAGCACAACCGCCGTTCTGGTCGGAGGGGTTGCGGCGTGCATTACTTCACTACCCAGCGGGTGCCGGTGTAGCTATCCAGTGACGCCACGAGAAGACTACATGCCAACTTGGATTGGACAGTGACAAGGATCGCTCTGGCCTTCGTCGGGTTGAAAGTAATTAGGAGCTTTACCCTGTATGCTCGCTTCCACGTTATAGTCATACCAAAACTGATTTTATTTTCATATCTAAAGTAATCATTAAAAAAGAGACAGTGTGAAGGGAACATTTAAAATATCCATCCACCACCAACGATACATTGACAGCGTTTGGTTTCATATCATTTATTCCGTTTTACGATCAATAAACAGATACTCAAGAAATCATTTCGCTTATATCCGAACCCAAAGTCGTAAAACAGTCAACTCTACTTCTCAAACATATTGTAATTGTGATTAATAAAACATGACTCCCCTTTCAATTTAAGACCATTATACTTAGTCACATTATCTTTATATTTCGAGTAAATTGTTATAAAAAAGAAAGTTGAAAAAACAATTATATTGCATTCTTAAGGTTAATAAAATAAATTAGTTTTCAAAGGCACATAGGTATGATAACGGTCGGTTATGTTGAAAAAACAAATAAAAATGTTTTTAATTCTTCACTTGTTACTGCCCTCAATTTGCCATATATGTTTAAGCAACGGTCCTAAATTTGTTAAATAAACCGTACAGCACCCGAAGAGTTGATTTTAGATCCATGTTTACCACATCTAATCAGAAATGTAAGAGGAATCTTATCCATTTGCAAATTTGATAAAAGGAATTACCTTCGGGCCTGGCTTTTGGTTTCGCAATGCCAACATCTTGCATAAGATCAAATGAAAACGCTACATTGTGTACCATTTGATCATCATCTCGTGGTGTTAAATGAAACTCGTAAAGCGGCACAAAAAAACCTCCTAGTAATCCCATTAGAAGGCACAAATATACACCATCTCGAAAATCAGTGCCCAAATCGTTGACTTCAAAATTCAATTTAGATAAATGTTTGTTCACAAATGTGATTAATGATTTCTTAACGACAGCCAACTTCTCTGGTGCTGAATCAAAGAGTGTATCAAAAGCATCCTTTTCGCAACGCATACCAACGTCGTCGTATTCGGAAGTGAGTTGTTCTTGGAATTTTCTGTAAAACAATTTACAAAACCACTAAATCAGAAAATATGTTCGATGTGACCGACTTACTGTGCATTCAGAACACCACCATTTTTCTGGGCTATAACAACAGTGATGAAAATATTCTCTGGCAAGCGAATGGGCGCACGGAAATGACGAACCAATGCTACTAATAAATGCAAAATCGCAACGATATTTTTTGAATGAACACTTTCAACGGACCATTTTGGGATTTTTTGGTGAAAGCCAAGAGTCTAAAAGTATGCAAAAGTATGGAAATAAATTAAAAATCAAAAAGTTATTTATATCTAATATCAACATGATTGACTGCTCTCAAAACTATGCTTAGTTTCTGACGTTGGCCTTCTTCTGATTGAGTTACTTCCAACACATCAAGTTTCTTGCCAGTTAATTTCTCCCACAATTTATGAAGAACCTAGAAATGAATCCAAAAAAAAATATTAGAGTGGTATACAAAATTAGAAAATAATTATTTATTCGTGATTATCGATAAATGATCTATTGTAGTTTTCGAGAGACAAGCTTAACGGTAGATGCAATCACATAAATGGTACTGATTGCTAAAAGAAGAAAGAACTGAAACATCGTAGTAAGGTAAAATGTATAAATTAACGATATCTTATGAAGCAATGTAATTTCTCAAGATTAAATCATTCTTCACGCAACAAAATAATTATAAGCACTAAAACATTACTTTTTTCCTTTACAAGTAAACAGAAACCGATACTTATTGTTTGAAATAGTGGGCTCGTGATCGTATGATCACTATTATATTATATATCCGCTTTTATATTAGAATTCATGTTAAATAAAGCGTTCGATTGTTGTTTAGAGAGAGTTTTTAATAAAAGGTCGTGAAGACACCTTCGACGTTTTTTTGTTTCACTTGACTTGTTGAATTACAATTTTCAGAATTAGTGCATATTTTATTTAAGTGTAAATTTTTGTTAAGTTTTAAATGTTCAACTAGAAAACATCTTCCAAGAATTTAACCAATTTATTGTATGAAAGTGGCAACATTTACTACTCTGAAAAACATTTTGTGATCTATGAAAATGCGACTGGTGGCACTAAGGCGGTGTTAAAATTGTGAATAGAGAAAGCAGTCTAAGGCTATACACAGAAAGATTTTTAGAAGCTATTCAGGAATTTATGCCCGAATGTAGGGGAAACAAGACAACGACTGCCGATGAGCACGAATCTGAGTTTAAACGTGTGGTGACAAAGGCGGATATATTCAGTAATTTAATGGAAGGCAAAAACGTACAACTGTTATCTGTTATCTATGCATTAAAGGGATCTCTGATATAGAAGTCAACTAGAATATACTCCTACAACGCCAACATCAAGAATCTTAAGCACGCTTTAAAAAATTTATGAAAAATTCAAAAGCAACATTCGTGACAGTTTATCAGTTTACGCTAGCGCATCTCAGGTGAATAACCGCAACAAATATCAAAATAACCTGATTTCAATAAAGTTTGTTCAGAGGATAGTCAATTTAAAATTAGGATAGTTTTGTCCAAAGATGTCCCATTTCTTTCCCCACACAAACGTTACCATATTCACATAAAATTGAATTGGAAAAAATTTTTGAAGATCTAATTCGGAAGTGAATAATACAAGAATCTCGTTCACAATACGCTTCACCTATCGTACTTGTTGGAAAAAAAATAAAGAGTTCAGACTCAATAAAATTAGTCTGCGTGATAATTATCTGCAACCTGTGATTGAGGATAATATTGATTGACATAAAAACAATAACTATTTTACAACATTAGACTTAAAGAGGGGACACGTTCCTCTCGAAGAGGATTCGGTAATATACACCTCATTTGCAATCTCGATCTGTCAGTATGAGTTCAAAAGAATGCCGTATGGGAGAAAAAAACCTTCGTTCTGTTTTCAAGCACTATATGAAGAATTTTCTGGGTTAAAAAAAATAAATTCTCACATGTTTGGATGTTTCAACTGAAACAATCGAAGGACATTTAGATACCCTTCAACAAGTCATCAATATCATTGTTAATAAAGGTTTGCACCTCAGGTTGGACAATTGTCTTTTCCTACAAAATTAAATCACATATTTGGGATATATAGGCAGAATAACAGAAGCTGGCGTTAGCCCGAATGATATGAAAAGATATGAAAACTTTTCCACTGACACCACAAACTTTTTAGGACTTTGTTCCTATTTTAGGAAATTTATCCATAAATTTGCAAACATTGCATTGGAGCTACTAAGAAAAGATATTCTATTAGTCATTAGTTTTTGACTTCAGCGAAATCGAAGTTCTTAAATCATTGAAAAGCACATTGATTTCAGAACAGGTTTTATCAATATACAACCCGCATAATACTACAGATCTGCATTTTGATGCGAAGACTCTGGGGTTTGGGGCAATGATGCCACAAAAGCAACGCCTGGGAAATTCTTTCCCGTGTTTTGTTTTTCTAGACGTTTCAATATGGTATAATACTTTCTTGGAATAACTTTCAAGGTCGTACAATCATACGATTATACTGTCGAACATTGGAAAAGTGTCCGAATGTCCCATCTAGATTCACTAAGTAGATCTTTTAATATACTGCATTTTTTTTAAGAACTTAACACACACCCACACAAGTGGGTATGAATACACTTACAATGCCTCAGCAGGTGTTGCGTTAAATTGACAAATCCTTTGAATTCATTTTAGCAGCTGCACAAAGATTATTTCAATTGCTGCGGAACTAAGCATGTCTGAAAATCCACACTGTGAAATGGTCGATGGGTTAATACATATGTATGTCGGAAAACGAAGGAAAAAATTATTCCATCACACCTGTCCGGAATTTATTGGTTTCCCAACATGAAGGACAAGATAAGAACTTTTACAAAAGGATGCCTAAAATACATTTATTTCTCTCCCGAGTCAGAGAAAACAGAAGGAATCGTACACATTTTTCCACCTCCTGGTCCAAAAAGAAAACATATTTTAGTAAATAGCTGATGGTTTTCCCAAGTTTAACAAGTTATATTTGGCTAGCAGCATAAAAGCAATATCTTGCTTAAAAACATATTTTGTAAATTTGCGTCACCTCCAAAAAGTTTACAGAGTTTTTGCATGATAATAATATTATTCAGCATATCAAGGTGGCAACCCACTCACACAATCCCAAAACCCACACTAGCGGAAGAGTGTGAACCTTTTACCACTGGTGATTGGGACACCAATTTAGACAAAATTGAATTTGCTATCAATAACAGCATGGACCGAAGCACTGGCTTTACCCCGAACACCCTGCTATTTGGTTGAAATAAAAAAGGAAGGTTTTGTGATAAGATCAAGGAATTTCTCGCTAATAACCTAGAATCTGCAGCAATAAATATTGAAATGGGTACGACTACACTTATGATACCAAAGCATGTGTTAAGTTTTTCGGAAAATTTGTCAGAAAGAGAAAGAAATATGTTTGGGCTCAGTGGTTATTTCCCTGCATGGGTGGTGGCATTCAATTAAAATTATTAGTCTAAATTGACTTGATGTTGTATTTAGGCAATCTTTCATCTCACAAGATTTTAGTTGCCTGAAAAAGTCTTTCGGTCACGGCTGGTGTTGAACCCCGAATCGTCCGAAGTGAAGCCAATACACTACCACTTGAGCCACGGCCACCCACTAGCGGAGGCCCTAGATTGCAGTAAAGCAGATGTTACCGCCATCCAAGAAATGCGATGGGATGAGTCGGGCAAAAAGAGGATGAGAAATTGCGACATCTGCTACGGCGATATCAACGGCAAAAGCAGCGCCTATTTGGATGCGGATTCGTTGTTAGAGGCAGACTTAGGCAAGAAGTCTTGAGTTTCCAGCATGTTAACGAAAGCTTCGTAACAATCCGTATTAAAGCTAAATTTGCCAAAATTAGCCTTATACGCGCACACGCCCCCACAGACGAGAAAGATGACGAAAGATAGCTTCTACGAGCTCATGAGCAAGTCTTACGAGCAGTGTCCTAGTTATGACATTAAAATTGTCCTCAGTCTCCGTCTAGCATTCGTTGCATTAACATCGTTTCCCTAGCCTGTGACTTTTCTCTTCAAGTGCATTATCTAACCTCTTTAACCGGTTGTTTTCGCCTTTCTCTTTTCATATAATCACTTTTTCCTACTCCCACGCGTGTGCTACTTTCTATTTAATATAGTGTTTGCCCAATCCCACAAAGCCCATCCCGAAGGGCTAAAATGAATGGGAATAGATTCAAGGGGTTATCTGCGGATACACCTCTTAACTCACCGCCCCTTCACTCTCCTCCCCACAAACGATCAAAAAGGATTGCTAACTTCGAAGAGTTCCCCCAACTTCCTCCCCGAACCAATTGCAAAAACCCCAAATTTGTCCTTATTTCATCTACTGATGAAAATAAACCACTCTCTAGGGTAAGTATCTTTGTTCTGAAGAAAGCAATAGATGCTATTAGTAAAGAGTACGAAAATGTCTCCCAACTTCGCGACGGGAGCATACTTATTCTTGCAAAAAGCAAAACTGTTGCAGAAAAATTTATAAAGATGTCTAACATAGTAAACCAATGTCCTGTTAAAGTTAAATATCACGATCGCCTCAACTCTAGCAAAGGAATCGTATTTGCACCTTATCTTATCAATGTTCCGGAGTCAGATATTATCTCGGAAATGGCCATACAAGGTGTTACTGAGGTATACAAATTTACTAAAAACGTTGACGGCAAGAATCGTCCGACCGGCCTCATGATCTTTACATTTGATCTGTACCAACCCCCAACTTCGATCGAAATCGGTTTTTACAGAGAAAAAGTAAAGGAATACATTCCTAATCCTATGAGGTGTCGCAAGTGCCAGATTCTTGGGCACACCATCAAAAGGTGCACCAAAGAAGAAATTTGTGCCACATGCAACCTCCAAGCACATGAAAATGCTCCCGCCACTTGTACACGTGTCATGTGTGCAAATTGCCCACCAACTGCAGAACCACATCCGTCCTCTTCTATTCAATGCCCCAAATACATTAAAAACAAAGAAATTCTAACAATTAAGACGAGAAACAAATGCAGCATGGCTGAAGCGAGACGCCTATATAACCTTAGCAAACCAACTGAAACAAGCTTTAATTATATACCCTACAATGTTAAAGCAAAAACAGGCAACAACCTTTCCACAGATAATGCCATTTCACGAGAAAACTCAAAAACAACTCCACATAACTCTCTTTCATACTCACAAGTTTCCACCTCTCCACATTTACAAACACCCACCTCTTCTCTTTCTAACTCTAAAACAACTCCACATAATTCTCTTTCTTACTCACAAGCTTCTTCTCCAAATTTACAACCACTCACCCCTTCTCTTTCTAACACATCACAACAACTTCCAATCAATAAAAAACAATCGTGTGCTACTACTCAAACTGCTACAAACCTACATCAAAACAAAGAAATCACACATCAAACTCCAAAAAAAAACCAAAAAAATCCAAAAAATGATAATCTATTCAAAAAAATTAACTGCTCTTACTCTGAATCAGAAGATGCTAATGTCTCTTCACCAATTTCAGCTATTACTAAATCTCCAATAGAAGAAAATAAATACGAGTATTATGTGCCTCAAAACCGTAAACATGATGAAAAACAACCAAACAAATAATCAAAAACTACCTGTAACCCCTGGCCCCGCTGCCCATTGGCGGAGGCGCCCGGACAGTTATTGTTGTCCGAGCACCTCAACCACCGAACAGCAAGGTTATATTGTCAACGCCAACATAAAATCACCTAACCCACCTTTTCTAGAACCAAACTCAGCATCTAACAAAACTATCACAAACAACAATCTTCCGCCAGTTATCCAAGACCTCGATGTCCTGGTTCAACAACAGTCTAGCTCATGTGCAAGCTTGCTTGCCCCGACTGCCAAACATCGAGATCATCACATCCTACCTCTAATCTCTAACCAAAAGAACTTCACACAGTGTTCACATCGAAACGCTGTGCTGAGATTCGCCCACACTCAGGATAAAGCTGAACTTAAGATTCTCCAGTGGAATCTGAAAGGTTACGTAAACAATTACGATGAACTTAATATCCTCCTAAAAGAAATCAAACCCTCTGTCATATGCCTACAAGAGACCCACTCCCCTTTTAACGCAACGCCGATTCCGCCTAAGACATTCAAAGGCTATTTCAAAAATCTCCCTTCAAATACGTCAGCAAAACAAGGTGTTTCAATTTTAGTAAAAGATGATATACACCATAGGGTAATTCCTATCACTTCAACTATAGCTTGTTCCGCCATAGAAATAACCATTCCAATAAAAATCTGTATAGTCTCCTTTTACATTCATCCTCAACAATTATTTTCTAAAAACGACTTTGATTTCATACTAAGCCAACTCCCCCGCCCAGTGATCTTAGCTGGAGATGTTAACTCATGGAATATCCTCTGGGGGTCACCCAACTCGAATCACAGGGGGAAAATAATTGAAAACTCTCTTCTAGACTCCAATCTCTCCATCTTGAACGACGGCTCGCCAACCCATCTCTCCACGCATAACACCCTCACCCATATTGACATAACCTGCTCTTCACCCGAACTTCTTCCTAAAATACATTGGCAAACAATAGATGATCTTCACAATAGCGACCACTTTCCAATAGTCACAACTATTAAACTCAATCACTATATCAGTCACTCCACCCCTAGCCCAAAATTTAAAACTGATTCAGCAAACTGGCCAGTTTTCAAAGCTCATGCTTCACAAAACCTGTTGTATAAAACCCCTACAACAAATACAAATAAAGAAGCTGCAACTATATTAAAGGCAATTAGATCTGCTGCAAACGTTTCGATCCCGCAAACACACCCAAAACAATCCCAAAGAACAACCCCTTGGTGGAACGCGGACCTAGCTGAGCTCCGAAAAATCAAAATGGTATCTTGGAAAATTTTCAAAAAAAATAGAAACCAAACCAATCTAGTAGCTTTCAAAAAAGCGAATGCTAGGTTCCGAAGACAGCTCAAAATAGCCAAATCTAAAAGTTTTGAAGATTTTACAACTTCCATTAATCCCAACACCCCACCAAGCAAAGTTTGGAACAGTATTCGATGCCTAATAGGAAATCCAACCTCACTCACAATAAGCTCCATTAAAACTCCTTATGGTCCACTTTCAAATCCATCTGAAATAGGAAACTTTATCTCACAAAGTTGGTCAAAGTACTCAGGCGATTATACCTTCTCAAACGAGTTTAGAAATCTGAAAAAAGACTCCGTATCCTGTCCTACTCCTTCCCAAGGAACCAATTATAACGCTCTTGTCATTGAGCGTGATATCTCAATTACTGAGCTCGAATCGTGTCTAGCGAAACTTAAAGGCAAAACCCCCAGTCGGGATAGAATATCATACCCTATGATTATAAATCTTCCAGATAACGTAAAGCTCCGAATCCTCAACCTCTATAACAATATCTTAAATACAAGTGTTATACCTCAAATCTGGAAAACAGCCTCCATACTTCCTATCCCTAAGCCCGGTAAAGACAAACAAACGCCAGAGGGCTATCGTCCGATTTCACTCTTACCATGCCTTGCAAAAGTACTTGAAAAAATAGTTGCCAAACGAATATTCTGGTATGCTGAGACTAATAATCTTCTTAGTCCAAACCAAGTAGCGTTTAAACCGAACCGAGGGTGTACGGATGCTCTTCTTTATATTGATGACCAAATCTCCAGAGCCTTGAGTTCTAAAAACCATGTGTCGATTCTCACTTTAGATTTCGAAAGGGCATTCGACAGGATAGGCATTCATGTTATATTAAATAAACTTAAGGAATGGGGTTTTGGCCCCAAAATTTTCAGCTACGTGAAATCATTCCTAAGTAATAGAAACTTCTACATAAGGTGTAATGGTTCCTACTCCTCCCCACATAGACTTGACAATGGTATTCCCCAGGGTTCACCATTGTCAGTTGTATTGTTCTCAATTGCCTTTCAAAACATCTGCGAAATCCTATCCAAACACAAATTCTTAAACTACTGCGTCTACGCAGACGATGTTTATATTCTGTGTAAAAGACAACAAATAAACGATATTCAAAATATTCTTACCAACGCAATTAAAGACATTTTGGAATGGGGAATCACCTCAGGTTCCAAGCTTTCATTATCAAAATGTAAAGTGCTGCACGTATGCCGTAAGCATCTATGTACACCCCTTAACTTAAGTATAAATAATGTACAAATACAAAATGTTAACAATTTAAAAATCTTAGGACTAATATTCAATAGAAGATACAACTGGCGAGACCATTGTTTAGATCTTAAAAAGTCTCTGGCTGCAAGGGCAAACATTGTTAAATATTTATCAAGTAAAAAAAGTAGCGTACACGTAAATTCACTTTGTTATATTACTAAATCACTTATTTTAAGCAAAATAGATTACGGCATTTTCATATATGGCAATTCTCCTAAAACGACACTCGGAATCATAAAACCAATTTATCACCAAGCAGCAAGATGTAGTGTTGGCGCCTTTCGCACCACTCCTATCAAAAATATCCTGGCAGAGGCTGGCCTACCGACTATTGAGGAACGAAGAGATAAAATAACGCACAAACTCTACGCCAAACTGATTTTCTCGTATAATTCGCCAATCGACAAAGAAGTAAACCTCACAATGGATCGTAAAAGGAAATACAAGATCCCACCAGCCCTCTTGACAATTCTACAATCTGGCAATGACGAATTTCCGAAAAAAGAGCTATTTAAAATAATAAAGCCAACTTCTTTGGAACCCTCTTGGCTAATAGATTCAACCTCTTTTATAATGGACCTTGCATCGTATGGAAAACCCAATACAAGTGATTTCATATATCGAAAGCTATATCAAAGCATCTCATCCGATTTCAAGGCCAACAATTGGAATCTTATGTTTACTGACGGATCAAAGACCTGTAATAACACATCTTTTGCTATCGTTAATGATGATGGCAGTACAATTCGACTTGGGATACTTCCACAAATAGCATCCATTTTCACCGCCGAAGCTTTCGCCATTCTTCTTGCGATAAAAGAGGCCACAAAAATTGGCACAAAGCGAATCATCTGCACAGACAGCCTCTCTACTACCAAAGCTATTGCAAATACCAATAATGACACTAATGTCATCAACAACATCCGGCACTTATTAATCAAGTCAACTCACTTCATAAAGCTGATGTGGATTCCAGGACATGTGGGTATCCCAGGAAATGAGCGGGCGGATGAAGCTGCCAACCTCGCACTGAAATCACCACTTTACCTCTACAACTTCTACACTAAAAATGACCTTGTTAAATATCGTATGGAAAAAGTTGCAAGTGTCGAACAAAATGATTGGCTCCTGTATCAGCACCACTACGCTAAAGTTAACCCAACAAAGACTCCACCCATCTACCCTACAAACATATCAAAAATTAAAATCACCAATTTCATCCGACTACGACTTGGCCATATCTCTGCCACCCATCTCTACATCCTTAAAAAAGAATCCCCTCCCACTTGTCCTACCTGCCACACTACTCTTAATCTTCAACACCTACTCTACAACTGCGACAAAACTAAACCATCCATCATCAATTTACTAACAGGAAACGACATCATCGAAACTTTAAAATATCCGAAAAAATCTAACATACAGAAAATCAATGCCATATTTTTTAAAACAGACATTAATATATAAGTCACTTTAGCTTTCTATATTATAATTTTAAACTAGTTTAAGTATCTTTGAGCGTAAGGCCATTGCAGCTTCTAGCTCCTCTCTCATAGCATTAACTTGTAATTTATTACTTGTTTAATAAAGATATAATAATAATAATAATAAAATTGTCCTCGGCGACTTTAATGCAAAACTAGGAAAGTGGGCATCTTTGGTAGTACTCTCGGAAAGTATCGCCTGTACGATACCACCTCCGATAAGGGATTCAGGCTAATCTACTTTGCGGCGGGGTAAAGCATTGCCATAGCTAGCTCGCGGTTTCCGAATCTCGTTATTGACAAGAGGACTTGGAACGGTCAAGGTTGTAACCAAGGTACGGTTACGGATATCCCGAACATCGCAAAGATACACTAATACTGTGAGGAAGTTTGACGTCGGACGGCTACTAACGCAAGAGATCGCCAATTCCGTTTCCTATCAAGTCTCTCTTAATCTCTTAAGAGGTTGTAGCAATGTCAACGCACCATAAGACTTACCAAACGTAAACGTACATAAAACGTAAGCGCAGTATAAAACATACGAAACAGTTAATAAATAGAAAACAAGATAAACGGGTGAGAAGGAGAAGCGAGGCCAAGTATATTCCTTAGCACTTAGCAACCGGCTGCCTACGGACGAGCACCTCAATAAAAGAATTATATTATTTTATATGAAGTGAAAGGAATAAACGTATCTATTAAAAAAAGTAATAAATTCACATGTATCTTATCTAATCCGGCACAAGGTCCTATGCCACCAGCATCAAGTATCAAAGACCAGTGGCAACATTGCCAAAAGGCCATCAGAGATGCCGCCTCTGAAGTACTGGGGTTCACTCGGCTACCACAACGAAACCTCTGGTTTGACGACGATTGCCGGAAAGCACATGCAGCTAAGCAAAATGCGTAGAAAGCGGCGCTGCATAGAAGGACTATAGCTGATCGCGAGCTCTACGAAAAGAGAGACGAATACCGGTTTCTCAGGAGAAAAAAGAAGGAGAGATGCTACTCCAAGAATGATATTCAGAAGTTTTACCAAAAGGTAAAACCAAAAATTAATTAATGAATGAACAAGGAAACATAGCCGTAGAGTTGCAGTCGATGCTGAGGATTTGGAAAGAGCATTTCTGTAGACTGCATAACGGCGATGTAGACCAACAATTCCATCCACCCGCCCTGGATGAAGTGAAGATGGACATATATTAGCTTAAGTAAAACAAAGCTGCTGGAGCGGACGGTCTCACTGAGTTTTGTAAAGAACTCACCGAGACCTTTGATGTTAAAAAAGGGTTTAGAAAAGACAACACGCTATCATGAAATTTTTTTAACATCATTCCAACACAAGAGGCACAATCTTTCTAAAGTCTGTCCAATTACTCCCATACGCCGTTGATATTGAAATAATAGGAAGAAAGCAGTATGCTGTCGGTGGCACTTTCGCAAGTATTGTGACAGAAATAGCGAAGGTGGGTTTAACGATCAACGAGGCAAGACCAAGTGTATACTGTCAACCAGAAAGGTCACCCAACACTGACGTCTCGGACAGAACGTCACCCTCGACAGATATAACTTTGAGGTAGTTAAGGCTCCACAATCAATTCAGAAAACGACACCACTGCTGAGATCAAACGAAGAATAACTCTTGCCAATCGCTACTTCTTTAGGCTAAGAAGGCAATTGACTAGCAAAGCTCTCGACTCGAACAACAAAAGTAATATAAGACCTTAATAATTCCAGTCCTGCTCTATGGCAGAGAGGTATGAACTTTATCAAATTGGATGAGGGTAATCTTAGCTGCTTTGAGCGGAAAATTCGTTGGGTGATTTTCGGTCCCTTGTGTATAGACGGTGAGTGAAGGATGACATAAAACGCTGAACTGCACAGGCTGAACAGCGACATTGACTTTGTCACAAGAGTGAAGGTCCAACAATAGAGGTGGCTGAGTCATGTAGAGCTGATGGACAATAATTCTCCAACCCAAAAAGTTTCCAAATCCGCCCCCAAAGGACAGCGCAGTAAAGAGAAACCCGACGCAATACCCAGTAGAGGACCTCTACGAACTTAGCGCGCGAAATTGGAAGCAGCTTGTTGGTTGCAGCCCAGGTTTTTAACGCCACCATAAGTAAGTAAGTAAGTACGAGTATTTGTGTAGTGTTAAAATTATTCACCAAAAATATAAGAATTTAATGGTAAATGTTAGGGATAAGGCTCAGGAAAACATAAATATTGTCACAATGCCATAAATAAAAACATTACTAGCCAAGTATGGAGGACATTATGAGGTTAAAAAGCCTGGACAATGCCTGAGTGCATGTAACAACCGTTGGATAGCGGGTTGCGAGTGTGAATTTTGTTGGTGCACAGTATCATTTTGTTGTAGGGCATAATACCTACAACAATTTGATTCGGTAAACCAACTTCAGAATTTTTCATTTCGCAGCCTTGCTTAGCATCGTCGGTGTTTGTGTTTTTTGTGTTTGTTTGTGGTTATGACTCCGAAATTCAGGGTTGTCGTAGCTAATATACGTGTAATAAAAAGTAATCACTTTTCTTCGTATATCCACATCTGCAAATAAAGCCCAGCTGTTTTACCACTTAGCGCTGTACAGGCAGATCCCCGCCCAAGGCTTTGCTTACCAAACTCCACCACAATGTAATCCCTGTTCCAATCCGGAATTCAATTTCATGTGGTTAAAATTTCATCCCCGCAAGCAAATTATCTACTACTGCCTTATTTACAGAAGCCCCAAACTGGACAGCGATTCGACCTCTAACGAGTTCGATGCGCTGTCTGACTCCATACAAAGAATTGTATTCCTGTACCCTCATACTGAAATCGTTATTACGGGCGATTCCAATATACACATTTCTGGACGGCTTCGACATTCTGGACAGACAACACTCGAAGGACATTGTGTTGCGATCTTCGCTGCAGAAAATACCTTTTAAATAAGCCCACACGAATACCAAACGTTAATAGTCATACCGCTAACTCCCTGGACTTGTTTTCAACTTCTCACTCTGATTAGTACACTGTTGATATGTTTTACCCTCTAGCCTCGTCGGACCATTGCGTCATATCAGCTAATTTATCCTACATCGACCACACAGTTATAGAAAAAGTTACTAAAAGAACCGTATGGCAATACGAGAAAGCCAATTGGAGCGGACTTAAAAGCTTCTTTAGGAATTTTAACTGGTCGTTATGTTTCCTCGGTAACGACGTGGTTGTCCCTGCTGATATGATCACATACACTATTCTCTTTGGGATGATATCCTCTATCCCTCATCGGATGAAGAGTATCAAATCAGGAAAAAAAGGCGTGGTACGACCCAAGCTGTAAAGAGGCTGTCAGGGTTAGAGAAATGTTTTTTCTATTCTACAAGGCCAACCCGATAGAGGAAAACCAAAAAAACTGGCTCAAACGAGCCAGGAACGCGGCAAAAAATAGTACAATGTAGTAACAATTTTTGGTCGTTGGTCAAAAACATTAGAAATTCTGCCTCGTCCTCCATTCCAGTTGTCAGCTCTTTGGAAAAGGCCAATCTGTTTGCTGAACACTTTGCTGCCAGATCAACACTTCCAGATTGTGCTTTGTCCCCGCCTACATTTAAGTGCATCGAAACTTAAATGGGACGAATCCACTTCGCATTTGTACAGTTGCAAAAGTACTTAAAGATTTTAATATACATAAACCGCTGGTATCTCCCTCCTTGGTATACCTCCTCTTCAATTCTACTCTTTAGGATTCTTTTCAAACAGATGGAAAACAGCATTTTTCCAGCCTGTTCCTAAAAAAGGCGAATCTTCTTCTCTCCCCTGCCATAGACCTATTGCACTTACGTCTTTTCTGTCCAAGGTCACGGAAAAGCTAATAAACCGTCAACTCATGAAACATTTCGAAACGCGAAAACTTCTCAATTATTTTTAGTTTAAATTGAGATATTAAATCGCCAAACTTACTCAAGCATAATTTAGAATCAGAAGACATTTAAAGTCAGAGAAGGTGCACATTGGGGATATTTATTGTTAACACTCCATTTCGCAACACACAATTATGATGTTTGCTGGCTTCTGAACCACATTAAGGAACTTACTCAAATGGGTCAGATATTAAGGCAGATTAAGTAGGAAAGAGAGACGCACGGCAATTTCAAAATTTCGAAATAAACTACTGCATGTACTTCAACAATTAGGGTGCAATAAATTTTATGTTAGCAATAGCAAATGGAAAAGGTAAGGCTGCGTTCGTTAGAATGCTGTCTACGATTTAAAAAGCAATATTTTCAGTACAAGAACTTAAGACTTAAGACTATTCTACCTTTAACTTCAAACCTAACCCGTGGATATCTTTATCTACACTATTTAGTCGATACTCACATGTTACGCCGAGAAGATATTTTTATTGCTTTCGCTTTAACAGAGAGGATTTCAAACATGAAGAGTAAAGGAGGAGTCTCTGGGAGGAGATTAAGTAAGCTAGAAAACAAACAGGCAAACGATACTAAGATTTCATTCGTTGCACATTCTATCATCCGCAATTATTTGTCTGTTCAAAATATAACAAAGTCTTCTTTGCTTATCGTAATATAATTCTAACTCATATAGATTGGGGTTACAAAATCGTTCAACTTTGCACGATTATTTTCTAATATAACACAATTTTTTTTGCTTTAGAAAATCACTTGATCTGAATTGTCCTGATCGCAATTCCCTTGACTATGAATGATTGAGGTTGAGTTTTATTTGGGGTAACACCCAAAGGAATAGTGATATAAAATACATTTTCCAGCTATTGCAAATTTCATAGTCGTTGTTCAACGAACGTCGATCTGCGTCTTCTATATCTTTCAGAGAATAGATCTGCTACATGGCCGACCAGGAGCAAACACTGACAAAATAAGAAGAAGCAAAAATGTATCCTTATGAAGTACAAATAGCTGTTGGATATCTAAATATATCCAATAATAGAACTTAATAAACAAACTGAATCTATAATTTATGAGGATCTAGCGCTAATTTTACAAGTTATTACTTTGGTAATTAAACCTAAGTAAGGTTAGTATAAACAGCCTTATCTTCGACAGTGCAAGGTAAATATCTTTCTGCTAGATTAGGCAAGTTTTTAATATCATCATTATAAATCCGAAAAAAAAACACGAAAAACTCAATTGGTATGTGTATAGCTTTCCCTCTCAAAAACCTTGAAATTACAACTCTCTTAACAGTTAAACAAGGACAATTTGTATCTCAATTCAAGCGGGATTCCATGTAGCTTTATTATAGAGGTCCGATTTGCGATAGAATATGATCATGTTGCACAGCATACAGTTTTTGACTTTTCCAGTATCCTCTGTAATAAGCTCTCTAACTGATTTAATATATTTTGTAGCACGATAGTTTAACTTATTCTGTCAGCGAAGTGAAAAATAGAATTACGAGAGTAAGCCAGCAAGTAACCGACTTAACATTATACAACAGGTATGCTAAGGAGATTACTGGCTGGAAAGTGCTATCGGAGATCTCCATCTCAGACCATATATAAATCGAATTCAGAATCGGATGCGAGGTCTCGACCTTGTTGATGAAGGTGAATCCGCATAAAACCAACTGGACACGATTTAAGGAGGAGCTCGACAAGTACAATAGTGCTCCTCCTAACAAAAGCTAGAAGAAGCTGTTCAGAACCTGACCGGTACACTCACCAAGTGATTCGAAATGGTATGTCCAGCTGGTAATCAATCCTGCAGATCGTCCCTTGGTGGAACGCAGACCTGCAGCGTCTTCGTAAAGAATCCAGAAAACTTCTAAACAGATCTCTTAAGACTAATTTGGAGGAAGATTGGAATCTTTACAGATCGAAGAAAAAAGAATTTAAGAGGCTTATTCGGATTTCGAAGAGCGCCTCTTACAAGGTTTTTTTTTGGGAAAAGATCGAAACTATCTGTGAAACCAGTAAGCTGGTCAAAGTCCTCTAAAGAGGATGATCAACCAGGCTGGAACCGCTCAGAAAATCTGACGGTACCTATATTGAATGGAAAGCAGAGACTCTCCGTCTCATGCTTCAGTCTCACTTTCCAGGTAACCTAATCGGAACCAGCTCTCAATTAGTTGTCAGCAAAGCAATATATTGGATTAGAAGTAGCAGACAAGAGATCATTGATGAAAAATAAAAAGAGTGTCGGAGACAGAACGGAGGCCTGGGGCACACCAACATTTATTTTGTGAATATCAGACTTTAAACCATCCAAGACAACTGGAATTGAAAGTTCCGAAAGGTAGTTTCTAATTGATTGAAGAAGAGAGTCGTCGATAAGAAAAACACGCATTTTCGACAAAAGAGCCCAATGCCAAACTCTGTCAAATGCCTTAGAAATACCAAGTACAACTATCTTGCTTTCGTCAGATTGATGTACGCTTTGAATCCACTTTTCGGTGAGCCATGCCATCAAATCTCCAGTAGACCTGTTGAGCACATCAACGGCGTACTTATCAGGGTGGGAAGTTAAAAACAAGTTCAGGGTATTGGCGGTATGATTATCAACGTCTGGTATTCGCGTGGACTGTTGTTTTCCGCAGCGAAGATCTCAATACACCATCCTTCGGGTTTTGTCTGTCCAGAATGTCGAAGCGACCCAGAATTGTGTATATTGAAATCGCCCGTAATAACGATTCCATTATGAGGATACAGGGATACAATTCTTTGAATGGAGTCAGACAGTACAACAAACTCGTTAAAGGGCGAATTGCTGTCCAGTTTGGGGCTTCTGTAAAAAAAGCAATAGTGGATAATTTGCTACGGATATGCAATTTTAACCATATGAAATTGAATTCCGGATTGGAACCGGGTGGAGTTTGATAAGCTACATCGCTACGTAAGTAAATGCCGAGACCGCGGTGAGAAAAGAATAGCGGCACTCAGAGTGATCTGAAAGGTGTGGGCGGGGTCTACCTGTGTTTCACTAAGTGCCAAAACAACTGGTCTGAATTTGCAGACGTGGACGTACGCAGAAAAGTGATTACTTTTTTAGCCCGCGTATATTTGCTATGTTCACTATAAATTCCCGAGTCATTACAATTTAACAAATAGAAAAGAGACAAACACCGACGTTGTTAAGCAAGAGTGCAAAGTGAAAATTCTGACGTTGGTTTGTTGTTGTAGGTGTTATGCCTTTACAAAAAAAATGAAACAGTACACCAACAAAATTCACACTCGCAACCCGCTATCCATCAGTTGTAACATGCACTCAGTTACTGCTTCTGCTGCATGACAATGTTATACACTAACGGCAGTGGCAGAGTGCAAACAACAGCACTATGTCCAGTGGCAGGAGATGTGGGAATGCCCGCACTATGATTTATATATATATATATATATATACCTCCCGACGTCTCTATGAAGTCAGCGGCCTTTTGGCTGACCCTCAGCAGGAAAGACTGCAGCTTGCTTACTGGCGTCGTTACACTTTTGCTAAGCAATTTAAGTGCTTAAGTGTGCTGGGCATAAGTGACTCAACATCCTGCGATGCTTGCTGTGAAACTGATGACGACACTGCGGAGCACTATCTCTGTGCATGTACTGCACGTACTCAGCGCTGACATGGTGCGTTCTGGTACTGTAGGCACCTTATCACTGAAGCGCTTATTTATCTTTCTTCGTAAGACTGAAAGATTTCATTAAAAGAAACTGACAAGGAGTACAATGGACTAGTTCTTGGTCTGAGTGCTCTGTTTCAAAAGAAAAAGAAAAGCTCCTTTGAGCTATGAAGATGTCGTTAACAAACGTATAAATAACAACATACACACCTGCCCGTCGTACATATCTTCATCCAACTGTTGAACAATAATTCTTTGATCGGCAAGTTCATCATTAATCCAGTCAATAAGGATTTGCTGGAGTTTTAATAGCTCCGGGCATCTAGCTGATTGCGGATCGATTACCGCCCTTTGCTCAAGATCGCCTATAAAACCAAAACCAAGTTTCTTCAAGTTTCTTGTATTTTTTTTTTTAAATAAAATTTACGTAAAGCATAATCCTCAGGTGGAATGTCAAATTGATTAGGGTTTCCTGGAGAATCAATAGCATGCTTTCCTTCTTCTTGAACTTCTTGAACTAAAATAAGAAAATAATATATAAACTCATAAGTTAAATTGAAAATAATAAATGTGTTCATATGAAATTGAAACCGAATCAAACATAAATCATGGCTTAATAAATAATTTCAGTGTAAATGACATTCAAATTGGTGTGGGTACGTAATTATAAAAGTATAGGGTCATCGAATTCGTGGTCTGGGTTTGACATCCCTGTACCAATCACAAACGTTAAACCGAACTGTCATCCAAGACTATATATGTTTAGTTTACGATTTGCCATTTTACAATATGGATCGTTTAATAATCACTGAACATGTTAAAATTGTGAAACCTTACTACAAAAATAGTCATTCTGTAGGGGGTACGTTTCGAGCACTACGAGCAGATTATGGTCAATATAATCATCTATCTGAGGGTACTATAGGCAAAACTGTATAACAAAAATCGTAGAGATTGGCTCTGTTACAGATGCCTTAAGGCATATCCTTCATCGAAATGCACGCTCTACAGAATGGCTGCCGTTAGTGAGTGTGATGAGAGTGAGATGAAGAAGATTTCACGACAAGCACAGCATTTGGGCTTATTTTACGGCACATTATGGAGTATTTTGCATTTGGATTTGCATCTACGCCGTTATTAAGTTCAACTAACTGACTCACTTGAAGCCAACTGATCACGGAATGCATAGAACATATGTATGCCGATTGGGTGCTCGATGAGGCTCATTTTTCACACGGTAGATACGTTAACAAACAAAATTTTCACATATGGGGAAGTGGAAATCAACAAGTAACTGTCGAAAGACCATTTCATCCACAAAAAGTCACTGTCTGGTGTGCATTTTGGTCTGGTAGTGTCATTGGTCCATACTTCTTCGAAAATGAGGAAACTGTAACCGTCACCGACAATTCGCATCACCGATATGGATGTGGAAGACATGCTAGACGGCCATAGGCCAAACCACAATAGAATTAGAATATATTTAAATAGTGTAATGAACTAACAATGAAAATAAAGGTCATATAAAACGTTGGTTAGTTTGCCTGAGCCTTGAAGAAACTAGAACATAGCACACTTTTGCTTCATACAAACTCTGCAGATGTTATGATACATACCTACTAGTCTTTATAGTTATATTCATAAAGAACTGGTACAACAGCGTTAGTTTTGTAGATACCATTCGAATCACGTCCTTCCATTGGAATTCATGGCGTGTTATTGCTCTACGAAGAGTGGCATATGCCCCTCGTTTTGCGAAAATCTTTGTTCCTAAGTATATAACACAGTCCACAAAACTGCCTTGCAGTACCTATACTGTAAATAACCCATGATAAGACTATCAATATTATTATTCTTGGAATGGAACTGCTTTGATATTGGGTCAATCTGACGACTATTCCATTCTCTATCAAAGACTACTAGGACTGATGAAATGTCTGCCGCATACATTTGTAAATAGCTTTATGATTTCTGTTAAGCTCAGTTTATAAGATCCCTAGCAACACCGATATACGATTCAGATCTTGAGCCTATCTACGAAAAATTTAAACCCTTTCTGATTATGCTAAAACATTTCTTGGTTCGTTGAATGCATTCTTACTTCACGTTAACTATGTTAATTAATTAAAATAATTAATGAATCGATTTATTAGTTTATTTAAATAAATCAATTTCAACGTCATTTACGTTATTAAATTAAATTAATTATATGTTATAATTGGATGGCCATGGTCCAAGTGGTAGTGTATTGGCTTTTCAGTCGGATGGTTTGGAGTTCAATTCTCGACCGGACCCAAAATGCCTTCTTTTTTTTCAGTCAATACAAAATGTTTAGTAGGCTAGTACACAAAACGAGTTGAATTCCGAATTATAAAAAAAACTTCGAATCACTCTTAGTGAAGAAAACACTCTCCATCCTATTCGGACTCCCACCCCTGGAGAGCGAATATCGAAACCAAACACACCTGAGTTTTTTAACTACAAAAAAAAAATTTCCTTTCTACTCCTTCTACCTTTCCGCCCGCGTACAGGCAACAGTAAAAGGGTGCCTAACCCCTTAGGCACGCGTAAATTATATAAAAAAAAAGTTTTATTGTTTTTTCTTATTAACGTACTCGTAACAAGTTTGCAGAAAAACCCATAGATTTTACGATACTTGGGAAAGCCTGCAGCAGGTCAAAAAAGGAACTTATGATTTTTTACCTACGTTTCTAACAACAGTTGACAATTCCAAGAATCCATCGGTGAGCACATCATCTCCAAGAGCCATTTTTTTAAGTCTTTAATGTCCCAATTTTGGTGAGCTCTACTTAATTATTTCCTGTTTTCATTGTGTCAAAAGTTTCGATCTTGGCAATATGTATAAAGAATAAAAAGCTAAATACTTTATTGCTTCTAACCATATATTGGCTGAACTCATGATCTCAAACTTGGTGGAAACTTATTCCCTGTATTCTAAAACATAAGAAGACTTTTCAAATAAAAAACAATGAACAGCTTCTAGCTGTTTTAAGAGTTAAGAAAAATTGATATCTCGGCGTTTGGTCAACTCTGCTGCAAAGAGACCAAGATAATATAAGGAAGAAACTGAGAGTTTTAAACTAACCTATATTTCATTTGTATGTATAGAAGATATATTTATACCATATTTTGCTAAAAGAATAGTAATATAAATATACACAAGCAGAAGAAAAATTAGCATAAATTTCTGAAACGCAAAATTTACGAAAACATTAATCTTTTGCGTTACAATGACGACGAAACACTGTAATATGTACAAGATGCACTCATCATGCGACTAACATATTGTGAAATGTACAAAATTTGTATAATTAATTTTGTTATTGAAAAATCTGTATTTTTTTTTGTTGTTGACATGTCCATACAATCGTGATAGGAATTTTGCCGACTTAGCATGTTGTTTCTATATCGTTTGAAATGAGCTAGCTTTCAATATTTTCTTTTTCCTTCTCTTCTTTCTTTACTTATCTAAATCTCTTAGCCTGTAAAAGTGTAATGTAAAATAATATGTACATTTATAAATAACTCAACTCAATCCCACTATAGTTTCATGGAGCTAGCGAGCTTCTGACAAAACTTTACTTTGCCACCAATTTGGCTTGAATCCAATTTGTACAATATTAGGTAGTTACATATACGAGGATAAAGATAGCGGAACTCATCAATAAAAGCTAGTGAATGCTAATTGTGCATCTTTTGACAGTTACTTACCGAAGTTTCAGTCATTTTGGACGCGCAGATTATAATTGACAGTCGTTTGAGTGAGTCGATGTAAGGTGTAATGAGTTGGACTCTGTGTACGTGGATTCTGCACCATCATTTACCACAGTGAAATTTTGGGCAGCTGAATTTAAACGTGGCCGTAAGAGCTTAGGAGATGATGAACGTTCGGGACGTCCAAAAACTGCAGCCACTGACGATAACATTGCTAAAGTTCACCAAATGGTGTTAGACGACCGCCGAATTAAAGTGGGAGGGATCGTAGAGGTTTTGAAAATGTCCAAAGATCGTATTTGTTACATATTAAATCAAGATTTAGGCATGAGAAAGATGTCCGCGCGTAGGGTGCCGCGTTTGCTTACGTTAGACCAAAAACGTGTTCGAATGAACATTTCCAACGCTCTGTTGGCGCAGTTTAGGCGCCGATTAATTACTGTAGATGAAACTTGGATGCACCGTTATACGCCCGAAATTCAGTCAAAACAGTGGACCGCAAAGTAGCTCCAAAAGTAGCAAAAACAGTTTTTTCGGCTGGGAAAGTGATGGCTACTGTTTTTTTGGGATAGTAAAGGAGTTATCTTAATCGATTATCTTCATAAAACCATTACAGGAGCATACTACGCATCATTACTTGCCAAGCTGAAGGCAAAAATTGCGGATAAACGGCCACATTTGCAGTAAAAGAATATCCTGTTCACCAAGACAACGCGCCGTCTCACACCTCAGCGGTTGCCATGGCGAAAATCCATGAATTACGGTTTCAACTGCTGAATAAGGCGGATGGACAGAGATTTTCGTCAAATGAGGAGGCAATCACCTTCGTGAACAATTATTTTGGGAAACAAACGCCAAGTACTATTTGGACGGGTTAGAGAGATGGGAGCATCGCTGGGAGAGGTGTGTAGAGTTACAAGGAGACTATGTAGAAAAATAAAAAAAAGTTTTGAGAAAAAATGTCTTGTATCATTGTACGGTCGGAAACTTTTCAGAGAACCCTCGTAAAATTGCCTACTTTTAATCACTCATAGTGTGATCGTTGTGGCGTGAGGATTTGGATAATTATTGAAAGGAAAGTCATATTTTGTTTCAAAAAATGTAGATTCACCTTTTTAACGGTTCATTAAGTCAACTTTTTTCCTTATATAGAGAATGCTTTCACTAATACCTTTTTAAACGAACATGTATATGTATATTATAGTAACTTAGCAAGGGGGATAAACCAATGTGAGTATATATGTGCATGTTTAACTGCAACTCTTACATATCCGAAGGAAATCATTATCCTTTAAATATCACCATATGTGATATGTCTTAGAAAATGGTTTAGGTTAAATCATTATTTTTTACATGAGCGGCATTCAACTCCTAATGAGAAAATTCTAAGCAAAGCAACAGTGACATTTTATGTGGTCATCTCTCTTCGGTTGAAGCAAAAGAAGAATTATGAGAAGTATGTTAAACAAAAGTGCACAACAGGCTGAACCTTTCGTTATATATCCCTGACAGCAATAGCAAGATCTTCATCAATGAATGCTTCACAAAATACATCCATGATTTATTTATTGTAACGAAAAAAGTACAAACTGAAAAAAGTTCAAGTATTTGTGGTTTAGAAACTTTAAAATCTCAATGCGTAAAATTGAAAATGGTGAGATTGTGGTTGTAAGATTTGATGATTTAGATTCAGTATCAAATTAATATGATACGACTATGTTATGCTAGATACATTAAATGAAAGTTTTGATCTTTTGAACGAAAATTTTATCATTAATTCCACAAATCACAATTCATTTGATAACAATTCTGCTTATGTTATTCATCAAAATATAAGAAATCTGCGTCAAAATTTTGATTTATTGATAAGCAATCCTGCATATGCCTGAAATAATTTTTGTATTTGAAACTTCGATTTATTCTTGCGAGATCAGCGATTACACGATTCCAGGTTACAATTTTGTGGCTAGTTCTAAAGATATTATGGTAGATTTTTGTAGTTTTACAAGTTCTGATGGAATAATTATCTCTTGTAACATCTACAATATACACTTTACTTTTGTTTGTGTGTATACATTTAAATAATCAGTCTTACAACGTGTTTTATGTTTAGTTTTTTGAGCAGCCTGAAAGCGCTTAATCTTGTTATTTTAGGTGATGTCCTGCGCTGGATTCTTATATTGCCCTTATTGCTGAGAACGGGTTAATCACCTTCGTAAATGATATTACTGGACTTGTATTGATCACGACCTCGCTTGTCTCTAGCCAAATTCGCTAAAACTATGCAGTGGTATTAACATTGATTTACGAATTTCGAACCACTGTTTGACAGGTCTTTTATTCAATGGTTTGAAAATCGAAAATCAGAATATGATCAGATGTCTGACTGACATACAGTTTCAAAAATTAAATTCATGGAATTAAATAATTTATTGTTTTTTGAAAGTTGGGACGAGGTATTCGCTGAAAACAATGCTTCTAAGGCTTACGATATATTTCTTATAACCTTAAAAAACACAGAAGTGTTTCAAATTTGTTACATTTTGTTAGAGTTGTTACAGTTGAAACAAACATGGCAGTTCTTGTTCTGTGGATAAATATATTTCCAGGAATAGCTTCTTTTTTGTACCAATCAGTGGCTATGAGATATTGAAAATTATTAATTCCCTAAATCATTCAAGTTTATGTGGAAATGATACCATTTCTAATCTTTTGCTGGAAAACAACTCCCTCAACATCGTTGAAAGTTTAGCACGTCTTTTTAATTTGAGGTTTCTGACCGAGTGACAACTGATCGCAAAATGAATTGGTCCAAATACATTAACATCTTAAAAGTTTATCTGAAGTGACATTAACACTATTATTCAAACTAACTAACTATTCTCCATTTTATTGTTGGAATATATGTAAGTAGTACTTGCAAATCCGCTTGTAATAGAGAATACTGAATAAAAATGAAATGAATGAATGACTCGAATGCAATGACATAATTTGCAAAACAAAACCTTGCGATCAGAATTTAAATGCTGTATCGGCCGCGTTAAAAACCGATATACTTAAAACCGATGCAACGCCCACCCAACTTACTGATTAGTTACTGTCACCGGCATACCAATATATATAAAAGATAGCATATACATAAAATGTATGTTAGGACGTGGATTAATCACGTGCAATGAGATCCGATTGAAAGTTATGAACAAATAGATGATTGCTTTATTATAATATAGAAAAGAACAAACAATTTCAATACATATATGCACCACTCTGATGGAAGCAGCAGAAGGACCTCAATATGCGAACCTCATATAGTGTTCAAGGACTACAGTCCTAAAATCGGTTCGAAAAGCAGTTTCATTGCACCAGTTTGGATGCACACCAATAAAAGTTAACAGTTTGCGGTTAGCAGAACGCTGCATAAAACAAAGCTGATAAATACTCAAAGATTTTGCCTTTTTTTTAAATGGGAATCTTGTCATGAACCCATACGGATATGCATCTAAACACCATTTCCAGAAATGTCTGCAACCTCCCTCAAAAGACTACTTTGCCTGCGATCTTCGTATCACCTGTGATAGAGCTAAATCTACAATATTACAATTTACCAAATATTACATTATAAACTCCTGATTTTATTACGTTTTCAATGTTTAACATTGAGTATTTTAGATAAGAAAGATTGTCTAATGAACAAATAAATAAGCGTTCCCACTTCATCATTCAAAACCGTCTAAAAATAATTTACTCGTTTCACTTTTTTATTTTTTATTTTGTGTACATGGGCATTGCTACTTAGGATCTCTAAAAAAAAAAACACCCCGCTCTTGAAGTGTCACCTGTCCTAAGCTCCTACAACGAATTACGTTCACTTGGCCGATAATTTTGTTTTCGTTTAAAACTTTTTCTATCAATTACGGCCACAAACCCATGTCAACTTTGGGCTTATTACGAATAATTACGCTTTCGGACTAAATTGTGTCAGAGCTTAATCTTTTGGTGATATTTTCCAAGATTTACTAATACCATATCGCAGCTCAACTACAATACATTATTCGTTCATTATAGAAGTACGATCTCAAGCAGATCGAGGTCAAGCTAACAATGAAACATTCTTCAGATAAATAGCCCTAACAAATAAATTTGCAAAAACCCTGCATCTCGATACGTCAAATAACTTTTCCAGCCTTTAAACATGTAGAGCATGTTTTTAAAACGGATATGACTCACATTTATTTCCAATTACGTGGGTAATGACTTTTGATTACAATTAGCTTCAGCTACACCCAAAAGCATAAAATGATTTATCTATTTATTTCTTAATTTTTTAAACATTGCATTGAAAACCATCTGCTTCAGCATAAAGCTCACACCCAATATAACGCCCACACCCTGTGCTTGTAGGAATGGTCATTTTCATTATATAATTAATCCCGATGAACATTACCTTCCTTGATACGTTTCTTCCTGCCAAGTGTCCCGATTTTATCCCAGAAACTTTCCTCCTTTTCTCCAGTTTTAATAGAATTAGGGGTCCGAGGAGATTTTGGCCTAGGAATTGTCGACATATTTATTTTTCACCTTACGTCACTGACTCCGCTAGTTATTTATCGCCTTTTGTTTATATTTCGTGCTGATGTCATAAATTGAACTCACGATAGAGAAAAAGTAAAAAAAAGACTCAAACTAATTTAATACAAATTTATATGCGATGCTTATAAATAAGATCTGACAGATGTTAGATAGATAAAATCACTCTTACATACGACAAGGAGAGAGCGCAGTATAGTTAATGACATTTTTAAAACATTTGGGCATATTCACCACTATCAATACGAAGTTCACCAGACAAACACCAGAGGTGTGGTATGGTATAGTGGTACATTATAAAGAAAATTTCTCAAAATATTAAATTACTCCTTATTTGGACTTTGCTGAATTTCCAATTTTATTCCAGAAAAATGTTAAGGAGTTTAATAATTGTGAGTGAAGATGTTTCTGAAATCTAACTTAAACCTCTTAAAAAGTTTCTTTAAGGAAAGTACTCAAGATTTTCCTTAAGACCTCGCCATCCGCCTGGGCAGTTCAAATTCCATTTTCAGAGAAAACCACCACCAAAAAAGAAAATGGCGCATTGAAATTAATTTTGGTTCTATTTAAACTTACTAGATGTATGAATTGTGATAACCGCCTAAAATGTAAAAACAGCGTCATCTGTATTTGAATAGCAGAAGATTCCCTCATTTGAATAGCAGAAGATGGCAACATTTAGCGAATACTCTGGCAAAATTGAAAGATGTCAGGGGAGGTTAAATATCAGCGTCCCAGAAGAAGTTCAAGTCAGTTCGAGTACGAGTAATGATAAAGTGATTTAAGTAAAAGATAAAGAAAAGTAAAAGTGGTTGAAAAAATGCTATTGAATTGTATTGAATAAAGTTGTATTAAAAAGATTACCGTAAAACCGCCTTACTTTGACCAAAATCAGAAAACTTTTATTTTTAAAACAGCAGTATCTACATGTGAGTAATTTCAACATAATTTGGTATGGATTGAATGGTTGCTTTATCAGCTAAGTGTCGGTTTTCAGTTCACGAGGTGAAAACATTTGAAAAAAATGTAGCGGTAAATTAAATTAGTGCAAGTAAGTCGTAAATGATTTGAGCTCCTCAAAGAGGTTCCGATATTTTGTGTTTTTAGTAATTTTTATGAGTGCAATTTATTGCAGGTAAGTAGACTAACGTTTTCTCTCTCTCATATGATTATTTTGGTAGTCGTATGAATAATAGAATACATTTCATATAAATAAGAAAAAGTCACTTGCCAAATGTTGCATTTTCGTAAAACTTTGACCACAAATTTTTAACTTTGACCGGCCGTATTACTTTGACCAGTTTAACTTTGATTGCTAGTTTGCCTTTGACTAGTTCCTTTTCATGCTACCTACCTACCTAGCCTAAATCTTTTTCTTTTTATTATATATAAATAGGTTAAAATCACAAAGTTTGCTCAGCATTTCGGTATTGCGAAGGGAACCCTTATCAATAAGATGCATCAAAGGCATGGTAAGGCGTTTGGAAGGCCTTGTATTTTTACAGATGCTGAGGAAAAATTCTTAGTTCAAGCTATACTAACCACAAGCGAATGGGGCTTTCCTTTAAGTGGGATAGAAATTCAAAAACTGGCGACCAACTATCGGAATAAACGTGAGAAAACAAAAAAACAAAAGCTTTTGAGTAAAGATTGGCTAGAAGGGTTCTTCAAAAGAAATAATGCACATCTTAGCAAGCGAATGTGTCAAAACCTTAAAACATCCAAGGCAAAGTTAACAAGAACGTTTATAGGAGAATATTTTAATAAAAAAGACCATCACTTTTGATAATGGGGAGTATATTTCCGCTAGTTATATATTTAACTACGATGAAACTAATTTATCAGATGATCCCGGTTCCCAGAAGTGTTTTTCTAAAAAGGGTTGCAAATACCCAGAAAGAGTAATGGACAGTTCGAAGACCAGTATATCGGTTATTTTCAGTGGCTTGGCAGTTGGAGAGTTATTACCCCCTTATGTTGTCTATAAATCCGAACAATTATGGGAACAATGGATGGAGGTCGGGCCAAAAAACACAAAATATAATAGAAGCAAGTCGGGTTGGTTTGATGCTACAATTTTTAAAGATTGGTTCATTAATCACTTCATACCATGCACGAGAAATTTGGATGGTGAAATCGTTCTATTGGGAGATAATCTCTCAAGTCACTTTTCCGTAGATGTAGTTGAAGCTGCGGTACAAAACAAACTCAGGTTTGCTTGTTTTCCTCTAAATTCAACACACCTTCTACAACCGTTAGACGTAGCATTCTTCGGTCCTCTAAAAAAATATGGAGGACCATTTTAATTAAGTGGAAAGTAAGCAAATCAAGAACTTCGCAAGTGCTAGCTAAAGATAAGTTTCCCAAAATGCTTAAAGTACTGGTGGAAGAATCCTTGAATTAAAATGGTTTGTCAACGAATTTAATATCTGGCTTCAAAAAGTGTGGAATTTTCCCTTTTGATCCTCAACAAGTGATAACAAGAATGCCTAGGGAAGCACATCTAGAAGAAACAGCTACAATTTTATCATCGTGCGTTGTAGATTTATTAAAAGAAAAGAGACATGGTAAAGAAGACTCACCGGGAAGAAAAAAAATTAGCAAGGTTAGAGTTACACCTGGAAAGGTGTAAAGCGTTGAAGAGCTTAAATGAAGTCCGGTCCAAGCAGAAGCAAATCTAACGCGCGAACGGCCCCCGAGTCCTTCTTAGTACGGCACTATATTTCAAACAGTGTCTCAAAGTGATACAAACATCGAGGAAACATTGGCAGAGCCCTTGAGCCCTTCATCTCTAGAAGACCTTATGGAAGTTGTTCTAAATAACAAAAATTCATTTTAAATAGTCCATCCATTTTTAGTAATTTTTTTTGTACCTACTCACAATCTGTTTTTTCCATAAATATTTCTTTAACATACTTTTGTTTATTGTTAATTCTCCCTTAAAATTTTTTTTTTAAATCTTTCTGATAATCTTATGTGGAATTTAAAATTTAACTTTGAAGTAATATATTTTATATCCTGTTCATTTGTTCTTTTTTCTTATTACTATTGTAAAATGTTTGTGTGGGTACAAATAATAGAACTTATTCTTTTCAATACAAATCCCTTTATTCAGTACAGTTACAATTCACTATTTAATTCTTTCTCTCAGTACAATTCAATTTCTCAACCACTTATACTTTTCTTATCTTTTACTTAAACCACTTAATCACTTCTCCTAATTAACACTTCAAATTACACTTTAGAACTGATTTGCATACCTTTGGGATGCTGGTATTTATACTCGAATGACATACTTCGAGAACAATCCTCGCCACCCAGCGTCCCATACAATTTCCAATTTGCTAGAAAATTCGATTCTACTCTCCAGTTCGAGACTTTGCTAATCCAGTATCGAAACCTTCTAGTCTTCGAGTTTCGACATTTTCTGCTAGATGTCGCTGCTCACATTTGAGTGGTTATCACACTATTCTACATGTCTTCGAAATAATTTTTTTTTAAATTTATATATAAATAAATATACTTAAGTTATTTTATTTATGTGGAATTCGCAACTTTTTCTTTTGATTTTTCGTAATAAAATACCCTAAAACTTAAATAAAACGTTTTTCATTGTCTTATGGTCAAAGTTAAAAATGTTCAGGTATAACTTTGACCAGGATATTTTTTGACAATTAAAAGCGCACCGGAAATGCAAACACTGAAGTAAAGTATTGATTATGTTCACAATTCAACAGCCGACAACTTAAGACTAAAATCGAATATATCACGAAACGGACAAAAATACTGCGAATGTTTTTCCTACCAGACTGGTCAAAGTTAGGCGGTTTTACGGTAAGTTCAATAATTTGTACCCACACAAACATTTTACATTGGTGTAAAAAGTGGGTTTGGACTTACTATGTAAAAAAGTAATGTTTTTATGATTGTGGTAAAGCTGTCATGAACAAGACAAACCTCAGAGCCAGTGGAGGGAAAGCGACTTAATGCTCCGACTTTAGGAAGCTTTGAACAACGAGGGATCCGGAAACATACTCCTTTGACGTCGACGAGGAAGAACAAGTGAGTACCGGCAACGACATAGTTGTAATGATGCAACTCCTCTTGTCAAAATAGACGAGGAAAATAAGAATCTGGACCAACAGAAGATGAATAATAAAAGAACAGTCTCGAACAAAAGTTGGCCGAACAGAAAACAGCATTGAACAAAAATTTTATGTACGGTCTTCAACAAAAAATGGATAACAAAAGAATAATCTGGGAGAGCTAAACATTATACATGAAACATTATACAGCGAAAGTTCGAAGAAATTGGTGACAAATTTGAAACAATAGAGAAGAATGTTGAACAAATGTACAAGCAAGTTGAGCAACTGGTAAAAGAGGTCAACACAGTTCCAAAACAGATGGAATAGAAATGTTTTATAAGCTTTCCAAGGAGAAAAGAGCTGAGGCCTCCCTCATTCGATGATCAGATCTCATAGTCTAGTTATAAGAAGCAGTTTGAAATGGCTGTATGTGCAAACGTCGTGCTGAAATGTCTTTCTTAAGCGAGTGAAATTTCAGTACGACCAAAAGTTGAGGCAAAAAATAATAAAATTAATACAATGTCCCAAAGTAGTAAAAGCTTTTCGTCGTTTGTCAAAAACATCAGAAATTCTGCCTCATCCTCCATCCCCTCGCTCATTTACAATGACAATCCAGCTGTCAGCGCTTTAGACAAGGCCAATCTGTTTGCTGCACACTTTGCGTTCCAGATTTTGCTTTATCTCCGCCTACACTTGATGCGTCCAATCTTCAATGGGACGGATCCACTTTCGCACTCATGTAGTAGCAAGGGTACTTAAAGAATCTCATCATACATAAATCCGCTGGTCAAGATGGTATATCTCCCCTTCTTCTGAAGATGTGTTCTCCCACGCTGGCAAAACCACTGCGTAATCTTTTTCATCAATCCTACTCTTTAGAACACTTTCCGAGTAGATGGAAAACAGGATTTGTCTAACCCGTCCCTAAAAAAGGCGAATCTTCTTCCTTATCATCCTACAGACCCACTGTACTAACGCCCCTTCTTTTCAAGGTGATGGAAACGTTGATAAATCGTCAGCTCATGAAATATCTCGAAACACGAAAACTTCTCAATGACCGGCAGTACGGTTTTCATAGCAACAGATCCACTGGTGATCTGATGGCATGTCTCACCAAAAAGTGGAACCATAGCGTACATCAATCTGGTAAAAGCAAGATAGTTGCACTTGATATTTCTAAGGCATTTGAAGGAGTTTGGCATCAGGCTCTTTTGTAGGAAACGCGTGCATTTGGGATCGACCACTCTCTTCTTCAATGGAACTACCTTTCAGAAATTTCAATTCAAGTTGTCTTGGATGGTTTCAAGTCTGATATTCACAAAATAAATGCTGGTGTGCCCCAGGGCTCCGTTATGTCTCCGACACTCCTTTTAAGTTTTATCAGTGATTTCTTGTCTGCCACTTCTAATCCAATATATTCCTTTGTTGACGACAATACTCCTGGCTTTTCATATTCTCTCCCAGACTCGCATAACCAATTGGGGAACTACAAACAGAGTGAAATTTAATGCTTCCAAAACACAATGCTGTCTGCTGGCGTTAAAGCGAAATTTAAACACCCAGCCATTATCCATGAATGGCACTTGCATCGTGGAAACCGAAAAACTTTCTATTCTTAGTATGTGTGTGTTCGAGGAGCATCACCAAAATCTAAAAGAAATGATTGAGAGGCTGCGAAGCGCTCATTTGAAGCTGAACCCAGAAAAGTGTGCCTTGTTCCGTCCGCAAGTAAAATATCTGGGTCACATTAACAATCAGCGGAAGGAGAAAGGACGGATCCTGACAAAATCGAAGTGGTAAAAAGTTGGCCTGCCCCCAAAAGATAAACACCAACTGTGTAGCTTCCTGGGAATTGCAACGTATTGTAAAATGTTTGTGTGGGTACAAATGATAGAACTTATTCTTTTCAATACAAATCCCTTTATTCAGTACAGTTACAATTCACTATTTAATTCTTTCTCTCAGTACAATTCAATTTCTCAACCACATATACTTTTCTTATCTTTTACTTAAACCACTTAATCACTTCTTCTAATTAACACTTCAAATTCAACTTTGGAACTGATTTGCATACCTTTGGGATGCTGGTATTTATACTCGAATGACATACTTCGAGAACAATCCTCGCCACCCAGCGTCCCATACAATTTCCAATTTGCTAGAAAATTCGATTCTATTCTCCAGTCAATGACTTTGCTAATCCAGTATCGAAACCTTCGAGTCTTCGAGTTTCGACATTTTCTGCTAGATGTCGCTGCTCACATTTGAGTGGTTATCACATTGCTCCCTCCCTACAGTTGTTCGTCCCGAACAACTTCGTCATTCAGCATCCCGTTGAAATGACACATTCTATCCAAATGGACCACTTTCAATTTTCCTCGATCCCCACGCTGGATCCGGTAGACAACGTCATTAATGCGGGTTATCACCTTGTATGGACCTTCCCAGTCCTGTTGCAATTTTGGTGATTTGCCTTTCTTACGCTGAGGATTATACAGCCAAACCAGATCTCCTTCGTTGAAACCGGAAGATTTCGCCTTGATATCGTACCTAGTTTTCATGCGGCTGCTTGCTAGCTTCATCTTTTCTCTGGTGTCTTCATGCAATTTACGAATCCTGCTGCGTAAGTCATTCACGTACTCGTTCACCTCTTTGGGCTCCGTCGGTGGGGATCCGAATTTTGCTTCACTTGGCAACCGAATTGTTTGACCAAATAAGATCTCGGATGGTGTGTGCCCTGTTGAGCTATGGCCCGCGTTTCGGTAGGCCATTAAGAAGAGGGGTATGTGTCGATCCCAATCCCGCTGGCAGTTGCTGACAACCTTAGATAGATGCTCATTCAAGGTCCGATTGAATCGCTCGACCATTCCATCAGATTGAGGGTGTAGTGGCGTTGTCCTTGTCTTTCTTATTCCCAAATATTGGCATATTTCCTGGAAGACTTTTGATTCAAAGTTTCGCCCTTGATCAGAGTGCAGCTCCATTGGGACCCCAAATCTGCTCACCCAGTTGTTGACTATCTGTTCGGCTACGGTCTTAGCCTCTTGATTTGGGATGGCAAACACTTCCGGCCACTTACTGAAGTAATCCATGACTACGAGAGTATATCGGTTTCCATTAAAGGTTTCGGGAAACGGCCCAGCGATGTCGATGGCTATTCGTTCGAAAGGTGCTCCGACATTGTATTGTTGCATTTGTCCATGTGGCTTTACTTTTGGGCCCTTGGTAGCCGCACATCTTATGCACTTTTTGCACCAATTCTCGACATATTGTTTAGCGCTTAGCCAATAGAAACGTTCCCTTACCTTTTCCAACGTCTTATTTATTCCCAAATGGCCTCCTGAGATTCCGTCATGTATTTCATGGAGCACTTGGTTGACTCTGGACCGTGGCACAATTAGCTGCATACGAGATGTTGTCCCATCTGCACTTTCCCATTTTCTCTTCAGCAATCCATCTTGCACAAAAAGCGAGTCCCACTGTGCCCAGTATGCCTTCAGAGTTTGGCTCCGATCTGATATCTGCTGCCAGCTTGGTCTTTCCTCGTGCTCTTTCCAGGCCAATATTAGTTCGATGTCATTGTCTGCCTGTTGGGAGGAACGGATTTCGTCTATACTCCAACCCTCTATTGGCTCAGTCCTGATCATTTGGATAGCTGCCTGTTCTTTTGCTTCTTTACGATTGCAGTGTTCGCATTTTACTCCGCATGGTCGACGAGAGAGAGCATCAGCATTTGAGTGGAGTGTTCCCTTGCGGTGTTGCACTTCAAAGTCGTAACCCTGCAACTGCTCGATCCATCTTGCAACTTGGCCTTCAGGGTTCTTAAATTGGAGTAGCCATTTCAGAGCTGCGTGGTCTGTCCGGAGAATGAACTTTTGTCCGTAGAGGTACTTATGGAAATGCTTCGTAGCCAGAATTAAAGCCAGAAGCTCGCGCCGGGTTACACAGTAGTTCCGTTCAGGTCTGGAGAGTACTTTGCTGTAATATGCGACCACTTTCTCTTGACCGTCATGAACTTGTGAGATCACAGCTCCGACCCCAACATTGCTAGCGTCTGCGTCCACGATGAACATTTTTCCGGGCGTCGGGTAACCCAAGATGGGAGCATTGCACAGCTGTCGCTTCAGTTCTTGAAATGCTTTTTCGCATTCTCCAGACCACCTGAACTGTCGGCCTTTTTCTGTAAGTTGATGCAGGCTCTTTGCAATGCCAGCAAAATCCTTTACGAACCTTCTGTAATACGTGGCGAGGCCCAAGAAGCTTCTCAGTTGGTGTTTATCTTTTGGAGAAGGCCAACTTTTCACGGCTTCGATTTTGTCAGGATCCGTTCTTACTCCTTCCGCTGATATAATGTGACCCAGATATTTTACTTCCGGACGAAACAAGGCACACTTTTCCGGGTTGAGCTTTAAATGAGCACTTCGTAGCCTCTCAAACACTTCTTTTAGATTTTCGCGGTGCTCCTCGTACGTCTTACCTATGACGATAACGTCGTCCAAATATACTAGGCAGGTTTTCCAGGTGAGTCCTTGCAATGTTCGTTCCATTAGTCGCTCGAAGGTGGCCGGAGCGTTGCACAGTCCAAACGGCATCACTGCAAACTGCCAAAGACCGCTTCCTGTAGTGAAGGCAGTTTTCTCACGATCCGCACGATTTATCTCTACCTGCCAGTAACCGCTCTTCAAGTCAAGTGTTGAAAACCATTTCGCTCCAGAAAGCATATCCAAAGTGTCATCGATTCTCGGAAGTGGGTAGCTGTCCTTTTTAGTGACATCATTGAGACGTCGGTAGTCTACACAAAATCTCGTGCTGCCATCTTTCTTCTTCACGAGGACCACTGGAGATGCCCACGGACTTTGCGATTCTTCAATCACTCCCTCAGCTTTCATCTTCGACATCATTTCGGCAACTTCTGTTTGCTTTGCCAATGGAAGACGCCTTGCAGGTTGACGGATTGGTCGAGCGTCTCCGGTGTCAATGTGGTGTTGAAGAATATGCGTACGTCCATATTCTCCGTCTTGTGTAGCAAATATATCAGCGTACTCACCGATTAGTTTTTCTGCCAGGATTCGCTGATCTTCGTCCAGATTACAGAGGCTGTAATCTGTCACATATGTCAGCTACCAGAAACGCGTGAGTGAATGTTATTCCGGCCAGTTGGATTTTTATGCGGACTTCACCATATACCTTAATCGTTGCTCCTGTAGCTGTTCGCAAGCTGCAACTGCTAGTGTTATGCAGCCAAGACTTCTGCACAAGATTCCTCCTGATGATTGAGGCCGTGGCACCGGTGTCTATTGTTGCCATCCATTTTTCTTTTCCACTGACTACTTCTACTAGAAGGCTTTCGCTGCATCGTTTTGCCAGCGAGACTTGGGTGATGGTCCTGGGGCCGTCGACTCCTGCTACCAACTTCTGCCCGCGAAGTTGGTGCTTAAGCATTTCCCGACTGATGATTTCGGGAAGGTTGACCGGCTTCTTGATAGCTGTTTCTGCGGGTTTCTTCCTCTATTTGCTTGTCACCACAGTGAGGGCAGTCTTTTCGTCGCACCGGTTCTTTACACTGCCTTTGAAGGTGTCCTATTTTATTGCAATTCCAGCAGCGCATTATTCGTCTATCCCGTCGAGTATCTCGTTCCTCGGCACTAATTCTTGTGCAGGAGCATTCGACAGATGCTACTTCCCTGACGAAATGTGTTCCCCTGGAAGCCTGATTGGCTGCTTCCATCGCCAGAGCGAAGGCAAGTGCTTCAGCAAGGGTTCTTTTCCCGGCCATCCTTACTGCTAACTGTAGCTTCGAATCTGCAATTCCCCTGATAAATGCATCTTTTGCCATTTCGTCGATAATTTCCTGGCCTGCGGTGGGGTATGACAGATGTGCCAGTCTACTCACGTCTGCTTGGAGCTGCTGAAGTGTTTCTCCTCGTTGCTGCGTTCGGCTTTGCAATTGGACCTTGTAGACCTCCTGCATGTGGCTATCCCCAAACCGTTTCTCGATAGCCTGTACTAAAGTCACATAATCTTTGTGCTTTTCGATATCTACTGTTTGCAACAATTCTGCTGCAGGACCGTGCAAGGCCATTGTTAGGGCAAAGCACTTTTCCTCATTGTCCCAGTCGTTTGCACAGGCAGCCATTTCAAACTGCTTCTTATAAGTAGACCATGAGGTCTGGCCATCGAATGAGGGAGGCTTCAAATCTTTTCTCCTTGGACCGCTTAAAGAACATTCTCGCAGTTTCTGTTTTCGCACTGTGTCGAGCTCTTTTGCCAGTTGCTGAACTTTGCTGTCCATTTCCTCGAATTTTTCGCCAACATTCTTCTCTATTCTATCAAATTTGTCATCAACGTTCTTCTCTATTCTTTCAAATTTGTCATCGATTTCTTCGAATTTTTGCTGGAGGATGTTCTTTTGTTCTTCCATATTTTTCTTTTGTTCGTCCAGCTTTTGTTCGAGGCTATTCTTTTGTTCTTCCAGATTTTTCTTTTGTTCGTCGAGACTGTTCTTCTGTTCGTCCATTTTTTTGTTTTGTTCGTCCATTTTTTTGTTTTGTTCGTCCATTTTTAATAAGAGGAGTTGCATCATTGCAGCCATGTCATTGCCGGTACTTGTCTGTTCATCCTCGTCAACATCAAAGGAATATGCATCAGGATCATGTCCCTCGTTGTTCAAAGCCTCCTGAAGTCGGAGCACCAGGTCACTTTTTCCTCCACTGGCGCTGAGGCTTCTCTTGTTCAACTCGGATTTGAGTTGGACGAGGGTCAACTGTAATAGTTTTCGACCCATTCTAGCTTTTTCAAATAGTCAGAAAACACTTTTTTTTTTTTTTTTTTTTTTTACACACAATAAGTCCTATCCCACTTCTGACACCAATGTAAAATGTTTGTGTGGGTACAAATAATAGAACTTATTCTTTTCAATACAAATCCCTTCATTCAGTACAGTTACAATTCACTATTTAATTCTTTCTCTCAGTACAATCCAATTTCTCAAGCACTTATACTTTTCTTATCTTTTACTTAAACCACTTAATCACTTCTTCTAATTAACACTTCAAATTCAACTTTGGAACTGATTTGCATACCTTTGGGATGCTGGTATTTATACTCGAATGACATACTTCGAGAACAATCCTCGCCACCCAGCGTCCCATACAATTTCCAATTTGCTAGAAAATTCGATTCTATTCTCCAGTCAATGACTTTGCTAATCCAGTATCGAAACCTTCGAGTCTTCGAGTTTCGACATTTTCTGCTAGATGTCGCTGCTCACATTTGAGTGGTTATCACAGTATTATAGAATATTCGTAAAGGGTTTTGCTGGTATTGCGGTAAAAGGCCGACAGTTCAGGTGGTCTGGAGAGTGTGAAAAAGCATTCCAAGAATTCAAGCGGCAGCTGTGCAATGCCTTCATCTTGGGTTACTCCACACCCGGAAAAATGTTCATCGTGGAGGCAGACGCTAGCAATGTTGGGGTCGGAGCAGTGATCTCTCAAGTTCATATTGGTCAATAGGAAGTGAATGTATATTATAGCAAGGTACTCTTCAGACCTGTAAGAAACTACTGCGTAACTCGGCGTGAACTTCTGGCTTTAATTCTGGCTACGAAGTACTTCTATAAATACCTCTACGGACAAAAGTTCATTCTTCGGACAGACCACGCAGCTCTGAAATGGCTACTCCAATTTAAGAACCCTGAAGGCCAAGTTACAAGATGGATCGAGCAGTTGCAGGGCTACGACTTTGAAGTGCAATACCGCAAGAGAAAACTCCACTCAAATGCTGATGCTTTCTCTCGTCGACCGTGCGGAGTAAAATGCGAACACTGCAACCGTAAAGAATCGAAAGAAAAGGTCACTATTCAAATAATCAGGACTGAGCCAATAGAAGGTTGGAGTATAGACGAAATCCGTTCCACCCAACAAGCACAAAATGATATCGAACCAATATTGGCCTGGAAGGAATACGAGGAAAGACCAAGCTGGCAGCAGATATCAAGATATCACACCGGAGCCAAACTCTGAAGGCATACTGGGCACAGTGGGACTCGCTTTGAGAAAATGGGAAAGTGCTGAACATCTCGTATGCAGCTAATTGTGCCACGGTCCAGAATCAGCCAAGTACTGCATGAAATACATGACGGAATCTCAGGAGGCCATTTGGGAATAAACAAGACGTTGGAATAAGTAAGGGAGCGTTTCTATTGGCTAAGCGCTAAACAAGCTGTCAAGAATTGGTGCAAAAAGTGCATAAGGTGTGCGGATACCAAGGGTGCAAAAGTAAAGCCACATGGACAAATCCGACAATAAACTGTCGGAACACCATTCGAACAAATAGCCATCGACATCGCTGGGCCGTTTCCCGAAACCTTTAATGGTAATCGATATACCCTCGTGGTCATGGATTACTTCAGTAAGTGGCCGGAAGTGTTCGCCATCCCAAATCAAGAGGCTAAGACCGTAGCAGAAAAGATAGTCAACAACTGGGTGAGCCGATTTAGGGTCCCAATGGAGCTATACTCCGATCAAGGGCAAAATTTTGAATAAAAAGTCTTCCAGGAAGTGTGCCAATATCTGGGAATATGGAAGACAAGAACAACGCCACTATCCCCTCAATCTAATGGATTGGTTCTTGAATGAGCATCTGTCTACGGTCGCCAGCAACTGCCAGCATGACTTGGATCGATACATACCCCTATTCTTAATCGCCTACCGAAATGCGGTCCATAGTTCAACAGGACATCACCCAGATCTTATTTTTTCGTTTTTCTCAACCCTTTTACTTTAATTTATCTTTTATTTAAGGGGTTCCCCCGTGTGATGGGTTGAAAAAATCTATTTTTTTCGCATAAATTGATTCCTTAACATGTGTAGAATATGCTGGTAAAGTGATTTTCTTTTAAATTTGAAGTCATTATAAAGATCCATTTTCATGAGTGGCGGCAAAAGAAGTGCTGACGTTGGTTTTGGATCCGTCGGTGAAAACGAAAGTCCAGCCTCTGTATTATAGGTCTGTGAAGATAGCGATGAAAAATGAGTGATATATTTCTATTGGTGTGTGTGCCTTGTGGTGTTCCAACAAGATATCAATTTTATTTAAACGCCGTTACAAAGGCTAGTATTTCCTCTAAAACTAAGGTGCTACACGAATTCTCTACCATTAGTACTAACATAGTAATTTCCGTTAACATGGGTGTACCCTGGTACACCAAAGTAAGCGATTTTTTTCTTAGAATATGACCAGGAATCATTTCCCAAATTATCGTTGACGAATTAGGGGACACCCTGTATACTGATGAGTAATCTAAGGTGAGCTTGCTGAAATAAGCCCAGTTAGCAAAATCAGTTTTGAATTTGCGGCTTACTGGTGTTTGGGAGTGAACTTTACCAATAGTGATAATGGTTATTATAGGAGATTGATCATCTTAAGTTTCTCAGGACGTCTTTATGGACAATTCAGATGAACAGCATGTTAAGTCGATGTGTGTTAAAGTGTTGTGGAAAGATGAGTAGGAGAGCCGTCGTTGAGAATCATGAGATTAGAGTCCGATATAAATTTTGACTTGACTAGTATGAGAATTTTACCATCTCTAAGTTAAGAGATGTTTTCATATTCTGTGCTAATAATATCGATTGCTTTACTAAGCACAAAGACACTTATTGAAGTTAGTGTTTTTTTTTTTCATATTTTGCAGATATTAGCACAAATCTTGGATTTTTTAAGTTAGAATTATTGGGGAGAGTGGGAAATTCCTTCCAGTTGGATTGTTTATTTTTTTTACCTAGGTTTCAAAGTTAGCGAATCCGAGAATTCACTAAACCAATTTCTGGGATTAATTTTTGTTAGCCCCAAGGCCATTCAGTTTACAGAAGGTTGAAAGACCACAAAAATAGCACACGCAGTTAAACAAAATCAGGAAAAAAAAGGGGAAAAATTTGTTGGTAGAAAGAGTGAGACAGTTATATTAGCGAAAAAAGAAAAAAAAACAATCAAAGTCAACACTAAGTGAATGTTGCAAGAGCTAGTGGGTGTCTATTGGACATTATAATAAATTACAATAACTTTATTTCAAAAAAAAAACTTTTTATGGGGTATTTTATATTGGCCGGTGGCTCATTATTGAAGATTTCCTGATACACAATATACTAATGGAAGGTTTAAGAAAACAGGTCTTTATAGCTTATTAATAATTCATATAAACAGTAGCATAATAAATTCGTATTAATAATTTAGCAAGATTTTGAAGCATGACAATATCTAAATGAATTTATGTAGGTACATATGTATATGCAAAATAAAAAGCATAAATAATTAATAATAAATATATAATAAGGAAAAATTTGTAGATCACGGTCAAACATGTCGTGTTATACTCGTACAGCCCTTTTATTGTCCTTTCCACGTTTATCGTTGGTTTTTAAGTTAGAAAAACATCCCATTTTTTTGCTTTTAGGCTACATATTGTACTTACGTGACTATATTTTTCGCAGATATTTCACAGTATTTTAAACTTTAAGAACTCAGTGTTGCTAATCAGTTTTTCTCGTAGACGAGCCAATTATTACGGCCAAATCTGGCAGAAATGTGCATTTTTACGAAAATTATTTTCTTTGAAGAAATTCATTAAATTTGCCGCACTGAAGTGAACATACGAGTAGCATATCAGACTTTTGCTTTTTGTAAGCTCGTGTTTCACCTTTCGACATTAAATACAAAACAAAACGCATGACAATAGTTTTCCAATAAAATTCGATTTGTGTGATAGTAAAAAAATAAAATAAAAACATTTAGTTCTGCATGTAAAAAGATAGTTTTTTTTTATTTACATTTTCATAAAATAAAAAAAACAAAAAAGAAAATATTTATTATAAATTAAATTAAATCACAAGGTATCGTTTATATTTAAGAAAATAGCTCGTAAATAACGTCTTGTTAAACATAACAGGAAAGAGTTGAATATTGTATTGTACAAATATATTGTATCAATACTCGTAAATGGTACTTAAAACAAATACTGTTTTAATAGATGCTGATAACTTATTAACGCAAAGCTAAAATTGAATTCTTGATGTGGTTTGTGTACATTTTCATTAATGGATCGCGGCATTATTTTAAATAATGTCCTAATATATGTAGATGTCACCAAACTCTTGTAACATAAAAAAAAGAATAAAGTTAAAGCTAAATGAAGAATAAAAATATGATTTTTGTACCACCTTTTCGGCCAGACTGATGTAATTAAAATACATATTGGCAACATCGTCTACCCAGAAAAATATAAAAAAAATACAAAACGGCTGTCATGTCATGCGAGTATACATTCAGTTGTTATATAAAATCGTGGTTGTAGAGCAATTCATAATTTCATATTATGTATTTGCTTTGAACGAGAATGCATATAGACTTTATTTTATGTATTGGTAAAGACAAATTATCTTAAAAGGGACGAGCCATTAACCCATTTTGAACCTAACCAATTCTAAAAAGGTACATAAGTTTTGTTGTGTGATTGGACCATAGTCACCTAAACGCTGCAGGGATATTTCAAATGGTATTGTTGACAGTCGCTGGGAACAGTAAGGCTAAGAGATGTCGATTTTAGTTAGATTAGTTATACTATTAAATGCCCATCAGCTTCCATGTACTCTGAAAGTGATATCCAAAAATAAAAGCAAAAAAACATGATAGACGCAATTAATTTATGACTCCATTTTATAGAAAACAAAATTCAATGATCTATGTTTTTTAAAGTTGGAAAGTACTAATGTAGAGTGTTCAGTTCGTAACCAGGAAGAATTATAACATTTAATCCACCTGCACGATCGTGGTTTAGCGCAGTAGTTAAGCTTATCGTCTATTACACCAAAAAGCTGAAAATTTAATTAACGTCCCTGACTGTAGCAGCCCTTTACCATGGAAAGCCAGATGTTGTCTATTAGAAGTCTCTGAATTTGCCACGTTCGAAATCGCAAAAAAAAAAATCAAAGACGCTCTGTCATTGTGCACAAAATAACAAGATTGAGAGCACAGTGAGTGATAGAGGAAAAGGCTTTAGTCTGACCCGGACTGTCACCCTAACAATTTATTTATTTTATTTCACTCTATCATGATAAAAACAACATTTACAAAATTTATATACAAAATTGGCTCAAAATGTGTCCACCCCGATTTTTTTCCGTATCAAATTCAAGATCTGTATATTAGTTATATCCTATATCCAGCACCTTTTTAATTTAACTATGGACGAAATAATGCTTAACCTTGCACCAAAGTAAGCCGTGATTATGCGACAAACACATAGCATAACAGATTAAGATCAAACGTTGAAAAAATAAATGGCAAACTTTGGAGTGTCCACTCAAATAGAAATCTTTACAGAAAGCAGTACCAAATATAAATGAAATATTGTTTTAACTGGAGATAAAACGAAATAAGTTTTCAGTGTTATGTTTTTTTTTTTTATCAAAAATGGGTCTTCGTTATAACATAAAAAAATAAATAAATTTGGAGCAGAGAATACATTTCTAAGTAATTGGGGATGAGTTGATACAAAGATCGGAATATGTGATAACTTCCTAATTAAAAAAAAAATCAAAATATGAGTAGTGCACTCTTCATTTACATAAACTACCACGGTCAGTGTTTGTTATCCATATTTCTTTAACGCAATCAATAAATAAACGTAAGGGAATAGGCAAACAGAACAAACAAAATATGTCACAAGAATTCAAACGCGTACTTAAAGCCTAGAGTCCATTATAGTAAATTACGCATTTTAAAAATGATTGAGAGTTAAAATTAAATTGCTTTAGTAGTTAAAGTGTTATCTAGTTACTAGTAATTAAATAAAAATATAGATTATAGTTTAGTATGTTTATGGATAGAAAATACTTCATGAAAGAAAGGTATTGTACCCTTATTTTGTGGTATATTAAAAATATATTTTTGTATATATTATTTTACATTTTTTGTGTTTACTTGTTTTTTATTTCTTTTTCATATAAAAGTAAAATGTATCGCGCTGCGCTTTGCTGGTGTACAAATGGCAGAGCATTCAATCAATGCTACGTTTAGTACTTCTGCTTGAATATCTAAATACACTTTTTACACACACACATACATACAAACCTTATCATTGTAATGCAGACAAACTACCGGGAGCAAGGAATACATTTTATGAACTCTCCACCTTCGGTTTGGCTGTTTATTACAACTGATAAGGAATACTTGTACCACTCGACGTTGCGCCAGCAATGCTGTGTTTTTTTTTATTATGAGCGTTGAATGTATGATAGGATATAAAATAAATATTAAATTATAAAATACGTGTTGTGGTTGTTAAATAAATACTAGAGTTAGGTATGGGTTTCCTTTTTTTTTCCTTTAAATGTTCGATCATTGAATGGGCTAAAAGAAATCACGAAATGCTGCAACTATTCCTTGTACTATGACTCTGCGTTGGTGTCTTACATCGATTCTTACTCTTTGAGTGAGTTAAAGTGTTAAAACACTGATTTGTTGTCAACGCATACGATTTGAGTGTTGATTTCACGGATGGAGGTAAGGGTAATGCCTCTATGGCGTATACACTTGTTCGACGAACAATTGTTCGACAGCACAGCTCCTGCAGTGAAAGTACTGAAACAAAATATCTATTTAAAAAAAAATCTTATTCGAGCTTCTTTGTAAAATTACCTTTATTGCTTCTCCATATTCTTTCCATCCCATTTCTGTGAAGTGCCATTCTGGCTAGCTCACAAAATGATTCTCTTATGTTAAAATCACAAAGCGGAGATATTTCAAAGCATGACATGTTGTTGCGTGATGCATATAACTCGGCTTGTTTAGCTGCTACTTGTCGTTTAAAGGCCAAATGTAGCCGATTACCCACGAGTACTTTTGGTATCCCGGGAGCATGCTAAAATTTAAACGGATAAGAATTTACTATGTAAGTCGTTGCAAAATTAAAATCAATTCACCTCTTCGACTTCTTTTAACCATCTGTCGATTCCATCAAAGCTCCATTTGTTTGTTATGTCGTACACTAAAATAATTCCTTGTGCACCTCTGGAATAAGATCGGATAATTGTACAGAAACGACCTTGACCGGATGTGTCCCAGAGTTGTAACTTTACTCGTTTTCCCTCTAGCAAAATTGTCGTTGTTTTATATGCTATAGAAAAAGAAGAAGAAGATATACGGTGTACATTAGAGTGAGTTGTGCCTATGCGATGAAAATGCTTGTTACCATTTCCACTACAGAATGGGCTCTCTGAAGACGCATCTTCCAATCCTGATAAGATCTCATGTTTACCAACATCGCTGTCTCCAACAAGCAAAACTTTCAACAAATAATCGTAGTCCTTGGCCATTTCCATTCAGTTGGGTTTAAATTTCCTGAAAGAAAAAACACTGTTTAAAATATTCTCTGTTCTAAGCATCGAACTTGTCGTGTTGTTTCGTTCGCTCCTTCCTTCTCAATATTTTCTCCATTGGACTGGATCGAGGTGTTATACGACCCGTGGCGAAGATCAGCCTGGTTGAGGGCCCAGTATTTTAAAAACAGTTAATTCGTGAACGCAATATCCGGATACCTGGCAACCTCCGGATTAGCTAGCTTTATCTGTATACTAGCCGGTCTCTGTACAGATGGACCTCCCCTTCTCCACCACACGTGGAATCCTATATGGAATCAGATTTTAAACCAAAACTCGAGATCGGTACTCCTTCAATACCAGACGGTAATACGGTGATTGCACCGACTACCGGCAAGGCTCCTGCAATGCAAAGGCAAAACTTTGGCAGGTCATGGTGCACTTTTCAAAGGCAAGAGCAACCAGCCAAAGGAGTAAAGCTTTCAAGGGGTGGCAAGACTTTACTCCTCTACCCATCGGCATATCTTGACCATAATTATATAGGCCCTCTCCCTTTTGACAACCTAGAAAGGGTGGTGTTGGAAGCTGGAAAGCAAAAAATCTGGCCTCATTATCGGATGCGATGCCAACGTACACCACAAGGTATGGGACAGTATCGACATTTCCGATAGAGGCGAGCCACTAACCTTATTGTTTGCAATATTAGCGATGAGTCCACCTTTATAACTAAAAACCGACAAGAGGTGCTAGATATCACTCCTTTCTCCGACAACATTACTCAAATGATAACGAACTGGAAGATATCGTCTGAGCACTCTTTTTCAGGTCACACATATATATAATTTAGTCTGCATGATGCACCTCCCGCCAACTAGGAATTATCGGAAAACTGATTGGCCAAAATACAGAGGAACACTTTTAAAACTACTCTCCTTCATAAGTCCCCCATGTAATACCAATGAGCTTGCCATGAAAGTCAAGGATTTTACCGTAGCTCTCAATCAGGCAATGGCTGCTACCTGTCCTCTTATTCAACCTAGAGACAAGAAAAAGCTGAACTGGAACCGCTTAGAAACGATTGTAGGAAACTTTTCAACCAAGTAAAAAGCACAAGAAAGGTGACAGACTGGGACTCATATAAGGAATCCCTCAAAATATTATAAAAAAAAGAACTGAGGAGGCAGAACGACCATCCTGGAGGTCATTCTCTGGCAAAATAACAGAAGAAAAGCATAAAAATATTCTCCACCAATCCAACGAGGCCTAGCTGTTTGAAAACCGATGGCTTTTGGACGACCTCAAATGATGAATTATTACTCAACCTGCTCCTAGACACTCACTTCTACGTAGCTCCCTATTCACGACCAGTAAGAATCTTAGTAGGACTACTGATACCGCGATCAAAATTTACGGTTTCATTTCAAAGGGCAAGCTGCTCTGGGTACTGCATAGCTTCAAACCATACAAATCTGCTGGGCTGGACGGAATAATGCCTGCCGAGCTACAAATGTCCTCAGATATCATCCTAGTGAATATCGTGAGGAGTTGCGTAGAGATGATGCAAAATCCCATGTCATGGAGAGAAGCTAATGTTGTTTTAATTTCCAAGGCCGGAAAGTGTTCTCATGTTCTCCCAAAAGATCTCAGACCTATATGTCTATCATCTTTCCTTCTGAAAACTCTAAGACGACTGATTAATATCCATGTACGATCTAGAATTAATCCACGACTTTTGTCTACGGCTCAACATGATTACTGTAAAGAAAAGTCGGTGGAAACGGCTCTACATTCAGTGCCTAGCCACATCGAACAATCACTACATTAAAGAGAGTACACAATGGTCGCGTTCCTAGACGAAGAAGGTGTCTTTACCAACGTAAACACATCGGCAATCACAACTGTGCCATCAACTCTGAAGGTAGATAACTCATTTACTGATCAGTCTTATGGTAAATAGCACGATTATCAACTCCAAATTGGTTGGGGCTTCTCCAAAGGATGTGATAGTAGAGGTATGCCGCTAGGCGGTGTCCTCTCACCACTTCTGTAGAACTTAGTTGTCAACGAACATCTGATATACCTTGAAGCGAGTGGTAGCAAGGTGGTGCCCTATGCGGCACTTATACCCACTGTATTAAGCTTTTTGAGGATGTCATTGATAAACAGTACCCACAGGAGTTGAGATATGCCTCCACCCTGAGGGGTTCCCCTGGTTACTGACATTCTCACCGAGCTTTGCCCAATGGAACAGTTTATTTTCCTACTTGCAAGCAGGTTGCAAACCCAGTTTGTAATGACATGTTCATTGTTATCGTCTACTAGAGCACTTTTAATGGTGCACTCCACGTTACTGAAGGCTCATCGAGGCTCATTATCGAGGAAGGCCGCCATCGCAAACTCTCCGAAGTGTAGACTCTTCTCTATTTTCCCCACCACCTCGTGCAGGGCGGTATCTACAGATTTTCCTTTCATGTATGCATGCTGTGGCTCAGTCAAAAAGCCATTACTACATCTATTCCTAATATGAATCTCCAATAATCGCTCAAGGGTTTTAAACATAAATGATGACAGACTTATTGGCCTGAAATCTTTTGCTGTTTGCCATCTTTAAGTATAAAAACCAACTTAACGTTCCTCCAAGCTATTGGTATGTACCCTATTTTTAGACTATGTCTAAGAATTTCCATAATTTTGTAACTGCTACCTCCGGTGTTTTCTGTAGCTTGATCGGTAGAATACCATCCCGGAGATTTGTACGCTTAAAGGACTGCCCACCATAATTTTTTCCTATTAATAAGAACACCTATTTCTTCTTCAGAGAGAGAAAGAGATCAATGTTCTCAGTGCACTGTAGCATGCCAGGGTCTTCTGATACAGTGGATCTCAGAAAGTGGGTTTCCACCTGTATTGCCAGAACCTCTTGGCTACATTCAGCCCAGGTTTCGTCACATTGACGCTTCGTCGACTACTCCCCATTCTCTTATTTCTAACCCTTCCGTATTTGTAGCAAGGGTGATATCTATCACCTCCTGCCTAATTTTCACCACAAAAGTGGGTGAATTCCTTCTGTTACAAATATTGAGGTTGGTAGATAAAATAAATATCAGTGTAGAAATTGTGTGTGTGTTTGAAATCTCCTCCATTTCAATCTTTAAGCGACTGCGGCGTTTGATTTTATAGAAAACGAGTGGGACGGGTTTTGTTCTTTAAATATTTTTTTTCGTCAGCCATGGTACACTTTTTTATTGTTTTGATTTTGATGACTTCTTTGGCGTGTTTTTTTTTTAGTTTTTTAATTGAATGCATAATATCTTAAGAATATTGTGTCAACATATTCATGGACAGTGTGAGGTAAGCAGATAAAATTCGCTTATGAACGATTTATACTAGATTTTTTAGTGTTCAAAACTTTTAGTGTTCAAATGGGGAAAACCCCCATAACTCACGTTTTTCAAAGTCGATGCCCCTCATAACTTCAAAACAACTGCGCGGATCCTTTTGAAATTTTGAACACTATTTCTGTACATAATTTACGAGGTAACGTTGGAGAGTTTTTTTTTAATTTGTTAATAATTTTTATTTTACAATAACAAATTAGCCGATTTTTTTCGTAAAAAATCGCGTTTTTCCTTTCAAAGTGTTCGAAAAAAGTGAAAAATTGAAATTTCGAAAAACCCTCCCAGCGTTACCTGGGAAAAACTATTATCCAACGAATGAACTTTGATTTTTTGATTTCGGATGATCCAGCACCAAGTTACGAGGGATATAGCAATTCCGAATAATTGCTGTCATTGCCGTATTTTTTAATATTTCTTCGTTTATACAATATTCTTCGAATGTCATGCTTTGATGTACTATTGGTTTTAATAAAGAGATTTTAACTGTGTCGTCACAAAAACATGCCTTTTTTTGTACGAATTAACCTTCCCGCCCTCCTTAACGGACGGAACAAATCTATAGGACACAACTAATGGAATTGGTTCGGCAACTACTCTATGGCATTACAATTAGCTAAGGCATACTGCTTTGACTCTACTTGATTACGTGTTAACATATGGGTACAGCAGATGAAAACCTATATCTAATGTTACCAGATGCCATTGTTCATTATATGTACATACGGGCCTCCGAAATATGTTGAAGATTTTCTAGCGCAATTAAAAACATATCTTATTTTTCTACGACATAAATAACACTAGATTCGTTTGGTACAGAATAAAAGGAATAACGGTCAACTAAAAAAGATATCGGCAAATCATGGCAACTTTGAAAGATACTATGTCGTAAAATGCGATAGTACACGCTATTTGGAAGCCACAAGGGGTTATAAGACATAATCAGACAATCTACATTGGCCTATGTTTATATATTCGTTTGTTCAATTCATTCAAATAGATTTGTTACAATCGCTAACTTAGATCGCAACCCAGTATTAGCTTTTTTCTACTTTAAATCAAATATTTATTTTACGGCTTTGTCTAGTTTTCACACAAATAAAACAGGCTAACCCATTCATTTTGTTGCTCTGATTTTATAGCATTACAAGCATTGATACCAAAACTGAAGAACGTACATTTTTTCACGCCTACACATATGCGAATACATACGTACATATGTGTGTACGTATGTATGTACATGCAATGCAGTGAATATCATTAAAAAATAAAATTATTTATATTTATTGTAGCAGAATATTTATACATTATTCCCTTAACTAAATTGCACAATTTACAGAGTTATGGTATGAATTCATGAGTTATGGTATGATATAATTATAATATTTTAAACAAGGAAAAAAACAACGCAAACAAAATCTTGAAGGCAAATCTACAAAAAACCTTTATTAAAAAAAATAAAATAAATCACTCGAGAAAAATCTAAGGTAAAATCTCATAAATAATAAGCTTTCCTCATATTGTGTGTCTACCAATTCATTAAGGAAATAGAATAATAGAGATATAAACTGTCGATTTATTAACATGCATTCAAATAGGTTTAGTCACCAGTGCTCTTGATTTACACTCGAGAGAATGTCATAGACATAGGCACAGGCAGAATGCGTTATTTTCAAATTGAACTTGTCCCAACCCAATAGTAATTAGTGCGATAAATTTTGTTGCGCACCAGAATAAATACGAATTAAAGAACCAAAAGCATTCATTTCATAATTGGACGACTCGTGTGCAAAGATAGTGGACACAAACATGACAACATCGCTAATTTACCCGTGCCATGTCTTTCCAAAACAAGAGTACGTACGTACCTATGTAGAATTAGCGGTGTGATTGAATGGTTGTATGTTTTTGAGCAAGCTCTCGTGAAAGTTGTACAAAGGACTACAAAACATTAAGTTAAAAAATGAACCTGCTCGTATTCACTGTAAACGGGGAAGATTTCTTTAACGCGAAAAAGTATTTTATTTGACATCACCTGATATGTTGGCAACATGCATCGCCTCTTGAAAGAAAAAAAGCTCAGATCACCTTGTAACAATGCACCTGTGCTCTGATTAAATTAACATTCTAAGGCGAAATTCACTTACCTTCAGTTAAAGGAATATTTCCTAATACGTTCGCAACTTATCGATTTGGAATTTTTCGCATCAACTAGTAAGCAAACACTTTTTTTTTAGACTTTTTTAAAGCAACAAAATGTAAATAAAGTAGAATTGAGAGTTTTTCCCATTTTAAGAGTTAAGGGCGTAAGAAGACTGGCACTGTCACGCATTAATGGGACTCAATTGGACTCGCGGAGAAATTGATTGATGTATTGTTTGGGCTATTTATATTTAATAACATTTACATTAGGGATACTTCAAAGTAAGCTTTAAATATTTAAGGATCGAAATAATTCAGCATACTTTTTTGGTACGTTCTCGTTTAATTTATTTTTCTACAATCCAAAATAATCTTCACTTTTATGTCAAATGAAAGCCGCGTGAAGTTATGTGCGTTTTAAAAAGAAACAAATTCGGCTGTGTTCAAAAGTGCGGCTTTCTTGACAGTCAAATTGATAAAACAACTGCATGGGTTTGCGAGACGAAATGCTTTTCAACTGCTTTCAATTGTGTCGAAAATATCAAAATATTAAAAGTATGCACTTTAATGGGTAAAATAAAATAGCGCTTTGGCTTCGACTTTAGTGACGTTACGTTTTGTGTGCTTTGTGTTTAGTTTGAAATGGCATTTCTGAAATTGTCTAGAATTGTTCTACAATTAAAGATAATAGTTATCTTTTACGAGCTGAACGAGCTGCAGGAATTGCGGGCACAACTAGAAACCATCACATCATCTGCTGCGATTTAGAGATAGGAACGCCATCGTCTGGAGACACTCCTCGACGAGCGACAATCATTAACAGTCTTGTCCATAGCCACTCAGCCGATTGGTACGGAAGCAGTCATGACAGGTACGGTCAACATTAACGCCGCCCCTAGGTACATGTTGTCGCCAAGCACTAGTGCACCTCCCGTAGCGGCTTGCTCCGTCCTAACTGAACCACCTTCCACCGACACCGTGACCTGGTACGCGGCTCCAATTGCAGCAATGCCAATTTCGTATGGACTTCAGACAGAGCCAAGAACAACATCGCAATCGATGACAGCCACTTCGTGTTCACAGTATTCCTGCCCGCCGATCACAGCTTCATCGATCTATAATCAGATTCTGCCCAGGCTCTCTACGAACAACCAAGTTCCAACGTTTCTTCATCCGTTAAACAGTGCGCAAACCTTCGAACAGCGGCACTCAACTCCTCAGCCGTCTTCATCTTCATTTGGACATGAAAGCAATTACGGAGTTCCGCGGAAGACCTGAGAAATGGCCGATGTTTTGTATGGCTTTTTTGGAATCGTCAAGAATGTTTGGCTACAACCGGGTGGAGAATATGTTTCGGCTGCAGAAAAGCATCATGGGTGAAGCGGGATATGTCATCGAATCTTTACTGATACATCCAGACAATGTCGATAAAGTAATGTCGACATTACATTATAACTTCATTACGTACGCCCCGAATGCCTTGGGGGAAGGTGAGAGAAACTGCTCAGATTTCTGAGAACAAACTGGTGCTCATCATGCCATTCGCTACAAAAGTACAGAATTTAACGGTATTCCTTGAAGCGAGCGGTATGCATCAGCATTTAGCAAATCCTGCCCTCTTAGATGAGCTTGTTGGGAAGCTACCGATGAGCAAAAGATTAGAGTGGGCCCAGACATGTGTGTGCGTCCTGCCATATGCAACCGTTAAACATTTTAATGACTGGTTGAATCGAATTGCCCGTCTTGTCTGCATTGTCTCTACCACCTCACTCTCTTCGCCACATCCGAATGCAGTGAATCATAAGCCAAAACCAAGGAGTATCCTACATACAAATAGAAGTTCGTACTGTAAAGCAGAGCAACATCCAGTCGTAGAGTGCAATAATTTCAAGGTGTTGGACCTTCCAGACAAATGGTCGTTTGTGAAGCGGAACCGACTTTGTTTCTACTGTTTGAAGCGTGGTCACATCATAAAAGCATGCAGGATGCGGAAGCCATGCGGAGCGGAGAACTGCAGCAAGATGCATCATCAGTCCCTTCATGAAGCGGATGTCGCCCAGAAGTCAACCTCAGCCAACGTCAACAACCAGGGGGGAGAGGTGCAAAGATCAGTTTTGAATTGTAACGATGATGGAACGACCAAGATTCTTTTCCGCGTTTTGCCAGTCAGGGTGAATAACGGCAAAACGGAACTACGGACGTATGCTTTGTTTAACGAAGGGTCATCCGTTACCATGTTGAGCGAGGACTTGGCAACACGTTTACAACTCGAAGGAAAGCCGAAGGACCTGAACCTGCGTTTGCTGTTGACATTCTTATAAGTACGACAAAAAAGACGCGGAGCTATATCGGATGCGAAATGTACAAACAGTAGTGGATTTGTGCTTGCCTACTCAGAATTCCTCTTGCCGACTACAGGAACACAAAGCCAGAAATTCTTATTGGACTCGACGACGGTCATCATGGAGCACCCTTAGCTGCCGCAGTTTAGATGGAGACAGGCCAACCGACACAACGCGGTTTTCCCAGTATTCGAGGCTTCAAAGGACCATCGCGTGGTTGCTACGTTTCGTTGCCTTCTGCCAGTGAAAGAGAGACGAACGAGGTGAGCTGACTGCGTCCAAGCTTCTTAGCTCAGAACGTTTGATATACTTCTAAGTTCAAAGCGATGCCTTCAGCTCCGATATCGCCAGGAGTCGCGTGTCGGAAAAGACAGCCAGATCTACAAGCTTTCACCATACCTTGATGAGCGTGGACTCATTCGAGTTTCGGGTCGAATAGACGCTGCCACAACGATACCCTTTGAGACCAGACGTTCCATTATACTCCCTAAAAATCATCGTGTGACAGACCTGATCATCGTCCATCTTCACCGATGTTGTGGCCACCAAAACGACGATACGGTAGTGAACGAGATCCGCCAGCGATTTTGGATACTAGGACTTCGAAATGCCGTAAAAAGGATAAGAAGCCGATGCCAGCTATGCCGCATTGGAAATGCCAAACTGTCTCCGCCATTGATGGGCCAACTTCCAGTTGATCGCCTTAGGCTGAACATAAGGCCGTTCACGTATTCTGGACTGGATTACTTCGCACCTGTTACGGTCACCATAGGCCGCCGAAAGGAAAAGATGTGGGTCGCTCTTTTCACCTGCCTGACCACCAGAGCAGTACACCTGGAGATAGCAGCAGCCTTGTCGTCGGACGCATGCATCCTCTGCATACGGAACAACAGGCGAGGAGTTCCGCTTCGAATACGACGCGACAACGGAACTAATAATCATTGGCGCGAAGAAAGATCTTATGACCAGCCGATTTTTTGATAACGAGGCAGTGAAAGCTGAACTTGCTTTGAAAGGAATACAGTGGACTTTCAACCTCCGCATGCTGGAGGTTGTTGTGATCATTTAGTTCAATCTATTAAGTGTGTTCTCTCTCAAACGCTGTCCGCAATCGAATCCGAAAACATTGTGAATAGCCGACCGCTCACTCACTTACCGGTGACGGTCGAGGAGGAAGAGCCGCTTACGCCGAACCATTTCATCATGGGTGGTTCGAGTTCGACGCAGACACCGTGCAAAGCGCTATGCTTGAGGAAGCAGTGGAGGGTGTCCCAGCAGCTCAAAGATCGCTTCTGGAAAAGGTGGGTGACGGAGTATCTCCCCGTTTTGATCAATAGGTGTAAGTGGTTTGACAGGGTAAAGCCATTGCAGATTGGGGATCTAGTCCTCGTCTGTGATGTCGACGTCCCGCGAAGAAAGGATATCGAACGTTTGCCCAGGGCCTGATGGGCAGGTCCGCTCAGCCGAGATTCAGACGACATCCAAGATTCTGCGAAGACCAACGAAGACCTTTCGATCGAGACTCGAGCGCCTCACGGGGGTGGGGTGTTAAATAATATATTAATGTTTAGATCGGAATAATGTAATCGATGGGTTATGTGGTTACGTCCGATGTTGGTGAACGCACTCCGTAATATGTGACGTTTTTCGTTTGACAGCCATGACACTTCAAAGTAAGAGTAGATTTCAAATTAAGGCCAACAGACGTAAGTATCGATATACCGAAATATCTAAATTATAATTTAATCGTTCATTTAGAGAATAAACACACAAACGCATCACCAAAAATGACAATATTCATAGCGTTTATTCAGACAACGAACCGGGCTCGGCACAGCACCCTGTCCCAATTTTTGAATTTCTAGGGCTAGCGCATACAGGACTAATTACCGTTAGGTGAAACTGGTTTTATAAAAGGGGGAGATGAAGTGTAAAGTAAGAAACGGGGTAAAATCTTCAACCAGTGTTGAAGCGGTTGAGCATCGGAGGAAAACCAATGCAAACATAAGTTGTTAATTGTAAATGTAAAACATAAATGTTTTTGTGAATTGAGTAAAAGCCGATAAATTAATATCAAAAAACCAATTCCCAAACGATCAATGCTGGTGTGTGGTCAATTCAAGTGATCCTGTTGAATTACTTTAATATGCATGCAGACCACCTGATCGTGTACGGATCAAGTTCAAAAATTGTGGTCAATAATAAACTGCTGCAACGCGAGCGATGATGCGATAATTGAAAGTTGAAGATTTGTGAAGAGTCTTTTTTTGTTGATTTTTTTTTTCTGTCGGAACAGACCATTCAAACAAAGAACTAGTCCATTGTATTGCTTGTAAGTTCCTTTCAATGGAACGAGTAAGCGCTTCTGTGATAAAGTGCCTATAGTACCAGCACCCACCACGGCAGTGCTCCGCGTTGTTGTTATTCTTTTTTTTATAATACGTGGTTGTCGGGGTTATTATACTCTTAAAATGTTACGCACAGCACATGCAAGGGCACTTAAGAAGAAATTTAGAGTTTTAATTAAAAAACCCGCTATCGCTAAATATTCATGTGTTTAAGATCTCTCGGGATAGTTGGTAGACTTCCTGGAAACACGTTCTTCTGTGCAATTTTGACTGCGTTGGTTGTGGCCATTAAGAGTTCCTAGGGATCAAGTGGACCTAACTTCCCTGATTCTCTCTTCGTTTTGATCTTTTGCGGGAATCGTACACAGTGCGCCATCACTATTATAAACCTTGATAAGTTGGAGTGGTTTATTAAAAGTTCCCCTATGATATCGTTAGTTGTCTTCAGAGCGCAATGGCTTCAGACAGTTCTTTTCTCAACCCTTGGGCAACTTTTGTTTTTGACAAAAGGTTCATTTGTGTTTGACCTTGGTTGTTTAATACAAGACAATATACAGCAGTTCCGTAGGCTTTGGTATAGGCTACTAAAGCCGTGTAATAGTACAGCTTTGACCGTACTATCTGTGTAAATCCATCGTGTGACTTTCAACTCCCTTTAATACGAGTCAAAGAATTTGACGATATTTCCGCTATCGATTTGTTACCTCTGTCTCTGGCTTTTGGAAATTCTGGAACGCAAAGGAGTCCAATTTTGGATACCAACGAATTCCTAAGGTTGTAACTTGAGTCGCTAATGAAAAGCGTAGCTCACAATTAATTTTCTTATCGTTTTCCGCAATGTTTTTTAGGAGTTTTTCGTGATTACCAGTTCATTTTCGAAGATTAATTCGGGCCGATGCAAGCAGACGTCGAATTTCGTTCCATTTTTGTTAGACATCAGGGTATCTGCTCTGCTGATAAGGTCGTCAACATAACTGTTTTGATCACTTCTTATGTTGTCGGGCAGAATTATGTCTGGTAATACCTCATTTCCCTGAAGTATATCGATTTTATCAGGATCGAAGTATGCAGAATCTGCTAAATGAAGGCCTTTGACGAAGAAGAAGACGACCATCACTCGCTGGGCCGAGTCGAATATCTATATCGAGGCGTTATGTAGACATAATATTTGCTTGTGCCACTGCTGACATTCCCTAAACCGGAGATCTGGACGGGCGTTCTACGTCTTGGTAATCGGAGCAGTTGTGCTGCTGATTCAGTGATGAAAGTTGCCTCAGACCCTGGATCAAAAAGTACACGGAGATCATGGCATTCGCCATCAGCTGATAGTACTTACTCGTAGATTATGGCTATTGCTAACAAGACTTGGCTCGCCCAATGTTGTACTGCGCGAAATGTGTTCCGCGAGTTCGACGTGTTGCGGCTGGTCAATGGATCTGCAAACGAACTCTGATGCGCCTGAACTCTATTGTGCTGGCTTACTTGTGAAACGGGATTGCAAGTTTCATTAGGTACTTGAGAACCTCCTTGACCTTTTTGACAATATTGTACCTTTAGTTTTGTATGCAGCAATGAGTGGCGCCGGCGCTGGCAAAAATAGCAATTCTTCGAGATTGACCAATCTCGAGTTGGGTTGCCGCACGTCAGACAGTTTTCACACACCTTCACTCGGCGCACGGTTGGCCTCTTGTGTATTGTGTCTAACCGAAGAAATTTGTTACATTTTCTTAAGGCACACTTTGCATTGGAATTGTTTCTTGACCTGAGTATAAGCATGAACTACCTTGGTTTATAGACTTTTCTTCGAAGACGACCTTGGATTTGGATTCGACCACAAAAGAAGCTATTGGCCAATTGCTTCAAGCGTCGTATACCGCGCTTCCAAAAATGCTATGAAATCCTTTCTGCTGGAAAGTTACGCGGAATTGTCCAACTTTTCTTCCCATGAATGCTGCGTTGAACAAGGAAGTTTTTCGAATGATATTGTGATAACCACTTAAATGTGAGCAGCGACATCTAGATTTACAGAGCAGAAAATGTCGATACTCGAAGACCAGAAGATTTCGATACTTGAATAACAATGTCTCGACCATTGATGCCTGGAGAGTGGAACCGAATTTTTCAGCAAATTGGAAATTGTATGGGACGCTGGATGGCGAGGATTGTTCTCGAAGTATGTCATTCGAGTATAAATACCAGAATCCCCAAGCTATACAAGTTCAGTTCAAAAGTGAAATTTGAAGTGTTAATAATTAGGAGAAGTGATTAAGTGGTTTAAGTAAAAGATAAGAAAAGTATAAGCAGTTGAGAAATTGGATTGTACTGAGAGAAACAATTAAATAGTGAATTGTAACTGTACTGAATAAAGCGATTTCTATTGAAAAGAATAAGTTCTATCATTTGTACCCACACAAACACTTTACAATATAGACGAATGATCCCAGTGGTTTACTGGCACTTACAGGTTTTCTATTGCATGAAAGGACTCTGGAGATGTGTCGAGTGTACGAGTAGTATTATATGTATACATATGTAAAATTTTATTGAATGTACATTAGAAAATATAGAATGTGTATTAAATGGTGACCAGATAAGAACGTTAGGAAAAACAATTTAAATAAAACAACAACGGTGTGCGATATAAAATTGATTTTGGGTTAATTTTGCAGCAATTCATGTCATTATGTGTGGAATCTGTCGGTCCAATTTTTGATGACTCGGTCGTAAACGACTCAACGACTCGCGTGTTGAATGTTGGCCTCGAGCTCGTCGAAAGTGGTTACCTTGTTAGCGTAGACTAAGGACTTGCTTGATGTAACCCCAGAGAAAATAATCGAGTGGTGTCAAGTCGGATGATCCCGACGGCCAATTGATCAACGCTCGCCATGAGAACACCCAGTCGCCAAATTTCTCCATCACAACTTCGAGCGTTACGTCGCCTGTATGGCATGAATGGCCGTCTTGTTGGAACCACCGCTCGGATATATCGATGTTGTCGAGCTCTGAATACAGAAAGTCGATTAACTTCGCTCTATACCCGAGACCATTGACGGTAACGGTGTGTCTTTCCTCATTTCGAAAGAAATAAGGTCCGATGATGCCGCCGTGCCATAAACCACACCAAACAGTTAATCTTTGTGGATGCATTAATGCTTGACCGAACACTTGTGGATTGCGTTTTGGATTCGCTCCAATAACGGCAATTTTGCTTGTTGACATAGCCTCTGAGCTTAAAATGGGCCTTGTCCGAGAATATGATTTTTTGGCCAAAATCCGCATCTTCGGCCAACATTTCCAGCACGAAATTCACGTTGCATATTAACAACTGAGTCGGAATTTCGATAATATTTTTTTAATAATTTTCGCACGTTCGGCAAGCGTAAAACGATGTATGATAAAATGGCAAACCTTACTGCATATTTTGACAGCTGGGTGTCATTGGTAACTTTGACAGCTGCAGAAACATAACAATTGGAAAAACTATCATTGCTATCTGTCCACCATCTATATATGTATGCATTGTGATATCCATTTAAATGTGAGCAGCGTCATCTATATTTACATAGCAGAAGAGTTCGATACTCGAATAGCAGAAGATTTCGATACTTGAATAGCAAAGACAATTATTGGTGAATGGAGAAAGGAATCTAATTTTCTAGCAAAATATAAATTTTATGGGACGCTGGATGGCGAGGATTGTTCTCGTAATATGTCATTCTAGTATATATATCAGCATCCTTAAGGCATGCAAGTTAGTTTATCAGTTGAATTTGAAGTGTTAATTAGGAGAAGTGATTAATTGGTTTAAGTAAACAATGAGAAAAGTATAAGCGGCTGATAAATTGGATTGTATTGAGATAAACGATTACAATTCACAATTTTGAATAGAGCGATTTGTATTGAAAAGAAGAAGTTTTATCATTTGTACCCACACAAACATTTTAGATTGGTGTTCGAAGTGGGGTAGGACTTCAGGACGAGGGGCATGATCCAGATATATACTCCTTTGATGTTGACGAGGAAGAACAGACAAGTACCGGCAATGACATGGCTGCGATGATGCAACTCCTCTTGTTAAAAATGGACGAACAGAAGAAAAGTCTCGACGAACAAAAGAAAAATCTGGAAGAACAAAAGAGTAGCCTCGAACAAAAGATGGACTACCAAAAGAAAAACCTGGAAGATCAAAAGAATATTCTGGAGCGAAAATTCGAAGAAATCAAAGTTGAGCAACTGGCAAAAGAGCTCGACACAGTGCAAAACAGAAACTCCGAGAATGTTCTTTAGGCGGTCCAAGGAGAAAAGAGTTGAAGCCTCCCTCATCGCCAGACCTCACGGTCTTACTTATTAGAAGCAGTTTGAAATGGCTGCCTGTGCGAACGACTGGGACAATTAGGAAAAGTGCTTTGCCCTAACAATGGCCTGGCACGGTCCTGCAGCAGAATTGTTGCAAACAATATACATTGAAAAGCACAAAGATTTGGCTTTAGTACAGGCTATTGAGAAACGATTTGGGGATAGACACATGCAGGAGGTTTACAAGGTTCAATTGCAAAGCCGAATCCAGCAACGATGAGAAACACTGCAGCAGCTCCAAGCAGACGTGATTAGACTGGCACATTTGTCATACCCAGGAAATTATCATGCATTTATCAGGGGAATTGCAGATTCAAAGCTACAGTCAGCAGTAAGGATAGCCGGGAAAAGAACCCTTGCTGAAGCACTTGCCTTCGCTCTGGCGATGGAAGCAGCCAATCAGGCTTCCAGGGGAACACATTTCGTCACGGAAGTAGCATCTATTGAATGACTTCTGCGTGAGAGATACTCCACGGGAGAGGCGAACAATGCGTTACTGGAATTGCAATAAAATAGGCATCTTCAAAGGCAGTGTAAACAATTGGTGCGACGAAAAGGCTGCTCTCACTGTGGTGACAAGTAAGTAGAGGAAGAAACCAGCAGAAACTGCTATCAAGAAGCCGGTCAACTTTCCCGAAGCCATCAGTCGGGAAAGGCTCTAGCACCAACTTCGCGGGGCAGAAGTTGGTAGCAGAAGTTGACGGCCCAGGACCATCATCCAACTCTCGCTGGCAAAACGATGCAAAGAAAACTTTCTAGTAGAAGTAGTCATTGGAAAAGAAAAATGGATGGCAACAATAGACACCGGTTTCACGGCCTCAATCATCAGGAGGGATCAGGTACAGGTACAGAAGCATCACGTTCATTTCGTGGAAAATGCCTAGTACCTTTTTTAACTCGTTGTCATGTTCTTCTTTCGTCCGCCCAAACACAGTAACATCATCCAAGTAGTTCACTATGCTAGTGCAAGAAGCTAGCATGTTTTCCATAGTACGTTGAAATATTTCGGGTGCTGAGTTCACTCCAAACAAAAAACCTTTATAGCGAAACGTCCCCTGTGTGTTATAAACGTCGTTATATAACGACTCTAATCTTCCAGCTCTAACTGATGATATGCGTTCTTTAAATCTGATCTGGAAAAGTACGTAAACCCTTTTAATTTAGTCATGAGTGACTCAAATGTCGGAAGAGGAAAGGTCTCCCTAAGTATAGCGGTATTTGCACACCGCATATCTATGCACATACGGATATCCCCAGTTTCTTTGAACACGATCACAATTGGTGAAATAAAAAAACTGGACCAAACAACTGGTTCAATGATATTTTGTTCACTAGCCTCTCTTAGTTTCTCATCACATCTCTCCTCAAGCGCTGATGTAATCCGACCTAGCGGTTGCTGTATTGGTTGAAGGCACTTATTTATAGCCAATTGTATTTTTATACCTTTAATTTTTGGAAATGCTTGAACTTCCTTTACTCGGTATACATCTAGGCCTAATTTTAACACCTTCAACCGTATCGCTGTTTCCCGTCCAAGCAAAGATTGCCTTCCATTTCTAATCACATAAAATGTTGAAACGATCTCAGCTTTCCCATCGACACTTGTAGGCGCATCAAACACTAGTAAGGTCTCTATCAATTCCTTCCCAGCATAAGTGCGAAACTGGTTTTTCATTTCCTTGCGCACGTTCCACAACATCGAGGAACTCCGATGTAATTGTTCCCAATCACTCTCCGTCAGCAAGTTCAATCGTGAGCCAGAGTCGATGACCATTGATATCTTCGAGCCGCCGACGAAACAGTCTATTATCCCGTTCGAGGTTGAGTTAAACTCGTCTTTCACTTGAAAACAATCATACTCTCTCGATTCAGCCGTATGATTCCCTTGACGGTCATCAAATTCTTTCTCTACATGGCGAATATTTGATGGTCCAAGCCTATGCAGTTTACCATCCGTGTCATCGCCTCTAATATTTTTGCGTTTACCTCTTCTTGTCTTGCATTTAGGGCAACATTTCCTACAATCTTTGTTTCTGGCTAGGCACAAGTATCTATTCCGAGTATGTCCACTCCGCCCGCATCTTACGCAATCGTTGCCTTCTCTAGAATCGTTTGTCTTATTTACCGCAATCCTATTGATATAACTATTTGTTGTTGTTGGTAATTTCACCTCCGTGTCGTTTGTGTTATCTGTTCGTGAGCTTGAGAGCTTGACACCTTTTTATGACTTCATCCAATGAGTACTCTTTGTCAAACAGACGCCTCTTCAATTCTTTTGGTGCCCAGTTATCTATCAATTTATCTTTTATATTTATTTCCCAACTCTGTTCCTCGCTTTTCCCAAACGAGCATTTTGTTGCCTGGTTCCTCAACTTAACAATGAAGTTGTTTAGGTCCTCCCCTTCCTCTGGCTTAAGGGAGCGGAATAGGCGCTTTTCGAAAGTGGAATTCCTCTGTGGTGAAAAATATTCATTCAATTTCTCGACCAAAATTGCGTACCTGTAATTCTTCCTGTAATTGTGGATTCCCAAAGTGTAACAACTTGCTCTTCTTTTTGGCTGCGTCTATGATTTCTCCCGATTCCAAATTAATGAGAATTAACGGAGCCATTTCTGCCATTCGGATCGAAGGACCGCTCTATCAATAGTCTCACACAGAAATGGTATTATTCCGGTGTCATTCATTTTTATGAACCTGTTGTAATTGAATGTGAAGACTTTCTTGACCTGCTCAGACACGAAACATATTGTTTTTCCCAGTTTTACAATTGAATGTAATAAGCTTACCCCCTTAACTTCACTACACTTGAATGTGCAGTCTATATATACCTCTCTCCCTCTGTTTCTCAAAATTTAATGTGGGTCAATTCACCTGTTCAAGTATGAACTTGTTTACAATTTAATGTAATCATTTAATCATTTATCCACACCACGTTATGTGTATCCTCGCCGCCAATGTTATGACTCCTGTTCAACCAAACACAATCCGATTCGGACTTAGAGAGATCTTTATTCGCCGACTACTAATGATACACTGAAGATAGAACATGCCATGCACACTGACACTCAGCTCAGTGCATGGCGATAGGTTCGGTCTTGTTCTGCTTTCTCACTCAACCCTTTCGTTGCGATGTTGCTGGAGACAGCTCTTCTCAGAGCGTGATGTAGCAGGTCGCCACACCAATGATATACGGAAACGCCAATACTTCCATCTTAAACGTCGTCCTCCGCAGAAATCAGATTCTAGAGCCTTCGTTGAAAACAGTTGTTTTGGCAAAAGTGGAAGGTGGTCCTGGTAGTCTCCGATTCTGTTTAATGGAGCCAGAAAATATGAGAGTCTTCATCGTACGAAAGACCTTAGTGGAACCAAAGAACGACATGGTCCCTGTAAGGATTCTAAACCCAAAGACATTCAGTGCAAAGGTGAAAAAGGGGGAGATCGTGGGAAAATGTGTATCTGGTGAGGCTGTATCGATCACAACGGAAACAAATTGTGCAACACTGGTGGCAAGAGTTCAGAGTGTAAAAATCAAGAACAAAATTCTCAACCTCTGTAATCTGGACGAATATCAACGAATAATGGCAGAAAAACTAATCACCATTGATGTGCTCTCCCCTCTAGGCTCGTCGGACCATTGTGTCATATCGGCTAATTTCTCGTACACCGACCACACAGTTAGAGAAAAAATTCCTAAAAGAACCGTATGGCAATACGAGAAAGCCAACTGGAGCGGTCTTAACAGCTTCTTTAGGAATTTTAACTGGTCGTTATGCTTCCTCGATAACGACGTGGATGCCGCTGCTGATATGATTACAGACACCATTCTCTTTGGAATGAGATCCTTTATTCCTCATCGGATGAAGAGTATCAAACCAAAAGAAAAGGCATGGTACGACTCGAGCTGTAAAGAGGCCGTCAGGGTTAGAGAAATGTTTTTTCGGTCCTACAAGACCAACCCGACAGAGGAAAACCGAAAAAAGTTCAAACGAGCCAGAAATGACTGCAACGCCTTTCTTAAGCGTGTGAAATTCCTATACGACCAAAAACTGAGGCAAAAAATACTGCAATGTCCCAAAGGCAGTAAAAATTTTTGGTCGTTCGTCAAAAACATTAGAAATTCCGCCTCATCCTCCATCCCAACGCTCATTTACAATGACATTCCAGCTGTCAGCTCTTTGGATAAGGCCAATCTGCTTGCTGCACACTTTGCGGCCAGCTCAACACTCCCAGATTGTGCTTTGTCTCCGCCTACACTTGAGTGCGTCGAATCTTCAATGGGACGAATCTACTTTCGCGCTCGTGTAGTAGCAAGAGTACTTAAAGATCTCAACATACATAAATCCGCTGGTCCAGATGGTATATCTCCCCTTCTTCTGAAGAGGTGTTCTTCCTCGCTGGCAAAACCACTGCGTAAGCTTTTTCATCAATCCTACACTTTAGGACTCTTCCCGAGCAGATGGAAAACAGCATTTGTCCAGCCCGTCCCTAAAAAAGGCGAATCATCTTCTCTCTCCTCCTACAGACCCATTGCACTTACGTCCCTTCTTTCCAAGGTCATGGAAACACTGATAAATCGTCAGCTCATGAAATATCTCGAAACACGAAAACTTCTCAATGACCGGCAGTACGGTTTTCGTAGCAACAGGTCCACTGGTGATTTGATGGCATGTCTCACCGAAAAGTGGAACCAAAGCGTACATCAATCTGGCGAAAGCAAGATAGTTGCACTTGATATTTCTAAGGCATTTGACAGAGTTTGGCATCAGGCTCTTTTGTCGAAAATGCGTGCATTTGGGATCGACGACTCTCTTCTTCAATGGATTAGAAATTACCTTTCGGAACGTTCAATTCAAGTTGTCTTGGACGGTTTCAAGTCTGATATTCACAAAATAAATGCTGGTGTGCCCCAGGGCTCTGTTCTGTCACCGACACTCTTTTTAATTTTCATTAACGATCTCTTGTCTGCTACTTCTAATCCAATATATTCCTTTGCTGATGACAGTACTCTCTGCTTTTCATATTCGTTCCCGGACTCACGGCCCTGCTCTTCGGCTGTAGTACGAGAACGGCAGCGTATGCTAAGCTCATTAAATTCCGATATCAACAGCATAACCAATTGGGGAACTATCAATAGAGTGGAATTTAATGCTTCCAAAACACAATGCTGTCTGCTGTCTTTAAAGCGAAATTTAAACACCCAGCCATTATCAATGAATGGCACTTGCATCGTCGAAACCGAAAAACTTTCCATTCTCGGTATGTGTGTCCATGACAACTTACGTTGGAATGACCACATATTTGATGTCGCCAAAAATGCTGCGAAATGTCTAGGTTTCCTCAAGCGATGTAAGAAATATTTTACCCCCTCTGATCTGGCCTCAATATATAAGGCATTCATCCGCCCAAAATTGGAGTACAACTACCACATCTGGTCAGGTGCTCCTAAAACATCTCTGCACCTGCTAGATAGGATTCAAAACCGTGCGATAAAACTTATTGACGATACTAATATCAGTCAATCAATGGACACCCTCGAACACCGACGAAATGTCTCGTGTCTCACTTTGTTTTATCGCTACTTCCACCACCAGTGCTCCACTGAAATCGCCAGTAGCATTCCGCCCATTCAAACTTTCAACCGTAACACCCGTCTCGCTATGAATGCTCATCAGTATACCCTCAAGCCCATTTTCGGACGTACTCTAAAATATCGTGATTCGTTCCTAAGCCGTACATCTCGCTTATGGAATGCCCTGCCGATCTCTGTATTTCCTGGTCGTTATAACTTGCAAACATTTAAAAACAATGTACATCGGTACCTCTCTTTTCTTCCTCCCTAAATTTCCCTTGCCCGCGCTGTGTACAATCACCTTAAGGGTACTCAAACCCCTTGAGCGCGCGCTCATTATAAAAAAAAAAAAAAAAAAAAAAAAAAAAAAATCGGTGAGTACGCTGATATATTTGCTACACAAGACGGAGAATATGGACGTACGCATATTGTTCAACACATTGACACCGGAGACGCTCGACCAAATCGTTAACCTGCAAGGCGTCTTCCATTGGCAAAGCAAACAGAACTTGCCGAAATGGTGTCGAAGATGAAAGCTGAGGGACTGATTGAAGAATCGCAAAGTCCATGGGCATCTCCAGTGGTCCTCATGAAAAAGAAAGGTGGCAGCACGAGGTTTTGTGTAGACTACCGACGTCTCAATGAAGTCACTAAAAAGGACAGCTACCCATTTACGAGAATCGATGACACTATGGACATGCTTTCTGGAGCGAAATGGTTTTCAACTCTTGACTTGAAGAGCGGTTACTGGCAGGTAGAGATAAATCGTACGGATCGTGAGAAGACTGCCTTCTCAACAGGAATCGGTCGTTGGCAGTTTGCAGTGATGCCGTTTGGACTGTGCAACACTCCGGCCACCTTCGAGCTACTAATGGAACGAACATTGCAAGGACTCACTTGGAAAACCTGCCTAGTGTATTTGGACGACATTATCGTCATAGGCAAGACGTTCGAGGAGCATCGCGAAAATCTGAATCCAGAAAAGTGTTCCTTTCGGAAGTAAAATATCAGCGTCACTTTATATCAGCGGAAGGAGTACGGACGGATCCTGACAAAATCGAAGCCGTGAGAAGCTTCTTGGGACTCGCTACTACAGAAGGTTCCTAAAAGATTTTGCTGGTATTGCAAAGCGCTTGCATCAACTTACAGAAAAAGGCCGACAGTTCAGATGGTCTGGAGAGTGTGAAAAAGCGTTTCAAGAACTTAAGCAACAGCTGTGCAATGCCCCCATCTTGGGTTACCCCACACCCGGAAAAATGTTCATCGTGGACGCAGACGCTAGCAATGTTGGGGTTGGAGCTGTGATCTCCCAAGTTCATGATGGTTAAGAGAAAGTGATCGCATATTACAGCAAAGGACTCTCCAGAACTGAAAGGAACTACTGAGTAATTCGACGCGAGCTTCTGGCTTTAATTCTGGCTACGAAGCATTTCCATAAGTACCTCTACGGACAAAAGTTCATTCTTCCGACAGACCACTTAGTTCTGAAATGGCTACTCCAATTTAAGAACCCTGAAGGCTAAGTTACAAGATGGATCCAGCAGTTGCAGGGCTATGACTTTGAAGTGTAACACCACAAGCGAAAACTCCACTCATATCCTGATGCACTCTCTTGTCGACCGGAGTAAAATGTGAACACTGCAACCGTAAAGAAGCGAAAGAACAGGCCACTACCCAAATGATCAGGACTGAGGCAATAGAAGGTTGGAGTATAGACGAAATCCGTTCCTCCCAACAGGCAGGCAATGACATCGAACCTATATTGGCCTGGAAGGAACACGAGGAAAGACCAAGCTGGGGGCAGATATCAGACCGGAGCCAAACTCTGAAGGCATACTGGGCACATGGGAATCGCTTTTTGTGCAAGATAGATTGCTGAAGAGAAAATAGGAAAGTGCAGATGGGACAACATCTCGTATGCAGCTAATTGTGCCATGGTCCAGAATAAGCCAAGTACTGCATGAAATACATGACAGAATCTCAGGAGCCCATTTAGGAATAAACAAGATGTTGGAAAAGATAAGGGAACGTTTCTATTGGCTAAGCGCTAAATAAGATGTCCAGAATTGGTGCAAAAAGTTCATAAGGTACAAAAGTAAAGCCACATGGACAAGTGCAACAATACAATGTCTGAGATGCGAACAAATAGTCAACGACTACGCAAGTAGAGTTTTTATTTCATATTCACTTTTTTTTTTGAGTGATTCGTCGAATTCGGACGATAAGATAAGATAAGTTATGTTTTTGTTTACCGTGTCTTGTATGTCTTTAATCATCAAATCGACGTTGTGAATGTACTGTCTGTATGCAATTGTCACAAATGAATTTTACCATCGGGTTTGCGTTTAGTATATTACCACTGTAACTGTTCACGCCGCTGCATTTAGCAGCAAAGTGGAATTTTTACAGCACACTCCCGCACATTACAATCCCGATTCACCCCGTATGGCAGTTTTACATTTGTTACAATCCTTCATTATGCCAACCGTTTATGTACTCGTACAACGGAACCTCGATTTAAGAGGAACCATGAAAATCAAATCACTATACTTTTTTTGATCTCAAAATTCACATAATGTAATATACCATATACCTTTTTTTTTTTTTTTTCTTTTGGTTCTTTTATTTATTTATATATATACCTACATATTTTTTTATTCTGTACTTATTCTATACTTGTGGCAATAACATACTGTAAAATGTTTGTGTGGGTACAAATGGTAGAACTTATTCTTTTCAATACAAATCCGTTTATTCAGTACAGTTACAATTCACTATTTAATTGTTTCTCTCAATACAATCCAATTTCTTAACCGCTTATACTTTTCTTATCTTTTACTTAAACCACTTAATCACTTCTCCTAATTAATACTTCAGATTTCACTTTAGAACTAACTTGCATATCTTGGGGATGGTTACCACATTGCTCCCTCCCTACAGTTGTTCGTCCCGAACAACTTCGTCATTCAGCATCCCGTTGAAATGACACATTCTATCCAAATGGACCACTTTCAATTTTCCTCGATCCCCACGCTGGATCCGGTAGACAACGTCATTAATGCGGGTTATCACCTTGTACGGACCTTCCCAGTCCTGTTGCAATTTTGGTGACTTGCCTTTCTTACGCTGAGGATTATACAGCCAGACCAGATCTCCTTCGTTGAACCTGGAAGATTTCGCCTTGATATCGTACCTAGTCTTCATGCGGCTGCTTGCTAGCTTCATCTTTTCTCTGGTGCCTTCATGCAATTTATGAATCCTGCTGCGCAAGTTGTTCACGTAGTCGTTCACCTCTTTGGGCTCCGTCGGTGGGGATCCGAATTGTGCTTCACTTGGCAACCGAATTGTTTGACCAAATAAGATCTCGGATGGTGTGTGCCCTGTTGAGCTATGGACCGCGTTTCGGTAGGCCATTAAGAAGAGGGGTATGTGTCGATCCCAATCCCGCTGGCAGTTGCTGACAACCTTAGATAGATGCTCATTCAAGGTCCGATTGAATCGCTCCAGATTGAGGGTGTAGTGGCGTTGTCCTTGCCTTTCTTATTCCCAAATATTGACATATTTCCTGGAAGACTTTTGATTCAAAGTTTCGCCCTTGATCAGAGTGCAGCTCCATTGGGACCCCAAATCTGCTCACCCAGTTGTTGGCTATCTGTTCAGCTACGGTCTTAGCCTCTTGATTTGGGATGGCAAACACTTCCGGCCACTTACTGAAGTAATCCATGACTACGAGGGTATATCGGTTTCCATTAAAATTTTCGGGAAACGGCCCAGCGATGTCGATGGCTATTCGTTCGAAAGGTGCTCCGACATTGTATTGTTGTATTTGTCCATGTGGCTTTACTTTTGGACCCTTGGTAGCCGCACATCTTATGCACTTTTTGCACCAATTCTCGACATCTTGTTTAGCGCTTAGCCAATAGAAAAGTTCCCTTACCTTTTCCAACGTCTTGTTTATTCCCAAATGGCCTCCTGAGATTCCGTCATGTATTTCATGGAGTACTTGATTGACTCTGGACTCTGGACAATTAGCTGCATACGAGATGTTGTCCCATCTGCAATTTCCCATTGTCTCTTCAGCAATCTATCTTGCACAAAAAGCGAGTCCCACTGTGCCCAGTGTGCCTTCAGAGTTTGGCTCCGATCTGATATCTGCTGCCAGCTTGGTCTTTCCTCGTGTTCCTTCCAGGCCAATATTGGTTCGATGTCATTGTCTGCCTGTTGGGAGGAACGGATTTCGTCTATGCTCCAACCCTCTATTGGCTCAGTCCTGATCATTTGGATAGTGACCTGTTCTTTCGCTTCTTTACCAATGACTACTTCTGCTGGGAGGCTTTCGTTGCATTGTTTTACCTGTGAGACTGGGATAATTACCCTGGAGTCGACTCCTGCTACAGACTTCTGCCCCGCGAAGTAAGCATTTCCTAACTGATGGCTTCTAGAAATTTGACCGGTTTCTTGGTAGCCGTTTCTGCCGGTTTTTCTTTCTATTTGCCTGTAACCCCAGTGCAGGCAGCCTTCTCGTCTTACCGGTTCCTTACAATGCCCTTGCAAATGTCCTACTTTATCGCAGTTCCAGCAGCGCATCCTTCGTCTCTCCCGCGGGATATTTGGTCTTGAGCAGGATCATTCACCACATACTATTTCCCTGACAAAATGCATTCCTTTGGAAGCCTGATTGTATGCTTCCATCGCCAGAGCGAAGGCAAGTGCTTCAGCAAGGGTTCTTTTCCTGGCCATCCTTACTGCTGATTGTAGCTTCAAATCTGCAATTCCCCTGATAAATGCGTCCTTTCCCATTTCGTTGATTATTTCTTGACCTGCGGTGGGATATGACAAATGTGCCAGTCTACTCACGTCCGCTTGGAGCTGTTGCAGTGTTTCTCCTCGTTGCTGCATACAGCTTTGCAATCGGACCTTGTAGACCTCCTGTACTAAAGTCACATAATCTTTATGCTTTTCGATGTCTACTGTTTGCAACAATTCTGCTGCAGGACCGTGCAAGGCCATTGTTAGGGCAAAGCACTTTTCCTCATTGTCCCAGTCGTTTGCACAGGCAGCCATTTTAAACTGCTTCTTATAAGTAGACCATGAGGTCTGACCATCGAATGGGGGAGGCTTCAAATCATTTCTCCTTGGACCGCTTAAAGAACATTCTCGCAGTTTCTGTTTTCGCACTGTGTCGAGCTCTTTTGCCAGTTGCTGAACTTTGCTGTCCATTTCTTCGAATTTTTCGCCAACATTCTTCTCTATTGTATCAAATTTGTCATCAACGTTCTTCTCTATTCTTTCAAATTTGTCATCGATTTCTTCGAATTTTTGCTGGAGAATGTTTTTTTGTTCTTCCAGATTACTCTTTTGTGCATCCATTTTCTGTTGAAGACCGTGCAGATTGTTGGTTTGTTCGTTGAATTTTTGTTCAATGCTGCTCTTCTGCTCGTCTAGATTTTTCTTTGTTCATCCAGCTTTTGTTCGAGGCTATTCTTTTGTTCATCCAGCTTTTGTTCGAGGCTATTCTTTTGTTCTTCCAGATTTTTCTTTTGTTGGTCGAGACTGTTCTTCTGTTCGTCCATTTTTAATAAGAGGAGTTGCATCATTGCAGCCATGTCATTGCCGGTACTAGTCTGTTCATCCTCGTCAACATCAAAGGAATATGCATCAGGATCACGTCCCTCGTTGTGCAAAGCCTCCTGAAGTCGGAGCACCAGGTCACTTTTTCCTCCACTGGCGCTGAGGCTTCTCTTGTTCAACTCGGATTTGAGTTGGCAGAACAGCGTTTGCCGCATCAACTAGTTATGTTATAACGTATTGTGATAACCACTTAAATGTGAGCAGCGACATCTAGATTAACAGAGCAGAAGATGTCGATACTCGAAGACCAGAAGATTTCGATACTTGAATAACAAAGTCTCGACCATTGATGACTGGATACAGGAATCGAATTTTCTAGCAAAATGGAAATTGTATGGGACGCTGGTTGGCGAGGATTGTTCTCGAAGTATGTCATTCGAGTATAAATACCAGCATCCCCAAAGTATGCAAGAGCTCATCAGTTGAATTTGAAGTGTTAATTAGGAGAAGTGATTAAGTGGTAAATGATAAGAAAAGTATAAGCGGTCGCATTGAGAGAAACAATTAAATAGTGAATTGTAACTGTACTGAATAAGACGATTTGTATTGAAAAGAATAAGTTCTATCATTTGTACCCACACAAATATTTTACAGTATATTCTTTGTTTTATCTCTTAAAAGTTAAATGTAAAGTGAAAAAAGTAATATATTTTTTATCGTAAAATGAAATAAAGAAAATCTATTAATTTCGAAGAGCAATTGGGTGTACGATATTTTTGGTCAGTCCGCCTTTAGGCAACACAAATAAGCTCGATGGGTGGTTTGCCCACGCGAGAACATACCACGTATGATTGTCCGTGTGTGTTAAGACAGCTAAAACTACTATTACTACTACCACTGGTGGGGAGAAGTCTATAATAAAGTAAAATGTACTGTTTTTGCTGCCTGGTTCAAATGAACTGACTCGTTTATTATTTCTTAATGTCTTAAATACTAAAATAATGCTAAGTTTACTAAGTTTAAATAATGCTGGTTACGATAGATAAAAAAAACTGTCGGATGTTATCATCATGACAGTGTGAAAAACATGGTGTGCCCAAATCGTTAGCCTTGCAAGCTTATAGGAAATATGAAACTGAACGCGTTTGAATCCAATTGGCACATCTTTGGGAATCATTGGAATGCATGGCAGCAAAATATTTTCGCCTCGGAATTTGCCTTTCAGAATGGTGGCTTCGATAATGTTGTTCATCAATTTTTTAATGACCAATCGCGTGCCATTGCACAGCCGTGGTGGGTTCAAATTCCGAAGTAAAATAAACGGAGATCCAACTTTCAGTTGTAGGTGTGATGGCGTGCATGGCAAATCCAGTGAGTTCAAAAACTCTGTTGGATAATTTACAGCTTCGTTGGCATCGCAAACTGTATCGACCGATTTGTCATCACCCAGTTACATGGCAACGACTGCTGTATCTTGAAGTTTAAATCGTCGACGTCCACATTTTTTCCTGCCAAATGGCTCTTTCTGCTAGCCACGCATGATTTATGTATTGTGTGAGTACATCGGGGAATATGCGGTCAATGAGAGCATTTTGCGAATCAACGATTGTACAGAAAACGGTGGGCAATTTTATGCAGCCAGTATTTTCATGAACAGCAACTTTTTCATCGTCGATATCTAATAATTGTTTCGAGAATGTGCCAGCGGATGGATCTTGTCATGATACAAATATAAACGTAGTATCTTGCGCATGTGTCAACAAAAGAAAACAAAAAAAATCCAAGATGGCTGCCCGATGTGACATCAATTTTTGTTTACGTTTATTAGTGCTTTGAGAAATACATTAGTTTGAATTCTTTATGAAAATGTTTCTTTATTTATAGTTAGAAATATTAATTAATAGAAAATCAAAAACAATAATCGCTTGCGATTTAGTGCCGGGGTGTCTGAAAATAAATTTAATATGTGTGCGTATGAGACAAAAAGACGACTTCTATATCCAACACGGGTTGAATTATTCCTAGATACACATCTAGCATTGAGTACCACTTTTTCAAAGTAATTACAGCTTGTAGCTTGAGAAGGAGAACAGGAGATTGCGTTCCAATAATCGCTAAATAACGACGATTCGTTATTCGATATTTTATTTATAAAAATCTGACATTAAAATGTGTACATTAGTTTAAAGTTAATTCTTACCGCAGTTTGTCCTCTCCCATTCGCTTTCAAGCAAAGGATAAAAACCTGGAAAAAGGCGCGAACGAATGCTTGTCAAATGTGGAGACCACAAACTGAGGCAAGAGTGAGACAAAAATACTAGCAAAAATGTGTTTGTGTTAACGTTTTGATAATGTTCGGTCGTTCTTTAATATCCCCACCCCGGATAATCAGTCCGATTCACTCATGTCCATACTAAGAACGGCCCGCTTGGAAACGGGACGGCGCAACACTCCAGACTTGGTACGAATGTCAGCTCTTCTCACTATTCCTTCCGGTCCCTTGTAAACTTATTCAACCCTCGGCACCACTCCTTCCTTGGTATGTTCACATCGCAAATAAAGACTACATCGCCTTCCTTCAATGGTTCTGTTTGCTTGCACCACTTAGATCGACGAGTTAGAGTTGGTAAGTACTCCGAAACCCAGCGTTTTCAAAACGAGTCTCTCAATTGACGAGCAATCCGCCATTGTTTTCGCAGGCTACAATTTTTTTGAATTGGTCGTTGCGCTCCCAGACACTTCCTTCCGCTGGATTGCTCCCACAAAGTTTTTTCCGTGGTCGCTGCGAATCCAGATGGGCACTCCCCGTCGGTTTATAAAGTTGCGCAAGGCTAGGATGCACGAATCAGTCGACAAATCAGAAACGACTTCCTTATGAATGGCTCGAGCAGTGAGCCATGTAAATAACGCCACCCACCTCTTCTCAGTCCGACTGCCAATTGTAACTGTAAGCGGCCCGAAATAATCCAGGCCCGTATGAGAAAACGGCGTTAGGCGATCGTCAGGAAGTGATCCCATCACAGGTATAGAGGGCTTAGATCGTTTATAGTTATAATGTGCCACAACCAGCTCAGTGAGCACATGATTTGGCGGTAATATTATCGGGCGCTTGGAGCTGAGTAGAAGCCAGCTAACTGCATCGATCCGACCTCTGATGCGTAAAATTCTTCATCTATCTATGGCAGTAATTCATAAAGGGCGCTCTCCTTGCGAAGGCATTGACCGCCTCTGATTCTCGCTATCTCTACGGAATACACCTCGGCTTGTGCTTGGTGGCATATGACAACCTCAGCCGAGTGGAGTTCATTGACAGTCAAACCATTAGCATGTTTTATGAACCGGCGTGATCGTCCAATAAACTGTACGACCAATGCGATCGTTCGTTTAAGCTTCAGATAAGAAGAAACGTCATTAAATTTAATAAAGTTAAAACTCACGGCAAGAAGGTTGAACTTCGCTCGAAGCTCTTCATCCTCCTTATCATCGTGATGGTATTTCTTAGGAAATCAGAACCAGTTAACCATCTTGAGGAATTAATTCCAAATTTCGACTGAGTGGCTTCATCGGCAACATTGTCTTCCATTGGTAATCACTTCCAGCTAGACACTTAAGTTGTTTCGAGGATCTCCGCTATTCTGTGCAGAACAAAGGGCTTGTAGCGGCGATATTTTGACCTAATCCACCTAATTACAATCAGTCCATAGAACACAACGGTTGATATCTAGGGTATGCTGTTCAACAATTGTTTGCATCAAGCGAGTTTCAAGAACGGCTGCCTGGAGCTCAAATCGCGGGATGATCATTGGCTTCATTGGCGCACACAAATGGTACGGCAACTTTTCCTTTAGAACCTTCTGCTCTCCAATATGCGACAGCTGCAAATGCTTCTTCGCTGGCGTCAACCAGGACATGGAGTTGCACGCGCTTCGGCAAGCCTTCGATGAAGTAGTATCGCGGGATTCGAAACGTAGCTACTAGTCCAAATTCTGGCACCACTTGATCCACGCTGCATTAATGTTGCTAGGAATTGGTTCGTCCCAACGCAAGTCGCACCTCCATACTTCTCGCATCAACAGTTTCGCGCCTATCAGAAAGTTGGATAGAAATCCCAGCGGGTCAAACACCGACATTATCAACGCATAAATTCCCTCTTACTCGGACATCCTATTCCAGAAATGATGTCTGGATCAACTCGATGAAATCTAAGCTGGTATCAGAAGCTGTCGCTTGAAGGTTGCCAAAACATGCCGAGTACTTTCGCTGTGATTAAATTTTCATCTAATGACATATTATATTATTTTCAATTGCTGCCATCGTAGATTCGGCTCGCCCTTCCAAAGCTCTAGTAACTTCTGGCGAATTTGAACTGAAATTACGTTGTTCGAATCGAACCTCTTTGTGAATTTCAGAAACCTTTTTGGCGACACAAATGGCCTCTACTGTTGTTTCGAAACTATCTACGAAATCGTCAATGTAGTGGTGCTGCAGGATAGACTTTATGGCTCTGGCATTAACTCTAAGATGTTCCAACGCATTGACATTTTTTACATATTGGGCGGCACATGGTGAGCAAGCAGCCCCGAAAGTCATAACAAATATCTCATAGATATCAGGCTGAACATCCTCGTTACCTTTGCGCCAGAGAAGCCTTTGTGAGCACCTGTCCTCTGGGCGGATCAGCACCTGGTGAAACATTTTGCGTATGTCACCGCATACTTCAATGGCTCCCACACGATAGCATCGGCTGATATTGCTGTGGTCCTTTCAACAGACATGAGTTGAGTGATACTCCATCAACTGTAGCGGCGGCATCGAACACCAGACGTAGCTTACCCGGCTTGTTGGGATTCATAATTCACGTCCTATGATAAAATGTTGCAGCTTCTGCTGGCTGCAGTATGCGGGCATACCCCTTGGTTACGTAGCCGGTTAAAATTTCATTGTAGGCGGCAGCAAACCCTTTATTACGTCTCGTTTTTAACTCAATACCAACCAACCATTTCTTGGCCATGGTATAGGAATCAGGAAGTTCGATATTGTCACATTTCCGAAGAAGTCCGGTTTGGAACCGTCCGTTTACTTTGATAGTTTTGATTCCAAAATACTTCGAGCGCGTATATCCGTTTCTGTTTCAACAGCGGGTGTTGGACGCACACCAAAACTTTCTGTGCTAAAGTAGTCCGCTACCAATTCTTGAAGGTCTTCTTTTCCAGTTTTGAGCAATTATCATGAATACTTCTCTGGCGCGCCTCGATTAGTTGGACCAAACACTAGCCAACCGATTTTTGTATGGGCAGCATATAGCAGTCTGTCTCGAAGTCGAAGTGTTTCGATTGGAAGACCCAGGTAGCAATGGTCCAAGCCGATAAGCAGTTTGGGTATGACACTATCGTAAGGAAGGGCCTGGAATTGTATTAAACATCTATGGTCGTTATTTAGATCCAACATATTTAGGCTCTTTGTTAGCAATCGAAGGTCGCAAACTCAATAAACGGTACGGAGCTCGTATTTTTTCTTCATTTGTGTACCACTAATGTAAATATTGACCACCGTTGCAGTTTCTTGGGCGGCTCTACCTCCAGGCCATCCAGGCTCTACATCTGCGTCTATGGCCATCCAAACCAAGTTCCTCAATAACGCTGTTGTCCATCATTGTTATTGAAGAACCTTCATCTAACAAAGCATACGTATCAATCTGCTTTTTGGGCCGATAAGCCGTGACCGGCAGCACGCCGATAAATAGATTGCAGTTCTTAACTGGAATGGTTGTGCAGCTAAGGACTGCTTCTTTTGTTTTGTTAACTTCTGGTTCTTGTTGCGCATATGGCGTAGGTGCGCTCTCGACGGCAGGATGTCTGGGCTCGTGCAACAACTGGTGGTGCCCTTGCATGTTCTGCTTCCAAGCACGTAAAACACAATCGGAGTCGCTTTTCTTAAACCCACCTTTCATTTACGTTGTATCCCGTATGCATTCCACAACCCTGTGACGTAATTGAGAGATTGGACACTTGAGCTTATCAGCATGGTTATCTCTCGGCTGCATGGTGATTTGAACGTCGCTTTGATCATTGGTTGATCTGCTTTCAGTGTCTTTCACAGTTGAAATTAAGTCTGCTATCCTACTTAGCCAGTCGCTGAAGTCAACTATAGTTGAATACGGGTGTATTTGTGCTGCGTATCCAACCCACACAATCCTTTGGCTCATAGGTAGCTTAGAAACGAGTTCCTTAAATAAAGTGGGATTGGATAGGTGATGCTGACCGTTGACGGAAGACAAAAACACTGATATGTTCTTAGCCTTGACCGCGAACGGAATCAACATCTCTATTGATGATTCAAAAATTTGTGGTATCTGTTGAACCTGTCTGAGCTGGCTATCTATCTATCAGTTGTTCGGGTCGACCAAAACTAGAACGAAGTTGATCCATAACCGCGCTTACATTGTTGGCATGAATCATCATACATCGGACCACGTTTCTTGCTTCCCATTTAAAAGACTTCTGCTGTTGTCTTGTTGTTCTCGAAATTGCTGTAGTTGTAGGCAGAAGTTGGCTCGGTAAACGCTGTTGAGAACATAGGCCAGTCCTCTGGCAAATCTTGTAGTTTTCGTGGCACTGTAGATGTGTGCTGTGATGTGCCACTGCAACTTTCAGCCGAGGTGGTAGTAATCTGTGGTGTGTGGTAATGCTGAGAGAGCCTTGTGGATAGCGACGATTGCGATCTGAAATTGGTTGGAGGGTCGCTAAATGCGACACAATTACCTGTAGTTGCATACGAGTAGCCTTGTGTAGCTGATGACAGCAGTGGGTTGATGAACGATACCGTTGGTTGTGTGGCTACTGTTGAATGTGTCGGTATTGTTGAACAAAATGTAATAGCACTGGATAAGTGGTATTTTGTACCGATCTATTTTGCAATGCTTCCTTCAAAGCATGGCACTGCAAATCACTTTCACCTAGTTTTACTTGGGCGTTCCTGGGTTCATTTTCAAGAGCAACCATTAAATTTTGCATTGCCTCGACCGTGATTTGTTGCTATGATGCAGCGGATGTGACCATGACGGTGTTGCTTTGCCCCGTTGTGGATAAACTTTCCACTGAAGAAGGTTGTAATCCGACGGCTGTGGCATCTGCTGATGTGTTTGCTGCTGTGGCAGGAACACCATCGAGACTTGTTTGATCTGCCATGTATGTGTCGGAGACAATCAATTCTAATTGATTGATACTTGGGCTTCTTTTTGGTGGTGTGCGTTTCATGTCTTCTTACTGCAGTGATGAGACTGCAACAGACGGCAATAGAATCTCAGACTGCTTCCAAAATTTGATTCACGGCAAATAGAATCTCGAATTCCGAAATAAAACGCTGTAGCTTGAGAAGGAGAACAGGAGATTGAGTTCCAATAATCGGCTAAATAACGTAGGCAAGCGACGATTCGTTATTCCATATTTTATTTATGAAAATCTGACATTAAAATGTGTACATTAGTTTAAATTTAATTCTTACCGCAGTTTCTCCTCTCCCATTAGCTTTCAGGCGAATGCTTGTCAAATGTGAAGAGCATAAACTGAGGCAAGAGTGAGACAACAGTACTAGCAAAAATGTGTTTGTTTTAACGTTTTGATAATGTTCGGTCGTTCTTTAACACAGCTGGAAGTGGATACTGCTTTTTCAACAGCAATCAGTAAGCTCGGGGGCCAGTTGCATGTATGGCTATTGCATTCGCAATATCTTCAGATGACCATTTTATCCGCATTCCAATTTCTTTATTTGCCCCTTGGCAAAAATATGGACAACGGAGTCAATGACTTTTTGTTGTTTCCAGATCCTAGCTTTCAGCTTTGCTATTTCTTCCAGTAATCCGCAAAATACAAACATATGAGTTGAACTTCTTTGTTAGCGCGTTACACTTATTTAATTTGTGATTTACTTAATGGGAATATGTCGGGGTAAGCTCCTCAGTTTGCGTACTACAATTGATCATTGTACTCGTATGTTCAATCTGTGATCCGCAGTCTAATTTAGTAGTCTCCTCGCCTGTTTGTGTGGAGCAATTGATATTGTTCGACAGGAATAAATCGTCCGTGGGGACTTCCAGCTCTATGTTCTCCTTGTCAATTACTTTATCACTAAAATAAAAAATTAGTTGATGTTAGTATATCTGAATAACGAGTATAATAATTAATCTGCACTTGCCTGGAGATAAAAAGTCTATTTTGGATACTTAAATCCCGAGCAGTCATTTCATTTTTGACATGCGGAAATGGTAAGAAAACGGAAGGCACTTCGTCTTCTTTGAGACGTCTTGTTTTTAAAGATATTCCATATTGTTCATACAGTGGGTTCTTTGGCACAAAATAACTTTTTTCAAAATGATCAGAACCAATTCGTGCTGTTTTCATGTTGAACTTATCTTTTCAACGATACAAAAAAAACCCACTGCTTGCACATTTTGTTTTGTTTTAGGAATGAATGATATGATATAAATTAAAGTTGTCCTTTACGTGGACCCAACTTTTCGACTTACAATTAAAACACAATCTCCGAGTTCGTTTATACTGTTATACTGTTATCGATGACTTGACATATTGTTAGAAATTAAATGGCTTTTAAAATTGGTGACAAAAATGGTGTCGTCTTTAAGGAGTTCCAGGACATCCTCGGTACTTATTTGGAAGGTTCAGGTCGTGGGTCCACCTTTCAACAATCTAGCAATGCAGCTTTCCTCAGGAATCATTTCTAAGGCCTTATCTTCACATATTGTTGAGTTATTTATTGAGACGCAACTGGCCTTAATGCCATACGTGACCCCGTGGTTGATCAGAACTTTCCTGAATTTCAGATCGATCCGTTTTCCCTCTATAACTGATGGTCGTGATATCAACAAGTTATACTCTTCTTTCCTACCTCTGGCATTGCAATAACGTACAACAGCATTGAGCCATTGGTGAAAATTGAGTGCCGTAATCAATTGCTTCTATTTCGTTAGCGTACGGTAGAGTTGCTAGTTTATTGATAACCGTCTTGACCTCTTCTGTATCAAGGATATTGGTATTAATTAGGCCGCTTTTCGCCATTTGGCAAGCCCGAACGATTTCATTTACTTCTTCTTTGATGAGCAGGAGCTCGTCCAAAATGTCCTGCTCAAATCTTCCAGAAATCACATCCTTAATACCGTTTTCGTATCCCCAATTACCAGGCTGATTTTCTGTGTAATTTCACGCGTGATACCAAAGAGTTCCCATTAATCTTATATTGGTAGTTATTATTTTCGATTATGGATTCCTCACTTCGAAGGATTTCGCTAAAGTCTGAAGCATCGGGGCTACCAGCCACCCATTTCCAAGCAATTAATGCCCTTCTCGTTGGCTGACCTTTGAGTGAATGAAGACGGCGCTTTACCTGTGACAAATGGAATTCTATCATGTGCCTTCTGTCTTCGTCTTTAATTTTGCCGCTTGTGACATTGGACACCCCATCCAGCAGATGTGCGAATTGTTCTAGGTATATGGCATACACCAGCTTGAAACTGCCATCAACGATCCAACCCTTGCTCCCTTTAAGTGAGACTATTAGTGCCTTGTAATTGAAGATTTGGAATCCCCAGGTCGCCGCTAAAAAGGTTAATCTGTGGGATATGCAAATATTTTTCGTTCGATATATGTGGTTATCGCGACCTTACTACAAAAGTGAAAGTTAAAATGTTTAAATAAGGGCAACAGCAAAAAAGTTCTTTGTTTCTGCAACATTTTTTATTAGTATTATAGTTTTAGTTAAAATTTATATTAAAAATATCTAAGGCTAATCTTAATCTGGTTCCTGTTAGTGGACTTGTGACTATTACTACATCACTATATAAGGAATGATTACAGGTGCATTGTGCGTATATCGTGTGTGCAAACATCATTCATCTTTTTTTTTACGTACATATATATTTTAAATGTTCTTAATATGAGCCACTTTATTATCTATTTATATCAAAAGATACAAATTCTTTTTGGTATAATGGTTTATTCTTACCTTTAATTTTCTTACAGGCTGTATAAATTATTTCACCTTTTTTTTATTTTTTTGGAGAATGTCTCTTTACATTGTGACGCTTGTTATTAGATTTTTGCTTCCTTTCTATCTCCGCGCGCAACTTGTGGTTTACCTTGGCGCGAAAGTTCACTAAACCTTTGTAGTTGATTCCAGTCACGGAATGTATGGTATTGCTGTATCTGTCGACGGCTATATTGAGGAGTTCCTTCGTTTTCACGTCTTTGTATCCCGCCTTCAGACATCGATATATTTCCAGGATTGTCGGATGTAATCGTTCTACTTGGCAATTGACTTCACTGCGTTTAACGGGAGTTCTATAGAATTCTATGCCCTACATTTTGATGAAATTCAAAATGAATGGACTTAGAATACTACGTTCATTGTCCGTTACCAGTATTTTAGGAACTGTGAAGTAATGTATGATTTTCGTTATTTTGTTTCTTAGGTATAGCGAGGCCTTATTTTTGATATGAAACAGCTTGGCGAACTTGTCAATACAACTGATATATTTCTCGTTCTGTAACTCCATTATGTCCATGTGAAGTAGCTCACAAGGATACGATGGTAGAGGAGTTGCACGAAGTTCCGGATTTATTGGATGCCTGTCGTATTTGTTCGCAAGGCAAATTTCACATGTTTTAGTATATTTGGCGATGATACTGTTCATTCTCGGAAAATAATATCGCTCATGCAGCTGCTCCTTATTCTCTCTCGCATTTCTATGAGCTCTTCTATGCTCTTCCGTAATAAGATGTAGAACTCTTTCATCATTTGTTACATCTTCTACCACCCTCTGCGTTATGCGAACTTTGTAATTACTGAAGTTTTCTAGATAAGCCTTGTGTAATACGCCTAAGTATGCCTCTAGAATTTTTATAGAAGTAGTTGATAACGCTCGGCCTTAACTTTTTCTTCAAAATTTCGGTGAGCTTACTTTTATCCAAGTTTTCCATGGAAATGTAGTAGCGGGAAAAACCTGGGTGTAGTTCCTCATAGATCTCTAGGCCTTTAGAAGCCCTGATTATTATCTGATTTCGGAATACATTCAAAGGGGCCTCAACGTGAGGTATGAGATCTGAGCCATCTTGCACTGTGCTGTGGACAGATTTGGTGGCGGTGTCTGTCGAACCTTCGCTTTCGCTAGCTGTTTCCGTCAAGGCATCGGGTCCCGCTGTACTATTAGCAGTGTTAGTCGATAACTTGCTAGTTGCTGTGTCAGTACCTAAACCTTTTTATGCTCTTCTTGAGTCTCGTGCCGTCCCAGATAATATTGACCCGGACAAATGATTCACCTCTGTCTTTAATCTGGAGAGAGCGTCAGCTACTATGTTTGATTTACCTGGTTTGTAAACCAACTCGTAGTTGTACTCCTCTATGCGGGCTTTCCACCTCTTTAATTTGGCATTAAAGTTCCTGTTACCTAGAGCAAAAGCAAGCGGCTGATGGTCGGTAAAGATTCTTATCTTTTTCGCTCCGTATACGTACGAACGCAGATTGTCCAGAGCCCAGACTATGGCCAATATTTCTTTTTCATTAGTAGCGTAATTTTCCTCGGTTTTATTGAGGGATCTTGAGATGTTCGCAATGGGCTTGTCCTGTCCCGATATATCTTGCGATAAAACAGCACCAATTGCGTTGAAGCGTCGGTGGTAAGGTTAAATGCCCTTTCGAATTCAGGGAAAGCGAAGATCTCCGATGATATTAGGAAAGCCTTGAGCTCGTTAAAAGCTTGCAATACATTTGTATTCAATTCAATTTGGATTCGTTTTGATTGGCTTGCTTTAATTTGGGCATTTTCGCCTCTCGTAAGGTTCGTAAGTGGTTTTGCCACATTCGCGTTGTCTCGAATAAATTTTCTATAATAGGACGTCAATCCCAAAAAGCTTTTCAGATCCTTAAGATTCTCCGGGGGTAATATTTTTTGTATGGCCTCAACCTTCTTGGGATTTGCTCGAATTCCATCGGGAGTGATGACGTATCCCAAAATTTCGACCTCTGTTTCCAAGAAGTAAGTCTTTTCCAGATTAACCTTTAAGTTTACCTCGTGTAATCGGGAAAGAATGGTTTCTATGTTCTTTAGCATATCGTCCATGTCACTCCCAAAGACGACTATATCGTCGATATACACATAGCATATTCTCCCAATGAACTCTTTAAGCACGTCGTCGATCATTCTCTGAAAGATCGTTGGCGCATTTTTAAGGCCAAAAGGCAACCTGAGCCATTCGTACTTTCTATTCATAATAGAAAATGCGATTTTACCCTTACCATTCATGGTTATCTGGTGAAATCCAGAGGTAAGATCAAGGGTGGTGAAGTATTTCGCCTTACTTAGACTGGCAAGCTTTGAGGTAATGTCCGAAATTGGGTATGCGTCGGATGCGGTGACGAGGTTTAAGCGTTTAAAGTCTACTACCATCCAGTACAGAAGTTCTCCTGTGGGTTTGGGTTTTTTCGGAACAACCCAAATCAGAGAGTTGTAAGGGCTTTTGGAAGGACGAATTATTCCCTCCGTTAAAAGTTCCCTAACCTCTTTATCCACTTCCTTCCTCATGCACGGTGGATAAGGGTAACTCTTGGTGTAAATTTGTTCGTCGGTGGTAGTTCTTATCTCCGCCCTCACGGATGGTCTTATCATTTCATTAGAACTAAGTGGTCCAAAAACGTCGTTGCATTTTTCTATTAATTTAAAGAGTCTATTACCCAGTTTATCCGACAGCTCAATATGCGTTGAAGCAATACGCATTGGTTCAATACCTGTAGAAATGCTGGTGTTTATATGAAATTATCCAAAATGAGCGGGAGAAAATAGAGAAAAGTTAACAAACAGCTGATTGAACTGATACTTGACACTAACACTGATACATTGTTCTTATTTCTTTCTCTTTCCAAATATTTCGTTTGCAATCCCACATTTTAAATACACAACTGATTACCTGCCCGATAATCGATAATGAAAGAATACATTCTTTTTATTTCTTTGCCTTTCCAAATATTTCGTTTGCAATCTCACATTTTAAATACACAACTGATTACCTGCCCGATCATTTTTTTTCACAATTTACGTGCGCCTAATAGGGTCCATACACTACACAAACTGTCGCTGCAGACATATATATTTTGTTGTTGCAAAAATGTGTATCCATGTCGTCTGTTTGCAACGACGGCCTGAGCAAATACAAAATATTTTGAAATTTTCTTGGTCTGTGCAGATGTGTTTGCGTAGTGTATGGGCCCTATAAAGGTATACCCTTTTACTGTTGTCCGGCGCTGGGTCGGGCGGAATGGTAGAAGGAGGAGAAAGGAAAATTGTTTTTGTAGTGGTTTGAAACTCAGGTGTATTTGGTTTCGATATTAGCTCTCCAGGGGTGGGAGTCCGAATAGGACGGAGACTTTTTTCTTCACTCAGAGTGATTAGAAGGTTATAATTCACATTTGTTTTTTGTGCTTGAAACTCTACAATAGCCAAATCTACGTGTCAGTGTTATGCCTTCACACGCAGAATTTTTCTGAGTTCCAATTACACAAATGAAAAACTGACTTGTCATGGGCAGGATTCGAACCTGGACCCTCCGAGTGAGAAGCGATTGCTGGTACCACTACACCACGGCCACCCCTTGTGGTGGGTATGGGTATGATAATGGAAGAATACATTCTTTTTATTTCTTTGCCTTTCCAAATATTTCATTTGCAATCCCACATTTTAAATACACAACTAATACCTGCCCGATGATGAAAGAATGATGAAAGCGCAAGAGGATAAAATGTTTCAATGCGATTTGAAAATGTTTATATGATATTTAAAAGTGGTTACAAATTTTCAATGCGTTTTATAAGCAGGAATGAACGTATGCGTTCATTGAAGTGGTGTTTATATAAGCGTATTGAACAAATGCGGATTGCTTCAACGCACATTGAGCTGTCGGATAAACTGGGTGTATGTCGAATATTGTTCGGAATTCTATCGTCGAGTACTGCATTAACTTCTGAAGATAACTTGTTTTTAAGAGGAATTTGCTTTCCATTCATCAGGGTAAGAATATTCTCCTTACGTTCAATGATGGCTCCTAACTCTTTCACCGTTAATGTCATCGAACGATTTTAGGCCTGGGAACACATAGAAGGATAACTGCTAGCCGATTCCGACACCCTCAAAGAATTTGCCAATTATTTTGTCAGTGATCTTGAGGCTGCCGGCTGCCGAATTTATAGTAAAAGCTCGAGCTAGGAGAGTGGAACCCTTTGATATGTGTAGACCGATAAAGTTAGCCACCGTGTCCACAAGGAAGCTTAACACTGTACCGTTCTTAAGGATGTAAGCTATGTATGGAACGCTGGATAAGCGTCCTTCATAAAATTTACCTCATCTTCGTGTTTGCCTCAGCTATTTCTTGGTAGGCTTCGGGTGACGGCTCTTGGTGTCCCTCATCGTCCTCTTCAAGCGCTTCGTCGCGGTTCTCTAATGACACTTCTTGATTCGTCTGCAGGTTGTACAACAAGTTCTCGGAGTGTGCCTTCCTTTTGAAAGGGTTGTTTTGAGGTCTATTCGAATAGTTCACATATTTAGTATGAATCGAGTGATCAACTTACATTTTGGGATGAGGTTTTGGACCAGTCGGCCTAAGGGGTGCATCCGAATTGGGAACAGAATTAGGATAGTTGGGGAAGTTAGAATTATGTGGTTTTGGGTTGTTTCTGAATTGTGGAGGAGAAGACCTATTTTTCCGTCTGAAAGACTGATGAAGGGGGGCTGTTATTGGGTTTGTTGCATTGCTGACATGAATCGAATGGTTTCGGAAATCGAGATTCTGAATCTCCAGACACGAAGCGTATGCTTCGGGAAGGGTTTTAGGTTTCTGTACGATGAGCATCCTAGACAAGTCGCCGTTAAGGCCTCTTATGAAAACATTCAGCGCACAGTTCCGGTAAGTCTCTACCAGTGCACCGACAGTTTTCTGTGAATAAGATTCCGTTTTGATCTACTTCAACACTATATTCGTCTACTATAATTTGTGTTGCTGTACAGCCCAATGCTACTTCAGCAAGCATACCGACCCAGTGATTGTGGTGTTCGAGCAAGCCGAGTGCAAGGCATCTTTATACGTTGGAACCTGTTATCCATTCACTTGGCGTATATCTTGATATGGCAATGGGCCGGTGACATTAACCAATAACAGTCGCACATAGAAGCACTCAATCTGCCTTGGATTGACTGTATATACTCGGCCCAAAGTGTTTGATTTGAATGGGCCGGAACGCATCAATTGGTGTGCTTTGATTGCGGGGCATCCATTTTTTTGTTTGATATCGTGTGCAATAGCGTGGTACTTCGAAAAATTCGGTGAGTGTAGTTTTTGGTAGATTCATGGCACTCTCAATTGCTGTCTCGTTGGTGAAAAATACGCACTGCCAGTTTTCAAAATGGATGACTAAATGCATAACTGCTGGGTCCCGTTCATGAATTGGGAAACCAAAGATACGCCAAACAGCATCATTGGTAGCGCATTATTTCAATCGTGGAGCGTTCACATCGGTATTCTGAATTTGAAACACAGCCATAACGCTGCCTTTATTTACATATTTGCAAATGTATTTTATAAACTTCACCGAAGAGCAGAACTCAACATTAATATGAGCATTGTCAATGTCTGCGTTGTTGATATTTAGGGTGAATGATTGTCCGCAATTATCAGTATTTCTTTGACGATATATTGGATATCCGTCGACGTCTGGGATCGTGTCGTTGGTGAAATTTTTAGGAAACCGCATTTGGTCAGTAGACGGATCTGGAATTTCCGCGGAAATTACACTATCGATTTTCTCAGGTCGTATTTTGTCGATTAACCAAATCAAAATGTGTGCATGAGGTAATCCTCGCTTTTGCCATTCGACCGAATACATCCAGCAACGTGTAGGGCCGCGTAATTTTGTAATGAAGCTCATTAAAGACTTCAATTTTTGTTTGAACACACGTGCTGTAATGTCATGAATATGCATTGCGTTGTAGCCTGGCAATAGCAAAGATGTAATCTCCTGCCACTTTGGATTACATGTAAACGTGATAAATAAACACGATCCTTCGCACGATAGTCATAGCATCCTGTATGTATTCTTGCATATGACGTGGACTGCCTACGTACGATGATGGTAGAATGATGGAGTTACTAATTTCGATGGTGTCGGCGTTGCTCATGGTAGCGTCTCGCAAGTGAATGTATTCTTCTGCACGCAGTTTTTGTTGATTGTGTCGTAGGAATGGCAGTCGTTCGCTCTCTACCTTCGCGTACATTGTTTGCACAGCTCACTATATCGCAGAAAGACGTTGTCCTGAAAGCGTCGAAACATCATACGATACGTATAAAAATCCATCAAGCTCACTTTCTTGTTTTTTTTTCGGCTCCTGTAACAACATATTCACAAATAATTCAAAGTGCGTAATGATGTTCATAATGAATGAACTACCTATGCCGGGATCTCGTTGGTTAATGCTTATGCAATATCTGTCTTGTCCCTTCCAGAAAATTAGCGGATATTGGAGAGCGACGTATGAACGGTTTGCGTCGGCGATGAACTCCAAATTATTGTTTCTTCTTAGAATCACAATTTTTCGCGTCGCTGTGCGGTGCCAACCATGATTCCAGTAACTTCATCAACGATAGGCGCATTTTGATGCTAAATCTAAAAAAATTACAAAAAAAAATGTTCGTCAAAAAATAGAACAAATTTTTCTGCGTAGGGACATCCTAATCATCTAGCTGTATGAAATATACTTTACAATCTATTCTCATACCTACCGAATTTACACAAGCAATTTAATAAAAATCGGTCTAGCCGTTTCGGAGGAGTGTGACCTAAAACGTGACACGAGATTTTTATATGTATATCTATACTGATAATATAATTTATTCTTTTTTTTTTTGTAGTGTAGTAAAATTTTATTTTGATTTGGCTGATTTGATTTGATCTTATATTTCTCTTTTCTTTGTTCTTGTTCCACCTTTTTTTTTATAATATCGTATGAATTTTGTTTAAGAAGAAAATTCTTCATCTGGCACAATTATTTTTATTATTTACTCGTAAATGCTTAATTCCTTTTTTTGTAGTAGTGAGTAGTAAATTTATATCTGGGTCGGGGGAGAGTTTTATTTTTACATAAAAAAAATATTTACCATATAAATTAAATTTATAATTAAAGGGAAAAGAAAAGAACTCACCGGACTTTTCTTTTTTCTTCTTGTTTTTCTGCTGTTTAGGTTTTTTCCTTTTTTTTATTTTTTCTTGCTGAAACGACTCAACACACCTTTATACAATTACTAAGCTTCTTCCTTTTGTTTCTGCTTTTTGGTTTTTTTTCTTTCTTGCCTCATTATGGCATTTCCAACAGTTTTATAGAATTTTCACAATTTTCGCGTCTCGACACGAAAACGTCTTGGTTCAACTACTATATCACCTTTGCCCGCCTTTTTTAATCATAGCGAAACTCAAGCTTCTAAATCGTTAGGCCAACGGTATCCTCATTCGATCGTATGATCTTGAGTGCAATGTACATGTGCATACATATCATCGCGTTTCCACGAGACGCAAATAAGTTAGACTAAATTTCAGGCATTTCGTCTAACATTTTTGCTTTTAACTAAGGTGGGCAAATTATTGCATAACATTTCATTCTGTGAGTGTAAGTTGGTTGGTAATCAATTACATTATTGACACCCGGTAAAGTGCTTTCAGCGCCCCTTGGTGGCATTTTTTTTACCTCCACGACTGGACAGATTTTGGCCGAGAGCAAAACCATATGTAAAGTTTAATTTCGGTGTGGAACAAAATAAATAAATTAGTTAAAGGATTTATTTTTGTCTGATAAGCATAAAGTCGAAATGTCGAGAAAAAATACGCGAGTTTCGAAATAAGTGCTTATGAAGTGTTTATATGGGTTAATTTAAATAGAATTGTGGTTAAAAAAATGTAAACAAAGCACTTGTGAAACACTACTACTACTAGGATTGTCTCTTCCTTGTCCATGCAGCTTCTGCAGTTATCATTTGTAAAGACGCCAAGCCTTCTTGCATGCTTGCCTACAAGGCAGTGTACAGTGATGACACCTATGATGGGGCTGAGATGTTTCCTATTTAGAAAAATCAAACTCTTACATACAACAATACGATTAAGTGCTACAGAAGAGAAAAAACCCAAATATGACACATAAGTGGCAGGATTTATCATTCTTTACTTTTTAATTCACATTTTAGAACAGTTTATCATAATATGTCCGTTCGTGTATTTTTTGGTCTAAATATGTAAGAACTGCAAATCAGGAGGAGTGAGGATAAAATTCTTTCTCAGATAGAAAATTTGTTAAAAGTAAGCGCATTAGATTTTTTTTTTTTTTTTATAATTTACGCGCGCCTAAGGGGTTGGATACCCTTTTACTGTTGCCAGGGCGCGGGCGGAAAGATAGAAGGAGGAGAAAGGAAAATTGTTTGTGTAGTGGCTTGAAACTCAGGTGTGTTTGGTTTCTATGTTTGCTCTCCAGGGGTGGGAGTCCGAATAGGACGGAGAGTTTTTCTTCACTCAGAGTGATTCGAGATATAATTCCCAGTATTTTTTTCATTGCTTGAAACTCTTATAACAGCCAAATCCACGTGTCAGTGTTATGCCTTCACACGCAGAATTTTTTTGTCTGAGTTTCAAATATACAATGAAAAACTGATTTTGCCATGGGCAGGATTCGAACCTGGACCCTCCGAGTGAGAAGCGTTTGCTACTACCACTACACCACGGCCACCCGTAAATAGTTTTGTACAGGCAAATTCCCAAAACAATTTTAAAAATAAGTTTCAATGAAGTAAGCAGCTTTATATATACATATATAAAAACTCGAAATTCAGGATGAAGATTATTTAAGTCTAGACACGTCTGAATGATTTAAGATGAGTTGTTTTGATAATTTATCTTTGTTTGGGGGAGTATTTTAATTTAATTTACCTGCTTCTCAATATATTTTGTATTTAAACACTTTTTTAAAAGTTTAAAAAAATGGTTCGGTACCAAATAAAACAAAGCCGATAACATTTTCAAAAAAAAAACACTTTGAAAATTTTCACAAATTTACCCGAACAAATTTCTTCGCTCTTTTCTGCGAAAAGCTATTTGGATACGTGAAAGGATTTTGGACTGTTTTTCGTAGTTTTCAATAGTATTCGAACAGAACTGAGTTCTAGAGTTTCACAACGTGCGGTCTTAAAGTGATGAAATCAACAATTGCTGTGAAAAATGGTATAATTTATTTATCACACCTTCACAAATCAGGAATTGATCGTATGGTATATATTCAATTTGTTTACTTTAATAATGAAAGTACTGCCTAAGAGAAACTGAAACAAACATATAAACATAGCAAGTGTTTGCAGAGAAATTACATTTTGAAACGAATTGGCATTTGGGACACTGAAGCAAGAGAACACGAAAACGAGATCGTAATTTTGCTGCTGGAAAAGGGACGGTCAAAGAAAAATGGCTGCTTGTCAATTCTGCAGCTCTTTTGTGTGACGAGTTTTTCATTAGATTTTTTCTGTTATTGAAAACGAGTTCATTTGAAGTACTTATTTTTGTTCATTTCTTTCAAACAATAAACCAGCAATCAAATCCCAAGAAAACTAGTGTGACTCGGCATAAACCGCAGTAATCCGTTGTTTAAATATCGGATACAAAAAATCCACCATTATTGCGTATCTCGTCCCCGTTGTTCATCGTCGTACACACATTTGCTTTTACACTTAACTCAATCCTTTAACCAACCTACATACGGAAAATCAATGAAAATTCACCAAAATCTCTTCGCAAAAATAAGTGCTTCTATTTTGTTCCAACAACTGCATTGAATTCGTTTCAAATTTCTTTGTTTTTTCGTTTTTCATCGAATTGAAAAGGCAGAAAAGAAAAAAAAAATCTCTCGCACGCTAAAAAAGACGAAAAAAAAACAACTCGATACATATAATTGTCTCTCTCATTGCTATCGAATTTATCTGGACTGACTTCTCTTCTGTGATTCGTTTGCGATTGATGTAGAAAGGAAAAAAAAAGAATAGCTTTTCGAGAAAAAAAGTGGCACACACGGAAAAGAAAAACGAAAAAAGAAAACGGGAGTACTCCGCTGCCACTTCTCGACCAATTTCTTCAAGATAGATTTTGTCAAAATTGGCTTTAAGGAAAACACAGATTGAAAATGGAGAAGCTACGCCAGATGAAGGACAGCAGAAGTTCGGAGATCATAATTGGTGGAAAATATAGAGTTATCCGGAAAATAGGTGAGTAATTGTATTTTTTTTTTTGTTTCTATTGCCCATCCAGTTGCTGTGTAATTAATATTGGAGCGGGGATTTTTTTTTGTTGGTCTACATGGAGCAGAAAGGTTTCTTCAATAGTGTGGCATAAGTTGTAGTGAAATTGAAACTGATGTTCCATCCAGCTGTAACTTGGTCTTATGTATAGAGGACTGTGCTTTTATTTTTGAATATTTCTATCGAAAAGGTTGAAACTTGTTTCTCAGAGGGCAGGCAAGCCAGCAATAGCAAGTGCTTTCGCAGCCATTTTTCCCACTTGCAATTGCAGCACCCAACGGGTGGCTAGTTAATTCTCCTCAACGTGACGTCGTTAATACTGATGGTGTTGGTTTTGTTGCAGTTCTTAGAACCCCTACGTCAAATATTATAATGTAATATATTATTGATTTAATTAATACGTATCAGTGCTCCAAGTGGTAAATGTTGAGGGTTGAGTAGAAATGCTTTTTGTTTGTTGATTGGGAAACAGCTGCAATGAGTCAAAGTGTTCACTTTGGACGAAAGATAAACACGTATCGTTTTCATTTGCATGTACAAGAGTACCTACACGCTAGTTATCAACGAGTTAAGCAATGGGTTTTGCTTTTTGTATTTTATTTTTTTCACTTTAAAAAAAGATGAATCATTATGGCCTTCTTTAGGAAGTTTCCCCAAATTGTGAATAATAGAGAAAAGTTGAATTTCAAGGTCCGGTTCGTTTTGATTTAGTTCCGTATGTAGATCTTTATACATGCATACATACACATGAATGTACCTACATTCAGCTCTTATTTTTGCAATATACTTTGGATGCGTTAAGTGTTGAAATTTTTTGCTGAGGTTTTCATCTAAACTACGTGCGTATGTACATATGTATGTCTGTATCTGGAATGGTTCTATAATTTGTAAACATGAATGTTAACTATCTAGATTTATATATACATATAAACATGTACATACATATATACATGTGAAAAGGTACGATACGATGCATTGGCTCTTTAAGGAGGCTTATTTATTGAATGTTAAATACAATAAATTATAAGTGGCACTTTTTTTTCTGAGTCTTTTCAGTAAACGATTCGTACGTTTAAAGGGATAGTTATTGAATTATTTGATATGAAAATTGGCTGCTTTAGTTCAGTTGTGGGTGTTTGTATTCAAATTAGGGTAATCATTTGGGCACTTGTTTGGCTGCTTCTATAAGTGCAATCTCTGGCTTAGACCTTGAATGACGAAAATGTTAAATGACGGTCAGTTGTTTTGTTATTAAACAAAACAATATATAGCACGTTATTTTTTGAAAAAAAGACGAAATTCGATTCTTACCTATTCAGTTGCCTCGTTGGCATTGACCCGGATGTTTTCTCTCGACAGTAAAGTTCTTATTTCACTTTCGTTGACTTACATGAAAAGTTTGTACATATATATATAATATGTACTTGATTTTCTATTTATATTTTTCTAGATTAAGTGTGAAAATAAATTAATTTTTTCCCCTTACTTGAACATGGAGGTTCATTTAATTCTATTAAAGCGTACTACATTTAGGTTTCATAGCCGGTTAGTAAATTCTGATGACACTGAATCACATACCGACGTTACATGGTACAATATGCCCGTTTCACTTTAAGCGGCAGCGAGTATTTTTCTGTCTTTAAGGGGTATTCCTCCTTCATATGACTTTTGTTTTGAAGTCATATTCAAATGCTTTTCACAATTTTAGTTGTGTTACTATTATAAGTAAAAAAAAAAATCAATAAATAAAAATTAATGTTAATATTAACCAAACATGTACTTAATAAATTATGAGATATTTTCTTTACCATAGAGTATCAACATTTTTTATTTCCCAAGATAACTCGTTAAACAATTTCTAACCGCTATACATAACCATATTCTGATAACAAGTATTTCGGCATCAAGTTGTATTTCATTTTAAATATGAACATCAAAACATTAAAGAAAATTCTTTGCTTAAAATTCATCCATTTCAGAAATGCAAGCATCAAAACACTGGGTACATACAAACCACATCGAATAATTAATAATTCTCATGGCGTTATTTTGAAACACTCGAAGCCATCTTATGTGTTCGTTATTGCCCATGAACAAAATTGTTGAGCAGAATTCGAAGTGGGGTTTTTATAATATCGTAATATCAAAAATGTTTATGGCGCACAATTTAGTGATGTTTTTTCAAATTCTTTTGAGAAAATTTATCTCTTTAGATATCTTTTTTGATTAACACTGTTTAAAACCATATACTTTGTCTTCTTTACATTTATTTTAAGTTTATAGATTATAAGCCAGTCACATAAGTTTTTTTAAATCTTACTCTACATAATTATTAAGAACAGTACAATTTTTACCACTTATAAACATTATTGCACCGTCGGCGAAAAAAGACATTTGACAGTTTTTTTACCAATTTACGCAAATTAAAAATAACAAAGAGCTGAGAACAGTTTCTTGGGGACACCAAAAACATATCACAATTACTGAAGATTTCACCATGTACGCTAGTTCTTCGGGTTTGCTCAGACAGATAAGGATAAAACCATTTAAGCTCATTTTATTTTACACCAGATTTTGGAAGTTTTGTCAAAAGTATCTTTCCGTCAATTGCTTCAAAAGCTCTTTGAAAATCTAACAACACTGTTATTATTTTATTTTTGTTATGTCGCTGTCCTTTGAAGCTCATCAACTAACCAGTTAAGGAACGTTTCACAGGAGTGGTTGAGTCGGAAACCGGTTTGGTCTTCGATATTAGATTGTAACATAGGTATTGCGCGATTTTTAAATGTATGTTTAATGTAATCTGCACACAATGCAAAAATTTAATCGTCAATGTAATTTCCTTCAATAGGCAACACTTAGGAACAAGTGGAAACCTAAAGGTGCTGAATCTGGAGAATAAGGCGAATCCACCATATTTTTCTCAACCGAACTCCTCTCACTGTGTGCGGGTGGGTAACTAACTGCATGAGGGCGAGCGTTATCCTGCTGGAATTGAACACCCCTTCAATTAGTGTCATTACGAGGCAACACCTCAAAATGGATGTTGTCCTGGTCTGTCTTTTGGACTAAACTATTAGTAGAGACATTTAATGTTATCGTAAAGAAAACATTTTTCAATTCCGGTTTAAAAACGGCTCTTTTTTTCGACGGTCTGCTAACCTACACGAACGAGGTTCATCCTTTAGGTCGAAATTGCATTTCTAAATTTTGCAAACGAACGCCAATACTTAGACTCGCTGAGAACATCCTCTTCACTTCTTTTCATTTCTTTCACTTCTATTTTTCCGATGCATCCATTCCAAAATTGTTTTAAAAATGCTTAAAATTGTATTAACACAATGAAATTTGAAGACTGAATGAGGAATATATCCCAAATACTAATTTCAATAACGGTTTCAGAATTAATTTGGTTTTTGTTTATAAGCACACTTTCCACTAAGGTAGCCATCATGCGGACCGGTTGAAATTGTTTACACACCTTAGCCCGAATCTTTAGGAATAGGAACAACTATGAACTTCTATAAATTTTTTGAAAACTCATCGCTTAATAAACAATTTGTTTACTATTTGAAGAAGTACCGGCCTAATAATATCGAAATAACTTGTATGTTAAGACCGAAAGAGCTTTGTTTTTATCGTTATACACGTTTGCCTCAATTCATTTATATTTATTTCCCGAAATTTAAACGTAGATTGAGATCCAGGAAAATCAAAATCTGACAATGAATTAATTACGGGTATTGAACAGGTTAAAATTTTCGGCAATTATTAAGCTGTCTTTATCTAGTTTTTCATCAAAAAGGACTTCATTTATAACTATGTATTTTTGTTATTTTTTACACTAGGGTCTTAATTGTATTCCACATTTCTTTTTGGTTATGACACGATTCAATCTTCTTACAAATGTTGTTTCTTTTGGCCAGTTATATGTAGCTTATTTTTATAGGCTTTTTTATGAACTTTTATTATTATTATTTTTCCAATCTACCTCTTTGTTAACCACCGGATCTCATACAATAATTGACTCATGAATGACGCTTACTTTCATATAATTATTTCTTTCGTCGATATCACATAGTCAATTTGAAGATTCAGTAATTCTTGTGGGTTTGTTAATTATTTGTCGACAATTAATAGATAGCAGTTGTAGGGTACGCTATCCCCTATTATTTGCTGTCACTATATGAGACCACCCCTTTAACAGAATTTCGTTGATAGTTTTAGCGTACGTATTGTTATGGCACAAAAGATCAGTACTAAAATTCCCAATAATAACTATATTAGAATTTTTATGTAGGGTGGTATCCAACGATTTCCAAAAAAAATGGTTCAGAACTACTTGGAAATTTGTACAAAACTGTATTAGGCTCACAGTTATAAGACAAGACTACGTCAATGCATCTTCCATCTAACTCTTTATTTCGTTTATAAAATTGTATTGCAGCCCATTTTTTTTATATAGAAGACCACTTCCCTCCCCCGTATGACTACTCGTACTGTTACATCGCTTTACCTTAATCTTAACCAGGAAGATTAACTTCAGCACCTTCACTGTTTTAGTCAAGTGGGTTTGGGAACATGCTTATACATCGAATTTATTTTCATACACTAAAGCTTCAATTTGATAAAATTGCTAACAAAACCTTGTAAATTCGAACACCAATAACACAATTCGGTTGGTTGCTAATATTATTCTACCCTCTCTACTTCAATTTGTAGCTATCGTTGCAGTATAGAGCAACAACTATTTCTGCAATCATATTTTATGTCCATACTTTGCAAATTCAAATTTTCTTTTGCTTTTAAGCAGTTCTGGTATCATCGTAACCAATCGGAACGGAATTTCCTCCGATTTTTACGAATTTTGTATCATGGTATCCGTTCCGATGACTTAATCGGACAAACCTCCGAAAACAAATTTTCTTGTATGATGTATAACTGCAAAGTGTCAAAATATAAGCTGTAAGTAAAAATTATGGAAGAATCATCTACGAGTACTTTGACAAAATGAAATAATTTGGCTTACGCTGCATGTAAACGTTCGAAAATAATTGATACATTTTTCGAAAATCTTCTTTTTTCTTTACTTAATGTTCTCTGTTCATATCTCTCTACTTCCCGAAATATCGCTACGGTATCCATGATTCTTTAACTATTTTGGAAATGTTTTATTTTCACAAATTGAATGTCAAATACATGCGGCGGTACGCATCTCTATTTCCATTACGATTCGGATACTATGAAGCAAGTAAATCCTCCGATCGGTTACGATTATAGACCCCAATATAAGGCGTTTATTCGCCCAAAATTGGAGTACAATGCTCACATCTGGTCAGGTGCCCCGAAGACCTCTTTGCACTTGCTAGATACGATCCAAAATGGTGCGATAAAACTCATAGGTGATGCCAATACCACCCAGTCATTAGACACCCTCGAACACCGGCGTAACGTCTCCTGTCTCACCTTGTTATATCGCTATTTTTACCACCTGTGCTCCTCCGAAATTGCCAGTAGCATTCCGCCCATTCAAACTTTCAACCGTAACACCCGTCTCGCTATGAATGCTCATCAGTATACCCTCAAGCCCATTTTCGGACGTACTCTAAAATATCGTGATTCTTTCCTAAGCCGTACATCTCGCTTATGAAATGCCCTGCCGAGCTCTTTATTTTCTAGTCAGTATAACTTGCAAACATTTAAAAGCAACGTACATCGGTATCTCTCTTTTTTCCCTCCTTAACTTCTTTTCGCCTGCGCTATGTACAAACATCTTAATGGTACATAAAATCCCTTGTGCACGCGCCTATTATAAAAAAAAAAAACACTTTTGTTTGAGTAGATACGTCAGCAAACAATATTGTCAAATTTAGAATAAAATAATCGAAGAAGAATTCATGGAATTTCATTGATTCTTTTAAAATTAGCTATTTGGCTTAGGTTACACGCCAATAACATAATGGAATGGGAGAGAAACGTATTGGTAATCTTTGTTCTCAATAATAGGGTGTTTCGTGCCCAACATCCAACGAACAACTGATTTAAACGTGATAAATTTTTTTCGAGAAATGCTCCTTTTATATAACACCAAGATCATGCGCTTTGACGTCGCTTAATTGTTTTCTAATGTTAAGTTCATGCTCAATGCTAACCAAGAAACAATTCCTCAAGCATTGTACATAATTAGTAAAATAACATGAGATCGAAATCAAAAAGTGTTCCAAAACTGGACTTATAAGGAGGGATATTTTTTTTTTTTTTTTTTTTTTTTTTTATAATTTACGCGCGCCTAAGGGGTTAGATAACCTTTTACTGTTGCAAGGGCGGAAAGATAGAAGGAGGAGAAAGGAAAATTGTTTTTTTTGTTGTGGTTTGAAACTCAGGTGTGTTTGGTTTCTATGTTTCATATTATTTTCATAAAATAAATTCAAAATTATTTTTTCTCAATCAATGTTTCAATCTTTAATTTGGGAAACATTTTAAGCCGCGACTAATCATTAGTTGTTAGTAAGGCTCATTCGCCGTATTGTTGTCAATATATAATGAACTGTTGATCGCGAAAACTTATTTGATTTTTGAACTTCTTTTTTCTTCTTCTTCCTGGTTACTGGTTTTAATAATAAGTCTGTTTACGGATTTTACATATATAGTCCAAAAAGTCCAATAAAAAAAAATTGTTTATTTATTTCTTGAAAAAAACATTGTTTTAAAAATCAATCATTATTACACAAGTTTTTTTTAACATAAGTAAAATAAGGTATTCCTTTATCAATTGGAAATTCTTTTTAAGAATATAGGAATGATTATCTTGTAACACGTACCGTTTCCGTGTTATGGATACGGTTATTGGGTAAACTTATTTAATTCATTCTAAAACATAAATATTTGTAATTCTTATTTATTATAAAACATGTATTCTCTGATTCAGATTTCACGTTTGTGACTTGTTGAATCTTCTCGCATTAAGGACCAACAGTAATCCCCTAACATGGCTGCATCCCACCGCCCTCGATAACGTTATTCGATCTATGTTATGTCCTGGTGAAAGCTTTCTCTTTGTTTGTCACTCAACGGTCCAAGGTTTTTTGGGAAAAAATCAAAATGTGAATGCAAAAAATTTATTTTCAATGACATTCTGCAACCTAAATCCTTATAAGTTTTTAACAACTTTGCGACTAACATTTCAGAATTGTCGCCTCGATAATTTCCTAAAAAGCCGTTTATTACAGCTTTTAATCATGTCCAAGTTGTTATTTTTTCTTTTGTATTCAGTTTAAGGACAAAATTGACATCGTTCATCGTAAATATTCGTATATTTCCTTCTATAGCGCATAATTTTCTTCACGGTCATCCTCATCACTTGACTTTGCACATGGTTCTTGTGTTCTTGGCGTGGTTCTTCACTATGAGGTATTGGTATGGATACAGAAGCTACTTTAGGGTATTCTATTTACATTTTTTTTTAAACCATTCGACTTTAGTTAAACAAAAATGGCAGACATCATAATGATTCACTTGTTCGCACCAAATCATTGGAATAGCAAACTGCATCGACATCCTTTTCCCATTTAACCATTTGATAAGTGTAACATAACACGCGATACAAAACAATTTCGGAGTCCATTCTTTGTCTTGTTTTATAGAACGATTAAAATAAAGTTGATAAGCCTGCTTTACTTTTTCAGTTACAGCCCTCCTTGGTCCTTTACAATATGTTGGCCACACACATAACAAAATTTATTAGGACAATTTTCACAAATGCGACGACCGATTTTTTTCATATTTAGTTTATAGATTTAAATTATTCCGATTGCCAACCGACTGAGCAAGACAACTAAATTGAATTATTGGTGCACTTAAGGTAACGTTTATAAATGCCTCAATAACATAGAGAAGTTGACGTGATGGGACAGTTTTGCTTTCCATTATTATTTGAAGTAACTGCAAAGAAACAGTTACACATATCATCACTCATTTTACCAAAACTTTGTCAGGCTGTGTTATTGTAACGACTAGAAAAATACGTGAAACTTTGGGTAGAAATAATGTGCCTCCGTTTAGTGAAAATTGTTAAAGACAAGTTCTGTAGCAGATAAGCTAAAAGATCAGCTAACAAATTTCTGCTGCCATACAAAGTGTTCGAAATAATCCATCAACCTAAATTCGACATCGTAATATAATATAATAATATGCTTTATGAAGTACATTTACACCATTTGTACATGAAATGTCCGATTTTATAGTAAAAATTTAATAGCCAATATTTTGTTTACTTTTCCTATGAGAGAAAGGTGTCGACTTATTCTCATTGGGGATACTCCCATGCTTTGTGCAATCTCCCGCACTGATTACGTTGGGTTCGCGTCCACCGTTGCTTTTAAAACATCGTCGTCAACTAACGGTTCCGGCTTCCCACGAGGTTAATTTTCGAGGCTGAAATCTTCCGAACGGAACTTTCCAAACCAACGTCGTATAGTGCGGTCGTTTACCGCTACATCCTCAAATGCGTCATTAATGTTTTTCATTGCGAATGAAGACCATGTTAATGAAAACCGTGATTTGTCTATTCGTCCCATTCACAGAAATTGGGAATGTGTTACTCGACTACGTGGGAGATTTTACACAAGGATCTTGGTCTAAAACCTTACAAAATGGAGCTCGTGCAAGAACTCAATCCGAACGACCTGCCACAGCGTCGAATTTTCGGAGTAGGCCTTAGAAAAGCTGGAGGAAGATCCGCTTTTTTATCAAAAAATTGTCTTTAGTGGCGAAGCTCATTTCTGGTTGAATGGGTATGTTAATAAACAAAACTGCCGTATTTGGTGCGATGAAAAACCTCAGCCAATGTTTATGGTCCGGCGGAATCATTGGTCCGTATGATGACCGTCAGAATAACGTTACCGTCAATGGCACACACTTTCGTTCAATGATTTCGAAGTTGTTTTTGCCTAAAATGTACGAGCTGAACCTGGTGGACATGTGGTTCCAGCAAGATGGCACTACATGCCACACAGCACGTGAATCGATGGACTAACCGAGAAATGAGATCAGTGAGCAATTTATCTCTCATTTTATGCAAGTGAATTGGCCGGTTATCGCGCGATTTGACGCTTTCAGACTATTATATTCTATTATATTAAAAATCACCCATCATATTGATACACTGGATACCTATTCCACCCTATATTAATTCTAGATCTTTCCAAAATTGACTTAAAAGTTTCGTTCGTTATCCACTTCATTAACAGCTTTAAATAACGAAGAGTTTGGGGTCACCCTGTTTTTCTTTCTTTTCTTTTTCAATTGTTTCACTTGACTTTTTATGGTCACAATAACAAGTTTTTTTCTTTTGTAAGACGTCGAGGAAGTAAAACGTTGACTCATTGGTTTGCTCCCGAACCCGTCGGGATGTTTGTAAAACAGGATATTACCATGATCACACCAATATTTCTGTTTTCGACCCAAGAAATCCTGCAACGCCGCTTTAATAGCTGTTCTCTACGAAATTATAAAAGCTCTAAAAACTTATTTTCATATCAATGATCTTAGTGTAACAAATTATTGAGAGATTTTAAGTTGTCAACATATTGAACTATATTCATTATTTGTTTGTAAATGGAAGACAACGATGTGGTTCCAATTTTTACATATGAGGTATCAATTTTTAACAATTTAAAGCAACTGTATGTCATTAAAATAGCCATCGCCCCAACAATATAACCCATATTGGATTAAATATAGGCCATTTAATATTAACTTTAGATAATAAGTGATTGTGGTTCTTCAAACATAATGTTTAAGTATTTCAATTTGTCGGCGTTTTCAATTTTGAGATAAGGCTCTCTACATTTAACATATTCCTTAAGTAAATATATTAAGGCAGCACGGCGAGTTCAACAAGGCAAATTGAGCATTTTCGCAATATACAAGTATCAACATATCTGAGAAAATTTTGAGATTGTTTGTATTACAGTGGGATAGTGGTGCATTATTGAAAGACAGCAAAACCTAGTCGAAATGGGTACGACCGATGGGTCATGCCAAGAACTTCCTGATAAAAATATTAGTATTCTCCAATGGTTTTTGATATTTGATATCATATTAGAATTTATGAAACCTGTTACCCATAAAAGTTCGACCGCTCAGATGTACGACTCCCTGTATATGTCAGATAACGCTGGCCCAAGTTTCTTCAAATTTTCGTCAAATGTGTGCTATGTTAATAGATTTCGATTAGTACTGCAAACATTTTGAAAGAGTCCTCAATTTTTAAGTAACAATTGATTGTATTTTGTGTCCTTTTTTTAATAACTTAAAAAGTTGACTACAGATTTTGGTCAAAATCTAAAAGCTGCGATTATTCATGAAGACCCATCATCTGACAAAAATTAAAATCAGTAGCATATATATACTCGAACGCACACGCACCACACATATATATATATATATATATATGTGTGTGTGTATATATATATATATATATATTATATCCATCTCCTTAAAAAAAAATTACAAACATTATAACCGCCTTCAATCGGAAAGTTATCACAACATTTTCATTTTCGAGGTGAATAAAAGAACTTCCCTATCAGAAAGTTAATAACGATAAATAAATAAAATAAATTAGAAACGGAAAAGTTTCGAAACGAAACTTCGAGAACACCATTGTTACTAGTTTTTTTTGAAAGCATGCAATTATTAAATATATGAACAACAGAAATAGTTTCTTAAGACGCTGCTTAAAATATTGTAATTAGACGAGGAATTCAAATTGTTTAATGATATTATATTATTATAATTCTTTGTATCTCAAGTGTTGTAAAACGTTAAAAAAAAACAGAATATAGAACTAAAGAGAAATTCTGCAGACTGTAGAAAAAATATTACCAAACTCTACATATTCTGACCCGAATTATTTCTGTTTAACACGATATCTACAATACAATGGGTTTTTTTCTGCTTAATTACGTTAGATCTTTAATGAGTACATATCATATTATGTACGTGACAAATGTCCAAACTATTAGGATAAACAATAAGCTTTGAATAAACTTGTGTTTATTTTGAATTATTTTAATAGTTGTATTGTTATCCCTGGTTTCAATTAGGATATCGTTAATATTTATAATTCGTTGAAAAGAAACATCTTTGACCGTAAATATGAAGGTAGCAATCTGTCAAATCTAATGAAAATTGGACCGAAATGATTGTAGACCTACATTTTCGCAGGTGAGATCATATGTAACCTTAGTATGTACTCGTACGTGTCGGATAAGCGGAGAATATTTAAGAAATGGATACTTTTTAACGAGAAACAAAATAAATATGTGTGAATTACGAATTTATTATGCGAGAGGATGAAGTTTTTTTTTTATCTGAAACTTTAGACCTTCCCGCAACAAATAAAACCAATATTAAAGGTGTCTTTTTACCTGTTTTGTTGTGCCCTTAATGCATTTCCACAATTTCAAAAAATTTATTTCTGTTACAATATTGCCGAAATTTTATATTAAATCAAGAAAAATCAAGGAGGGTTCTCAACAATATACAATTTAACACGAAACTAAAACAATAATGATTCGGAATAAAATATATTGACAGTTTTTACTAACTCTTATTTCTCTTTATTTTTCCTTTATTTTTACTCAGTATAAGTATAAAAATACAACCGCGTTTCCTTCGTTATTCGACCATTTTTTTTTTAAATGATCCGAACAACTTGAGTGCGTTCTTAATAAATCACAAAATGCCGGCTCAGAATATTATTATTTATTTATCTACTATATAATCCATTATTTAAATTCATTATTACCATACAAATTATACCTTGTTCAACAAAAATCTGCAGTACATTGAAGATAGCAATATTTGCTTCTCACTTTGGGTACAATGGAAACATAAGCACTTTGCTCTTAAAAACTCTGATAGCGATACCATGATATGCATATTTGTCGACAGGAGTTTCTGAAGATAACTACCATAGGGTTTCCATCTACCTATTTTGATGATATTATGTTTTTGAGAAAAAAAAATAAATAAATCAAAGAGTGGCGATAATTCATATATTTGAATAAATTGAATTTTAAAGTTCCAAGTCGTTTATTTTGGTTCAGGTAAATTAAAAAAAAAATATCTTCCATCATCAATTTATACCTCTTAATAAGAAAGCCAAACAAATTTTTTTTACAAATTGTATAAACATATCAAATTTTTTATTTATTTTTATCAAAGCAACTGGACGCTGCTCTTTTGTTTCGCGTAATATATCTCAGTCGATGAGTGGATTCCACATCACTGTCTTCATTGTTGCCAATGTCAAAAACTAGTCTTTAGTAGAAAAACTGAGCTTTTAAGGGTTCACCAAGAACTGCGAGAAGTGAAGTAAATCTTGCAACTTAGCAGCCTTAATAGTCAGTGGACCATTATATATCTTCTTTGATAACTTTCACTTTTCTTTTACGTGTCTGGCTTCGAGAGGGAACCTCCACGGCTGTCCAAATTACTACCGAAATAGTTAGCTCTGTGTAAAACAAAACGTGGTTGATTTTTTACAATCTTCGGAATCCTTATGGGCCTAGTCGCCACTGGGCACTTTGACATGTGAAAATGAGACAAACATTCAACCCATATCTGAAAATTAACTTCTTCTCCATAGTTTATTATATTGAATGATGATGGCTTAACGCAACTGTTGTCCAGTACATGTCTCCAGTCTTCAAGTATTTTAGTATAATATTTCACATTCACAAGACTCATGTAAGAATGTCAGCGAATAAGAAATGTCATTTTTACACTCTCGAATCGGTCCACTTTGTACACCACGTAATAGAGAATTCAGCACCCTTATGAGCCCTGGTCGTACGTATAAAAACCCGAACTTGAGTTTGACAACACATGAACATTGAATGATATGAAGTTGAGGTGGCGGCGGTAGTCAACATCAGATGTTGATATATTGGGAGTCGGTAGATATTTTTTGATAATCCATCGTTATGGTTTCCATTTTTCACTAAATCACTCATTTTGCCACTTTTTTTTCTTCCTTTTCACTCTACCCCGCTGACCACTTGGTTGAGATGAATTAGTATCATTTAAATCAGTTGACATTACTGATGAAATCAAAAGCAAACGACCTGAAAGTGCGACACAACTTTACGAAATACCAGCGAACACTGATTATATCGGCACCAGTACAATAGCCGTATTGTTTTTTTTTGCACAGCCGCTATCCCATAAAACAATTTTTTTCGTTTAAATTGCAACAATAACATGTCAATGTCAATTTATATACGCTATCTACTTACTACTTACCGGATATAAAACAGTGCTTTCAAATACTACTTTCTTCTTTTGCCATGAATCTTTCGAATGAATTTTCAGAAATTGCCAAACATTCATCATATCCCGCCAACAACATTTTTCAAAATAAATTAAATTTGTTCACCAATTTGTGAATATATATGTAAATATATCTGTGCTACCAAGTTTTTACGATGAACTCATAAGCAGAGTTGGGTAATTTTTTTGTGACAATCGCTAACATGCACAGCTACTGTATGCTAAGTCTGGACCTTAATCGTTGCACCATGTTTTTTTCGAAAACTGCCCTATTTTTCAAAAGCCAGGTTTTGATTTCTTCTTTTCTGATGAAAGATGAAGTCGGCTTTTTTTTATCTTGAATTATACGTAGCTTAAAAGTCCTCTCTGAATCCTCACGAATCCTGTCGAGCTTCCAATGTGGGTAATTATGAGTTCGTTTCCGGATGGTTACTGGAGTCCAGTTGATAGCCCTGCATTAAATGCCTGAAGTGGTGTTGTGGTCGCTGGGTCTGTCCATACCTTTTGCTAAGTGTGTGCCTGTAAATATTTTCGTCTACAAGTAACTATATCATTTCTTTCTAGAAGCAAACTTTTCTTTTGACATCTAATAAACTTAAAACGAAGGTTTTTTCCTAGAATTGAGTGTAAAGGCGTCCTGATTTTCTTGGATATATTTTAATTCTGACACACTTAATTTCTATTATTTGTACTACGTTATACACTTTAAGAGGGGGAGATGAGGGGTAAATTTTTTTCTTTTGTTGTTTTTCAGATCTTGTTTGAATTTAGGCTTTATGTACAATGTTTGCTTCAATAGTTTTTGTTTAATTTTTTTCACTTCCTTCCTGGTTTTTATTTTTAACTCATTTACACCTTGACATATTTTGTTGCTTTGTTTTTTCAATTACACTTTTTTTCCACTATGTAATTCACTAAAAACACTCTTTTTTTATTTCTATTACACTCTATTCACAACTTTTTTGTGCGATTATTATTATTCTTAATCTCTCTGCATATCGTTCTTTAATTGTTTCGAGTAATGATTTTATTTCGATAAAATTTGTTTTATGTGTCTCTTCGAATTCATTTTTATATTCTTTTAGGTAATTACCATTTTTGTTCACTGTTCCCTTGCATGCTTTTAATACCTTATCAACATTATGAATGTAGAACATGCTGTCTCCATACACAAATTTTGGCTTGGATTTTGGCATTTCAAGAATACCGCAATTACGAGTATACTGCTCTAAATCGTTACATTTTAACGTAATATGGAAACTTTTGTCGTAAACTCCCGCGTATGATATTAGCGACTCTCCTCGGATCGAATTTTAACATTTATAACACTTACGCATTATTATAAGACATGTACTATGCATTTTGTTGATTTCTCTACAATATTTTTTTTTTTTATATAATCTGCGCGCGGTCTAGGGTTTTTGAGTAACCTTAAAATGCTTGCACGCAGCGCGGGCCACGGAAAATTAGGGTGGAAAGAAAGAGAGGTACTAATGAACGTAAGTGTAAATGTTTGAAGACTATAATGACTAGGAAATATATATGTATACAGGGTGTCCTAAAAAGCAAGGTCAAGCCGGAAACGGGTGATAGGTCAAGTGGTGTCGGATATCACAAAATTATAAAATAAAATCTAAGTCATGTACTTTTAAAATTATTGGCACTCAAAAATAAATCGAGAAATTTGATACCCTGTGGCATCTCTATCTGTTTCGCTCACACTAGTCGAAATGGCGTGTTTATCCGTCTCAATCACGGCTTCACTGTCTGTCTCGCTCACACTTGGTACTCATTTTAACTTATTAAAAAGAATTAACTATGACTCGCGTTTCTTTAACAAAATACCTTATTTATTCTCTATTAAGCGTTATCTAGCAAGTGTCATACCATTTTGGAATCCAGAATAAATACACAACCTTTTAAAATTACTTGCCAAAATGGCATTGTAATTTTTTTTGTCAGTACGTACAGTCAGTTCAAGTTGGGTGATTAATGGTTTTCAGATATATGGATGGACAAAAGAGCAATATTATAGTTAAAACCGATATAGTAAGGTTTCAATTTTGGACCGTAATTTACAGAAGAGTTACTCAGGGTTACGTGACTAAAAAATCGAAGAAAAGTAAAGATTTGCGGTCACAGTACTTTAAAAATCGTCACAGGGTGTCAGATTTCTCGATTTTTATTTTTTTTAATAAAGTAAGATGAGTAGTTAACTAGAAATCAACAACAAGCCAACTTCCATTAAGAATTTAATCTCCCCATTAAATGTTGGATGCCACCCATTCAGCGAAATAACCACTGAGCTCAAACATCTTTCTTTCTCTCTCTATCCCATTTGCCAAAAAACTTTAACACATGCTGAGGCATTATAAGTGTATTCATACCCACTTAAGTGTTAAGTTATTTAAAAAAAAATATATATATATAAAAATGCGTTTGAGAAACGAATAAAACACAACGTCCACCATACTCCATACCATACCATCATCATTACATTTTTGGGATGTAGTTATGTTGGCAAGTTCTCTGGGAGGCGCAATCATGTCTAAACATTCCAATTATCGTACTGGATCCATTTTTCGTCGCCGATGACGACGATGCAAAAAATGATCCACATCTTGCCTATCGGTCAAAGACAAACTCAAACTTACAAACACCGCATTAGCATATTCACTTGTGTTGAGAGGTATTCAGTTTTCCAGTGTTTTTACTCTTCTAATAGTGAAGGTTTCAATCACAGTTGAGATTTTGAGTTAACTCAATGAACTATTGGTGTTGAAGTGAAAGCTAAATTTTGAGCCTTGACATTTATTTGAAGGTCAATATCATAGATATTAGGCCAAAATTTCCTAAATTAAAATATGTGTACAGTTTATAATATTTAATCTTACAATAGTTCGTATGATGTTAAAAATGAGTTTAATCCAATAATCTATTCTGTCACGTGTTGATTCCATGGTGATTGACAGCTAAAAGGAAGGTTATTAGCCAAATCTTACGCATTGCATTGGCTTTGATCGGTTGTTGGTTGTCGGCCCTGATTACTTTGGCTAGTGATGCCAGCTTCGTCAACAATTGGTATATTCATATTTTTAACGGTAAAAGAGTTGAACTGTACTTTAAAAAAAAATTCTTTTCAATCTATCCACACCCTCATGGGCACAACTATGAATGATCAGTAAATCGGTAAATAGACGATTTCAGATGTAGCAACCTTATGTATGCAACATAATTGTTTTTCCTCTGATTTAATTAAAATGGTGTACAGCGGTACAACAACATCTTACCGAAATTTGTCGTATGATATAAGGTTGACTGAAAATCTCACAAAAATCACTTATTAATACCGCTTAACTCTTTCCGTTTCACTGGTTCAAAATTTGAACCACCTGCCGTTGTGGCTAAGTGTGACAAATTTTAAACCATGTAGAAAATATTTTCTGCAATATTTATACGGCATGAAAGAAAAACATTGTGTGACTTGCAAGAGAGAAGGAAGAATTTTTCGTTTCAACTTTGTTCTTACGGTAAAGTGAGTAACGGTACTTTTGTGAAGTTCACACTTGAATTTCATTTCTTAAATTTCGTTCTGGTATAAATTTGTGTTTTTGCAAAGTTGTTAACAAAATTTATAATTTATAAAGTGTTTAGTGTGTATATAATACAGTTTATTATTATTAGTATAAGAATTTTCTTGAAAACCCGTAAATATAGAAGAAAAACAAGTGGTACTTTTTTGACCCACTTCGAAGGAAGCCTTTTTCCACTTTTCCACTTTTTTACTTATTTTAGTCATGTCGGATTATAAAGAGCCAGATCTTAATTTGGTTGGCACGAGTTCTGATGAATTTTTGAGAGAACTGGGAACAGACGATGATGCAGATTCACTTCCTTCAGGACCTGTGTCTGATATTTCCTCAGTGACTTCATGTGGGTCAGGATCCAATTTACAGCCTGAGGGTCAGGAACCTCAGTTGATATTATCTTTTGATTGGGAGGACGATATACCTCCAAAAGTGACTCGAACTGGACTCAAGTCATTCAGAATGGCCAGGATCAAATTTTACCGGAGTTTACATATAACTATGGGGCTACTGATTTCGTCGAAGATATTGAAAGTCCAACACCCATAGATCTATTATGGTTATTGTTTGACGACCAACTTTTTTTAGCGTTTGATTTTCCACAGAAATTAATACGCTGAGCAAAAGCACATAAAAACAGGCAAACCATTTGAGAAAACATATATGAGCGAAATGAAAACATCCGTTGATTTGAACTTGCTAATGGGAATCAAGAAGTTTCCTAGCTATATATTGGTCTTCTTCACCAGATTTACACGATTCCTATATCAGTTCCTGTATGAAGCAAGCACGGTTTAGGTAGTTGATGGGAAATTTACATGTGAATGATGGGTGTCTTAAACCAAAACGAGCTGCTCCTAATTACGATAGACTTTATACAACTAAACGTATGCTCAAAATGCTCTCAACAAATTTTAAAAAATGTGCAGATCCTACTCATGAAATTGCCATAGACGAGTCCATAATAAAATTCAATTGTCGGGGATATATGAAACAGTATATGCCAGAGAAACCGACAAAAAGGGGGTACAAGGTGTGGATGCTTGCAGATAAAATGGGATACTGTCACGGGTTTGATATTTACACCGGGAAGTCAGCACTTGGAACTGCAGAAACCAATCTTGGAGATAAACTTGTAAGGAGCTTGATGTCCGATTTCAAACACAAAAATCATGTGGTGTATTTTGACAAATATTTTACTGGTGTGGAGCCAATGGAAGACCTGAAGAAAAACGGAATCTATGCCAGTGGAACGGTAAAAGCCACGAGAAAATATCTTCCGCGGTTCCCACCAGATAATCAGATGAAAAGGAGGAACTATGAATTTTTCTACAGTGACACAAACCTAACCGCTATAAAATGGAAAGATAAACGGTCTGTACATATTCGCTCCAATTTTCACCCCGATGAAAAATCCAGATAGGATGGGACTGTATCAAAAGTATTGTGTCCAACCGCAGTTGTTGACTACAATAAACAGATGAACTACGTAGACAAGTTCGATCATTTGCAATTGCAAATTTCCTTTTGCTTGTACATAATGGTTAACTCATATGGACGTGAAGACATTCAGGCGCTCAGTTATAAATGGTTTATTGGCGAAAAATCTAATGCAAAATAAACGCCCGTTGGAAAGATTATAACCCGTTATTGTCAAAAAAGCTTGTAAGTTTCCCGTTCCATATGAAGTTCGTACATTGTCTGCCGCTCATCATCAGGATCGCAGTACCCGTCGAAGATGTTCCATCTGCAGTACGCTGTAGAACGAAGTATTTTCTGTGTTTGAGAAAAAATAAATCATGTTTCCAGGATCACCACAAAAAATAAACTGACCCACCTGTTTTAATACTATATTTAAGAAAATGGATGTAAACAATATGGAAATAATTATTTTTTTTTTAGTTTTTTTGTCTATATCAATAAATTGGAGTACTTTTTTTAAAAATCAAATTTTTTTTTTGGCGACGCATGGAAAGAGAAGACCTTTGTTGGAAAATTATGATTACTTGTCTGCTTTGATATAATATTTAAATATACTACGGAACTCATTTTAACTGAGCACATGTAACATTTAAAAAACACCATCAAATTTGACTTTTGTTATCCAAATGAATAGTCATATACGAGGGGCATTCAATATATTCTCGGTATCGATATGAAGGAAAATGCGAATTCAATTTAAATTATTTTTATATTTCAATATAACCTCCCCTAACATCAATGCATTTGTTACATCTTGAGATAAGCTTTTTTAAACCCTCAAAAAAATAAATTTCCTCTTTCTCTGCAAAATACCCATTTATTGCCGACTTGAGTTCTTCATCATCCGAAAATCTTTTTCCACGAAGACATTTTTTCAAATCCGGAAACAGGAAATAATCACTAGGGGTAAGGTCTGGACTATTGGGTGGGTGTTGGATTTCTTCGAAACCACAATCTCGCGCAGCAGCCTTGGAAACTCGCGCCGTGTGAACAGGAGCGTTGTCATGAAGAAGCAACACACCCGCTGCGAGTTTACCCCGTCTTTTCTTTTTAATTTCCTCCCGCAAATTATGCAAAGTGGAAGCGTAGGATGTGGCGTTGATGGTTTCACCTTTGTTTTTGTACTCAATGAGCAAGATTCCCTTTGAGTCCCAAAAAACTGTGGCCATGAGCTTCCCGGCAGACGGAGTGACTTTAAACTTCTTCGGGGGGTCTGTTCCTTTTTTATGCCACTGCATAGACTCTTGTTTGCTTTCAGGATCATAGTGGTGGACCCATGTTTCATCCCCAGTAACAATTCGATCCATAACACCGTCCGCGTTCTCACTACACATCTCCAAAAGCTCTCTACAGCATGCGATTCTCACTTTTTTCTGAGGCGCTGTGAGCATTCGTGGCACCCACCTTGCACTGACCTTTGAAAGGTTAAGATGGTCATGAAGAATGGTGTGAATGGTACCAATTGAAAGCTTGGTGATCTCTGCCATCATTTTCACCTTTATTCGGGCATCCTCAAGAACAAGTTTTTCGACTTCTTTGATGCTTTCTCCCGTACAAGCAGTAGCCGGGGCGCCGGAGCGGGGTCGTCTTCAATGCTCTCTCTGCCTCTCTTGAACTCACTTGACCACTTTTGCACAGTTGATAATGAAGATGCGGAACCCTGGTAAACAGCCACCATCTCTTCATGAATAAATAGTTTTTTGACTTTTTCCTTGCTTAGTGAGAAATTTAATTACAGCGCGATGCTCAATTTTCACCATCATCGTCTCAGTTGCCATTATGATTCTGTTTAACTAGAGATAAAACGCGAATTAATAATCACATTTATATGAAATTTTACATGAATGCACTAAAATAATAGTATTACTTGATAAATAAGTCAATTTATATATACAACCACAGCTTCACCCCGATACCGCGAATATGTTGAACGCCCCTCGTATGTACTATATATTTGCAATACAACTTTTCAATAGGTCATTGAATAGGAATTAAAACAATATTTATTCATTCTATGTAATACAGCAAACAACTTTATTTCCAATCTGCACTTATATGTACTTTTTATTCTATTTTTGTTACAGGTAGCGGTTCATTTGGTGACATCTACCTTGGTATGAGCATACAATGCGGCGAAGAGGTAGCCATTAAAATAGAAAGTGCCAATGCCCGCCATCCACAGTTACTCTACGAATATAAACTGTATCGAGTGTTGAGCGGTGGTGTTGGTATACCACGAATTCGCTACTATGGCCACGAAAAGAACTTTAATACATTAGTTATGGATTTATTGGGACCATCTTTGGAAGATCTCTTTAACTTTTGCACACGTCATTTTACAATTAAAACCGTTCTCATGCTGGTTGACCAAATGATTGGTCGTCTGGAATTCATACATTTGAAATGTTTCATTCATCGTGATATTAAGCCTGACAACTTCCTTATGGGCATTGGACGACATTGTAATAAATTGTTCTTAATTGATTTTGGTTTAGCTAAAAAATATCGTGATCCTCGCACTCGTGTACATATTCCCTATCGCGAGGATAAAAATCTAACTGGAACTGCCCGTTATGCATCAATTAATGCTCATCTGGGTATCGAGCAGTCTAGACGCGATGATATGGAGTCTTTAGGGTATGTAATGATGTATTTTAATCGTGGTGTTCTTCCATGGCAAGGCATGAAAGCCAATAACAAAAAGCAAAAATATGAGAAAATCTCCGAAAAGAAGATGTCTACCCCAATAGAAGTCTTATGCAAGGGTTTCCCCGCTGAATTTTCAATGTACTTGAATTATTGTCGTAGTTTGAGATTTGAAGAACAACCAGACTACATGTACTTGCGGCAGTTATTTAGGTGAGTTTCTTTTTGTTGTTTTATTGCATTTCTATACCGTTTTCTGCTTTCCACGGTGGGCATGTTACCCATACATTTTATTAAATAGAATACATACAAAATTTGTTACCATTATTAGCCGTATTTTTTTTGCACATTCGCTATCCACTAAAAGAATAAATCGCGTGTAAATTACAACAATAACATGGCGATTATGCTAAGTCAATTTATATATGTACGTTAGCGGATATACAACAGTGCTTCCGGAACACTATTTTCTTCGTTTGCGATGAACTTTTCAGAAGTGTCAAACATTTACCAACAACATTTTTTTCGAAACAAATTAAATTTGTTCACCAACCGACAGATGAACTGCCATGTTTTTGTGATGTAAGAGTGCAAGCAGTTGGGTCGATGTTTAATATAACGTTGTACCACATGAAATGTATTATTGTAAAAATTTGAAAGCCAATATTTTCTTTACCTTTCCTATGAGAGAAAGATGTTGACTTATTGTCATTAAGGATACTCCCATGCTTTGTGTAATCTCCCGCACAGATTTCGTTGGGTCCGCATCCACCGTTGCTCTTAAACTTTTGTTCCTGGAGGTTTTTTTTTATATAATTTACGAGCGCCTAAGGTATTAGATACCCCTTTACTGTTGCATGGGCGCTGGCGGAAAGGTAGAAGGAGGAAAAAATAAAAATTGTTTTTGTAGTGGTTTAAAACTCTGGTGTATTTGGTTTCGATATTCGCTCTCCAGGGGTGGGAGTCCGAATAGGACGGAGAGTTTTTTTTTCGCTCAGAGTGATTCGAAGGTTATAATTCGCACTAATTTTTTGTGCTTGAAACTCTACAACAGCCAAATCTACGTGTCAGTGTTATGCCTTCACACGCAGAATTTTTCTATCTGACTTCCAATTACACAAATGAAAAACTGACTTGTCATGGGCAGCATTCGAACCCGGACCCTCCGAGTGAGAAGCGATTGCTGGTACCACTACACCACGGCCACCCTGAGGTGTAATTTTTTTAAAATATGTTTAAAAAACTTTAAAACTTAGATAAACCCTGTTTTATTAATAATGAATTTAAATAAAAAAATTTGTTTTAACTTTTTTAAATCTTTTATTAATATATTTAGAAGTTTCGCCACGTAACCAGTAGGAAACTAAGAAAAAAAAAACAAGAAAAAAAAGGTTACAATATTTTTTAATAATTTTTATTAAACGTTATGATATGATGGAAAACACCTTGTACGGTGAGGCTGTGAGGTGTTTCTAAGTCTTCAGGAATAGTGGAACCTGTTTCTTCTTCAAACTCTTTTTTCATGCCTTGCAAATAATTTCTTGACGTCGTCCAGATGGTTCGCTTAGCCCTCTCTTTTTGTTGAAGAACAGACAGGGGAAGATCATATTCGCTAATCCATCCCTCGTCATGTTCTTCTTGAGGTTCGTCAACAAAAACCATTTTCGTCGCATTTATGTCGAATAGATCTTCAACAATTGCTTCGGGATCATCTGGTTCTTCGCCACCACTTTCAGATTCCATATCCGATGGAATTTCGTCTATCTGAAATTCTTCCGAACCCATCGCCTCTAGGTCAAATCTACGAAAACGATCATTGTCTAAAATTAAAAAGAAAATGTGTATTCCCTACTGGTTTCACAGCGAAACCACATCGAAAAACCTTGATGAATATTTTATGACAGCAAATAACAAATTCTTTTATTTACACACTTTTTTTTACTTGCCAACCACTTCAAATACACGAACCATCAAACTAATGCACAAAAAATCACTTACAACGCACTGAAAATTACCAGAAATGAATAACAGTTCGGAGAAATACACTTGGTTTTACCATGAAACCACTGGGAATACAGAGAAAAAATGTTAAGTGTGTGGTTTCACTGCGAAATCACTAGGAAGCAAAGGGTTAAAACATCGTCGTCAACTAACGCTTCCGGCTTCCCACGTGGTTCATTTTCGAGGCCGAAATCTCCCGAACGGAACTATCTAAACCAACGTCGTATAGTGCGTTCGTTTAGCGCTACATCCTCAAATGCGTCATTAATGTTTTTTATTGCCAATGACCCATTATGTCCCATTTTAAATGTAAAGGCAGAGCGTTCGAAGAGCATGGTTAATAAATAACGGTACTTCTAACAAACCCTAAAATTCTCACACGTCAGCACACGTAACACGTTTTTTTATTACAAAAGATAATTTAACATCCTGGCACACATGTTCACTCGAGAACTTCTTATTTCCGACTGAGCGAAAATTGGACATTTCATGTGGTAGGACCCAATAGTAAACAATCTTGTGTGATGAGAGAAAAGTTCTATTCAACAGTGCATCTAATGAACATTCAGCGATTTGATTGGAAAAAGCTGATATGTGCTCATACCATCTTAGATTAAATATGTAGATATATTACGCACAGTAATTCTTGATTAGTTTCATCTTTACTTTGCTGGGAAGGTATTGTATTGTTTGGCTTAGTCCCCTAAGAATGCCATATATCTTAGAGACAATGTTGTCAATGTGATCGATCCAGTTAAGATGTTGGTTGAAATGGATTCCTAGATTTTATATTTTAGTTACAAATAACAGGATTATGATTAACATAAAGCGGTAAATTCAATTTCCAAGTTGTTATTATATATCAACAGCTCGTTGGTTTTGGATGAATTAAGTCTTAAGCAATTTTTCTTGTAACCAAACAAATATAGAATGAAGATCTGAATTAAAATCGGTTACACTGGCGGAGACGAAAGACTATTTTGTAGTAAGGCCATATATTGGCAAATATAGTACATGCGTCAGAAAGCTACAATAGATCCTTCGCTGATGTACTGTCAAAATTTTAATGACATGTGGACGAATAGGAGTGGAGTTATTGCGTCTGAATTGACGGTATGTTTGCATCATCGGTACAAAAATGGCCATCGAGTAAAAATTGCTCAGGATTCACCATTCGAAGGACATTATCAAGGAGGCAAAAAAAAAAAAAAGCTTCCGTTACAACATTGTGACTGGTGATGAAGCGTGTCACAATATGTCACAGAAACCAAGCTCCAAAGTGTTCCGAGTAGAATCCGCCGTATGTGACCAAACCCAACAAATCTCGTTTGGCGAAGTCAAAAGTGAAGACAATGTTGATTTACTTCTACGATTCCAAGGCCATTGTCCACAAAAAGTTCGTTCCACCGAGCTAAACAGTTAATGTACAATTCTATCTTGGTGTTTTGAAACACGATAATGCGCCATCTAATTGATCGACACTTATGACCTGTTTTTTTGGCTAAATATAGTATTTTAACTGCCAATCACTCCTTCCATATTCGCCTGATTTCGCACAGTGCAACTTTTACATTTTCGGAAAAATGCATTTACCGATGAAAGGAAAGCGTTTTGTGAACGTAGAAGGCTTGTACCGATATCTCGGCCGACGATCTAATACATTCATTCGACATGCTTTTAGACCGTGCAAATCGCTGTGATGAGTCGGATGGAGACCATTTGGAATAAAATAAATAGGTTTTGCTAAAAAAACTTTGTTGTTCTTATTTTTTGCCTTGGATCGCACCTTGTAGTTGAACATCGTCCGCGTAAATATGATAATCGCAGTACATTTTTCTTCTATATCATTTTATCATTTATAAACATCGTAAACGAAAGAGAGCCTACAACAGATTCTTGGCCACACTGCAAGTTACTGGCATGCTCACCGTGACACACAACTGGGTTCGGATTATTAAGATATGATTCCACAAGTTGACACGCATGACCAACAATAGCAAATTTATTTCTTAATTTATACAGAACAATTTTATGGTTTACTGAATCAAACGTTTTTGATTGAAAAACCATAAGTGACACCATTCATACGAGTATCATCATCAATGATAGAACATCAACAGTATCGCCAGTATTTTTCAACAAGGCCGCCGTGGTGCAGTTGTGCTAATCTAAGACCAGATTGGTGCTTCGTTATTAAATTATTTTTCGCGAGGAAGCTTTTTACTTGTTGGCTAAGGATTTTCTCAAACACTTTGCTGAGGAAAGGAAGGATAGCAATTGGCCTGTAATCGGCAAGCATGATTTGAGAACAGGGCGTATTTTTGCTTGCTTCCTTCCTTCCGCGATAATTCCGATCACTATAATTGTATTAAAAAATGTGTTATATATTTAAAAAGAACAGCTAATAAGATTTTTACGAATTTTGGGTGCATATTATCCAAACCTACAGCGTTAGATTTCACAAAGAAAATAGCCACGGTTGTCTCATTAACGCACTGAAAGAGAAAGGACAGAAAAGTGTGTTGTGGCCTGAAGCCGTCAAAAAAGAAAAAAGTCAATTTAATTACAGCTGGCTGTTGTAGCTAAATTTGATTAAGCTCATTAAGGTCAATATTGAAGTTGTCAGAGTCACTTTTGGTGATGCCGATTTCGCGAATAGATTTGCAAAGCGCTGAGCTTGACTTATCAGAATTAAATTTAGCTTTGTAGTACTTAGTTTTGTTTTTACGAATCAAAGATGTTACAGCGTTACGGATTTGTCGGAATTGATCAGACATGAATGGACATTTACATATATCTAGGCCACCTAAAATACAATAAGCTACGCTTGCTTATCCATTCTTGAATATATTTGCCTAGTTTTAAGATGCACGTGTTTATTAAAAAGTTCCAGATTATCCACAGTGGAAAAGTTTATTCTGCGCTTTAGCGTAAATGTTGGAAATGTCTAAATATATCCACATGAATATATATAGAGTGGACAGAAAAAATAAGTTCTCATGGAGTTTTGAAAATAAAAATTAACTGTCGATCCAAATGTATTTTGTCTTTCCGTCTGCAGCATGTGTTTTTTTTAGTTGTTTAATGAACTGTTATCATAGCTATACTCTTCTGATATATTTCATGATATTAATTTCGAGTTCAGCTATCGGTTGAAGCAGTGCACAAATAAGTTTCCGCCGAATTTCTATGTACAAATTTTAGCGTTGAATTAGTTTTTTCAGCACCTTTACAGTTTTGTGCTGTGTGCCATACATGGATAATAGTTGGGTGTTTAAATTTCGCTTTAACGACAGCAGACAGCATTGTGTTTTGGAAGCATTAAATTCTACTCTGTTAGTGGTTCCCCAATTAGTTATGCTGTTAATGTCAGAATTTAATGAGCCTAACATACGTTGGCCTTCCCAGTTCTACAGCCGAAGAGCAGGGACGTGAGCCGGGGAACTAATATGAAAAAACAGAGAGTACTGTCGTCAGCAAAGGAATATATTGGATTAGAAGCAGCAGACAAGAGATCTCTTGATGAAAATAAAAAAGAGTGTCGGAGACAGAACGGAGCCCTGGGGCACAGCAGCATTTATGTTATGAATATCAGACTTGAAACCATCCAAGACAACTTGAATTGAAAGTTCCGAAAGGTAATTTCTAATTGGAGAAGAGAGTCGTCGATCCCAAATGCACGCATTTTCGACAAAAGGGCCTGATACCAAACTCTGTCAAATGCCTTAGAAATATCAAGTGCAACTATCTTGCTTTCGGCAGATTGATGTACGCTTTGGTTCCACTTTTCAGTGAGACATGCCATCAAATCACCAGTGGACCAGTTGCTACGAAAACCATGTTGCCGGTCATTGAGAGGTTTTCGTGTTTCGAGATATTTCATGAGTTGACGATTTATCAGCGTTTCCATGACCTTGGACAGAAGGGACCTTGGGTCAGTAGGAGGACAGAGAAGATGATTCGCTTTTTTTAGGGACGGGCTGGACAAACGCTGTTTTGCCAGCGGATTTATGTATGTTGAGATCTTTAAGTACTCTTGCTACCACACGAGTGCGAAAGTAGATTCGTCCCATTGAAGTGTAGGCGGAGACAAAGCACAATCTGGGAGTGTTGAACTGGCCTCAAAGTGTGCAGCAAGCAGATTGGCTTTGTCTAAAGGGCTGACACAATTAAGAAAGACTTTGCAATCATTCCCGGCTCGTTTAAACTTTTTTCGGTTTTCCTCTGTTGGGTTGGTCTTGAAGGACCGAAAAAACATTTCTCCAACCCTGATAGAATCTTTACAGCTTGATCGTACCATGCCTTTTCTTTTGGTTTGATACTCTTCATCCGATGAGTGATAAAGGATCTCATTCCTAAGGGAATGGTGTCTGTGATCATATCAGCAGCGAGGAAACATAACGAACACAAAAAATTCCTAAAGAAGCTGTTAAGACCGCTCCAGTTGGTTTTCTTGTATTGCCATACGGTTCTTTTAGGAATCTTTTCTCTAACTGTGTACGAGAAATTAGCTGATATGACACAATGGTCCGACGAGGCTAGAGGGTAGAGAACATCAACGGTGTACTTATCAGGGTGAGAAGTTAAAAACAAGTTCAGGGTGTTGGCGGTATGACTATCAACGTCTATTATTCGCGTGGACTGTTTTCCGCAGCGAAGATCTCAACACACCGTCCTTCGCGTGTTATCTGTCCAGAATGTCAAAGCCACCCAGAATTGTGCATATCAAAATCGCCCGTAATAACGATTTCAGTATGAGGATACAAGGATACAATTCTTTGAATGGAGTCAGACAGCGCAACAAACTCGTTAAAGGGCGAATGCTGTCGAGTTTGGGACTTCTGTAAATAAAGCAATAGTGGATAATCCTGCCCATGGCAAAATCAGTTTTTCATTGTATATTTGAAACTCAGACAAAAAAATTCTGCGTGTGAAGGCATAACACTGACATGTAGATTTGGCTGTTATAAGAGTTTCAAGCAATGAAAAAAAAAAAAATACTGGGAATTATACTCGAATCACTCTGAGTGAAGAAAAACCTCTCCGTCCTATTCGGACTCCCACCCCTGGAGAGCAAACATAGAAACCAAACACACCTGAGTTTCAAGCCACTACACAAACAATTTTCCTTTCTCCTCCTTCTGTCTTTCCGCCCGCGCCCTGGCAACAGTAAAAGGGTATCCAACCCCTTAGGCGCGCGTAAATTATAAAAAAAAAAAAAAAAAAAAAAAAAATTTGCTTACGGAGATGGAATTTTAACCACATTAAATTTAATTCCGGATTGGAACAGGGATTACATTGTGGTAGAGTTTGGTAAGCTATAACACATCACTATGCACATGAATGGCGAGAACGCGGTGAGAAGAGAAGGTAGCTTCAGATCAGAGTGATCTGAGAGGTGTGGGCCAAAACAGCTGGTCTGTACTTACAGACGTGGACGTACGCAGAAAAGTGATTACTTTAGTCCGCGTATATTGGCTACGTCCTGGCTACCCTGAATTCCCTAGTCATAATCACAAAGAGACGCAGAACACACAAACACCGACGATACTAAGCAAGGCTGTGAAGTAAAAATTCTGAAGTTGGTTTACCGAAACAAATGGCTGTAGGTGTTATGCCCTTACAACAATTGGAAACAGCGCACCAACAAAATTCATACCCACAACCCGCTATCTATCGCTTGTTACATACACGCAGTCACTGCACGCGCTGTATGACAATGTATTACAGCAACGGCGATGACTGAGTGCAAGCAACAGTACGAACAGGGGCAGGGAGGATGGGGTGCCCGCACTATTGATCTTATTTGCACTGCACTCGCGCGTTGTTTATGGTTTCTTGCGCGCACAAGTGATTTTTATTTTTATATTTTGTTCAGTCGAGTTACCTAATTTTCTTAACTTTTGGTTTTCTTCGGAAACTCAGAAAAACAAATAATTTCTTTGGAAATATTTATTATTAAGTAAAACACAAAGTGGAAATAGTAATTGCTTACTCAGGTGTTTGTCACACTGAGTTAATTTCGTCGATCAGACTGAGTCGCGATCGGTTTAGATTTTCAACGAACTTGATGACTTCAAGCTCTGGGGTAGGTTTTCTGATGAATCGAATGAATACGATTTCCTTCAAGCTTCGGTTTTGTGAAGTGTGGGAACGTAACTCTCGCGCGTGCTGTTACTTTTTTGTCACGGTTATTTTTTTCTCCACGCGAGGAGCGAATTCACGAGTGCACTTATGGTCAGGTCGGCACCTGTAGGTGATATCGAAGGTGACAGTTCCCGGTTAATAATTCAACCAGTCTTCCGATATCATCCTTTTTGCGTTGTAGGGATTCATGAAGGATTTGATGCTTCTTTTAGCCTGGCGAGGCCCTAGGATGTTTTTTTAATTTGATATACATATTTTGCTCTCCCAACTCTTATACCCTTATGACCAGGCTATTGTACAAAGTTTTACCTTGTTCTTACGGGTGAACCTTGCATTGTATTGAATCAGTGCAAGAAGGGTTTGGAGTCAATGAGCACAGAGTCTTAGGTAGTCGGTCATTTACCGAACAGATCATGTCAAACTCGGGGATTTCAGAGAGAAGATTCATTTGGTCCATATGATACAAGTATTAATCTCTCCTGTTTGTAGGAGCTAGTTAATGTTGGTGGTTGAGTAAAATGCGTGCTCTTTATTAATGTTCTTAAGACTACCACTACATAAGATCTTAATGCTACATATTTATACTATTGATGCGACGGCTGTTATCACCATTGAATATTCCGTTATTTGTTGTTTAGTATTATTTGGGTAGTTAATTGTTTGTGTTGATAATGCATTTTAGGTGATGTCGGTGGTAATGTTGTCTACATTCCTAAATGATGATATAGTCTTGTGTACGTGACTTGTAAAAATGACGGAATAGGCAGAGCGTGAGATTACGTCACTAAATCGCTGAAGGGATTTAGGTACCCTTAAAATGCTGCTTGACTGAGTCTGACCGTTAGTCAGAATGCCATGTATTTCCGTTTGATATACAGTGGGACTTTATCCCATTGGCTGCGATATTCTGGTATTTGAACCAAATATTCCAGCACCCACCCCGGTGTCCATCTTTGATCCATCCGTATACCATTTTATACCTTTAAGGTTTGAGGTGGGGCTTTTGCAGTTTCATGCTTCCCGGCTTGGGATCACTACATTGAACCTTCTGCCGCACCACAGAGTCTAGGGTAGGCAGTCGTACACCGCGCAGATCATATCACGCTTGGCAATTTCACAGAGAAGATTAATTTGATCCATGTTTCCTGAGTGGTTAATCTCCGCTGTTAATAGTAGTATGACCGTGTTGCGAATTGCCATCTTTTCTATGAGGAGATGGAGTGGCATTAAACCAATGAAGGCTTCTATATAAGTCTTTGTAGCTGCTGCAGCTTTTGTATGGCAGTTTTCTCATTTATTTTGGTCTACCTACTGATGACTAGGAGACGATGAATTGTATATATCTAATGGGCGACCTCTGGGGCTAATCCCCAGGTCTTACCATATATACGACGGCAAGCTCACATGGCTTTAGTTGCTTTGGTAATTTCATTATTAATATGTGAATGAGAGAGAGAGAGAGAAAGATGTTTAGGCTAATGACTAAATTATTAGTGTAGACTAACTTGTTGTATTCTAGTCAACCATTCATATCACGAGATTTTAGTTGCCTGAAAAAAAGAATGTCTCGAGCGGGGCTGGTATTGAACCCCGACCGTCCGCAACATGGAAGCCAATGAACTACTACTTGAGCCACGGCGACCCACTAGTAGGTCATCAATGATCAGTGACCACAAGAGTCAACCCCTTGTGGACAACTATTGCAGAAAACGCGATCGACAGTTCACATGGAGTAGTTTATTCAGACTGGTTTTAATATAATAGCGATTGAGTGTGAGTATGTATACTGTATATGCTGAAAGAAATAGAGGGCAGTGCATTGTGGGAGGTATACAGTGGTTCACAAATATTCATAAACTGTTTCACTCCGATAACAACCTTTAACGGCTGATACAGAAATTTTAGTCTCACTAGAAGGTATGGAGATCCAACTAACCCAACTGCTAGAGGGGTGGTCAATACCCTTTTTGGACATGGCTTCCGAAATGGATTCATATCCTGTATTATCGAAGGCAACTTCAATATCTAGGAAGGCACGTAGTGCAATCTTCTTTTGTCGGTACCCTTTAATCTATGTTACCAGATTTAATAGAGCGTCTTCCTTGCCGAGATTCCATTCATCAGGCATATACTCTTCGGACCAGATCTAAGAAATGCGATGGTGTATGCTCTCTACAAAATCATTCCCAGCACCTTTGAATGCCCTCTCCGATAAGCCGTTAGATCCAGCTGCTTTGTTAGATTTCAGCTTAGATATTGCTATCCTTACTTCGTATTGGACATTTGGACGGAAATTTTGGCTATCATCGTCAAGACAGAATAGTCCATTCTGCCTGATGGTGGGATGTTTGCCTTTTTCGCCGTTATACAGTCTGCAGAAAAAGTTATTTCCATATTCTCAGACTGTAACTCTACTACAAGGTTTCCTTCTTCATCTCTACAGGCTTCTGTAGGGGTTTTCTTCCCTTGATACATTTTTTCTACCTGTTTGCAAAACTTCTTTACTTTATTTCTGGAGTAAAACCTCTTAATATTTCGATCGCGCGCTTCTCGTGCTCTTTTTTCTTCTTCTGGTCGGGTGAAACCCAACACGTCAGTTGCTCTGATGTCAGGTTGACAGCGTTGATGTTGAGAGATTTCGGGATACGCGTTCGGCGAAGATCTTGCGATTACAGCTTTTCTACGTTATATCTTCTCGCCCTAGTTTGTCTTTATTGTGCCTTGTAGTTATACCTTGGCTGCAACAAGGTAGTGATCCGAGTCGACGTCGAACGTTCAGAATACTGGAGGCATGCCTTGCGCCTATCGCAATTTGATCAATTTGATTAGCATTTCATGATCCGTTTGCTTGCTATAGTGATATTTCATCCCGCCGCAAAGTCAATAAGCCTAAGTCCGTTTGTAGACGTGGCGTCGTGCAGGCTATGCTTAGCATACCTACGAAAGATGTCGTCTTCTCCTATCATGGTGTTAAAATTGCTTAGTACGATTTCAACGTCATACTTCGGACATTGCTTATATGTCATGTCCAGGAGCTCGTAGAAACATACTTTGGTGGCGTCGGCATTGTCTCCCGTAGGGGCACGGGTGCATATTAGGCTTATGTTAACGAATTTAACTTTAATGCGGATTGTCAAAAGACGCTGCGTCACGTGTCGGAAGCTCAATACTTATTGCCTAAGTCTGTTATACACTGCCCAAAATTTTGCAAGTGCCTTTGACATAAATATAGCACAATCCATTAACACACTACGACACTTACGGAATTCCTCTCCTTCAAACGGTTAACCTTGAAACCAATCTTATTTTTACCTACATCCCATGTTCGCAGATTCACTAAAATACCGTCTTATTCGAGCTACATACGAGTACATGCTTATTGAATACCCTACCAAACTCTTCCTAGACATTACCATAGTGATCCAACATACTCGTACACTGTGTGCAAACATTTTAAGGGGGTTTAGAAACTCTCGAGTGTACAAATTTACAAAAAAAAGACTCAGACGTAGTTAAATCTTCCTGGCAAAATTTAAAAGGCTCAAAATCTGTGATAAATTCAATAAAACACAAGGAGCTAGCAATATAATATTATGATATTATTGATTCTCTGATACAAATTTTTTCAATTTATTTTCTAGAATTTTGTTCCGCACTCTAAATCACCAGTACGATTATATTTATGATTGGACAATGCTTAAGCAGAAAACCCACCAGGGTCCAGCGAATGCAGCTATAACCCAAGGAACGGCAGAGCCTCGCAACGAACGGGATAAAGAGAAAGAAAAGCAGAGCGGAAAAACAATGCTTTCCGATTAAATTAGAATAAAGAAAACAATTAAATAAAACAAACATTATTTCTTTAAACGTTATAAAATTGAAAATATGGAAAAACAAACACTTTTGAAATAGTTATTTTACTAATTGAAAAAGAAATACGATGCTAAAATATGTACCGAGTGACCAAACCATAACAATACCATACAATGACATTTCTGCAAAACTAATTTGCAACACAGAGGTTTGTTTAACTCGTCAACGCCCAAACATTTCTTTTCTGTCGTCTTTTTTGAAAAAACGAATACCGATTAAAATATATTACTAAAATTAAATTTCCCACTTTTTCTTTTGAAAAAAAAAATCGAGGATTTATTATATGTTGAACATTGTAAATTACTTAAATTATTTTCACGAAATCCTTAGAATTTATTTAAAGATTTTGTCTGGAGCATAAAATAAAAGGAAAATACTGGAAATTCAAAATATGAAATAAACAATAAAAGCGAACATCTGAACTTAAAAAGAAAAACAGCCCTTTGCAAGTGTTTTTTTCTTTCGGTAACGTGTTCTGCTGAACAAGTAACCTTTCAAACTGAAATACATAACTTGGTATTTTACCTTTGCATATTATTTTTTTGTTTGTTCTTTTTTATTTTTTAGTTTTTTGTTTTCTATTTTATTTTTACGTAACCGTTCATATGCATAACATTAATTATAGTTTCACAAAAAAAAAATTTTATTTCATTAAAAAGAGAAAAAAAAATTTGTTTATTACTATATTTTACTAAACACGTTCTGTTTATTTACATTTTAGATTACATAATATAGTACGTCTCATTATAGGTCCTACAAAATGTAATGTAATTGATGCAAAAACAATAATTAATTTTGTATGTAAGAAACCATAATCATTGCGTAGAGTAATATATATAAAAATCAAAAACAAAAAAATTCTACACTATAAAATAAAAGAAACAAAATAAAAACTGAAACAATTTCTAAATGCATACATTACTTATTAACCTGTGAGTAATTACTGGTTAAATGATAAGTGAATAAAGCATATTAAGACGAAATATATATATATAAAAACGAAAAACTACAAAAAAAAAACTATTTGACTGTCGTTTGTATTATTATGAAATTATTATTTCAACAGGTGCTATACTGAATTGAAAAATTTATATACCTCTTCAGTTTGTGTCACGTCACGGTGACGAAAAGAAATCATAAATACCAAAATGTGTGCTCAAATATACACTTGCGGTCATAAAAACCGCACCACCTAATGAGTTCTCAAAAAATGCATAATTACATCAGATCGTAAGGGTTTTTCCCATACTAATGAAGGGTATTCCCCATAGCGGAGTTCGGTCTCGTATTCAGTGCAAAAAAAATCTGTTTGAATTGAGTTGTGACGGTGACAAGTAAAAAAAAGTGAAATGTCTGGTAAATGTCAACTGACTCGGGACGAAAAAGTTCAAATATTGACTTTAGTCGAAAAAGGGCTTGGCTATCATGAGATTGCGGTTAAAATAGGATGCTGTCATTCAACTATCGTACTACTGATGAAGGAAAAAGAAAATTTGGATCCACTGGAAAGAAAAAAGGCTCGGGACGAAAACGTAAAACAACCCAGAAGACGGACAATGTATTACAACGAATTAGCATGAAAGAACGCTTTAAAAGTGCTGTCCGTATAAGAGCAGAGCTGAGTGAATTTTATCAAGTTGATCTATACGCTGACGGCTACGGGAGATAGGCTTATATGGAAGACGACCAGCGAAAAAACCCTCTCCTAACCACAAAAATGAAAAAAAGTACGAAGATTGGACGCAGTATGATTTGGCGATGTGTGATATGGTCCGATGAAAGTAAATTTAATTTGTTGTGTGCCGACAATTTGCCATACGTACGACGGTCAGCAGGTGAAAGATTCAAGGACGAGTGCATAGTCAAAACAGTGAAGTTTCCTCAAAGCCAGATGGTTTGGGGATGTTTTTCTTTTTATGTTATGGGCGCTTTGCACTTTGTTAATGAAACTATGAACGCTCAAAAGTATGGAGAAGTAGTAAGGGAGTTTTTGGTACCAGCAATTGAACAGCATCATTCGTATACTGACGAGTGCATTTTCCGAATGATTCTGCACCTTGCCACCGCGCCAAATCCGTAAGTAAAGTGTTATAAATCAACTTCTAGATGTCTACTTTATAAATAATAAACAGACAAGTAACTAGAGTCTTTCAATAATTTTCAGCTCAAGACAACGTTTGATGACCTCGGAATTACCAGACTAGGCTGGACAGCTAATTCGCCCGATTTAAGAACAATCGAATACTTGTGGCATGTAATGAAACGTAAGGTGGCTGAACATAAACCAGAGAGTAAGAAAAAAGCTAAATGAAGTTCTGGAACATGTATGGAATACTGAAATTTCAAGGTATATTACTGAAATTCTAGTAAACTCGATGCCTACTAGAATAAAAGCGGTTATAACCGCCAAAGGAGGAGTAACCCGGTATTGATAATTTGTTGGTAAAAGTGGCATATCTAAACACCTTATATACATATGCATAAAAAATGTATCGTTTGATTTTGTTAACCAATGACTGTATTAAAATATTTTAAAAAAATTAGAAAATTAACTGGTTTTTTTCTTAATATCTTTTTTCAAACATTCAATAACCAGATGGAAATTAGATAGAAATACTTATAAACTACTGCGGAGTACTCAACAAAGATTTCAATTCATTATAAAAATTATTATCGTAGTTATTAACAATTTTTCAATCATTTTGATATGGTGCGGTTTTAATGGCCGCAAGTGTAATTGCGAGGGATTCCTCTTACTTACTATAGGGTTTTCCATTAAGGACTAAACATTTTAATTTTAATGTGGAGTCCACAAAAAAAAAAAAACATGCCCCCTTCATGTATGTTTTTTAGGGTTGCATGTTTTTTGTGAACTGTAATTACCATATTACTCATTCACATTTACAGTTCATTAAAATTTAGTAGCAAAATAAAAATGTATATTTCTTACGTCTGAAACACATTACTCCACATGTGCAGCAAAATTAGAGAATATTGTTTCCTATCAAAGCAAGCGCGCGTGTTTACTACACCCGCTGGCTGCTGCAATATATCGTAAATTCTAATCATACTGCAAACCCAAGCTGGAGACAGAACACAGTACGTTCCGAAATTCATTGTGAATGTATACACTGCGCAAGGAAAAACAACCAGCGCATCGTGAACTAACACGATGCAAATGTTTGGTTTATGCAATCTGGACTATAATGGCGAATTCCCAGAAGTAAGTAAATAAAAGCATTCAATTATATTATTATAATTATGTTGCCAAACCTGGTAATGCCGCTGTGTTGTCTAACGATACGCAAACTTGATAAGTAAGGAGGCCATGTGCTGAATTAAGAAGCCATCTTTTTCTTCTTTTTTTTGTGGGAAAAAAAAGGCGGCGAGGCATAAGCCGAAAAAAAGGAGAGGTGCAAAAGCGAATTTTTTAACCTGGCACTTCAATATATGTTCGCAAAATAAAGAAAGTTAAAAATCGGAATACTCTTCTCTTTTTTTTTAATTTCGGCAAACACTAATAAAAAAAAAACAACATTTTAAAAAATTCGTTTGTGAAAATTTCGAGTAATCTGGGATTCACCACGCCAAGATGCAGGACGCCATTTTGTACACGTTCGAGTGAGCCAAATTGGAGCACGACACGGAAGGTAACCAGTGAACAGCCATATTTGCGAAGTAATTTCATCGCTCGCGAATCACCAGTGAAGACCCACAGAACAACCACAATTTCACGCCGTCACTGTCAGGTAAGCAATGTCTCTAGATAATTTTAGTACATTCAACCGATCCGATAAGATCGCGCATTCTCCTCCGCCACACACACCTCGTGGCATAAGGGCTCCCCCGCCACACACACCTCGAGGCACAAGCGCTCCCCCGCCACACACACTTAATAGCACCAATGGGCCGCAACTAATACCTCGCGACATTTATAAAAAACTATCCTCGACCTCGTAATCGAAATACAGAAAAGCCAACAAATTTAACTGCAAGTCTTGTGCAAAACCAGACAACAAAGAAATGGTAGCATGCGACGACTGGCACCATTTTCAGTGCTTCAATGTATCATCCGACGTCGCAAACCGGGACTGGAGTTGCCCAAAATGTGTTGCGCAACAGGCGGTGGCCAACAACTCAACAGCACCACAACAAGATCTTGAACATCCCAAAATACCAACAACCAACGATTCTTCGGTGCCGAAAGATGTGGCTCTAAACGTCGATGCGCAGTCTGCAAGACACAAGAATACCCGATCAGCTGTCATGGGCTCTCAGTCATCGCGATCTTCAAAGAAAACGATAAGAATACGTCTACAACGGTTGGAAGAAGAAAGATGTCTAACGGAAAAAAGGGACAAGGAATATCTCGACGCAAAATATGACATACTTGAGGAACAAACGGAATCGGACCTCGACAGTGAAGCTGGTTCACGTACGGCCAAAGATAGGCTATCCAACTGGGTCTCCGAACAAAATAACAAAATGTTCTTTTCACGACGCCAGGAAAATACTGCTGAAGCAGTTCCTGTGCGTCCTAAGCTGAATATAGTTCAGCACAAAGCTGAGGTAGACAACTGTCGTCTTTTTTGAAAAAACGAATACCGATTAAAATATATTACTAAAATTAAATTTCCCACTTTTTCTTTTGAAAAAAAAAATCGAGGATTTATTATATGTTGAACATTGTAAATTACTTAAATTATTTTCACGAAATCCTTAGAATTTACTTAAAGATTTTGTCTGGAGCATAAAATAAAAGGAAAATACTGGAAATTCAAAATATGAAATAAACAATAAAAGCGAACATCTGAACTTAAAAAGAAAAACAGCCCTTTGCAAGTGTTTTTTTCTTTCGGTAACGTGTTCTGCTGAACAAGTAACCTTTCAAACTGAAATACATAACTTGGTATTTTACCTTTGCATATTATTTTTTTGTTTGTTCTTTTTTATTTTTTAGTTTTTTGTTTTCTATTTTATTTTTACGTAACCGTTCATATGCATAACATTAATTATAGTTTCACAAAAAAAAAATTTTATTTCATTAAAAAGAGAAAAAAAAATTTGTTTATTACTATATTTTACTAAACACGTTCTGTTTATTTACATTTTAGATTACATAATATAGTACGTCTCATTATAGGTCCTACAAAATGTAATGTAATTGATGCAAAAACAATAATTAATTTTGTATGTAAGAAACCATAATCATTGCGTAGAGTAATATATATAAAAATCAAAAACAAAAAAATTCTACACTATAAAATAAAAGAAACAAAATAAAAACTGAAACAATTTCTAAATGCATACATTACTTATTAACCTGTGAGTAATTACTGGTTAAATGATAAGTGAATAAAGCATATTAAGACGAAATATATATATATAAAAACGAAAAACTACAAAAAAAAAACTATTTGACTGTCGTTTGTATTATTATGAAATTATTATTTCAACAGGTGCTATACTGAATTGAAAAATTTATATACCTCTTCAGTTTGTGTCACGTCACGGTGACGAAAAGAAATCATAAATACCAAAATGTGTGCTCAAATATACACTTGCGGTCATAAAAACCGCACCACCTAATGAGTTCTCAAAAAATGCATAATTACATCAGATCGTAAGGGTTTTTCCCATACTAATGAAGGGTATTCCCCATAGCGGAGTTCGGTCTCGTATTCAGTGCAAAAAAAATCTGTTTGAATTGAGTTGTGACGGTGACAAGTAAAAAAAAGTGAAATGTCTGGTAAATGTCAACTGACTCGGGACGAAAAAGTTCAAATATTGACTTTAGTCGAAAAAGGGCTTGGCTATCATGAGATTGCGGTTAAAATAGGATGCTGTCATTCAACTATCGTACTACTGATGAAGGAAAAAGAAAATTTGGATCCACTGGAAAGAAAAAAGGCTCGGGACGAAAACGTAAAACAACCCAGAAGACGGACAATGTATTACAACGAATTAGCATGAAAGAACGCTTTAAAAGTGCTGTCCGTATAAGAGCAGAGCTGAGTGAATTTTATCAAGTTGATCTATACGCTGACGGCTACGGGAGATAGGCTTATATGGAAGACGACCAGCGAAAAAACCCTCTCCTAACCACAAAAATGAAAAAAAGTACGAAGATTGGACGCAGTATGATTTGGCGATGTGTGATATGGTCCGATGAAAGTAAATTTAATTTGTTGTGTGCCGACAATTTGCCATACGTACGACGGTCAGCAGGTGAAAGATTCAAGGACGAGTGCATAGTCAAAACAGTGAAGTTTCCTCAAAGCCAGATGGTTTGGGGATGTTTTTCTTTTTATGTTATGGGCGCTTTGCACTTTGTTAATGAAACTATGAACGCTCAAAAGTATGGAGAAGTAGTAAGGGAGTTTTTGGTACCAGCAATTGAACAGCATCATTCGTATACTGACGAGTGCATTTTCCGAATGATTCTGCACCTTGCCACCGCGCCAAATCCGTAAGTAAAGTGTTATAAATCAACTTCTAGATGTCTACTTTATAAATAATAAACAGACAAGTAACTAGAGTCTTTCAATAATTTTCAGCTCAAGACAACGTTTGATGACCTCGGAATTACCAGACTAGGCTGGACAGCTAATTCGCCCGATTTAAGAACAATCGAATACTTGTGGCATGTAATGAAACGTAAGGTGGCTGAACATAAACCAGAGAGTAAGAAAAAAGCTAAATGAAGTTCTGGAACATGTATGGAATACTGAAATTTCAAGGTATATTACTGAAATTCTAGTAAACTCGATGCCTACTAGAATAAAAGCGGTTATAACCGCCAAAGGAGGAGTAACCCGGTATTGATAATTTGTTGGTAAAAGTGGCATATCTAAACACCTTATATACATATACATAAAAAATGTATCGTTTGATTTTGTTAACCAATGACTGTATTAAAATATTTTAAAAAAATTAGAAAATTAACTGGTTTTTTTCTTAATATCTTTTTTCAAACATTCAATAACCAGATGGAAATTAGATAGAAATACTTATAAACTACTGCGGAGTACTCAACAAAGATTTCAATTCATTATAAAAATTATTATCGTAGTTATTAACAATTTTTCAATCATTTTGATATGGTGCGGTTTTAATGGCCGCAAGTGTAATTGCGAGGGATTCCTCTTACTTACTATAGGGTTTTCCATTAAGGACTAAACATTTTAATTTTAATGTGGAGTCCACAAAAAAAAAAAAAACATGCCCCCTTCATGTATGTTTTTTAGGGTTGCATGTTTTTTGTGAACTGTAATTACCATATTACTCATTCACATTTACAGTTCATTAAAATTTAGTAGCAAAATAAAAATGTATATTTCTTACGTCTGAAACACATTACTCCACATGTGCAGCAAAATTAGAGAATATTGTTTCCTATCAAAGCAAGCGCGCGTGTTTACTACACCCGCTGGCTGCTGCAATATATCGTAAATTCTAATCATACTGCAAACCCAAGCTGGAGACAGAACACAGTACGTTCCGAAATTCATTGTGAATGTATACACTGCGCAAGGAAAAACAACCAGCGCATCGTGAACTAACACGATGCAAATGTTTGGTTTATGCAATCTGGACTATAATGGCGAATTCCCAGAAGTAAGTAAATAAAAGCATTCAATTATATTATTATAATTATGTTGCCAAACCTGGTAATGCCGCTGTGTTGTCTAACGATACGCAAACTTGATAAGTAAGGAGGCCATGTGCTGAATTAAGAAGCCATCTTTTTCTTCTTTTTTTTGTGGGAAAAAAAAGGCGGCGAGGCATAAGCCGAAAAAAAGGAGAGGTGCAAAAGCGAATTTTTTAACCTGGCACTTCAATATATGTTCGCAAAATAAAGAAAGTTAAAAATCGGAATACTCTTCTCTTTTTTTTTAATTTCGGCAAACACTAATAAAAAAAAAACAACATTTTAAAAAATTCGTTTGTGAAAATTTCGAGTAATCTGGGATTCACCACGCCAAGATGCAGGACGCCATTTTGTACACGTTCGAGTGAGCCAAATTGGAGCACGACACGGAAGGTAACCAGTGAACAGCCATATTTGCGAAGTAATTTCATCGCTCGCGAATCACCAGTGAAGACCCACAGAACAACCACAATTTCACGCCGTCACTGTCAGGTAAGCAATGTCTCTAGATAATTTTAGTACATTCAACCGATCCGATAAGATCGCGCATTCTCCTCCGCCACACACACCTCGTGGCATAAGGGCTCCCCCGCCACACACACCTCGTGGCACAAGCGCTCCCCCGCCACACACACTTAATAGCACCAATGAGCCGCAACTAATACCTCGCGACATTTATAAAAAACCATCCTCGACCTCGTAATCGAAATACAGAAAAGCCAACAAATACAACTGCAAGTCTTGTGCAAAACCAGACAACAAAGAAATGGTAGCATGCGACGAGTGCGACGACTGGCACCATTTTCAGTGCTTCAATGTATCATCCGACGTCGCAAACCGGGACTGGAGTTGCCCAAAATGTGTTGCGCAACAGGCGGTGGCCAACAATTCAACATCACCACAAAAAGATCTTGAACATCCCAAAATACCAACAACCAACGATTCTTCGGTGCCAAAAGATGTGGCTCTAAACGTCGATGCGCAGTCTGCAAGACACAAGAATACCCGATCAGCTGTCATGGGCTCTCAGTCATCGCGATCTTCAAAGAAAACGATGAGAATACGTCTACAACGGTTGGAAGAAGAAAGATGTCTAAAGGAAAAAAGGGACAAGGAATATCTCGACGCAAAATATGACATACTTGAGGAACAAACGGAATCGGACCTCGACAGTGAAGCTGGTTCACGTACGGCCAAAGATAGGCTATCCAACTGGGTCTCCGAACAAAATAACAAAATGTTCTTTTCGCGACGTCAGGAAAATACTGCTGAAGCAGTTCCTGTGCGCCCTAAGCTGAATATAGTTCAGCACAAAGCTGAGGTAGACAATTTCGAATGCGGAAGGGTCAATCAACCGGCAAGGCCAGTTCCAGAGCTGAGTGAGACTTGGGTTGGAGCAAAATTCCCTTCCATACCAATTCCGATCAAATACACTACCTCAAACACAGTCTCATAACAGCACACACAAACTCGTGGATAACGCTCGCATATTTCATCAAAGCAACTGTGACAACATCTTACCTGGTAACGCACCAATTCTGAGCAGTCAACAGTTAGCTACTAGACATATAGTGTCTAAGGAATTGCCGAGTTTCTCCGGGTTACCTGAAGAGTGGCCGCTCTTCATAAGCTGTTTTGAAACCACGACTGAATCATGTGGGCTCTCCGACTACGAGAATTTAATTCGTCTACAGAAAGGTCTCAAAGGCAGGGCCCTCGAAGCAGTACGAGCAAGATTGATGTACCCAAATCAGGTACAAGGTATCATATCGACATTGCGAATGCTGTTTGGGCGAACGGAGACGATAATAAACTCTTTAATAGCCAAGTTGAGAACTGAACGGCCTCCGAGAGCTGAACGACTGGATTCGCTAGTAACATTTGCTCTGTCAGTGCAAAACATTGTTGCGACGATGGAATCTTCAGCTTTACACGCACATCTTAATAATCCACATCTTTTACAGGAATTGACAGAAAAGCGTCTGGTACAGACGCGTCTAAAATCGGTCGAATCTGTCGACCTTTCAAAGTTCAGCGCATGGTTGTTCCAAGTAGCACAGGCGGCATGTGAAGTTACCGAGATGACATCACTACACATACCAGTGACAAAAACGAATAGAAGACAAATCAACAGTCCATTCATCAACAACAACCACATACCAGAAGTACGCAATCCCAATGGCCAGCTGTCTTACGTAATATGTGGCAACAGTAACAGTAGAAGAGTGCAATCAGTTTTTGGGACTTAGCCTTAAACAGAGATGGGACGAGATCAAGTGTTATCTGTGTCGCACATGTCTTATTCGTCACCCCAACAAAAGATGTACTTCAAATAAACAGTGTTGAATAAATGGTTGCTCGTATAGGCACAACAGGCTGTTACATAAATACAGAGATGCGACAAACCAACCAGTAACGCTCTATAACAACGGAATTAAAGTAGATACATATGCCTTCCTCGACGACGGGTCGTCTATCACACTCATGGACGAAGAGTTAGCTAATATTCTGAAGTTGGAAGGTGCTCAGGAACAACTCTGCCTGAGATGGACAGCAAACACACGCAGGCTGGAAAAACAATCAAGAAAAGTCAATCTACAAATCTCAGGTTCGAATTGCACGAGAAAGTACCTACTATCTAGTGTACGTACTGTTGAGTCCCTAGACTTTCCTTCCCAATCAATAAACTCCAAGACAATGAAATCCCAGTTTCCTAAATTCAAAGACATTCCAATTTCATCATTCTTCAATGTCCAACCTAGAATCCTAATTGGCCTAGATCATGCAAATCTAATAGTTTCATTTAAGCATCGTGAAGGAAAAAGTGATCAACCATCAGCGATCAAAACTAGACTGGGATGGACGGTATTTGGGCCATTAGATGGAATTACGTCAGAACGCTCAGAGCATGGGGCTTACCACATGTGCGAATGTCAAGAAGGGTCGGATGAGAAGCTACACGAACTGGTTCGGGAATTTTTCGCCATAGAAAATATAACATAAAAAATTTACAACGTCTGATGAATAATGAGGATACAAGTTCAAAAACAATGCTAGAGGAGCATACTTAACAAATAGGAAAAAGATACAGTGTGCCACTGTTATGGAAAAGTGAACTAGTAGAGCTACCCGATAGTAGGCCAGCAACGGTGCGTAGGTTGGTGTGCCTTGAATATAGGCTCAAAAAAGAACCGGCGTTGGCAGCGAATCTTCAAACGCAAGTGCAGGAGTACCTAAGAAAGGGATATGTAAGTAAGATCACTGGCATCGAACGACGGGAGATCGGAAAAGAAAGGGTTTGGTACTTACCGATCTTCCCCGTTATTAATCTGAACAAGCCATCCAACGTGCGCATTGTATGGGATGCAGCTGCTCGAGTAAACGAAGTTTCCCTCAACTCAATATAGATTCGGGGAAATAGAAGATTATGTAATGCAGGTGCTAACGTTCGGGTCCACATGTTCACCATATTGCGCAAGTTTCATAAAAAATCTGAACGCCTTAAAGTATGCATCGCAATTTCCCAGAGCAGTACAGGCTATCGTTTGAAACCACTACGTAGACAACTTTCTTGATAGCGTCGACACCGAGGAAGAAGCGATTCGTTTAGCAAATGAAGTCATACATATACACCAACAGAGCGGATTCGAGATAACGAACTTCATGAGCAACTCGTCAAAGTTAATAGAAGCACTAGGAGATAGAGCAGCTAAGGGTGATCAAAATATAAAGTGTATAGATCTTTACGATGCCGAGAAAGTTTTAGGCATGTGGTGGTCAGCTCGAACTGATGTATTTTCATTCTCCTTCCTGTATAAAACCAAACTATTTAGAGAGGATCTATTTAGGGACAAGCTTCCTCCCACGAAAAGAGAAGTTCTCAAAATTTTAATGAGTGTTTTCGATTAACTTGGACTTATTGCCCACTTCCTCGTTATGCTTAAAATCCTTTTACAGGAAGTTTGGCGTCAGAAAATTCAGTGGGATGAAGAATTGCAAGATTGTCAACTTATAGCATGGCATCAGTGGACTAGGTTAGTACCAATTGTCAAGGAAATAAGAATAAAAAGGCCATATTTCGAAGATGTGGTATTCGGTGCTGACTGCTCAGTGGAGTTACATATGTTTGTTGACTCCAGCCTGGCAGCTTATGCGGCAGTGGCTTATTTACGCATTCAGAGTGGTTCCTACGTTGAACGTAGACTAGTCTGTTCAAGAACAAGGGTTGGTCCTCTCAAACCGCTGTCGGTACCTCATGTGGGGTTAGAAGCAGCTGTGTTGGGTGTCAGACTGGCGAAAGTTGTCGCGAAAGGTCACTCAATCAAAATCAATAGGCGATACTTCTGGTCAGATTCGCAGGCTGTATTATGCTAGATTAAGAACGAAAAAAGAAAAATGAAACAGTTTGTAATGTTCAGGATAGGGGAAATTTTGGAAGGCTCTGCTGAAGCTGAATGGCGATGGGTTCCCAGCAAGGACAATGTAGTTTTCGATGCGACGAAATGGAATGTTAAAAAAGATTGGTCGTTCGAGAGCCGCGGGTATAGTGGACCAGAATTTTTACGTCAGTCCAGTGATAGATGACCGGCGGGTGAAGTGATCCATTCTAATTCATCCGCAGAAACAGAAGTAAGAATACATACTCATAGAGCGCTTAATGTTGATCCTGTAGTAGACTATAACAGATTTTCGTCATGGAAGAAGTTGCGCGGAACCATATTGTAAAATGTTTGTGTGGGTACAAATGATAGAACTTATTCTTTTCAATACAAATCCCTTTATTCAGTACAGTTACAATTCACTATTTAATTCTTTCTCTCAGTACAATTCAATTTCTCAACCACATATACTTTTCTTATCTTTTACTTAAACCACTTAATCACTTCTTCTAATTAACACTTCAAATTCAACTTTGGAACTGATTTGCATACCTTTGGGATGCTGGTATTTATACTCGAATGACATACTTCGAGAACAATCCTCGCCATCCAGCGGCCCATACAATTTCCAATTTGCTAGAAAATTCGATTCTACTCTCCAGTTGCTAATCCAGTATCGAAACCTTCTAGTCTTCGAGTTTCCTGCTAGATGTCGCTGCTCACATTTGAGTGGTTATCACATTGCTCCCTCCCTACAGTTGTTCGTCCCGAACAACTTCGTCATTCAGCATCCCGTTGAAATGACACATTCTATCCAAATGGACCACTTTCATTTTTCCTCGATCCCCACGCTGGATCCGGTAGACAACGTCATTAATGCGGGTTATCACCTTGTATGGACCTTCCCAGTCCTGTTGCAATTTTGGTGATTTGCCTTTCTTACGCTGAGGATTATACAGCCAAACCAGATCTCCTTCGTTGAAACCGGAAGATTTCGCCTTGATATCGTACCTAGTTTTCATGCGGCTGCTTGCTAGCTTCATCTTTTCTCTGGTGTCTTCATGCAATTTACGAATCCTGCTGCGTAAGTCATTCACGTACTCGTTCACCTCTTTGGGCTCCGTCGGTGGGGATCCGAATTTTGCTTCACTTGGCAACCGAATTGTTTGACCAAATAAGATCTCGGATGGTGTGTGCCCTGTTGAGCTATGGACCGCGTTTCGGTAGGCCATTAAGAAGAGGGGTATGTGTCGATCCCAATCCCGCTGGCAGTTGCTGACAACCTTAGATAGATGCTCATTCAAGGTCCGATTGAATCGCTCGACCATTCCATCAGATTGAGGTTGTAGTGGCGTTGTCCTTGTCTTTCTTATTCCCAAATATTGGCATATTTCCTGGAAGACTTTTGATTCAAAGTTTCGCCCTTGATCAGAGTGCAGCTCCATTGGGACCCCAAATCTGCTCACCCAGTTGTTGACTATCTGTTCGGCTACGGTCTTAGCCTCTTGATTTGGGATGGCAAACACTTCCGGCCACTTACTGAAGTAATCCATGACTACGAGAGTATATCGGTTTCCATTAAAGGTTTCGGGAAACGGCCCAGCGATGTCGATGGCTATTCGTTCGAAAGGTGCTCCGACATTGTATTGTTGCATTTGTCCATGTGGCTTTACTTTTGGGCCCTTGGTAGCCGCACATCTTATGCACTTTTTGCACCAATTCTCGACATCTTGTTTAGCGCTTAGCCAATAGAAACGTTCCCTTACCTTTTCCAACGTCTTGTTTATTCCCAAATGGCCTCCTGAGATTCCGTCATGTATTTCATGGAGCACTTGGTTGACTCTGGACCGTGGCACAATTAGCTGCATACGAGATGTTGTCCCATCTGCACTTTCCCATTTTCTCTTCAGCAATCCATCTTGCACAAAAAGCGAGTCCCACTGTGCCCAGTATGCCTTCAGAGTTTGGCTCCGATCTGATATCTGCTGCCAGCTTGGTCTTTCCTCGTGTTCTTTCCAGGCCAATATTGGTTCGATTTCATTGTCTGCCTGTTGGGAGGAACGGATTTCGTCTATACTCCAACCCTCTATTGGCTCAGTCCTGATCATTTGGATAGTTGCCTGTTCTTTTGCTTCTTTACGATTGCAGTGTTCGCATTTTACTCCGCACGGTCGACGAGAGAGAGCATCAGCATTTGAGTGGAGTGTTCCCTTGCGGTGTTGCACTTCAAAGTCGTAGCCCTGCAACTGCTCGATCCATCTTGCAACTTGGCCTTCAGGGTTCTTAAATTGGAGTAGCCATTTCAGAGCTGCGTGGTCTGTTCGGAGAATGAACTTTTGTCCATAGAGGTACTTATGGAAATGCTTCGTAGCCAGAATTAAAGCCAGAAGCTCGCGCCGGGTTACACAGTAGTTCCGTTCAGGTCTGGAGAGTACTTTGCTGTAATATGCGACCACTTTCTCTTGACCGTCATGAACTTGAGAGATCACAGCTCCGACCCCAACATTGCTAGCGTCTGCGTCCACGATGAACATTTTTCCGGGCGTGGGGTAACCCAAGATGGGGGCATTGCACAGCTGTCGCTTCAGTTCTTGAAATGCTTTTTCGCATTCTCCAGACCACCTGAACTGTCGGCCTTTCTCCGTAAGTTGATGCAGGCTCTTTGCAATGCCAGCAAAATCCTTTACGAACCTTCTGTAATACGTGGCGAGGCCCAAGAAGCTTCTCAGTTGGTGTTTATCTTTTGGAGAAGGCCAATTTTTCACGGCTTCGATTTTGTCAGGATCCGTTCTTACACCTTCCGCTGATATAATGTGACCCAGATATTTTACTTCCGGACGAAACAAGGCACACTTTTCTGGGTTGAGCTTTAAATGAGCACTTCGTAGCCTCTCAAACACTTCTTTTAGATTTTCGCGGTGCTCCTCGTACGTCTTACCTATGACGATAACGTCGTCCAAATATACTAGGCAGGTTTTCCAGGTGAGTCCTTGCAATGTTCGTTCCATTAGTCGCTCGAAGGTGGCCGGAGCGTTGCACAGTCCAAACGGCATCACTGCAAACTGCCAAAGACCGCTTCCTGTAGTGAAGGCAGTTTTCTCACGATCCGCACGATTTATCTCTACCTGCCAGTAACCGCTCTTCAAGTCAAGTGTTGAAAACCATTTCGCTCCAGAAAGCATATCCAAAGTGTCATCGATTCTCGGAAGTGGGTAGCTGTCCTTTTTAGTGACATCATTGAGACGTCGGTAGTCTACACAAAATCTCGTGCTGCCATCTTTCTTCTTCACGAGGACCACTGGAGATGCCCACGGACTTTGCGATTCTTCAATCACTCCCTCAGCTTTCATCTTCGACATCATTTCGGCAACTTCTGTTTGCTTTGCCAATGGAAGACGCCTTGCAGGTTGACGGATTGGTCGAGCGTCTCCGGTGTCAATGTGGTGTTGAACAATATGCGTACGTCCATATTCTCCGTCTTGTGTAGCAAATATATCAGCGTACTCACCGATTAGTTTTTCTGCCAGGATTCGCTGATCTTCGTCCAGATTACAGAGGCTGAGAATTTTGTTCTTGATTTTTATGCTCTGAACTGTTGTGACCGGTTTTGCACACTTTTTTTCCGTTGTGGTCGATATAGCCTCAACAGGTACGCATTTTCCCACTATCTCCCCCTTTTTCACCTTTACACTGAATGTCTTTGGATTTAGAATCCTTACAGGGACCATGTTGTTCTTTGGCTCCACTAAGGTCTTTCCCACCATGAAGTCTCTTTTCTTTTCCGGCTCCATCAAATAGAATCGGTGGCTACCAGGACCACCTTCCACTTTTGCCCACAAAATTGCTTCTGACGAAGGCTCTAGACTCTGATTGCTGCAGATGACGACATTTGAGACTGTGGTATTGGCGTTTCCGTATATCATTGGTATCTCCATGTTTCCGTATTTCAGGGTTTGTGCCCCCAAGTCGACTACAAGTCCATGTTCTCTCATGAAGTCTGTACCAATGATGCACTCGTCACATATGTCAGCTACCAGAAACGCGTGAGTGAATGTTATTCCGGCCAGTTGGATTTTTATGCGGACTTCGCCATATACCTTAATCGTTGCTCCTGTAGCTGTTCGCAAGCTGCAGCTGCTGGTGTTATGCAGCCAAGACTTCTGCACAAGATTCCTCTTGATGATTGAGGCCGTGGCACCGGTGTCTATTGTTGCCATCCATTTTTCTTTTCCACTGACTACTTCTACTAGAAGGCTTTCGCTGCGTCGTTTTGCCAGCGAGACTTGGATGATGGTCCTGGGGCCGTCGACTCCTGCTACCAACTTCTGCCCCGCGAAGTTGGTGCTTAAGCATTTCCCGACTGACGACTTCGGGAAGGTTGACCGGCTTCTTGATAGCTGTTTCTGCGGGTTTTCTTCCTCTATTTGCTTGTCACCACAGTGAGGGCAGTCTTTTCGTCGCACCGGTTCTTTACACTGCCTTTGAAGGTGTCCTATTTTATTGCAATTCCAGCAGCGCATTATTCGTCTATCCCGTCGAGTATCTCGTTCCTCGGCACTAATTCTTGTGCAGGAGCATTCGACAGATGCTACTTCCCTGACGAAATGTGTTCCCCTGGAAGCCTGATTGGCTGCTTCCATCGCCAGAGCGAAGGCAAGTGCTTCAGCAAGGGTTCTTTTCCCGGCCATCCTTACTGCTGACTGTAGCTTCGAATCTGCAATTCCCCTGATAAATGCATCTTTTGCCATTTCGTCGATAATTTCCTGGCCTGCGGTGGGGTATGACAGATGTGCAAGTCTACTCACGTCTGCTTGGAGTTGCTGCAGTGTTTCTCCTCTTTGCTGCGTTCGGCTTTGCAATTGGACCTTGTAGACCTCCTGCATGTGGCTGTCCCCAAACCGTTTCTCGATAGCCTGCACTAAAGTCACATAATCTTTATGCTTTTCGATGTCTACTGTTTGCAGCAATTCTGCTGCAGGACCGTGCAAGGCCATTGTTAGGGCAAAGCACTTTTCCTCATTGTCCCAGTCGTTTGCACAGGCAGCCATTTCAAACTGCTTCTTATAAGTAGACCATGAGGTCTGACCATCGAATGAGGGAGGTTTCAAATCTTTTCTCCTTGGACCACTTAAAGAACATTCTCGCAGTTTCTGTTTTCGCACTGTGTCGAGCTCTTTTGCCAGTTGCTCAACTTTGTTGTCCATTTGTTCCAATTTTTCGCCAACATTCTTCTCTATTCTTTCAAATTTGTTATCTATTTCTTCGAACTTTTGGTGTAGAACGTTATTTTGTTCTTCCAGTTTTTGTTGTAGACTATTCTTTTGGTCGTCGAATTTTTGTTCAATGCTGCTCTTCTGTTCGTCCATTTTTTGTTCCAGACTGTTCTTCTGTTCTTCCAGATTTTTCTTTTGTTGGTCGAGACTGTTCTTCTGTTCGTCCATTTTTTGTTCCAGACTGTTCTTCTGTTCGTCCATTTTTTGTTCCAGACTGTTCTTCTGTTCTTCCAGATTTTTCTTTTGTTGGTCGAGACTGTTCTTCTGTTCGTCCATTTTTTTGTTTTGTTCGTCCATTTTTAATAAGAGGAGTTGCATCATTGCAGCCATGTCATTGCCGGTACTTGTCTGTTCATCCTCGTCAACATCAAAGGAGTATACATCAGGATCATGTCCCTCGTTGTTCAAAGCCTCCTGAAGTCGGAGCACCAGGTCACTTTTTCCTCCACTGGCGCTGAGGCTTCTCTTGTTCAACTCGGATTTGAGTTGGACGAGGGTCAACTGCAATAGTTTTCGACCCATTCTAGCCTTTTCAAATAGTCAGAAAACACTTTTTTTTTTTTTTTTTTACACACACAATAAGTCCTATCCCACTTCTGACACCAATGTAAAATGTTTGTGTGGGTACAAATGATAGAACTTATTCTTTTCAATACAAATCCCTTTATTCAGTACAGTTACAATTCACTATTTAATTCTTTCTCTCAGTACAATTCAATTTCTCAACCACATATACTTTTCTTATCTTTTACTTAAACCACTTAATCACTTCTTCTAATTAACACTTCAAATTCAACTTTGGAACTGATTTGCATACCTTTGGGATGCTGGTATTTATACTCGAATGACATACTTCGAGAACAATCCTCGCCATCCAGCGGCCCATACAATTTCCAATTTGCTAGAAAATTCGATTCTACTCTCCAGTTGCTAATCCAGTATCGAAACCTTCTAGTCTTCGAGTTTCCTGCTAGATGTCGCTGCTCACATTTGAGTGGTTATCACAATATCATGGTGTTATCGTTGGAAAAGGAAGAAATTAATTTCAGTTAATGAAAGCCTGGATGCAGCTGCGAACTATTTATACAGATTATGTCAGTCTGAAGCCTTTTCGAGTGAAGTTGGTCTGCTACAAATTGCAAATACTGTACAGAGCGCGCCGCACCTGGAAAAGTCAAATGACTTGTCGAATTTAAGTCCCTATCTTGATCAAAATGGAGTCATGCGTATAAAGGGACGCATCGATGCCTCCGAGCATGTATCTTTCAATTGTAAACGCCCAATTATTCTTCCCAAGATTCATCAAATGACTTGGCTTATTGTTCAAGATTTTCATCAAAAATATAAACACATCAATTTCGAAACTACCGTGAATGAGTTTCGTCAAAGCTATTATATTCCATCCCTGCACACTGTTCTCAAGCAAGTTACTCGTAAGTGTCAAACATGCAAAAACGCGAGAGCAGTTCCTGTACCACCAATGATGGGAGAGTTGCCCCCGGCACGACTTAAGGCCTTTACTCGACCGTTCTCTTATTTGGGGATGGATTATTTTGGGCCGATGTTAGTTGCAGTAGGAAGACACTCGGAAAAACGCTGGGGGGTAATATTTACTTGTTTAATCATCAGAGCGATACACATAGAGGTCGCACACAGTCTATCTAGTGACACGTGTATTATCGCCATGCAACGATTCTGCGCACGAAGAGGAAAGCCAGTTGAAGTGTGGAGCGATAACAGCTCAAATTTCAGGGGTGCTAGTCAGGAGCTACGGGATAGTTTAGCTCATTTAGATGTAGACAAAATTTCATAAACGAAAGGATAAAATGGAATTTTATTCCTCCAGCATCGCCTCATATGGGGGAGAGTTGGGAACGGTTAGTGCGGTCGGTGAAGCAGGTGCTGGCGCAAATGAATCAGCCTAGAAATCCTAAAGATGAGGTTTTACTGACGATGATGGCGGAGGTTGAATATATTATTAATTATAGACCATTAACATATGTTCCTTTAGATCGAGACAGTGACGAAGCGCTAACGCAGAACCATTTTTTAATGGGTTCATCGAATGGTGTGACATTGAATTGCCCGAATTTGGATGATGGGTTGGCACTTCGAAGAAACTGGTTGACTTGTTAACAGTATGCTGATACGTTTTGGAAGAGGTGGGTCAAGGAGTACTTGCCGACACTTACCAGAAGGACTAAGTGGTTCCGTTCTGCCAGACCTATGGTAGAGGGAGACGTGGTCATCATAGTAGATGCAAAAGGTCCTAGAAGTACCTGGCCCAAAGGACGAATCCTGCGGATACATCGGAGCAAAGATGGGAAAACGCGATCAGCCTTAGTTCAGAGGACAACAGGAGTATACACAAGCCCCACGACAAAATTAAACTTGATAAGTAAGGGGGCCATCTGCTGAATTAAGAAGCCATCTTTTTCTTCTTTTTTTTTGGAAAAAAAAGGCGGCAGAGGCATAAGCCGAAAAAGGGAGAGGTGCAATCACGAATTTTTTTAACCTGGCACTTCAATATATTTTTGCAAAATAAAGAAAGTTAAAAATCGGAATACTCTTCTCTTTTTTTTTAATTTCGGCAATTTCTTTAATAAAAAAAAAACAACAGATTATTTATATGCAGAAACTAATGGACAAAAAGCGAGATTTTACACTTAATTACAACGAGGATGTAGTTTGAAATGGAATTCAGCTCTAGCTGGATTTTAACTTTAAAATATATTTTGTGAATATTGGGTTATCACAAGCACCACAATTGTTTATCAAATGATTAATTATGTATATGAATTTCAATCAATTTGTTACACATTGTTTTACGTTTTAAAAAAAATAAACACTGCGCATCGCGTAGCATTCCAAAACATCATGATTCGTAGCGCAACGGGATACGCATCTCATCATAAAAGCATCGCAGGCTTGCATGGCTGATGCAAGGTGCAGTCACAATGCGCATTTAGTTTGAATTTTGGAAAGCAACCAACATCATGATTCGTAACGCAACGGAATACGCATCGCATCATGCTTGCTTGCATGGCAGATGCGGGGTGCAGTAACAATGCGCATTTAGTTTGAATTTTGGAAAGCAGCCTTCAATGCGATGAAATGTCACATGTGCGTTACTGCACATCTGTTTCATGCAGTAATGGTAGACAAAAATCATTCCAGTGGTGGCTTTCTCTATAAATAAAGTTCTGGTAGAACTGGTCATAAAGCTCAGTAGTAGCAACCATGGATAAACTAACTACATAGTTCATCTATGGTAGCAACTTTCTCCTATATTGCAGGTTATCCGTGTTTAATGCAAAACCTTATTTAGGAAGCCAAAACTTATAAAAAGGAAGGGTAGGTGTGAAAAAAGGCAATTGTGGTATTGAATATTTACGGCGAAAGACTGAAAATTTGTTTTCAGCGTCCACATTTAAACAATTTTGTAACAAAAATCTGTGCAAAAATTTCGAACAAGTGATCGATCTTGTCGTTACTGAGAAAGAAGCATTTGAAATTCTCACACCGTTATCGAGTGTCAAATATACGTACGAAAGCTACCAAGCTCGTTTACGAATGGATTAAAGTCTAAGAGAGAAAAAAAAAACATCAATACGGAAATGTGAATATATACATTTCCAAATTTTAGGCAGTTCCACTGACATTTCTTACTATTTTTTAGTCAATAAAATAAACGTTTCTCCGGTTGATATAAAAGATAGAAAAACATTATTTATAGTGAAATTGAAGTAAATAATGAATATATTTTTTTATGTCTTCGGATTCCGACGGTAACTATCACGAACGTGTTGCGCTCCGGCGCTTAAGGGATAGGAGCAATTCGTTCTGATTGCCAAGTGTTTTTTTTTGTTTATAAGAACAAGTTTTAAATTAAATTAAAATTTTGTTTACATTTATAGGGTTTGCCATTTGCAGGGTTGCCAACTTTTTGGCATTATTTGATTTCAGAGGATAAATAAAGAGTACAGTTTAATAAAAAAGAGTACCATTTATTTCACTTCTTAAAAATATATTTTTCTGTACTTTTTGCAGTACATAACAATTTTTTTGTTTTTTTGTAAATAATTGTATGAATCTAAACATTCTAACTCTAGCTTCATATAGACCAGGAGCTCATTTTTAATTAATTTTAATGATTCTCTGTTCTTCTCTTCTCGCCACTTCACGTTTTATACGATTACAAATTAGACAATTAAAATGACACTCGCTCTCGCACCCTCAACAACTTGTCACATTGACATCTATTATAACGGGTTTTCCAATAGGGACTTGACAACTTTGAATTTAATTTGTGAACACACTCTTTCACTAATCATCAAACTGTCACTGTCAATTTATTCAGTAAACTCAACCTTTTCATCACGGTAAAGTACACGAACGAGCAACGTCTGCAAATTATAAAAATTTTCTACCGAAATTCGGAGAATGTGACTGCAACTTTAAGAGCGTTAACTCCAATTTTCGGTCGTAATTCTCGCCCTAGTAGACAGGCAATAACAAGTTTAGTGCAAAAATTTGAGTCTACATATTCGTTGCGTGATGTTGCCGCGTCAGAGAGATGACGGGCTGGTCGAAAATATAGCTCCCGTTCAGGCGTCCGTAGCAAACGATCTAAATCAGTCAATTCCACGGCGTTCTCAAGAATTGTGCATCGCTCAGACCACATTATGGCGTATTTTGCGTAAGGATCTTGGTTTACACCCATACAAGATCAATCTGACTCAAGAATAGAAGCCGATGGACCATTTGAAGCGACTTACGTTCTCCGATTGGGTTCTGGAGAAGATGCGCCAAGATGATGAATTTCATCGCAAAATCATCTTCAGTGACTCATTTTTGGTTCAATTGGTTCGTCAATAAGCTAAATATGCGTCATTGGTCGGGTGAAAATCCACATGTACTTCATGAATCACCACTTCATCCACAAAAAATAACTGTTTGGTTCGGTTTGCATGCCGGCGGCGTTATTGTGCCATATTTTTTCGTCGACGATAACGATCGTCACTTTACTGTGAATGGTCAGTGTTATCGCGGCATGATCACCGATTATTTTTGGCTCGAATTGGAAGATATGGACTTGGACGACATATGGTTTCAACAGGATGCCACAAGCCACACAGCACACGCTACAATCGATTTATTGAAGAGTAAGTATGGTGAGCGTGTTATCTCAAGAAATGGGCCAGTCGATTAGCCGCCTCATTCGTGCGATTTAACGCCGCTTGACTATTTTCTTGGGGGCTACGTTAAGTCATTCGTTTATGCCAACACGCCGATGACGTTAGAAGAGCTCATAGCCAACACTGAACGCGAAATAGCGGTACAACGAATCGACCGCTGCAATCGTGCCCGCGGTGGCCATATGAACGAAGTCGAGTTCCATTCATTTTGATTGTACTTCAAGTCGATAATAAAGTTTTTGAAATATCTCCAATGGTGTGCGTTTTATTTACAAAAAGGCTGTCAAGTCCTTATTGGAAAACCCTATATTTTGAAAATTGAAGGAGCGTTCAGAAACACCTGAGTTTTAGGCTTGGTTCACATTAGCCGGTCTTTATTATACAAAGGAGGAAGAAAAGAAGTGTGTAATATTTGTGTACGCAGGTAGATCGATGGTACGAAAATATTGCTGAAAATGCTTTCGTTACAGAAAATATATTTGAAGGAAGCAGAGAAAAGGGGAAAAAAGTTAGTTTAAGTAAAAAAAAGAGTATTTTTGTGTACTCTATTAGAGTTATAGATTATAAAGTACACCTGAATGAAACAGAGTACAATACTCTATTTTAGAGTACGGTTGGCAACCCTAGTTGTGGGGCTTCTGTGGTCGAGCCAGAATCCGGGAGTGCGTAATTGTTGCTGCTTGTTCCTGACCCGTTCAAAGAGAGGGCGTTGATTTTCCGCTGTTGCAGACGATATTTAAGTGGCTGTGTTATGGAACTTGGTTTACGACTCCGAATTTTCGTGCGGATATGCCTTCTACTGCAGTATCTACCCCACTAGCTGTGAACAAAAGTTCATCAGCTTGACTCAGCAGCTTCTCTTTCTCGAGTAACTCGTCCTGAATATATCGAAATTTGATATGACAGCATTTATTATAGTGTGTCCTTTCATTCGAACACTATTGTGCTTTCGAGTCGGCGAGCGAAGCACCGAAGATATGAGAATTTTTTTTTTTTTTAACGAATTTACTAATGCAATGTCCGTTTTTTAATGTCCAATCTCAGCAAAATACATTTTTCAAAAAAAATATTATGCCCAATTTTATGGCCAAACACCCCACAAAACAAAAAAAATATTTTGCAGTGGACATATGCTGAGTCCTTCGAGGCGTTGCAAAAGGCGGTTGAATGCATCTTTATTAACCCTAAATCATTTTATTAATCTTAATAACAATAAAAATGTTTTAATACGAAGAACTGACTGCTACTATCTCTTAAACGACGGGGCTCAACAACAAATAAAAAAATAGACCCATTATTACAATATTATTTTTTTTTAAGAACTTAACACTCAAGAGGGCATTAATACACACATAATGCCTCAGCTTGTGTTAAGTTTTAGAAAATAGGATAGAGCGAGAAAGAAAGGTGTTTAGGCTCAGTGGTTATTTCGCTCCATGGGTGGCATCTAACATTTAATAGGGAGACTAAAGTCTTAATGGAAGTTGGCTTGCTGATTTCTAATCAACTACTCAACTTGCTCCACTTTCATTAACTGGAGGCAAATCCTCTCTTCCGTGATCGAACGATCGTATTGAATGCATTGGATTAATTTCATACGATTGCTCACGGAACGTAATGTAATAGATCTATATTACAATATCTGGTACAATTATGTTATTTGATGTGTCATTCATATTTATTTGGAATGGTCTTAAAGTAGAAGGTGAGTTTAAATAACTAAATATTTAAAGAAAAATATGGATTCATTGGCCTTATTTGTTTTATTAAGTGAAAGTGAAGATGAATATCAATATGATGAGAAAATTATAAGAAGGCATTTACGGGACGAAAGTAATCCACTATTCCTATCTGAAAAAGCGTAGGTAAAAAGAAAATAATTGTCTTCAATTAAAACACAATTTATTTTCGTTTGTAGATTTATCAAAAGATTTCGGATAAACAAAGAAACATTTAACTTTGTTTTGTTAAGTTTGAATTTTCAGTGCCAGTTATATACCGCAGTTCCGCTAGTACTTCAATTAGCCTCAAAACTCCTACTTATAGGAAGTGCTGGATTCCAAAACACCGTTGGAATTGATTATTTAATTTGAATGTGCCAAAGTACGACTTCGAAAATAACACCAAATGTTTTGAAGGAAATGGAATCTAAGTTGTGCTCGCAGCACATAGTATTCAACCCCAGGAATTCAGCCGACTATAAGGAATGGTTTATGCTCAAATACAATATTCCGGGAGGTAAATATTCGCAATTTTTATAATTTTAAACTAAAAACCTTTCATTAGTAATTGGATGTGTTGACGGCACTTATATTGTCATGCGGAGACCCAGCGCGAATGAACATATGTTTTTTTTTTAATAGAAAAAGTTTCCACAGTCTGAATACCTTGATTATAAGTTAATTATAGTATAATAAAGATATAAATAACATTTGTACTTTACTGTTAAAAATTTGTGATCATAATTATGGAGGAGCAGCACACGATTTGGAAACACTGAAATGAAAGAATTTTTTTGGAAGAGCAGTTCCGAGCCTATGGAAATAAAAGTTCTTGGCTCCTTGGTATGTTACAAACCATATTTGTGATGAAATAAAAAACCTAATTGTTAAATCCTTTGCAGGAGATTCTGGGTATCCAATTGAACCGTGGTGTATAATGCCATATAGGAATGCGGTATCAGGCTTAAGTGAGTGTTTATTTAATGAAATACATTCTAAATTAGGATTTTGAAGGAGTGATGGAAAATTTTGCAATATCATCAGAGAGGACGGTATTGTCCAGAAAAAGTCGCTTCATTCGCAAATATGTGTGCAGTTTTGCATAATATCTACATAGACTGTCAGATCCCATTTCCATACCAAGCTTCATCAGTCAGTACAACTCTGGGAGACTTGTCAATTGAACAAGCAACAAACTTAACAATATTGGACAACAAATAAGAAATAACATTAAGCAATCATTATTCAATTAAAATAGATTTATACAAAACCAACTGTTTTTATGAACTTTATAAAGCTTTTATTCTTTTATAAAAATTTTATAATTATAATATATATATTTTTTATAACATTTGTTTTTCCAACTAAAAACTCTTTTAACTTAAAATAAAATCAAAAATTTAAATTTTTTACCCATGTTATTTACATTAAAGAAAAAACTAAAAAATTGAATTCAGTCTTTTAACTTATACAAAAAATAACCAAAAAAAATATTTCAATACTTCATTTTTATCACAAAAATAAATAATACTTCATTATTTCACTCTTATCACAAAAAAAAACAGGAAAAAATAAATAAATAATTAAATGTGACTAATATAAATACATAAAATACTTAAAAATTTTTGGAAAATTTTAAAAGTTCAAGTTTTAACGTTTTTATTTTTAATTCACTGCCATATTAATGACATGCTTTTCTTCTTTAATTTTTAGGACCCTGCCCTCAATCGCTTTTAGCTTGTGATGAGCGATGCTCGTCATACGTGGGCTGTTGACAAGCCGCACATTTTTTTTTGTTTTTCGATCTTTCTTCCTGTCACACATGTTGCATCGAACATATTTTTCCAGGGTTGTTGTGTTAGCAAACTAGTGATTGGTTCCGTTTGCATTTCATTGGTTAAAATACCTTCTATGGTTTGTTTTAAACCTCGTCTGTTGTGCCTCAACAAGGCTAAAAACAAGTTTATACAAAAACTATTTTCTGGGAAATTTTTGGAGTGATTGTGCGAGTGTGTGCAGTACCATAGCATTTATTCCACCGTGATCCAGCATTCCACAACAAACCCGCATAGGCCAACGACGCGTACATAGGTCTGGATGTTGTGTATGAATGAAAAAGCTTATCGAACGTATCAGTTCCTCCTTTGGTACTGTTATAGTCCAGGGTCATTTGTGGCTTACCTGATGTTTCATTCACATTATCTATGAAATTGTTTATCGAGAGGAGTAAAAATACCTTCTTCTTTTTTCGAGCAGACGAAACCAAAGTTTTGTTTTCATCAAATGGAAATCTTGAATAACATTGAGGTGTAACTTGGCAGCTTTCTTTACACCACTCAGATACAGCAATCCAATGAATGCTTTTAATTATGTCTGTAGGTCCATGGTACGGCTGTGAATTTTTATTATAAACTGAAAACTGCACTATTTGCTCGTTTGTTTGAGTCACTACTGTCAGCAAAATTTCCTCAGAAAGTAGTAAGTTCCAAGCTTCAATGGGGGCTGTAATATTTTTAGCTGCCCCCTTTGGACCTACCACGTTTTTCGGGTGGGACCGTGCTCCATTTGTAGCTCGACTTTCCTTTGATTCCCACCATTTTTTTTCGGTGGAACAGAAGAAGGTACTTCGTCTTCCTCTTCTGCGCTCTGAGCCCTCTCTGAATCAGACTGCTCTTGTAGGTAATGAGGATCGTTGTCCGAATCACCAACGGCAAATAAATCCAATTCTTCATCACTTTCAGGCAACCTGTCGGCGTCCAACAGAAGCCTTTCGATTTCTTCGTCCCGCACAAAAGCCATTTTCGCTGTAAAACTATGACTGATTTCTAAAACAGACTTTTATCTTATGACTAAACAAACCTGAAACTATTAAATTTCCTTATTTAAAAACTGGTTTACGTTTTTTACACAAAAATTTTGTATACTTCGCTAAGAAACATAATTATAAAATGATATTATTTTTATTTAAAAAAATTCAAAACACACACGAACTGCAACCTGGGGTGTGTGATACCCAACAAAAAGTTTTGAACACAAATATAGAAAATTGAGATGAAATTTTTACTTAAAGCGACCGCATACCACTGCAGAAAATGTTAAACTGAATTTATATGCATATATGACCTGGCCAAAATAAAATTCAAATAGAAACGGCCTACTTTTTAATTTTCGACCATGAACGTCGTGTTCAAATTGTCATGGGGTTGAAAGACTTTTTGACAAGTGGAACAATTGAATCGGAGCATTTTTAATTTTCAAATTTGAGCTGTTGGCCTAAAACACACCTTTTTTCCCATTCTTCACACCTCCTTTCTCATCAACGATCAAAACTAAAATGAAAAAATATGTCAGAAATGGAACGATATGGAAAAAATGACGTGCTTCACCCGAAAATCTACTTTAGAAATGGATTTTCGGTGGAAGTAACACTTCTTTTTCCTACTTCAATAAAAAGGGTTCCCTCACTTTCGGACATTTTTTCTGCCCGCGCCAATGTGAACAGGTACTTTGATATCACTTCTTTCTTAATAAACCTTATCTCTTTCCAAATTTAAAATTTAATTGTTTAAAATTTCATGTTATAAAAATGTATCCTGTCCTCCAAATGTCACAGTTTTTTATGTCTTTTTTTTCCAAGCTATATGAACAGACCTATTGCTTGACTGTTTGTAGGAACAAAAGAAAACTGACATTCGGTCTTAAGAAATGTGAAGCAACTCGGAAACGGAATATACAATATTTCTGCTCATCTACCTTATATATGTGGAGTGGGTTAGTAAATTCGACAGCCGTCAGCTGACAGAATAATGGTATTCTGTTTATGGTGTTGAAAAAGTTTTAAATTTCACAAAAATGTTTATCGTGAGAAAGAGTGACACATTCAGAATTGTTAATTCATTTTTACAACGATCCACAAGACGCCTGGCTCATTTACATAAACATGATTCCAGTCCACCGCTAAAAAGTGATGCAACACTTCCTAAAGAACTAGATGACTTCGAGAAAAATGCAATTATCAGAAAACATCGAAATAACGTACCAGAAATTCGCGCATTATTGGTTAAGATGAAAAATCTGCAACTCGGTGGAGTGGAAGATGAAATTCAAATCTTGCAACAATCTCTAAGAGATGAATTGCTGAAATTACCCAACAGGACACACCCAAGGCTGGTGAATTACGGTTATGATCCTAAGGAACTATCCCGGTATAATAAGGAGCCAGAGTTCACATTTAAACCCAAGGAGTTTGCCGATTTGGCATCTAAAGCGAATTTATTTCGTATGGATCATCTTGGCAATTTCACCGGACACAAAAGTTATTACCTAATGGGAGCAGCGGCTGAAATGGAGCATGCTTTAACACAATATTTTCTGACTAAACTAAAGGCAGTTAACTTCAAACTGGTTTCCGTACCTGACATATTGTCTAAGGAAGTGATAGAAGGTTGCGGCATGCAGACATCTGGCGAAAGAACGCAAGTATTTGGCTAATTTTTTTTCAATTAACCCCTATAAAATGGAGCAAAAAATGCGGAATTGTTAGTTTACTTTAAAGATCTGCATGGATACGGATTTTTGTTTCATTTTCAAAACATAAGATACTAGTCGACAATAGTTTTTTCATGTCTGACTCTTGTTTTCGAACTCTAGGTGTACAAATTGAATTCTGGAAAATGTTTATCTGGCACATCCGAAATGGCACTAGCTGGATACTTTTCAAATAAAATATTCAGCGAAGCTGATCTTCCAATCAAAGTGGCATCTGTTAGCAGATGCTTTCGTGCAGAAACTTCTGGACTACATGAGGAAAAGGGGATTTATAGGTAATAACATTTGTAAAATAATGCCCAAAAAAGTTTGTAATTAAATATGCAATTGTTTTTAGAGTACATCAATTTACCAAAGTCGAAATGTTCTCAGTGTGCGCCGAAGATAGATCAGAGGAAATGTTGGAGTCTTTTAAGAATATCGAAATAAATTTATTTGAACAACTTGGACTTCATTTCAAGCTTTTAGATATGCCCCCTTCAGAACTTGGTGCACCGGCATATCAGAAGTATGACATAGAAACTTGGATGCCTGGTCGGCAAATGTGGGGAGAAATATCGAGTTGTAGTAATTGCACTGATTATCAGGCAAAGCGTCTTAACATTCGCTACAGGACATCAAATAATGAAATAAAATTTGCACACACGGTCAATGGAACTGCTGGAGCTGTGCCACGGCTTTTGATTGCTTTGTTCGAAAATAATCAATTGGAAAATGGAAGAATTCGCGTGCCCATTGTGTTGAAAAAATACATGAATATGGATGAAATCAGCAAAGAAAAACGCCTACCAGATTTAAAATTAATCAAACATATAACATCACCAAATATAACTGAACTTTAATCGAACAGAATTAGAATTTGGTTATTTAGTATTTACTTATAGATTTTTTTTATTTTATCGAATTATTAAATGGGTGCATTTGTTAGCACAAAAGCTAACTCATAAATTTACTTGCTTTAATCTAAAAACTTTGAAATAAATGGATTTTGCAGGTTGACCGTTAAGGGGAAAATCATATTCCGATTCGAACCTAAGTTCTTAAATAAATTTAAAATTACTGCAAATCTTTAACGAACCCAAATGTGGCGTGTTTTTAATTTTTCTATATTTCCTACATTGGTCACACACAATGATAAACAAGATAGTGCATCGTATCTTTTAAAAAATCGTGCATTTAGTGGTGTTCCTTGCAATCTTCATTTACGCTTATGAGCGTACGTCGTTTCTACGTCTAAGTTTTTGACAGTTTATGTGGCTTGACTGGAGACTGGTTTGAATCTGTGTTGGCCTTTTGTGTAAGCAATGACGATGTTTTGCGGTAAAGCCAACTAGTCAGTGTGAACTTTCACAGATTCTGTAGTGTACGTTATACATACATACATACAGTTTTCAAATAAAATGTTTCATTTGGAATAGACCGCTGATTTGCTACCACTTTACAGAAAACGTGCTTATTTTTGAACAGATGACAAGTAAAAACTAAGCTAATAATAATGAAAATTTTAGTTTGAAAATGCATGAAATTGTTTAAGAATTTAACCGAAAAATTGCTCGGAGCTATGAGGAATATTTGAACCTTCAACGCTTTTGAATCGCCACATTTCTGGCTTTGAAAATCGGGTAGTCTCCCTATCTGCAAGGTAATACTGTTTGATTCGGTTCTTGAGCAGGAGGCACTATTGGGGCCTTTTTTTTCAAAAATTAAGCGATTGTAGCTGTTACAATGATCAGTGAATTTTTATCGCTGGACTTTGAAAATGTATGAATGTGGGTGATATTTGCTTAGAATAAGTTGCATACTAATGGGGCAACTATTGTTCTTTTGTGAGAAATAAAAGCGTGAATCCTTCTTGCGTGCTAGCCTATGACGCAGTGTCCAGTGATGACGCCTATGATGGCGCTGAGATGTTTCCATTTAGAAGAATCAGACTAAGAGCGATTCAGATCTAACCTTAGCCAGAATGCTAGCGTGGCCAAATGAATTATTTGTTCACTGTGTAGTCGCAGCTACTTGCCTGCTGAAAATATCGAGGGGTGTCAATCCTTTTAGGACTCGTCTGGAGAATTTCTCGAGATTCATTGACCCTACACAGCCTCTACAACTCGACAAGTTCGATGCTCACGGTAAAGGTGTAAGTATATAAGTTCATCTTTGCTTCCAGTTTCGCACGCTAAGTTGGTAGAGTTGGTAGTTCCAGTTTCCACTTACATGCGCCACCTGTGTCGGGGTCTTCCTCTTCTGCGCTGTCCCTCGGGGATACGGATTCGGAGACCTTTCGGACCCGAGCATTGGTGTCCATCAGCTCTACATGACTCAGCCATCTCTGTCGTTGGACCTTCACCCTTCTGACTAAGTCCATGTCGCTGTACAGCCCGTGCAGTTCAGCGTTTTATCTCATCCTCCACTCATCGTTTCCTTAAAGCAGCCAACATCACCCTTATCCACTTTGGTAAAGTTCATAACTCTTCGCCATAGAGCAGGACTGGAATTATCAAGGTCTTATATCAATTTTGTTGTTCGAGCGAGGGCTTTCCTAGTCAAATAAACAGCGATTGGCAACAGTTATTCTTCGTTTGATCTCAGCAGTGGTATCGTTGTCTGAATTGATTGCGGAGCCTTAACTACTTCAAAGTTATATCTGTCGAGGTGATGTTCTGTCCGAGACGTCAGTGTTGGGTGACCTTTCTGGTTGACAGTATATACTTGGTCTTGCCTCGTTGATCGTTAAACCCACCTTCGCTATTTCTGCCACAATACTTGCGAAAGCGTCACCGACAGCATACTGCTTTCTTCCTATTATTTCAATATCAACGGCGTATGGGAGTAATTGGACAGACTTTAGAAAGATTGTGCCTCTTGTGTTGGAATGATGTTAAAAAAATCTCATGATAGCGTGTTGCCTTTTCTAAACCCTTTTTTAACATCAAAGGTCTCGGTGAGTTCTTTACCAAACTCAGTCAGACCGTCCGCTCCAGCAGCTTTGTTGGACTTTAGATATGGTCATCTTCACTTCATCCAGGTCGGGTGGATGGAATTGTTGGTCTACATCGCCATTATACAGTCTTCAGAAATGCTCTTTCCATATCCTTAGCATCGACAGCGACTCTACTGCTTGGACTCTACAGGCTTCGGTTCGCGGGTTGTGCCGCTTTTGGTAAAACTTGGCGGTTCTCCATGTCCTCTTGTGAATATCGAGATGTGGAACTGCCTTGCATTAAAGTTACCGAGGACAATTTTGATGTCATAGCTAGGTATTTGGTATCGTCATCTTTCTCTTCTGTCATCTTTCTCTTCTGTGGGATATTTTATTTGCGCGTATAAGGCTAATGTTAGCAAATTTAGCTTTAATACGAATTGTTACTAAGGGCTCGTTAACATGTTGGTAACTCAAGACTTCTTGCCTAAGTCTGTCTCTAACAACGAATCCGCATCCAAATAGGCGCTGCCTTTGTCGTTCATGACAATCGCCGTAGCACATGTCGCAATTTCTCATCATCTGCTTTGCTGCAGTCTAGGGCCACAGGCAACTAAAATCAACTGAGTAGTTGCCTAGAATACAACAACAAGTCCAATTAAACTAATAATAATTAGTCTCTCCATTAAATGTTGGATGTACTTAACACGTGTTCTGGCATTTTAAGAGAAGTCATACCTTCTTGCGTGTTGGGTTCTTTTTGTTAAAAAAAAAAGTTGTTCGGCTGTGCGTAGCCTATTAAAGGACCTATAATTCCATGAACAGATCCGAAGTTCATTGTTCTTATTTCGTTTGCAGGGTTTGTCAACAACTTTTTGTTGATTCGTAACTGTGGGTTTTTGTTTTTCCATGACCGGGCGGTTACCCCAACTGCAAAAGCCCCAACTTGGAGGGCCCGTCCTATTATAGATACCCCTAGGACGAGGGGTCAGTTATTCCGAAGCCAGTAACCCGTTCGGGGATGTGATCGTTGCCGTTGGTCCATTAAGGGCTCATCTACCACCATCTTTTTTCCAAGACCCTGGCTTAGGCTCGGAAATCCTTACCGGCTTGAGCTCCAAATATGTCGGAGTAGCCCGGATAAGGTCTTATTTGTTTTATTCCGGGATTTTACTGCATTGCTGATTCCATTGGGGTCAGCACTCACGCTTATAAGTTTGGCAAGTCAAGTCCGAATGGACATCGATCAGTAAAAGGCGAAAGATTTATTCGACACTGTTTAAGTGTTAGGTTTAACTTAGAGTGCCCGCATGGGGCCAGTAAGTTAGGATAAGATAATTTTAAGTTAATTAAGCTAATTTTTAAGCGTTTTTTTGTATAGCTTGTAAGTGTTACGTAATTCAACATAATAAAAATGCATATAAACTGACTGACTGACTGGACATCGATCAGTACCCGATCCGATTTACTTCCGGTTACCACTTGGAGGTAAAATAAGCATAATTGATGTGTAGATGGGTATCGCCAGGTTGACACCTTTCAGTGCCTACCCTACTTCTACAGCACCCAACCACCAATACACACACATTTAAATGAAGAAGCAGGGGTAAGTTTTCAGACTCGATTGAAATCAGAGGTAGAATTTCGGAGAGAAATCAATAGAAAATAACGATATCAAGGACATATACTATCTTGGCACAGGTATACATTTGGAATTCATTTAAACGAAACCCCAAAAATCTACCACACACACCTTACATTTAATTTAATTTTAGTGGGGGCTAACGCCCCCATATATTTTGCTTAATACAAGCTTAAAAACTATGACTTAAACTAATAAAATAAAGTTTAGCTATTAGTAGAACTGATTACTAGGGCTTAAAGCTAAGGATGGTGAAGGAGATCGAATTTGAGGGAAAGTGTGCTGCGATTAAAATCGAAAACGGAAAGGTTGGAGTTTACCTTACGCAGCATACGGGAGATTCGTTCGTTAGAGCCATATGTGATGCGGTGGATAGGTAGATAAAAGAGACGGGTGGAACGTAGATTACGAGGGTTAGTGTTAAAGAAAATGGAGTTGCAAAGAGGCATGCAATCGACGGAGCCTGAGAGGAGTCGGTGAATGAACAGAATGTCTGCCGCGGCCCTTCGTTCCTCAAGGGTATTCAGGTTAATGAGTTTGAGACGGTCTCGGTAGGGGAGTAAGATTAGAGGATCGTTCCAAGGTAGACATTGAAGAGAAAATCGAAGAAAACGACGCTGGATCCTCTCAATACGAGATACATGAACTCGTTGAAAGGGACACTACGCTTGGCTAGCGTACTCGAGAAGGGGGCGAACGTAAGTGATGTATAGTGATCTGGTCACGTACGGGTTGCAGAATTCTTTAGACCATCTTTTAACGAAGCCGAGTGATGACTTTGCTTTAGAAATTATCTCATCAGACACTTCCCTCTTTCAGCTTCCTTAGCTCATTCAAAAAAAAAGTCATAAGCAGGATGTGCCTAAACGCTTCGAAAATAAAATGTACGCGTTCGTTACAACCATTTTCCATTTCTAATCCATCTTCTCTCCCATTTACTTAATTTAATTCGTATCCGGAACCCTATGTCCATTAAAGCTTTACTTTCTGCATCAATTCTTATTTAGAAGCAGTGGTTTTATTCAGATTCGCTATCGATCAGGAGTCCCCCCCATATTAGTCCATTGACCTTTATTTTGGCTATCAACAACATTTTCAGGCAAATATGTATATTAACATCTTCACCTGCCTCGCCTCTAATGGGAGGCGATTTATACAGATTTTCAATGTGGCCATGAAAACTTTCTTCAAATTTATGTCATTAAATACCAATCTATAACATGTAATAGTCTTCCATAATCTCCCCCGTATCCCCTATAACGCACGTTTCAGTGGGTTTTTTTGTGGTTCGATTGAAATAGGCTATCACGCACATACATATGCGTTACAACTTCACAATAAAACTTGTTTCGGCTGGATATATTCTTTTCTAAGCGCACCCAACTTTGGTCTTTGGACGTACAATCTGACACGATTACCAAAGTATTTTGATTTTGGACACGATCTGAACTAGTAAGGAATGTAGTCAAGGCTTCAAAACCAATCAAGGGTGGGGTATTTTCATAGACATTTCTCGTAGAAAATTATTTCTGCATGTCAAGGTAATGGGTTTACATGCCTAAACTTGTTACGTCTTACGTTACGCTGAACTTATTTCTTTTCACGGGGTAATGGGATTCAAGTTCGGGCTTATCTATTGGAATTCTGGCTGTGAACTAAATTTGAAAGATCATGTGGAAAGTGGGAAGTACATATGTAAATATATGTTCTTAACGACGTTCTCAACCCTTTTACAAACTTCAAATACAAGGTGCTTATTTCACTGTATTTTATCTGGATCCTAGGCTATAATGGTATCGCGAGAAGTAAATTTGGCTCAGAGGACGAGTTCTCAGGACCTGAACCTTCGTTAGGGCTATCTGCATCCTTGTTCTGAACTTCTATTGTCAATTGAGGACGACGATAGGTGGCACCTTCAGTAAAGTAAGTAAATAACTTCCTAGTAAAAATTAAAATAACACACATATATTTATATACCGGATCCATTTCTTAGTATCAATTTACAATACAGAAATATTTATATGTATAAATCTTAGGGAATCTGAAAACAAAAGCAATAACTAGTTTGTAAAACTATTAAACCAGCCGTTTTTTGTTATTGCAAATAGACTTAATTAAAAAATTAGATAGGGTTTACATGTATAGTAGGTGTGTTTGGGTGATATTTACTAATGAACACCATTTTGACCAAAAATGGTAAAGAATAATCAACGCACTATTAGTTAAGCTGCTCATCCATTTCAAATAATTATATTTCCATATGAGTTTTTGTTTTTGCGAATTAGGTAGTAGATACATTTAATCAATTAAAAAAACAAAATAAAATACTTGTGTAAAACTCAAAGATTAGTAGATTTAATTTTTTTTGTTTCTTTAAAAAGCTTTTAAGCCCCAATTTGGAATTAAGTAATGGGTGCGTGGGTAACATCATTATGTATCCGTTGAGCGCCGCTCATGACCTTGGTGGCTTTATAAGCTTACTCGCCGGTGGGGGTATCTTGCAAAAGCCTGCCGCATCAAACACCGGAAGTAATTCCCGAACACGCCCTGGAATGCTGCCATCTAACATTCTATTTGCAAAAATATATGAAACGAATTAAATTATCTCAAAGATATAAATGTCATTGCTTTGACATGGTCACCTTCGTTTGTATTCGATTTTTGCGCCTTTCATAGGAATATTTGCTTCGGTCGGGAAGAAGGTGGCGTCATAGAAATTCAAACCGTTCTGTAGTAATATATTATACTCATCCATTGAGGCCAAAGTGACACGGATGACTGCCGGCGGCACTTCTCTCTTATGTCGTTCGACTTTTTCAGCAACTGTTTCTGGCTTGGATTGTGCATTACCTAGAAATGAAAAAAAAAAATAATAATAATAATAAAAATATTCATAACACAAAATTGAGGAAAAACCACTTGCCTTCCGCATCTTTTTCAGTTGGAGTCGACGATGAATGGTGGACATGTATCCTTACAACTTCGACTACGGAATCGAAACGATAAAGCGAATGCCTTATGTCTTCGACAGGCAATTCTTCAGGAACATCCAAAACGTATAGAGTAAATGTTTTTCGAGGTCGACAGGGTATAGCTATCTAAGAAAAAATAATGCAGTTACCAATGAATAGCAATAAAAGGCTTTGAAGTTACTAGTGCTTTTGAACTTTGAGTGATTTGCATGCAAATTTTTAAAAAAGTGCTTTTGTACAATTAGTATATACTCGTATATGTACATGTGGGAATGGTTGAAAAGTAAAGAAGCATTCTTCATAGAAATTGAAAGCGATAAAAGATGACTAGCTTTTTATGCTAAAAATGTCGATGAAGAGGACAAATTCATTACTCTAGAATAGCATATCCTAGAATGATGTCTAATGACAATGTCGGCTATAATTCTATTTAGACCTGGTTTATGTATCATAAATGTTATGTACAGCTCGTATTCCTACATAATCTGGAATGAATTGTTGACTTTTCAAACACCCCACTAAAATGCTTTTGATTATCCGTAACCTTGAAGAAAGTGTAAGTATATTTGCAAAAAAATATTTCGGATACTCATCAATATAGTATTTTGTTTTTGTAGTGTGCTGTTTTGAAGTGTGCTATGAATTTGGGCACCACAATTTAAGGTAAATAACTTTGTATTTAGTATCACACACTAGAAACAGTCTTTAGCTAAATATACTTACACTTTTGGAGTAAGAACTCTAATTGACATGAAAAAATTAAAAAAAGTCATTAATTAGGTATTATTCGGAAAAAATGTTCACTTTATAAAAAAAAAAAAGTAAACAAAAATAGTGCCGGAAAATAATGCAGTTGGTTAATTTAGATATATGTATGTACTTCAAAATTTTGCGGTATACTCATAAGTGGAAACGAGTTTCCTTGGTTGTAGTTTTACAACACGGTTTATAAAATAAGTACTATCAGAACTACTAAACAGACTTTTAAGTTGTATGAAGATTTTATTCCCATAGCTATGCATCAGTGGTAAATTTAAAACAAACTCAGACCCAAATTTGAACTGTATGAATTGTCTTAGTTCGAATAACATATACAATAAATCAAGTTGCTGAAATAAAAAAAGGACAAAATAAAATAATGTTCTGTGGAACGATAACTAATTATTTTTGAGTTTATCTACATCGTAATTACGAGTAAAATTTATGACAATTTACAGCTGATTTTCACGGCCAACTAAAATAAAGAAAACTAACAGATATAGACACTCAAATTTACACGAGGAAAACGAAGATCGTCTTGCAATAGTTCATAATACATATCATAAATCGTTGAATGTCTTTTAGTTACGATTGTAACATATGTAGATACAATCTAAAACATGTAAGAACACAAAAAATATGTGATAAGGGATAACTCAGCCTCTATCCATAGCAAGTTGAAAAAAAAGTGATTAGGTTCCAGAGTAGTTTCACGTTAACTTGTCGTTTAATGCAAAGTTTTGCTGACAAAAAACTGATCCAAGTGATTTTCGACCTCCTCATTTGAAGTTCTTAAAGGATTTACCCTCTATTTTTTTTTGTAGAGACCAGAACAAATAATATATATAATAATAAATATAGTAGTGGATCTTTCATCTAGTTAAGTTCATTTAAGGTCGTAAATTATCAAAAAAATTGCGATAACGGTATCGCACACAGAGTTAGCGGGAAAAGGAACCCCGCACTTCTTTGTGAAAGAAAAATAAACTTAAAGGTTTACTATACACGACAGTGGTGGTGCACATTGCATTGTTGGTCGATATAAGAGAGATGTAATGGTTAAATTACAGTGACGGAGATAAGAATGTTATGAGTGTAACAAGACATGATTTTATTAGAAGTATATGCATTCGCGGAAGTCTCTACGTTAAGAAATCAATAGGGAAAGAATTTAAGGCTGTGATTATATCGCCGTAAACATTCCCACGTTTGTTGTGAATTTGCTTCACCATAAACGCTTATCAAGGTCTAAAAATGTAGCCGGCCCTATAAAAGCCACCGTAATGATCCAAATACGTGGGTGAAATATTTTTAAATTCGATCGGGCTTAAAAAAGCAATATAAGGCTTAATGACTTTCACCCATAATAACACTTTATTATTTTTTTCTAGCTCATTCGTTCGTAAGGAGATAATTCCTTAAGTCAGTATGAGGGAATACTCATTAACCAAATTAGTTATAATTGGTTATAAAATTCGGAAGACTCGGAGACCACAATCGATAATGACGACAGCAAATAAGAAAAAAGACTCTGTTTTGGATGTTATTCAGATTGCTCCCGTTGCAGGACTGCTATGAAAAAAAGTATAAAAATAATCAAAGAGTAAAATAAAATACCATATATATTGACGGATTTTCTGAAGTACTGATGTGCACATAGTTTTCATAAATCAAACAAAAAATTTCAGATCACAGAAAAAATAGTGCTAAGATTTGTATATATGTATGTTTTTTTTTATTAAAATTTATTTCGAAATCTACACAAATTTATATGTTCAGAGTAATGTGGTAATTACGGTTACCATGACTTTAAAAGGCTTACATTTTCAATATTCGGATGGAATATTCGTTGTATTATAGTACAAAAAATATTATATAATAGTATATAAAAACATAATAATATATATACTTCTACCTTTTTAAATTAAACTTAAGCAACACCAGTTTTAACATGATATAATAATCTAAACCGACGACGCAATTTGAATATTACTGTTGGGCGAATTTAAAAATGTATATGGAAATTAAATCAGTGATGTATTGCAATTACCTTCAAATATAATATCTTCTCAAGCGCTTTGCCGCTAAACTTCTGAACTTCTATTATATATGATATATTTTATGGTTGTATTTACAAATTTACCCATATATTGACGGACAAGGTGTTTCTTTTAACTATTCTAGTTCGGTTTTGTATAACTGCCCATTTCGTTTATCAGTTTTTATCAGATTAGATCTGAAGGCAGTCGAAAATAATTTCTTATAGAACAGCTTGTCCCACAACAATTGTTTCAAGTTAAAAATGTTGAAAGAGATATGAGCAATGGAGCTGTATTGTGAACCATTTCAGCAGATGACGGTAACGTGAAACGGTACGTAAGGGCAATAGCTCTAACAATTACAGATAATCACTATGGATATAGTGACGTGTTGCAAAACATTTGTTGTAGAGTTGGCATACAAAATAGACTTAGCCTTATCGCAACCATTTTCCATTGCAATGTGGCTTAGTTGATTTGTTCTTATCTTGTTTTACTACGTACACCTACATACATTCCTGATCGAATCAGCAAGGGTTTCTTTATCATTATTTTTAATATCAGAGGCTTGAGTATTGGTTACTTGAATACTTTCGATAACAATAATGAAGTCCTTTGAAATTAAGAATTTGGCTATGGAAATGTTTTTGGCTGCCACATGATTGATGATATGGCAGCATCATTCATTATATTCGCGCTTATATATACGTATGTACTCGTAACATATGTTTGCTTTTAATCCAGAAGAGCCGGACAGTTTCTTTTTAATCTGGTTTAACTACTGACTGTGTAGGTACATATGCATAAATCACTTGCGTAAAAAAATAAATTATTGGTGCTATATTCCAGGATGGGCCAAGGCCAATCTCTTCCACTCATTCCGCTGATCGCCTTTTTATGCACAGTAAGTAAGAAGGAACCGGTAGAAGATTTCACACATGAATATTTGTCATTGCTCGCGTCTAAGGATGGTGGCATTAGAAAATAGATTATCTTTTCTTCTTTTTTGTGTTACTCAAATTTTGGTCATAGATCTTTTTGCGTAATAGTTGCCAAACTTACTCATTGTACGACTCCACCACCAAATAATATATGGCGCATGATATTGCTTGTATGTCAAATCTCTGAAGTAATATAAAAAGTACTTAGGTACATGTCGGGCGAAATTCTGACGAATAATAACCATGATTATGGTATACTATACATATGTATTGGTAGCTAAATATACAGTCTTTTTAATATTATTTCAACTTGCATCTGCATTCGAGCGAGAAAATAAGTAAATCATGGATAAGTATTGTATCTAGACTTCAAATGACAAAATATGCGATAACATTAACACTACAGTCGATATTTCCTTAGGAAAATATGAGCATTTATAAGTCTAAAGTATAATAAGAAAGATCGAAGTTATATACATATATAGCAATAAAGTACAAAAACTAATTTTTTCTTATATCATAGAATACCATGATTTCATATTTTTTCTTAATGTTTACTCGTACATATATATATATGAAATGAATCACCTCTAAATGATGCTTTCAAGAAGAAATGCAGATGAAAAATATCAAAAGGACTTGGTTATGATTTTTTTTTTTTACAAAATCAAGGCTATTAAAATTTTTTTAATCTTTCAAAATAATATGGATATTATCTCGCATTTCGGTGACATCAACTGCTCACAAAGGTCTTGTGTGGCTACATTAAATCACGGGTCTATGGGAATAAGCCGCAGACTATTGATGATTTAAAAGTCAACATAACTACGAGTAATGCCATCAATGATATCGAGGCCGATTTATGCTGTCGAGCCATCGAAAACTGGATCTCTCGCATGCGCAACGCTCATTGAAGTCACGGCGGCCATTTGGCGGATATTATATTACATATATGTATATATAATATAGTGGAATATTCTTTCAAATTCAAAAATAATTAAGGAGGTGATATCACACACAATTTGATTTATTTAAGTTTGGAATTCGAGCGCCCGTAATTGTAAACCTTGTAGTTGCTTTCTAGTGAAACAATTTCAAATTTAGCTTTAAACATGAGGATGTATTTTTAATTGGTAGAAGGGTGTTATAACTTCCAGAATTGTATTTAATTAATTACATTTTTGATAATCTTTTCATGACTGCAATTGATTCTTTAGTCGATAAATTTTATAGACATATGATGAATAATGATGAACGCCAGTGTTGCTCTTGTTCTTTTCCAAGACGATTTTCGATTTCACGGACTGAATTTTGTTTTTGTACAATAGTATTGTTTGAGAGTATAATTTAATTTTATAACTGATCCAGGATAGACTTATATACAGGTGAAATACGGCAGAACCAAACAAAATGTTGGGTATCATTAAAGAGAGTCGTTTACATTAAATAAACAAAGAAGAAAAGACAGACCTTTTTTTTCTATGCCACTGTATTAAGAATGCCTATGCCATTATTAGAATCAGTCTTAATTTTAGGAGACGGTTAGAGATAGACAACTTTAAACGAACAAACGAGTGGAATCCTTCGCGGATCTGCATTCCATTACCAAATAAATAGCTGAGTAATAATTAAAAAAAGAATCAAATGCATCACATTGAATTTAGTTTCAAGTTTTTGCTGAGTAGGCAATAAATTATTGCTCATTAGGCTGACTATGTACCCAACATTTATTTTTCACTAATCCTAAGCTAGTTTTGAATTAAACCATTCTTTATGTGCAGTAATTTGATTAATCTTCCAATGCTAGTGCAAGGCGTGCTTTTATTTAATTTTTTTTATTTATCGAAATTCAGAAAAATTTGGGAATATTACTTTTCGATAGAATCTGGCTCCGGTGACCTTATGAAATCCTTTCTTGAATATCGACTGATAATCTTCCGGATGTGAAAATTTAAAAAGTATACCGGTTGCAGTTTTAGTTAAACTAAAGCACCCCTTGAAACTCATTTTTTCACAAATCATAGCAGCACGTTCCATAGACAATTCATAGGATGGTGTCAATAAAAATGCTCCTAAATATAATCAAGTTGGATGATGACACACATACATATGTATTTATATTTATATAGATGATCACAATCGAATATATTATAAAACGTCTGAAGGTTACCTTTAGCTAAGAAGTTATCGTTAACAGATACTTCAGAATCCGTATCCTCATCTCGTTTATCCGTCCACTTAGGTTCAGAGGATAATTTATGAGCGGCCATTTTACTGATGAGACTTGTTGTTGGTCGATTACGTGAGAATTCGTTTTTTTCAATTTCAATATCCGAGGTGTTCCCCATATACGACATATTGATCACTATATCTTTTTCTTTTTTTTAAATAAAAATCACAATTTTTTTCGTTATCTTAAATATCACCAGAGACTAACTGCACACAATTACGAAAAGTGTTCCACTATAGGTGAGGAACCTTAAACTCGATCTAAAAGTTTTTTCAAACAACACTCAGCTTTTATAGGAGACAGAAAAAAATATAGCAAAGTACACCAGATACTTTTATATATTGGTATATGAAGACGACGTTTAAGATACATTTACTTGGTCTCGGTCTTAATAACTCTCAAGATGAGACAATACGAGTACAATGTCGCAAATATGTAAGTTGTACTTTTCTTTTTTATTATCTTTTAATTTTATTTAGGAAAATGGTAACGAATAAAATGTAAGGAACAGATGAACGAGAATTGTTTTCGCTTGATTTGTTTTGTGACTTCTCACGACATAAATAGAATTAGATACACGATGATGGTATAATAGAATAGAATTCATAAAATAAAACGGGCCGTAATAAATTGGGTTCATCGCTTATTAGATTGGCTTGCCATTTTTTGTATTAAGCAAACCGATTAAATGGTTTTTGATTCTTAATAACATTTTTGCGGGTGTATATATATGTCTTGGGAGTTGAACGATCACACAAGGAAAACAAAAAAAAGTAGATATTAATAATATATATATATGTATCTTATTTAAGGTCAAATAAATAGATTACATCCGTTCTCCTCCCACGTCTTGCTGAATGATCTTTGAAGTGACAACTTTGTGCAGACTAAGTGGATCAGCAAAAAGTTGCAATTGTAAACACATGTGCGGATACATACATTTGCAATTTTATACATTTGCATATAAATTGTTTATAGGTTATTAGATCAGAATACATAGCAAAAAATAGGGTATAAACTCTGAGATTTTAGTGCTGGTAAGGGCTAAGCCAGAAAGGTTTTAAAAGCGCTGATGAAAAATCACACATATTTTTGTTTCTGCTGGACAAAGTGTAAGGTAGCTGCTACTGTTTCGTTCGATATCATCATCCCAGCAACCACTGGGAAATAAATGTGTAAGCTAGCTTGATATTCAAAACCAAATTAAAACATTGCTTCTTCCTGTAGCAAGGTCTTTAACCAAATTTAATGTAGATGATATTCACGGTCATTATCAAGCAACAAACATGTAAGAAAATATGGAAACAAACATCTCATAATAAACAAAACAAATTTTCGTATTTTACATTGTAAAAAAAAAATATTCTGGATCACTTCCAATGTATCCCAGAAATTTAAACGAAACAAGTTATGCGAAATTAGTCAAAACTCAACGGATATACGAGTAACTTACTGTCGCACGGTCATTACATCATATTCATTGTCAGTATCGTAATCGTCTTTATATTCTTCAAATATAAGGACAATTTGTTCGCATTCTGATATACAACGGTCACAAGTAGTTCATTGCAAAACAATTAATTGATTTAAATTAAATCGCAAATCTACATGTTTTGCTAAGCAGTAAAGATCTTTTCTTATTCCAAACTAATCAAAACAAGAACAATTTCAAAAGCTAAGTATACGATTCATGGCAAATAATATGCTACCCGTATCCATTGTACAGGACGAATCGTTTAAAAATTTTGTATACTTTGCGAATCCTACGCTGCAAGTCATGAGCAGACCAACAGCTTTGAAAGTGTTATATGAGACCTTTCTAACAATGACCGAAAATATAAAAAATATTATTTTAGAAAACAAATATTTTTGTACTACCGCAGACGTGTGGTCAACCAAACATAAAAGTTCAGGAATCAATGGTTTTGAATGCAGACGAGAGCTTTGAAAATGTTTTGCCGAAGCATATAAAGTGTGCAACACACACACTCAATTTGCTGGCAACAACGGACTTCAATCACTGTTAGAATTTTCACTTCGCAGCCTTGCTTAGTATCGTCGGTGTTTGTCTGTGATTATGACTAAGGAATTCAGGGTAGACGTAGCCAATATACGCGGGCTAAAAAGTAATCACTTTTCTGCGTACGTCCACGTCTGTAAGTACAGACCAGCTGTTTTGGCACTTAGTGAAACACAGGTAGATCCCCGCCCACAGCTCTCAGATCAGTCTGATCTGAAGCTACCTGGCTACGAACTAGTACCATTATTCTTCTCTCACCGCGGTCTCGTCATTTATGTGCGTAGTGATGTAGCTTACCAAACTCCACCACAATGTGATCCATGTTCCAATCCGGAATTCAACTTCATGTGGTTAAAATTCCATCTCCGTAAGCAAATTATCCACTACTGCTTTATTTATAGAAGCCCCAAACTGGACAGCAATTCAACTTTTAACGAGTTTGATGCGCTGTCTGACTCCATTCAAAGAATTGTATCCCTGTATCCTCATACTGAAATCGTTATTACGGGCGACTTCAATATACACAATTCTGGGTGGCTTCGACATTCTGGACAGACAACACCCGAAGGACGGTGTGTTGAGATTTTCGCTGCGGAAAACAACATAACGCAGCTTGTAAATGAGCCCACGAGAATACCAGACGTTGATAGTCATACCGCCAACACCCTGGACTTGTTTTTAACTTCTCACCCTGATAAGTACACCATTGATGTGCTCTCCCCTCTAGGCTCGTCGGACCATTGTGTCATATCAGCTAATTTCTCGTACACCGACCACACAGTTAGAGAAAAAATTCCTAAAAGAGCCGTATGGCAATACGAGAAAGCCAACTGGAGCGGTCTTAACAGCTTCTTTAGGAATTATAACTGGTCGTTATGCTTCCTCGATAACGACGTGGATGCCGCTGCTGATATGATTACAGACACCATTCTCTTTGGAATGAGATCCTTTATTCCTCATCGGATGAAGAGTATCAAACCAAAAGAAAAGGCATGGTTCGACTCGAGCTGTAAAGAGGCCGTCAGGGTTAGAGAAATGTTTCTTCGGTCCTACAAGACTAACCCGACAGAGGAAAACCGAAAAAAGTTCAAACGAGCCAGAAATGACTGCAACGCCTTTCTTAAACGTGTGAAATTCCTATACGACCAAAAACTGAGGCAAAAAATACTGCAATGTCCCAAAGGCAGTAAAAATTTTTGGTTGTTCGTCAAAAACATTAGAAATTCCGCCTCATCCTCCATCCCAACGCTCATTTACAATGACATTCCGGCTGTCAGCTCTTTGGATAAGGCCAATCTGCTTGCTGCACACTTTGCGGCCAGCTCAACCATCCCAGATTGTGCTTTGTCTCCGCCTACACTTGAGTGCGTCGAATCTTCAATGGGACGAATCTACTTTCGCACTCGTGTAGTAGCAAGAGTACTTAAAGATCTCAACATACATAAATCCGCTGGTCCAGATGGTATATCTCCCCTTCTTCTGAAGAGGTGTTCTTCTTCGCTGGCAAAACCACTGCGTAAGCTTTTTCATCAATCCTACACTTTAGGACTCTTCCCGAGCAGATGGAAAACAGCATTTGTCCAGCCCGTCCTTAAAAAAGGCGAATCATCTTCTCTCTCCTCCTACACACCCATTGCACTTACGTCCCTTCTTTCCAAGGTCATGGAAACACTGATAAATCGTCAGCTCATGAAATATCTCGAAACACGAAAACTTCTCAATGACCGGCAGTACGGTTTTCGTAGCAATAGGTCCACTGGTGATTTGATGGTATGTCTCACCGAAAAGTGGAACCAAAGCGTACATCAATCTGGCGAAAGCAAGATAGTTGCACTTGATATTTTTAAGGCATTTGACAGAGTTTGGCATCAGGCTCTTTTGTCGAAAATGCGTGCATTTGGGATCGACGTCTCTCTTCTTCAATGGATTAGAAATTACCTTTCGGAACGTTCAATTCAAGTTGTCTTGGACGGTTTCAAGTCTGATATTCACAAAATAAATGCTGGTGTGCCCCAGGGCTCTGTTCTGTCACCGACACTCTTTTTAATTTTCATTAACGATCTCTTGTCTGCTACTTCTAATCCAATATATTCCTTTGCTGATGACAGTACTCTCTGCTTTTCATATTCGTTCCCGGACTCACGGCCCTGCTCTTCGGCTGTAGTACGAGAACGGCAGCGTATGCTAAGCTCATTAAATTCCGATATCAACAGCATAACCAATTGGGGAACTATCAATAGAGTGGAATTTAATGCTTCCAAAACACAATGCTGTCTGCTGTCTTTAAAGCGAAATTTAAACACCCAGCCATTATCTATGAATGGCACTTGCATCGTCGAAACCGAAAAACTTTCCATTCTCGGTATGTGTGTCAATGACAACTTACGTTGGAATGACCACATATTTGATATCGCCAAAAATGCTGCAAAATGTCTAGGTTTCCTCAAGCGATGTAAGAAATATTTTACCCCCTCTGATCTGGCCTCAATATATAAGGCATTCATCCGCCAAAAATTGGAGTACAATGCCCACATCTGGTCAGGTGCTCCTAAAACATCTCAGCACCTGCTAGATAGGATTCAAAACCGTGTGATAAAAATTATTGACAATACTAATATCAGTCAATCAATGGACACCCTTGAACACCGACGAAATGTCTCGTGTCTCACTTTGTTTTATCGCTATTTCCACCACCAGTGCTCCACTGAAATCGCCAGTAGCATTCCGCCCATTCAAACTTTCAACCGTAACACCCGTCTCGCTATGAATGCTCATCAGTATACCCTCAAGCCCATTTTCGGACGTACTCTAAAATATCGTGATTCGTTACTAAGCCGTACAACTCGCTTATGGAATGCCCTGCTGATCTCTGTATTTCGTGGTCGTTATAATTTGCAAACATTTAAAAACAATGTACATCGGTACCTCTCTTTTCTTCCTCCCTAAATTTCCTTTGCCCGCGCTGTGTACAATCACCTTAAGGGTACTCAAACCCCTTGAGCGCGCGCTCATTATAAAAAAAAAAATCACATACTTCAGCAAAGCAATCCAAACCTTAAAAAGCATAAACATGTAAGTACTGATTTTTTGTCTAATGCTGCTCGTACTAAAATAATTTTAATTACTCGTATATTGAATAAAGATAATGCAGACATGTTCACGTCTTTGAAGTAAGATCAATAGGCCGAAGACTTCTGAACAAATTGTCACGGCTTTGGGGTCACAATTAAAATACCCAGTAGTGACACGATGGAACTCTCTCTATGATTCCCCTAACGATATCATTAAGAATAAGGGTGAGATAAATGAAGTCTGCAGGATGTTAGAGATACAAGCATTTCTTCAAACTGTTTTCGATTATTTGGAGGAATATTTAATGTTGCTGAAGCCTATTTCGTAAGCGTTGGATTTCCTCCAACGCGAGAGGGATGTGATCTATGGATATCTTCTTCCCACCTTAGCAACGATAAGGACGAAGATGCTTTTAAATACTCGTAGTCCTCTAAAAGCTTTTCCTTTGGATATACATAGTCTATTTGTTAGAAGAATCTCTTGTGAAGCCATTTCCTCATCAATTCAATCTTACAAACAAGAGAAGTCAATGGTGCTATCGTTGTATCTGTTCTTTGTCCATCTATCAAGCTTAGGTGGATTTGAGCGCTTAATCCTTCTTTCAATGACTCCAAAATATCGGAGATAAGCGGGTTGGTGAGAAGAAAAATTCAAGCAGAGGAGACCAAATACTAGATACACCTGCACAAAATTCTCAGCAAAAAAGTCATGAAACATCGTTTTTCGATTTTTCCGTTAAAGGTGTTATAGTAACTATGTATATCAACGTATTTTATAGTTTTAATATATTTTTTAATCGTTTGTCAAATCCAGATGAGCCATTAGAATCAACTAATGCTGCAAACACTTCTGGGGAAAGCGGATATTATGCTTATCTGTCAAATACATCCCCAGGATTGAAACGTTGGATCAGTTTCCAACAATAAAAAAAAAGTATCCTTGAGGTATAATACACCTCTCCCCTCATCCGCAGCAGTAGAGCGCTTGTTTTCATTCATTTGAATGCAATCATTGAATTGACTGGAATGAATTACCAATCAATGACTTCAATGACTTGATTTCATGTTTTGAAGTTAAAATATGTTATTGAATTCATATGATTGAAGGCAATACATAGAAGTTTTCTCTGTGATTTCAATGACTGCAATCAAAAATGATTGAATTCTTTTACAACTCTGTTGTAGATACGTAGGTATATTTAAGATTTTTCAAGTCAAAAATTCAACATTAGGGTTTGAGTCGTCGCAGCCGAGTTTGAAGTAAAACCATCATTCCAGGATTCTACTTGGCAACACGAACACAACTGAGTTGGTATACCGCATACATAGAAGGATTAAAGATGGCCCGCGGTACAGAGATTGAAATATTTTGTGATTTCCACGAAAAAGCCATACTTTAAATACGAAATTTATTTGAATCTGAGAAGCAAATATGAATTTGTGACGAGTTTAAGGAATTGCAAAAGGATCAGGATCAATTTCAATGTACTCGTAAGCTAGTGCCACTTCGTTGGCAATTTGTAGTATTTTGAATCGAAAACTGAGCGATAGGCACCCGTCTTCGAAAAAAAACTCTTTCATAAGGCAAATACTGCAGATTTTTGTTGAATAGGGTGTAGTTAGCAGATGCTTTAGAACTTATTCCCGTAAAATAAGTTTGCAATGTAAATCCATCAAAAAATTTTGAAAAAGGGATAGGTTGATGACCCTTTTTCGGGTCAAAAAAATATTACAGGATCTAAAAGCAGATATAAAAAGAACGCAAAATCATTTGTATAACCAGTTTGTACTCTTTTAACCGATATACTGACATTTCGCGCATATTATCCTCGATGACAAAGTTTTCAACACAAGAATATGCAGACATGGTTTATTTCTATGGTTTTTGCAACGGCAATGCTCAACGAGCCAGATTAGAATATCTGAGACGATACCCTGACAGGACTGTCCCAAACCGCAGGATAATTATTAGGCTTTATCTATACTGTTTTCTTAGTTTTGTTTCTTAGCATTGTTAAAAGATCGTCGCAACACTCACACAAATTAATCACAGTTTGTTCTTGCTCATCATTTTCTGGATCAATACCCGCAGAATTCAGAAAAACCGACCAGCAATTAATGAGTAGTATAAATCGGGACTAGTGAAAGTTGGGAAGAAGGATGCTTGTGCATGAATGAATGTAGGGTTAACATAATTGTATTTATTTTGTTTCGAAGAATACCTTGCAAACTATGACTACAATGTGAGCAGATCTCTTTTGATCTGAATGAAAGACTTGGCCTGATTTGTGACAAGTGACTTAATTTTCAAAAATGCATTAGCTTAAACACTATTTTACAATTAGAATAAAAATAAATAACAAATAGTAAATCCTGGGAATGTGGGAAATGAAAAAGTGCATGCTCGTAGCCAGACGAAATGCGATGCTACGTCTGGCTTTCAGCAGGTGTCAAGTGAAGTCATTGCACGTCTAGGAGACGAATGTCAGATATTTTAGTGGATATAAGTGGCAGTAATAGGGTGGGAAAACTGTCTGTAAGAATATATGGGTGGGAAAATTTAAGTGAGGCTTACAAAAAAATGAATGAAATAGAATTCGTTAAGTAAAAATTATGGGCATTAGCCGTCATTGTTGGTTGCTTAATGACGAAATTCGGAGCTTATTTTAGTAGTCCAACTCCATTAAGTTTGGTATTCGAAATAGTAGTGCCACAGACTATAGAAAGCATTTCTTCTTCTTTAAAAGCAAAAATCCAGTGGTTTGGGTTATGTAATTGGATCCACATTTTCCCTGGTATTGATGTTTTAAGTAGGCATCGCGCTGATAACTGCTTCTCGTGGTTAAGTACATGAATCTCACACTGATGTTCCGTCGAGTGAGTGTTGAAGATAGGATGTCGTTGCTTACACAGGTATTTATCATCATCGGTTTGCAAGCATTCCTTATACTCATCGTAGGATAATGGAAAATATTGGTCTCGATATGGGCTTATGGCATAATGTTGGACCGGTAGTGAAAGAGGCTTGAAGATCTGGAACACTAGACTACTTGATAGTGGTAGTTTGACAAGAAATAGAATCGCGGATGTGCTCGACATATCCTGGCAGAGATAAGGTGGGTGGTATGTGCTTATGTATGTTGTCGATTTCTTTCAGTAGTTGTCTTGGTGATAGAAGTAGGGGGCTGATTCTTCCTTGATGGGAATCAGTAATGGTCTCATGTATTGCTAGTTGAGTCCTCTGGAAACTGTCCATTATTTGAGATATATATATTGCAATGTAGTTAAACGTTTCTGCTTCGATTGTTGCATAGTTAAGCTCTTGGATGAACTGATAGACCTTTGTTAACTGATTATTTACCAAAACGAATTGCTCCTTAATTGAGGACATTGATTTGTTAAGAACGTTAACGGTTGATTTTTTTATCCATGTTTGATTTTTGTTTAGTTGAATCAGATATTCTTCGTTTCTGTTGACTTCTTCAATTGCGTTTTCGATGTATTGTGCATAGTCTTGGTCGAGAATACCAAAAATTTTGTTACAATTGTCCCAATGATATCAAAAGGAGATCTCTTTCTTCGTATTGCGATTTCATTTCTATGTATGCTTTAAAATTTCATTCAGCTTTTCTGTTTGCAGGAGTTGGTGTTCTAGTTGCTTCATTACTGCTTGACAGAAGTTGATTGGGTTCTATCTCAGCATCACTTTTTTCTTAGCCCCTGAATGCCTTCCTTTAATCCTTGATACTCATTCCAGTAGGTTGACATGTTGAAGTATACAAAGAGATTCCATTCGTCCGTTATTAAATTAACTTGACCCAAATCTTCAAGGTACATCCCCGGATGATTTGTGAATTTTTCAACTTCCACCAAACTTTGAGTTGCTCCTTGTCTAAATGCTGTGCCAATGATTATTAAACCGATCATAAGAGATGAGATAGGATTCATTTTTATTTTTCACTTCGGTTGTGGTGAGTTGAAGGACTTCCTCTTTGCTGGCCGACTTGGTAATTTTAAAGGTTCCGCAAGTGTTGGAGTCTGCTGTACTTCGGATGGTAGTGGATGTATCTTGAAGACAGATCGCCTAATCACTCCATTGGATGTCTTGATGTCAACAACTCTAGTCAGCTTGTACTGTCCTGGTATTATTTTCAATACCCTTCCCATTCGTCATCTGAGTGGAGGTAAGTTATCATCCTTGATCACATTAGAGATCCTGGTTTAACATCTTCTTGAGGGTGTTTCCATTTATATCGGTTTTGGATTTCTTGTAAATATTCCTTGCTCCATTTGCGCCAGAATTCTCGATGTATGCATATTACTAAGTTCCATATTGATGCAATTGACAGGTTTTTCGACTTCGAATCTGGATCATTTATTGCTGTTAATGGTGCGCCGGTTAAAAAATGTCCCGGTGTAATAGCTTCTAAATCATTCGGGTTTGATGACATCAGTGTTAGGTACAGCTTCAATTTGAGCCAATGCCGTGGAAAGTTCTTCTTGAGTTAATGTGGTTCCCGAAAATATGCGTTTCATATGGTATTTTGCGGATTTTACTGCAGCTTCCCATAGACCCCCAAAATGAGGTGATTCTGGAGGTATGGGTTTCCATTCAATACCCTTTTCTGTACAGTGAGCGGATATAATATTGTGACCTTCTTCATTATATATTTTCGCAAGCAGTTCATTGAGTTCGTTCCGAGCTCCCATGAAGTTTGTAGCGTCTAATAGTCTTGCCTTGTGAAAGCTAGTAATGCTTGTGGCGCTGTATAAAGGTTTGTATAGTGCAGATGTGTCATCAATAATTTCGTAATTGCATGTGAGCTTGGCAAGATGATCTGGTCGTTTGCATCGTATGGCAAGTTAGAAGCCTCCAATCGACCACCTACACGTACAACACCTCTATTGTCGATAAATAGAGACAATGGACTTAATTGGCTTTTCTCAGGTACTTGTCCAAATTTTTTGAGTGCTTTAATATCGTCTGAGAATGTAGTTTCCTGAATGTATTTGGCTATGATTATATTGGATGTTTTTAATTCTGGTGCGAAGATAACTGTCCCCTTTATCCGATAGGCCTTCGCTCTTTTTAGATTGCTGATGAAACGTACGATGTATGCTGTTATTCGCCTGAGAGTGGCGAACGAGCTTCGATGATTAATCTCTTCAAAGAAATAGGTGTTCTGGCTTGTTACTACTAAGACTGTTTTTATCGCTTTGACTTCTGGAAGATGATCGCTTTTCGTTAGTGATGGTTGCACCGGACATGTTGCTTGAGATCGGTAAAGGAATTTAGGTCCCTTGAACCAAGAAGGAATCTTGAGAAATTGGTAGGGAAATACTCCCCGAGACAATAAATCAGCTGGATTTTTTTTTTTTTTTATAATTTACGCGTGCCTAAGGGGTTGATACCCTTTTACTTTTGCCAGGGCGCGGGCGGAAAGGTAGAAGGGAGGAGAAAGGAAAATTGTTTTTGTAGTGGTTTGAAACTCAGGTGTGTTTGGTTTCTATGTTTGCTCTTCAGGGGTGGGAGTCCGAATAGGACGGAGAGTTTTTCTTCACTCAGAGTGATTCGAGATATAATTCCCAGTATTTTTTTCATTGCTTGAAACTCTTAAAACAGCCAAATCTACGTGTCAGTGTTATGCCTTCACACACAGAATTTTTTTGTCTGAGTTCCAATTATACAATGAAAAACTGATTTTGCCATGGGCAGGATTCGAACCTGGACCCTCCGAGTGAGAAGCGTTTGATACATTTTCATTCATTTTAAATGCATTTTTATTGTTTTAAATTCATTAACACTTATACGCTATACAAAAAAACGCTTAAAAATTAGCTTAATTAACTTAAAATTATCTTATTCTAACTTACTGGCCCCATGCGGGCGCTCTAAATTAAACATAATACTTAATCTATGTCTTTCGACGTTTCGTACGATTACATTATTTTTCTATATTTATTTAAACTATAACTAAGAAAACAATTTTATTTAGTGAAAAAACTTAGTATATGGACTTTTTTTATAAAAACTTAAAAAAATAAAACTTACAAACTATATACATACAAATAAATCTTAACCTACTTAACCTACTTAAAATAACTTATTGTATATATCATACAATTTATTTATTTATTTATTTTTTTTGTTTTTTTTTTTTCTAGATGCGTTACCCCTTCTAGAAGTTGTTACCCATCTTAGTTCTTTTATATTTTTTTTATTTTTTTTTTATTTTTTTATCTTATAACTACCTTAATCCTACCTAAGTCTACGTAAGCCGGCCATGACTAAAAAAATTAGGCTAACCGACTTTGCTTCCGAGTGAAGCTATATTGTACTAGAGGAATTCGACGAAGATACTTCCTCTCCTCCCATAAGCCACCAAAATTGTTGGTGCTGCCGTGTAACATCCCTTATGTCGCGACTCCCTACCGACCTACTGAACCGGAGACGCTCCGCACTGCCATGTGCGACGTCTCTGTCGTAGTTGAGTCGCCTGTCCGCAGCTGTTCGAGCAACGTGGAAGATTAGCGGCACCGCCAATCTGTCCTGGATCAGACCTTTCATATCTTGGTAGAGGAACGCTTTTGGAGGAACAAAGCCGTCAAAGCGAACTCTCTCATGATACATATAGTTGGGGTAGTAAGCCCCGGAGATCACGTTGTTCGATGAGGTCATTGCTCTTGCAATGTGTCTTCGAGTCAATTTAATGACGAAATTGTCCACTCTTATTAGGTTCGCCCTATTGTATAAGACCTCATTAGGATAGAATTTTATGTACTCAGACTCTGGTGTTCTGTATAAGCGAAGACAAGTCCTAAGACAAGCCCTCTCAAACACCCGAATCTTTTCCAATAAACTTGCTCTTACGTTGAACCACACGGGGCAACCAAACACAAGCATAGGCCTGATAAGGGCCATGTAGCAGATAACCTTTACCCTCGCATCGAGTTGGCTGTTATAAAACAGTTTCTTTGTAAGGGCAAAAGCACCTCTGGCTCTGGCCAGAGCAACATCTATATGTTTGTTAAAATACAGATATTGATCTAGCCAGATCCCAAGGTATCTGACTACATTTCGACAAGCAAGTGGCTGCCCGTGCTGCCCCACGATCGAGAACTTTCGCCAATTCTTTCTGGTATCCCTAGAGGCCCCAGACAAAGGCGTCCTAAACAAAATGGTTTCCGACTTCTGAAAGTTGATTTTCAACTTCCAGTCATCGCAATATCGCTTAATTTTATCGAAATCACGTTGCAAGAGTATATTAATAACCTCAATCTTTGGACCTGATCTGTACGCGATTAAGTCGTCTGCGTACGCTATGGCATGGTGAAGTGAACCTATCAGATCACTCGTGTAAATGTTGAATAGGATCGGCGAATTTACCGCACCTTGTTGCAGACCGTTTTTAATGTTAAATGTTCCAGCAGAAGTCACATCGCCATTTTTCACGATGAACTGTCTACTGGAAAGCATATCAAAAAGAATATACAGCAATGGTTTACTAATGCCCAACCTGTCCAGCTTGAAAAAGAGTCCCTCTAACCATACGGTATCGAAGGCTTTTTCCAAGTCAATCAGGCAGGCACCAGTGCACTGATTCTTGCCTTTGTTCCATTGGATATCAGAAACCAGTTTAGACGCAGCATGAATAACATCATGCCCCGCCTTGAAACCGAATTGATTATCCGGAACTATATGTTTGTCCTCAACCCACTTAGTCAGGACTCTATTGATCACCTTCTCGAAAACCTTACTGATGTTTGGAAGAAGACTTATCGAGCGGAGATTCGCCGGAAGTGTCTTTATCCCTTTTGGGGATGGGATGTACCACCGCCGTTTTCCAATGCGCTGGATAATGTGCATTATTCATTGCATTATTAAACAGGGTAGTATAAATGTCCACCGCTTCTAGAGGGAGATGTCGAAGCACAATGTTCGGTATTTCATCGGTTCCCACTGATTTCTTACTTCTAAGTGATTCGAAGATCGTTTGGAGCTCGTCCTTCGAAATGAACGGGGGTAGCACCCTATCGTTGGTGATGACATTATTTGCCATATTCTCGTCACTGAACTGGGTGAAAAACAAGCTCTCGAATCGCCAATTCATAATTTCATTTCGAAGGTAGAAATTGTGCACAAGGACTCGATTTTCCAGGTCGTGGTTCGGGCCAATGATGTCATTCGCCTTGTATACTTCCTGGAAAGTCGCTCCTATAGCCTCTACCTGCTCCTGCGGATCCTCGATCACAAAGAAGTTGTCATCATCAACAGTCTCATTTGGATCGATGCCTGCTGTTATAAGTATGTTCTCGTTGTCAGTCGTTCGGGCGATTTTAAGACACGAAAGGTCGTTGTGATCTTTCCTCCTAAATATTTTATTTATTTGCGGAAACATATTCGGGTTGCTGGTGTTTACAGCCCGAATTTTGTTGGTCCAATACAAACTTACAGATGCTCTGTAATTTTCTTTTATTAGTACTTGGAGATTTTTGATCGACGACTTTAGCGTCATAATCTCCGGGTTACGTCTGTCAGTAAACTGTCTGTACAAGGTTTTTAGCCTTGACAGCAGTCTACTTTTATGTCGGTGCAGTGCGTCAATGGTTGCGTTGCGGAATAAGTCTTCGTTGTCAGTGTATTGATACCGAGGTATCGTTTTGTCCATTGTTCGTTTAATTGTCTCGTCCATTAGTTTTAGATACCTGTCAATCTCCTCGTTTGACAGATTTCTATTGGACGGTGGGTAGAGCGAATTCGAGGAGATTTCTCTCGTCAGTGTTCTGGAGAAGTGTGTCCAACGCACCCTACTATAGTTGTAGGCATGCCTTTGAACAAACTCGTCCAATTCCGCAGCTTCATTCGGAACGGTTATTTCGGTACTAAGTCCGCAATGGTCACTGTCATACACAAAAGTGCGTAGACAGTTTATGGTTTGTTGGTTTGTGCATGTCAGGTGTATTCGTGTGTCGAACAGCAGGAGATCCAAATAGGACCCGTGTCTAGGAAACGACGGACTATCCGTCGCCTTAAGGCCGAGTCGATACATAACACTGTGTTGACCCCACCAATTGAATAGTAGGTTCCCTCTAGTATTTGGTGTATTATTTCCCCAATCACTATGTTTGGCGTTGAAATCTCCGCCGATAATAAAGTAGTTCTCCTCCAATTCCAGTCTTAGGATTCGAAAAAGTGTCTCGAGCTCTGAGATGAATAAAGTGGATTGAGTAGCCTTAGGTGCATAAACAGACACCATGTATAACCGCTTTCCACTACGGAGAGGGATATACACGATGCATGCCTCCAGCACCTGGAACCTACGCACTACACGACTGTATACTCTTTTAAAACGAATACCTTTTCGTACGAAAATCGCAACGCCTCCTCCCTGAATGGAGTTGGGTCGGTTTCTCCGTACTATTTTAAATCTTTTGTGCCTCATTTTGTGTCTCTTTGTAAGCTTGGTTTCGCTAACCAAGAGCACATCAGGGGCTTGGTCTTTAAGCAACTTAAATAGTGCGGCTCGTCGTTCGAACCTAATCAGTGAATTGACATTCACTGCAAGGACCTTCAGGGTTTGCTCCGCCATGTGCGTACCCATTACGACTGGAGGTGCGTTAGGTCCGGCAGCAGCGCGTATATTTGATCTACCCGCTTAGCCTGTTCCTGTATTTGACGCTGCAGCTGAGCCATCTGCCCCTGAATAGAGAGCAAGATAGCCAGCATGTCAGGTACAGGTTCCGGTGCTCTAGGCGCTGGGGCCTGAGAAGCTACCTTTGGTTGCTGTACCGTATTTCCCCTACCTGCCGCCATTTGGGCGTAGGTAACGTGGGGAGTAACGGCTGGTGTTTGTGTCTGCACGAGTGGACGTTTAATTTCCACTTTCTGCTGCCGAGCCAGATATACTCTTTTGATGTATTGGAATTTGGGACAACCCCGATAATTTGCGGTGTGTCCCGTGTTCCTACATAACGCGCAAGAGAGTTAGCTTTTTTCTGACGCTCCGTCCTTGCCTAGAGCGCATTCCTCGGACTTGTGGTTCTTTCCGCACTTCACGCATCGAGGCTGCATTTCGCAGTTCGACGCGGCGTGCCCGAACCTTTGGCAGCGAACACATTGCAAAATGTTTTCGCTCCTCTTTAATTTTTCCCAGTGTACAACCTGGTAGTCTAGGACTTTGATGCTCCTTAGACCATCCAGTTTGCTGTTGGGACTTAGCTGAACCAGGAAAATCGGCAGTTGCCGCTTCTCCCTTTTGGCTCTAGCCGTGACGAATGGCTTAACCCCTACGAATGTGAGCTCTTCGCACTCCTTCTCTTTCAGCAGTGCAAGGAGCTCCTCCGGATCAGTCGACGGTTCAATCCCCCTCAGCAGCATTGTTTGCAGCTTGTCCCCCTTCGGGGTGTAGGAGAAGAACTCTGTCGTCGATTCCTTCAGTAAGTTTTTTGTTTTAGTATAGCGCTCCACTGTGTTACAGTGGATCGCATGCCTATCTAAACTAAGTCTTTTAATGTAAAAATTATTACCTATGGCCGACTTACATAGTTCAATTGTTTCTTTTAACTCTTTAGTTGATTTTTGTTGTTGTTGCTTCTGCTGTTGTTGTTGTTGTTGCTGCTGCTGCGTTTTTTGTTGCTGTTGTTGTTTTTGCTGTTTATGCTTTCGTAGTGGTTGTGCATATTTTATTGTTTGTTCTTGTGTCGGTGTCTGTAGTTTTTGTTGTTTTGACGGCTGTTGTTGCTCCGCGCATACTTTTTGTTGTTGCTGAGAGATCTGGAGTTCTTGCTGCTGCTCCTTCTCTCTTCGCGCAACTTGTTTTGCTTTAATAGCCAGTATCTGTAGTTGCAGTTCATTGATATGGCTGCTTAGAGCTTTCACTTCCTCTTCTTCGTCCTCGGACTCAGAAGCCGCCAGCGCTGCGAAGTTATTGCCGCCCATATAGTGACCTTCCCCACCGTCAGACACGTATGGGAATTCGTCGTTTGCTGGGTTTATTGCTGCTCTTGTTGTTCTTCTTGTCGCCGCTTCCCTCGTTCCACCGGGCAGCTTTTCGGTGGAAACTGTGAGGGAAGGGCGCTTGACGAGGTTTGGAGTAGGCCGCAGCTTCCTCCTCTTTTTTGTTTTGTCTGGATTCCCAGATGCATTATGGCCTGATGATGTAGCCGCTTGATCATCCGATGACATGGTTAATACTGCTGCTGGTTCCGCTATTGGAATAGCGGACCGCTCCCTTCCACTCATCGTTCGATTTCACAATATTATTGTTTGTTTTATTTTCTTAGCTTTTTTTTAAAAAAATAAAAAGTCTCTCCTATACCGGGGATCGAACCTACACCCCTTGGTTTCTCGGCCGACACCACTACTGTTGCGCCATCGAAGCACTTGGCAAAAATGTTTTCAATTCTGCTTTTATTATACTGTTATACTTTTTTCACTTGAAGAAACCGAAACACGTCTGTCCCTATTCGATGTCTATGAACGACTCGACTACCACTGGGCTAATTGGAGCCCTATGTCAAACTCGTCCAATGTCTTTTTTGTAGAATTCACTCACTCAAACAAAACCGAAACACGTCTATCCTCTGTCGAGGTCACGGCCACCCGTGGATTTATTTCTGTATTGATGTACTTCCATTGCTCCTTTTTGGTTTCTTCGTTTATGAACGAGATACGGTTGGAGACAAAGGCTTGTAATGGTGATTGGGTGTTTATCGAAGCTAAGAGGACTTGAGAGTCAGTCCTGAATGTTGTTTTGTGGATTTCGAGTTGTACACCCATTTTAACCAGGTTGGCTAGTTGTACCGATAATTTTGCAGCATGAAGTTCACTTGTTTTATTGGTGCAACTCTATATTTTGAACAGACCAGTTGCACTTTAATTTCTCCATTCTGGTTTGAGTTGTGAGGCATCCGAAAAACAATGAAGCTGGATATCAGTTGTGGATTGCAGTAATACATGCCTAGGTATTTTCAGGCTGTATAGATGTTGGAGTTCTGTCCTGAAGTGCAGCCATTTGGTGTCTATTTCCATTGGAACTGCAGCATCCCAATCCAGTTTAGATCGCCACAATTCTTGTAAAAAAATTTTTGCTAGAATGATTACCGGACTCAAAAATCCTAAGGGGTCGAAGATGTGAGTGATATCCACAAGAATTGTCCGTTTAGTGACATTTATGGCACCTCTTCATTTAGTTTTGATAATGAATTGATCTGATGTTGGAAGCCAGGTTGGTCCAAGTGTCTTAACTGATGTTTCGGATTGATCGGATAGTGTCGTTTCCACTTCACAGTCTTCTTTAGCTATTCCTTTTAGTAGTGCTGGTGTGTTTGCGCACCATTTTCGCAACGAGAATTGCTGCTGTTTTGACTCTTCATTTGGCATGCTTCTTGTAAGTCGTCGCTTCCAGTTAAAACGTCATCCATGTATATATCGCGTCTGATAATGGTAGCTCCTAATGAATATTAACTCGTTGCAGTTAGAGCCAAATCTTGAAGACACTTGATTGCTAAGTATGGTGCCGATTTTGTACCATAAGTTACTGTGTTTAAATGATATACCTTAATATGTGGGCTGCGGGACTCCCTCCAAAGGATGAGCTGGAAATTCTTGCTGTCATTGTCAACAAGTATTTGGCAATACATCTTAGAAATATCGGCGTAAATACTTAAGCAGGAATTCTGAAACGTAATAGAACTGAAAACAAATCGTTTTGCAATGACGGTCCCGCATGTAATATAACGTTTACCGATATATTCGTAGACGTTCTTGCAGATCCATCGAAAACCACCCGTAGTTTGGTTGAACTGCTTTCTGGTCGCAAAACGCAGTGGTGTGGCAAAAAATAATGCGGTCCGCATTATTTGTCATATGGTTGAGGTGAATATACGAGTATTCTTTCATGAACTGAATATATTGCTGCGCTAATTCTAGGTTTCTGTATAGTTTCCTTTCCAAGCTAAGAAATCGTTTAGTAGGAATTTCTTTCGATCCTAGTTTTAGTACCAAGTTATGTTAAAATAAAAATAAATTAGACTGTAAGATATGTACGTCGAAAGACATAGTTTAAGTGTTAGGTTTAGCTTAGAGTGCCCGCATGGGGCCAGTAAGTTAGAATAAAATTATTTGTAATGTAAGCTAATTTTTAAGCATTTTTTTTTTGTCTAGCAATAAAAATGCATAAAAACTGAAAGAAAACTGAACTGAATCTCCTCTAACGTACTTGTTTTGAAGTGTAACCTTTCCTATTACGACCCATCCAAGTAAAGTGTTTTGAAGTGCTGGCAAATTTTGCTGAATTCTGATTTGTCCAATCGAAATAAGCTCGGGAAATAACTCTGCTCCAATTAGTAGGTCAATTTCCTGAGGTTGGTTGAATGCGTTGTCTGCAAGCTGGATATTCTTTGGTGAATTCCATCTGCTCGTATTAATAAATTGACTGGGTTGATGTGACGTTATTGTATACAGAAAGTATACTTCCAGATCCGTGCTAAACCCAGTAATTCGGGATTGAAGGCAAGATGGTTGTCTCCTACACCGGAAATCTCCAGTAGTTCTTCCTTTGATCGTAGCTTCAATTTGTTGGCTAATTTACTGGTTATGAAGCTCATCTGAGAGCCTGAGTCTAGCAGTGCCCTAGCCTTAATTGGGCTATTGGTTTTATTAAGCACGTTGACCATAGCTGTTCCTAAAAGCACATAGTTAGTACCAGCATTGTCTCCGTTGATTGCTGACAGACTAGTTTTGATCTGTGAAGTCTGAGTTTCGGGCTTCGGTTTGAACTCAGCTATGTGAAGCAAGGTTTGATGAACTTTGTTGCATTTGATGCAATGCCCTGCCTTACAATTTGAAACCGTATCCCCAAATCGTAAGCAGTTTAAACTGCAGTTTTTTTTAATGCTTTAACCTTTTTAAGCCTCTCCGTGACTGAAAGCTGCAGAAAGGCTGGACATTTGTAAATGGGATGGTTCGGTTGCTCGCAGAGAAAACACTTTCCATTTTTAGTAGGCAGAGTGACTCTGCTTACTCGTTTAGATTCACCCTTTTCTTTTGTTCCCAGTGCCTCCAACATTTGAAAACGATTCTCTAAGAATGCAAGTAACCCTGTTACTATCTGAAGCTCACGTGGGTTGTCCAGCGATTGCTCATAAAGTCTATGAATTTCCTTGTCGATCTTCGGAAGAATCAGATGAATTAGTAATGGGTCCCAATCCTCGACAGGAGTGCCCAGGTTGCTGATTCCGAAGAGGCACCCCTTTGAAGTGTCGTGTAGTCGTTTGATTGCCGTAGCCGAGTCTCCTATTATGACTGGTGGTCCTAACAGCTTATTGAGAAATGCTGCAAGTAATAATCGATTATTATTGTAGCGATGTTCGAGGGTTGACCAGGCCGAATGGTAGTTGTCTTCTGTTGTGACAACAACAATTTAAAGACTCAAGTTGCAACCGCACAATGCGTAAAGTGTCGAATAGACAAAAAGTACGTTTACCTGTAGCGCTCGAGTGTCAATTGTATATTGGTTCTTTTTTGTTAAATAAGCAAATTTTCTGTACAAATTTCTTTTTGCTAAAGTAAGCAAAATTTCTGTATAAATTGAAGCTATTCAATAAATAAAATCGCTTTTTGTTATTAAGAGTCAACGAAGTAGTTTCACTTAAAAGATTTTCCCCCACCAGCGGTAAGGAATCTCTTGAATTGAAATTTACGGAGAAAACATTGGTCCTTCGAGCGAAAAACATAAAACAAATACTACATAAGGCGTTACCAGGGCAACTAACACTGGTTAGAGAAAACAGAAAAATTATTAACATTATCTCACGAATTTCAAGCGTATACCAGGGCTTAAAACACTAGTATAACATAATTAAACAGAACATTAATTAAATAAAAAATAACAGCGATGGATTCCAAAATATATGAAACCGAAGTCTTCATCATTATTGCAGAACAGAAGAAGTTAGCAGAGGAGCTAGAGAAAATAAAAATAAACGTTGGAAAAGACAGCGCATCCCTAAAAACTCAGAAGTACAAAGACGAACGAATCAAAAAAATTGACGAAATTTGGGAAAAATTTTCTTTTAATCATGAAAAAGTAAAGAATGTAATTGCACACGACACTCCGTATATGGGAAGAAATACGTTTGAACGAGTCAAGGAAATGTATGAAATACTAAAAACCAACTTGGTGGCCATAATTCCTCCAGTCACTAAGCCAGCACAGTTATCTAGTACATCAAGTTCAACGGAAAACTCAGCAACCCAAAATCATATACTAAGAAAACTACAACTAAAAATTGAAGCAGTGATATCAAATATTGAAGAATTTGAAGAAACTTTAGAGCAGTATTCCAAAGAAATTAATGACTACCAGCAGAAAATGCTGCTAGAGCAAGATCTCAATTCGAAGTATGTCACTAACAATGACTATAAAGGTGTGAAACAAGATATAAATCGATTTCTTCATCAAATGGCGACCAGGCTAGGTGAAATTAACAAACAAAACCGAGGAGAAGAAACAAGGCAAACCGAGTCTAGACTACCTCCAATAAAAATTCCTACGTTTAAAGGAAATTACTTGAAGTGGCAATCATTCTACGAACTGTTTGTTGCAATAATTCATAACAAAAGTAGTCTAAGTACTACAGAAAAAATGGAATATTTAAGGACTCACTTAGAAGGCGAACCTCTTCATTTAATTCAGCAATTTACCTTTTCGAGTGAGAACTACGAGAGTGATTGGGAAACGCTCAAGTCTCGATATAATAACGAACGAAAAATTGTGTCAATTCACATCGACAAAATGCTCAGTTCCGGGATGCTATCAAGGAGGGCTTAGTTGCTCTAAACAATATGGGCTTCAATACCACGTCATGGGGCCCAATGATTGTACACCTGATAACAAAATCAATTGATCTAGAATCCAGAAATTTGTTCGAGCAAAGCCTCACAGAACCCAATAAAATGCCCGATTTAAAAACGTTTTTGGAGTTCATGGAAAGACGTTACCAAGCCTTAGAAGTTCTGAATCCAGCAAAAAAGCAACAAAAATGTGGGGATGAAGCAAAGCACGCGATACGTAATTTCCACGTCGGATCCAAGGCAGTAACACAATGCCGCATATGCAAGGGCGATCACATAATATACAAATGCCCAACATTCAACAATTTAACGCCAAGTGAAAGATGTAAACAAATCAAACAGGCGGAACTTTGTTATAACTGCTTGCAACATGCTAAGCAAACTCAATGTCCAAGCAAACGTACATGCAAACAGTGCAACAAGAAGCATCATACAATGTTGCACATGGAAATGCAACAAAAATAGGTGAACCATAGTTACCTAGATCAAAATGTTGCAACAGCAATTGTCTATGCAAGCAGCAGTGATGGCCACAGTGTCAAGATACGAGCACTTATTGACCCAGGTGCTCAAGCAACGTTAATAACGGAATCAGTTGTGCAATTATTAAAGCTAAAGAAACAAGAAGTGAACATTGAAGTGAGTGGCTTAGGCGCTATGAAAACCGGCACGTCCAAACACAAAGTCGAGTTCACAATAACTTCATGGTTTCCATCAAAGCTCAACCTCCAGGTTGAAGCCCTTGTTCTGCCTAAACTAACAAGCCAACTTCCATCAAACCAAGTAAAACGCGTGAGCTTTGGAGACCTTAAAGGTATAGAGCTGGCAGATCCAACCTACGATATTCCTGGAGCTATAGACTTAATTATCGGAGCCGATATATTTGGAGATGTTATTCTCGATGGTATAAGAAGGGATGACGCAACTTCCCTAATAGCCCAAAACTCACGGTTAGGATGGCTTATATCAGGACGAGCAAAATCTGAAGTTTCTTGGAGTAAAGGAATCATTGGACTGGTAACCCAAAAATCAGTTGATAAACAACTAGAACAATTTTGGGAGTTGGAGGAAGTTTCACAACCAAGAAAACAAACACAAATGGAGATAGACTGTGAAGCGTTCTATAAAGAAACACCTACCGGAAAAACAATGGGAGATATGTAGTAAAAATCCCTTTTAATAAAGAAAAAACTAATACCAGCAAATTAGGAGAATCAAAAAACAGAGCATTTGCACGATTTTGTCAACTTGAAGCTCAGTTCGATAGAAATCCACAACTCAAGCAAGAATACACTGATGAGGTGAACGAATTCTTAAGGCTCGGTCACATGATCGAAGTGGAATCAAACAATCCGCAGGAGAAAAAACCATACTACATGCCTCATCATGCTGTCATAAAACCGGACAGCTTAACCACAAAATTACGAGTCGTCTTCGATGCATCAGCTAAAACATCAACCGATGTAAGCCTAAACGATTTAATGCTAGTAGGCCCAAGGCTACAAGATGATATAGCTACTATATTAATGCGATGGAGGAAACACAAATATATCTTTAGTGCAGACATAGAGAAAATGTACCGCCAAATTGAGTTACATAAGAATCATCAAGATTATCAGCGGATATTATGGCGAAGTGCCAAAAACCAAACCATCAAGGAGTATAAACTTACCACAGTTACTTATGGTACAGCGTCAGCACCATATTTGGCAATCAAAGCGCTACAACAACTAGCTGAAGACGAAAAACTGCAGTTTCCAGTCGCCTCGGAAATAGCGAAAAATGATTTTTACGTTGATGACGTAATTTCCGGACAAGACACAATCACAAAATGCAAAGAAGCACAAAGACAACTCATTGATATGTTAGAGAAGGCTGGGTTTCACCTGCGAAAATGGGCTGCAAATGACAAAAGACTGCTTAAGGATATTCCAATCGAATCAAGAAATGTAAACAAAGTCGATTTTGCCGTTGATGACACCATCAAAACATTAGGTATCCATTGGAACCCAATGAGTGACACATTCCAGTTTAAGACCCACTTAGACGCGATCACTTTAAAGCAGATGTCACAGACAAAACGTCAAACTTTATCCGTAATAGCTAAGCTGTACGACCCTCTTGGCTGGTTAGCCCCAGTAACGGAAAAAGCAAAAATTCTGATGCAGCAAATCTGGAAGTCGGAAATCGATTGGGATGAAACTCTTCCAGTGGAGTTACAAAAACAATGGAACAAGTTAAAGAAGAATATCACTGAAGTCGAAAAAATTAGAATTCCAAGATGGATAGAGTCGGACAATTGCAAGAAAATCGAGCTTCATGGTTTCTGTGATGCCTCAGAAGCAGCATATGCAGCGGTAATTTACTCCAGAGTTTCCTTGTCCAATGGTCACTTTGCTACCAGACTTATAAGCGCAAAAACAAAGGTTGCGCCGATACGCATGAAACTTCAACTTCCCAAATTGGAGTTATGCGGAGCTCATTTACTGTCAAAATTAATGACAGACACATTACGGACATATGGCACACAAGTGGGTAATGTATACGCCTGGACTGATTCCACAATAACCTTAGCTTGGATTCAGAAATGTCCATCGACCTGGAAGACGTTTGTTGCCAACAGGGTATCAGAGATACAACATGCAATCAAACCCGAACTATGGAAACATGTGCAATCATCACAAAATCCAGCTGACTGTGCTTCTAGAGGTTGCTTACCTGAATTTATGGTGAACAATCAACTATAGTGGAAGGGTCCAAAATGGCTAGAAGGAAATTCTGATAATTGGCCATCACAAAACCAATATGCATCGGTCGACGTTCCCGAAACAAGAAAGGTTATGACAGTAAGGATACAAATCACTGATGATATAACTGAAAGATATTCTTGTTACAACAAGTTAATAAGAGTAGCGGCATATTGCAGAAGATTTATTGCCAGTTGCAAAGATCACAAGCCAAAGCAAACTAGAGTGCAGCAGTATAAAAAAGTAAAGGACTCTCAAACTAGAATTAAATGCGCTATTAAGGAAATAACCACTTTGTCAGCTAAGGAACTCAAAGATGCTCGCAACGCGATCATACGAGCTATACAACAAAGAGTTTTTCCCGAAGAGCTAAGGTGCATTAAGACAAGAAAGCAGTTGGATAAACGAAGTAAAATACTATCATTGAGCCCCCAATTAAATGATGACGACATTTTGGTAGTTGGTGGTCGTTTGCAAAATTCAGAATTATCGAATTCACAAAAACACCCATATATTTTACCGCATGGTGAAAATCTTACAAAATTGCTCATTGAAGACGCACATGCAAGCACACTACACGGTGGTGTTCGACTTACACTTGCAAAACTGAGACAACAGTATTGGATAACACAAGCAAAAAGAGCAATCCGAGAAGTTATACACAAGTGCATAAGATGTTATCGTTTCATTGCACAACCAAACTCTCAACAAATGGGTGTGTTACCAGCTGCTAGAGTAACCCCAGCAAGACCTTTCACGCACACAGGAATTGACTATGCAGGACTCATTCAAATACTTATCAACAAAGAAAGAGGCAACCGATCAACAAAAGGCTACATTGCCATTTTCGTTTGCTTTACAACTAAAACAGTACACATTGAGCTGGTTAGTGATCTTACTTCAGCAGCATTTTTAGCAGCAGTAAGACGATTTACTTCGAGGAGGGGAATATGTTCGCATTTTTACAGTGACAATGGCACAACGTTTGTTGGAGCCAGTAAAGAAATTCAACAGCAACTACGAGCTTCAATCAAACAATCTGAAAGGGATACATCGGTCATACTCGCAATGTATGGAACCCAATGGCACTTTATACCACCAGCGTCACCTCACTTTGGTGGATTGTGGGAAGCAAGTGTAAAATCAACCAAATACACCTTAAGCGAGTGATTGGAGACAGAACATTGACATTTGAACAATTGACAACTGTGCTAACTCAAATAGAAGCGTGCCTTAACTCCCGACCATTAACGGCAATCGAAAACGATATAAGTGATCTGACCGTTCTTACTCCTGGCCACTTTCTCATAGGAAGCGCTATTAATGCAACACCCGAACCAATTATCGATGAGACTAAAACATACCGCTCCCGTTGGCAGCTGCTACAAAAAATTACCCAAGACTTCTGGAAAACTTGGTCTTCTGAATATTTGTCTCAGCTTCAACAGCGAACGAAATGGAAACAGAAGGAAGAGAACTTCAAGGTTGGTGACATTGTTCTCATCAAAGGAAGATCGATTACCACCAACAACCTGGGTAATGGGTAGAATTTCTGAAGTTCACCCTGGTAAGGATAATGAGGTTCGAGCGGCAACAGTGTTTAGCAGCAATAAACACATCAAACGGCCAAAAAAATTGGGTCGTTTACCTATCGAGTCAGGACAACCTGATTCAACAATCAAACATATTCGAGAAAGCAAAGGAAAACCACAAGTGTTAACAACTATTAAAAACTCATCGAATAAGAAACCTAGCTCACTGTTTTGGATTTTTATACTGTTAGGAATCATGAACTCAGTCAAAGCTACTCCAACTGATCAACAACATAAGGTCGAATTCACTCCATTTGAAAACCAGCCAGGAATATACTTTGAGGATGTAGGACGAGCGAGTCTTATTTCGAGCTCTTGGAAAACCATCGTATTTTTCAACATGACATCATATTGGTTGGAGTTCGAAACCTATAAGGAAAGTGTTAATCAAATGGAAACAATGTGCTCATCGACAGACATAGCTGAAGTCAAGTCAATAATGTGCGAAGGGATACTAAGCCAATTTAAGCGCCAGATTCAGCAAATTGAACTAAACAACGATATTTTATTGCATGCGAATGATGACTCTATGCGAAGACAACGGCGCTCTCCATTTGACTTTGTAGGAACGATTACGAACGAATTATTTGGAATACTTGATCAACGGTTCGCCAAACAGTATGAAGAAACAATTGAAGCTATTCAAGGAAACGAAAACCATGTGCTGCAACTCATGAAAAACCAAACAACCATAATTGACTCTACCATAAATATATTCAAAAGGGAACAGTTGGACACAAGACAACAGATTCAATCGCTGAATGAAGTGGTAGCCAAAATTAAGGATAATGTAGACAAATACAACAATTTGAAGCTATTTTCGTCAACTGCTATCAACACTATTCTGATAATGTTTAACTATCAGTCAACACAGAATATTTTACTAGACATTATTTTGTCAACACAAACGGGAAAGGTACATCCACTAATTCTGACAGTTCAACAGTTTAAAAATGAATTGACAAGGATACACGAAAACATACCGCGTTCATTAATGATACCAGGAGAGAGGCAGCATGAATCCATCCTTCAACTTTACAAAAGCTTGAGTTCAAGAGGAAGGTTGACTGGCAGAAATATAATAATAGAAATAACACTCCCACTTCTTTTTAATGAGGAATTTAAGATATATAAAGTGTTACCAGTTCCTACTTTCCATAGTGGGAATTTCACTTGCATTGTGGCAACTTCAGACTACTTGCTTGTGAATCTAAAGGGAAACCATTTTTACCCTCTTGATAGATCTGAATTCTCCCTTTGCAAGGAGAGATACCTCGATAATTACTGGTGTAGACTTCAACACCCAATATATACATCAGGAGCTTCGGTCAGCTCTTGTGAAATGAGCCTAATTCACCACAACACTGAGCTTTTGGACTCATGCCTGACGAACAACATTCCGATTAAAACATATTGGATTGAAATGCATCATCCGAATTCTTGGATATATAGTGTTCCGGGTACAACTACAATCAACATTGACTGTGACTTCAATCCGTCACACACTACCTTAAAGGGTAGTGGGATATTGAAATTGCCGGCAGATTGCATGATCCATGATCAAACGATGACAATCATTGGAGACAAACAATGATCAAAAAAATAACATCTTCTTTTCTACCATCTTTCAATCTTTCTAAAAAGTTAACTACGTTTAACTATAAAAGAGAGCAAAGTCCCATTGTATTGAAAACCGATATGTCGTTAGAGATCTCAAAATTAGAACATTAGATCGAGCTACAACGAAGTCAAGAACATATTCTGAAGGAAATAAAAACCCATAGGGTACATCAATATTCTCTTCTGGGGTCAACGGTATTTCTGGTAGTAGCTGTTACAATTGGCGTCATTTTACTGAGAAGGAAGACAAATCAATCAATAATCATTCAATCCCATTGTATTGAAAACCGATATGTCGTTAGAGATCTCAAAATTAGAACATTCGATCGAGCTACAACGAAGTCAAGAACATATTCTGAAGGAAATAAAAACCCATAGGGTACATCAATATTCTCTTCTGGGGTCAACGGTATTTCTGGTAGTAGCTGTTACAATTGGCGTCATTTTACTGAGAAGGAAGACAAATCAATCAATAATCATTCAACATTCTAAAGATGAGAAGCGGATTGAAGGTGGAGGAACTTTTTCAGATACCGATTTTTGTGTTTCGTCAGTTTGAGAGAGGCCCCAGCATGTTGTGACAACAACAATTTAATGACTCAAGTTGCAACCGCACAATACGTAAAGTGTCGAATAGACAAAAAGTACGTTTACCTGTCGCGCTCGAGTGTCAATTGTATATTGATTCTTTTTTGTTAAATAAGCAAATTTTCTGTACAAATTTCTTTTTGTTAAAGTAAGCAAAATTTCTGTATAAATTGAAGCTATTCAATAAATAAAATCGCTTTTTGTTATTAAGAGTCAACGAAGTAGTTTCACTTAAAAGATACACCAGCGGTAAGGAATCTCTTGAATTGAAATTTACGGAGAAAACATCTTCTGATACCTGAAGGTGTTGAATTAGCTTGGCCGCTTCAGACAAATTAGGCTTCAGATCTGCGTTACTCATCGGTTGTTGATGTATAAACTGGAGATAGATATAGTGAAAACTTCTTCCATTGGAGATAGTTCCCGCTAAATACGGGCAGGGTTAATTCCGGTAATTTCAGGTTGTTGAACCGCTTGGCCTCTGAAGTCGCTGCTGGTGACGTTTTGCCCAACTGCTGATCCAAGTGTTCCTTCAGTTCGATAAGCGAACAGATTACAATAGATTACAATCGAGTAATCTAAGGTCTCTTCTTCTGCCACGATTTGGAGAAGTAAACCAGAGATAATTGACCATTGCTGCGTAAGACTCGCTAGTTTTTGTTTGTAGTATGCAGCTGAACGGTCTTCCATGTTGCCACCGGTGGAGGCAAGTAAATGCTCCATTGCGCTGACTGAGGCCTTTTGCTGCCTTGTCGGCTTCTGAATGATGTTCCCGCTTTCGATCTTAGTATTGGTGTAAGTTGCTCTCTGGCCGCTCTGTCCGTTATGCTTGTAACTTGATGTCCCCATTTTCGAATTCACTCCATTCGAAGTCAAGCAGCTCCAGCCGGGACTCCAAGTATAATTTAGTCCGTCTGCCTGGTCCGTCCTTCTTAAAGTTGGAGAATAACTTTGTTATTTTCTCGGCTGTGGCTGCCTCTTCTTTGATGAGGGTTTCCATTGTTTTTTTTCTTCAGCGGGATCACGTCGTCTGTTGGTACCAGTGTTTGACGTCCTGGTAAAGCGTGTGCCAATAATTGTAGCTTGCAAGTGATTTGCCCCTTACCGCTGGTGGGGGGAAGCAATATCACGTCGTCTGTTAGTACCAGTGTTTGACGCCCTAGTAAGACGTGTGCCAATAATTGCAGCTTGCAAGTGATTAGCCCCTTACCGCTGGTGGCACGGCCACGTCGGGGTCGCCAAAAATGAGCAGATCTCTTTTGATCTGAATGAAATACTTTGCCTGATTTGTGACAAGTGACTTTATTTTCAAAAATGCATTAGCTTAAATACTATTTTACAATTGAAGTAAAAATAAATAACAAATAGTAAATCGTGGGAATGTGGGAAATAAAAAAGTGTATGCTCGTAGCCAGAAGAAATGCGATGCTACATCTGGATTTCAGCAGGTGTCAAGTGAAGTCAGTACACGTCTACGTGACGAATGTTGGATATTTGAGTGGACATACTCGTAAGTTGGAAAATTTAAGTGAGACTTACAAAAATATTACTTATTGATAAAACTAAGGTTTAAACACAATGAATAAAAAGTGCGGCTAATGCTGCAAAACAAAAAATGATGTGTGATGACAGAATAATTAATTTTTAAAATATCATGAAATTACTGTGTTATCCAAAACTTGAGAGTAGAAAAACTATCTGCGAAGAAAGCAAGATTTCAACTAGCCGAAATGGGTGCAACCGATGGTTAAACCCAAGAACTTCCTGATAAAGAGAACTGTAATATTCTCCAATCGGTTTTGATATTTCACATCCTACTAGAATTTAGGACATTTTAATCTGAAAATGGTAAAAAGGCAGGTTGACCGTGAGCGGTTAAGCTCGAAAGGTTTTGTTAAAGCCAAGAGAAAGAGGGGAAATGACGCAACAACCTCAATAGCTGGTATGCTTTTGAAGAAATAATCCTGTGTTCCAGTTATAAATTCTTTTTGTAAATGAAATAAAAAAATTTACTTTTGAGACAAGTTTCTCGCTTTATTGCCAGTTTATCATTTAGTTCTATTTATAAGTTCTTAGGTGGGAAAATGTACAACAAATTCGTGGGAATGGGTTATGGAATTTATAATTACTAAACAAATATGTTGCAGTCGGATATTCGATCCGTATCCGCTGCAGTTCACAGCTTGCTAGCTATGTTTATGTTTCAGCTTTGCCGGCGCGTATGCTGACCAATGCTTGTTTGATGTGATAACTTTCCTGGTGGAACCACAAGGATCTGATGTACTACGAACAGGTTAAACAATAAAACGGTAAACGCTGATCTTTATTGTAGTCAGGTTGATTTTTTGAACAAATAAATTTAGCGCAAACGCCCTTTTTGGCCAACGGAAAGGACGACAACAACCAGCCATCATATACTTCTGATATGTATTGCGCTATCGGATTACCACCTATTTTGATGTCGCCTCCAAAAACAAGAACTTACCATATTTATAACTGAATGGATAAGCTTCCAATGAAGTTGAATAAATTTCTGACTTATTTTTGAAGAAGTTAAAAAATAGGAAAAAAGATATATAGTCCTCTTAAAAAAAGAAGAAACTACTAATTTTGAGAGCGTTTCATTATGTTTTTATCCCGCTATTACTCAAAGAGGAGTACGGATATGCCCCCTATCACGCAATTTCTTATTTTTGTCTCACCAAGTCGATCAGCCATCAAAGTTTTACCGATTAGATCTGAAATTAGTACTGCATTGACGTTTCTAAAATGATTGATATTCCTTGAATAATTCAGATAACTGTCCCGACTTCTTTCACATTTCATAGCACAAAATGTGTGCAAAATAAAATGCACCACACAAAGAGGAAGCATCAAAAACATAAAGCTGGTTCCTCACCTGAATTCTAGTGTAAAAGAAAAGAAGAAAACCCTAAGAATTCGCAGAAAAAGCAACCTCTTCTGTTTCCGATTAAGGTCGATGACATTGGCGTCGACATTTAAAGTTATTCATATACTCTTTATAAAAATATGTGGGAAATCAATGTCGATGAATATGACAGTTACCATGTAGTGTCCCAAAGATAAAATACCGAGAAGATGCACTTGAATACAGCCAAAAGGAATGGCATACGTCATTACGTTTTCCAGCTAGAGCACTCCACTCATCGTGCACAAAGGAAGACATTATGTACGATTTTCTAGCGGAATGTCTTACGATTCATAAAGGCCGTAAGGAAGAGCGTAAAGAAAATTAACGACCAAATCTCTAAAGCGGAAGGGTGTCACTACTTAGCGTTAGTTAAGGAACGTATTCCTTATCTCAGTAAACAAAACGCATCAGAACAACATTGTTATGGAGCGAACAAAACGTATCAAAACACCATTATCATGCAGCAACCAAAACGCATCTAAACAACATTATCATGCAGCAAACAAAACGCGAATGAACTCGGTAATATCATTAAGTGGACGTACGAGGGGCGTTCAATATATTCTCGGTATCGATATGAAGGAAAATGCGACTTCATTTTAATTTGTTTTTATTTTTCAATATAATCTCCCCTAACATCAATGCATTTGTTACATCATGAGATAAGCTTTTTTAAACCCTCAAAAAAATAAATTTCCTCTTTCTCTGCAAAATACCCATTTATCGCCGTCTTGAGTTCTTCATCATCCGAAAATCTTTTTCCACGAAGACATTTTTCCAAATTCGGAAACAGGAAATAATCACTAGGGGCAAGGTCTGGACTATAGGGTGGGTGTTGGATTTCTTCGAAACCACAATCTCGCGCAGCAGCTTTGGAAACTCGCGCCGTGTGAACAGGAGCGTTGTCATGAAGAAGCAACACACCCGCTGCGAGTTTACCCCGTCTTTTCTTTTTAATTTCCTCCCTCAAATTATGCAAAGTGGAAGCGTAGGATGTGGCGTTGATGGTTTCACCTTTTTTTTGTACTCAATGAGCAAGATTCCCTTTGAGTCCCAAAAAACTGTGGCCATGAGCTTCCCGGCTGACGGAGTGACTTTGAACTTCTTCGGGGGGTCTGTTCCTTTTTTATGCCACTGCATGGACTCTTGTTTGCTTTCAGGGTCATAGTGGTGGACCCATGTTTCGTCCCCAGTAACAATTCGATCCATAACACCGTCCGCGTTCTCACTACACATCTCCAAAAGCTCTCTACAGCATGCGATTCTCACTTTTTTCTGAGGCGCTGTGAGCATTCGTGGCACCCACCTTGCACTGACCTTTGAAAGGTTAAGATGGTCATGAAGAATGGTGTGAATGGAACCAATTGAAAGCTTGGTGATCTCTGCCATCATTTTCACCTTTATTCGGGCATCCTCAAGAACAAGTTTTTTGACTTCTTTGATGCTTTCTCCCGTACAAGCAGTAGCCGGGGCGCCGGAGCGGGGGTCGACTTTAATGCTCTCTCTGCCTCTCTTGAACTCACTTGACCACTTTTGTGCAGTTAATAATGAAGGTGCGGAACCCTGGTAAACAGCCATATCTTCATGAATAGTTTTTTGACTTTTTCCTTGCTTAGTGAGAAATTTAATTACAGCGCGATGCTCAATTTTCACCATCATCGTCTCAGTTGCCATTATGATTCTGTTTAACTAGAGATAAAACGCGAATTAATAATCACATTTATATGAAATTTTACATGAATGCACTAAAATAATAGTATTACTTGATAAATAAGTCAATTTACATATACAACCCCAGTTTCACCCCGATAACGAGAATATGTTGAACGCCCCTCGTAAGTGCTCAAAAACTTATTATTTTTTAGTAACAAGTAATATCTGCTTGTTGATTGGGGGCTCAAGCCTGTCTTCAAGCCATTTTTATCCTGCGGTGATGAAAGAGTGATAAAATAAATTTAAATTCCACGGGAAGTAAGACTTCCAGCACTACATGCTTGAAAAAAGTGATTAAACAATTAGCAAATACCAAAGTATAGGTCCTGAAATAGTGGATAATATTTTCAACAAGATTTACAGCAAATTCTGGAACAACGGACAACACCGAGTCCTGCAAAAATTAACAAATCCTGAAACATTGGACAGTTAACTCATCAACATGGTTTTGGTAGCAAAAGAAAATGAACCTGGATTCATTATGAAGCCTGCAGATTTCGAATAAACAAAAGCTTTTGATGATAATAGAGAAATTAATACAACAGAAAAAACCAAAATGGAGTAACAATGGTCCAACTCCATGAAAAATCGCTACATTAATCGGAACTATGCAAAGACAATAAGAAGATTTTACCCAAAGATTATCATTAAAGAAACAACGAAACTTTCCACAAGCAACACCAATTGTCCAATACGAGGACATTCAACTTAATATTCAATATCGAAAAGAAATTGATTTAGAGTTATTCAAATCGTTGCCGAAGTTTGACGGGGATAAAGCACAATATAGATCATGTAGGTCACACGTATGGACTTTAATGGAAACAATGAACCAGCCAGCATCAGAGGTACTATAGCGCCCTAGGAATCGTGAGAACAAAAATCACAGGACCAGCCGCTGATATTCTAACCAACCACAACACTAAGATGAATTTTTATTCAATAATCAACCGGTTAGGATTAGACTTTTCCTGGTCAACGCCCTTTATATGTTTTATTGGATGAAATGGAAAAGATCGTGCAAGGCAGAAAAACACTTGCAGAATTTCATAGCGAGGTACTCAATGTAGCATTATGCAAAGTTGAGATGGCCGCTAACCAAAATAATGTAGCAATGAAAGATTATGCCAACCAAGAGATAGTCAGAACATTCATACTTAGATTTAATTCTAATACACCAGAACATTGTATAGTAACAACCCGAATAACTTAGAATCAGCGTATGCGATATTAGTTTGAGATCCAAGCAACTCCCTTAAGATTTACCAACAATCAAGGATATAACCCTCTCTTCAATCAAAATCAGAATACCTACCCGCTTCCACACCGACAGGACAGACACCAACATCAATACAAAATTACAAAGCAAATGAGAGGATGCAGAGAAATAATTATTATAAACCAAGAAATTTCAACAATCAACTTCAGCAACAACAACCTGTACTAGCCGCGATGGACGTGAACAACTCCAGGCGGTATATTGTTACGGATGTAGACTATGTGACCTGTGAGAATGATTGTAACGGATATACATAGATGTTGCGATACGCGAGAATAATAACCCCATATGCACAGTGCGACACACGATCGAAACCAGACGCCAGTTAGTAGGAAAATGGAACAACAAAATTATGTGGTGTCAACAGTTTACTCGTAACTCTATGTATTTATGAGGGTGAAATCAAACATTGGGATTGTTTGGAGAACGTTAAAATTGTTAAGACGCGTAAACTAGAATAATAATCTTTATTTCAATAAACTTAGTATTAACTTTTAAAATATAAAAGTGGTGTTTTGTTTTGAATAATTGGAGGTAAAGTTTTGCCATGCTCGGGATGTCAAAGCTGATTTTATTTGACAACGGATCAGAATTTTGCAATAAGCTGTTTGAAGAGTTTTGTAAACTTCTAAATATTAGACACATTACTACTAGTGTAGCTTATCCACAAGCTAATGGTAGCGTTGAAAGGGCTCACTCCAGACTCCTGGAGTACCTCAAATCTACAAGTGCGAATTAGATCAATTTAAAGACTGGCATACGCGAATATCTTATGCAGGATTTTGCTACAATGGAACTAAGCATACTACTACGGGATACACTCCATACGAATTGGTATTTGGTCTTGAAGTTAATAGACCTAGTGTCGTAGACCCATATGAAAAATCAGTTTTTGATTATATAGATAAACTTCGAGCTAATCTCTTAGCAAAGTAGGAAAAAGCCAAGTAAACCACAAAAAAATGTAGGGAAAAGTCTAAAGTTAGATATGACAAGAAATTAGGAAGAGCTATAGAATACAAAATTGGTCTTAGAAGGTCTTAGTTAGAAATGAAAGAAAAGGAAAACTAAAAAGTCAATATAAAGGGCCATTTAAAATATTAGAAGTTAACGAGGATAATTTAGTCATACAAATGAATAATAAGAAACAAAAGTTTAACAAAGTTAATGTTAAGCCATATATTTCAGGTCCCTGTTCATCGGGCGGATCGACGCCGAAGCCAAGTTGTGGGCAAAGGATTTACAAAATTATACTGGAATATATTTTAATCACTTAAGAGAAGCGAGAGAGATTAAAAACTACATAGCATTAATTATAGAAATAAATATTAATGGATTAGAACACGCAAGTCAAAATATTAGTAATATGATTAACACTATGAATGTCGTTCGCCTAGAATCAAAAATTGAATGTAAAGAATTTCAACGAACAGCCAAAAGAGAAATTTTAAAGATTGACAATAGTATCAGGATTATTTAAGGAATCATGGGTAATTCGAGAAGACAAAAGCGTGGGCTAGTTAATAGGATAGGTCCAGGATCCAAAGTCCTCTTTGGTACAATGGACAATGAAGATGCAGAATACTACTATAAGGTTATTCAAAATATAAATAATAATGAACAATGAATTAAAAGTGACATAGAGAGTATTAGGAACACTAATGTAACTTTTAGCAAAATCAATGAATTAGTAGATGAAATTAACAAAGTTAACACTGTTGAAAGTAAATTAAATATAACTATTTTGATTGAATCATACTATGAGGAAATATCTAGCAAAATAAACTTTAAAATGTTACAGTTAGAAATAGAGATAGAACAAAATAATAGATAGCCTCTTATTCATACAAGCAGGGATATTACATCCACGAATTATTCAACCTATAGATTTATTAAATGAACTCAGAAATTTGAAGAATGACAAAACACTCTCGATAGAACCAAACATGGAAATTTATGCCGAAATTCTGAAAACACTTAAATTAAAAGCTTTTACTAAAAATCAAAAAACTATCGTTATTATTAATATTCCGACAGTATCTAAAGAAATTTATGAAACAATTACTATACCAAAGTTAGTTAAGAACGGAGTTATATTTTTAGATGTAAGTAATAAATTCATGATTACAAATAAAAATAAAGAAGATTATGCCTTAATGGAAAATTTAGAAGATTGTAATAATATTAATAAAATCTTAATTTGTAAGCCTCAAAAAATGTAGTGCAAAAATCATAAATTTTCATGAAGAAATATTTCATAAGATAAAAGAAAATTTATATTTGTATAGGATTTCTGATCTAACACAATATAAATGATATGTAAGAACGAAACAGAAATAGGTAAACTTGATGGTACCGGTATAATCCAATTAAACAATGATTGTATCATCGAGACCTATGATATGACAATAAAGACGGTCGACACTGGAGAAGAGATTGCGGTTAGAGATAAACATCTATACAACGAACCAGAAGACCGCTGCTTAAACGCTAAATTAAAAGATATCGTGATTAACCAAGAACCAATGTCAAAGATCACTGCCAAAGATATCCATAAGCTGCAAGACTTGTCAATTTAAATTCAAAAACATAAAAATTTTTGGTCGCAGACCTTAGAAAAAATACCAGAACGATCACAGGGGATGAGTATTTCAACATTTGGAAAACTGAGCTTACTAGCGATATCATTCATCATCTGGAAATTTACCTGCGGTCGAGGTAAGACAACATTAACTATATTTAACAAATGTTTCAACAGAAAACATTGAGTTAACCCAGAAGTATCGGAATGACCAGTTCAGCAAACATTTCAATCGAATCCGTAAATGTGGAAAATCTAAAATCCAATCTAAGAATTAAACAATCCTTAGATGTGTCTTAAGGAGGGATGTGTTACGGATGCAGATTATGTGACCTGTGAGACTGATTGTAATGGATATACATATGTAGATATTGCGACACGTGAGAATAATAACCCAATATGCACAGTGCGACACACGATCGAAACCAGACGCCAATTCAGCAAGAACGTTTGTAGAAATCGGAAAATGGAACAACAAAGTTATAGTATGTGGTGTCAACAGTTTAACTCTATTTATGAGGGTGCAATCAAACATTGGCTGGGATTGTTTGGAGAACGTTAAAATTGTTAAGACGCGTAAAATATAATAATAATCTTTATTTCAATAAACTTAGTATTAACTTTTAAAATATAAAAGTGGTATTTTGTTTTGAATAATTGGAGTTAAAGTTTTGTTGGTCGTGAAGTTCTTTGGAATTTGCGTAGTATTGTGATTATTATTTTCGGGCCATACGGTATTCTTTTGTCATATAAACATTTTTTTTGTGTAAAGCCCGAATGGAGGCATAACAATATACAAAAAACTAGAAATAACACTGCTGTAAATGGTAACTATAGAATGCAAAGAATTAATCAGACAAAACAGGAGGATTTAGACTTCGTAGATTTTTGTAACTTTGAGGAACAGTTTGAATCAGGCAGTACTTTTCTAGGCGAATGATCGAGTTGCCCTGCATTCAAAAAAAGTGCGGTCTAACATGCATGCCAGTAACTCTATTAGTGGACACAGGATCTACTAATAATTATATAAATTCAAAAGGTAAAATTGGGAAATAAATTAAAATAAAACCTTCCAAAACTAAAACTTTGCATGGCTACTCAGTCATAGATTCAAAAAAAAATAATTACAATATCACGGACATCACATACATAACTTTCTTTGAAATTAATGAAATTAACGAATTCGACATGATTCTTGGAGATCAAGGACTTTGCCAAAAGAAGACAGAAAATCATTTGTTTGACTATAGCTTGACATATCAAAAAAGAAGGTTCCTAAAGTTGAACCAAATATTAATTATATTATTAATAATGAGGAATTAAAAGTCCAGGTAGATGAACTTATGAAAAGAAATAATAATACTAGAATAACATTACCTGTCACAACCACAATAAAAGCATCAGTTAGGACCGAATCTGAGCATCCGAAACAATATCCATATCCCATGTCTGATTACGACTTTGCCAGGAAAGAAATTGAGAAACTGTTAAATGACAGTATAATCCAACCAAATAAAAGCCCATATAATTCACCTATATGGACTGTCCCAAAAAAGGGCAATTTTGTCATAGAAAAATTAAAAAAGAGAATTTTTCTTCTCAAACTTTCCTTTGAGAGTTAAAATAAAAACACTTAGAGGCGTAAGTAATAATTCTAACTGCTGTTTATTAAAATATTTCTTTCCTATATTATATTATACTCGTACATGTTCTTTATCTGAAATATTTTATGAATGGTCTTATCGTTTGATAATTCTATACATGGTGTTTACTTGATAAGGACTCCAAACGTTATTTTATCTCTGGCTTACTGGCTTAGGTTTTTGTAGAGCTATTTCTTTGTAATTTTGTTTTCTTGGATTTCTCTTATAATATTGGGGAATATGTAAATTTTTTTTTGATATAAGTTCCTGTCATAATTTATATATAATTTATATAGTTATTTTACAATTTTTAATATTTATAATATAATTTCCTCTTAGTGCTAAATGGTAATCGTTACAATAATTTGTTGCATTTGTATATACATACATATATCCCTTAGTATTAGCATCTTAGTTCCTATTTCTAAAATTTCTTGTAGGGTATTGGTTTCAAACTTACATATCATTTGGTGATGGCTTAGCATGCTTTTTATACATTTGTCTTTAATTGGTCTTAAGTCTGATATTTTATTTATAGGTGTATACATGGTTTGGTTTGTGGTTATGAACTTGTTTTCTTTTATAGTGATTTGTCAGTTGTTCCTGTTTAAAACGTTTTTTTCTGTAAAATTTGGTTTATTATTGTCTATTTTGATAAATTAAAATTTTTCTAGGGTGATATTAAATTTCTTGACGTCTAAGTCCGTTAGTTTATGTCTGTTTAAAAGTCGTAATTTTGACATTATAATATATTAATTCTCTAGTTTTTTCGACTATTTTTTCGATGTGTTCCAAAATGTAGCCAATCTGTAAATGTTTTTGGTTTCTAATCTGAAGGGATGCAATTTCTCTTACTACTCTTACTACTTTAAAGTGTTCCTCTATTTCTTGTCTATCATCGCTGTCCATATTTCCAGAAATGTATTTGATACCTGTTCCTAAAATATTAATTAAGAGATTTTTATATTTGGTTATGTTGAAAACATGAAGCATTTTAGTGTATTTATTTTCATATTAATTTCGCTTGTCTGAAGAACTAAGAATCCATTTCCTTGATTAATTCCTATAACTTCTAGTCTTTGAGCCATTTCATCGGAATGAGTAATAGAATGATCATCATCGTCATGAAGATATACCTCAACGGATTCGGTCATACTCTCATACTCATACACCCCTATACAAAGGCTAAGGTTTGAGGTTTTCTCTTCTAGTTCGGTGTTCTTCTGTCGTCAAACTACACATCTACCGTCTGATCGACAAATTTTATATTTACTCTCATTTGTAAATATAAAATTGTCCCAAAAGTCATTTGGCTCATTTTTATAGGTTTTTGCGAATAAAAACATTTTCTTTTTGTTTTTTTATGGTTACTGTATATTTGACTACACCATTTTGGACCCTATTTACACTAATTTATAGTTCAGTTTAAACCGTCGTTGTATTCAGTCGCCCTCTTACTTTACTCCATAATTTGTGAATTTTCTATTTCGCTTTAGATCAATATAATAACCTAATTTCTTACCCAATAATTGTTATCGCTGACGCGCCTTTTAGTTTTTTATATTGTTGACCTACTAGTCTGTTCATTTCGCGACAGTGCGTGTAGTGCATTTTTAATTTTTTTTCTCCGCAATTTGCTTTTTGTTTTCCTGTCTTCGTCACGTCTTTTTGTGGGTTAACCAATTGCTCCATTAACGACAATAATGCTGACTTTGTTGCCTGTAAGGGGATCTGCGGCAAAATTTTCCGTGCTATTTGTGTCGGCCTAAATAAAAGAAACACGGTCTACTTTAAAGACCTTTCCGAATATCTACTGTTCTTCTGTGATGAGTGTATCAGTATTTCTCTCTCACATGTGCTCCTTGCGATCAAGTGCCTCAGTGACTCCAATGAATCGAACCATAACTCACTCGTCAGGCTGATAACGGACAAACTATCAATCTTTGAACAAAGTGTAAGATGTGCGGAAGACTTTGGTCATAGCATTGAAACACAAGTTGCGCGTTCAATTGAGCTAAAAAGTGCAAGATCAGGAAATTAAGAAACATATACAATACAATACATATACAATACAAGCGCCAGATTGATACAGTCTTAAGTGAATTTACATCAATCGGAACCGCAGTGATGGATTCAAACAAGAAAACATGTAATTCCATCAACTCATCTCCAATCATCAACATCCAATCTCCATCTCGAACCTGCAACAAACAATCACCAACTCTCAAATCATTACGAGTCCATGCTTGGTATCATATTTGATAAAATCAGTGAGCCTAATGACGAACTCACCACGAATAGAGCAGTGTTGAATGATTTAGAAAATCTCATTGGAACAGTATGCCTATACCACAAAATTGATGGTCTTCCAACTCACCCCCCACCGCATAACAGTTACAATACTTCAATTTTGGCTGAATTGTTAGAAACTGAAGCCGAATCATTGCCACATCCAGTGCCTACAACCCAACCTCCAAATCCTTGCTCCAACGCCAACCCCTCCTGTCGCCGCCCCGGGAAACTTGTTACACAATTTAACACGATGTGGACACCTTCAGAGTGACAAGACAGGCTAGACCGACACCGCACAATGAATCAGATGTTGACCACACTACTCATCAAATGTGCTCCAAATTATTCAGATGTTGTTTGGATTTATGAATTTTTCAAAAAGAGGTATGGCATCACCATCAACTAATGCACAATATTCCCGACATTTCACCACAAAAACAAAAGGAATTTCAAAATTAATTTACCGACTAAATAAGAATGGTTATTTGTTAACTCATCCAACACCAACCTCAAGCTAGGAAAGATGCGGGTCTCCAAATGGACGGATCAACCAACGAACTAAAACGTAAAAAAAAACGAAGCAACCTCTCATCCAAAGGCCTTCCTGCGGATATAACTAGTCTCAGAAAGCTTTACAACAGTACCCCGAAATCTTCGACACACCTCCTCAAAAGATTGCGGATGACCTCGCTACTTTCCGCAGCTATGTACACTCTAAAAGAGTTTCTCAACTTCATCGCAGCCGAGCTGACCACGACAATTTTTTTCGTTCCTAACTTGTCTTCTATGTCTGCATCTCATCTACACTCCCCTACTCCCCCACGCAACAAACTAACTCTTACATTTTACTACCAAAACGTAAGAGGCTTGCGCTTAGAGCAAGCTCGTGCTTGCTTGCTTGCTCGTGCTGTCTTGTCTAAATCACACGGCCTCTCTTTCGACGTCTATGCTCTTACAGAAACCAATCTGATCCCCGACATAAAGAGCCAGGAGCTATTCCCATCTTCTTATAATGTTTTCCGAGATGACGATCACTCTCTCCCTATGTTTAATGATTCTGCCATCCCTAAAGTTGATTCTCCATGTAGAGGTGTCCTACTTTTCTTTGTTTTATCCCTAGTGGTTAAGAAAACAACGATTTTGTACAATATTTTAAATACATTAACTTCTCTTCTGTCCCAAAAACTAACTCGGAGTTCTAATATGACAAAATCCAGTAGTTTTCGCTATCGACTTTTAAAGAAACTATGAATCCAAACCCAAAATGACAATCAATCTAAAAGTATGATAAAAGAGACACAAGAAACTTTGACAACAATAAACCATATGACCGAATTCTAGACAGTTGTTTGTCAAATGTTTGCTCAAAAGATAAAACTTATTTTCTTTAACACAATCGCTTTATTTAAAATCACAATACAAGAACAATTTATAATTCATTCACTTTTATCAACCATATTTACTTTACTGTATCTTTTACTTAAAACACTTTATCACTACCCTTAATTCACTTTTCAAATTCAATTTTCGAAGTGATTTCAATTTTGTTCGACGCCGGTGTTTATACTTTCTGCCAACTTTCGAAAACTTTCTGTAGTAGCCAGTTTTTCATAGTTCTTATAGTAAATATGGTGCTTGTGTGCCAGAAAATTCCACTTAAACATAAAAAAGTAGGGGATGACATAAATGCAAAAACATCAGCCAACTCTCGGCCTCACAGACAATGTGATTAGATGTAATTAGAAAAGTATCGTTCCCTAGAATGATATTAAGTTGTGCAACATTTACGAATATCAGCCTGGGTCCAGCAGCAATGCATGTATATACTCGTAAATATGTACATGAAATAAATATCTACCATAGGAAGTACTATACTTCTGCATATGGCCTAATTCAACGGTGGACAGAAGTAAACAGTCAGTAACTACTTTATATATTTAGTTATGAAAGCTCATTGAGTATTTCAAATTTGTTTATGTTCTATTTTTGTTTCACACACAGATGGTGTTCTTCTTAAAATGACGTCGAGTTGCGAATAATTTGACATTTGGATTTGTATCATTTCTGCTGTCACCGTACAGAATTCAGCCGGGCCAGATTTTTTCTGTAATTTTATTCATGAAGTGTCACTTTGTTCTAATTGGCCACAATTTGTGGAGTTTATGCAAACTTTCTCAAAGTAAAACCACACTCATGACTTGAGTTTTCTGTACTATCTTTTGTTTCCATTCACTAAGTAATGTTTCCGTTTTTCGAGTTAAAACAATTCGGCCATAACCTCGTATCTGTTTTGTTTACAACTTGTTTGTCTTGTCTTGTGAAGCAAAAAGTCCACCAACCAGGTTCTGACTAATGCAGGATTGCAGCGGTATAAATAGAAAAAGTACATTTCCCAAATACAGATGCATATGTAAGCAGTTGGTTTATTTTATTCTCCCTTAGAAAAGAACATGGAAAGAGAGAGGTAAGCATTACAAATTTCTTGCACACAAACTGTTTAATTGATTGTACTTCTGTAGGTTTTCATTGCTCTTATTAGATCCCAGTGAGATATATTTTGAAGATTTTTCTGTGGAGCTTTTACCACAAAAGAGGTTGATAGACCATGATACAATCGACATTTTACCGGATGACGCTAATACGATACAAGGCCGTCTTAAAATGTGTTCCAAGTCACTGGTTTTCGAGCCAAAAAAGAAGCAAATACCACTCATTAAATTATACTATAATAAATGTTCAGAATTATCCGCTAACGCCAGGGACAATCATCAGAACTTACTATTCATTAGGTAAATATAGCATTGTTTTTTTTTTTTTTATATATGTATATGATATATATATATATATAATCTGTGTTTTTTTTTTTTTTTTGTAGGTGTAGCCAGTATGTAGAACTTTTGGAAAACAATGTGATAGCGCCTTATAAATTTATTAGTTGCGATCGGTCGTTTCTATTTAGTTTCCATTATGTTCAAGTAACTGACAGTGTAGTGCCTTTGTGTCAACAACTTAAGCGAGCATCGAGCCTTGATACCACTGAACAGAATAACATGGTAAGAAAACATCTAACTTCTCTTTTCCAATTAAAATTATTGTAGACAACTTCTTTAAGATAGCTGCTATTGTGTTTTCGAGGCACAAAAGAATCAAGTTTGATCCACTTTGGTTGAATAGCATTTATGAGAAGGTTATTGTTGAATATAATGTCAATGAGGTCAATCCACTGGTATTGAACCCTGGGCGCATTTTGCTTACCAATTCGTGTATTTATTTGCAACACTACAATAACATACAACCGGTAAGATAGTTTTGGATAATATTTTTTAAATGGTGCCTATAGGTGTAAAGTAATTTTTGCAGGAACCTGTGATAAAGATTAGACTTGACTTTGTGACGAGCTTTACGAAACGGCGATTTTTATTAAGGCACATTGTAAGTATGAACAATATTTAATTTTACTATATGTAATACCTGTTTCAAATTAGGGACTAGAGATATACTGGGAGACGAACCAGCACTTATATATTTCATTTAAAAATGTGGCAGAACGTAACAACTTTATTTCACTGGTTGAAGAGCAATCTGACTTTAGGCCGCCAAATGTGGAGCCCCAGAGTATGACGTTGAAGTGGCAAAACAGACTTATATCTAACTATGACTATTTACTCTACCTTAATGGGTAAGTAAGTTCAAATTATTGCAATTGATTTGAGTCAGTGGAATTTTCTTTATTAGCTTGGCTGATAGATCATTTAAGGATTTGACTCAGTATCCAGTTTTTCCGTGGGTAATAAGCGATTATACGTCCGAGTCGTTGGATTTAAATGACCTAAACGTCTATCGGGATTTGAAGAAACCTGTTGGCGCATTAAATGTTGAACGGTTGCAACGACTACGAGAGCGTTTCCAAGACATGGATGAACCGAAGTACGTATCCTTAAATAAAATTTAATATTTGTTGAACGTCCCGGCGGAATCGGGTTTCTTTATCAAAATATTTTTTTTGTTCTCACTTAAGCGTTTGTCTAGCAAGTGTCATACCATTTTGGAATCCAGACTAAATGCGCCATCTTTTAAAGTTAGTTGGCAAAATGGCATAGTAAATTTTTTTTGTCAATACAGTCAGTTCAAGTTGGGTGATTAATGATTTTCAGATACATGGCAAAAAAGGAATATTTTATTTCAAACCCATATAGTTATGTTTCAATTTTGGACCGTAATTTACAGAAGAGTTACTCGGGGTTACGTGACAAAAAAAAACCGAAGAAAAGTGAAGATTTGCGATCACAGTACTTGAAAGATCGTCACAGGGTGGCAGATTTCTCGATTTATTTTTTGAGTGCCAATAATTTGATGGTGAACTGTATTTCTATTTGATAAGTTAATCTTGGTAATAATATGAGCTGTTAGATAATCGAAACGTTCTTGAATGGAATCTAAGTCAGCCTCGACCAAAATATTCCGGATGGGTGTGGTCCTAAATGCTCTCAGACAGGTTCTTATTGCCACATGATAGGAAGATGAAATGTTGATGCTTTTTCTGACTGAAATTCAGTGGCCATTAAAATTAAAAATTATACCAAATGTTTTTAAAACATTAACGTTTTCTATGTAACAATTATTAAAATTTTCTGATATATGTAGTTTTGGCACAAGAGAGTTTTTTTCTACAAATATTCATGATTTACTTTTTTTCCACCCGGCTCGTTTTGCCCATTTGAACAAATCTATAAGAATTTAAACAAAATCAGTTTCTACCGTTTTAAATATTTACTTTTTGGCAGCAAAACAAGATCGTGTGCATACAGGATGTGGCTGATACCACTACATACATATATCTATCTATTAAAGAGCTGATCTCGTTGAAGGCAATAATGAGAAGAATTACAGATAGAGGTAATCCTTGTGGGATTACAGCGGCTATAATGCCTCGGCATCGCAAGCAGAATGGACACACAGAAGCTATAAAAGCCTTCATTGGTTTAACGCCACTCCATGTCTTTATACAGAAGATGGCATTTCGCAGCACAGTCAGACTACTACAAAAAGGAGAGATTAATCATTTAGATCACATGGATCAAATGAATCTACTGTCTGAAGTCCCCGAGGTTAACACGATCTGCGCGGAAGGTCCAAAATACTGATCCTAAGCCGAGAAATATGGAACTGCAAACCTTAAAGAAATATGGTTCTTTTCGGATAAAGATGAAGCAATAAAATAAATATGCTATAAGATTGCATCCATCGTACCTCGGTCATGTTTAAAAGCAACTTGATTTAAAAACGATATCGGGCGATATGCAGCGACTATGGTTGGTTCTTTGTTAGGTTTTGGTAGCTTTCAGCGAATGTGGGATAATTTCCGTGGCAAGAATTTGATTATAGAGAAACAAAATACGTTTTCTTTTAATGATTCTTGTCCGCGTTTTCTTACAATGTAGTATTTAGGTAGGTTGGGAGATCAATTGCATTTATTAGGGATTCGATAGGCTGGGTTGGGAGACTGATGGGATAAGGTGGAAAATGGTAGTTGGCTAAAGCGACTTTCCCAGAAATCAATCTGCTTCAACATTTAAGCCTTCCGGTGCGTGATATCCCGTTTTGTCAAAAACTTCGCTGATTTCAGAAGGAGAAGTCAAGGCTTGTACCTCAGTTTTAATGATTTTGATACATGGTGCTTTGTAGCTGCATGTGAGGGTTTTTACTTTTAACCAGTGAATTTTGCAATAGATATAGAAAGACATTGACTAGTGATAAATTCCTTGGCGATATTTGTTCAGTGTAATTTAAGTTACGTTGCAAACAATCACGATTTTGTGACGTTGAATAGTTAGGCACATGATTTATATCGGTGAGAAGGGCAAGTGCCATCCATATCCAGTGTTTTAGATCCGGAAATTTGGTCATGATCATCATAATGGTCAGTACACGGTGGATTGATGTAATATTGTCTGTGATTATGACTAGGGAATTCAGGGTAGACGTAGCCAATATACGCGGGCTAAAAAGTAATCACTTTTCTGCGTACGTTTACGTCTGTAAGTACAGACCAGCTGTTTTGGCACTTAGTTAAACACAGGTAGATCCCCGCCCAAACCTCTCAGATCATTCTGATCTGAAGCTACCTGGCTCCGAACTAGTGCCATTATTCTTCTCTCACCGCGGTCTCGCCATTTATGTGCGTAGTGATGTAGCTTACCAAACTCCACCACAATGTGATCCATGTTTCATGTGGATGCCGCTGCTGATATGATTACAGACACCATTCTCTTTGGAATGAGATCCTTTATTCCTCATCGGATGAAGAGTATCAAACCAAAAGAAAAGGTATGGTACGACTCAAGCTGTAAAGAGGCCGTCAGGGTTAGAGAAATGTTTTTTCGGTCCTACAAGACCAACCCGACAGTGGAAAACCGAAAAAAGTTCAAACGAGCCAGAAATGACTGTAACGCCCTTCTTAAGCGTGTGAAATTCCAATACGACCAAAAACTGAGGCAAAAAATACTGCAATGTCCCAAAGGCAGTAAAAATTTTTGGTCGTTCGTCAAAAACATTAGAAATTCCGCCTCATCCTCCATCCCAACGCTCATTTATAATGATATTCCAGCTGTCAGCTCTTTGGATAAGGCCAATCTGCTTGCTGCACACTTTGCGCCCAGCTCAACACTCCCAGATTGTGCTTTGTCTCCGCCTACACTTGAGTGCGTTGAATCTTCAATGGGACGAATCTACTTTCGCACTCGTGTAGTAGCAAGAGTACTTAAAGATCTCAACATACATAAATCCGCTGGTCCAGATGGTATATCTCCCCTTCTTCTGAAGAGGTGTTCTTCCTCGCTGGCAAAACCACTGCGTAAGCTTTTTCGTCAATCCTACTCTTTAGGACTCTTCCCGAGCAGATGGAAAACAGCATTTGTCTAGTCCGTCCCTAAAAAAGGCGAATCATCTTCTCTCTCCTCTTACAGACCCATTGCACTTACGTCCCTTCTTTCCAAGGTCATGGAAACGCTGGTAAATCGTCAGCTCATGAAATATCTCGAAACACGAAAATTTTTCAATGACCGGCAATATGGTTTTCGTAGCAATAGGTCCACTGGTGATTTGATGGCATGTCTTACCGAAAAGTGGAACCAAAGCGTACATCAATCTGGCGAAAGCAAGATAGTTGCACTTGATATTTCTAAGGCATTTGACAGAGTTTGGCATCAAGCTCTTTTGTCGAAAATGCGTGCATTTGGGATCGACGACTCTCTTCTTCAATGGATTAGAAATTACCTTTCGGAATGTTCAATTCAAGTTGTCTTGGATGGTTTTAAGTCTGATGTTCACAAAATAAATGCTGGTGTGCCCCAGGGCTCTGTTCTGTCTCCGACACTCTTTTTAATTTTCATTAATGATCTCTTGTCTGCTACTTCTAATCCAATATATTCCTTTGCTGATGACAGTACTCTCTGCTTTTCATATTCGTTTCCGGACTCACGGCCCTGCTCTTCGGCTGTAGATCGAGAACGGCAGCGTATGCTAAGCTCATTAAATTCCGATATCAACAGCATAAGCAATTGGGGAACTATCAACAGAGTGGAATTTAATGCTTCCAAAACACAATGCTGTCTGCTGTCTTTAAAGCGAAACACCCTGCCATTATCTATGAATGGCACTTGCATCGTCGAAACCGAAAAACTTTCCATTCTCGGTATGTGTGTCAATGACAACTTACGTTGGAATGACCACATATTTGATATCGCCAAAAATGCTGCAAAATGTCTAGATTTCCTCAAGCGATGTAAGAAATATTTTACCCCCTCTGATCTGGCCTCAATATATAAGGCATTCATCCGCCCAAAATTGGAGTACAATGCCCACATCTGGTCAGGTGCTCCTAAAACATCTCTGCACCTGCTAGATAGGATTCAAAATCGTGCGATAAAGCTCATTGATGATACTAATATCAGTCAGTCAATTGATACCCTCGAACATCGACGTAATGTCTCTTGTCTCACTTTGTTTTATCACTATTTCCACCACCAGTGCTCCACTAAAATCGCCAGTAGCATTCCGCCCATTCAAACTTTCAACCGTAACACCCGTCTCGCTATGAATGCTCATCAGTATACCCTCAAGCCCATTTTCGGACGTACTCTAAAATATCGTGATTCGTTCCTAAGCCGTACAACTCGCTTATGGAATGCCCTGCCGATTTCTGTATTTCCTGGTCGTTATAACTTGCAAACAATTAAAAGCAATGTACATCGGTACCTCTCTTTTCTTCCTCCCTAAATTTCCTTTGCCCGCGCTGTGAACAATCACCTTAAGGGTATACAAACCCCTTGAGCGCGCGCCCATTGTAAAAAAAAAAAAAAATATATTGGGATTTTTTTAAAGAGAGTCTTCATCCTGTTGAAATATCCAGGCTAGAGGCAAATTATATTCATAATCTCCATTCAAATGATTGTGCAGGATATCCTTATATATTTCACCTGTAATTGGTACGTTTATCTGTATAATAGAACCAACTCCAGATGAGGTAAAACACCCCCAAACCATCACCTATCAACCTGTATTCAATTTAATGGCTTAATTATGTTAGCACTTGCACTCTGACCGAATCACAAACAACTGCGCGCAGTTTGAAAACAAGCGAAGTTTCTTCATCGATTGACATCTGGTTCTTATACCGAGATCACGAAAAAAGTAACCATACAAAAAAAAATATAAAGTGATACAGAAAAAATTATTAAAAATAAATTTGTATGCCCGCTTTGTGGCTTAATTATGTGAGAAATTTGAGCTGAAATGGCCTTAATCCTACGAAATTCTTCAAAAAACCATTCCTTTTATACTGTGCTATTAATGTTTTACTATTTACATAGTAACTAATTCAAAATTAGATTTTCACAAGAGCAGACAACAAAAAAAGTTAGAAATGGCCTTAATCCTACGAAGTTCTTCAAAAAACCATTCCGTTTATACTGTGCTATTAATGTTTTACTATTTACCTAGTAACTAATTCAAAATTAGATTTTCACAAGAGCAGACAACAAAAAAAGTTATAAAGCATTTTTTATGAGACAGTTACTAACTTAATTATTTCTTTTATAGTATTCATCTTGGAATAGTTTTACCTTTATTTAAAAAAAAATGGTCATAAATCTTTGAGAGGATATTTATTTGAGTGAGAAAAATAAAATAAAAACAGGCATTATTTTACGAGCAACCCTCGACATCAATTCATTCACATGGTGTCACATAATTTAAAACTGGCAAGAGATTTCTATAGAAATGCTATTATTACACTGCGCAAAGAACATAGTTCTCTCAAAGAAATTAAAAATTTCGTACAATGGGGTCTACTCTACGGTTAAAAATTTCAAAGAATTGGGTACCATTCATGACAAGAAACGCTCGGGAAGACCTAAAGTCACAAACAATTTGGAGGAACTAAATATTAGAGTTATTTCAAAGAAGAATCGCCAACTTAAAGCACCTGAAATTCGAGCAGAAATCGATGACAGTAGAGAAATCCTGCTGTCTGTTAGCATCGAATTGCTGCCCAGAAACCCCTTCTAAGGCCACAAAATCGCAAAAAACGGCTAGATTGGGTTTGTCAGTATAAAGATTGGTCCATTGAAATGTGTAAGAAAGTCTAATGGACCGATGAATCCAAATTTATTTGAATCAAATAGGCGAGTTTTCGTCCGTCGATCGGACCAAGAGATAATGGTTCCATAATGGAGGCGATTCGGTTATGTTCTGGGGATCGTTCTGCTATGAAGGAGTTCGAGATTTGGTAAAAATCGATGGCACATTGAACAAAGAAGGATATGAAAGCGTTTTGATAGACAACGCCTTTTCACCATTACGTCGTTTGATTGGGGATAACATTTGGCTCGAATAAGATAACGACACCAAACATTTCTCAAATTTTTTAGGGAGTACGCTAAATCCCAAGAGCAACGAAAAATGGTTCAAAATATGATATGGCACTCAATCCCCAGATCATAACGCAATAGATCTTCTATGGAAAAGTACGAGGAAATTATAGGAAAGTACGAGAAAGCTGTCAAAAATCAAAACCACATCTTTGGAGGCTCTTACAACCAACTTGGGAATCACTTCCATGTAAAACCTTAAACAAATTATTTGAAAGAATGCCTAGAATTTGTGAAGCGGTGATCAATAATAAAGGAAACTACTTTAATGAAAAGAAGTTGAATATATATTGAATAATAATACAATTTTCAATAGTTTTCTGCTTTCCTCTAATAAACAAAAGTCGAATATTCATACTCTTCAGATTAATCGGCATTGACTTTCATTTTGGTTTTATTATGTAAAATGATTCCTACTTGAATCAAGGGCCATTCGGCCCTTTATTATTTATCCTACCATTAATAATATCGCTAATTTTATAGTATATAAATGACATCAAGATCTTTAATCACACATCATCTTCTGGTTATCTTCCGCTGCAAAAAGTATTTGATCAAATTTTGAATTCACGGGTGGCCGTGGCTCAAGTGGTAGTGGACTGGCTTCCAAATCGGAAGGTTCGGTGTTCGAATCCCAGCCTCGCCCGAAAGACATATTCATTTTTGCAGTTAACGAAAATCAAGTAAGATGACTAGAAATCAACAACAAGCCGACTTCCACTAAGACTTTAGTCTCCCCACTAAATGTTGGATGCCACCCATGGAGCGAAATAACCACTGAGCCCAAACGTCTTTCTTTCTCTCTCTATCCCATTTTCCAAAAAACTTAGCACGTGCTCTGGCACTTTAAGTGTATTCATACCCACTTGAGTGTTAAGTTCTTAAAAAAAAATTTAATAAGTTCTTGATTATTAATAATCAAGCTAATTAGCTTAACAAATACTCTCTCAAGACTGTCTTTTTCCACTTCTGTATTATATAGCACTTAGTGAAAATGTTAGTTATAGCCCAATATTTAAGTTCTTGTTTGGCCAGTAAACCAAAAAATGTTCGCAGTTTCGCTAATTCGATATGTACGCCCTTTAAAATGGACGACCACCAAATGGTAACGCCATATAAAATAATATATCAATATAAGCTTAATAGCGTACATATTTGACCGTCGTTTTCTATTCAAATATGCGGGCCGCACATTTAGCATTTAGCATTTTCTTTGAAGGAGAAATTATTGATTTTAATAGTAGGAGCGTATAAGATATAATGCAGCTTTGTTCCAATTTGCCTTTTAGTGAAGTCAAAGGAGCAGAACATATTCACTATGCGAATTATTAGCAAGGATGATACCGTGAGATTCAGGGGACTTAAATCTGTGCATATCAGCTTTTTGGTAACTACATTATTCAGAGAGTTGCTATATGATGAGAAAGTGGTATTTTCAGTTTGAAAAATAACCTCAAGGGAGCTTCCAGGAATGTCAGCATCCGGTAAGAAATCAATGGAGTCCTTACTTGGAGTAGGTCAGTGACAACCTGGAGTTTTTATATCTGTGTATTGCTAGCTTTAAAAGGAACTATTTTCTTTACATTGTTTTAAAGTTATATACATATGTATATTGACAATTTTATATACGAGTACGTTATATTAAGAAAGTAGAGTTTTCTGACTAACAAATTAATAAGAGAATATTTTCGAAAGCCGCTAAGACGGGACTACGCTTGTTTAACATCTTGTATGATTTTAGATATTTGTATGGATCCCATTATTCGACGCCTGGATTTTTCTTATTTTATTTGGTAAGAAATTCTGTTCATGACTAGCTGTAAAGATTACTGAATAATTATTGCCGTGACTCATTAAAATTCTTCCTTTTAGGTTCGGAAATATCCTCACCTAATGTTGTGTCTTCAGAATGGAAAATTTGACCATCCGGACAGAATGTTTAATAGCATTCAGGATACTTTTAGAAATTGTCTGACGAATATGGCTGACTTTAAGGTAAGAAGCTGAAATTATTCAATAAAATATTAGAATGAAAGTTTTACTTTAAGGAACTTCTACCAGAATTTTACGATACATCACAAGGGGGAGATTTTCTCTTAAACACTTATAAAATTAATTTTGGACAGCGAAGTAATGGATCGAAAGTTAGCCATGTGCTTTTGCCACTTTGGGCAAATAATTCTCCTTCAATTTTCGTGTCGAAATTAAGAGAAGCCTTGGAATCAGAATATGTATCAGAAAATTTACATAATTGGATCGATCTCATCTTTGGTTACAAACAAAAAGGACCAGAAGCTGTATTAGCCGATAATGGTAATCTAATAATTGAACGCTTAGAAGATGAATATTTTGCGCAACTTTTAAAATATGTATATACTTTTCCAGGTGGTAAACTCATATAGCAACATGGAACAGACATTCAACCGCCGTAACTTCACGTTAAGACTTCTTGCATTTATCCAGGGTATTTTGGATAAGATACCGGTTGACTATATTTTGATTATTCTTCATCTCGGTTAAACCAAAATTTCCATCGTATTGCAAACACTCTACTATATCTATCGACTGCCTAGCTATTTTAAGTTGAATTTGGCTGTGTTTATCTTATCACGTGAACTGTTTTGCTATATCCTACAATATCCATTATCCTATAAGATCGCAAGAAAACATCGTGGCATTGAACTCGTCTGTTTCAATTTTTATTGTGAACTTGAAATTCACTGCTTCGTTTCCTTTTGTTTGAAAGCATTCCTCCTATCATGCCTTATGCATAATTAAGGGCAGCAATTCAGCAGTAATGTTGTTTTAATGGTTTGTTTTTCTTACGTGGTCTGATGGCCGATATCATCTCAGAGTTATTTAGGAGTTTGGAGTTTGTTGCTCGTCACTTAGTAACGTACCGCACAGATGCCACAAGTTTTAAGCTTTGTGACACTGTAATAACACAGTTCCAGGGCAATTATCAGTTGGGTTTCCAGAATAGAGCAAGTTATTTAGAGGGATGGCGATTTCTGAAGCCTTCCTGTTCACCTTATCAAGCGAATTTTATATATTAAACAACTAATAATAAAGTGACAATCTATGTTGACTATACACCTATGCAGGATGTATGCCCGATTAACTAATGGACACTTTTAATAGCTCTACATGAAATCCATTAAGCTCTACTCTATGTTGTTTTAGAGTTACTTAATCACGGCACCCTTCCTGGCGATTGGGGTTAGGAAGTTACATTCTTTATTACGTCTGATGGTGGCACTTCTATAATAAAACTACGTATTCAACTATACATATGTAATGTTATAAATAAATTTGAACTCAGTTTTCACACACAATGTGGATTGCTGAAATGTGTATATACGGGTATATAAAGAACAAAACTCCAGTCTTTGTCATAAATAGCAACTTTTTATTTATGTCTTTTAAAACCTTTAAGCTCAACACATAATCTTATACATAAGTAGGTCTAAATAGGATTTCCAGCGGTCAGTAATTTCCCATCTTGCAGTTAACAAAACCCCTTTTTTGAGAACTCTGAAACACTAACTTACTTTTTTGCAAATTTTCATTTTTATTTCAGTTTTCTACCACTTATGTTATGAAGGTTCGGTTGATTTAGATTCGGTTAACGATCCTGTGGCACGCCATGCTCTTGAAATTCAAATATCGGAATTTGGACAAATACCAACACAATTGTTTGATAAGCCTCATGTTTCTCGGAATTTAAAAATTACTAACACTGCTGCATTTGAACATACCGAAAGAGGTAATTGCGTACAGGGAAACTATTAGAAAGTTTTTTTTAAGTGTTTTTATTTCAGCCAGCAATCCACGTCTAGAACTGAAAAATTCTTATTTGGCCCATAAAGACACAATAACATCAATTTTGGTAGACGGTGATACAATTTTGTCGACTGGGAAAGATGGCCTCCTAAAGTGCTACTCCCTCAAGGATAAACGTCAAACAAGGTAAAGCAAATGTTTACCTAATATCCCGACTGTTGTTTTAATAAGACATCTATCTTGAAATTTAGGAGCATTTCATTTGGTAAATTACCAATAAGCTCATGTGTTAAAATGACTGAATCAAATTTATTTATCGTCGGCTCCTGGGACAATAACATGTAAGAAAAGTGCGATATTATTAACAGTTTTTATTCACCTTTTTATTGTACAGTAATTTATATAAATGTAATTACGGAAAAGTGTCAGACGTGATACCCGCACACGATGATTCCGTTTCTTGTCTGAGTCTAGATGAAGAACTTGGCATTTTAGTATCCGGCAGTTGGGATTGCAGTGTGAAGTAAAATAGTTGTAACTTTGTTTTACACGTTCACATACATATCCTTTTCCATTACAGAGTATGGAAAGGTTTTAAGAATCTTGATGATAAAATGTATCGTCTCTCAAGTTCAATGATAGCGCACAATCAATTCGATTCAAATATTACGTGTCTCTGCATTAGAAAAGTAACTGATTTGTTTCAGGTGATTGTAGGCACAAAAAGCGGTGATATTTTTGTTTGGAAATTGCCGTTGGAAATAAATGATATGGCATTTAAAACACACTCCGAACCAGGTTTATTGCTAAATCATCCGAGTTCAGTTTCAAGTATTTGCTTAAATGACGATCAGAGTAAACTTGGATCAAGCAGTATGGATGGTTTGATTCAAGTAACTGATATGGGAACTGGAATGAATCTCTTTAATGAGAAATTAAATTCAACACCAATGTCTCTGTGTTGGAGTAACAGGGATTACCTCATCAATGTTAACGACGATGGATTTGTTAACATATGGGATTTGGTGCAAGTGAAACTATGCATAAATATGCATATATTTGAAGGTCTGTATAAATTTTGAAAACACTATTTGAAAATTGAAGGGTAGCTTTATTTATTTTGTTTTTGTATTTAGGTCCTGTAAATATTGTTGCTTCATCTAGGAGCGACGATGAACTTATCGTAACTGCTGGACTAGATGGAAATGAGTATAAAATAAAGTGTTGGGTGATATCTACATAACGTTTTTTGTATAATAGATATTGTGTAGGACGAGATATTTAAGATTTGATGTTGAATAAAATCCACACTCTTAAATAAAAATAAAAATACTTTTTATTCAATTAATCTTTAAAAAATGGAGAAAAGGTAGGAAAATTTGATGACAAACTTAAGTACAATACAAATTCAAATTAAAAATAGTAAATTTGTCATATCTTTCCCCATATATGAGGATAAACGGGGTACCATATTGCCTACAAAGTAGACAAACAACTTATATTACATTATGTATATTTCTCACACTTAATTTTGCTGAGTGCATCACACCTTTTTTTTTTGTATTATATGTTACATTTTAAGTTGGAATGAAATAAATATTCGTTATCTATTTTATAACAGTGAAATCAAGTGCCTTAATCTGTGCTTTAATCATTGGTGCTTCGAAAGAAAAAAAGAAAAATTAAAATAAAATAAACAATTATTTTAATTGCGACTATATCAATCGGTGAAACATTGACTGCGTTTTCTGCCCATGTCTTTTTACCTATGCCCATGAATTGCGAACTGTTTAGTGGACTTTAACTGCGAACGCTAGCCGAACTTTGAACTCTTTAGTGGACTTTAACTGGAATAGAGTTGTGAAAAACTTTAAATTAATTAAACTCGAAGTGATATTTTAAAATAGATAATCAAGAATTCAGCATCCAACTTGAAGTCGATCCAAACTCAGTATGTTAATTTTAAGAAAGATGGGGAATCTAGGAAGACAATCAAATATTTAATAACGAGAAAAGAGATACTGCAAGAAAATTGGAAAAAGTTTCTGAATAATGAAGTAAAAATCCAGGACTTGAAAGAAAAGTTTCCTGACTATAATTATTTTACAAATAATGTCAAGCAGCAGACAAAATGATGAACGATATAGACAATCGGATTAGAATAATTGAGAAATCTACAATTGAAAAAAATAAGCTAACTACCAAGCAAGATTTCAATCTCAATACAGAAGTAGAGTTTTGTTCAAACTAACAATTACTACGTATTAAGAAGCCGGACATAAGAATGTCCACACTAAGGAAGCACATTGAAAGAGAATGTGAGACTATAAACGATGGCGAAAAATCGCTTAGTTATTGTCAGTTTAAGACAAATGAAGCCAAAGATATGTGGAAGAACGTATCCTACTTATATACAGAAATCTTACTGCACGCTAGCGAAGATGACACATACGTTGCCGACAAAAGTTACGAAATCCTGGAAGAAGAATATCGCAGCTTCACGATAAAGTTGTACAGCATTGAAAGAAAAACTAAGATGATCGCAACGAAAGTTATGATGTTAAACTGCCCCTAATAAATATTCCAACATTTGACGGGGAATATAAGAACTGGATAGCTTTTAGGGAAATTTACGAAAAGATCATCCATGATAATAATAAACTGGAAAAAGTAGTAAAAATGCACTACCTCAAAAGTTCAATAAAGAGTGACGCTGCAAAACTAATTCAACATCTTACTTTGTCTGATAACAACTGGAAAATGTTAAACAGCAGATATAATAATAAAAGAATATTATTTTCGGCATATCTTGACAAGTTGAAAAATCAACCGAACATACCAGGGAATCGGCGTATTTGATAAAACAAAGGCATGTCATAACACAAGAAAGTATGCATGCTATTAACACTTTGGGAGTTGAGACCGAGACCTGGGGTCCATTGATAGCTTATTTATTAATTCAAAAGGTGGACAGAAAGACGCATAAGCTATACGAACAATCACTTAAAGATCCTCGTGAAATACGGCTTCTAAGAGATGTGATGATATTTTTAGAAGGCAGAATTCAGTCTCTGGAAGCTTTAGGACAACCCGGAAGTCAAGGGCTAGAAAAACCAGTGCAAAATAAATCAGCTGAAAAGAAGCAAGTTAAAAATCACTATAAAAACTTGAGAGCTTGCAGATATTGTAAGGGTCAATATAGTATATGTGTGTACATGTGCTCAATTTAGAGGAAAGAGTGTTTCAGAAAGCAAAATAAGATATGCAAAAATTGTCTTAATCATGTAACTAAAGACAAGTGCTATAGTACTTCAAAATGCGCTTTATGTGAACGACAACATCATTCCTTGCTACATTTTCCAAAAACTAGCAAACAAAACAATTTAAAGGACTCAAAATATATCAGTATACGAAAATTCAGAGGAAATCAAACCTACACGTCCACGTTCAGTAGGATGCATATTACTTGCAACTGCGATTGTAAAGGCCAGAACTATTCATAACACATTTGAGTTTTTAAGAGCCTTGGTAGATCCTGGATCTCAAGCCACGTTTATAACAGAACGTGCAGTACAATTGTTAGATTGCCCTAAATACAAGGCAGGCGTAATGATTTCTGGCATGACTAACGGCAAAGCTGGAACCTTCAAGAGCAAAGTAATGCTTGAATTAACTTCCAAGTACAAATTACATTGCGAGGCACTAGTCCTTACAACACTAACGAACACTCAGCTCGAAGAATTCTTAAAAAATCGATAATATAAACCATTTCTTAAACAAAAACTACATTTTAGCGGATCCAACGTTTGATATACCAGGCCCACTAGATCTTTTAATTGGAGCTGACATATTTCCTGAAATAATTTTAGAAGGAGTAAATAAAACAAAGGACGGCATACTGGCTCAAAACACAAAATTTGGATGGATTTTATCCGGAAAAACAGAACTAAGAATTAAAACTACAAAAAAAAAAAAACATTTTGCCAATGATAACAGTTAAAGACAAGGACGAAGAACTAAAACGGTTTTGGGAGACAGAAGAATTGGCCCAAGATGTAGAAATGACAACTGAACATGAAAAATGTGAAGATATTTACGAATTGAATACTGTTCGAAATAAAAATGGAACTTATGCTTTGAAAATTCCATTTAACGATAAGGAGCTGGCTACATTATGTTCCTGATGTTAAACATATTGAAATATGTACATGGATTTGCAGATGCCTCTCTCAAGGCTTATGGAGCTGTTGTATACAGCGAAAACGTAACAATTCAGGGAGACATTCGTATCATGTTGCTTCTTTTTAATACGAGAGTGGCACCTATAAAAACCTTAAATGATAAAATAATAACACTGCCTAAACTTGAATTGTGTGCTGCAGCTTTATTAGTTAAACTTTTAAATAGAGGGAAGCAAAGGTTTATGCTTTGAGCGATTCAAAGATAACTTTAGCTTGGATTAGTGGAGCATTGGACAAATGGATATGTTTTGTTACTAACAGAGTTAAGCAAATACATTAAATTACGAAACCAGGAGATTGGTATTACGTGAAATCAGAGGACAGTTCCGCCGACTTGGCGTCAAGGGGGTAGAACCCAAAATGCTCAAAGACTGTAAGTTATGGTGGGAAGGGCCTTCCTGGCTTCACGACAACCAATATCCATACAAAACGGAAACAGAGAAGATGGTTAAAATGAAAGAGGTAAAAGACTTGACAACTAAAGCGTTGACGACAAACACACTGAAATCGAGATAGGAGCAATTGGATAAATATTCGTCGATAACACAAACAAAAAACTAACAAAAGTCCTTCAGGAAGATCCCGATAGGTTTTCCACTTGGTATTTAAAAAATTACATAGAGCTTAATGTCTTCAAATGTCAATCTATGACTTTGTCACGTAAGTCCAGTCAATCTCCTCCTCGACTTTATTTTCTGCATGGCCAACCTATACACCTGGTTCAAACCCTTCGCTACCTTGGAATGTTATACGATACAGAGTTAAACTGTCGTTCGCATATTGATGAGATAATCCTCAAAGCCAACTCATCACTTGGTTTTATCAAACGTTGATCTAAAGAATTTTGCAACCCCGACAGGACAAGTTCAATTTACATTACCCTTGTCCGGCCCCATCCCGCATATATCATATATCGCGAATCGAGAACATTCAACGTCATTACTTTTCATTTGTCCTTCGAGGTCTACCCTGGGATGATTTGTGTTGTGGACGCTTCTAAATTAAAATGGAGAAAACGGGAAATGGGCTCTGTAAATCAGTAACCGTAACCGATGATGAGTTTCAGGTAAAACATCTATAGAATATTTTGAAATGTTTTTAGACGACAAAGTTTTCGAAATTATAAAATTGCAAAGCAATTTATATGCAATAGATAAAAAAGGTATATAACTAAAATGCAGGGCTTTTGAAATCAGGTGTTACATCGGTATATTGCTATATATGGGTATTAAAAAATACAGCAAACAAGAATGATTTGGTCAAAAAAAAAATCAAATTTAATTTTATAACTGACGCCATGACCCGGGCAAGATTTGAAAAAATGAAAACTTGTTTTCACCTGAATGACAATTCCAAACAGCATGAATCAAATAATGACAAACTGTATAAAGTCCGTCCATTGCTGGAATTGTTAAAAAATAGATTTAACATCTTGCCTCAAGAAGAATTCCAATGTGAATGAACAAACTATAGCATTCAAGGGAAAAGCTAGCTTAAAACAATACAATCCAGCAAAGCCCAATAAGTGGGGAATGAAGATATTTGTCAGAGCTGGGACATCAGGTATGATTTATGATTTTGCTTTATATGTCGGTGACGAACGTGCCCTAATTATGGGTTGGGAATATCTTCAGATATGGTGCTGTATTTAGCCTCTAATGAAAAATCAAAATTTCAAACTATACTTCGATAATTGTTTTACGTCGATAAGTCTCATGGTTGCTCTAAAAGAAATGGGCATATTTTCTACTCGAACCGTCCGACGAAACAGAATTTTGAATCTGATTTGACGCTTTTGTCCACCTATATGTCCGACAGGCCGTTTCAATCCTGCAAGCGTTGGAGCGGTAAAGAAAAAAAACTCAGCTGTAGAAAATTAATCATAAGTCAAAAAAGTTCTACACGCGCATTGTCTACCGGTGCATTGGGACAGCTGTTGTAAATGCTTGGCTCCTATATCGAAAGCATTTCAAACCATCGGATAATAAAGCCGATGAAATTTATAAACTTCCAAATGGATATAGCAGAATCACTAATAAACACCCTGCCTCTCTTAACCAACATATAACGTGCAAGGGGTCGTCCTGCTGCAGAGAGACTGCAAACTCTGCAATCCCAGTCTCCGTCTTCATCATCATTCCTTAGCAGTGCTTGCAGGTCGTGGAAACGGAAATATGCTCCCGATCCACCAAAATCTTCTAGATACGATGAACAGGGACACTGGGTAATATGAACACAGAAAGGTCGCTCCTTTCCAAATGCATACAATGCGATGTTCACCTGCGCTGCAATCCAAATAAAAACTGTTTTTTATCTTACCATACATAAATTTATTGAAATAAAATTCTTATTTTACTAATTCTGTGTACTTTTTTTATTACCACCGTGGACAATGGTTGCTTATAAGCAACTTTTCACAGGTAAAAAGGTGGTCTTCAAAGGGTTAACCTGAATACCCTCGAAAAACGCAAAGACGTCGCTGACATTCATTCATCGACTGTTTTTTGGTTCTGCGGATTGTGCCTCCCTCTCCCCCCCATTCAATTATTTTCTATCATTTAATTTTTGTTAGCTTTTCAATTCTAGTTTTTAAGTTAGATTAAGATGGGGCGTCAGCCCCACCAAAATTAAAATTAAAAAGAATATATATTGTGATAACCACTTAAATGTGAGCAGCGACATCTAGCAGAAAATGTCGATACTGGAATAACAAAGTCTCGACTGGAGAGTGGAATCGAATTTTCTAGCAAATTGTAAATTGTTTGGGACGCTGGATGGCGAGGATTGTTCTCGAAGCATGTCATTCGAGTATAAATACCAGCATCCCCAAGGTATGCAAATCAGTTCTAAAGTGTAATTTGAAGTGTTAATTAGGAGAAGTGATTAAGTGGTTTAAGTAAAAGATAAGAAAAGTATAAGTGGTTGAGAAATTGGATTGTACAGAGAGAAAGAATTAAATAGTGAATTGTAACTGTACTGAATAAAGGGATTTGTATTGAAAAGAATAAGTTCTATTATTTGTACCCAAAAAAACATTTTACAATATATTCTAGTCCCACCTCCACACCGTAGGCACCGCTCTCATGGCATGAGTTGTGCCAATGCATGCAATCCTCTGTACTTTTGTCATTAGTTTATGGTTGCTAGTTTTGTGAATTGCCAACATACTCAGCTACCGCAAGTTTTTTTTTTTTTTTTTTAAAGAACTTAACACTCGAGTGGGTATTATTGAACTGAACACGTGTTAAGTTTTTAGGAAAGTGGGACATAGAGAGAAAGAAAGATTTTTGGGCTCAGTGGTTATTTCGCTCCATGGGTGTGATCCAACATTTAATGGGGAGACTAAATTATTAGTGTGATTGGACTTGTTGTTGTATTATAGGCAATCATTGGTCTTACGTGAATTAAGTTGCCTGAAAATGTCTTTCGGGCGAGAATGGGACTCGAACACTGAACCTTCCGATTTGAAAGCCAATACACTACCACTTGTGCAACGGCCATCCACGATGAGTTAGGATGGGTCTGACGATAGCCGTATACATCCATAGATTAGGCTTGGGGTTAGGTCCCCATTTTCACCCAAATATACGGTTACAAGCGTAGAAAGATATACCTAGGTATTTAGCACTGTTGTATAGTCGGATAGTGGTCCCGTTATCCTTTTATGTGTGAATAGAACAAGCTGTGTTTTTTGGGCTGATTCCCAACCCACAGAGCTTGGCCCATTCTCCGAGGATTCTAAAGCATAGTTTAGAATTTCACTGATAGTGGGGAGGAAGCCGGTGGCCATAACAACCACATTATCCGCCTACGCAGTGGATTTTACTCCTTACCTTTTTAGATTCAGAATTATTTCGTTAACAACTAGGGTCCAACGAAGCAGTGATGTCAATCCTCCTTGAGATTTTGCCCTTGAGGTGGTGGCCCTCAATAATATGTTTCCTAGTCTGCATTGAAGTTCCTATTGCGGGGCATACAGGTTATCAGGTTCTTTAATGCAGGATCTACTCCGGAATTTCCTACGTTTCTATATATAAAGGGAACGTTTACATTATTGAAGGTTCCTTCAATGTCAAAAAAGACTGGTAATGTGTATTCTTTATCGCAGAGCCTTTTTTAGTCGTGCTGACAACTTCATCAAGCGCCATTTCCAAGACTTTACCCTTTCTATAGACATGCTGATTTGAGGCTAAGTCTTCTGGGTGCAGGTTACTTCCAATATGAGTGTCATTCAGTTTTTCTAAAGTTTTTAAAATTTTCGATATTAGGCTTATGGGCCTGAAAGCTTTTGGGTAGATATGGCTGGGCTTACCCCTGGCTGGCCTTCTATTTGTCCCAGTTGATGAACAGTTTGGAGCTTTTGGCTGCATTGTAGATATTCCTCGCCTCTCTTCTAATGCATCGTAATTCTTTAGCCCACCAATGTGAAGAATTCTTGAATTTCTTGATTTTCGTAGGACATGATTTGTTACAAGCCTTAGTGAAGATCATTCCAAGTTTTTCCGCTGCGAAACCGTTGAGGACATAAAGTTTTTGATCTATCTCAGCTCTGAAGTTTTCCCAGTTATTATTTCCGGGGTATTTGTATAGTAGAGGGGGTATGATTATATATTTGACATTGAACTTGATCATTCTGTTATCAGAGAATGATATGTCGAAAATACCTTCCTGTTACTTACGGCAAGTGTGTCAGAATTGCTCAAAAGAGAGATATCTAACACCTGCCGTCTATTTTTCACTACAAACGTTGGTTCACTTTAACGCGGTTAGCGATTAAAAATTTATGGTCATTTATTTATTGGAATAGGGACTCACCTCCAGAGTTTATGCGCGTACTACACTATTGTATGTGATGAGAGTTACCATTATGTACATCTAATAATTGCATAGGACACTTTCTGCTCTACCTTATTGATAAGCGAGTTTTTCCGTTTGCTTTCCGTTTACATAAGACGCACACCACATTCTCTCCTCATCCACCCCCAAAGTATGCCATTATATCATACTTTAATTTACATAAATATGACTGATTGATATGTACATATGTCCTAATCGACGATGCCATATGTACATCGGTAATCTAACAAGCATTCAGTTCTGCTTTTATTGGGTCTCATTTCTTCATTTAGCAAACGATATTTCACATATTCCAGGCAAATTTACAAGTGCCGTTATTGGTGGTTGAAATTCTTCTGAAAGTGAATGGAATAAGTAATAAATTATTTCACTCGAACCCAGTTTTGCACACGATGCTGTTAATTCTTATATACTTTCATCAAATCTGGAGAAATGCTTTTTCATGCAGCATATTGTAAAATGTTTGTGTGGGTACAAATAATAGAACTTATTATTTTCAATACAAATCCCTTTATTCAGTACAGTTACAATTCACTATTTAATTCTTTCTCTCAGTACAATTCAATTTCTCAACCACTTATACTTTTCTTATCTTTTACTTAAACCACTTAATCACTTCTTCTAATTAACACTTCAAATTCAACTTTGGAACTGATTTGCATACCTTTGGGATGCTGGTATTTATACTCGAATGACATACTTCGAGAACAATCCTCGCCATCCAGCGTCCCATACAATTTCCAATTTGCTAGAAAATTCGATTCTACTCTCCAGTTGCTAATCCAGTATCGAAACCTTCTAGTCTTCGAGTTTCCTGCTAGATGTCGCTGCTCACATTTGAGTGGTTATCACATTGCTCCCTCCCTACAGTTGTACGTCCCGAACAACTTCGTCATTCAGCATCCCGTTGAAATGACACATTCTATCCAAATGGACCACTTTCATTTTTCCTCGATCCCCACGCTGGATCCGGTAGACAACGTCATTAATGCGGGTTATCACCTTGTATGGACCTTCCCAGTCCTGTTGCAATTTTGGTGATTTGCCTTTCTTACGCTGAGGATTATACAGCCAAACCAGATCTCCTTCGTTGAAACCGGAAGATTTCGCCTTGATATCGTACCTAGTTTTCATGCGGCTGCTTGCTAGCTTCATCTTTTCTCTGGTGTCTTCATGCAATTTACGAATCCTGCTGCGTAAGTCATTCACGTACTCGTTCACCTCTTTGGGCTCCGTCGGTGGGGATCCGAATTTTGCTTCACTTGGCAACCGAATTGTTTGACCAAATAAGATCTCGGATGGTGTGTTGAGCTATGGACCGCGTTTCGGTAGGCCATTAAGAAGAGGGGTATGTGTCGATCCCAATCCCGCTGGCAGTTGCTGACAACCTTAGATAGATGCTCATTCAAGGTCCGATTGAATCGCTCGACCATTCCATCAGATTGAGGGTGTAGTGGCGTTGTCCTTGTCTTTCTTATTCCCAAATATTGGCATATTTCCTGGAAGACTTTTGATTCAAAGTTTCGCCCTTGATCAGAGTGCAGCTCCATTGGTACCCCAAATCTGCTCACCCAGTTGTTGACTATCTGTTCGGCTACGGTCTTAGCCTCTTGATTTGGGATGGCAAACACTTCCGGCCACTTACTGAAGTAATCCATGACTACGAGAGTATATCGGTTTCCATTAAAGGTTTCGGGAAACGGCCCAGCGATGTCGATGGCTATTCGTTCGAAAGGTGCTCCGACATTGTATTGTTGCATTTGTCCATGTGGCTTTACTTTTGGGCCCTTGGTAGCCGCACATCTTATGCACTTTTTGCACCAATTCTCGACATCTTGTTTAGCGCTTAGCCAATAGAAACGTTCCCTTACCTTTTCCAACGTCTTGTTTATTCCCAAATGGCCTCCTGAGATTCCGTCATGTATTTCATGGAGCACTTGGTTGACTCTGGACCGTGGCACAATTAGCTGCATACGAGATGTTGTCCCATCTGCACTTTCCCATTTTCTCTTCAGCAATCCATCTTGCACAAAAAGCGAGTCCCACTGTGCCCAGTATGCCTTCAGAGTTTGGCTCCGATCTGATATCTGCTGCCAGCTTGGTCTTTCCTCGTGTTCTTTCCAGGCCAATATTGGTTCGATGTCATTGTCTGCCTGTTGGGAGGAACGGATTTCGTCTATACTCCAACCCTCTATTGGCTCAGTCCTGATCATTTGGATAGTTGCCTGTTCTTTTGCTTCTTTACGATTGCAGTGTTCGCATTTTACTCCGCATGGTCGACGAGAGAGAGCATCAGCATTTGAGTGGAGTGTTCCCTTGCGGTGTTGCACTTCAAAGTCGTAGCCCTGCAACTGCTCGATCCATCTTGCAACTTGGCCTTCAGGGTTCTTAAATTGGAGTAGCCATTTCAGAGCTGCGTGGTCTGTCCGGAGAATGAACTTTTGTCCGTAGAGGTACTTATGGAAATGCTTCGTAGCCAGAATTAAAGCCAGAAGCTCGCGCCGGGTTACACAGTAGTTCCTTTCAGGTCTGGAGAGTACTTTACTGTAATATGCGACCACTTTCTCTTGACCATCATGAACCTGGGAAATCACAGCTCCGACCCCAACATTGCTAGCGTCTGCGTCCACGATGAACATTTTTCCGGGCGTCGGGTAACCCAAGATGGGGGCATTGCACAGCTGTCGCTTCAGTTCTTGAAATGCTTTTTCGCATTCTCCAGACCACCTGAACTGTCGGCCTTTCTCCGTAAGTTGATGCAGGCTCTTTGCAATGCCAGCAAAATCCTTTACGAACCTTCTGTAATACGTGGCGAGGCCCAAGAAGCTTCTCAGTTGGTGTTTATCTTTTGGAGAAGGCCAACTTTTCACGGCTTCGATTTTGTCAGGATCCGTTCTTACACCTTCCGCTGATATAATGTGACCCAGATATTTTACTTCCGGACGAAACAAGGCACACTTTTCTGGGTTGAGCTTTAAATGAGCACTTCGTAGCCTCTCAAACACTTCTTTTAGATTTTCGCGGTGCTCCTCGTACGTCTTACCTATGACGATAACGTCGTCCAAATATACTAGGCAGGTTTTCCAGGTGAGTCCTTGCAATGTTCGTTCCATTAGTCGCTCGAAGGTGGCCGGAGCGTTGCACAGTCCAAACGGCATCACTGCAAACTGCCAAAGACCGCTTCCTGTAGTGAAGGCAGTTTTCTCACGGTCCGTACGATTTATCTCTACCTGCCAGTAACCGCTCTTCAAGTCAAGTGTTGAAAACCATTTCGCTCCAGAAAGCATATCCAAAGTGTCATCGATTCTCGGAAGTGGGTAGCTGTCCTTTTTAGTGACATCATTGAGACGTCGGTAGTCTACACAAAATCTCGTGCTGCCATCTTTCTTCTTCACGAGGACCACTGGAGATGCCCACGGACTTTGCGATTCTTCAATCACTCCCTCAGCTTTCATCTTCGACATCATTTCGGCAACTTCTGTTTGCTTTGCCAATGGAAGACGCCTTGCAGGTTGACGGATTGGTCGAGCGTCTCCGGTGTCAATGTGGTGTTGAACAATATGCGTACGTCCATATTCTCCGTCTTGTGTAGCAAATATATCAGCGTACTCACCGATTAGTTTTTCTGCCAGGATTCGCTGATCTTCGTCCAGATTACAGAGGCTGAGAATTTTGTTCTTGATTTTTATGCTCTGAACTGTTGTGACCGGTTTTGCACACTTTTTTTCCGTTGTGGTCGATATAGCCTCAACAGGTACGCATTTTCCCACTATCTCCCCCTTTTTCACCTTTACACTGAATGTCTTTGGATTTAGAATCCTTACAGGGACCATGTTGTTCTTTGGCTCCACTAAGGTCTTTCCCACCATGAAGTCTCTTTTCTTTTCCGGCTCCATCAAATAGAATCGGTGGCTACCAGGACCACCTTCCACTTTTGCCCACAAAATAGCTTCTGACGAAGGCTCTAGACTCTGATTGCTGCAGATGACGACATTTGAGACTGTGGTATTGGCGTTTCCGTATATCATTGGTATCTCCATGTTTCCGTATTTCAGGGTTTGTGCCCCCAAGTCGACTACAAGTCCATGTTCTCTCATGAAGTCTGTACCAATGATGCACTCGTCACATATGTCAGCTACCAGAAACGCGTGAGTGAATGTTATTCCGGCCAGTTGGATTTTTATGCGGACTTCGCCATATACCTTAATCGTTGCTCCTGTAGCTGTTCGCAAGCTGCAGCTGCTGGTGTTATGCAGCCAAGACTTCTGCACAAGATTCCTCTTGATGATTGAGGCCGTGGCACCGGTGTCTATTGTTGCCATCCATTTTTCTTTTCCACTGACTACTTCTACTAGAAGGCTTTCGCTGCGTCGTTTTGCCAGCGAGACTTGGATGATGGTCCTGGGGCCGTCGACTCCTGCTACCAACTTCTGCCCCGCGAAGTTGGTGCTTAAGCATTTCCCGACTGATGACTTCGGGAAGGTTGACCGGCTTCTTGATAGCTGTTTCTGCGGGTTTCTTCCTCTATTGGCTTGTCACCACAGTGAGGGCAGTCTTTTCGTCGCACCGGTTCTTTACACTGCCTTTGAAGGTGTCCTATTTTATTGCAATTCCAGCAGCGCATTATTCGTCTATCCCGTCGAGTATCTCGTTCCTCGGCACTAATTCTTGTGCAGGAGCATTCGACAGATGCTACTTCCCTGACGAAATGTGTTCCCCTGGAAGCCTGATTGGCTGCTTCCATCGCCAGAGCGAAGGCAAGTGCTTCAGCAAGGGTTCTTTTCCCGGCCATCCTTACTGCTGACTGTAGCTTCGAATCTGCAATTCCCCTGATAAATGCATCTTTTGCCATTTCGTCGATAATTTCCTGGCCTGCGGTGGGGTATGACAGATGTGCAAGTCTACTCACGTCTGCTTGGAGCTGCTGCAGTGTTTCTCCTCTTTGCTGCGTTCGGCTTTGCAATTGGACCTTGTAGACCTCCTGCATGTGGCTGTCCCCAAACCGTTTCTCGATAGCCTGCACTAAAGTCACATAATCTTTATGCTTTTCGATGTCTACTGTTTGCAACAATTCTGCTGCAGGACCGTGCAAGGCCATTGTTAGGGCAAAGCACTTTTCCTCATTGTCCCAGTCGTTTGCACAGGCAGCCATTTCAAACTGCTTCTTATAAGTAGACCATGAGGTCTGACCATCGAATGAGGGAGGTTTCAAATCTTTTCTCCTTGGACCGCTTAAAGAACATTCTCGCTGTTTCTGTTTTCGCACTGTGTCGAGCTCTTTTGCCAGTTGCTCAACTTTGTTGTCCATTTGTTCCAATTTTTCGCCAACATTCTTCTCTATTCTTTCAAATTTGTTATCTATTTCTTCGAACTTTTGGTGTAGAACGTTATTTTGTTCTTCCAGTTTTTGTTGTAGACTATTCTTTTGGTCGTCGAATTTTTGTTCAATGCTGCTCTTCTGTTCGTCCATTTTTTGTTCCAGACTGTTCTTCTGTTCTTCCAGATTTTTCTTTTGTTGGTCGAGACTGTTCTTCTGTTCGTCCATTTTTTGTTCCAGACTGTTCGTCCATTTTTTCTTCCAGACTGTTCTTCTGTTCGTCCATTTTTTTGTTTTGTTCGTCCATTTTTAATAAGAGGAGTTGCATCATTGCAGCCATGTCATTGCCGGTACTTGTCTGTTCATCCTCGTCAACATCAAAGGAGTATACATCAGGATCATGTCCCTCGTTGTTCAAAGCCTCCTGAAGTCGGAGCACCAGGTCACTTTTTCCTCCACTGGCGCTGAGGCTTCTCTTGTTCAACTCGGATTTGAGTTGGACGAGGGTCAACTGCAATAGTTTTCGACCCATTCTAGCTTTTTCAAATAGTCAGAAAACACAGTTTTTTTTTTTGTTTTTTTTTATTTTTTTTTTTTTTTTATTTTCAATACAATAAGTCCTATCCCACTTCTGACACCAATGTAAAATGTTTGTGTGGGTACAAATAATAGAACTTATTATTTTCAATACAAATCCCTTTATTCAGTACAGTTACAATTCACTATTTAATTCTTTCTCTCAGTACAATTCAATTTCTCAACCACTTATACTTTTCTTATCTTTTACTTAAACCACTTAATCACTTCTTCTAATTAACACTTCAAATTCAACTTTGGAACTGATTTGCATACCTTTGGGATGCTGGTATTTATACTCGAATGACATACTTCGAGAACAATCCTCGCCATCCAGCGTCCCATACAATTTCCAATTTGCTAGAAAATTCGATTCTACTCTCCAGTTGCTAATCCAGTATCGAAACCTTCTAGTCTTCGAGTTTCCTGCTAGATGTCGCTGCTCACATTTGAGTGGTTATCACAATATTTTGCTTCGCCATATTTGTTCCTGAAGACGTACTAAACAGAGCACTCCATGTCACTTGTTGTTGATTTTTCCTTAATATATTTCAGATGATTATCACCCACCAAGCGGATAATTAATTTTTTTGTTTGATGGTGATGGTGGACTGGATTTTAAATGGCTTGCTTCTTAAAGGCCCTAGTTAAGTGGTACCGTAAAACTGCCTTACTTTGACCAAAATCAGAAAACTTTTATTTTTAAAACAGCAGCATCTACATGTGAGTAATTTCAACATAATTTGGTATGGATTGAATGGTTGCTTTTTCAGCTAAGCGTCGTGTCGGTTTTCAGTTCATGAGGTGAAAACATTTGAAAAAAATGTAACCGTAATTTAAATTAATGCAAGTAAGACGTATAGTGATTTGAGCTCCACAAAGAGGTTCCGATATTTTGTATATTTAGTAATTTTTTTGAGTGCAATTTATTACAGGTATGAAGACAAATTTTTTTCTCTTAAATATGATTATTTTGGTAGTCGTAGGAATAATATAATACATTTTATATAAATAAGAAGAAGTCACTTGCCAAATGTTGCATTTGACTTTGATTGCTAGTTTTACTTTGACTAGTTTCTTTTCATGCCACCTAGCCTAACTCTTTTTCTTTTCATATAAATGGGTTAAAATGTCCAAGCAAAGGCAAACTCCTCCTAGGCGTTACAATAGTACAGCTAGTAAGAAAATTTAGGAAGCATTGTAAATAATTGAAAGAAAATAAATGTCTATTACAAAGTGCGCTCAGCATTTGGATATTGCGAAGGGAACCCTTATTAATAAGATTCATCAAAGGCATGGTAAAGCTTTTGGAAGACCTTGCATTTTTACAGATGCTGAGGAGAAACTCTTAGTTCAAGCTATACTTACCACAAGCGATTGGGGCTTTTCTTTAAGTGGGATAGAAGTTCAAAAACTGGCGAACTACTATCTGAATAAACGTGAGAAAACAAAAAGAACAAAAGTTGTTGCGTAAAGATTGGCTAGAAGGGTTCTTCAAAAGAAATAATGCACTTCTGCACTTCTACAACCGTTAGACGTAGCATTTTTCGGTCGTATAAAAAAAAACATGTAGGACCATTTTAATGAAGTGGAAAGTAAGCAAATCAAGAACTTCGCAAATGCTATCTAAAGATAAGTTTCCCAAAATGCGCCGAAGATCGCAGAGATGCAGCAGACTTTCTCTTCATTCATCGACTCCTTTCAGGTCACGTTGAATGCGCATCCCTTCACAACTCCATTTTCCTCAACACTAACCCTCGTAATCTACGTACCCCTCGACTCTTATATCTACCAACCCACCACACCTCCTATGGCGCGAACGAACCAATCTCCCGTATCCTACGTCAAATCAACTCAAACCCTACCGTCTTTGACTTCCACCGCACCACTGCCTACCTCAAATCCGTTCTCCTTCACCACTCCAACCAACCTTAGTTTTAAGTTTTAGTTTAAGTTTAATTTGTAAGTTTTAGCTTGTATTAAGCCGAATAAATGGGGGCGCCCGCCCCCACCAAAAAAATAGTCCATCCATTTTAAGTATTATAAATTTTTTGTATACCTACTCACAATCGCCGCGATCATACCTCTCACGAATAAAATGGTAACGCACGTCTATGTGCTTCGTACGTTTATGGAATTCCGGGTTTTTTTTTATAAGTCGAATAGCTCCCTGGTTGTCCATATTTAGAATCGTCCTTCGAATTGGGTTTGGAGACAGTTCTGATAAAAGTTGTTATAGCCAGATCATTTCCTTTACAGCTTGTGAGGTCGCGACGTACTCAATCCTTGCTGCAATCCATGTTGAATCTATTTAAAAGATTATTAGCATAAGTCACCTGATTGACATGAATTGATCCGCTGGAACTTCGTGCGAGTTCCATGCCAAGAAACCATTTAGTATCTAGAGTGGTTATTTCGAAATGAGCCTGCAAGAAATCGATCAACTCTAAAGGATCAAACGTTTTTCACCTCCTTCTCGGATAAATACACAAGGATCCATTTCACTAGCTTTAAGATTGAACATCTTAAGCACGCTTGTGAATTTCTTATTCCAGCAACGTCAGATTCAATCCTTCATTGGCGGCAATAGCGAATATCGCACGTATTGAAGTAAACTTTGCCACAGGGCTGAATGTCTCCACGTAGTCTATTCCGTATTCTTGATTAAAACCTCTTATTACTAACCTGGCTTTAAACTTTTGTTCCCCGTTCGTGCCCAAATTCTTTAGCTTGTAGATCCACTTATTGTCGATGATTTTCCGATCTGACGGACGTTGAACAATGTTCCACGTTCGGTTTTGCAATAAGCTCTTCATCTCCTCGTCCATCGCCGCTTTCCAATGAGTGGCATCTTTGCATGTAGTAGCGTCTTTGTAGTTGTACGGCTCATCCTGAACTAAGAAAGCATGTCTTTCGATTAAGTTGCACACACTTGATCTACCTTTATTTTTCCGACTTCTCAATCGATCTTTTAATGGAATTTGTTTCATTTTACCACTGTCAAAAACCTCGTCAGTATCACTATCATTTCCGCCTGCTGAATTATCGACATCATCAGATGACTGAAAATCTGAAACTGCTGCCATTCTTAACCTTCTATTGGAATGCTCCAGAGATATATTTTAATCTATATCACTTTGGCAAGAATCGAAATCCACTCTTGGAACAATAAAAGTTTCAGAAAAATTATCATTGTGGTCAGCCAATGGTAGCCCACGTAATGCGAAACGCAGGAATCTCCGTTGGACGGCTTCGATGCGCAGAATATGTACATCATAGTAAGGAGACCATATCTCGCTGGCGTACTCGAGAAGTGGACGAACAAAGGGTATGTACAGGGATTTGGTGACATAGGGGTCGGAGAATTAGGCCACAGTTGTTTCATGGCGAATAGAGTGTTTTTCCAATAGCATTTTGACATTTTCTTTAATGAATCCGTACGAAGCATTTTAATTTATTGCTGGCTGTCACTTTTGGCTCGATTTCAATTGAAGCACAAACCTCTGACTTATTTTTCAGGAAAAACACGACTTTGAAATGTGAATAATGGTCCTTAAACAGCACGAAATACTTCGAGCCTCCTACTGAAGTCTTTTCCACAGGCCCGCATACGTCAGCATGCACCAGTTCACCTGCCTGATGAGATTCAAAACTACTTTTGGGAAAAGGTAACCTGTGTTGCTTTCCAAAGAAACAAAAATCACATGTAAAATTAAGATTATCTTTGAAAGTGATGCCTCTTTCCTTTAATTGTGTGCGCACATGGGTTGTATTTTGATGAGCCATCCTTTTATGCCAAACCTTAAGAGGCAAAATACGTTTTGTTGCCAAATTTGCCACGCTTTCTTTCACACTTTGCACCTTAAATTGCATTCTGAACAATTGAAGTTGTTTTTTTCCCACTACCACTATAGTTCCATCACTTTTAGCAAATATTCATAGCTTTCTGTCCGACACAAATTTAAGGCCTTTATCTAAAGCACGATTCTGAGGGAATAAATTAGCAGAAATCTTTGGCACATACAAAACATACGAAGGATGCTTCTCAGTCGAAATTTTACCATCAAAAGCAAAAATATTAATATTGTCGATACCCAAAGCTGAGATTTTCTCTCCAATATGAATTCCTATCGGATTAGAAAAACTTTCATAGCGAGCAAACCATTCTTTTCTACTTGTCATATGGTCGCTCGCTCCCGAATCCAAATACCAAAAAACGTCACTTAACGTCATTAACAATCAACGCGTTGGAGGTGACTGCTGTTTCACTTTGACATATATTTTTACAATCGATCGCCATAGATTTGCAAACAGGTGTATTGCTCCTTAGCACCTCACTTTCAGTTTCAGTCCATCGTTGATTATTGATTATAAAGGATCTGCAAATAAGTGCATCGCCCCTTGATGTCTCACCTCGACTTTCAGTCCTCTTTTGGTTGATATTTCTCTTCTGACAATCTCTTTCCCAATGACCATACTCATTACATGCAAAATACTTTCCTGGCTTCGATATTTTTCTTTGTTTCTTTCGTGTCTTTTGCTTTGCTAGCAATGCTGTTGTTGTACTTGTAGAATTAGATGAGGGTTTGCTCTTGTTTGTGTTAAGATTCCCATGCACAGAAAAAATATTTAAACTCACCTAGAGGAGTCATCAATATCTTGGTTATAACCATGCTCTCTGAAACCTCCTCTCCCACATCCTTAAGTTGCCGAACTATATTCTGCAGCTTAGAGATATGTGTTGCCACATCATCTTCTGGATCCTTTTCAAAGCTTAAAAGCCTTTAAAAGCGCTGAAGCAGTATGTGAACATTGGCTTTCGTTGTCTGTTCATACACAGCTTTTAACTTTATCCGCATCTCCTTTGCAGTACTGTAATTAACGATGTGCCTTAGTGGAACAGGTCCAATGCTGGTCGCGATAATTCGTTGGGCTTTACCATCCTTCTTTTGCCAAATCAATAAACGTTTATCAAATGCCTCCTGAGTTTCGCTTTCTGCCTTGGTTGGCAGCAAACTCATGCCATTTATATGCTCAAATAGCCCTGATACGTTTAATAAAATATTGACTTGAAATTTCCACACAGCATACTGTTTCGAAGTCAACAATTTTTCCACTTTAAAATGTTCGCTTTCCATTTTCTTTAATACGAGTACCTTACGCGCAATATTATGTGAATATTTAAACTCTCAAAAAAATTGTTAGGTACGAGTATTAAGAAAAAAAAACTGATTGTCCTTTATTTAACTTTTTACTTTGCCGCGTGATCTGGGCTCATAGGTTATACTGTTGAATAAAACCGCACAACCGTCTTTCTTGAGCAGTGAATCTTTATTGTACATTAGTGTAAGTTAAGAAGAATATATGTATGTAAGTTAGAGTAGTTCAGGTTAGACCAATTAGATATCTAATAGTGGGAGGTGGCATTACCAAATTCAACATATTCAAATAATCATGTTACTCGTTACTTTACAACATAAATATACCTAAATTATTTTATTTCTGTGAAATTTGCAACTTTTCCTTTTGATTTTTCAGCGCACCGGAAATGTAAACACTGAAGTAAAGCATTAATTATGTTCACAATTCAACAGCCGACAACTTAAGACTAAAATCGAATACATCACGAAACGGACAAAAAACAGTGCGAATGTTTTTCCTATCAGACTGGTCAAAGTTAGGCGGTTTTACGCTACTCTGTAATTAGCTGTAATTTTACGTCCGTTAAGAACTGTAATTTTTTTTTTTTAATGTCAATTCACGCCTCAGGTTATTTTGTGATCTGTCATTACTAATTTGCTTGTCAATGTCTACCATTTAGTCATAGTCATATACCCATTTTATCCAACAGCTCAATTTGCGTAACATGTAATTCAATGTGTTCGTTTACAATAATGCAAGTCTCGCAGCGAGCATCGCACTCAATTTCGAAAATCTGGAAATCTCTCGCATCTCGCAATGCGTGACAGCTAAATTGTTGTTGTTTTCATTTTGATCGTGTTATTTGTGAGTGGTGTTTTGACGCATCTTTGTAAACAGACGTCCGATGTCTGAATGCGAGAGCTCACGCATTCGAATTCGAATGCGACTCTCGTATCGCATCTCGCAGTATTGTAAATGGGACTTTAAACAAGAATGCGTTTTAAACAAGTGTTATTTTTTATGGCTTCAATTTTTACATGATATCTATGCTAAAGATATTCCATATACGAGTACATATGCATAATTCTCTGGTGTGTAACATTAATTGTGTTGCAACGAGTTCCGCATCTTTTTTGATGATTGTTTTATCGGTGACGTATCATAGGTTAACTATTTAGTAAGGATAAATTTTAATTCTATATCAAAGCGACCGTCGATACGAGCATGGCTATCTTGCTGTATCTTCAATAATTGAATGATATGATTTACTAAATAGGAATGCGAATTCCATCGTTTTTGAAAAGGAAACCATTTACCTGTGGCTGAAGCTCTCTACGAGTATATGCATTGCATTTTCCCATATGAAGACAGAACGACGTTAACGTCACAAATGCGCTTTGAGTAAGAATGGAGCGCCTGACAAAAGTCGGTAAGGAACACACATCAAACTACCGGGGTTGTCTGCAGTTCCATTACATAAGGACAGTAAATTTGGCTTGAAGCGAAAGTTGGAAATCAAACAACCACCAGTCCTCGGTCAAATACCTGCCGTCACTCTAATGGCGTTTTAGATTGGGCGGCAGAATCCTTCTTTTTGTGCTCCAGAGCAAAAAAAGTGACATAAAACTTGTTCCTCTCAAATTTTCAGAATCAAAATTTTACTTTTGGTTTTCATTTCAGAGTCAAAAATTTCTCTCCTGGATTTTATGTCCAATTGTACTAACACATATAAATAGTCGTATGTATAAACGTCAAATAGTATAGTGTGTCAAACTACTCGTAGCTTCCTGCTTTCGTGCAATCGGCTATGTTTGGCTAATTTATTATTCTAAGTGTTCAAATTGATTCCAAAGCAAATATAGTTGAAGAATAATAGAAGATGAAAACACAAATAATACAGTTTTTTTTATCTTCATCGTCGTCATCCAAACAAATAAATTTCGAAATAAAAATTTGACATTTAACCAATACATGTACAGCAAAGTCCGAAGAAGTTTTTAGTGTCATTTGCTCAAGTGGCTTCCCATAGGGAAAGTACGGTACAGAAAGTGAAGGCTTTTAGCACCGGAAACTGCATCTGGCATGTTGGATATTTTACCATCTATCTGGGCGCAAAAGGCACAAAGCAATGCAAAGAAGATATACTAATATACTAAGAAGAAATGGACAATACTAGTGCCTGTTTACATTAGCGACGGGATGAATGTCTTCATTTCACAAATGTGAACATTTTCATGGGGTTGAAAGACTTTTTGACAAGTGGAACACTTGAATCGGAGCATTTTTAATTTTTAAATTTGAGCAGTTGGCCTGAAACATACCTTTTTTCCTATTCTTCACACTTCCTTTCTCAACGATCAACGATCAAAACTAAAATCAAAAAATATGTTACAAATGGAACGATATGGAAAAAAAAACGACGCGCTTTAGAAATGGATTTTCCGTGGAAGTAGCCCTTTATTGAATATTCACCAGGAAGGTAATCTAAATCGGAACCGATATATGTAAAAGAAAGACCTCGTGCTTCGATAATAATTCAATATGAAGTGTGCTTTATTTCAAAGTCAATTCCGGTTATGCCAATGACAGATAAAGGATTCAACGTGCGCGTTACACTAGATTTATATGGAACAATGGTTGTTGTCTTGAATATCTAACAGTCTATCCCCCCTTTAAAGTTTGTGTTGATAGGGAATAACTTGACGACGTATCCTGCTAGACCTCCTCGGTTCCAGTTGGTTGTTGAGTTCTCCGTTCACTGCTTTGTTTTCCAATGGAAGTTTGGGTGAAAGATGAGGCACTAGTGCCGAAGGAGTTGGTTCTACTTCCAGTGCCGGTTCTTGTGAATCGGCTGCTGCGGTGCCTTGTGGTAGCTCCCCCGTAGTAACTGCAGGAATTTCCTTCTCCTCCAAATTGGTGCTGGCTTGAGGATCTATAGGAAGAGATTTGGAAAAATACTTCGAAGTATTACCTTCAACTCTAGTTGCTCTTATCTGGTCAATATGTCTTCGGAATGGAACTCCATCCACATCAACGATGTAGTGTAAATGGCCGATCCTATCAGAAATCCTTCCGAATTTCCATTTGCACTCCTTACTTTGGTAATACCGGACTTGTACTAAGTCCCCAATCCTAAAATTCCGTTTGCAATCCTCGATTTCCTTTGTCTGGTCTGAAATTGTACATCGCAATAAATCCAATCTGGTGCGAAGGTTAAACTTCAGCATCATCTCTGCTGGACTCCTGCCCGTCGTCGAGCTTTCTGTCTTTCGATATTGCATCAGTAGACGTTGTAGCTTTGTATGCAGGTCCCCTGGATCATTTATTGCAGACCGTAATCCATTTTTCAGGATTTGAACGTACCGCTCTGCTTGCCCGTTTGTTGATGGATGTGCGGGTGAAGTGAGCTTTTGAACAATGTTGTTAGACTTCAAAAAGTCTTGGAACTCCTTCGACGTAAAGTGGGTTCCGTTATCAGACACAACAGTCTGAGGTATACCGAATCTCGCAAAAAGTTCCCTCATCGCGCGTATGGTGTAAAAACTAGTGATCCGATTCATAGGGAAAACTTCTAACCATTTTGCCTTTGCATCCACCACTATAAGGAAGTATCGTTCCATGAATAGTTCAGCGAAGTCTACATGTAACTGTTGCCATGGTTGGGAAGGAATTTCCCAGGGGTGCGATGACATCTTTGGTGGCTCCTTCAGAACTTTAGCGCATTCCCGACAGCTTTTCACTAAATTTTCGATATCACGATCGATTCTCGTCCAATAGCAGTAACTTCTAGCCAAAGATTTAATTTTGACGATACCGATGTGCGCTGCATGTAACTCGCTCAAAACTCGTCTCTGCATCGAATGAGGAATTATAATACGTAATCCCCTGTAAATACATCCTTTATGTATCATGAGTTCATTCTCCATTTGCTTGTAGGATGTGTTCTTCAAACTGGCTCCGCTCTGTAAAAGGATGCAAAGAGAAGCCAACTCCTTGTCGCGTTTTGTTTCTTTGGCTATCTCCGAATTTGTTAGAGGCAAGTGTTCATCCCAGAGTTGAAATATTTCATATGATTCGTCAATCCTGTAATCTTGAGATGTTAAGGGATTTCTGGAAAGAAAATCTGCATTAATATTGTCTTTTGAACTCTTATATTGAAACTTATAGTCAAATCCGCTAAGAAACTGTGCGTAGTGCAACAATCGCTGCGTTGTAAGTAAATGCAAATTTTTGTTAGGGTGAAATATTGTAGTTCATGGCCGATTATCGGTGATGAGTGTAAATTCACGGCCATAGCAATAATTAAAAAAATTATGTAACCCCCAATAAATTGCCGTCGCCTCTTTGTCTAACTGGCTATAGTTAACTTCCGATTTCGTCAAACTTCTGGATGCAAATGCAATAGGACGCTCTCCATTATTCGTACGATGTGATAAAACCGCGGATAATCCGACAGGAGATGCATCCGTCGCCAAAATTAGTGGAAGGTCTTCATCGAAGGGTATTAACACATTGTGGCTCATCATTTCTTTTTTTATAACTTCAAATGCTTGCTCACATTTATCATCCCAATTGAATTTTTGGTCTTTTCTCATGAGAAAGTATAACGGGTGAAGTTTGGTTGAGAGATCCGGAATGAACTTGTGGTAATAGTTAACCATTCCCAGGAAGTTACATAGCTGATTTAGATCCGAGGGAGGTTGAACTTGCTTCCAATTTCTCAGAAGTCTTGTGTAATCCCATCCTCGTCACCAATATTGAATATTCACCAGGAAGGTAATCTAAATCGGAACCGATATATGTAAAAGAAAGACCTCGTGCTTCGATAATAATTCAATATGAAGTGTGCTTTATTTCAAAGTCAATTCCGGTTATGCCAATGACAGATAAAGGATTCAACGTGCGCGTTACACTAGATTTATATGGAACAATGGTTGTTGAAGAAGAAGGGTGTTTGATATTCAAGAAAACACCCTTCTTCTTCCCATTTAAATAAAACGCGTTCCCTCTCTTTCGGACAATCTTCCTGCCCGCGCCAATGTGAACAGGCACATACTATAGAAGGGGGCAGTTTTGCAATTGCGATTTAAAAAGCGTTTGTACATAGTGTGTGTTTATACACCTGGAGCTACTAAATCCATCTATCACAGAATTAAAAAAAAAATTTCGATTCCTAAGGCTGGAATCAGAAGACGATTATTTTATAATCGGCGAAGATTTTAACGCCAAACACAGAGTTTGAGGAAATAATAAACCAAACACTAGAAGGAACCTACTACCCAATTGAAGGGGTCAGCACAGTTTAATGTAGGTATGGACTTTGTCTATTTAAAAGGATGAATTGTTCGTCGTTTCCTTGACGCGGTTCCTACTTGAATCTCATGTTATTCAACATAACTGACTGAAACGAACCAGGATTATAAACTGCAATTCCAGTGTGTAAATGGAATTACATGATTCTCACAGATGTGCATTGCATCTAATCTTCCACGTCAATCAAACAACTGTGGACAAGCGACTCAACTACGACAGAGTTGTCGCACACCGCACTGCCAAGGATCTCCGGTTTAGTAGGGCAATAGAAATTCGCGATATGAGGGATGTTGCTCGGTAGGGCCAACAATTTGGTGGCTTAATAAAGGTGGAGAAATTCCTTCTTCATCTCCGTCAATATCTGAGTAGCACCATGGTTCGCTTACATTTTCCAGGTAGGAATTTGCGTAAATGACATTACCATGTCCAAAGGATGTAGTCGAAAAATTCAATGCGAATCTTGAAGCTTATGATCCAGCTGGAGTTTAAAGAAGAGGCCGAAGGAAAAATAATTGGATCACCGAAATAAAAGAACGTTAGGAAACTCTTACTGATGTTATTATTGAAAATCAATTTTCATGTAGAATGGTATTATGTAAGATCCGAATTTACCCAATCGCAAAAGCGGCGTAGTTGCGATGCAGATACCTGGGAGCAATACATATGTATTTGTGTTATTTGCAGATTTTCATATGTATCGTATTTTAACGGCTAATAAGAGAAGAAGAGGTCGAAGTACGATTAAAAACTATGACAGGACAAAATTCTTGTTACAAAGCTTCAAAAATACTTGTACTCGTATATTATGAATCATCCTTCTTCATAGGAAATAGAACAGGAAATAGAAATTTGCTTAAATTAAAACGAGAAATTATTTAAATATCTTTGATGGTTCAAGAATTATGCATTTAGAAACGAAAACATCATTTGGCGCCACTAACGGCCATGAAAAGGCTAGCTTGGGAATTAGCATTTCGAGCAACTTCTGATTAGAAACATCGCAGGACAAGAACCCACGTCCAGTCTGTAAAGAAGCCATACCTCCCCAAGAAAAAAACAAGTCTGCTGATCTGTCAGCTACCACAAGGGTAGCTGAAATAGAAAGAAAATGTAGAAGCTTTTCGCGTCATAGGTACATAGATTAAACAAAGCCAATCAGTTATAGAGTATACAATAATAAAAATGATAATTTGTTAAAGTAATAATTCCCAGAAAACCAGTCATTGGAATCCTATTGAGCATTTTCAAGAAACTTATACAATTTTCAAATACCATCACATTCTTGCATCACGCGACTTTATGTCGTTATTTTAAATTCTGCATTTTTGATTTGAACGGGTTAAATTGGCAGTACTGACAAAACAAGTTTGCTTAAAAGCGGATCGTTTTAATGGGTAAGAATATAAATTTCAAAAGATACGAACGTTATTGATGTACATACAATCATATGTACAAATACCATATCTGTATTCTAAAAAGCCGTACCAGTTTTTTATTGTGATGTTTGGTGTTCAGAATTTTATTTGATTTCAACCCCATCACTTTGTGTTATTAGGACAAATGTGGCCCTCAAATGACAAGCTGCTTTCGTCATTTAATTTCGCACACACGTGTTTCAAGCAATTAGTATGCAAAAGGTATTAATCTTTCCAGAAACTATCGAAAAAATCACAAAAACGAAGTATAAAAACCAACCACAACAGCTGAGTCATATTCCATGAACCCCATAAGAATCTCCTTTATGTCCGCCCCCTTCTTAGTTCTTTTATTCAAATACAATACAGTATCTTAAACTACCTACCTATATGTACATATATTGACTGGATCTCCAAACCTCAGTAGCCTAACATAAACTTTTCAAAACTACTTCAAGTAAATAAGATTCGATATTTCATTTCATTATTTTTCTCCATGCGTGATAGTCTCTACTAAAACAGATTTATGTATGCATGACATATGCATTAATTAATTGGAAAAAAATATTAAAAAAAATATTTACATGTGTATGTATATAAATTCAATAAAAAAATGATACCGACTTTTGCTACTATTCAACGGAACCAACTCGCTTGTCAAACAAACTTAGATATGTTTATTATGGCGAGATCGAATAACGACCACGTGTTGACTATGGGAACGCGTTTTATTAATTGACTTAATTCTGTTTTGTGTAAGCCAGTATCCCGTTTGCATATTTATAAATATTTAATTCGTTAGAAGTGTGCAATCACAACTTGAAAACAAAACTATCGAAAAGAAAAAAAAAAAACAAGCACAAGACGGATTTGAGATAAAAGGATTTGAGATTTCAGAATGGGTCTTTTCTTTTTATTATTAATTATCATTTCATCTCTTAATAAAGATTCTTTATTTTTGCTTTTTTTATTTGTTCTTTCCTTACGGTCAACTTCACTCTATCACATAGGGTATATTAATTCTGATTGATTGGTTCCGACAACGAAAGAAATCGAAAGAGCATAAAATTAACATTTTATTATGGTCGTTGATCATAACTACGAGTATGTTCGCACATCAGACTAACATCTGACCTTGCCTATGGCAACTATTCGAATTTAACTGCTTATGTTAACGATTATTCTTATTAGCAGAGATATTTAAAAAAAAAAAACAAAAAAAAAATACAAAAATAAAAAAGGTCAACACTCTTGGGGTCTTCGTTTGTGCAAACTTATTTGAAGTTTAAGAATTTCCTTGACTAACAGATTAATGGTCCTTTCGTCCAATGAAAGAGGAAACTAAAGATCATTTCAATAGCTTACATCGAGGTCCTCGTTCATCTTCAGCCTTGATTACAGCTTCAGGGTTATTTTCCTTTATTAGTAGATTTTCGCCATTTGATCTACTAACATGAATATGATGAAAAATTTTATTTTCATACAAACTTGGCGTTAGCTTCTTTATACAATAGATAGGCTAAAAAAGGAAAAAGGAAACTGCAGACTTAGGTACTATACTTCAACTATGTAAGTGAATAACTGCGTCCAATCCACATCAACATTGAATTCGACAAAATTAATAGATATACGTTCATATATGAGGGGGTCTAAATAACAGTAGCACAGTTTTGAGAAATCCTTGTTTAAAGTCCCATTTACAATACTGCGAGATGCGATACGTGAGTCGCATTCGAATTCGAATGCGAGAGCTATCGCATTCAGACATCGGACGTCTGTTTACAATGATGCGTCAAAACACCACTCACAAATAACAAGCTCAAAATGAAAACAACAACAATTTAGCTGTCACGCATTGCGAGATGCGAGAGTTTTCCAGATTTTCGAAATTGAGTGCGATGCTCGCTGCGTGACTTGCATTATTGTAAACGAACACATTGAATTACATGTTACGGAAATATTTTTGACAGTTCATACGCTCTCGTTTTCGAACAACGTATCGCATCTCGCAGTATTGTAAATGGGACTTAACTTCCAACGAAAACTACTAAATGATGAGTAGTTATCCTTTTTCCCGATAGATCTCACTACCAATCAAGGCTACAATTGTTTCCTTTGTGCACCAAAGAAATAATGTTATTCATGTGGTCATTTATTTTTCTTCTTCATTTTTATAAAATTTGAACTTTGACCCCTTGTGCTCTGACCCCCTCATATGAAATGAGCGAATATGAAAAGGACTTCTTCTATAAGCTCCAACCGCGATTGATGGTGTTTCTGGTGCTAGGTGTCAAAAGTAAATCATATTTAATTATGAATTATTGTCTCCTAACTTATTGAGCCAATTTTTTCATATTGTGATAACCACTTAAATGTGAGCAGCGACATCTAGCAGAAAATGTCGAAACTCGAAGACTAGAAGATTTCGATACTGGATTAGCAAAGTCTCGACTGGAGAGTGGAATCGAATTTTCTAGCAAATTGGAAATTGTATGGAACGCTGGGTGGCGAGGATTGTTCTCGAAGTATGTCATTCGAGTATAAATACCAGCATCCCAAAGGTATGCAAATCAGTTCCAAAGTTGAATTTGAAGTGATTAAGTGGTTTAAGTAAAAGATAAGAAAAGTATAAGTGGTTGAGAAATTGGATTGTATTGAGAGAAAGAATTAAATAGTGAATTTTAACTGTACTGAATAAAGGGATTTGTATTGAAAAGAATAAGTTCTATCATTTGTACCCACACAAACATATTACATTGGTGTCAGAAGTGGGATAGGACTTATTGTGTGTAACAAAAAAAAAAAAAAAACCTGTGTTTTCTGACTATTTGAAAAAGCTAGAATGGGTCGAAAACTATTGCAGTTGACCCTCGTCCAACTCAAATCCGAGTTGAACAAGAGAAGCCTCAGCGCCAGTGGAGGAAAAAGTGACCTGGTGCTCCGACTTCAGGAGGCTTTGCACAACGAGGGACATGATCCTGATGCATACTCCTTTGATGTTGACGAGGATGAACAGACAAGTACCGGCAGTGATATGGCTGCGATGATGCAACTCCTCTTGTTAAAAATGGACGAACAGAAGAACAGTCTCGACCAACAAAAGAAAAATCTGGAAGAACAAAAGAATAGTCTCGAACAAAAGCTGGTTGAACAAAAGAAAAATCTGGAAGAACAAAAGAATAGTCTCGAACAAAAGCTGGATGAACAAAAGAAAAATCTAGACGAGCAGAAGAGCAGCATTGAACAAAAAATCGACGACCAAAAGAATAGTCTAGAACAAAAACTGGAAGAACAAAATAACGTTCTACACCAAAAGTTCGAAGAAATCGATAACAAATTTGAAAGAATAGAGAAGAATGAATGCCACATGGACAAATGCAACAATACAATGTCGGAGCACCTTTCGAACGAATAGCCATCGACATCGCTGGGCCGTTTCCCGAAACCTTTAATGGAAACCGATATACTCTCGTAGTCATGGATTACTTCAGTAAGTGGCCGGAAGTGTTTGCCATCCCAAATCAAGAGGCTAAGACCGTAGCCGAACAGATAGTCAACAACTGGGTGAGCAGATTTGGGGTACCAATGGAGCTGCACTCTGATCAAGGGCGAAACTTTGAATCAAAAGTCTTCCAGGATATATGCCAATATTTGGGAATAAGAAAGACAAGGACAACGCCACTACACCTGCAATCTGATGGAATGGTCGAGCGATTCAATCGGACCTTGAATGAGCATCTATCTAAGGTTGTCAGCAACTGCCAGCGGGATTGGGATCGACACATACCCCTCTTCTTAACGGCCTACCGAAACGCGGTCCATAGCTCAACAGGGCACACACCATCCGAGATCTTATTTGGTCAAACAATTCGGTTGCCAAGTGAAGCAAAATTCGGATCCCCACCGACGGAGCCCAAAGAGGTGAACGAGTACGTGAATGACTTACGCAGCAGGATTCGTAAATTGCATGAAGACACCAGAGAAAAGATGAAGCTAGCAAGCAGCCGCATGAAAACTAGGTACGATATCAAGGCGAAATCTTCCGGTTTCAACGAAGGAGATCTGGTTTCGCTGTATAATCCTCAGCGTAAGAAAGGCAAATCACCAAAATTGCAACAGGACTGGGAAGGTCCATACAAGGTGATAACCCGCATTAATGACGTTGTCTACCGGATCCAGCGTGGGAATCGAGGAAAATTGAAAGTGGTCCATTTGGATAGAATGTGTCATTTCAACGGGATGCTGAATGACGAAGTTGTTCGGGACGTACAACTGTAGGGAGGGAGCAATGTGATAACCACTTAAATGTGAGCAGCGACATATAGCAGAAAATGTCGAAACTCGAAGACTAGAAGATTTCGATACTGGATTAGCAAAGTCTCGACTGGAGAGTGGAATCGAATTTTCTAGCAAATTGGAAATTGTATGGAACGCTGGATGGCGAGGATTGCTCTCGAAGTATGTCATTCGAGTATAAATACCAGCATCCCAAAGGTATGCAAATCAGTTCCAAAGTTGAATTTGAAGTGATTAAGTGGTTTAAGTAAAAGATAAGAAAAGTATAAGTGGTTGAGAAATTGGATTGTATTGAGAGAAAGAATTAAATAGTGAATTTTAACTGTACTGAATAAAGGGATTTGTATTGAAAAGAATAAGTTCTATCATTTGTACCCACACAAACATATTACAATATTAACCTTTTAAATTTCTCAGCTATATCTGATATTTGAATTTTACCTTCCTTTTGTCTGTTATTTCGTCCTTGAGTGGTTGGGATGGGTTCATCTTCTTATTATTCTTTTTTCTCATTGCAAATGACTAATATTTTTTCCGTGCATGACGATGAGGCGCATCAGTACGTGTTAGACAAAGTACGCGTTAGACAAATATCGCATTGTCTGGAAAGGTTTATTGCAGGTGATCCATTCAAAAGAGATGCAAGTTCATCTGGTAATTTTCATATAATGTAAATATTAATTAAAAAATTGTTAGCCCCAGAAAAATGTTATCATGTCTTTATTTTTTCTGAGTTTTCGAAAATGTCTGTTCTGGTAATTTTAAACATAATTTGTTCTAATATGAAGAAGACGTGTGGATACTCTCGGTACCTTGAACAAAAAACACAGACTTCTACCCACATAATTTTCTTCTACGCTACTGGTTTTTGTTGTTTCAGATCTTTTCTTGTCTAAACACGATCTAATCTTCCAACTTTCCGAATCTAAAATAATTGACCCTGGGCGACTAGAAGAAGGCATTTTTAACATAAAACATGTAACATGTAATGACCAAGCCCAATCATACTAATAATTTAGTCTCCCCATTAAATGTTTGGTGCCATCCATAGAGCGAAACAGCCATTGGCATATTAAGACTAGTCGTATCCTGTGGAGTGCTAAGTTCTTAAAAAAAAACTATAAATGCCCCAAATAAATTACATTCTGTCCACCTATAGGGCCCCCGCCCAATTATCAAGGCTTCGCCCTTTAATGACGTTGTCTAATAATGAACGGGTACAAAGCAAAGTACTGGTGTTATCGTAAACATCTTCAGATGACGCTACCGAAGGTTGCTACGATTCGATCAGTCACAAGTTGCCGCTCATAGGTCTTGTTGGCGGCTGGACCACCGGTAGTCCCTACCAGGACTTAAATCACGGTACCATGGGAGTCAGGAGCCCCCCGGATCTTAGTCCGGGCCTGACTTGTTAGAGCTAGGCCCCCTTGTGGGAGCGTCATGGTGGCTGTGGTTTAAACCCAAAATCGCGGGAAGGGTTTCGGCCCAATGTAGAGTTGCAATAAGTACTGGGTGCTGTGACCCTAAGTAAGAGGTTTTAGGTCGGCCTCGACTCTTACCAAGGGTGGAACTTATGCCGGCAACACTGTTCCGAATTGGTATCAGTATCAGTGAATTGACGGTGAGTGATGGCAAGGCGTATCCTTGCTCCCATGGATGTATGGGCATCCCGTAAGTTTAAGCCCACACGGCAGGTACTTACGTTATACACAAGAGACGTTCTGTCCACCTATAATCATTTTTGGTGCTACCTGTCATCTTACTCATATTAGCGAAGTTGTAAACCTTGCCGAAACAGATTTAAAGCACGATTTTGGCGATATGAGTTGGGAAAAACAAATGGCCTATGTTAACGAAGGTTCGTGGTTTAAATATTGGTCGGTTACATTGAATGGGTATGAGAGCTTTTTCACGCAACGCAGGTAGGTATAGGGACTTCATAACTTTGAATTTAATTTGTGAACGCACTCTTTCACTAATCATCAAACTGTCAGTGTCAATTTATTCAGTAAACTCAACATTTTCATCGTGGTGAAGTACACTAACGAGCAACGTCTGCAAATTATAAAAATTTTCTACCGAAATTCGGAGTCGGTGACTGCAACTTTAAGAGCGTTAACTCAAATTTTCGGTCGTAATTCTCGCCCTAGTAGTCAGCCAATAACAAGTTTAATACAAAAATTTGAGTCTATATATTCGTTGTGTGAAGTTGCCCTGTCAGTGAGACAACGGGTTGGTCGAAGTGTCGAAAATATCGCTGCCGTTCAGGCGTCCGTAGCAAACGATCCAAATCAGTCAATTCCACGGCGTTCTCAAGAATTGGGCATCGCTCAGACCACATTATGGCGTATTTTGCGTAAGGGTCTTGGTTTACACCCATACAAAATCAAGCTGACTCAAGAATTGAAGTCGATGGACCATTTGAAGCGACGTACGTTCTTCGATTGGGTTCTGGAGAAGATGCGCCAAGATGATGAATTTCATCGCAAAATCATCTTCAGTGACGAAGCTTATTTTTGGCTCAATGGGTTCGTCAATAAGCAAAATATGCGTTATTGGTCGGGTGAAAATCCACATGTGCTTCATGAACCACCACTTCATCCACAAAAAATAACTGTTTGGTGCGGTTTGAATGCCGGCGGCGTTATTGGGCCATATTTTTTCATCGACGATAACGATCGTCACGTTACTGTGAATGGTCAGTGTTATCGCGCCATGATCACCGATTATTTTTGGCCCGAATTGGAAGATATGGACTTGGACGACATGTGGTTTCAACAGGATGGTGCCACAAGCCACACAGCACACGCTACAATCGATTTATTGATGAGTAAGTATGGTGAGCGTGTTATCTCAAGAAATGGCCTAGTCGATTGGCCGCCTCGTTCATTCTATTTAACGCCGCTTGACTATTTTCTGTGGGGCTACGTTAAGTCATTGATTTATGCCAACACGCCGACGACGTTGGAAGGGCTTAGAGCCAACATTGAACGCGAAATAGCAGCCGAAATGTGTGACCGAGTCGTTGAAAATCGGGTCCAACGAATCGACCGCTGCAAACGTGCCCGCGGTGGCCATATGAACGAAGTCGAGTTCCATTCATAAATGTTCTGATTGTACTTCAAGCCGATAATAAAGTTTTTGAGATATCTCAAATGGTTTACTTTTTATTTAAAAAAAAACTTGTCAAGTCCTTATTGGAAAACCCGATAGTTACCAACGGTTTCTAGCGTATTTAAGTATAAAGAGAGACTAGAAGTGTCATAACTCAAAGGAGAGAGGAAAAAGCTTACAAAACAGAGTTACAATGGAAGTTAATAAAATATAAACATATTTACAAGTGCAGTTACTTAATTTTCTAACAAGGCGAAACCTCTAGTAAGTCAAACAACGAAATTGGTTTCATTATACTATCTAAACCATTAGTCAGGCGGTGTTAATACCCTATTTTTTTGTATTAGGCGAAAAATCCTTTTTACCGTGGCTCAATTGGTAGACTGGCCTCCAAATCGGAACGTTCGGTGTTCGAATCCCAGCCTCGCTTGAAAGACATTCAATTTTTCAGTTAACGAAAATCAAGTAAGATGAGTAATCGACTAGAAATCAACAACAAGCCAATTTTCACTAAGAATTCAGTCTCCCCATTAAATGTTGGATGACACACATGGAGCGAAATAACCACTGAGCCCAAACCTCTTTCTTTCTCTCTCTATTCCATTTTCCAAAACTCTTACCACATGTTGAGGCATTATAAGTGTATTCATACCCACTTGAGCGTAAAGTCCTTTAAAAAAAAATAAAAATTCAGATTCTGAAATTGTGGTCATTAGGTCCGCTCAACGCTGATGAGCTCCACAGAGCACCTTTTTGGTTGGTTGGACACAGGCACACTGAATCCTGATCCACGTAAAAGAAACGTAAAAGTTGAAAAATTTTAAAATCAATTGGGGCGGAGAAGATCAGCAACGTTGGTTTCGGTGAGATCACCGAGGTTGTCTAGAAAATATGAGCCCAGGAAAGGTTTCTTAGTACGTGGTAGGGCTGGGAAAATGCAGAGAACTTAGTGGGTTGATAAAATATATACAGACTATGAAGTTTCAAAAGGAAATCTCAGCTTTATCTAATGGTAATCAGGTATCTTCAAGTTGTCATATCTTATTACGAGTACTATCGCCATTTTTGGATTCTGAAGGAATTCTTCATGTTGGAGTTCGAATGTCTAATTCAGCTGTAGGTTACAACGCATAGCATCCAATTTTACTACCGTATGACAATCTATTCACTTATGTGAATCACCTTCATATAAGTAATTCACACGCAGGACGTCAAACACTACTGAGCATAGTTCCAGACAAGTTTTGACCAATTATTGGTAAGGTGGCACGGAAAGTTGTTCACCAATGTGTTTACTGTGTTAGATCGAACCAAGTTAAGGTCCTTTAATATTGTTGGGGTTGATTTCTCCGGGACTTTTCAAATCTATTTTCGTCGCCATGGCATATCACCAGTGATAAGTTATGGAGCAGTATCAGTTTGCTTCGTTACTAGCGCAATGCATTTGGAGTTGGTAGAGGATCTTACAGCTAATAGTTTTTCGGCTTCTCAAAAGAGATTCGTCAGCCGTCGAGGATTGTTCTCTGTGAACTTTATCGGAATCCTCAACCAATTACATGAGCTCTATTAAATCTTTCTCAAACGCGAGAATGTAGAAGCGATAATAAATGCCTGCTTGTGCATTGAGATCGAATGGAAAACAATTTCCCCCAGATCTCTCCATTTTTGTGGTCTGCATCTTTCAAAATTCGTCTCTCACCTACCCTGAGTTTAATACGAGCACATTAATATCTCAAATTGAATCTGTTATCAATTCGAGGCCCATCACGCCAATGTTTTTTTTTTTTTATGCATTTTATTTTATAATTCTTAAATATACTATACTTATATGCTAACAGAAAAAATGCTTAAAAGCTAGCTCAACAATACTTAATTAACTTATTCTAACTTACTGGCCCTCCAAGCGGACGCTCTAAGCTAAACTATGTTCTTATTTTAATTCTAATTTTCTGAGTGAGTGTCCTGATGATTGTCAAACACTTACGCCTGACCATTTTATAATTGTTACAGCCTTTAATGCAGCAGTTGAGTAAAATATGTAGGTTGTCAACATAAATTCACTCAATTCACTCGTTATCAAAAGCTGCAGGTTGATTGTTTTAACTTCTTCTCGAAAAGTGTGGTATCCAAATAAATGTGTTTACATTGCGTGAAAGCACTGCAGAGCATGGGGAACAAATTGCCTACCGAAGTAAATGCAGCGTCCGTTTTTCACATCTGTCAAATTCATTCCATTTTGTCACTCATTTTCAGACGATTGTCAGAAACATAACAATTTTATTGTCAGATGGTGGGCTTATAATGGCCTGCCAATGAGTTTTCTGACAATATTGTCAGTCAGCCAAAATTATAAGTTCAGACGATTGTAAGACATTGACGACATACTAGATCTGATAACCAACTGTCTGTACTTAACTTCAGTTTTTTTTTTTTTTATCCATTTTTGGTTTTTTAGTTTCTTATATCTAAATGCTTATTATATCTAAAATATTTTCTTAAAATGTCAAACTGAAATCCCTCCTCCTTATAATGTTTTACGTATATACAGGGATAATAGGATAATATGTCGAATACTTAAAAATTAGATTCCTTGCCATATTTTGAGGAAAAAATCGAGATACAGAGATTGTAAGTAAAGCCCTGTTTTGTATCCTATTGAAAATATCATTTTTAAAATTTTTGCGTGTATAATAATATATAAATATATAATATATATAATATATATATATATTATATATAATATAAATAAGATATCGGAATTATATAACTCGTAAATATAAGTATGTACTTTAATTGTCCTAAAGTAAATGTTGCCCTAAAATTAATTATTCAAAAGTTATTAAAGAGCAGCGAATTTTTTTTATACAATTTAAAATGTTGACATAATTTTTACGGATAAATATTTGATCTCAAATCAGTAGTTTTCGAGATTCGATACAACATGTTCAAATTCAATCAGTCAATAATTTTTTTTAAAAATGTTCCCTTTTTTTAACACCCATAAGAGACACCCCGACTTTTCCCTGCTTATACGAGTAGTTTTCAACTGAGATTTCGATGTCTATTTCATAATATCCTTACGGATATTGTCGAGAGGCTCACATTCTGCTTTAGCAGAAGGCGTTCGCATCTACGGAGTTTTACATTACGTCAGAAACCATCCAAATACCAGTATTAGGAAACTAAATACACATTTTAATCTAGGCAGGCCTACATCTGGAAAATTCTACGTTTAAAAGGCATGCATGCATTCCATCACAAACCAGAACAGGAACTACAACCGGGGCACTCAGAGAAGCATTTGGAATTCTGCAATTACATTCTGGAAAGAAACTTTGCGGAAGACAAATTTTTTGGGCGGATTCTATGGACTAATGTGTCCCAATACATCAGGAATGGAATCACTAATTTCCACAATTTGCATGCCTAGGCAGAAAGCAACCCCAACACCATGAAACACAGAACTTTTCACTTGTCACCATAAGTTCTACGCCAATGTGTAGGCAGGAATATTGTGTAATAAGCTGATAGGATACCATCGGCTTCCTCCAAGTCTTAATTTGAATCTCCATCTCTAATATTTGCGAAATTAATTACTATAACAATTATGTGATATACCAATGCAACAAAGAACAGCCATTGTGTACCAGCAGGATGGCACCCCGCACACTGTGGCCATGCAAATAGAGAGTGGTATAGATCACGTATATGAAAAATCGTGGACAGATGGGACGGCCCCATTCTGTGGCCTCCAAGATCTCTGCACTTAACCCCAATGGACTTTTATTTATAGGGACGTATAAGGGACATCGTTTACTCATCAAAAATAATAACATTGGATGACTTGAACCATAGTGTAAAATGTTTGTGTGGGTACAGATGATAGAACTTATTCTTTTCAATAGAAATCGCTTTATTCAGTACAGTTACAATTAACTATTTAATTGTTTCTCTCAATACAATCCAATTTCTCAACCGCTTTTGGAACTCCGCTTTTCAAGTTTTCTTATCTTTTACTTAAACCGCTTAATCACTTCTCCTAATTAACACTTCAAATTCAACTGATGAACTGACTTGCATACCTTGGGGATACTGGTATTTATACTTGAATGACATACTTCGAGAACAATCCTCGCCATCCAGCGTCCCATACAATTTCCAATTTGCTAGAAAATTCGATTCTACTCTCCAGTCATCAATGGTCGAGACTTTGTTATTCAAGTATAGAAATCTTCTGGTCTTCGAGTATCGACATCTTCTGCTCTGTAAATCGTTGCTCACATTTAAGTGGTTATCACAATAGGATTGACGAGGCAGCTGCTTGAGTCCGAGAAGAATTGGAAAGAATGGAAATTATTACAGCCTTTCAAAGACGAGATCTGGCGTGCATTCAAACTAATGGTTTGCACTATTAACCTTGTACCACGGTTTGATGAAAAAAATAAATGTAAAAATGTGCAATCAATATATGTATTTTTTTTTTTCTAAAATTTTTAAAATTTTTAATTTAATGTTTTAAATGTTTCAATAAGTTGGGTCGTATCTTGAAAACTACTGACTCGTGATACAATGACCTACACTAATTTTTGTTCATGTTATTGTATTATATATAGGTGGACGTTCCAAAACTACGAATAATGGGAGTTAATAAGATATTTTTCCGAAAAAAATGATGGCAAAGTGAGAATTTTAAGTTTTATAAAAAAAACAATCACCTTTTATCTTCAATAACTTTTGACTCATTAATTTCAGGGCAATATTTACTTTAACACCATTCAATTAGCGATAATTACAAGTTCTAGGATACCCCATTTGTTACCATACACCCATAGATTTGAAAGGTTTTATTTTCAATACAAGTCAAAGAAGGGGAGCGTAAGTCTTTGCTTACAACTTCTATATTTGGTAGGGGATGCATTTCCGACCTCCTCCCCCGCCCACACGAGTTTTTCTCAAAATATGTCAAGAAATACACCCTGTATATACATATGATAAATATACACATACAGGGTGTCCCCAAACTCGTAAGGGTCTACCTTTAATTTGGACATCATTTATCTAGGATTTAAGAAAAGGCTTACTTTGGTGTAGACTGACCCATGTTAAGGGAAACTGCTGTGTTAATACTAATGGCAGAAACTTTCTTTTAGGACTAGTCTTTGTAACTGCGTTCAAATAAAATTGATATCTTGTTTGAGTCGTCAGATACCTAATTTCTAAGCTTGTTCCATTTTTCTTGACCATACTAATTTTTGACTTTAAGGTCACTTTTCTCCAGAAAATTCATAATAAATATAACATTTTACTATATTTTTCTGATAAACGTAACAATAATAAAAAAAAGTTGTCAACAAGTTTGCAGAAAAACCCATAGATTTTATGATACGTATGTACTTGGAAAAACCTGCAGCAGGTAAAATTTAAAAAAGATAGTTCATATCTCCAAAGGCTATGCATAAAAATGACTTTGTGTGGTTTTAGATACTTGTTGTTTTGTGTACTAAAACGGTTATAGTAGGTGGTCAAAGTGTCAAAGTTTTGAATGCAGGCTAGAGCCCGTTTTTAGATTTTACTGCGAATGTTTATTGATGCTAACTGCTGCCTCACTTTTGATGACGCTTCGAGAATACGCTCTTCCAATTCACTTAAAGTTGCTATTTCGGTTGAATAAACAAGTTCAATCATTCTTCCCCATACAAAAAATCCAATAGTGTAAGGTCAGGAGATCTTGCGGCCAGTGAACTGGTGCATTTGTTCATATCCAACGATTACCGTAATCCTCATCTAGCCAATTCTTAACCACACAACCATAGTGGTCAGGAGCATCATCCTTTTGAAAATATGATGAAGCCAGTTAAATCAGTGGAATGTCCTCCGACAGTTCTGGTAAATCATTTCACAAAAACTCCAGATAGTTTGCAGAATTCGCCCTAGGTGGTAGTTTGAAGGGGCCGATTAACTTGTTTCCAATTACACCTGCCCACATATTGACGCTGAATTTGTATGATTTATGTCTTCTTGTATGTGGATTGTCCGTAGCCCACGTATGAAGATTATGAAAATTTGTGATCTCATCTCTTGTAAATTGAGATTCTTCCGTCAGAAGAATTCTGCTAATAAACTCGTTGTCATCCAAACTCCGTTCCAGCAACCAGTTAGAAAACTCAAATCTCTTTTCCACATCTTCGGGAAGCAATTCTTGCAATTCTTGTGTATGTTGGTAGGATAAAGATTTTCTCCATGGAGTACATTAGAAATTTGATGTCAAAGCTAAGCGTCTAATGCTGATTGATGGATCAGTTGTAACAGCTTCCAGTATTCTTGTAACCTTGGCGTAAAAAATTAAACTGATGAATTAATTGATTTACTTATCTTTTATACCATTTTTGTTTAGTAAATTTTTTAAGGAGCAGGGTAAGGAAATGAGGGTTTTGACAGGTAGTCAAATAAACGAGCATGATTTAAAGCTTTTTAAAAGCTATGCAATTTTAATAAAGTATTAGAAAATTATTAATTCTTATTATTTTCTTACCTGTTGCAGGTTTTCCCAAGCATCATAAAATCGCTGGGTTTTTCTGCAAACTTGTTGATGATTTGTTTTTTTTTTTTTATTATTGTCCTCGATAAATGATGTCAACATTGGAGATAAACCCTTACTGCAGAACGATTTTATTCTTAGAACATACCCAAAAATCATTTTCCAAATTATCCTTGACGAATTATAGAACACCCTGTAAACAACGTTCGAAAACGGTATCTTGCAGTACTTGAAAGCGCAGACCGAAAAAGAACCTTACACATGTTTGGGACTTTACGAGTAGTTTACTAAATTCAGTAAAAAAAAATATATTTTTTTTTAATAAATGGGTTAATTTAACAATATACGTACATATAAAGGAATATAATATAAAAAATATGTTGTGTATAAATGTTATGTGTTACGTGTCCAAGTGTGCTTCTCCTGATGGTCCAAATTAAAGTGAACGAGAAATTTACGCAGCAACGCAGCGAAACCGAAACTAGCAAACAAAAGAGGGATTTCTACAAGGAGAGTGCGCGAATAGAATTGGTTACAATGCAAATGCAGAGTGAGTGAATAGATACATCTATCTGTGTATTGTTGTGCGTAAATACACTGTTTCGGTTTCGTTGTTGGGTATTGCTAGGTGAACTGCGCTCTTACAAAAATTCATTGCAAGTATGTATTAGGTAATTCTCACTTTTTCAAAAATTTAACGGAGGACTAGTTGCTAGAACGGTGCTTTGGAGGAAATACCCAAAACAACAACGAGAGTTTAAACATCATTTGGTCTCTCGGTCCCACGCACACTTTCTGTTCCAAACATATTGTTGAAATCGCACCCTGGATCGCCGCTTGCGTTTTTAATGAAAGTTCTCACATCTTATTAAAAATTAAGGAGACGCGACGAGAAACTGGTCAGTTGCCAACAAAATAGAAGAGACATTCGAGGAAATATTTGGTCCTGGTATCGGTGGCTCATGAAATGTAGGTTTAAGGAATGAACCCAATAAATAAAATTATGTTTTTTTCACGAAAAAAAACCTTCAAACGCGTTTTTTTCAAAAATGACCTTTTCTGAATTAGTAAACAAGATTTCTTAGTATTCGTTCGTAGACGTAGACACAATATATACTTCCTCCCACCACCCTTTTACCATAAGGAGAGAAAAACCACATATTTCCTTTTTTAGTATTTTGCGTGTCGTTTTTTTCAATTTTAATTTTCTTTCAATATATTCTAGTTCATTACCTATTGGGTTGTTTTTTTGCTTTAAGCTACAATCTGGATTCATTTTGCCGGCAGAAGGTCTTCCGGAACAGCAGAGATCATAAAAGCCTTTGAAGATTTCATTGCCTCAAAAAGTCAACACTTCTACGAAAAAGGAATATTTGACTTCGTATCACGTTGGAAGAATGTCATAGATGTCAGCGAATCCTATTTTGATTGAATAAAAATGTACGGAAAAATAATATTGGCTTTAAAATTTTTACTATATAATCGGACATTTCATGTGGTACAACCCAATAAATTATGATATTTTTAATGTGAATTTCTCATTTCAGTTCAATGGGCGCGGACCAGCGCACTCCTCCGACAACAGGAAATATAAGAATTTTTTATTTACTTTAAGCACATATGAATTTAAGAAAAAACAATATTTCCCTAAATACTCGTAATATAGTCGCTTGGAAATTTTAAAAATGAATGCTTTTTGGCCCAAATGAGTTACTAAAAATTGTTTTTTTTTCTTCTTCACTGTATACAACTTCACTTCGTCCCTGACTTCAAATGAATTACTTTCTTCGTCACTTCGTCGTGCAAGTCAAAATTGCAAAAAAAAAAAAAATTTGGTGTTTGGTAATGCGTTGCGTCTTTCGGTACCTTCTATACAAAGTATCATATATGGGCACTAACCGATTCTTAAAGAAAAATAAAACAGACGTATTTACATATTTAGGTACTACAGTAAGGATTGTATCTTTCAGCCAAATGTATGTATCCTAACCAATCTAATAAAACCGTATTTTATTTCGGGCACACAAATAGAGAAACAAAAACGATTGCCTTCCCTCAAAAGGCACCTTAAGAAATAAAAAGGCTAGAAAGCATTTGTTTGGGACAATAAATGTTACCAAGGATACAAAGCGCAGGCGTGACTATTCTGAAAATAATGGAGGATTACTCTTGCTTCTCATAGGATTACTGCTGTCAAGCACAATGAACCATTCAATGTGGACGGCATCAATTCTGTCCATCTGAACAAAAAGGTCCGGAGAGCAAAATGAAATCTTAACTAAAAAGTTGCTGTATTAGGAAATCTCTTTACGGATTTTAAAGAAACTCACCGAAATGAGATTATGATATCGTAATGATAATGGTCTCAAAATATGATTAAAAATAATAATCCTATCTAGCTATTGTACATACATATGTACATATGCATATACATCATTTTAGGAAACGAGAACATTATACGAACGAACTTCTAAATACTACTATTTGCATAAAATTTTATTTCACGGTGTTTTTGAAAACCAATTAGTGTCGAATCAGAGAAATCTTTTCATTAGCGAACAATAGACTTCACTGAGTCTGCCTGAAAAATGTCTACGTACATTCAAGCAAAAACGTATATACTCGTACATATATAGTATACTAGAACATCAACGATATTTTTTTAAGTTAGAAGTTACCTTGAAAGAGGTTTAGCCACTAAAGTTTGAACTAAAAATATTTCTTAATTCATGGACTTAGGTTTGTTAATCAGCTAATAAGCCATGACTAGTTAGCATTGAGTCAAATGAGGCACCTTAGTGCCGGATTTCATACATTCGAGACTTCGAAAGCTTGAGGTATTTTTGACGGGTCAAAGGTTAAATCATCTAAGAATAGTGTTTGTCTAAGATTCAGTGAACTAAAAAAATATATAAAACTAAAAACTATCGAAATAATTAAAATAAAAAAGTTACAATTAGGTATTTCTAAAGGGTATTTCATATATACGAGTATTTGGTCTGTTCCCGCTAGATTTTTGAAACAATTTGTAAAAGAGAATTATTTGCCTAAGTTTGAGGAGGGGAGATGAATTTTCTATTAAACCCAAAATCTCGCGGGATTGTTAAATGTGTTTCAAACGTCAAAAGTAACAATTATATACAAAACAAAAAATAAATTGCAAAGCATGTAGCAAGATTTTTAGATTATTTTTTATTACTAATGGGTTCTATTGTATTAGGCGAAACACTTTTTTTCTAATCTTTGTCCATGTCCAAGTCTTCCTTTGAGTTTATTTCCATAAAAATGTCGCAATTCACATATGGTAAATTGAAACTTTTACGAGTTTGACAGCTCTTTTAAAATTGTATTGATTTGACGCTTTTTACAATAACTTCGGCCGTGTGGGGAGGAAAGGAAAAAAATGAAAGTGAAATCGGAATGTGTTCTAACCCCGCTACTGTTCTCGATATTTCTATTGTAGATGACTTCGTAGAAATGTTGTTAGAATTTTGTTAAACAGGGTTACTATAAAGTTTTTTTTGTAAGCCATACTGCCTCTCGTGAAACTTCGTACTAAATATATTGTATATAATATAAATCCAAATAATGGTATTTCGCCACGGGACTGGTAGATATACAAAAGAAGAAACATGACCTGGAAGAACAAAGGGGAAGGAAAATAAAATAATATAGATATCTTATGGAAATGCTTCTTCCCTATGTTTTGGAAATTCCAACCGATGACTATAAGTGCCTGTTCACATTGGCGCGGGCAGGAAGATTGTCCGAAAGAGAGGGAACGCTTTTTATTAAAGTGGGAAGAAGAAGGGTTATTTCCACCGAGAATCCATTTCTAAGGTAGATTCTCGGGTGCAGCACATCGTTTTTTTTCCATATCGTTCCATTTCTGACATATTTTTTCATTTTAGTTTTGATCGTTGATGAGAAAGGAAGTGTGAAGAATAGGAAAAAAGATATCTTTCAGTACAACTGCTCAAATTTTAAAAATAAAAATGCTCCGATTCAAGTGTTCCACTTGTCAAAAAGTCTTTCAACCCTATGGAAATGTGAACACGACGTTCATGGTGAGGACTTTCATCCCGTCGCCAATGTAAACAGGCACTAATAGTTTCGCCTGCATAGCTATCTGTCAAATAAATCAAAAAATTATGAATCTCGCATTGCTTTTGTTTTTCTGAGTAAAAAATCACGACATTAAAATAAAACTTTGTAGAGATACTCGTATTTTTGCATACCGTAATGGAAGGATTGTGTGCGCCAAAAAAATGTAAGACGTTATATGATTATGATTCCAAAATGTGGAATCATCGTTTTTATTGAAGTCTGGTAAACTCTAAACGTTTTTTATCATTTACCTTTTTTAAATCGTTTTTTACCGGTGACCTGCTAAAATATCCGGAGCGGTGGAACAATCTCCGAACGGTTATTGGATGAACATCCTAGATTTACCCATTTTTCTAGGTTTACATTTTTCTAAAAAAAGTTAAAATGTAAATTCAAATTAAAGCTTGAGCTAAATAATGTTTATCTTTCACAGATTTATAAGTGAATACTTACTGTGTTAGCAAATATAAAATAAAATAAAAAAATAAAATCCTTCCTGGTTGTATCCTTAATGTTAATACGAGTAGCTAAGATTTTTGGCGATTACAATAATCGATAACAAAATGAAAAAAATTCAGTTGTTTCTGTTATGTGTACGTAGACTTTTGTGTTTTCTTATATCAAAATGTGTTTTCTTGTGATAAAAACATGTGGCATGTTTAGTAAATATTGTTTTTGGAAAATAATTTAGATATCCTAATCATTAATTTCCAGTTAAAAATTTTAATCTAAAATTTTTTGTGAAAATTCACACTGTTATTCACCATTGATCTGTTCGCGTACTTTTGGAGAAAACATGTAAAAACTGTCAAATCCGGAGAAGTGTGATTGATTTGTTAAAAAGTAAGTGAACGGATTTGAGGCTGTTTTGTACAGACAAATGGTAACTGTCATTATTTTGATTTATTTTCCCAAAAAAAGAATTAAAAAACTAGTTTTAATGAACTTAGAAGTTTATCATTCAAAATCTTGAACTTCAGAAGAAGATTATTTAAGCCTAGACACTTTTGAATGAGTTCTTCGATTATCTTTGTATTGTCCATCTATACGCCATTTACAGATGCCAGAAGGTATATTGGCAGCACTTTCATTTCATTTGCCTGCTTTTCAATATATTTTGTCTGTAAACAACTTATAAAAAAAATTTTCCATTTAAAACTTTAATTACAGTCAAACCTGTTTTTGTGCGGTCTTTTTTTATGCGATTGTTTTCTGCTATTTTTTTTTTATGCGGTATATGAATATCGCGATTCTGTTCGACATATGTATGTAAGTTCGCCGCGAGGCTAGGTCAAACTCAACTGCTGTAGTACCAGTAAGTCAATCTCGCTAATGCAGCAATTGCTCAAATAAAACAACACACTTTAAATTCGTGCTGGAAAGCGGTCTATCCTGAATGTATTATTAATAGGAAGGTAACCGAAAACACGTCCACATTATCATCAGAAATAATTGCGCTAGCACATTTGACATTTTTTGCGAAAATGATCTTATCGAAATGATATTATTAAGGACGAAACCGTAACTGATAGTAACATTTTCAATAACTTGACAGATCATAAATGCGAACAAGAAGAACCGGATTTTATGACAGCGGATAAAATAAAGGGTCCGCCATCTAACGTTTTTTGTTTTTTCAACTAGTGCTTATTTCGTGAATGGTAATACTTAGCTCATGTCTCATTTGACAGATAATTAGTTTTATCCTTCCGCTGAATGAATATGGTTGTGTATACGCTTGAACTACGCTTTGCTAAGTGGGCCTGCGATCGACTTAGAGAAGATGCCGATTTTGCCAAAAAAATCATCTTTTCAGATGAAGCTCATTTTGATCTTGGCGGGTATGTAAACAAGCAAAATTGTCGCATTTGGGGCACAGAAAACCCGCATTCATACATTGAAAAGCCGATACACCCAAAACGAGTCACTGTTTGGTGCGGATTTTGGTCCAGAGGCATAATTGGGCCATTTTTCTTCGAAAATGAGCAAGGAGTGGCCGTTACAGTCAATGGCGATCGTTATCGGGCCAAGTTGAACGAATTTTTGTTCACAAAAATTGAAGAGGAGGATATTGGCAACATTTCGTTTCAACAGGACGGCGCTACGTGCCACACAGCCGAGGCTACACTCGATGTTTTGCGCCCTGTTTTTGAAAATTGCATTATCAGCCGCAGAGCTGATGTCGTTTGGCCACCTCGGAGATGCGATTTGACACCATTGGACTTTTATTTGTGGGGTGTCGTAAAAGATAAGTGTTACGCCGACAAGCCAGAGACAATTGACGCTTTAAAGGACAATATTCGTGAAGCCATTGGTGAAATACAGCTGCACACAATCGATAATGTGCTTAAAAATTGGACCGATCGTGTAGGCTATTGCATGGCCAGCCAAGTCAGCCATTTGAATGAAATTATTTTCCATTATTAACCGGAAGGATAAAACTAATTATCTGTCAAATCAGACATGAGCTAAGTGTTACCGTTCACGAAATAAGTACTAGTTGAAAAAAAAAACGTTAGATGACGGACCCTTTATATGCAGGGATCCATCTTTGTAGCAAATTGGAAAAGCATTTTCTTAAAATAGAAAACAATTCTGAAAGAAGTTTGAAATTCCAAAAGGAGCCTCAATGGTGTATATCTGGCTGTCGCGACATTTACAAGCAACTGGTCAAACGACCGACGTCGCAAAAATTTATCACCTACTACATGGAAGCTAAAATTAAATCAACTCTAATATGTTCAAGTGAGGAAAGTGATTGCGAACGCGTTTATCACAAGAATATGCGCGTTTTGGACTAGGACGAGTAGTATTGAATTACATATTATGTACATACATTTTGAAAATTTCTCCATGTTTAAAATGAGAAATAAATTTTTTTTTAAATATTTTCATGTGTGATTTAATTATTTATTTCGTTCAGAAAGCACTTTCTCGTTATTTCGTAAAGCTTTGACATATTTTCTGACTGAGATTTTTTTTATGCGGTCCTCTCCACGGCATAGAAAAAAGTTTCTTTAATATGTTCTGAAAAATTATTCGTTATAGCTACTTATGAAGTTTCTGAATAATTTTTTTGTGCGGTCACTATCTACCGCACAAAAACAGGTTTGACTGTATTAATTAGTCTTATATTTAAATCTCACTTATTTTTGGCAAAACAAAGTAAAAAATATTTCCATTTCGAAATAAGAACAAACCTAATGACAGTTTCAAATTAAAAAAAAAAAACAGTTTGAAAGTTTTTATAAATTTGCCCGAACAAATGTCTTGGACTAAAATGGACAAAAGAAGTTAAATGCATTGCTCTCTCATTTCGCTCTGTTCTCCGAGAAACTACGAAAAGTATTAATACGAGAACGAATTTTGGACTGTTTTTCGTATTTTTTCGTGGTTTTTTACAGTACCCGAACAGACCTCGTATGTCAATATCTGTCAAATTTACATATGCAATGAGCGGCTGACGTCGCTCTCTCTTTTGTTTGCAAAATTGAACGAAAATTTAACGAATTGACTCTGGGCTTATTAGTGCCTGTTCACATTGGCGCGGGCAGGAAGATTGTCCGAAAGAGAGGGAACGCTTTTTATTGAAGTGGGAAGTAGAAGGGTTACTTCCACCGAGAATCCATTTCTAAAGTGGATTCTCGGGTGCAACACATCGTTTTTTTCCATATCGTTCCATTTCTGACATATTTTTTCATTTGAGTTTTGATCGTTGATGAGAAAGGAGGTGTGAAGAATGGGAAAAAAGGTATGTTTCAGGCCAACTGCTCAAATTTAAAAATTAAAAATGCTCCGATTCAATTGTTCCACTTGTCAAAAAGTCTTTCAACGCCATGACAATGTGAACACGACGTTCATGGTGAGGACTTTCACCCGCCGCCAATGTAAACAGGCACTTATGTGTTGTCTCATAAGTTTCCTGGAAATCGTACGTTTGTATACATATGTGCGCATATGCGGGCGAATGTTGATTATGGTTCTCACTTAATAGCTGAATGTATTACTTTGAGTTCATAAGGGTGAAAACACTCAAGGATTTTCACCGTGATCCTGAAAACACCGAATATGTGGAGCGATATAATGATAGCACATTTCAATGAATTTGCAGTTTCAGTTTACTTCATAGATGAACTAACATAGGTGACAAACTTTCCAGATATTTGAAATCCAAAACCCGATTTTCGCTGATAGCCTTTATCCGTGTTACCCTGTCTGTGAATACATGTGAGTTGTCATCAATGCAATTTCCCTCCCATTTTACTCGAAAAACCTCATCCAAATGCAAGTGAACTATAATTTACACAGCTCTCATTCCAGCAACTTTACTTGTCAATTGCTCTCATTCAGCAAATTCTAGCAGTTTACTGGGTTGTATAATGTGTTGTAATTCACTTACAATATGTCGTGCGGAATTTAATGGTTTGAAAAAGAGTTTGAAATCTACATTAGGTCACATATGGTTTAATTTGAGCCATCGTAAAAGCGGATTCGTTTTTGTTTTTTGTAAGAAAATCATCTGCTCATAATCTTAAAACAAAATATATTTTTTTTAATTGAAAATGGGTCAAGGAAAACGCCTTAGCAACAACGAAATTTTAAGTACCTTTCAAACTTCAAAAAGAAAATATGAAAATCGGTGAAAAGCAATTATGAATTTTCTTAAAGATCCTCTGAATTATGGCAAAGTTCACAGTTGTGGACGACTGAGATCTGTAATGCCCAGAGAGAAACGAGTTGTTTTGCGTACAGTATTGGGTGGCCGTGGTAGCGGACTAGCTTCCAAATTGGAAGGTTCAGTGTTCGAATCCCAGCCTCGCTCGAAAGACATATCACGTCTTCAGTTAACGAAAATCAAATAAGGTGAGTAGTTGACTAAAAATCAAAAACAAGCCAATCTCCACTAAGAATTTAGGCTCCCCATTAAATGTTGGATGCCACTCATGGAGCGAAATAACCACGGAGCCCAAAAATATTTCTTTCTAACGCTCAGGCACTTTAAGTGCCACTTGAGTGTTAAGTTCTTAAAAAAAAGCAACTAATTCTAATTCCGACCTTACTGCTAGACAATTCGCATAAAAGGCGGGCGTTACCTAACCTACAGAGAAGTCTTAAAAACTCGGAAAAATAGCTTGAAATCCAGGATCTTGCTATGTTTCTACACAGGCTGAACTCAATAAACTACAAAGGGTGGCATGCGTGCCCATTTCAGATGTAATGAGCACATCATACTACTAAACCATGACGTTCTTCACTTTAATTTAATAAAAAATACCCATAGCGGCTAATCTCTAAACGCATATTGCAATGAATGGAGGCAATAATGAACGACAAGAAATCACTTTTGCAGACAACTATCGGAAAAGATACAATTTCGGAAACAACTTTAAGAGTACATTAACAAAACGAGTGAACCTTGTGAACATATAGCAAATCCACTTTTGTTGAAGATCCACTATAATAAAGATCAGAGGAAGTAGTCGGAGCAAATGAATAAAGCAACTTCTATAGCTTAGGAAGTTGATCCGAATGGAAAAATGAAGTAACATATTACTGGACGGAAACTAATAGCCACGCAATAACTTGTTTTTAATCCTCTTCCTCAAATAAATAAACCAACTTCTGAAATGTAAAACGGTTTAATGAGCACCCTAGGAGCCGGACTGAGCCGCCAATCAGAATATTTCTGAATCGATCACTTAAAAATAATTTGAAGTTAGGAAGCTTTATTGACCAGGGAAAAATTGTGGAAATTAATTAAGATATAGAGCAGCGCCTCAGGGCCGAAAAGATCGAAAGGCTCGTAATAGAAAGAGCAAAATAAACACACTGGACATAGTCGGAATATCTGGCAAATATATGTATACTGCAATACGTGTTTTCGTCCACAAAAAATTTATGAATGACGTGCCGGACCATGACGAGCTGCTACCCGCTCTAAAGCGCAAAGAGCTTTGATAGATGATTCTTGCATTAAAAGATCGTTCTTTTGGTAAGGAAAAGAAAACTAACTGGTTTGACTCAACTAGTATTAAAAGCTGTTACTCTTCGTTTTTCAATATGACTAGAAATTTTGTGTGTATTATTATAAGATACTTCATATGTTAAACAGAATATTGCAAAGCGCTGGTTTTCTTTAACACTAGACTCTTGTATTTGAGTATGGACATAGCCAAGCTAAGCTTAAGTTCTTCCTAATTTCTTTAATCAGTTTTATAATAATTCAAGAATATAAGGTTCATGTGAAGCTGGAAGATTTAATTCACTGGGTCTTATTTGGAGCTTAGGTCGTAATGGGATTGCGCGAGATAAGATAGCGGCTGAATTTGCTTGAAAGTGCTCAGAGGAGTACTACAGGGGCATGATCCATATCATTCGAATTCCCCTTGATTTAAAAAAAAAAATTGGTAAATTTGGACGTCTCGGATATGTTAGTGACGTGAAGGCTCTAAATCGTGATTGTCCCGTAAGGTCATCCGAAAATATCACCGCCGCAGCTGAGAGTATGACTGAAAACACAGTTGTGTCCATTTCGCTACGACCACAGAAATTGAGCGACCGCATTTTGCATGAAGATATTAGCCTACATGCTTATCAGGTCCAGTTGACATGAGAATTGAAGCCAGCAGTCGCGCACAACGCCGTAATTTCGCTGATTGGGTGCTGAAAATAAATGAACAAGATCATGATTTTTTACACAAAATTATTCTGAGCGATGAGGCTCATTTCGGTTTCAGTGAATGTATTGCGTTACTGAACGATGAAGACTGACGTTTTTTTGGCTGAAATTGATGCTATGGACGTGGACGTATATTTTGAGGGGGACGACGCCACAAGTTACACAGCTGGTGAAAAAATGGCTCTATTGAGACAAATTTCTCATAATGGAGACTTTCATTGGTCGCCGAGATCGTGCGATTTAACACCATATGACTTTTTCCTTTGCAGCTAAGATAAAGACAAATCCCACGCCAAGGCTCCACCATCGAAAGAAAGTATCAGAGTTGTTATTCACGAAATACATCCGCAATTATACGAAAACGTGATAAAATTTCATCGAAAGAATGACTATTTGTATTCAGAGACGGCGCAGAAATTTAGCAAATATTGTATTCCATTAAATACAATTCCATATATTTGTCATCACTTTCATGAAAATGTTGCGATCTTCTATAGATTTGAAACCACACCTCTTATTGGATGACTCTATATCTTGCGTATAAGACAAAATACTCGCTTCCTAAGATTATTCGTATCAGTCATTAAAGTTTTTTTTTATAACAAATTGTTTTTTTTTTATAATTTTAAGAAGTACTACTACAAAACATATATTATTCGCGTTGTTTTTTACTTTTTAAGAAAAAGTTTTAATACTTTTCACGGGCTGTTGCATATAGAAAATTGTTTGCAAGAATGTAAGCCTCATTTGCGTAGGAATTTTTATTCTATTAATTAAATTAATTGCGAAATTAATGGAAAATTAATTTGCTCCAAAGGAAATTTATACATATGCACACATGCACAATTATTTTTTTTATACATACACACTACTAGTTCACTTATTTTATTTTCCAAAGGATCATAAATAGAAAGGAAATTGGTGACCATAACATATTTTTGCTTTTTGTAAATCGCCTAAAATTACAAGTAAAAAATATTTATTCACTTCTATTTACTAAATATTTATATTTATAATTAAAGAATCTTTTGACTCATGCCATTCAAATTAATATTTTAACCCATTTTGAAATTTTATTTATTGAAAATAATTAAATTCATTCCGTTCAGATTGCACTTAACTTTAGAACTGAATCTCTTTCCCAGTTAGAAATGTGTATTTGAATTGAGAATTGGTATTATTCGTATTTACTTTTTTGGAAAATTTAATTTCCATATTATGAGATACATACTCGTAGATGTACTCTTGCAGAAGGCTGATAATCCAAGCTCGTGTTAACTTCCTTTGTTATTAAAACGAAAAGCGAGTTTTATCAAACTAGATTTTTCCCATCTTACTACTTTATTATACAATACATTGCTCTCATTTTTATTTGTTTTGAGAGATATTCTCTCTAAACTTTACAAACTACTGCAGAATTCATAGAAACGTAGTTATTTTTAAGCCAACATTTTAACAGAATGGAACTATACCTATATCATTAGGAACACATGACCTTTTATTAAATGAAAACAATCTCACTACTGAGTTTAGCGTATTACCGTAATATTTTTAGTACGCTATTAAATGAAGTCTTTAATTATACAAGAGTTTTGGATTTAATATCTTTGGGTTTAAATTAAAAGGGCGTTACACCTGCCAAGTGAGAGGATTGAGCTGAAAAAATATGCTAATTTCATAGCTTTCTTATACAAACATGATCACGCCATTTCGATTAAAAAAGAAGTCTGTTATTTCTTTAATTTTCTCTAATTTTTAATTCAAAATTTTGATATAAATTATGAATTAATACCCGAGAAAGTATGAAAGTCCAGAATGCTGCATTAATTTACTAGTAAATGTCTAGAATGGCCTTCAGCTAATTAGAGCCCTCTTTATAATTCCAAAATACGCCTACTGGCTAATTGTTACACACTCTGTAATAATAGTCTCTAGGCAGACTTTTTAAAAGTAAATCAAGTCTTTTGTAAACCAATCTATCAACGATTGATTTTTGGAATAAATTGTTAATAATCAAAACCACCGACTATCCCACTATGAATTGTCACTAGCAAAGAAAAAAAAAGGAATATTAAGCAGAGAGTCAATACTGTGAAGTGGTTTAGTAGTATGCGATTGGCTCTAGATCGATGTAAGAACATCTAGTATACTCATGCACGAGTATATGCCATAAATGTGTAGATACTCTTTTGTCTTCTAATTTACACGCTAAAACCTTATATACATACTTCACACACTTAGTTAGTTACCATCTATCTTTTTCTCTTTAAATTTGCTTACATATCTACAAATCAATATTGTCTTATGGAAATTAAGGTGGGGGCATTGATCAGATAATATAATATTATGAATATATATAAAGAAAAGACGAAAGATGTTAACCATACTATTTGTTACTTAGAACTTTGGCGGCACATACGTTACTTCTGATCTGGTATTTTATCATTATAAAAAAAGGATATTTTTTTCTTTAACGAAAATTTAATTACATTTTTTATCGTGTCAATTTTTAAGAAACCAACAACAAAATGCAAAACTTTGTAAGTTACAATTTTCTCCAAGTGAAAAGTGATTTTGAAAAATAATTTACTAATCTCGTTCTATTAGATAATGTCTAAAATATGAATTCTTATTTCGAGACATACATATTTTTTAGTGATATAACTCATTTATACGCAAAGTGATTTGTGATTCGGAAGAATTTGTTTTAACTTTAAGTTAATATTTTTTTGAAGGATAATGGATTCCTTCTCTTTTGCTTAGATTCTATAATTTTTCTTGTTTGAAGCGTTGGAGAAGAAAAATTTTGAAGATAGTCAAAATGTGAACATTATATATATTAATATATAATATATTAATATTAAAACACTTGTCAAGGCACTTCTATCTGTAAATATTAATAACATTTAACCTAAAATGTTTGAGAAATGAATTCAGTATTTAAAAATCTGTTTTCTTTAATTCTGCCAATTTCTTTAAACTTGGCTAAGGTTATTGAATAATAATTGATATTAATATAATTTTGATGCCGCCACTATGCATCTTTTTATATTCTATATTTCGCATGCTAGTAAATGTATACTGATCTTTATTCCAGTTGCTGAAGGTGAACAAAGGAGTTCAGATAATACCTTCTATCTAATTTCCTCTTCATTTCTATGCTGCTAAAAATAATATCAATACTCTGCCGGCAAAAAAACAATAGGAATAGCGTATTGACTTATTTAATTTACTTTAGGTGACATTATAATCTGGGATGGACTTACGCCTCTCTGCATTTCGAATTCGAATGCGAAATCAGATTTAAAAACTTTTCGGGCCAAAGCTAAATTTTAGTCGATCACACATATAGTATTTTGCAAATGCTGCAAGTGGGATTCGTAATGATATGTTATTATATATTTTTTGTGTGTTAAATATATATGTTAAATATAAAAGAAGTCTATCATTTTTCGCGATAGATTTTTATAATAATTATTTCTACGGTTCTTCATAATTTGTTACAAATTTGGCATAAAAAAATATTATTTTAGTTAATAAAGAAAAATCGTTTTATTTTCTGTTTAAAAAAAACACACATTGTCATAAACGGTGCGGATTTCGGCGATTTCTCTAACAGCTGTGTGGATAATTTTGTGGATATACATATACAATGCACGATATGTTATCATGTGCCCACGAATTCATATAGAATGATTAGATATAGTTTTCTAATTTGCAAATTTTGATTGTGTGCATGAACATGCTTTCGTTTTCTATTAAGTGTTTCTAGCTAAAAGGTTTTTAGCATCAGTAGAAATTGGTTTCCATGCGTAAAAGATTTCGATCGCATTAAGTTTGATCTGAGAACCTGAGAGTCGAAATAACCATTTATTTTCGTATGACAACCTGTCAACACCATTGTTTGCACATTTGATGAGAACAGCATCAAAAATTGGTTCACATAATTTTCAGCAAGCTTGACAGACATGCAGGCATCTGCGACAAATTAATGAGCGTTTACTTTCTACTAAGTGTTTTTAGTCATTATGAATTTTAAAAATATAGAAAAAATATATATTTTTTTGTTTTCTTCAGATAATTTTCACAAGTTTAATTGCTGTAACTAGTGCGGGCATCAGTGAAATCACAAAGACCAATACAGAGCTATTCAAATATTCACCGAACGACGTCTACACGTTACCTGAGGATGTGGATGACGATAAACCTCCAACGATATTTAATGGAGAAATAATGAAGGCCAAAACAGAACTATTAGAAAATCTAAATTCTGGGAAAAACTTCAAACTACAGTAAGTATTCATACAAACCTATGTTTATACACCCAGTGAAGTTTGACCTAAAAATATAAATTCATCGAATTAAAATTCAAAGTGTTGAAAGTGTCCATAACCATTTAACTTAATTATCATAGAATCAGCTTAATTCATTTTCTTAAATTTGTCCCTCAAAGAGAATTTATGTGGCATCATGCCATTTTTTGTAGCCTCTTCTTTATCGTCTTTTTTTTGTCTTCTATCAATTAATTAGCATACATTAGTTTCGATATATGGGTAGATTTAGAGTTGCGAAACTTATTTTGAATTCAAAAATTAGTAACGTAAGAGAACAAAAGAAGAATAAAAAAATATGAATTAGAAACCACAACCAAGTGAAATAAGATAGAAGTAGGTATGTGAAATGTTAACAACATCAGCGTGTGCTAGAGACCCTAGTTCAACACATGAAACAGGATTGCTTATTTTGAATTCAATTATGAACCATATGAGAACAGGTTACTTAGAAAATAGCATTAATAACAAAAGAGATACCACTCCTCTTTTGAAGAAATAAGTATTATATGTACGAGTATATCTGAATGCTTATTAAGCATTTTAGTACAATATTTTTTTTAAAGAGATATGTGTTAGTAGGTAAATAGATAGATTTAAATTTATTCTCCTGCAACTCGATCCAATACGTCTAAATTTAATGCAGACAAAATCAGTTTTTAACAAGCTTTAGGCATTCATTGTGGGTGGTCGAAAACATTGGAAAAAGAGAATATATAATTATTAAGCGGATGAGTGCATGTGACAGCACCCACTGTAAGCATTTATAAAATATTGAACATGACTGAAAAAATAACTTTTTGTTTAAATTTTAATTAATTATAATTCCTTCAAGCAATATTCAACTATAAAAAGACTTCCTCTTAACCTTGGCATTTTATGAGATTTTAACTGATACCTTGCGATAAAGCGTCGTGTGCGTTTTCATATAATTCTCGTCGAAGTTTTTTTTTTGACTACTCAAAAGTTTTACCAGCGCGCCTTTGTAATTCTTTGTACTTTAAAGAGAAAATAAATTAATTTATTGTCGAAATATTTTGTGTAAGTATTATGAGACAAACCGGATATATGATTTCATGCTTTCTTCCTTCATGCTCCATGACTTTCTCCCATCCACTAGATTTGAAGTAGGACTAATTCATTTTGTGATACTGAATAGATAAATTCAGCGATTTTATCAATTATTTTAAATTCAGGAGACCCCCAAGGACATTTTGATAAGTAGTTCATAGCCAATGGTACAAACAAAGATTATAATCTTGTAAAATAATTATTAACAAAATCATGATAAACCAACATTAAAAGGTTAGTTGTTCAATAAGAAATTTGGTTTAGCTATTTGATGTTAGCTCTTATAAGTCCATAATAATATCTCTCTAACTATTATTTCAAAACGAGCTTAAGCACCAAACAATCTTTACTCACTTATTTAAAAGAATCCCAAAGCGCCGAAAGTCTGTACTTAAAACATAGTCGCATTCCAGCACCTGGAAATTCAGTCTTCTGTTATGCCTTGAAACCAGAGGACTATGATTCAAAAACTCAGCTCCAGCCAATTAGTTTTCGTATGTTAGCTTTTTTGACAACATCGTAAATCGTCATGCATTCTCTATTATATACAATCTATAAGCCAGTGGTTGTGTATTAACCTGGAATTTGTTAGTCATTTTCAAGATTGGATTAGGTTTGGTGATAAGCCGATTTACGTGCCCAATGTTGCTCTATCTAGTTCAAGAATACTAAGGCATTCAAGAAACATCCGATTTTTTATTTTGCCCATTTTGCTAGGGTATTTCCTTCGACAATAGCATTTTGAATAGTTCAGTATTAATTTGATTTGATTAGCACTTTGACCATCTAGAGTTAACCAGGTTTGTGAATGCATTACGTTTTGTACAACTGCGGTTCATGAAGTCCACGAGTACTATTTTGATGTTGTACTTGTCCAACAATTCTCAGAAGTTCTCATTAATATGATTCATTATTTATAGGCAGCAAGATACCACTCATTGGTTTAAGATTTATGACCTTTAGTCTAAGCTAATTTTTTATCTATAATAATTGTCACATGTTTTTTCTTAAGGAGTCCTACTCTTACCCATATCTCTTCAATGACAGTATTATCAGCTGAGTACTTCTGGTGTATTTTTTTTTTTTGTATTTAAAAAAAAACAGCTTGTACTTAAATCGAAGCCCATTTTCGGTCTGGGTTGTAATTGTAATTCTATTAATAATTCAACGGATTGTTGAAGTGTGTCTCTTCAAAAAGTTAGATTTTTACATGGTAAGCTATATAGCAAGTACAACAAAAAACTAAACGCTATCATTCAATTCTTTATATATACAAGTAATAACTACTTTGATATTTGATAGCTTGCTAGAAGACAACTTTCTTTATTTGCTATTAATTAAAAAATAAAAAAAGTTAAACAAAACAATCGAAGCGATGAAAACTATCTCCATAAATAAATTGTTAGCTAGGATGATAGATTTACGAGTATTGATATGGCCTAACAATTTATTAATATGTAGTTGTTAGTATTGTTCATTAAAGTATAGTAGAATTGTATCCTTAAAACAAATCATCTATTTTTTTTGCGCTATGCTTTCTTTAAAATGTAACACGGTTTTGATTGAAAATAACTACAAATTAAATACTACACGTAACGATATATAAATATCCTTTCACGTGCTCAAAGTTTTTAATTCATAATAATACTTAAATAAACAAAATATATTACAATATGGCAATCGAATAATGGACCAACAAAACAAACATCATAAAGATTTAACATAAAGCCTTATATCAAATCCAATTAAGTTTTCATTGGTAATCTAATACGTATAATAGCACATATCAGTTAATACTGCGAATATATATAACTGCTAAAGAGTTGTTTTATATTGATAAATGTATAATAAATTAGTTTATTGCCGGTAATTAAATTAGTCACGATCATATCACAGAGTTGTCTTTCATGAACCACAAGAGGTATCAGTTATTATAATCAAACTGAGGCGCGTGTTCCTTTTGACTATGCTATTGGATAGATCTTTTATTTTTTTTTTATATCAAAGTGGGTCAGAAATAAAAAGATTGAAATCGTGCTCTTGTTCTACTATGTTCTGAATGAAAACTATATTCTCACTACCTCTGTAGCAAATCAGAAGCCATAGAACAGAGTTTAATTTTTTCTACTTTCCCCGTATGGAGTAAATGTTACATAGCTGATCAACACCCATTATCGAGCAGTTATGTTACTTAAAGGAGCTGCAAATAAATTCCATGGCCTACGTCTTCAAGCTTTGTAGCACTATTTAATAATGATGTTGAATACTCTATTTGTGAATTTGATTATAAAATTTGATCTCATCTCTATGTCCCAGTCATGTTTATACAATATTTCATTAAGCTTTGCTTCCTCATGGATATCAGTCGACAGATGATCACAATATTAAGCTTTATGGCTTAATTTAACACACCTGTCAATTATCTTATATCCCAAGCCAAGACTACACATAATTATGCTCTATCTCTCAAAGAAATCTTAAAACCCGTTGCTGAATTTTAAACCACAATAAAATTGTTAGCTGGATTGTATCATGCATTCGAAGCAAAAAAATTAAGATGAGATCCGGAAAGCACTGAGGTCATACCATGAATGGCGATGTGAGTTCGCTTAATAACTCACTTTTCAATCACTTGCTCCTCAAAAGTGATATTACTCAAAATCAGCTAGCGGATATCATCCGCTGTCACATCTATTTATTATGGGTAGGGTACGGCTAGATAGGCCAATCTTTAAATTATACGATCACTTTTTAATGTTTAATCTGTTGTTGACTATTTTTTATTTCACAGTTATTTTTGTAAAAACGTGTATTGTGCTTTTTTTTGTTTTGTTAATGAAACTTTAATAAGCCAAGTTTGACGTTTTGGCATTTTCTTCGAACGAAAAAACCCGGAAGATATTCGAATTATAAAATTATGAATGAAAGATGAGCCTTTCGATTGATCAAATTTGTTTCACAGGTTTCGTGAAATTATGTCGTGTGTGACACACGAGCGGAAGGTTATTTTTATTTCATTTATTGGGAGGCAGATGTCTTAAGTTGATTGGATGGAAAAAGTTATTTGACCTCCAATAAGCCTCTCCGGAATTCACCCCCACGGGTGGCCATCGCTCAAGTGGTAGTGGTTTACCAATCCTACGGTTCGGGGTTCAATATCAGCCGTGCCGGAAAACCATTCTTTTTTTTCAGGCAACAAAAATCTCGTGAGATGAATGAATGCCTAAAATACAACAACAAGTCAATTGACATTAATAATTTAGTCTCCCGATTAAATGTTGGATGTCACCCATGGAGCGAAATAACCACTGAGCCCAAACATCTTTCTTCCTCTCTCTATCCAATTTTCCAAAAAAATTAACGCATTTTAAGAGTAGTAATACTCTTTTGAGTGTTAAGTTCTTTAAAAAAATCCTCGATTTTCAAAATCTGTAAGCTGTATTTGACATTAAACTACATTTGTTGCAATCATCTTCACTAACTCACAAATGATAATTGACAGCCGATGGCTAGACGGATCATTGATCTGACAGGAGTTTTTAGAAACCAAATTTTATTTCAAGAACTAAGTTTTTCAGTGCACTTATAAGCTAGATGGGCTTGTTGTCAAAATTTAGTCCTGTGTCCAAAACTGAGATAGTGTTAATATTAAATGACAACAAGTGTAATGTATTATGAAATATATTTAGACTTAGATCTATAGCTGATAGATGTTCAAAAGGTTATAAACGGGCAAACGTTTACACATAACTCTCAAACACTTAAACGAATAAACCTGACAACTTCTATGGTCAAGACGATGGAGAGCATTCTAGACCACTTTATAACGAGCTTGATTGATAGTTCTTGAGAGAGCCTTCCACCAAATTCCATTCAGGAAACTCCTTGCGTCCGGGCATGTAATTCCATTGCTAATGTTCTAAACAGTTAACCACATACGCGAATAATTTTATTGTGTTATAGGGTACAACTTCTACTGGAAATGGATATGCTTATTGAAGCGGAAGACGTCTAATCTTGCAAACTAAATCAAATAAATTAAATTACTTGCGGCTGGAGCTATGACCAAGAAAGTAGTCAGTGATTTCGAGTTCTCGGAAGACTTGGACCACATTTCTCTCAGTCGCTCTGTCTCCCAAACCAGGGCAATGTCTTTCAAGTGAAAATGACCAATATTCGACAAACGACATTACCATATTCTTTGAAAGCGACGAAGATGTCAAATACTTTCACATTCAGCATTCAAAGCTGCGTACCTTTTAAAGAGAAAGCAAAATAATTTTACATCAGTTCGTGCAATATACATGGTCCTTGCAATATCCTGACGTTGTGAAGCTGACGAGTTGGATTGAACATAGTCATCAGTTTAGTAGGTTATTCAGAACAACGCGCTTAAGAGCTCGTAACAGCATAATTGATTTTATTCCTAATAAACTTCATGAAAGGTCCTACATATTATATTGCACAGGTAAGGAGTAATACAAACACAGCTTTATCTATAATCATTCTGTGATTATCAGACCGAAAATGCTTATAAAATGTTTTCAACTGGAGTTTACGGAAACTCTGTAAGTACGAATAAAAGTACAAACAGATGTAAGAGTTTCTGTGCTTTTATCTACTTACTTATGTATAGTATTTTTTACATTCGCTCACACGCTATTTTGAATGTATAATTTACCAATAATTAAATAGAATAATAGCAATAAAGCAAATATAAAATGATGATTATTTAATGAACTGCCGGTGTGTATCGATGACTGCATTATTTGCCATAGGTTCATAGATGCGTCATCATAACATAAATATTTATTTTAATTGTAATCAAAAATTCGTAAACTGGTTCTTCATACAATCGCTTTTAGTCACATGCCATTTATTTATTGTTTTTTATCTAAAATATAGTTCTCGAATGATAATTCTACATTACAAAAAGTCTTATGAGAAATGAGAAATAGATTACCCAGAACTAATTTTGTTACGGCTTTTATTTTACATGCTCGTTTTGAATTTTAATACCTAGCTGAAAGCCGCTCCTTTATATTTTCCAAAAAACTTGATATGCCTGTTTTACTTTTATCCACCCATTTTTTATTTCTTATTTTGGTTTTTGCGAAAATGTTAGAGGAAACGGATTTTATAGATGCCTTTGTAGAAATTTCAGAAATCGATAAAACTATTGTGTTAATTTGAAAATTTATTCCTAAATTTATCTATAAAACGAATCAAGAAAATTTTAGAAATGAATATACAGCTTATAATGGCAAATAGTGAAGAAACAGATTGATAGAATAATTTGTCCTGTCTTAAGCATCCAAAGCAAAGCTGAATCAAATTAGCCCATTCGTATCAATTTTAATCCTTTACGACGGATTAATAAAAAATCCTATTTTTTAAAAATTATTTTTTTTTAAATATTTTCTGTGTTTATATTATAAAGATGCATTCATATTAAAAAAATCATTGTTGCAAATGTGGAATATATTTAGATTACAAAATTCAAAATAAAACCAAACAAAATTCACAAAAATAATAATTAACGCAAAGTTGAAATTAAAAAAAGCTATATGTGTCATACTATTGTTAATTTTTACTTATGCTATTGCTATTACTATGTTGCTATTACTGTTCAAAATATCAAATGATAATAGCCAAATGCCTACAGTAAGAATCTCTAAAGTGTCTAATGTTCTGGAGTCTATTTGAGTCCAGGTGCAATAACTTCCTGAGACGAATGAAATGCGCACACAATTTTTGTTCATACCTTGACGACAAGAGTAAAGAACCTTGGAAACCAGAGAGGTTACAGGGTTGCATATTGGCAATTATTATAGGCAGGCACTTGGTAAAATAATAATCGGGATAATGTATAATAGATAAGTGTCCGGTATTTACCCAAGAATGTTTGTGGTGACACAAGATTTGAGCGTTTTATGCTGTAAATGTAACATACAATGCTAATAAAGGAGACGTTAAGCTTACGTACAATAGAAGAATATTTAGACAAAAAATCGCGTAACCATACACCATAACCAGTGCTAACTTTGTGATGATTTGAGTAAAATGTTGAGAAACTAAAAGATTTCTGTATTTTCTGATTTTACCAATTACGATTCAAATGTGATAATCGCAATACAGATTAAAGTTAAATTAAATACCAACATTCTTGGCTTATTCAACCATCTCAATTTGAACATCTCAAAGGTATATCAATCATATTTCTTTTGTCATTTGCTAAACATTCCGTTTTCTGAGGTCTAAGTAGCAGATAAATCTTGTTAGCCAATGGTTAATATGCTGAATATCATCAATGAATTTTCCCGTGGCACAGAACACAATTAAGACACATCTGATATTTACAACTCTTGATTACTTTCAAAAGTTTGTTTATTTTTATTTATTTCTAGTAAGATTTAAATCTTCTAGTTAGTGAATAATACCAAGTTATGTATGTATCTTCATAGAAATTTAAAAAGTAAAAAAGCAAACATAAATTCAATATGTTTTTAAATGACATTACATATGATTTAAAAAATGAGAAAAAAATTAAAATTAAGTTTTAGTCTCTGGTTAGGTATTCAAGAAGTAAAGTTTTAAAACGTACTGTGTTCCACAGACAAGTGGCGTGAACCAAAAATTATAGCTCTGAAGTTAAACAAAAGGATCGAGGTAGAGTTCAAATACACCTCCAGCGAGATTGGGAAAAAGCAAGATTATTATAAAGATACTCAGGTTGACGTGTTTGCATGATGCTGTGTAAACATAATAATGATATATTAGCAGATACATATTTGATCGTACCTTCGGAGGTTCTAAATGTATCATGTGATGTTGTTAAAGCGACGTTGAATTTTAATAAATATCACAGCACAACGTGTTTTAGGCATCATTATTCGTACGCCTATTGGTGTGAATCTCTGGGTAGCCAGACCAAAAGTGCTCGGAGTCCTCTGTAAACAGTGCCGAGAGTACAGAGTAGAGTTCGCAGAAAAAGGTAGATATTTGAAAGTAAATAATCTGTTCTCCGACCTTTAACAGGTAAAGGAGAATGGCAGAGGGTCTATGGTCCGGTTGTTTTATTACTGAGACAATTTTTGAATTTTTTAAGCGGAAAGAAAATTTGATGATGTCCTCATGTCATTAAAAATATGTGTAATGGCAGGAAACAAGTATGATAGTATCATCTTAAAATAGGGATTTCATAAATCCCAATCTTTAGTATAAATTATGAGAACTGCTCTCACAACATATTCATATTTAAGTGTGCGGAGCTTCAAGCGTTAAAGGAATGAATAACACAAATTACCTACAAAATATCTATGCAATTTGTTTAGGCTAACAAATTCTGCAAGAGCTTGCTGGTGTTTACAGGTCGAATTTTATTGTTCCAATACAAACTCACAGTAGGTCTGCAATTTTATTTTAGTAATATTTTTAGGTTTTTGATAGGGTTTTTTTTTGATTTAGTGTAATGAGCTCGGGGTTATGTCTTTCAGTAATCTGCCTGTACGAGGTTTGTAGAATAGACCGCAGTCTACTTTTGTGTTGGTGTAGTGTGTCAACAGTTGCAATGCGGAATATGTCTTCTTTGTCGGTATGTTAATACCGAGGTATCTTACGATCTGTCGTTCGTTTCGTGGTCTCATCAATTCTAGTCAATCTCCTCATTTGACAAATTCCTTTTGGGAGGCGGGTGCAGCGAGTTCGATTGCTCTGGTCAATTTTCTGGAAAAGTGTGTCCAACGTACCATACTTTAATTAAAGGAATGCCTTTGAACAAACTCCTTCCATTCCACAATTCCGTTTGGAACGGTTATTTCGGTAATGCGACCGCATTTGTTATTGTCATACATGAACGTGCGTAAAATCTCCGCCGATTATGAAGTAATTCTCCTCGGATTTCAATCAAAGAAATCAAAAAAGTGTGTCGTGTTCTGAGATAAATAAACTGGATTAATCAGCCTTAGGTGTATAGACAGAAACCTTTTACAAACGTTTTATACTACGGAGAGGGATGTACACAATACATGTCTCAAGCACTCCGAACCTATGCAATACATAGCAGTACACTCTTTTAAATCGCAAGCATTTCTAATGAAGATCGCAACACCACCTTCTTGAATGAAGTTGGGTCGGTTTCTTCTCACTATTTGATATCTTTGATGCCTCATTTTGTATCTTTCGGTTCCAGGGTCTAAACAGTGCCTCATTAGTCCATTTACATTAAACGCAAGGACCTTAAGGGTTCACTCCCCCTGTGCTCGTACCCATTACGACGGGAGGTGCTTTTGGCCCGGCTGGGACCCGGGGAGGTTACTTTTGCTTGTTGTACCGTACTGCTTCTACTTGCCACCATTTGAGCACACATAATTTGAGAAGTAACGGCTGATGTTTGAATATGTACGTTTAACCTCTACCTTCTACTGTCGGGCCAGATTTACTCCCTTTATGTATTAGAACTTATAACAACCCCGATAGTTTACGGTGATAGTGCTCCACTGAATTGTAGTGGATCGCATGTCAATCTATGCTTAAACGTTTTATAAAGAAATTTTTGCCAGTGGCCGACTTACATAATTCGATTGTGTCCTTTCATTCCATCTTATATGTGTTTATTGGTGGCACCATTTGTTTTTTCGTATCCTGCTGTTATAGTTGCTGCAGCTGTTGCCGTTGTTGCTGTTGCTGCTGATTTTTCTTTAGCTGTTGTTGTTGTTGTTGCTGTTCTGAACAGTAACAGCTGTTGTTGTTGTTGCTGGGAACTCTGATGGGTTTATCGTTCCGTTTGGCCCCTTGTGATTTGCTTGGCTTTTATGTTTTGAACTCTTTGTTGCAGAATTTTAAGACTGCTATTCAATGACTTGAATTTGGCAGCCTTTGCATTAGAGTTGACAAGGAGGGGTAACGAAGATGTTTTTCGCATCTAAAATGACATCAAATTTGATCAAAAAAACAATATATATATTTAAAAAAAATGCTGCATAAAATCAGCTATAAATGTCTGACGGAAAGTTAAAAACTTAATAGCGAAAAATATTTAATATCGAAAATTTGTTTATCTTTTGTAACATTCTTTGATCTATACATTTTTGACCTTCTTTCATTCGTTGTTTTACTTTCAACTAGGCTTAAGACACAAAACGGAATTGAAGTCCAACAAGTTGGAAAACTGAAGGACGACAAAACATTTGTTGTAAGTGGTCAATACTCATTCACTGGAGCTGATGGCAAACGCTATAAAACCAGGTAATACCCTATATGAGATATAAAACACTTTTAAGACAACCTCATAATATTTGATTATTTTTCAGATACACTGCTGATGAATTAGGTTATCATCCAATGACTGAGCTTGATCTTAATATTCCTGATCTAACTCAAGTAGTACAACCAGCTAGACAGAATAGTTTCCAGTTCTTGGCTCAAAACTTGGGAAATAAAGATTTCTTTTCAAGGCCGACACCATCCGATATAAACAAGAATCTACAAGCTCCATTCCAGCATTTTGGTGCAGGAGTAGAAGACGTTAATAGTGCAGGACCACTTAGAGGTGATGGTCAAAGTGGAGATGATTATAGTTTTGGTGCTAGTCCAGGGGGTTCAGCAGTACCACAGTTACCAGTGATTTCAGTTAGACCAACTGTTGCATCCCTTCCAGCGATCTCATCTGCCTTACAAAATGCAGGTCATACGCAAAATGGTTACGATTATGTTGCACCAACGTAAGAATTTTTTTTTTAAATGATTGAACATTTTTGATATCCAATATTTTAATTTTATTTTAGGCAACAGTCCTTGGCAGCAGCATACGTTAAACCAGTCAATTCAAGATTACCAGTTATAGAAGCTATTCCAACGCTTCCACCCCGTCCAGTACTTCCGGTCCTTCCTGTTGTTCCAACCCTCCAAGCACGTCCCGGGCTTCCAGCTCGCCCAATAATTCCAGCCCATCCTGTAACTGTAATTCCTGCAGTCCCTGGTGTAGTGGGATACGCAGATCATAGTCAAAGTGGTTACGATTATATCGCACCAGCGTAAGAATACCATACATAAAATTTAAACTATCATACCAATTTTTTGTTTGTTTCAGGCAACAGCTTTTCCTACCGTCTGCCAATGCACTAGCGAATACAAATCAATAGGATGTACCTTATTACAATTATGCCCAATAGTTTTAGTTATAGTTTAGTAGTAGCCAATAATTTTAGTGAAATTTTTCATCTTTAAGCATTAAGAGATAGAAATTGTAAATGTCATATATACTATAAATTAAATTACATACATTTTTTACATTTAAATGAAAAAAACATAAAACTAATGTTTCTTACTACAAAACGTTTTCTTTAAGAGTATTCAAAATGACTTTTGAGACTTTCGTTATAAAAAAATATCGCTATAGTAAATAGAGATACCCAGTCTTTTTTATGTCGGGTACACAGACTCCGCCTCTTGATACTTCACTTGGAGATAATTATCCAACATTTGTTGCCGCAAAGTACTATAGAACTGAGAAGATAAGATTTTCTAACTCATGAAATTTATTAGCTTCTCTCATATAAGTTTAAATGTAAAGATTTAGTTTGGATGTTTGGATGATAATTTAGTTGGGATGAACCCAACGAATCCACTTTCACCCTCGTGTTGTAGCAAGATTACTTAAAGATCTTAACATACACCTTGGCTCAAGTGGTAATGGACTGGCTTCTAAATCGGAAGGTTCGCTGTTCAAATCCTAGCCTCATCCGAAAGCCATTAATTTTTTCAATTAACGAAAATCAAATAAGATGAGTGTTGACTAGAAAGCAACAACAAGCCACTAGAATTTAGTCCTCAATAAATATTGGATGCCACCCATGGAGCAAAATAACCACTGAGACGAAACATCTTTCTTTCTCTCTCTATCCCATTTTCCAAAAAAAACGCTGGCAATACTGCGTAAGCTTTTTCATCAATTCTTCTCATTAGGACACTTTCCGAGCAGACGAAAAACAGCATTTGTCAAGCTAGTTCCTTAAATACTGGAATCTTCTTCCCTCTCCTCAAAAAGACCCATTGCGCTTACGTCCCTTGGAAAGCCAATAAGGTCATGGAAACGTTGATTAACCATCAGCTCATGAGATATCTCGAATCACGAAAACTTCTCAATGACCAACAATCATTGTATCAATACGTCCACTGGTGATTTGATGACATGTGACATGCATCGTAGAAACCGAAAAACTTTCCATTCTCGGTATGTGTGTCAACGGCAACTTACGTTGGAATGATGATCGATGTCGCTAAAAATGCTCTGAAATGTTTAGGTTTCCTCAAACGATTTGTCCTCAATATAAAGAGTGATTTTTTTTTGCTGTTTTGGTGTTCTATTTTTGATAGCTCACGCGTCTTTCGTGACATGTGTTAAAGTCAAACCTACACAGTTATCATTGCCATTTCACCATGGAAAGACTTACATCCGAACAACGCTTACAAATTATTTTATTATCAAAATTCGTGTTCTATGAAAAATGTTTTTCGTGCACTTTGACCATTGTATGGACGACATAATCGACCTACTGAGCAAGCAATTCAAGCCACCCGTAAACGTAGAGTGCGTACAAAGGAAAATATTGCTGCTGTATCCACCAGTATTAATCGAAGACCGTGATTTGTCTATTCGTCCCATTCGCAGCAATTGAAATTGTGTTATTCGAGTACGTGGTACATTCGACGCAAGGATCTTTCTCTAAAACCTGTAGCTATAGTTCGTGCAAGAACTGAAGCCGAACGACTTGCCACAGCATCTAATTTTCAGTGAGTGGGCCTTAGAAAAGCTGGGGGAAGATCCGTTTTTTTATCGAAAAACTGTCTTCAGCGACAAAGCTCATTTCTGGTTGAATGGGTATGTTAATAAACAAAACTGCCGTATTTGGTCCGATGAGCAATTGCAGGCAATGCAAGAGCTGTTAATGAACCCGAAAAAATGTACTGTTTAGTGGGGTTTATGATCCAACGGAATCATTGGCCCGTATTTTTCAAAGATGACCGTGAGAACAACGTTGCCGTAAATGGCGCTCGCTATTGTTCAATGATTTCGAACCTTTTTTTTTGCCCAAAATGCATGTGTTTTAATATCAACCCAGATATATGTACATATTTAGATATAAATATTTGAATTTCAAATCAAATGTAATAAAAATAAATAAAAATAGAAATATCAACACGTAATTTACAAAACAAACTAAACATATGTCACGACATAAATGTCAATTATAAAAATAACATTTTGGATTAGCAGTTAAATAAAGATTTTCAGTTTTATTTTTTATAACGTTTAAGATACCGAAAAGACATAGTCTTTTATTTTTTGAAAAGGTTTTTTTTTGGAAAAGCAACATGTGGTCCTTCGAGTCGGATCAAGAATTTTAATCAAATTTTACAAAATCAACTCAAAATTGTACAAGTACGTTTGTCAACACAAGAATCTACAAATAGATATTATCAAAATAAACACAAGACATTTAACATATGAAGAAGAAAAACTGCAACCAGCAATTCATCAAGGATCCCATCGCTGCAGCCTGCAACAAAAGTTTAAGGAAGTTCCAAAAGTGTGTGTGTGCACAGGAAAAATCATCAAGAGAAGTGCATACCCGGAAGAAATTAAAAGGAAATCATCAGGCGGAAGTTCAAGTGAGTCCTTTCCATTATAGTTTCTTACACTGTACACAAAAATGTACATCTATATATATATATAGGTATATAACACGCTTATTAAACATATGTACATACATATATATATACAATATGTATATTATTACTGGTTTTGTGTAGTAATTTTCCACATCTCGCATAAATTTGCACGTCATGTCCTTCGGAAAATTACAAATTAACGTCCTTGAACGTATCGAAAAGGACTATGAGAATTTTGGGAAGGCAGATAGTGCGCGTTTGAGAAGGGCGAATTATATTCAAACTCGTATTTCAATATTAGACGAGCAAATTGTTCAGGCAAATAAATACCATGAATATATCATGGTAGATGATGGCAAAATTGATTCTGAGCAGGTTTGTGTGTTAGTGCAGACATTTGATAAAATCCGCGAATTGTTTGCGGATTACAAAGCGCATCGCAGGTAACGGCAGATACCAAGGAATGAGGCCAGAACGAGCTGAGATTGCCGGTTATCAATATTCCAACGTTTTCTGGCAGTTATGAGACATGGAGGTCGTTTCATAACATGTTTGTGGCATTAATTCATAACAACCAATCTTTAAGCGATGTCCAGAAGCATCATTATTTGAAGTCGTCGGTTAGCGATGAAGCAGATCTTCTTCTACAGTACTTGGCTATCGATCAAAGCAATTATGGTCCAGTGTGGAAGATCTTGACAGAGCGCTACGATCATAAAAGAGTATTGGTTAATACTCGTACTCAGCTGAAACTTTTATTTAATCAACATACAATTACCTCTGATTCATCGGCTAACATCAAAAGAATCCTGGATACTTCACCTGGATACTTCATGCATTGAAGGATTAAGGCCTGCCAGTAGATATTTGGGATGTTGTTTTTTTTATTATTTTGCAAAAGCTTTCGAATAATACACAGCAGTTATGGGAAGAAAAGCTGGGTTCGATTAAGGAATTGTCATCATTCAAGGAGTTTGTCGAATTTTTAGAGTGTCGGACAACGAGCTTCACAAATGTCTTCAGGCATCCAAGATTGAGTGGAAGACAATAGCGAATTCACTGGCGAACGACTGCACAAAATGGAATTTCATTCCACCTTCTTCCCTGCACTTTGGAGGTCTATAGGAAGCAGGTGTGAAATCAGTGAAGTTTCACATAAAAAGAGTAGCCGGGAATTCAAAGCTGACGTTCGAGGAGCTCACCACACTTCTAACTCAGATAGAAGCATGTCTGAGCTCTAGACCATTGTGCCCACAATCAGATGACGTCAACGACTTACAGCCAATAACACCCGGCCACTTCCTCGGTTCACCATTAGTTTCAGCACCACAACCATACTACGAACTGGTGAAAATGAGTCACCTAGAGCAATGGAAACGAATGCAGGCGTTATTCAATCGTTCTGGAGATGTTGGAGTTCGGAATTCTTGTCGCGACTGCAGCAGAAGCCAAAGTGGATGAATACAATACACGACCAAAATATGCACACACACATACACATACACACAAACCAACGCTTACGCATTTGAAGCAAAAGAAAAATAAATAAAATTTGTCAACGGCTTCGCCACATTGAAAGCATCGGTTCCCACTAGATCATCGAAATCAAGCAGTGTGGACGCGGTAAGTACCTAGATGGGGAATCACATGGGAACTCGGTGTACACCGCGTGCTGTTGACAAAACGCCACATGGGCATAGTATCCCGGCGTAAAATCCCGGACTTTATAAATTCATTTGTATCGATCCCTTGAAAAAAAAATTAAAAAGAAATAAATAAAATTTAATAAAAAAAACAAAATAATTGCAGTCCATAATTGCAAAGTCCATTAAAACTACCTCAATAAAAAAAAATAAATAAAGGTACTCACAGCCAATCCAAGGTCGGCAATAACAACACAACACACCTACACATGCAAGACTATTTACGAATGGAGGCAAAAACTAATAAACAACATTTAAAATATTATACAGTTAAAAAAATATTGGAATTCAGTCATTATACTTACAAGAAATCACAGCAACAAATCCCTCAGGAACAACAAAGCACAAAAAAACAGCAGAAAACAAAAAAAAATTTTTTTGTAAGCGAAAATTTTACCACACACTTCACTTCACTTCTACATATTTAATTTGCGGAATTTGTAGTATGGTGACAATGAAGAAAGGAGATGGGCAGTAGAATCTGCATTACTCCAATGTTGTTTTCTTTTATTTGTAATGTCCTCTCGTTCACGTCCATAAGTGCGCATTGTAAATTGTTCTAATGACGAATAACCTGATATCAGGGGCTTACTACCCCAATTACCTTTACCACGAGAGTGTGCGCTCTGACGGTTTCGTTCCACCAGAAGCATTCCTCTACCTAGATCAGATAGGGTTGATCCAGGATAGATCAGCGGTCCCGTTAATCTTCCATGTCGCTCGGACAGCTGGGGACAGGCGACTCAACTACAGCAGAGACGTCGCACACGGCAGTGTGGATCGCCTCAGGTTCAGTAGGGCGGTGGGGAATCGCGATAAGAGGGATGTCGTTCGGCAGCACCAGCATTTCTGGTGGTTGAATGATGGAGAGGATGTTTTGTCGTCGTTTCCGTCAATTACGGACCAGCCTCACTAACGAGGCAGAGCTGACCAATCTATTTGCTCAGTAAATAGCGATGGCCAGCTTACATAGGTTTAGGTTAGCATTTAAGAAACATATACATATATCAGTGTATACAAAGGTGTATACTGATGTATGTATATGATTGTGTATAATGTCTATGTGTGTTTATGTGTGTATTGTGCATTTAGGTTAGGTAGGCTAAGATTTTTTTTAAGTTAGATACTAAGTTTTTATAAAAAATAAATGTCCATATGCTAAGTTTTTGTAAACAAATTTTTTCTTAGCTTTAAGTATAGAAAATAAGTATTTATAAATAAAATGTAACTGCAGTCGAAAGACATAGATATAAGTATTCAGAGTAGCTTAGAGTGCCTGTGTGGGGCCAGTAAGTTAGTATAAGATTGTTAAGTAATTGTAAGCTAGCATTTAAGCATTTTTTGTTAGAATGTAAGATTTAGTGTTAAGAAAATAAAATGCATTTAAAACTAAAAACTAACTAAATTGTTCTAATGCCATTTCTCTTTTTTTACATGAACAAATGTAGCCAAATTATCGAAAATGGTTTGATAAGCAGAAGAAGGCAGCATCCAGGGATATTTACGATTGCGAACGCTGTCCACGGGCGGGGGGAATGTTTGAATATCAACCCATGTATATGTACATATTTAGATATAAATATTTGAATTTCAAATCAAATGTAATAAAAATAAATAAAAAGAGAAATGTCAACACGTAATTTACAAAACAAACAGAACATGTACCAAAAGAAAACATATGTATGTCACGACATAAATGTCAATTATAAAAATAACATTTTTGATTAGCAGTTAAATAAAGATTTTCAGTTTTATTTTTCATAACGTTTAGGATACCGAAAAGACATAGTCGTTTATTTTTTGAAAAGGTTATTTTTTTTGGAACAGCAACAGCATGAGCTAAACCTGGTCGACATGTGGTTTCAGCAAGATGGCGCTACATGCCACACAGCGCGCGAATTCCTGTTTTTGATGAGCAATTTATCTCTCATTTTGGACCTTTGAATTGGCCGGTTAAATCGTGCGATTTGACGCCTTTAGACTATTTTTTATGGATATACGTCAAATCACTCGTCTATGCCGATAAAACGGCGCCAATTGCAGCCTTGGAAGACAACATTATCTTTTTATTAGTGAGATATCAGCCAATATGCTCGAATAAGTCATTCAAAATTCGCCTCTCCGTTTGGACCAATTAAAACGTATTCGTGGTCAATATTTACATGAAATAATCTTTAAAAAGTAAACGGAAACCATTGATTTATCAACTCAAATAAAAATATCATATGCTTCTGCAATTTTCCTGTGTTTTTTTATTTATTATTTATTTATTTATTCTTTATTCTTTTTCCTTATAGAATATTAGTTTACAATTACGAAATAACACTGTAGATCATAAGAATAAGTAGTGACATTCATATTGATTTTAAATTTAATAGTAGTACTCGTAGCAATGGCACTTCATAGCGAAAATTTAGAAAGTTACAAAAAGTTATAAAATAAAGGGTCCGCCATCTAACGTTTTTTTTTTCAACTAGTGCTTATTTCATGAATGGTAACACTTAGCTTATGTCTGATTTGGCAGATAATTAGTTTTATCCTTCCGGTTAATAATGGAAAACAATTTCATTCAAATGGCTGCCTCGGCAGACCATGCAGTAGCCTACACGATCGGTCCAATTTTTAAGCACATTATCGATTGTGTGCAGCTGTATTTCACCAATGGCTTCACGAATATTGTCCTTTAAAGCATCAATTGTCTCTGGCTTGTCGGCGTAACACTTATCTCTTTTACGGCACCCCACAAATAATAGTCCAACGGTGTCAAATCACAACTCCGAGGTGGCCAAACGAAGGATAAAACTAATTATCTGTCAAATCAGACATGAGCTAAGTGTTACCATTCACGAAATAAGCACTAGTTGAAAAAAAAACGTTAGATGGCGGACCCTTTAGTTACAAAGAGTGGGGTATAAAGTATTAATAATTTAGTTTTAAGTATTCAAAATTTAATTCGGAATTAACTTACATACGGCAGCAAATTTTTGATTTCTTCGTGATCGAAAGTTAGAAACCAGATTTTGATTTTTTTAAAAATTTGGTTGGACGAATTATGAAAACGAATATCTTCTGGAAGCCTGTTAAACAATTTGCAGGACACAACAGTAAAGAAGTTTTTGTATAAAGTTGTTCGAAATAACGGCACTTGAATAAAGTTGTTAGATCCGCTTCGTAAATTATGTGAATTTGTGATTAGACTTTGCAAATAACCACTTCTTTTAAAAAAAATATTGGACACTTTATAGTAATATAAGTGTTTTAAAGGTAAAATTTTCAACGTTCTAAACAAGATCATAGACCGTACCAAACGATTAGCATTACAAATCTTTCTAATAAAATACTTTTATAAGACAATTTTTGACAATTAAAATCCAAACGCTTATAAAATCACCCATTATAAGGCGTTTATCAGCACAAAATTGTAGTACAATTCACAATTGAGTTTAGTTAAGTTTTTAGAAAGGTCATTAGTTAATTCACAATTAATTCATACATATATAACAATCAGTTTTAGGCTTCGTAGAAGTTGTATCTTCCGACAGATGCTGGTTCGCTAAATAACGAGAAAGAGCCTCAACAGCCGAACACCTTGCAACTCTGCTAATAAGACCCAGTTCATGTGTCCTCGTGGCGCCATCTGAGAATCTCTCCGGAGATTGCAAAGTGAAGGGAGTATATAGCGAATTTCCTACGCCAAAAATCAGGACCAGTGTCGGAAAACCAAAGAGTAGAACTCGCGAGTCCATCTCCACAGATTCAATGGAGAATAAAGAAAATCGCAGTAGCCTAGGCATTACGATCGAGCCCAGTAAGGTCGTTATTATGGTATACTGAAAATAACGATTCGGACTCTTAGATTTCAGAGCTGACGATTGTAGTATTATGTTACCTCAGTATGCAGCAGTGAAATCTTGCTGATATGGCTTTCAGGCTAATGCTACAAACGCCCCGTCCCATTAATACCCTGGCAGGCATCAAAGAACGCTCGATGTCTCGTTGCCATTAAGCTCTGGCACAGCTCCCCATAAGGGTCTGAGTCAACCCTGGGGCTACTAAACATCCGGTCATCGATAACGACCTTTGAGTGGGGACCCAGTTAACATGAATAATAATAATCCAAGAAAAACAAACGTGATAAACGTAGGCTCTAGAGAAAACCCCTTCCAGAGGAGTTCGAGGGTACAAATACAAACCCCACAGAGATGGCATCCAATATTTAATGGGGAGACTAAATTATTAGTGTAATTGGACTTGTTGTTGTATTATAGGCAACCATTCGTCTTACGTGAATTAAGTTGCCTAAAAAAAAGAATGTCTTTCAGGCGAGGCTCGGATTCGAACACCGAACCTTCTGATTTGGAAGCCAATACACTAAAACACCAACCGATGCGACGCCATCGAAACAATAAAAGCGCTTTACGAACTGTTAACAATTGAGACGCATGACGAACAAGCCAAGGAGGACATGAGGAAAAACAACTGCTCATAGACGTCGCCATTGCTGAAATTTGCAGTAGACACGAAAAGAAAACATGAATTTAACGGCGAAATCCCGAATTCAAAACGGACATAAGAACCAGCTTTAGCCGATAAGAATAGCGGACGTCTTCACAAATATGTTAAGGCCAACAAAGCCGAACCTGTAAAAGCTGAGAAAGCCAATACCGATAAGCAAGTTGTAGGCGAAAATAATAACACGAAATGGTCGAAGGTGACTCAGAAGAAAAAGAAAAAAACCAACATGAAGAATAGAGTACTCTCATATGCCGAAATACTGCGCAAAGTCAAGACAGATCCAAAACTTGTTATTCTCGGTGAACCCGTAACGGACACAAAAAGTCGACCTGCTGTTCCAGCTGAACAGGTCAGGAGATGAAACCCTTGATAAACGCGCATTACATTACTCTGGAGATAAAAGACAGCTGTGAATCGCTAAAAAATCCATTTCAGCTCAACAACATGTGCGTTGTAGCCTAAGTAATGCTTAGGGATATTAGTTAATTCCTGTGAGTAACGCTAATGTAGTACTAAAATCAGGTACCCTCGAATACGGCCACACAGCACATTACTGCAAAATTGAGCTATCCTGCTCAATGTAATGCTTGAGATGCGGAGAATACTGCCACATAGCCAAAAACTGCAGCAAGGAACCACTTTGCTTCTTCTGGAAAATGGACAACCCAGAGAATGTCAGGCATGTTGCCAGTCGCAATAAGTGCCCAGTGTGCACGATGGCTTTTACTAGTCTGAAACCATGAAGATTGCCCAGATCAACCTTAACCACTGCGAAACGGCGCAAGACCTGTTAACCCAAATGACATACGAAAAGCAACTTTATGTGGTCCTGATCAGCGAACCAAATAGATCTCTAAGAAAATATATCTGGATAAGCGATAAGACAACAAAATCAGCAATATGGACATTAACACTATTTCCGGAACAATTACCGAACCGTTTTCACGAGGTAATAGAAACTGCAGATAAAGAGATCCCACTTATTACAGAAGATGAATTGCTGCTAACAAGCAAAAAGATTGTCGACACGAACACTGCAGTCCCGGGTGAAATTCCATACAGAGTCTTTAAAGCAGCAGTTACATTGAAACCGGACATCTTAGTAAAAGTAATTTACAGCTGTCGTAAAGAGGGACATTCCCAGATCACTGGAAACTAAGCTAAGCTATGACACCGACGAAGGTACTAAACACCACAACGTTACAGCAGGTGTGCCACAAGGATGCGTTCTACGCTCTTTGCTTTGGAATATTATGTATGACCCTCAGGTGTCTTCAGGCTCTTAAAGCTCCCAAACGTGAAGATAATAGGCTTTGCGGATGATATCGCTATCGTAACCGTGGCCAAGCACATCCACGAAGTAGAATTGGCAACAAACAAAGCGATATCCCGAGTCAAAATTTGGCTTGAGATAGCGAGCTTGAATTTAGCAAAAAATAAAACAGAAATAGTTCTTATCACTAGCCGCAAGGCCGTTGAATACTTGCATGTACGCATATGAGATCAAGTATTGAATTAAAACCGGCACTAAAATGCCTAGATGTTGTGATTGATAATAGACCTAGCTTTAAGGCTCACCTAGACTACGTTGAGAAAAAAGCATTGGGCGATCAATGCTTGCTGACGAGATTAATGCCAAACATCGGATTACCCAGATGCAGTCGCAGATTATTATTGTCGAAAGTAGTGAGCTCAGTTATACTCTATGCGTCTCCAGCATGGACGGGTGCACTGGCAATAAAAGAATCTAGGAGAAAGGTATAGCAAAATGTTTCACAGGGAGAATGGTGAAAATCAAGAATTCCGCAGCGAACGTGAGCAAACGCAAATATATAATAGAACATACATGGGGCCACAACTCTTCTTTCAATTTCTCCAACGTACATACATATATAGACATTCACCCACACATCTCATTCTAATACATACATTGACACTCACACAAATCAACTCCAACATTCTTAACACACCCATGTAGAACATGACGAAATACGAAAACTTAACTAACAATCGACTAACAAGCCCATGGTTTCTACAATAGCTAAAGGCTACTCCACTAAGTTATACTTTATGGTGGGCAAGGTGTAGTGAGTAGGAGAAGACAAATTAAAATGTAAGATATTACCAAATTTTCATTTTTGGGGTGAATGCCAGATCTTTCCAATCACCCTATCAGGAAGTTAAAATCTGTAGTTGTAACAGTCCACGTCGTGTACATTACCCATAAGATTATGTGCGACTATTCGTATACCGTAGAATGACCTAACATTGACTGGGTTCCTAACATTGACCAAAAATCATTAAATCTTTTAAACTTTCCTAGCGACACACAGTGACCAGACATTTAAATAATTTTACTTCATCCCTGAGTATTCACATATGACAAAAAAAAATTTGTAGATGTACAACTGTCAAAGTTGAAAATAACTGCCAATAACGAATGGCCTATTCCATCCACAGGCAAGAAAGCATTGTGAAATTTTGGAAAAAAATTATCAGGTATGAGGTTTCATAAAGTTTTAGTGATAATATACGAGTATAACAAAAAAAAAGCGTCCCTTATTAGTTAATTATTATATGAAATTAATCGGAAATAAAAAGTTTCATAAATTCTTAACCGTCATCCTTACTTTGACCGTTGGGTTCCTAACTTTGACTGGTTGGGCAATGTTAGGAGCTAGTATAAATACATGAGTGCGCAACATTGACCATCGACCAGTATTTTTAATTTTTTTTTTTAATTTCCTGAGTTCTATTTCTTAGGGTTCGTTTTCTCTGCATGTTATAGTATTTGCATATGATAAAAAAAATGTTACCTAGTTGTATTTTAATTTCTAGATAACAATATGCAGTATTTCGGAAGACGTCATACGCGAATGAAAAGAATTGTCCATTACAAAAGCTTCGAGTCAATTTAATATAGCAAAGGGAACATTGATAAACAGATTTAAGAATTTGCATCTCCAACAGTTTTTAGCCCAACAGAGGAGAAATGCTTTGTTGAAGCTCTACTCATTGTAAGCGAGTGGAGATTTCCATTTACAGAAGCTAATGTGAGGAATCTGGCAAAAAATTATTTAGATAAAATGGGCAGAAATATTACTTCGTTTGGGATTTTAATTTACCCAGTAAGAAATAGCTTCTTACAACGATACAAAGCCACGCTTACTTTGCGAGCTTGCCAAAATTTAAAAACTTCGAAGGCACAACTTCGTAGAGATGATATGAAGAACCACTCGTATTTTAAAAATTTTAAGACTACTCTGTTAGACAAAAACAACGACTTTATTCCTGGCAATGGAATTTTAAACTACGATGAAACTAACTTGTCAGATGACCCAGGTAATATTAAGTGTGTTTTTAAAAGGGGTGTGAAATATCCTAGCATATTAGAGATAGTACAAAATCGAGTACATCAATTATGTTCTGTGGTTCTGCTTCCGGCTTTATGACACCACCGTATGTTTTTTTTTTATAATGAGCGCGCGCTCAAGGGGTTTGAGTACCCTTAAGGTAATTGTACACAGCGCGGGAAAAGGAAATTTAGGGAGGAAGAAAAGAGAGGTACCGATGTAAATTGTTTTTAAATGTTTGCAAGTTATAACGACCAGGAAATACAGAGATCGGCAGGGCATTCCATAAGCGAGTTGTACGGCTTAGGAACGAATCACGATATTTTAGAGTACGTCCGAAAATGGGCTTGAGGGTATACTGATGAGCATTCATAGCGAGACGGGTATTACGGTTGAAAGTTTGAATGGGCGGAATGCTACTGGCGATTTCAGTGGAGCACTGGTGGTGGAAATAGCGATAAAACAAAGTGAGACACGAGACATTTCGTCGGTGTTCGAGGGTGTCCATTGATTGACTGATATTAGTATCGTCAATAAATTTTATCGCACGGTTTTGAATCCTATCTAGCAGGTGCAGAGATGTTTTAGGAGCACCTGACCAGATGTGGGAGTTGTACTCCAATTTTGGGCGGATGAATGCCTTATATATTTGGGCCAGATCAGAGGGGGTGAAATATTTCTTACATCGCTTGAGGAAACCTAGACATTTCGCAGCATTTTTGGCGACATCAAATATGTGGTCATTCCAACGTAAGTTGTCATTGACACACATACCGAGAATGGAAAGTTTTTCGGTTTCGACGATGCAAGTGCCGTTCATAGATAATGGCTGGGTGTTTAAATTTCGCTTTAAAGACAGCAGACAGCATTGTGTTTTGGAAGCATTAAATTCCACTCTATTGATAGTTCCCCAATTGGTTATGCTGTTGATATCGGAATTTAATGAGCTTAGCATACGCTACCGTTCTCGTACTACAGCCGAAGAGCAGGGCCGTGAGTCCGGGAACGAATATGAAAAGCAGAGAGTACTGTCATCAGCAAAGGAATATGTTGGATTAGAAGTAGCAGACAAGAGATCGTTAATGAAAATTAAAAAGAGTGTCGGTGACAGAACAGAGCCCTGGGGCACACCAGCATTTATTTTGTGAATATCAGACTTGAAACCGCCCAAGACAACTTAAATTAAACGTTCCGAAAGGTAGTTTCTAATCCATTGAAGAAGAGAGTCGTCGATCCCAAATGCACGCATTTTCGACAAAAGAGCCTGATGCCAAACTCTGTCAAATGCCTTAGAAATATCAAGTGCAACTATCTTGCTTTCGCCAGATTGATGTACGCTTTGGTTCCACTTTTCGGTGAGACATGCCATCAAATCACCAGTGGACCTGTTGCTACGAAAACCGTACTGCCGGTCATTGAGAAGTTTTCATGTTTCGAGATATTTCATGGGCTGACGATTTATCAGTGTTTCCATGACCTTGGAAAGAAGGGACGTAAGTGCAATGGGTCTGTAGGAGGAGAGAGAAGATGATTCGCCTTTTTTAGGGACGGGCTGGACAAATGCTGTTTTCCATCTGCTCGGGAAGAGTCCTAAAGTGTAGGATTGATGAAAAAGCTTACGCGGTGGTTTTGCCAGCGAGGAAGAACACCTTTTCAGAAGAAGGGGAGCTATACCATCTGGACCAGCGGATTTATGTATGTTGAGATCTTTAAGTACTCTTGCTACTACACGAGTGCGAAAGTAGATTCGTCCCATTGAAGATTCGACGCACTCAAGTGTAGGCGGAGACAAAGCACAATCTGGGAGTGTTAAGCTGGCCGCAAAGTGTGCAGCAAGCAGATTGGAATTATCCAATGAGCTGACAGCTGGAATATCATTATAAATGAGCGTTGGGATGGAGGATGAGGCGGAATTTCTAATGTTTTTGACGAACGACCAACAATTTTTACTGCCTTTGGGACATTGCAGTATTTTTTTCCTCAGTTTTTGGTCGTATTGGAATTTCACACGCTTAAGAAGGGCGTTACAGTCATTTCTGGCTCGTTTGAACTTGTTTCGGTTTTCCTCTGTCGGGTTGGTCTTGTAGGACCGAAAAAACATTTCTCTAACCCTGACGGCCTCTTTACAGCTTGAGTCGTACCATGCCTTTTCTTTTGGTTTGATACTCTTCATCCGATGAGGAATAAAGGATCTCATTCCAAATAGAATGGTGTCTGTAATCATATCAGCAGCGGCATCCACGTCGTTATCGTGGAAGCATAACGATCAGTTAAAATTCCTAAAGAAGCTGTTAAGACCGCTCCAGTTGGCTTTCTCGTATTGCCATACGGTTCTTTTAGGAATTTTTTCTCTAACTGTGTGGTCGGTGTACGAGAAATTAGCTGATATGACACAATGGTCCGACGAGCCTAGAGGGGAGAGCACATCAATGGTGTACTTATCAGGGTGAGAAGTTAAAAACAAGTCCAGGGTGTTGGCGGAATGACTATCAACGTCTGGTATTCGCGTGGGCTCATTTACAAGCTGCGTTAGGTTGTTTTCCGCAGCGAAAATCTCAACACACCGTCTTTCGGGTGTTGTCTGTCCAGAATGTCGAAGCCACCCAGAATTGTGTATATTGAAGTCGCCCGTAATGACGATTTCAGTATGAGGATACAGGGATACAATTCTTTGAATGGAGTCAGACAGCGCATCAAACTCGTTAAAGGTTGAATTGCTGTCCAGTTTGGGGCTTCTATAAATAAAGCAGTAGTGTATAATTTGCTTACGGAGATGGAATTTTAACCACATGAAGTTGAATTCCGGATTGGGACATGGATCACATTGTGGTGGAGTTTGGTAAGCTACATCACTACGCACATAAATGGCGAGACCGCGGCGAGAGAAGAATAATGGCACTAGTTCGGAGCCAGGTAGCTTCAGATCAGAATGATCTGAGAGGTGTGGGCGGGGATCTACCTGTGTTTCACTAAGTGCCAAAACAGCTGGTCTGTACTTACAGACGTGGACGTACGCAGAAAGTGATTACTTTTTAGCCCGCGTATATTGGCTACGTCTACCCTGAATTCCCTAGTTATAATCACAGACAAACACAGAAAACACAAACACCGACGATACTAAGCAAGGCTGCGAAGTGAAAATTATAATATTGATTTACCGGATCAAATTGTTGTAGGTGTTATGCCCTTACAACAATATGAAACAGTGCACCAAAAAAATTTTCACTCACAACCCGCTATCCATCAGTTGTTACATACACTCAGCCACTGCCCGTACCGTATGGTAAATAAAGTAACGGCAGTGACTGAGTGCAAGCAACAGTACTTCGACTAGGAGCGGGTGAGGTGGGATACCCACACTGTGTGATATTTTTCTTTTCAGTCACTGCACTGCACTTTTTTTTGTTTTTGTATTTTTTTTTTGCACACGCTCGCGTTTTTTTTTTTTTTTTTGCACAGCACACAACAATATTGCGAGTGCACTGGTGGAGTTGTGGACTCGACGGTGGTCGACTCGGTACTCGGTACGGTGGTTTATAAATCAGAGCACCTGTGGGAAACATGGATGCAAGGAGGTCCACCGAACACTCTGTATAACAGGAGTAAGTCTGGTTGGTTTGATGGAACTATTGGAATATCCTAAATATTTCTTCATTACTTTTGTAACACCATCTAGCGACCAATGCCTTTCATTCACATGGCCTCGCATCTCCATTTCATAATTGTTTTACACACTTGCCTTTCGCCAGCCACCAGAGTAGATTGTTTGTTCTCCTAAGCTATCCCGGAATTATAATAAAATGAATTCGTATATGATCAAAACGTGTTTCAATTAAAAACAAGATTTAAAACAGGAACAATATTTACAGACGATTTGAGGGAGAAAAGCTAATTTTAGGAGATAACCTGGCCAGTCACTTTTCTCCTCAAGTACGAGTAATTAAAGCTGCAGTAAAAAATAACATTCGATTTGCGTTCTTTTTACCAAACTCGACTCATATTTGCCAGCCTTTAGATATGGCTTTTTACGGTCCGTTAAAAAAGGTATGGAGAAAAGTTCTAGACGAATGGAAGCAAACTATAGATAAGAGACCACAAAACCTGTCGAAAGAAGCATTTTCTTCGCTGTTAAAAAAACTAGCGTTGATCAAAATGGTCGTTCACTGAATTTAGTCGCTGGTTTTAAGAAATGTCGAATTTTTCCTTTCAACCCAGAGGCAGTCCTGTCCAGAATGCCTACTGAAGAGGTTGAAAATTCAGAGTCGGATAATATCGCAATGAATGTTTCTCCCACTGTTATTTCAATGTTGAAAGAAATGCGTTACGGGAAGATAACCTGTCCACCTAGGAAAAACGAACGAAAGTTAACGTGGAAACAGGAAAGGGCATAACGATGGGATCTTCTTCAGGAATCGAGACGCAAGTGATACCTCAAATTCAAATTGAACCCAAAGGTTCTTGAGAGGATTGTATTGAAGAAATTTATCAGCAGATATTATTACAAAACGATGTCGAAATTGATAACGATTGTCTTTCGCGTAACTCTGATCGATCTATTGAAGACCTTTTTCAATTAGTTTTGCAACCAAAGTAAACAAATTCTGTAAAAACTATATATGTAGTAACTTTTGATTAATGTTTTGGAAACATTTGCTTCCTTTATTTGAATACTTATTTTAATGTTATTATTTTTTATTCAGCCTATATACTCGTATTTCCCTCTTTTTTAGAAAACATGAGTTAATGTCTGTATATATTTTATTTTATTTATATATTATATAGTAAGTTTAACTTTTCGTTTTATATATAGGGTTTTCCAATAAGGACTTGACAACTTTTTTTTAAATAAAACGCAAACCATTTGAGATATTTCAAAAACTTTATTATCGGCTTGAAGTACAATCAAAAAATTTCTGAATGGAACTCGACTTCATTCATATGGCCACCGCGGGTACGTTTGCAGCGGTCGATTCGTTGGACCCAATTTTCAACGACTCGGCCACACATTTCGGCCGAAACGGCCGCTATTTCGCTTTCAATGTTGGCTCTGAGTTCTTCCAACGTCGTCGTCGTGTTGGCATAAACCAATGGCTAATAGTCAAGTCGCGTTAAACGCACGAACGAGGCGGCCAATCGACTGGCCCATTTCTTGAGATAATACGCTCACCATACTTACACTTCAATAAATCAATTGTAGCGTGTGCTGTGTGGCTTGTGGTATCATCCTGTTGAAACCACATGTCGTCCAAGTCCATATCTTCCAATTCCAGCCAAAAATAATCGGTGACCATGGCGCGATAACGCTGACCATTCACAGTAACGTGACGATCGTAATCGTCGACGAAAAAATATGGCCCAATAACGCCGATGGCATGCAAACTGCACCAAACAGTTATTTTATTTTGTTTATGAAGTATCATGAAGCACATTTTGATTTTCACCCCACCAATAACGCATATTTTTCTTATTAACGAACCCATTGAGCCAAAAATGAGCTTCGTCATGATGATTTTGCGATGAAATTCATCATCTTGCCGCATCTACTCCAGAACCCAATCGGAGAACGTACATCGCTTCAAATGGTCCATCGGCTTCAATTCTTGAGTTAGCTTGATCTTGTATGGGTGTAAACCAAGATCCTTACGCAAAATACGCCATAATGCGGTCTGAGCGATGCCCAATTCTTGAGAACGCCGTGGAATTGACTGATTTGGATCGTTTGCTACGGACACCAGAACGGCAGCGATATTTTCGACACTTTGACCAACCCGTTGTCTCACGACATCACAACATCACATAACGAATATGTAGACTCAAATTTTTGCACTAAACTTGTTATTGCCTGTCTACTAGGGCGAGTATTACGACCGAAAATTGGAGTTAACGCTCTTAAAGTTGCAGTCACCGTCTCCGAATTTCGGCAGAAAATTTTTATATTTTGGAGACGTTGCTCGTTCGTGTACTTTAGCATGATGAAAATGTTGAGTTTACTGAATAAATTGACAGTGACAGTTTAATGATGAGTGAAAGAATGCGTTCACAAATTAAATTCAAAGTTGTCAAGTACCTATTGGAAAATCCTTTAAATATAAACATATATGAAGTAGTATTTATTATTTTGAAGCGTAACTACTTGTGTACCTACATACATATATATTGTAAAATGTTTGCGTTAGTACAAATGATAGAACTTATTCTTTTCAATAGAAATAGCTTTATTCAGTACAGTTACAATTCACTATTTCATTGTTTCTTTCAATACAATCCAATTTATCGACCGCTTATACTTTTCTTATCTTTTACTTAAACCACTTAATTACTTCTCCTAACTAACACTTCAAATTTAACTGATGAACTGTTTGCATACCTTGGGGACACTGGTATTTATACTCGAATGACATACTTCGAGAACAATCTTCGCCATCCAGCGTCCCATACAACTTCCAATTTGCTAGAAAATTCGATTCAATGGTCGAGACTTTGTTATTCAAGTATCGAAATCTGTAAATCTAGATGTCGCTGCTCACATTTAAGTGGTTATCATATATCACATAAATAGAGTTATTTATGTTCCTATTTATTTTTCAAATAATGATAATAATAAAGTTGTAAAATTATAGAATAATGTAAAATTGTATCTGGTCATGCTAGTACCTTCTTAGGATCTTTAGTACGATTTCGGATTTCTATTCAACTTCTTATAGTAATACGAGTATATGAACGCTTTATTGGAATTCGATGGTATTTCCGGAAAAAATCGAATATTCTAATTGGGGAAACTAATCTCTCGTCTATAAAAATACCAGAAAAAATTGGCGAAAATTGTTGGATCTTGGGACAATACGGGAAACCAGTTGCTTGATCCAGCTTGATCAATATACATATGTATATACTTAAGGGGCTATACCAGTGTAACCCATAAAAAATTTGCCGATTTTCGGAAATTTTTTTAAAAGAAAGTATTCGATAGAATGTTTTGGATATAATAAGGTATATTTTCAGCTATTTTATATTTAAGATTTTTTTTTGACAAAAATATTGAAAAATAACGGAATTATGTGCTGTCTTCGGTGGTGCCAAAAAAAAAGTTCCCCAACTGTTGTCATGATTCCGGCCGAATGAGTAGCTGAAACAAAAAAATTCAAAAAGATTATTAAAGTTGAAGGTATTTCCTATACAATGACCTACGATTTTTGAAAAATATCAAAAATTAACAAAATGGCGTAGTTCTGAAAAAAAGTGTCATTTTTTGGGGTAAAAAAATGGCCGTTTTTTTAATGCCAAATCGACAATTTTCAACCAATCAAAAAGATCGTAGACCATTATATAGTAAATATATTCAAGAATACTCAGTTTCCATTATAACTTTCGTTGTTGTTTTGTGTGTTTCCTCTTTTGCATCGCTGTAGCAATTCCCTTGAACTCAAATCAGTATAAATTGGTTTCAAAGCTTCCGTAACATCCTTATCAAGCGGTAAATAATCGTCCTTGAACTTTGATAAGTCCATTCCTTGAGCTTCCGCGCGACGATAGGAACACCAGCTATTCTCACCTACGGGGCAATTATGATGTTTTGGATTTTTATCTGAAGAAGATAACTGATAAAATGTTGCCCAAATTTCTTTGTACATTTCATCAACATTATCTTGATGTCTGGTAATTGCTAATCCGTAATATTTTTCTAATTTATTGATAACTTGATCAGTCAACTTCTTCGTATTCTTACTCCTTCCTCCTAATCCTTTGTTTTGTTTTTTTTTAGATTACGGCATCGCGCTCCCATTCTTTTTTTTACGTGCAAGTAGCATTCTAATTTTTCTATATGTATATCATCGTATGGATTTAAATCCAATAAGCCTTTGTATGTGGCAATATCACCGTCGCCAATGTAGCGCGTGTATTTCACTCCGTATTGATCGATCGAGCGGCTAAACATTTCTTTTACACTGTCAACTTTAATTTTTCCAGCCGATCGAACATGATTTGCATCGCAATCGTCATGCTCTTCATACCATTCTTCGTATTCTTCAGGATGAGTATATTTTTTCTTTTCCCATAGTTCACATCTTTTACAATAAGTCGATTTTACGATTGTATCGATAATTTTTTTACTATATCTACCACAAGAGTTATAACACTGAAACGTGAAGTGTGGCCGCGTAATTTCCATGTGCCATCTCCAGAAACTGTTAAGCAATCATTCGAACCTTCTTCCTGTAAAGTTTTTGCTTTTTCTTTGGTTATGGCTTTTTGTGTACTCCATTTATAAATGGTTTCAGCAGCTTTAGTTAAATTTGGAAAGCATCCAACGAAAGTATTATTATTAAATTTTGTAAGGAGATCCATCAAGCCACAAAATAGATTTAGTCCATTGATACCGATGCCTAGAGTTCGCATCACAAACACTATACGACGATTTATTTCATAAGCATTATCAATTGTCGGTTCAGTATTTACATACGAAATACCGCATACACATAACACAGCTATTTTAAATCCTAAACCCCGTGAACTTGTTTGATTAAACTTAATGTCTTTTTTGCAAATATTGCACTGAAAACTGAGAAAAACTCGATAGAACAGTATCTATGCGTTTGTTCAACGACAATTTCGTTATCTCCGGTGTGTAACAGTTTTTCAGCGGCTGTACTGCTATTTGCGGTGGACTGTTCGTATGTAAAACGATTTACTGAAAATCCCTCGATCTAGAAAAGGATTATCGTGAGAGCCTTTTTGGATATTACTCATTTTCGTTGCGTTGTGTACTGAGAGTACACTGAACAGACGCTTCGACAACAGTGCCTAACGGCTCCAAAATATATTTAAAATGGCAATAAACTATATTACAAGGACCGTATACACCTACCTATATTACCTATGTACTATTTACAATGCGAAAGATTCGAGTAACTACACACTAACTCCGAAACTCCGTCTATAGGCAGGTGGAGCGGTTTATAACTGCGAGCGAACGCTGCCATTCAAAAACTATTCAAGACACGACCTTGCCGCTTTCACAGGATATTTTTGAAAGTACGAGTATAAACTATCGAATAAGCAAAAAAAACGATTTTTTGAAAGTGTCACACTGGTATAGCCCCTTAAACAGATATAAAATGTTGCCCTGGCCCATAAACGATGGGCATAAATGGCATAATCTACTAGTGAATACTTTTGCAACCCTTTACATTGCCAATAAAACCGGTGTTAAAAAAAATATTCTCACTAGTCTAAGGTAGTGCACTAGTTAACGTATTTTACAACGGAGAATTAAAAAAATTATAGTTTTTTGATGTTGCTTTATTGACAACAGTTTTAATTCTGATTACAATTTTAAATTTAATTCTATTTACAATGAACAAAAAACAAAAGTGTAATATTACTTAAGAATAATTCGTACCACATAGTTCGTTCCCATGAACGTTTGTTGACTGTGCGGCGCGTGTTGAAATTGTATAGTTGATAAATGCTGTCTGGGCGGTTTCCGCCAATGCAGTTCGGTTTACCAGGTTAACCCCCTCAAAAAGTCTGCGTCCCGCAAGGTCATCCAAAATTGACGTTTATCGGACTTAAATCATATAATGACCCTTGGAATTTTGGGAAGTTTGCTGGAGTTTTCGATATTGGCATTGTCGTTACCCTTAATTTAAATCTAAAACATTATTTAAGTGCAACTTGTGTAGATAATCTAAATCTAATTTCATATCTCTTTCAGTTAAGTTCGTCTATAGGATTGGTGGTAGGTTTTCATACGTTCTAACCTCTTTGGAAAGTTGGATAAGGAAACTTCCATTGAGATGTCTCCTGACTCCGTGGTGCGTAATATTACCATCAAAGTTAGACAGGAAAATTATGTCTTCTCCGATGTTCTCTATAATGGTTTTGTTATTGAATCACATTTTGCATTTATACCCCTTAATAGCAGGGTAACACAGGTCTTGGGAAGTTCTTGAAGTTGTTCTTTCTTACAGATGGTGGTGTTCTGAAAAGATCTGCATTCTTCAGTTATACCAAACTGTTCCTGTTGATTTACTAAGAGATCTCTGAATCCTAAATGTATCTGACTGCCTTCCTTGATTGTTGATCGTATTTGGATATGGTTATACTCTACCTTACTAGTCTTGGGCAATGAAACTATGTAAAGTATTGTTGACTCTGTTGCTAACATTGAAGGTTCTGCATACTCTATGGCCTGAATTTCGTTATTGTATGGAAGTGTTTCTATATTTGAGATGATTTGATTAATCTCCACATTGTCCAGTAATCTGGTTTTGATTGTACCAGATTTGGCAAGCTGTGCTGCTATTGCTATTTCATTTATTTCTTCCCTTCCCTTATAATGTTGAGTTTTTTGTATATCATTTACTCATATTTTACTGTTTCTTCGTGATCTAAGTTCTTAGCGATTTTGTTGTAATCAGCTATTAGTTTATTGATTGTGTCTGTTAGATTTCTATTAATTTTGTATTGTCGATTGTTGTTTTCAATGATTTTATTTTCATTCTTAAGAATGGCAACCCACTCGGTGGCATCTGGATTTCCAGCCACCCATTTCCAAGCTGAACCTATCTTTATAGGTCTTGATTTTCTTGGTTTTCTGATCCCGAGGCTGCCGATAAGTGACTAAAGTTGTAATTGATAATTTAGTTGGGGCTTTAGAATACTTGTATTGCTGATTTCATCTCGAATGGTCAGAGCAATCCTATTGGTTAATTCCTCATACTGTTTAATGCTGATTACGTGGATGATTTTGAAGTGTCCGTACAATATTCTTCCTTGGCCTTGTTTTACGGTGACAGTGAGGGTAGTATATTCAAATTTGTTTACTTTTGCTCTTCCTGTACAAGCCAGAAATCTAGAAAGGGAAATTATTGTTCAGAAATATGCTTGATGTTTGATTTATGAATTCGACGTCCTGAAAGTCTTGTAACAATTACCCTACTATCTTTAGCAACTATTTCTTTTTTTAAAATTGGTTTCTTTTTTCCATGTCTTCTTTTGTCTGAAACATAAATTATATCTCCAATATTGCAAGTTTGGTTTATTCCTTTTAACATTTCCTCGAAGAATCTTCCTATTCTGATGACGTTTGATTTGATCTATTAAATCACAATTTACCTTATTCTTAAAGTTTATTAAATTCTGATAATTTATTCTTTGGCTTCTGACAAAAAATATGTCCGCTGGCTTCTTTTTCGTCACCGAGTGGAAACTGTTGTTATATCTATCTACGGAAATTTCTACTATCTCCTTAAACGTTAAAACAGTACTCGTACACTCTCTATGAAGACATCTCACCAATTCTAAGATGGTCGAATGGACTCGTTCAATAGTTCCGATCACCCCACTCTTACCTGAAGGCGTTCTGTAGATTTTAATTCCCAAAGTCTTAATGTAGTTACTTATAAGAAGACTGCTAAAGCATGTACAAAAATGCTTCATTATCCATTGCAATCATTTTGGGTGATGTGAACTTGTGAAATATCTTGCTAATTTTTTCTCTGAGGTGTAGAACTGATCTATACGGAAAAATTTTCTAAATTTGGTAAACTTGTCAATACACGTAATAAATTTGTCGTCTTTTATTTCCATTATATCGATGTGTAGAATTTCCGACCGGTTTGTAGGTGTAGGTGTAGGTTGAAGTTCCGGTTTACATGGGTGTCTGTCATATTTGCTGGTGTTGCAGACATTACATTCTTTAATAAACTTTTTAATTTTCTTAGTCATCTGTGAAAATAGTATCTTTCGAATAGTTGGTCCTTGTTTTCTACAGCGCTGCAGTGAGCTCGATTGTGCTTATTTTGTATAATGTCCCACTGGTTTTCCTCGTTTGAGATATCTTCGTCGACCCGCTGAGTTGTTCTTATTCTAAACTTGGAGAAATAATTTTTGTAAATTTCCTGCAACAAGTTGAGGTGTTCTTCTGGGAATTTGATTTCATTGATAGTATTAAAATTGAGCCTTTCTTTAAAAATGTTAGTAATTTCTTGCTAGTTCCAGTTATGCGTATTTGTTCCTATGTAGTATATATTGTAGAATGAGTGTGGTTGTTCATGGGCGTTCACCTGACCTTTTCCAAAAATGATTTGCGTCCTATATACGTTTATCGGTGCTTCACAATGAAGTATTAATTCAGTACTGTTTTCATCAGCACTATGTATATTTGATGCATCAGTCGTTAGTTTTTTTCAGATTTGTAAACGCTCCAAGCTCTTCTGTATTGAGGTTGATTTTAAAATTCTTGGATTGACTTGCCACTAAACTTCGAATTTTTTGTCATTTGTTTTTTTTTCTAAATGATCATCTCTAATTTCTAAACTATATTCCTTTGATTTGACGGGAATTTTGAATCCTGAGTCGATCGTTAAGATATTATTTTTGCGATCTATTATAGCTCTTAACTTTCGAAGAGTATCATCGCCAATGATACCGTCGAATGATTTCCGACCCGGAAGGATGAAAAAATGTATTACTGAGTCAATTCCTACACAGGCAAAGAACCTTCCACGCTTAATCTCTGATTCACCGGTAGCTGATTGAATTCTGAAAGGCAGCTTGGGTCTCCAAATTATAAATTCTTTGTTGCTTATGTCGGGCATTTAGAGATTCATTTTCCCGTTTTTCTCTATTGAACAGCTGGGGATTGTTCATACAATTTACTTGTTTCGTCTAAATTGATCGATCTGTTTCCATTGGCGGGTTTGGCTTAGGGTAGTTTGCTCGAGGAGGTGGGTTATAATTTGGTCTTGGTGGAGACGTTTCTCTTCGTTGTTGATGTTGTATATTATAAGCTGAATTTCTTTTTTGTACCGTTGATGTTGGTGGCCTTGGCGGCGGGTAGCGTTTAAGTGTATGAATTTGATTTATAGGTGTACTAATTGCATTAACGTCTCATTTTTTCTGCACTCATAAATTGCGTAGTTCATATTTTGATGTCATTTATAATTCTCCATTAATGCCTCATGTAAAGACGTCTTAAGGTCTGTTACGGTATGTCTCCACAAGGACATTTGTTGTTTCATTGAAATAATTGTCGGTCTTAAGTTTATTGATGCCCAATGAGAATTCATGATTCACATTGGCATAAAATTCATCAAGAGACATTCCTGCTCGCCTGAGGTTGCTCAGATGATTTTTTCAGTGTGCGTACTCGTATGTCTCTCTTATTAGCTTAATGTAAAGAGAGACATTTCTTTATGACACTCCAGTTTTCTTAAAACATATTATAAGAAATAAGGGCAAAGTTTGCTGCACCTCTAAACTTTTGCCGGATACTTTGCAGTATGGCTCTGTATATTATGGCTCTGTATATTATATATTCCTAAGTATATTCTCAACACTGTGGACCCAGCATAAGTATTCCACTGGGTTGCCGTCAAAGATCTGCAACGCCTTGACGCAGACCTCTATTGCTGGTGCTTTAAGTCCTGATCTACTTTCGTTTGTTACAGGTTTATTTTCCAGCGCCTGAACTCGCTGATCTAGCTGCTTGAGCAGTTCTAGTTGGGCGTTTACAGCCCCAGTTAAATGGGTCAATTGAATACTACTTTCATCCATTATGTAACTATTTTGTTAAAAATTAAACGATAGTAATGTATTTATATTTAAGTTTATATACAAATTTATTGGAAAATATTCAAGTTTTTGAGAGGGTTTGCCTTCGTATGTACAAAATATCAGAGTACATAGAATTATTTTCTAATTCGATGTTGTACAACAGCAAGAACATAATAAGTGCGTACAGTTTTGTCATGCACCTGACTTACAACCTGATCTTGTGGGCTTACTATCTCAAATACATGTATCAGGAGAATGTGCGCTCGACGACTTAATTCCCATAGAGGACCCTATTTTGATAATAAAGGGCTGACCCGAGGCATAACAGCTGCATACGGCGACTCAACTATGACATAACATCGTACACGGCAAAGCAGATCGAGGGCATGTTGGTCAGCGGCGCACAGAATTTTTGCTGCTAAGTGTAGAGGAGACTTGGTCGTCGGTTCCATCAATATTGGCGGGTTTACACAGTTGAGCTAGAATAAAGGTAATTCAGAAGCAAAAAATATAACATAAAAAAATCAAATAATCATAAAAACACATACACACAAGATAATTGAAAAATGTCAAAAAATGATGTATTCAAACTAGGTTGACTAAGTTTCAATTAGTTAAGATTTAACGTTTATGTAGTTTTAAGTTTAATATAAATATTGGGTTGCACCACATGAAATGTTCGAATTTCGCTCAGTCGGAAATAAGAAGTTCTCGAGTTAACATCTGAGCTAGAACTTTAAATTTTCTTCTTTTATAAAATAAAGTGGTACGTGTGCTTGATGTGTGAGAATTTTAGTGTTCGTATAAAGTAACGTTATTTTTTTCTAGGAATTATTTACCATGCTGTCGGCAGTTCAAATTCGAACTCTCTTCCTTTACGAATTTAAAATGGGACATAATGCGTCATTGGCAATAAAAAACACATTAATGACGCATTTGAGGATGTAGCGGTAAACGAACGTACTATAAGACGTTGGTTTGGAAAGTTCTGTTCAGGAGATTTCAGTCTGAAACCTTAGTTGACGACGATGTTTTAAGAGCAACGGTGGATGCGGACCCAACAAAATCGGTGGGGGAGATTGCACAAAGCATGTGGGTGGCTGTGGCTCAAGTGGTAGTGTATCAACTTCCCATTCGGACGGTTCGGGGTTCAATACCAGCCGTGACCGAAAGACATTTTATTCAGGCAATTGAAATCTCATGAGGTGAATGGTTGCCTAAATACAAGATCAAGTCAATTTACACTAATAATATAGTCTCCACATTAAATGTTGGATGCTACCCATGGAGCGAAATAACCACTGAGCCCAAATATCTTTTTCTTTCCCTCTATCCAATTTTCCAAAAACTTAACACGTGCTCCGGCATTTTAAGAGTAGTCATACCCTCTTTAGTGTTAAGTTCTTAAAAAAGAAGCATGGGAGTATCCCCAACGACAATAAGTCAACACCTTTCTTTTTACCTTTCTCTCATAGGAAAGATACAAAAAATATTGTCTTTTAAAGTTTTACTATAAAATGTGGTACAAGCTAATAATAAAAATATAAAACTGTAAGAATAAGGTAGTATTATAGTGTATAATTTTAAGCGTTTTTTTTTTACTTTTTGAGTATTAATAAATCATAATATACGAGTAATACAAATTCATATACAATGAATATGAAAATTAAACAGCAATCGTCTCTGTCATTTAATAGAACAAATCGATATACCTGCACTGTGATTAAAATAAAATTGAATAAAGGATAACAACTGCACACAAATTTTTATTTTTTTTTAAAGAACTTAACACTCAAGTGAGTATGAATACACTTAAAGTGTAAGTGTAAGTTTTTTGGAAAATGGGATAGAGGGAGAAAGAAAGATGTTTGGGCTCAGTGGTTATTTCGATCCGTGGGTGGCATCCAATATTTAATAGGGAGATTTAGTGGAGGTTGGCTTGTTGTTGATTTCTAGTCAACTACTCATCTTATTTGATTTTCGTTAACTGAAAAAAAATTAATATGGTATGTCTTTCGGGCAAGGCTGGGGTTCGAACACCGAACCTTCCGATTTGGAAGCCAGTCCACTATCACTTGAGCCACGGTCAATATAAATATGTGTGCATGGTAAAATTTTTGGATGGAACATTACGGTACCAGAAAGTAAGAGGGCTTGGCTTAACACCTGTACTCTTCTGTGCCAATCTTATGCTCTCACTTTAGATATCTTTGACTGACAGCAATGCGTGTTTACATTCTTCCGGCCCATGCTATCTTACTCTACCTACCTATCTGACTTCCTTGGAATCCATCTGATGATTAATCTTTTTTCATTGCTTCAAATGCTAATTCGATCTCGATCTAGATCTACTAACAGACTCAAGTCTATGCAACGTCAGTGGTGTCTCTAATTACATGGGAAGGAAATTAGAATCTTACAAAAATCCCATTAATCCTTAGTAGCATAGACCCCTAATTCTCCATTCTTACTATCTTTAAGTGTGTAAACCAAATTTCAGCAAAATCAACATCCTATCTCAACAGGTCCCTCTTCGAACTTATAAATTTTTCTTGGACTATTTTCTATTGAAAAATATTTAATTCTATTTCTTTCTATGTCCCATATTCTCGTCATAAGTGATCATCAACGTCTTCTCCTTGGTATAATCGAGCACTTCGCTGCCTACAAAACAAAATATAGAAGTAATGGGCGGTTTCCTTTACGCCAATTATTTTTTCGAGTATTCCAACTGATATTCGTTAAATGAAGCACATAGTTTATGATCGTGGATCTTTATGGATTATAAAATTTCGGTTTTTGTTCAGCATCCGTAGGTCAAAATTTTGCAAAATTAGGGCATCAACGGCCTCAATTTCAGTCCAAATGTTTTGTTTAAATTCTTGAATTGTTCTTGGATAACAGCAATAAAGGTAGCCTAACGGAGTTAAATCGGACGATCACGGTGTCCACTCAACTTTTCCTCAAGTGAAATAATGAGATCATTGGATTTCGTTCGTAAGTTCAGCGTTTGATGAGATCTGTATGCCGTGGCGCTTGTTGAGGCCACATTCACTTCATGCGATTTCGGGAAGAAAGGCATTCAACTTCTGTCGAAAAAGTTCTCCATTCACTGCAACGGCGCCTTCATTGATTTTTAGTGAATCATATGAGGATTTTCCGAGCCTCAGATACGAAAATTTTGTTTGTTAACGTACCCGCCTCTCCGAAAACGTGATTCATCAGAATTGTCTCTTCGTTATAGCATCCAATGAGCTAGATGACGGTGTCGTGTTTGGTTAAATAATTTTAATGTTTGTGCCATTTGGATCTTATGCTGGTATAAATGCAGATCAACGGTCAACATCCTGGTTTTATAAATAATGCCCAATTGTTGACTTCGGCGACAAATCGACGTGTTTGGCTCATTTTTTTTGAGTTAGCGCGCGCTTAAGGGATTAGTAGCACCTTTAAAATGTTTGCACACCGTTTGGGCGAAGGAAAATTAGAAAAAAAAAGAGGTACCGATGTAAATGTCTCCGACGACTAGGAAATACTTTACTTTAGTGTTAGGTTAGTGGGGGCTAACGTCCTCATTTATTTCACTTAATGCAAGCTTAAACTAACTTAAAAACTAACAAGAGTTAAGGGTTTGGAAGTAAGGGAATAGTGGAGGAGATCAAATTTGAGACGAGAAGTGCTCAAGTTAAAATCAAAAAAGGGGAGGTTTGAGTTGACCTTACGGAGCATGCGGGAGATTGGTTCATTAGAGACATAGAGCTGCGGTGGGTTGGGATATAGGACAGCATAAATTACGAGGGTTAGTGTTGAAGGAAATAGAATTGTAAAGGGAAGCGCAGTCCATAGTACCGGAGAGCAGTCGATGAATAAAGAGAATGTCAGCTACGTCTCTGTATTTTTCGAGGTGGTATCGCGACCGTAAGATAAATGGGTCACTCCAGGGTATTCCACGAATAGCAAATCGAAGAAAACGACGTTGAATGTTCTTGATTCGGGATATATGAATTCGCTGAAAGGGGGACCTTACTTGGTTGGAATATTCAAGGAGGGGCTGGACAAGGGTAATGTAAACTGACCTTGTCACATAAGGGTTGCAAAATTTTTTCGACCTACGTTTGTTAAAACCGAGCGATGAGTAGGCTTTAAGGATTATCTCATCAATATGCGAACGGAAGTTTAACTCTCTATCATATAAAATTTCAAGGTCGCGAAGGGATTGAACCTGGGGTACAGGTTGTTCATGCAGAAAATAAAGTCGAGAGGGGGATTGATTGGACTTTCGAGACAAAGTTATAGATTGGCATTTGGAGACATTAAGCTCAAAGCTATTTTTTAGATACCAAGTAGAAAACCTATCAAGGTCTTCTTGAAGGAGAATCGAGTCTTGGGGTGAAGAAATAGTTTTGGAGAACTTAGTATCATTGGCGTAAATGGATACGGAGCAGTGTTTGATAATCTTCTCAAGACCGTTTATAGTTAAAATGAAAAAGAGGGGACCTAGATGGCTGCCTTGTGGGACACCAGAAATGGCTAAAAACGGGGTTGAGAAAGCTGACTTAAAGCGAACGGTTCTCTAGATAAGAAGATATCCATTTTAACAATATGGGGTCAAAACCGAGGGAAGACAATTTGAAAAGGATCAGTTGATGTGATATTTTAATATTATATCAATTTCGTTGCCATTTTTTAGGGCTGAAAGCGCAAAGGATACGAATTCAACTAAGTTTATAGTAGTTGATCTACCTTTTAGAAATCCGTGCAGACTGGGTGATATAAGTGACTTACACTGAAAACTTAGAACTTCATATAGAAAACTTTCGAACATTTTAGGTATGTGAGAAAGCTTAGCAATGGGACGGTAGTTGGTTACTTCATTCTTTGATCCCTTTTGGCTCACTTTTTGAGAAATATTGCTGGGAGCCCATCTGAACCGGATACAAATTCATCATTGAGATTTTGTAACTTTTCTTTGATTTTTTTTTTTTTTTTTTTTTTTTATAATTTACGCGCGCCTAAGGGGTTGATACCCTTTTACTGTTGCCAGGGCGCGGGCGGAAAGATAGAAGGAGGAGAAAGGAAAATTGTTTTTGTAGTGGTTTGAAACTCAGGTGTGTTTGGTTTCTATGTTTGCTCTCCAGGGGTGGGAGTCCGAATAGGACGGAGAGTTTTTCTTCACTCAGAGTGATTCGAGATATAATTCCCAGTATTTTTTTCATTGCTTGAAACTCTTATAACAGCCAAATCTACGTGTCAGTGTTATGCCTTCACACGCAGAATTTTTTTGTCTGAGTTCCAATTATACAATGAAAAACTGATTTTGCCATGGGCAGGATTCGAACCTGGACCCTCCGAGTGAGAAGTGTTTGCTACTACCACTACACCACGGCCACCCCCTAATAATGATAAGGGTGGGATCAAAAGGTTGAGAGACAGAGGGGCCAATGGAGAAATTGGGAAGGTACTTGAAATAGATGGAGTCGGGTACGAAGAGGTTGTCTGCAAATGACTGTTTAAAAAAGTTTGCAAAATAGTTGGCAATAATATGTGGATCGGTCAATGATATATTATCGAACGAGAGAGAGGGGGGATAACCATCTGATTTTCTTTTGTAGCTGACGAATTAGTAAAGTGTCTTAGGATCGTTGATAAGGTTGGTCTGCGCTGTGTCGGGAAATCGCTGACAGAGGCAGTTATAGAGCTAGGTGAATTGCAGGTAAGTTCCAAGATAGTTAGAGTAGTCATAATAAGAATTGGTGCGAAGAAAAACTGCTCGTAATTTGTTTCTTCTGTTTCGTAAAGAGCGAAGTCTTCTGTTGTACCATGGAGGGGAAATAGATGATGTTTTATGTCGTGAAAAGAGGACGTAGAGAGAAATGGAATTAAATATTTCACTGTAGAAAATGGAGACAGCATCAGATAAGGATAGGTTGGTAAAATCAGAAGTACATTTGCTGATATAGGTATTAATTTTGCGAAAATTAGCTTTATGGAAGTTGTAAGAAGAGATGGTAGTTGAAGAAGTGAGCTGGGATGGAGAGTTATGGAAAAATGAGAGAAGAAGAGTGGGGTGAAATTTGTCGACTGTTGATAGGATAAAGGGGAACAATGTTACTGTGGAGTTAATAAGATCGCAAGTGAAAATAAGGTCTAGTTGCCTACCGATAGAATTAGGGGCGCCACTTACTTGGCACAGTCTTGAGTCGGTTATGCTATCAATGAAAAGACATTCCTTGGATGAACTGGCGTTTGACGCGGTAAAAAATAAGTGATCATCCGATGGAATCCACTTTAGCAGGGGCAGATTAAAGTCACCAAAGATAAGGATATCGTCTATAGAATCACTTAGGTCAATTAGTTGGTCAATTGCTTTAATAGCAAGGATGTAGGATTCAATAGGTTGAGCTGGGAGAATGTAGCAAAACATAACGTGGACCTGTTGGGAAGTGTTATTTTAATTGAAACAAGGTCAAGTTTAACAGAAGAAGAGATAGCGATGAGAGAAGAGTTGAGGTTATTGTGACTGGCAAATAGGACACCTCTACATTGAGAATCAACTTTAGTGATGTCAGGATCATTAAACATAGGGAGAGACTGATCGTCTTCTACTGGCTCTTTATGTCGAGGATCAGATTGGTTTCTGTAAGAGCATAGACGTCAAAAGAGAGACCGTGTGATTTCGACTAGACAGCACTAGTTAGAGCGCAAGCCTCTTACGTTTTGGTAGTAAAATGTAAGAGGTAGTTTGTTACGTGTAGGAGTGGGGGAGTGTAAATGAGATGCAGGCAAAGAAGGCAAGTTAGGAACGAAAAAATTTGTCGTGGTCAGCTCGGCTGCGCTGAAGGTGAGAAACTCTTTTAGGGTGTACATGGTTGCGGAAAGCAGCGAGGTTATCCGCAACCTTTTGAGGAGGTGTGTCGAAGATTTCGTGATACCTGTTGTAAAGCTTTCTGAGACTAGTTTTATCCGTGGGAAGGCCTTCCTCTTGGATGGAGACCATGCTACTTGTTTTGGTTTTTCCCTCAAAGCAAACAGAGTCGGATTTGTGCGATATCTATATCTTTCTATCCCGTATATTTTCGTATATCTTTTTATCCCTTAGCCTAGAGAGCGCGTAACGGCATTCTGTGGTGTCTATATTCTTTTGGGTCAATTTAACGTTAGGCGGCGAAAGGGGATCAAATATAGGGACTGGGGCCCGTGAAATGATAAAGTGTGTAGTTTCGAAACACAACGAGGACCGATTTTTATGTTGAATTTTTTTTTTTTTGAATTAGTCTTTCGCAAATCACGTGGGTAGCGGCGCTATGGTGCGAAGTAAATTACAGTGAATCGGGAAAGAGCGAATCGGATGAGTAGTCCGGTTGGAAGTTAGGAGGGCGAATAGACAATTCAAGGGTCAGTCAGTTTTGAGTTTTGGTTGAGTTGGACGAGCGTAAGGAGTAGACGTCCTACGAGTTAAAAAAAAAATAATAAAATAAAAGTTAAGGTAAAAGGACAAAGTATTTCCTGGTGAAAGCAAGGAGAATAGACGAGGGAAGAAAACAGGCCAACGCACACAAAGATAAACGGGGTCACACCGCACCAGAGGAGTCGATCAAGAGGCAGAAGGAAAACATATTGGAGCAAAAAAAAAACTGAAAAGTATATAGACATATATATACATATATCAAGGTATCAGTTGATGTATCTACACGAATATATATAAGATCGGGCATAAAGTACCTTTGATACGAATATAAAATGCAAATTATAAATTAATGAAAATACAATAATATAGGGTTTTCTAATAAGGACTTGACAACTTTTTTTTTTAAACAAAACGCAAACCATTTGAGATATTTCAAAAACTTTATTATCGGCTTGAATCAAATCAATCAAAACATTTATGAATGGAACTCCACTTCGTCCATATGGCCACGTTTGCAGCTGTCGATTTGTTGGACCCAATTTTCAACGACTCGGCCACACATTTCGGCCGAAACGGTCGCTATTTCGCGTTTAATTTTGGCTCTGAGCTCTTCCAACGTCGTGTTCGTGTTGGCATGAACCAATGTCAAGCTGCGTTAAATCGCACGAATGAGGCGGCCAATCGACTGGCCCATTTCTTGAGATAACACACTCACCATACTTACTCTTCAATAAATCAATTGTAGCGTGTGCTGTGTGGCATCATCCTGTTGAAACTACATGTCGTCCAAGTGCATATCTTCCAATTCGAGCCAAAAATAATCGGTGATCATGCCGCGATAACACTGACCATTCACAGTAAAGTGACGATCGTTATCGTCGACTAAAAAATATGGCCCAATAACGCCGCCGGCATTCAAACCGCACCAAACAGTTATTTTTTGTGGATGAAGTGGTGGTTCATGAAGCACATGTGGATTTTCACCCGAACAATAACGCATATTTTGCTCATTGACGAACCCATTGAGCCAAAAATGAGCTTCGTCACTGAAGATGATTTTGCGATGAAATTCATCATCTTGGCGCATCTTCTCCAGAACCCAATCGGAGAACGTACATCGCTTCAAATGGTCCATCGACTTCAATTCTTGAGTCAGCTTGATCTTGTATGAGTGTAAACCAAGATCTTTACGCAAAATACGCCATAATGTGGTCTGAGCGATGCCCAATTCTTGAGAACGCCGTGGAATTGACTGATTTGGATCGTTTGCTACGGACACCTGAGCGGCAGCGATATTTTCGACCCTTCGACCAACCCGTTGTCTCACGACACGGCAACATCACACAACGAATATGTAGACTCAAATTTTTGCACTAAACTTGTTATTGCCTGTCTACTAGGGCGAGAATTACGACCGAAAATTGGAGTTAACGCTCTTAAAGTTGCAGTCACCGACTCCGAATTTCGGTAGAAAATGTTTATAATTTGCAGACGTTGCTCGTTCGTGTACTCTACCATGATGAAAATGTTGAGTTTTCTTAATAAATTGACAGTGACAGTTTGATGATTAGTGAAAGAGTGCGTTCACAAATTAAATTAAAATTTGTCAAGTCCCTATTGGAAAAACCTCTATTAGTGGCTATGGTATAGTTGAATAGTTCGGGGCAAATCGAATTACACAAACTTTCAAAAATCCGTTTCGGAGTGGCACGGGCCGCAGCAAAGGGTCGGTGATCATGTATGCCCAGGTTCTAAGCGTTATTATTTTTTTTATTGCATTCGTTTTGGAGTTTAGATATAAGTTAGTTTTTAAGATATTTCATATTAGACTAAGAGGGACTAATCCCGATTCAAACAATCATTTTTTTTTAATTGGACTTGGCGTTATTATTTTTCTTTTGAATTTATTTTTGGAGCTTAGATATAAGCTAGTTTTTAAGATCTTTTGTAATAGACTAAGTGAATCAATTTGTAAAAAAAAATATATATTATACACATAGTAAGAAAGAGTGGTGTACATATCGTTCTTTTTTTATTGAGACGGTTATGATCGCGAATGCCGGTGGTTAGTTGCGGTTCTAATCAGTGGTAGGTCGAACGGAAGGATATCGCGTGGTGCCCACATACCATATTCACTCACGACCACTTGACGTTGCAGCGTGTATTTTTTTTTTTTTTTTTTTTGTTTAGAAAATCTACGGTAACATGTGATAGCGACCATGCTTTAATAGAACAATTGCTTAAAAAGCACAAAAGCACTATTTCAGTTCCTCAAGATAAAAAAGGCAAATACTAGATTTGATGCAACGTTCATGGCGCGAGAGAAATTCATTGATTTCTAAACTCTTGAGCACACAGAGTTGCCACAGATTATAAAATGAGCTTTTCTTGGAATAACATTTTTAGCTAATGGTCAAAACATCAAATTACGTGGCATCCAAGTATTCATTAGATATGCCTGAATCATTCAGATTTTTTCTGTTATATGTTCAGAAGAGGTAGATATTTTTCTTTGGACACAATTCATCTGCTATTGCCCTATTCCGAAGCGTTGCCTATAGATTTAAAAAAATATATTTAGGATCTGCTGCCATTTATTGACTTTTACAAAAATTTAAAACTTCTATAAAATAAAAAAGTTCTCGCAATTTATTCAGAAAATTAAAAATACAAGTTTATTCATCTAAATCTATATTGTCCCCTTCAAAGTAATCCCCAACGATTGTAACACACTTATGCCAGCGCTTGATTCAATCCTCGAAACATTTTTTATATTCGGTTTTCGGTATGTCCATCAATGGTTCCTGCGATCTTTCCATTACTTCCTCTCGTCTGCTGAAACGCGTTCCCCGTAGTGGTTTTTTAACTCGATTGAAGAGAAAGAAGTCACAGGGAGCCAAATCCGGTGAACTCGGTGGCTGTTGGATGGTATTTGTTGCATTTTTCGTCAAAAAATTACGAATAATGATGACACTGTGCGACGGTGCGTTATCATGGTACAAAATCCACGAGTTTTCTGCCTACAATTCTGGTCTCTTTCGCGAATTGCTTCACGCAAACTTTTCATAACGCCCAGATAATACTCTTGGTTTACTGTCTGGCTTTCTGGCAAAAATTCATATACACTACACCCTTGTAATCCATGAAAACCGTGAGCATTGCCTTCTTTTTTGACTGAAAACGACGTGTGTTTTTTTTTGGTCTCGGCTCATTTGGTGAACGCCATTCACTTGCCTGATGTCTGGATTGCGTGTCGTACTCATAAACCCACGTCTCGTCTCTAGTAATGATCCTTCTGATGAATGTGGGATCGGATTCAGCCTCGCAAATCATCTCTTTTTTGCATGAAATTGAGGTTTTTTGGCATAAACTTTGCTACTACACGAGGGAACCCATTCATATCATAAATACTCTTGGCTACGTAACTTTTGCAAATGTCAAGCTATGAGGCTAAGATTTAGAGGGAATGTCAACAACAGATTTATCAACTTAAAAAAAAACAGAACTCAAATCGGAATAATGGGAGCGCCACACTTTTTGATCAAGCTGGTATGAGTCACAATGATGAAAATTATGATGCATAAAATTGGTTTCATTAATTTAACTTTAGCTATATATACGAGAGTATGCTCTATATGCTGTTTTATTTTGTGATATCTGACATATAAGCTAACAATTGGCTATTAATGATGCATAACTCCCATTTTTGGTCATATTTTTTCTATGTACTTATTTAAAATAATCACGATATCTACCAAAAATTCGAAAAAATACTTCATTTTCAGAAGAATGTGAAAATTACATTTAAAGTTTAGTAAAATGAATACATGAAATTTAAATAAACTATCGCTTTGTTTGTAAAATCTTATTTATTACGTCTTGATCAACTTTAAAATGCATGTACTGAAGAAAATAACATATGGAGTTACCAGATTTCTCCCAAAACAGATTTGTGTTAGCCTATGGTGACATGCTGTACGATATATATTCTGAGCCTGTTTCATCGCATCAGAACATCTTATAGCGTTCTCAGTGACGAATAAGTAACGTCCCTTTGCCTCAACCGATTTTTCTAGCGAACTCCAACGTTGGCAATAATTCCACCTGTCAAACTGTATACTCGTAAAAGCAGAAATATCGATTTCAGTTTCGGCTGTAAATTGATTGTTTTGAAGAATTATACTGACCCCAAATGCAATATGGAGAGACATTCTATTGGATTTCATATTATTGTCTTGACCTTCAAGATAGTACTTATTACTTTGAAACAACAGTGAACGACACAATCCTATCGAAATTTTCGGCTCATTACCCATGCACTATATTCAAATATTTGAACACAAAGTACATTGAAGTATAATAGCCGCATTATTAGTCTCTTTAACAGACCAAACACATATCCAGTTCCGGATGGAAATTGGGGATCCGATCTTTAAGAAATTTCAGAAGTACTAACGAAAGAGATAGAGGGTGTTCCCACTATATCCACATGCTCTATTTCAAAAAAACCTACAAAAACCAGTTTCGTCATAAAACTCTGAACTCCGTCGCTTTCTTAAGCAAAAATTCCAGGCCGTAATGGCGAATCAGGTCACGATTTCTTGATTTAGTTAATGATTGTATTTAAAGCTTAAAAAGTTGTTGGTGTATTTTGATAAAAATTAAATATACTATTAAGTGGCATGTGGTGGAAGACCCAACATCTGACAAATATCGATTCGATGGTAGGCAAACATTTTAAACATATTGACATAATTTATTATTATATTATTATTCATTGTTATTGTTATTAAATTCATTGTAGCCAAACTTATGACACGATATTTAATTATAATATATCAATATTGATTATGTAATTAATGAAAGATTTTGATTTCCGACATAAACGGACTAAATCAAGTTTTTTGCCTCTTACCTGTGCATTTCGGAGTCGGCAGCATGAGTTGTCCTCTGATCTAATTCGAATTCTTCAAAATAATTTGTTTGATTTTTTAATTTTATAATAAAAAATTTTAAACATATTGCAGCGATTCAATTGGTAATTACAAATATATGTACTTCAAATTGTTATCTGTTCCCAGAGTTTCTTCACGTATATAGAAATATAATTCCTTTCTTGACTCTTAATTGTTTTTTTTTAATTATTTTCAAAATGCTTAATATTCCCTATTGTCAAACCACTGCCATTCGCGTCCATCGCTTTGATCCACTACATATGTCAGGCATCGTTTTTTATACCTGTCATAAGGATTTTTTTTTTTTAAGATACTAAACTATAACGAATTAACAATTACCATCTTAAGCAGGCTACGATGGGATAGTCCTTACGAAAGCACTGCGGCTTCAAAATATTAAAATATGTTATTCCCACCTTTTCGGCGATAATTGATTTAGCTCTTTTCAGGCAATAGTAAAAGCGTTCATCACACAAACAGTGCGATCGTGTGAAATATCCTGTATTCCGTAAGCCGAATCTTTTGGTTCCGGGAGAAATGGTCACGCGGCAATTATCGTGAGCTCGACAACAGCTATCAGTTGTTGCAAAAAATCCAAGAACTTGGTCACTCGTTGCTAAGTTTCCAATGCCACACCAATTCGTACCTGATGAAGAGCAAACAAATAAGTAGTTGTGTGAACCAGCCTTATATGTAATTAAAAACCTGGAAAAACTGCATATAGCTGAGCGATGGTTTTCGATTGGAACATTTCTGGTGATGTTATATCTAGTCCTTCCCGAGTGGTTTTGTCTGCAAAGTGTTTTTTACTATGCATTAAAAGAAATGTCGTAAAATCTGCAATTAAAAATTTAAGTTATACTTTTGCACTAAATATCGGGATAAGGAAAGACTTGCTAGTTTCTGCAAGAGATGATAGTCTAGAAAATTCTGCATCATCTTCGAAAACTGTGTCAAGGGTGATCTAGAAGAATAGAAATATATTTTAAACGTCCCGTCAAATTCAAATTAGGCGAAGTACGCATCAAACAGAAAATAGCTAAGGATTCTGACTCGGAATATCCTCCAGGCCATTATGGCAACATCAACAGCGGTTGTAATGGCGACTGTTATTTCCTTGAAAAAACAATACCGAATACTGATCTGGTTCATATAGGCTTGACTTGCTATGCTTATAAGCACGAATATTGAACAAGAAGAAAGTTGAAACATGATAATACTGGGCGATGAGTTCAGAAAAATAGATTGCCTTTATTGTTTTTTTGTTTTTTTTTTATATATAATTCACGCGCGCATAAAGGGTTATGATAACCTTTTACTGTTGCCAAGGCGCGGGCGGAAAGATAGAAGGAGGAGAAAGGAAGACATTGTTGTGATGTAGTGGTTTCAAACTCAGGTTTATTTGGTTTCGATATTAGCTCTCCGGGGGTGTGAGTCCGAATAGGACGGAGAGTTTTTTCTTCACTCGGAATGATACGAAGGTTATCAATTTTCACATTTGTTTTTGTGCTTGAAACTCTACATGTCAGTGTTATGCCTTCACATGCATATTTTTCAGACTGAGTTCCAATTACACAAATGAAAAACTTGTCATAAGTAGGATTCGAACCTTAACCTCCCACTACACTACACTAAAACTACACCCGGCCACCCCCAATCGTATTTTGAACCCACACCCTCTTCCATAGTAGCTGCCAAAACTTCCAACTATGCCATGCTATCTTTTCGGCAGCGTAAGGCTTTACTTGAAAACCTCTGTATCTGAGGAGATGCATTTCAGCCTCCCCCACCCACACCTATAATATATTTTTCTTAAAATATGTCAAGGAATCCCCCGTTCAAGTCTTAGATATACATATTATACAAAACACTCTGTATACTATATAAAAAAGTATAGTTGATATATTGTTCAACTTGGCTCTGACCAAAATTTCAAAGAGGAAGAAAAATCGTTATACTTTACTTTTTCGAGATAAATCACAAAAAAACTTATTAAATCAAAAATACTTATTAAAAGTCTGCTATACTGAGGTTCTTAGTATAGAGAGGGGATAAATCATATACTCGCATTGCTGCCCCGCTTTAGACACATTAAACCTTACGAGAGCGGGTCAGGCGTAAAGTGGCTGAGTGTTTTTATCGATGCTCTATTACATAAAATTGTATCAATTTTTTAATCATAAGCCTCACAAGAAAAGCAGGCAAGCGCCATCTTGGTGTTTTACGAAAACAAAACGATAGACAAATATCAAAAATATCTTATGCGTTGATAAAATTAATGCATTAAATATAAATATAAAAATGAGATCTTATATGACAAAAAGCATCCTGAATACAGAAAATTTTCGAAAAGGAAGCGGAAAGTTAGATACAATTCACGGTAAGTTAATAGACCAAAACAAAATGCTATTTTGAATCATTTCCCTTATAATTGGGTAATAATTTTAAACAGTTTCCCATCTCTACCTCGAGAAATCAGCTGTCATCAGTGCGGTCAGTAGGCATATCGTCTTAAACTGCTATTGGAGCATACGAAAATAATCCAGCAAACGTTCTTCAGTTAAAGTATGTAAATGCTTTGCAAATAATAATTTGATTGCCATCACTTTTTCCTTATTGCATTCATTTCAAGCACCCACTTTTATATCTTCATGAGTTAAAAGTAAGAAGAAGAAACAGGTGAACAACAGAACTGCTACTTATGCTTCTGTTCCGATGAAAATCCCTCTAAAAACTGCGAATTTGAAAGCTGCCTTTCTAACTCATATGTTTGAAAATATTGACCGTAGCCAAAACCGCAGACTTTTGTTTAAATGAGCCCTTCAACAGAGCGCGGCGCAGTTGTTGATTCTGCCAATGGATTTTTTGGACACAATTTTACGAATTACTTCGTATTTTTGCATTGATGTTTTATCAAAAAGTTGACAATTATTAAAAAAAATACAAGAAAAATGCCTATTCCCTTTCACTCCTTAGTAGAAGATTTAGAGAAAGCTAAAAGCCATAAGAAGTAAGTACGAGTAAGATGCCACCAGAAATATGACTGTTATTTCCACTTCTTGTGCACGCTTGATAATTTACCTCATTGAGGTAAGCTCCATCAAACTCGTAGTCCCTTTGACGCATACCCGTGGCCTGAAGGTCAGTATTAATTGTAAGAATCAAAAGTCCAAAAGATAGATGTACGCAATTTTTCACGTATCTTTTCCACATTTTCTTGATAATGGATTGCTTAGCTTTCTTTATATTTAAGTGTAAGAAAAAAATAAAACACTATCGAGCACGCATCTTCAAAATCAGTTTTATAACACTCACGAGAGTAAGACCCTTTCTCTAGGCCAATAATAAACTTTCTAATGCATTAAATGGGCATTAATGGTACTCGTAATTATAGGCTTCTCAATTTATTAACCGAAATTTATATGAAGCGTACTTCTTTGGACACATTCGATTGCCAACAAAGACCGACATCAACTAAGTGGACAATCCAGAACAGCTGCTGATCACTGAGTTGGATCTTAATGACTTTTTTGGAACAAATTTTTGGGAAAAGTTCATACAAATACCATTGCTGGGCGGAGGTAGCATGAAGAAAACAAAAAGAAATTCTCTCTGCGGCTAGTTTTATTAGTGGCCGTAGAAATTTTGTAGTGAATTAATGAGCACGACTACAAGCAGTTTTGTTTGTTCTCCCCTTCCACCTTAAAATGAAAAGGGCGGTGTATATAAAGCTGCCCTTTGTTTTAAGCCCATTAAAAAATTCATACTCTATGCGTATAATACCATTGTTTGTACAAGTATTGTGAGTAATGGTCAAAAATTCAAGTGGATACACTGCTCTTAAGCGTGTTTGCTTTTCACTTTCATTAGATGTTCTTAGTTTTTTTTTCTGATGATTACACCAGCAATTGGCAACCAAGAGAACGAAACGGAAAACAGATAGACTCACTTGTCCATTATTGTAACTTTATATCATACCATATTTTGCTATCTTTTTAACAAATTACAATGATTTTAACTATTATGTTGTATATGTTATATACATAGCATAGAAAATAATCTGCACATGAGGCTAAAGATATTGAGGCGGCGAAAGTACATATAAATGAATGCCAGAAATTATTCATGGTTCAATTTTAAACGGGTCTTGCGGCAACGACCAATAGTATATTGTCACCATATTTCCTTCTGCTGTTTAAATGTAAAATGGATGCGGTCCATTTTTCCGATGGGGATTCTCTGAAGCTGTCCATGCTATCTTTTGACAGATGTAATTTTTCCGTTCCATATTGTCTATCAATTAATCATAGAAAGGTATCCGCTTCAACAAACACTGCGTTAGATGCGTTAACTTCAATTTTCGGCAATTCATATCGTCCCCATAAGCTAACTATTGGGCGTTTTGTGAAATAATTCGAATCTACTTATTATATAATGTTGCCGTGACAGTGAGACCGATAAAGGCCAAAAGTCAACCAAATACTGCGACTGAATCCAAGTCGGTAAGTTAAGACCGTTATCAATAGCTTACACGACTTTGCTCTAAGTGACCATCCTGTGAGTGAAATTTTCGTTAATTGGCCTCAATTGAAGATAGAAGAAGACCGTCATTTTCATCGAAACCAATCTTCATTGACAAGGCATATCTGTTAAATTTATTTATTTTTTTTTAAGTAATTTAACAACAATTTTAATAATATATTTGGAAGTTTTCAAAGTTGTATTCTTGGGAAACTTGAAAATTTAACTAAAGATAAGCAAAAAAAAAGAAGGAACTATTGTTAAAAGAATTTATAGAAAGAAAATACAATTTAAAAATTTTCTGTGTTTTTTTTAAATTAATGACCCTTTTTAGGTTGGCTGGTAACGTGTTAAAAAGTGTTGGAATGAGCTAGTTGTCTTCGCTCTTAGTTGTTGTTAATTGCCGGAGTTTCGAATAGTTGTTGGGCTCTTCTTCTTGTATTCTGATTGGTTATTGGAATCTATCGTCATCGAAATACTCGATTAGTGTCGTCATCTTCAATATGATATTGACATCTAGAACTCTGAAATTGGTGTTGTTATTATTTATGTTTCTTAGTAAGCGACGTTGAATGTTGCAGCTAGTGTCTAAATGGCTACTGGAGGTGTTTCCCCATGCTAAGATTCCATATCGCATCCGGGACTCAGCTAACGAGTAATAAACATTTCTCTGGACTTGTGGTATATTCCTTGATGTATGTCATCGCAAGAACTGTACTCTTTAATTGTGTAAAGTGATAATCTATGATGATTCCGAGGTTATTAATTTTTTTGACAACCTCAATGACTTCGCTTCTTCTTGTTGCTGGACAATCTTCAGTCGTCTGGTACACTTCCAATATAGATGTTGCTTTATATGGATTTCATATGTGCATCATTTTGATTTTAGTAGGATTTATAACTATATCGTTATCGTGACACCATCATGAGACAGTTTTAGCTATATTAAGGTTTGTATGCTTCATCACTATGGCGATATAGTCTGCGTATGTAAAAACCCGCAGAAGTACAATAGCAAAGTGAACGAATAGAATTGTCAAAAGCTTTTCTGAAGCCTAAAAACATAATTAGAACGTGAAGGCTCTTATTTAAACCCTTATGAACATTGTTTGAAAATTCGTATTGATTTAGAAAAAGAACTTGTTACATGGCATGGCAACTAAACCGGACAACCTCTTTACAACCACTTCTTTTAAGCATTTTTCAATAATGCGTAGTGCAGACATTAGTATATTAATTAATAAGGTAATTCGCTAACTAATTTTTCACTCTGCTTTTGTATTATAGATTTGTCTTATAATGAAAGTTTTCATAAGGATTAGTACATAACCTCTCTGAAGGCTTGAGTTAATGATGGCTTGAATGAATGGTGTTAATGGCAAGATCGACTGATCTTATTTCATCAACCCCTGGACCTTTATTTGGCGAAAGGCCACACAAAATTCCATACACTTCCGCCTCGCTACTAATTTTCAGATACATGGACTGTGATAAATACAAACTGGTGAATAGATGTTTTGCGATCACAGTCATGTATTAGTTTTGTTGTCTGGGTTGAAAACTATACCGCAAATTCATTAACAATTGTAAGAAGCCACTTAGTCTCAAAGTTGCTAATGATTGTGTCATGTGTCATCCAATGATCGTTTTTGGCTCTATAGAAGCTCACATAAGACTTGCGAAGTCCTTCAAAGAATATGTACCTTTTTTTTGAGTATGTTACGGTACTGTTTGTATTCAATCGTTATTTTGATTACGTGTGTTGTTTTCCCAGGTCCTATACAGATGATCTATTTTCTGATATATTTCGATTAAATCTGGTATTATTAAGGCTTTCTTAATAAGCAAAACTGACACATTTGGCCAAGCACCGCCTAACACCGGCGATGTATAAAGTCTTTGATCTATGCCAAAAAGGCTGAAACTTTACACGACTTCGAGGTGAACATTCGACAGAATATTGGCCGAATTATGCAAAAAAGTCATAGAAAATTGGAAATAAGATCCCCTTCGAACATTTTCGTTCCCGGAAAAAATTCCTCCTATTATAAATTAATATATTTCCCCCGGGATGTTACCATTTTTTGCGAAATTAAGTTCGAATGTGTTGTCAGTTGCCAAAATCCACTTACACTGGTCATTATTGTAGAGACGTATTGATTACTAATATTGTCGCCGAAGAGCAAAACCAAACAAAAAAAAGAAGATTAACAAGACGAAATTTGAGGGTGATTGCAATCCTTTCGAGCTACCTTAAGCTTTGTACTCGTACAATGGAAACAGCATTTGCAAAATAGTATTATATGTTTTATATTATTTGTTTGGCAGATTTTGCAAATATGTACTATAGTATCAATAAAGATATGTTTAAATATTTGTTGGATTCTCTCTTTTCCTATTAATTCTATGATATTCTTTTTGTACCTATTTTTTTGTAAAACCATCGGAATTTCATTTACGAACCAAATTTTTCCAGGGAAAATTGTTTCCCTCATTCGAAATTTCCTGCCGATACCTCTCTTAGGAAAATGAGAAAAATTTCCCTCGGAATTTTTTTCACGATAGCCCTGAATGACATTTAAAAATCAGCATCGGTTTAATTGGTATTAAATTAGCAATCCAAGAAGATAAGTTAAAAATGTTAACCGTAAAGAAAAAAAATGTACGCAGTTTCAATTAACTTTACGTATACTCCACATCGGTTTTCAAATGCTGAGCGGATTTGACTACGAATTCATTACCGACAAGAATAGAAAGGCGTATTTACTCCACATGAGAATTATCTTATTCCTGGTGGGAATTAGACCCACTTTTTTGGTATGAAATTTGGTGCGATATTCTCAGCAGAACAGCTGCTCCGGGCCTGGTCAGACCTGGCGACGATGAATTATTCCGAAAAAAATCGTAACAATTATTCCGTGTTCTTTAGGAGTATAGCGATTCATGTCTGGATGACGTGTATTTTGTATCCGTTTACTTCACAAATTTGAGAGTAGAATTGACATTTGCCGCCATGCATCTTCGGATAGGGTGATGACTTTTACTCCACCTAGTACCTAGAATAATACAAAACATTAGACAATGAAGTTAATAATTAACAGTTAACAATAATGTTGTTTTGCTTGCATTGCTAATGCCGCTATTTCCAAACTAGGTCAACCCATATCGTTAAAGTAATTCTATTTCTGGACTGTTCTATGCCACGCAGTCCTATTGAACCAAACATATAAGAATAGCGAAACGTGTTCATCAACATCCAGTATTAGATAAGAAACAACATGAATATGGATTTCATTCGGAAGTTGAGGAGCATAAATTGGACGGAAACATTTCGGAAAATTGGATGATATTTTGGCAGAATTTTGAAGCGTTTGCTACAGCCATTGATTTGTCCAAAAAAGAAGAACCTATAAAAGTGGCGATTTTTGTAAATGTGTTGGGGTCCAAAGCTATTGAAGTTTTCAATTCAATGAATTTAATAGAAGCAGATAAAAATACTCTCTGAAGAGGGTATTTTAACTTCGGAAAAGGCAACAGAAATGGCGAGGGCTGAGGAGGTTTTAACGGAACAAATGAAAAAAGTGGATGAATAGGCTGGATCATCCAGAACATCTGTAAATGTCGTGGGAAAATATCAAAACAAGGGAAGTAAATTTAAGAATAATAGTAGTACAAACTTTCAAAATATGTATAGCTTAAACGATCGGAATTCTTACAAAAATAAACACAATCATTCCTTCAGGGTTTCTAATAGAAACCAACACCATAGATTAAACACACCAATCTACGTTGGAATGACCATATATTCGGTGTCGTCAAAAATTCTGTGAAATATCTAGGTTTCCTCAAGCGACGTAAGAAATACTTCACCTCCTCTGATCTGGCCTCAATATATGAGGCATTTATCCGCTCGAAATTGGAGTACAATTCCCACATCTGGTCGGGTGCGCCTAAAACACCTTTGCACCTGCTAGATAGAATTCAAAACCATGCGATAAGACTCATAGGTGATAGTAATATCACTCAGACAATGGCCATACTCGAACACTGACGTAATGTCTCGTGTCTCACCCTGTTTTATCGCTATTTCCACCATCAGTGCTCCACAGAAATCGCCAGTAACATTCCGCCCCTTCAAACTTTTACGGTTTGAAGTTTTTTTACTCCTCTCGCTATGACAGTTCATTAGTATACCCTCAAGCCCACTTTCGGACGTACTCTAAAATATCGTAATTCGTTCCTGAGCCGTACAACTCGCTTATGGAATCATGAGTGAAGAAATCACTCTGGAATCACTCTGAGTGAAGAAAAAACTCTCCGTCCTATTCCGCCCGCGCCCTGGCAAAGGGTATCAAACCCCTTAGGCGCGCGTAAATTACAAAAAAAAAAAAGGAATGCCCTGTCTAGCCCCTTATTTCCTAATCTTTATAACCTTCAAACATTTAAAACCAACGTTCATTGGTACCTCTCTTTCTATCCTCCCTGATTTTTCTTCGCCCGCGCTGTGTGTAAGCATTTTCAGGGTACTTAAATTCCTTTGATAGCGAGAAAATTATAAAACAAAAACAAAAACACAAACGCCTGTACTCTTTGTGGACAAATTCATGTTAAAGGAAAATGCCCTGCGTATGGGAAGTATGGGAAATCGTATTCTTTTTGTAGAAGAATGAATCAGTTTTCTTTGGTCTGTAAAAGCAAAGGAAATTAAGAAATTAAAACAGAACAATGCGAAACAGGTGATAGTGATAACAATTTTTGCCTTAATGCTATATAAACTACTCAAAACATAATAGGGCCCACCAAAGATTTATTTTGATTTTTGTCTAAAAATTACTCTATTGGTAAACATTATCATGGCGAAGTATTTAACTGTATAGCTTGCATGTCTATGAGTATTTATGAATACTTTGAGCACCAATTGTACCGTTGCCTCCAACTAAGTAGGCAGGGAAAGCGCATTGCTCTAAAGACACAACTAATGCAAAATTTCCTGTCCTTGTTTTCTCAGTCTAATTCTAGGCGTTGTCGCTAAGTGTTACTCGTATTTCTGTAATCGTTTCCTTCGACAACGTTATTAATTGTGATTACCATGCCCGATTCTCGGCATCATATGGATATCGATAGTAAAAAAGGTCTGTCGCAATTCGTATCGGCGTATCGCGAAAAACTATCCGAAACGTCTGGGAACGCTTCCAAGAAACCGGGAGTGTAGCAAGGAGACCAGGCTCAGGATGAATCAGAGTCACAAATGCGCAAGAAGACCGGTACGTAAGAATAATTGCACGTCGGGAGCGTACCGTAACCGCTCGGGCGTTACAAAATCAACTGTGGCAATCTACTGGTACTCAAGTAAGTAATCAAACCGTACGTAATCGACTCCACGAAGATAGTCAACGGCCCAGAGTGCGCGTCATTCGACCGAAACTGTCAAGGAAAGCGCATACCCAAACAAAATGCTTCAAATCTCATAGAGAGCGTACCAGATAGGCTAAGACAATGCATACGGAGCAGAAGAGGCCCCACTCGTTACTAAGTAAAACGTCTAAACAAATCATAACAGAAAAGCAGTAATATGTAAAGTTTTATTTTTTCATACATTTTTCTTTAAATTGTTTTTATGATTAATTAAAAAAAAAATTTTTATGTGCACTCAGTTTCTCCTTAGCTCAAATATTTATATTCACGAAAAAAAATAATATAACCACTAATTTTTTCAAATGAGAACCTAAAAACTTAGTTAACCCTATTTTGTTTTGAGTAGTTTATAGAACGGATGATATTAAACAATTGCATGCTAATAAGAGTTCTGAAAAGTGTTCCGCATCGTTTGAGTGTCTTCAAGTTCAATCCAAACTGATCAAGTTTAAACTTGATACTGTTGCTGAGGCAAATGTGATACCAGCACAATTCATTGAACCAAAAATACAAAATGAAAAAGCACAAACGAGAAAAGGGATATTGGGAGGTATTGTAGTAAAAAGACTTAGCAACAATCTAAAAACAATATGTCAGAGATACAAAGCGAAAACAAACACCTGCAGAGAGAGCCAAGAAAACCTACTCGTAGACTTATAATTGATTGTGAGAATTTGAAAGAGGCACTTCTGCAAACTTTTGAAAGCATGCTAAGCTACTTTTTTACCATCGTTTACAAAATATTGTCTGCAATATGATGTTGACGGCTAAAGACCAATTGACTGTTCAACATAAGTACAGTCTTATAACGAAAATGTTCCTCGACTAAGCATTCACCTTCCGACAAACCCTAGAACAAAAAAAAACCCTAAGAATTCCATATCGATACGCACTACTTTTTATTGATTTAAATGTCTCGTGTGATAGCATAGAAACGAATAATTTGGAATTCGAGATGCCGCAGCATACTTGGTTTAAATCGGCAACCATTGCACAATCACTTTTGGTGTTATGAAATCATTTAGACGAATCAAGAAGCTGTCATATGACATTTTTAACCTCATTCTTGAAAAGTTTTTATTTATACATATCGCTAATTTACTACGATACCGTCATAACTCAAATTCACAAATTCATAGTTATCAATGCAGAAGGTACGAAAACAAAGCGATCTTTTATCCTGTAGAATTTTTCAGCTTTAAAAACTGGACAAAAGAGGGCACTTGTGTCGTTATGCAAGCTTTCTCCTTCACAAAGTAATTGCAACATTGTCCTCAGCCAGATGTGTTTGCTCATTTGTGATGGAAAATTGTTCAGCTTTTTTAAAAAGTTTTATATTTTGTGTCGTGACTTTATTTTAGAAAAAGAGAGTGCAGTGACTTATAAACATTTTTCCTGAATAGTGTATTACTTCGTATTACGCTGTGAACAATCATCTTAAGGGTACACAAACCCCTATCTTGCGGAAAAAGACCCACGTAATCGAGGTAGTATTTTGTCTTGTGACGCTGTGGCAAATAAAATTGTTTATTATCAATACACTGATTTATAAAATATGTATTGTTATGATATTCTTGCAGAAAAAAGTTGTTATGATTTAAAGTTGTGCTATGAAATATTTTAACTTAGGTATGTCAGTGTTGTTAATAGAAGTGTAGAAACGTCGCCTATGCCAACTGTAACATTCTAATAAAATTAAGATACCTTCACCAAAATAGCGTTCCTATAACATAAGGTACTTATAATATTATTAAAGGAATTACTTTTATTACGCATCACAACGGTACATTTAACATAAGTATATATAACATATGTATGTAGTATGTAACAAAACACAAGAGCGAGTAGAATCTTGCAATTGGCCATGGACAAAACAAATTTGTAACTACGAGTACATAGCCAGCACCTTCACAGCGTCTGAAAATAAGGTTGATTCAAAATGATGTCTACGGACGAATCTTCTGGAGAATGTGGTATGTCATATTTCATTTAAATTACATTTGAAATGAAGATCAAGTTCGTCTTCATCGTGTAGATCAGAGTCATCGAGCATTTCATCTACTGAGGATTACGAAGATATACCACCTTGATCAAAAAGTTCCCAATAACCACCGTGTGGCGCTCCCATTGTTCCAATTTGAGTTCTGTTTTTTTTTTTGTTAAGTTGGTAAATCTGTTGTTGACACTCCCTCTAAATCTTACCGTCATAGTGTGTTGGCGATTTTTTACAATTTTAGAAATGGATTTAAATTTGCAACAACGAACTTGTATTAAATTTTGCGTAAAAAACGGATTTAATGGTGCGCGAACGTTGGAAATGTTGGAAAAGTATTTCGGCAACGATTCTCTAAAGAAAACGGTCGTTTACCAGTGGCACGAGCGGTTCAAAAGTGGTCGTGAGTCAATCGATGATGATAACCCAGTGGCAGACCATCGACATCGAAAACCGACGAAAACGTTGATGGAGTAAAAGAAATGTTGGTCAACCGCAAATTAACCATCAGAGAAATAGCGAAGGACTTGAACATTGCCTATGGATCCGTGCAAGACATTTTGGTTAATAATTTGGGTTTCCGTCGTGTAGCAGCAAAGTTGGTGCCAAAAGACCTCAATTTCAAGCAAAAAAGAGACCGTGTTGACGTCGCAAAAGAGATGATTTGAATCCGAGGCTGAATCCGATCCCACATTCATCAAAAGGATCATTACTGGAGACGATACGTGGGTTTATGAGTACTACACGTAATCCAGACATCAGGCAAGTGAATGGCGTTCACCAAATGAGCCGAGACCAAAAAAAACACGTCGTTTTCAGTCAAAAAAGAAGCCAATGCTCACGGTTTTCTTGGATTACAACGGTGTAGTGCATCATGAATTTTTGCCAGAAGGCCAGACAGTAAACAAAGAGTATTATTTGGGCGTTATGAGACGTTTGCGTGAAGCAATTCGCCGAAAGAGACCAGAATTGTAGGCAGAAAACTCGTGGATTTTGCACCATGATAACGCACCGTCGCACAGTGCCATCATTATTCGTAATTTTTAACGAAAAATGCAACAAATACCATCCAACAGCCACCGAATTCACCTGATTTGGCTCCCTGTGACTTCTTTCTGTTCAATCGAGTTAAAAAACCAATACGTTGAACGCTCTTCAGCAGCCGAGAGGAAGTAATGGAAAAATCGCACGAAGCACACACCGAAAACCGAATATAAAAAATGTTTCGAGGGCTGGATCAAGCGTTGGCATAAGTGTGTTGCAGTCGATGGGGACAATATAGATTTAAATGAATAAACTTGTATTTTTAATTTTCTGAATAAATTCCGGGAAACTTTTGATGGTGGTATTTAATGATAAGCCTTACATACCAGAAAATTCATCTAACGACAGTGAAGATAGCAAGTCAGCAGTAAAAGTCCCTAAAAGACAACTATTTCCGTCCACAATTTAGATGATATTATCGATTCTTGTTTACCCAGTACATCTCCGGATCTAAAGAATTATTGTAGTTTTAAACAGGGGTAAAGCGAAAAAATAAAACGTAAGAAAAATGTAAAAGAAACCTTACAAAAAGGCTGAAAAACAGCAGAAAAGAATAAAGAATGCATACCAAAGAACAAAAGTTCAAAATCAGAAAAATATTAAACCTCCCTATAATAAAGAAAATGTAAGATCACTTGTTCGTCTAATTTTCCTGAGGGGGGACGTTAAATAGGCGATTTGGTGAAAGAACGCCAATATATCGCCAACAACACGATGTCCGTTTAGTCAATATATCGTTGTGTTCACGTACAGAAAGAAAAGTCACTACAATGCCTTCTATTATTTCCATCGTAATGACGAAAAAGTCAAGATATATAAGTTATTCACCCCGATCACGAAACTTGTTTGCTTATTTGCTGGTAGGCAAATAATACCTTTTGCCACTTTTTTCATCCCTTACAAACTATTCAAACCTAACCATCTAACCGTTTTTGGTTGCCTCCATCGGAGGCAGATAAACACCTCTTTTAAAATTCGTAGCTAAATTTACGTTTTCCTCCATCAATTCAACCAGCCGCTTTATTTATTTTATTTTAAACCTTACAAAATAAAATCAATACAAAATATATTTTCACACCATTCCAGTTAAAACACAAAGAAAACTCAATTTTTTGCTTAATTACCTATTTAAATCTTTCGTTCACAAAATCTAAATCTAATTCTTTTTTCGTTTTATTTAACATTTTAGTATACTTAACCGACTATCACGATACCGGTGCACGACAAATGTCACTGAAGAAATACGTTCCACAAGGAAAGTGTTAAAGATTTTATAGACAAGGTTCCGAGAATGGAAAGTCAATACATTCTCGTATGTACATCCAAGCACTTCATCGACAGAAGTAAGTCGATCGCAGATATGCATAGGGATTATGTGGCTGATTGCAAGGCAACAAATATCCGATTTGCTACTTGCCTTATGTTTTACCGAATCTTCACAGAAGATTTCCATATTTCGTTTTTCATACCAAAAAAAAATCTGTGTGAAACATGCAGTGCTTACTACTCGTAAAATGTGAAAGGAGACGACAAAGAGAAACTATAAATTTCGTTGGGCTTTTAATTTTAAATAAAGGGTCCGCCATCTAATGTTTTTTTTTTCAACTAGTGCTTATTTCGTGAATGGTAACACTTAGCTCATGTCTGATTTGACAGCTAATTAGTTTTATCCTTCCGCTGAACGAATATGGTTGTGTATACGGTTGAACTACGCTTCGCTAAGTGGGCCTGCGATCGACTTAGAGAAGATGCCGATTTTGCCAAAAAAATCATCTTTTCTGATGAAGCTCATTTTGATCTTGGCGGGTATGTAAACAAGCAAAATGTCGCATTTGGGGCACAGAAAACCCGCACGCATACATTGAAAAGCCGATACACCCAAAACGAGTCACTGTTTGGTGCGGATTTTGGTCCAGAGGCATAATTGGGCCATTTTTCCTCGAAAATGAGCAAGGAGTGGCCGTTACAGTCAATGGCGATCGTTATCGGGCCATGTTGAACGAATTTTTGTTCACAAAAATTCAAGAGGAGGATATTGGCAACATTTGGTTTCAACAGGACGGCGCTACGTGCCACACAGCCGAAGCTACACTCGATGTTTTGCGCCCTGTTTTTGAAGATCGCATTATCAGCCACAGAGCTGATGTCGTTTGGCCACCTCGGAGCTGCGATTTGACACCGTTGGACTATAATTTGTGGGGTGCCGTAAAAGATAAGTGTTACGCCGACAAGCCAGAGACAATTGACGCTTTAAAGGACAATATTCGTGAAGCCATTGGTGAAATACAGCTGCACACAATCGATAATGTGCTTAAAAATTGGACCGATCGTGTAGGCTACTGCATGGCCAGCCGAGGCAGCCATTTGAATGAAATTATTTTCCATTATTAACCGGAAGGATAAAACTAATTATCTGTCAAATCAGACATGAGCGCTAAGTGTTACCATTCACGAAATAAGCACTAGTTGAAAAAAAAAACGTTAGATGGCGGACCCTTTATATTTGCTTGCAAATCAATTTGAACACTCAGAACAAATTTAAATAAATCTAGTTTGACACTCAGTACTATTTGACGTTTATACATACATATTTATATGTTTTATTACATTTTGACATAAATTTTATGCAAATTAACTTAAAGATGGCTTGGACATGAACAAAGAGGAGAAAAAAAAGTTTGACTCCTGTCAAAATTTAAACTTGCTGCGTCAGTTAGTTTATGTTTGACAGCTATTTTGATCAGAATACTCACTAATTTGAGGAGAAAAAAGACAATGCAAGGGTGCACACATGTGCAGTTGCCATGGCAAAAATCCATGAATTGGGCTATGAATTTCTCCCTCATCCACCCTATTCTCCAGATTTGGCTCCGAGCGACTACTTCTTGTTCCCAAACCTGAAGAAATGGCTTGGTGGAAAAAGATTTGACTCCAATGATGAAGTCATCTCGCAAACAAAGGCCTATTTTGAGGACCTCGACAAATCATTTTTTTTTGAAGGGATAAAAAAATTGGAGAAGCGTTGGACAAAGTGTATGGAGCTCAAGGGAGACTACGTTGAAAAATAAAATTATTTTTTTATCAAAAAATCTGTGTTTTATTTCAAAAGTCACGTACTTATTGACCCGCCCTCGTACAATAAAACTCATTAAAAACATATTACATCCATAAAATTGTAATGTATAGTAGCCAATCTAAAAATCTTCCTCCTGTTTTACATTACGTCTGTACTTTTTCGTCTAAATATGTAAAACTGTCAAATCCGGAGGAGTGGGAATAAAATTCTCTCTCAGAGAGAAAATTTGTTAAAAAGGAAGCGAACGGATTTGAGATTGTTTTGTACAGACAAATGTCAACAGTCTGTATTTTGATTTAAAAAAACAAGTTTTAATGAATTAAGCAGTTTTAATGAATTTAGCATTTAGAATAAAAAATTCAAAATCTTATACTTCAGGGCGAAGACTTTAAGCCTAGAGACGTCTGAATGAGTTCTTCCTATAATTTGTTTTGTCCTCCTATATGCCTTTCTAGATGCCAGAAGGTGTATGGGGAGCACTTTCATTTCATTTGCTTGCTTTTCAATATATTTTGACTGTAAACACTTTCTAAAAACAATTTTCCATATAAAACTTTAATTATTAATTAGTTTTTTTTATTAAAATCTCACTCATTTATGGCAAAGTACAAAAATGTTCCCAATTCAAAATAAAAACGAACACAATGACAGTTTCAAATAAAAAATTTCAAATTTCTTGGACTAAATTGGGCAAAAGAGGGGAAATCTCATTTCGCTTTCTTCGGCGAAAAACTGAGTACGCGAACAGACCTAATTCCTTTTTTGTTTTGTTTTTACAGCTGTTTTCGAAAGCGTCACTTGACCGTCAATTTGATCGTCATTGCAGCACTTAAGGCTCCGGCCCATAGAATCCGTTGCGTCCGTTACGATGCCGGATAGGTTGACGTTAATGTATTTGACGGAAATGACAGTCCCATAGAATCCGTGGCATACGTTTGCAGAATAACGAACGAAACGAAAAAAAAGAATTTAAATGTCATTTAATCTCAATATTTTCTTTCAAGCTATGGCAATTTCTCTTCATTCTCTCAATGTCTCCACCAATGAAAGTGCTTACTCTCAATTTGTGAATGCGTGAACCTCAATATGTGAAATTATGGTCCTCAATGTGTGAATGTGTGAACTGCCAACGGATTGAAAAATAGAAATTAAATCTACTTTGTCCGTCCGTTCCGTCATATCCTTTGTTTATGGGCCTGCTTCCATAACAACGTGTATATTCTATCGAGCTGCCAGTCGACGCAATTCACGCAATTCACGCAACGGACGCAACGGATTCTATGGGCCTTGGCCTTTAAAGGTTGGAAACGTTATTTGATATCGTTGATCGTTGAATCCGCATGATTTTTTTCTTACAATCGCATTTAACGTTTTCAAATGGAGCAAAGCAAATTGCAGTCTAACAAAAGTTATTGTCAATGGTTCCATCGACTTGAGCCATACTTGGATAGGAGTAAGTTATGGAGTTCTATAAAAACAATATTTAGTTAAAAGAAACAAATATTTATAATCGATATTTACATGTTTACTGTTCGCGAGATAGAAATTCGTTTGATTAATCCAATTCAGCCATCATCTTTGAATGCACGTTATTGCTTAGCTCAAATTTCTGGCTGTTTTTTTGCAGCACATATGACTTTTATGAACATCTGCCCTGCAAACACTGCAATATCGAACATGCTGCAAACGCTGTGTGATTTATAATGTCGTTTTCGAACAAGTGAATTACGCAGCTTGCGTAAAAGAACATTTTGCAAAAACAATTTGATGGAAATGACGTTTTCGGAAATGGCCTATAACTGCACGTCCCCTTCCATTTTCAAAAAATTACGGGCTGTTTATTCCTCACGCTGACATTCCATTTTAACCCGAACGGTTTGCGTTTCGGGTTTGTTGGGCTCCAATAATATCAGTTCGTTTTATTAACATTTCCGTTACTGAGAAAATGTGCCTCATCCCATAAAAAAATATTCGTGAATGTTGATAAAGACTCAGTTAGATGGTTAAAGAATTGTCTCTCTGTCTCCTGACTGTCATCTTGGGAATTTAATTCTTGCAACAAGTAAATTTTGGAAGCGTCTAGTTTTAAGTCCTTGCGCGAAATGATAGGTCTTGATTATCACGAATGGATTGATTTATAGGGTGTTTTTAAAAACAATTGCATTAGTTGCGTTCAATAATGCAGATCTAACTTAGCCAAACTGTGTTCCTCTTGTGTTCATAAACATCAACATATTGTCATACTTGTGCTAATCTGCTAGCCATTGTGGTGGCAGAAAAAGTTCGAACATTTTAGTGCGGACTGGTTTGTTTTGAAGAGGAAAGATGTAAGAACTTTTGAAAAAAGCAAATCTATGATTTGGCTGAATATCACACTTTGTTTTTTGCACTGACATGACACACGAGAAAAGATCTGCGATTGTACTAAGTTAAAAATGCTGAGGTATATGAACTCACCCTTTTACTATTACAATTTGAAGTTTTCGCTCGATACGTTAGCTATCGTGTACCATCATCCCAAATTCATTCGATCATGTATGAAATCTACTCACTAGACAACGTGTACGGGTATTTGCTCCCGGATTAAAGCTATTTTAGTTGCTTTGAATAAAAAATTCTGTGTGATGGCACATGAACACTAGTGCTCAAGCCTGAAAGGTCTTTGATCCCACACCAGTGGTACAAAGCAATTAGAAGAGGATCTAAATCAATTCGGTGTGTATAGCTAGTGATAGGTAGCTAAGCAACGAGCTGGCTAGAGAGGTCCAGTATTGCACGGGTTTGCTAAATGCTTCAAAAGTAATTAGTCAATTCAGAAGCGATGAATAAATAAACCAACATCCAATCTGTTGAAAATAATGACCGCCAATTTTAATAATGCTCTTGTACATTGCTAGAACTGGAAAATAATTCAACCTTTCGCCACACCCGAGGAACATTTAGTTATAAATTTGTTAACGGACATATGTAAGTATGAACATACATATGTATATATTTTTATTATCTCAACCATTATCATACACTTGTAATATCAGCAGTTAGGACACGATAGAAACAAAACCCACATTACTTTGCCAATTTTCAAAATTTTCAACCACAAATTAACGAAAGTAATCCAGTAGTAATATCGCTTATGACGTTTCGCGTATATGACTCAATATCATGTTGTAGCACAGGCGACTATAGACATTAGCTTTATCCATTCAACAAACAAAAGTAGAACATAGACAAAATAAACAAAATTAAATAAAAGACAACAAGTAAGCCAATTTCATATTATGTACATGCAATACTATAAATTTTGTATATATGTATTTTTTTCGCATTTTTATTTTGTTTTTTTTTTTGTAATGATTTTCTTTATAGCAAATCTCTTAAAAGATTTTTGTTTAAACAATTAAAGAACGAAAAAAATGTTAATAATAAATTGTGTGATCATCTGTTCTCATTTTATTGTAATTACAGAATAATGTTTTTTTTTACATAGAAACTACATCTTTTACACAGGTTTTCAAATCATTATAAATAAATATATACATATCTATATATGCGTGTGTGTGTGTGTGGTTTTATGTATATATTCATATATATATATTTAGGTATAACATCAAAAGTATATATTCATCTGAATCTAATTTCTTTGCTTTGATGTTTTTTTTTTCTTTGTCTCTTTTTAATTATTTACTTTCTGTTTCAAACACAATACATATTGAGGAAAAATTGGTTCTTAATTTACAATACAAATAATAATTAGGTTTTAGGTAAATATATAGTGTCTGTGGTTTATCATTTGAATTCAATTGAAATAACTCTAACGTTTTTGCTTAAATTTCTCTTAAAATAATTCAATTTTTCTTATTGGTTTGTTTTTCATTGTGTTTTAAAGGTGTTTTGTTGTCGTGATTTTAAATATAGGTTTTTGCTTTTAAATAGTGTTTTGTTTCTATTGGTATTAATATTCTGTTATCGCCTAACTAGATGTTTTTTTTTTTAAGGTATTTTGTTTTTATTTTTTGATTTATAGATAAATTTGTTGTTTTGTTTCAAAAGTAAAAATAAATTATACATGTATAGTTTTTTTTATATATATATAGAGGTGTATATATATATGTATATATAGTTAAACAATTAATATATATTTAAAGGATAAATATATAAAATATACAAAATAAAGACGAAGCAAATAAAGAAGCGAAAATAAATGTCATCTTTTTACAATGTCTACGTGTTACACAATTAACTCTGTTTCTTGATTTTTTTTTCTGTTTTGTATATATATAATCTGATTGAAATAATTATTTTCGCCTATTGAATAACACAGCAGCCCTTTTTTTTGTTCTTTTTATCATCGATGACTACGTGACTAGCTGAAGTCGGACCAGGAACCACCTTATTCGAAATCTGGGTCTGAGTGGTGGTTCCGTTTGCGTCTGACACACCATTGACTGCTGGCGTAGCTGCTGTTGTTGTGGTTGTTGTCGTCGTCGCTGGCCTTAATTGGGGTGAATTTGTACCTTTTTGTGCTGACTGCGATTGCGCAACCTATAAACATAATACGGAAAAAATACGTAGTTAGTTAAGCTCTGCTTAGTTAAGTTGAATGGTAATTACATGGTTACCTGTATTTTTGTCGCTCCATCTACTACAGTCGTCCCGTTTTCAATTGAATGACTTTCTTTTTGTGCACTTCCATTTGAAATTGCATGGTTAATATCACCGGTTGGTGTAATTGGTTTACCACCTAGAATTTTGAAAACAGTTATTAAATCGGAACGTTAGCTGTAACAAAGGGATAGACTAAATACTTTTGATCAATTCAAAGTAAGTAAATTTGCATTTCTTTAAAAATAATATCTGTCTGAAAGCAATTTTGAAGCTAAGTACTTAAAAAGTGAAGGTTCATGAAGTGATTAGCTTAGTTCAATATCTATGTATCTATTATTTTTTTTTCGATGGGAAAGTTATTGAACTTGAGATACGTTGTCAGCTATTAACTATTGTATTATAGGTTGAATTGGTAATCAACAATTTTATCTACCTCAGATCTTTCTGTCTTAAACTTGACGGAAACAGAACACCCTGATTTTATTGGTAAGACTTAAGAAACATGAAATTACTTATTCTTTTGAGCATAGCAACATAGAGGGGGCTAGGATGACCCTGCTGTATCATTTCCATTGAAGTGAGCTGTGTTATATATTTAAGATTTCGTTTAATACAAATATTTTCAACGTAAAAAAATGACATCTGTTTAAAATTGCATATTTTTAAATTAGGTGAAATATGATTTTTAAACCTATAATTCTATATATGATTTCAATTTCCTCATAGAAATACCATCCCCCAATTGGTCATTCATTTAAAAAAAAGTGGAAGTCCGGAATAGAACTGTTTTTTTTTACATCAGTAGCAGCTCTAAGTCTCTTATCTTGAAAGTTTTTAAGTTAACAACCAAATGTCCAAGATCGAATGCCTCTCATTTATATCGCAATTGTAATGGGGAATTCCCATTGCAATGTCAGAATAGGAACTGACAGCACAAATTTTGAAGTCCAGTACCGCGTGAAAAAGAAAAACGTAAGGCGTAGTATGAGACGTGACAAGAGCTGTCCATTGTTTCATTACCGAACTTATTGGTAGTAGCAGTTCCTAACAACACTCAATGAAAGTACAATATGAGATGATAGCATGTTGAATTCGGATAAGCATCAACACTCAACAGATGTCGGAAAGAGTTCGAAACAATGATGCCGGCTGAATCCAGCAAGGATGACGAATCGTTTATGCCTATAAGAGATTGCTCAGGAAAAGAAGTGGTAGGCACCGATGATATTAGAATCAAACTTTTTCAAACACCGACAGATATTCTCCACTCAGTGTTGAATGACTCCTTACCATCAAGCTGTCGAAGAAATACAATCTGATATAAGAATAAAAGAAATGGAGAAAAATATGAGTTTGTGCTAGAGCGGATAGGAGAACTGTACATGATAGTAGGTGTCAGCCAGATCCTCAACAACACCTAACGAATGCAGAGAGTCAACGCGAAGTCAACTCCATTCAACCTATAACCTTAGCAAACTCCCTCAAGACTGCTACTACGCCTAGCACCTATAAAATAATATTAGTTTTTTTAAGTTAAGTATCTAAGCACTTGCTTGTAGTAACAAAAATAAATAGAACATACTCGTAGAATAATCGTCTATACTACATATCCTTATGTAAATTTATTTTTTCATGTATTCGAATATGTCTAAACCAGAATACCGTTCGGATAACCATAAGTAGGTGAATATTCTCTGCTGGAAAATATAATGTTTTGCTCAATGTAAATATATGTTATAGGATGTCTTTGATGTTGGGAATCGAGTTCGTTCAGCTGCATTAGATGGATGCAACTAAGGACTAAAGTTGACAATTAATTTATTTCGTAAGCACTTTGACTATGCTGAGAGAGATTTGTCTGCTTTTTCCTTATGAATTAAGGAAAAAAATAAATGTGGCATGAACAAACAGTCACGGAAAATAGTTTACAAATACGAGACTTAACTCAACTTTATCGTCAGTGCAGCAGAGGTATATACGCATACATACTCAGGAAGCATGGTCTCTATGACTGTGGTTAAAACTGCGTTTGGTGGAATGAGCAACATTACAAAGAAATATTTGATCTCAATTTCGTACTCTTTTCCAAATTAGATGATTATATAGGATGAGACACACATACACGTCTTTTTCATATTTTGCATATGAATTTTATAGACAAAAAAAGCTTACTACAATTCTAAATTGATAATAAATAGGCTATAGTCAGTCAGAAATACGCAATTTTTGTGTCTTTAGCACTAGAATACAATTGCTGGCCAGTGATCATTTGAATAATTTTGAACGGTTAACAATCTTTTTTAATCAGCCTTCAAGATGAGCAGTAAATTAACATTTCCACTACATAACATTAATAAACAATATATCTCTGTTGAATTGTGAATATCGATATATCGTGAAGTCGATATACGAGGGGCGTTCAACATATTCTCGGTATCGGGGTGAAGCTGTGGTTGTATATATAAATTGACTTATTTATCAAGTAATACTATTATTTTAGTGCATTCATGTAAAATTTCATATAAATGTGATTATTAATTCGCGTTTTATCTCTAGTTAAACAGAATCATAGTGGCAACTGAGACGATGATGGTAAAAATTGAGCATCGCGCTGTAATTAAATTTCTCACTAAGCAAGGAAAAAGTCAAAAAACTATTCATGAAGAGATGATGGCTGTTTACCAGGGTTCCGCACCTTCATTATCAACTGTGCAAAAGTGGTCAAGTGAGTTCAAGAGAGGCAGAGAGAGCATTGAAGACGACCCCCGCTTCGGCGCCCCGGCTACTACTTGTACGGGAGAAAGCATCAAAGAAGTCGAAAAACTTGTTCTTGAGGATGCCCGAATAAAGGTGAAAATGATGGCAGAGATCACCAAGCTTTCAATTGGTACCATTCACACCATTCTTCATGACCATCTTAACCTTTCAAAGGTCAGTGCAAGGTGGGTGCCACGAATGCTCACAGCGCCTCAGAAAAAAGTGAGAATCGCATGCTGTAGAGAGCTTTTGGAGATGTGTAGTGAGAACGCGGACGGTGTTATGGATCGAATTGTTACTGGGGACGAAACATGGGTCCACCACTATGACCCTGAAAGCAAACAAGAGTCCATGCAGTGGCGTAAAAAAGGAACAGACCCCCGAAGAAGTTCAAAGTCACTCCGTCTGCCGGGAAGCTCATGGCCACAGTTTTTTGGGACTCAAAGGGAATCTTGCTCATTGAGTACAAAAAAAAAAGGTGAAACCATCAACGCCGCATCCTACGCTTCCACTTTGCATAATTTGCGGGAGGAAATTAAAAAGAAAAGACGGGGTAAACTCGCAGCGGGTGTGTTGCTTCTTCATGACAACGCTCCTGTTCACACGGCGCGAGTTTTCAAGGCTGCTGCGCGAGATTGTGGTTTCGAAGAAATCCAACACCCACCCTATAGTCCAGACCTTGCCCCTAGTGATTATTTCCTGTTTCCGGATTTGAAAAAATGTCTTCGTGGAAAAAGATTTTCGGATCATGAAGAACTCAAATCGGCAATAAATGGGTATTTTGCAGAGAAAGAGGAAATTTATTTTTTTGAGGGTTTAAAAAAACTTATCTCAAGATGTAACAAATGCATTGATGTTAGGGGAGATTATATTGAAAAATAAAAACAATTTAAATTGAATTCGTATTTTCCTTCATATCGATACCGAGAATATATTGAACGCCCCTCGTATGTAACACCTTATGTATATACATAGGTGTCCTTCGATATTTGTTCTGAAAAGAGACCCGACATCAACCGTATTCCTCGCAGCTTTGTAGCTTAATCTTAATGTGTTATCATTTTTGATCCACTTAAGAAAGCATGATTTGCTCTTATACATAGGTCAGACTTGTCAATGTTCCTTTAAAGTGCATTATGTAGACTTTTTTTTTTAATGTGATAGTTATTCTGGTTATTTATCTGAATAAAAGGAATCATTTGCTTATCTATATAATACAGTTAATAGTATTGTATAGTATTACACGATAGCACATACATACATTTTAATTCCGTCAAACATTTTTCTTGGAAGGAATGTTTAGCATTCTACAATCAGAGCCAAACCCATGATACTCTCGGTAGTTGAATATATCAACTGATGCATATTAAATGCTTCTGGGTCGTATTAAATTGGAAGTCGATATGGAAGAGTTCAAACTCGTTTCGGTTTAGAGGCAAACTGACTAGAGTGTTTAGCACTACAAGGAAATGTAAAAAAAGAAATTCAAATGGTTTTTGAAGGTAATAAACCCAGTGTACATACATAAATATGTACTCGTACCTATGTATATACATTTTAGCGATATGGTGTTTTCATCAAGCCATGGAATAGTCCATTTTTTATATAATACGAAAATACGAAAATTGTTATTTTCGGATCTTCACGAATTGTGTTAGATCAGTAAACGACGCAACCGTACAACTACACCCTATATTGCTGTAAACGAATCGTAGCGTACGCCATAGATTTATAGTAATTTCAAGTGGAGAGGATTTATCTGAATATAGTTTTGTTTTGCATCAGACATATGCAAGAATTATCGACTTTCAATAGATGAGTGACCATCTAACAAAAATGAAATTCGGAAATATCAGTCTAATATACCTCCATGCACCAATAGAGCAAAATGATAACAGCAAGAAAGAAACATTTTGCGAGCGAGTTATGTACTATATCTTTGGCGAAGAAAACTTTGGTGGGGCTATCACAATGCAAGATACCACATCTGGAAACAGACTTTGACTAATCATCTTTTTAACGAGTACACAGCTTCCTCATCCCAGCATCCACAAGAAAGCATGTGCTATCCTTGTCATGCTTCTAGTAATCTGGATGTCCACAGCTTCCTAGTGGGTGACATGCACTCGGCCCACCTACTGGTTGTAGCTAGCCTACAAATGTGGTTATCCAAACCTACTCAACAGCAAAAAAAACTTGTAAAGGGTATATGTATTTGTAAATAAATATCAAAAAGTTACAATTGCAAGAGAACACAAGGAGCTTCGCTGAATACGTATCATAAAATAGTTCGACAACTTCTACTTCAGGTAATAAAAGGGTAGAAGGTCAGTGAAGAAAATACTAAGCGTTCTGTCTGTTAAGGATGACGCTCTGCCTCCACCAAGATCGGTAACCACATCCCGGAATTCTTCTATATCCAAAATTATAATAATGAAGAAATATAATAAATATAATAAAATTCACAAGCTATGATAGGTAATGTTTTTGCGAGATACTCGTATAAACAAAATCACTCGCTCAGGAACCTGTTACCACTGAGTTTGAAACTTCTGAAAACAGAAGTTGGCAAAATGAGTCCAACGGTGAACGAAGGTAAAATAAAGGACATGCTCACCCAAGGAAGACCCAGCATTTTCAATTTTAACAAAACGTTACAATTAACTACTACCACTTTAAGGTACGTATGAGACTTTATATACGCTATAGGAATTCTAAATCGAAATCGACACTACATCAGGAATCAAATAAAGAATAATAATTGTCAGTTCTTAGGACGGTAACTGTGAAATAAAGCCTCATACCGAACAATTGATGACCTTATCATCGTAGTCTAGGAATTACATATTTGGAGGTGTTATCGAAATTCTGTGTTTTAATTTGAATTCGACCTAATGTTTATTTCTTATTATTATTATAAAAATTCAATTCAATTCCAGAAACTTCTCTAATCTCTACAATTTATAATGTTTATTTGACCAGTTGTTGCTGCCATACATAACATACATATATCAAGATTAGCATTCTCCGTTGGGTCTTCAGAAAATCGCTTACCCGCCGACGTCTAGGGTTGGAGATACGCGGAAAACTATATGAGCTGTATTGCACATCGGAAGGTTTAGGAAAAGAACTCATTCAACTTAAACTGGGTCTAGTTGGTTATGAAACGAGAAAAGGAAAGGTGGTTAAATTCAACGATGCTGTACTCCGTGCTTAATATAAAATTTGGTCTCCTCATTTATACTAGTAAAAGTGATTCGATTTGATTTACCCGTATTTAAATCCATAAAAGATACCAGATCTAGATGCGAGGCTTGATATCTTCTCCCATACTTTTCTCAACATAATACTCGTATGTTCACATTTAAACACTAACTTCACATTTAAAACTTAAACGAGTATACCACTGATTTGCCAAAATGCCAACTATTTGCTAGCATGAATGGCGAAATGGCATTGTATAGGTTTATACAAGTTTGATTTTAAAGCAACGATTATTATTTTATTTATTCAAAAAAATAATCTACTTAACCATTCAATTTCGCAGATTTCATTTAATAGAACACAATCCCTAAGGATTTGGGGTTTTTAATGCCTCCACACGGAGGAGCCTCCGCTCATCAATTCAACTTTTTATTTTTAAAATAGGCGGAGCCCTCATATATTAGGGACACCCATTAATCGAATGTGTACTATTTCAAGCAATATCTTATCATAAACATTCGGGAATGAGATATTTAATTGACATAAAAGATCGCTAAGGGTGTCTGATTTATTTTCGAAATGATACATTTTCAGTTGGTCTCTAGATTTTTTTAAAGGGATTTTTTTTAATGAAAACCTAAATTCGGTATAGTCTTTAGCATAATTGAAGGCTAATGGGAATTACGTTGGGATTTATTAGGCTAGAGCGTCGATATTGAGAATTATGGAATAGTTATATTGCGTCATTTACGAGTATTTTAAAATAGACTAATTAGACAAAGGTTGGAAATGAATGCAATTTACGAATTGGATTTGTTATCAAAGTATTTTTGCAATAACTTTGTGGATTTGCTTAATTCTAAGCAGAAACAGTGTAACATGTAACCAAATCATCTACAGACCTTATTGAATATGACATAATTGGATTTAGTCATATTCTATAAACGACTTTAATTAGTTCAAAGTTTTTTTTATACATTTTCAGAACAATTTTATTAAAGGCATACGAGTAAATGTACTTATATGTCATACACTGGCATATATTATGTATTGGGTTGTTCGGGAAGTAGTTTCGTTTTTTTCTCAGAGGACTTAATTGTATTTTTTCACAGCAACTTCACACTTAAGCACACTTAAATCTATCGAATTCGACGGTTCATGATCATTTGAAACGACTAGATTTAATCTCACAGCTCGACATATGGGTTCCTCACGTTCTTACAGAAAGAAATTTGTGCCGTCGTCGCGTTGATGTCTGTGATTTGCTTCTCAAACGTCAAGAAAATGATCCATTTTTGAAAATCATCATCAGTGGGGACGAGAAATGGGTTGTCTACCACAACGTTAAACGTACAAGAGATCATGGAGTAAAAAATATGAACTGGCTCAAAGCACTTCGAAAGCCGATCTTCATCAAAAAAAAATGTGATACTATCTGTTTGGTGGGATTTCAAAGCAATCGATTTTTTTTATAGCTTCTACCGGACAACACAACTATCAATTCTGAAGTGTATTGTCATCAGCTGGACAAATTGAATGGTTCACTTAAACAGAAAAGGCCAGAATTGATCAATAAAAAAGATGTAGTATTCCACCAAAATAATGCGAGACTTCATACAAGTTTGGTAACTCGCCAAAAGCTTTTACAGCTTGAATAGGATTTACTGCCACGCACACAATATTCTCCAGATATGGCACCTTCTGATTATTATTTGTTCCGGTCTCTAGAAAGTTTTTTAGAAGGTAAAACCTTTAGATACTTCAAATGAGAAGGTCAAAAATCAACTGGATAAGTTTTTGACAGCAAAGAACAAACATTTTATGAGCGTGGAATCATGTTACTGCAAGAAAGGTGGCAAAAAGTATTGGATCAGAATGATATATTCACTATAAAAAAAATCGTCTTTCATTCTCATTTTCCGAACAACCCAACACTTACGAGTATATGCCATACATGGATATTGCTATACTAATATTTTAAATATTTTAAAATTGTTATATTTCTATACATACCTTTTATCATATTTACAATTTCATCAGCCTCTCGCGATAAGTCACCTCCAGGTCTGAATGGATTATCCCAACCAGAATCAGTGCTGAAAAAAAAGTTACGAAAATATTTTAACAATAGCTTGTAATCATAAATATAAAAATGTAAATTATATATTATATCGAATTTTCTTATGATTACATTTTTTTTATTATTATAGCGTGCAAGTGCACAATTTCTACGAGTTTGCAGATTTATTTTGTCTTAAAATGTGTTTTAAGTATCATTTATATAACACAACCATTTTTTTCTAGTATTATTGAAAACCAATTTTTAAGAATCTTTTTGACAAATTTGAAAGGGATTTGATCAGCATTTTATGATGTTACTCAATAAAGCACAGATGAAAGACAAGCAAAGATATACAGATACAGTTTTCTTAAGTTTACTTGAATTGCGATTAATAATCCATTTGGACTTGTGGTATAAAAGATGTTAAAAGCCCGACTCATCTGACACGAGGATAATTTCAAGATGGCCTGCGTCTCGGGATCAGAATGCAGTGACATTGTGAGTGAGTACAGTGACCTCATACTTTTAAAATCTCGCTATATAATGAGAGATCGTCCAAGACGGCTACAGTTACACAAAAATCAAATACTTAAAGACGGGTTATCGAACGATGCTGGCAAGCAGTTTGTCGACGTCTTCATTACCAAGCTAAATGCATACTGTTAGTTTAGATGGATTATTTTCAACGTACAACGAATTCTTTACCAAATCGGGAATGCTGCCAGTTTTGGAATGTACGTAACCTTGTTATCATACGCTCTAACTTGTTTTGAATCGTGAACCGCAATACTGATAATTCTGAAATTACTATGTCGTAGTCCATATTTTTGATAGTGCGGCGCAAAAAAAAAATTAAAAAAAAAACTTTCGGCAAACATCTGGAGACGGTCGATGTGCATTGTCACACTCACGCATCTTACTTACTAAAGCAGAGGAAAGGGAAAATATGACCGAATGGTCGCTCTCTTGGAAAACTAACTGCTGTATTAAATTCTGGAGAATTTCTAATTTAAATGCATGAGATACATCTACAGAGATCTATAGTTCCCAAAACGACTTTATTGGAATCTATTCGTACGGCATGCAGTATAACTCACAAACTTAGGCAAAGATAATAAGAGGTCTGGTCTTTTAAACTCATCGCGGAACCAATTGATGGATGGATAGGGCAACATTTGAAAAACGTTACTTAAATTTATGATAAGAGTGATTCCGAACATTGTTGATTCTAATGTTTTCAATGGTGCCTTAAATTCAGATAAAATGTTGCTCTGCCTTTCGTTGAAATAACCTATAATCAATCAAATGAATCCATTTAACATCTTAAAGATTTAGAAGTCATAAATAAATAATTTAACGTTTAATTTATAAAAAAAAAAGTCAAAAGTCTTTAAAATACCGGGTAGCAGCACGTGCTATCTAAAAGCTGTAATCCGTATATGAATGTTTTAAAAAAGTCACATTGCTAAAAAGGGGACGCTTGAACAGAAATCCGCACCCGGTAAAACAGACTTCTGATGGAGGTTAAAAAGAAAGATAAAAACTATGAAAAAAAACAAATTTGTTTTACGAGTAAATACTGTAGCGCCATAGCGGACATATAGGTACAAAATTCAAATTATAGGATTTCCCCTACTCTGTTTTAAGAACATTGAAAAGCGCTCTTTTACCGCCACCAATTCGTTTTGTGAATCTAAGGCGTCCGGTGTTCAAACACAATTTTTTTTTAATTCATTGGCTAAGTTTTAAAAAAAGTTGATATAATTTTACAAATATAAGTCGTGACAGAACGCTTAGAGAGTAAGAAGACGGGTGAATTTTTGCGCTTAAGCAGGACATTTATTCCAACATCGAAACCGTGTGAAGAACATAATTGGTTCTTTAACAATTTTTCAAAAGATACAGAGAACTACGGACAGGACGCACAGGACCAACAACAGACAAAGGACGGATATCAATTTTTTGAGAAGCATCCAATTCTGCAGTTCAAACTACAAAAACTAAGGCAAAAGTTGGGACTTCAACATCTATCTGAGCTGTTCAAAGGGCTCGGCTCTCTGGCAGTGCCCGAATATCAAACGAGCCGGAGGTTGACCAAAACACCACATTTGCTTTGCTGCCGTCGATTTGCACGGTTAGATTTGTTCCACCGTTGTTGGCAGACTGTCGTTGCGATTTTTATCTATAACTCAATCGACATTCTGATTTTTGAGAGTCTTCAGAATTCAGCGATTACATAAACTTTTCTGGAGTTTAGAAAAAAAATGTTCACGAGTCACGAGAAGTTCGATAGCACATACACATACACTACATAGCCTCCTCGACAACAGGGGGGTGTCTCCCCTGATTTCGGTGTTTCTCGACAATTATATTCTGTATGTGCTGCGTAATATTTGCTGGGTAATCATTACCAATTTCTAAGAAAATTCTAATCACCATAAATCCTTTGTTCCCTTAATTTTCTCTGAATTTGAAATTTGTCCCTAATTACCCGCGACAAGTGGTTGAGACAGTTCAGTTGCGGATTCCATTCGCAGTGAGACGTGTTAGTCAGTTAGTGCTCCAAGAGGGATATTCTGTCAACAAAATTGCAAAACTTTTGAAGCGCAGTCGTAGAGTTGTTTTAAACTACGGGAAAAGGGGTGTAGATACGTCAAATCTGACATCCGCATCCTAAAGTTTGGCGTTTTTTATGGAACACGTGCTCAGAACGTTTTGTCACACGAGTGCTATTTGCGTTTTTTTATGAACTTGAAAAAATCATCTCAGTCAAAAAATGGAATTACGATTTCATTAATAAAGCGTTTTCGTACGGTTGTCAAAAATCGGTTGTTGTGCCAGAAAAAATCGATGCTGCGCGAGAGCTGATATTGTGTAAGATCGTCATGTGACTTATCGTGAAATTGGGGTATATTCACCGTTGAATTCGGCAAACCAGCGAAATACACCATACAACCGGGATGGTGTTTCGTCATCAAAAGTCGAAGCTAGTTGATCGGCGCACTGTTGCTGAGTTAATCCACGTCGAAAATCATAAAAAAATCATCGCACGAAAATGTTAACGATTTAATTCCATTTTTTGGCTGAGATGAATTTTTCAAGTCTCTGTAAAAAACGCAAAAACAAAACTTTCTGAGCACGTGTACTATTAAAAACGTCAAAATTTACGATGCTGATGTCAGATTTGACGCATCTACACCGGCATTGCTATATCTCTAAACTTAACTTAAGTAAGTTGTTACGTATGTTTCTGCCCATTATAGTAAAAGGAACAAAAGATTTTCTGCCGACTTTGAATGGCGGGAGAAAGAGTCTTTTTCAAAAGCAGATTTCACTTTTGGGAGTTTGGTATTGCCTGTGCAAAGGAAAGTGACGTCAGAGAAATTATTTATTCTGCTTTTTGGCGTTGGGGTTTAAACCCAGCCTTACTGAGTTGGTAGTAAAGGAACTTGAACACTATGTCACTCTACCACACAATGGTACAATGCTAAAATCCTTTACATGAATAAAAGAGAAGTAAGCGTCGTAACAGGCCATTACACTTTTCATTTACTGCTATTGCTACTTCAATCTGTGTCAAACAAAAATCAAGGCATTGTCTGCGAGTGGGCGTTGGTTCTGATAAATGACATCCGGCCTGATTTTATACCTCAAATTCAACTGCTCAGCTATGCACACTTCAAATAAATTACCCCACTAGCACCTCTTATTTTAATTCGAATCCTTTGCATCCGCTTGAATCCGACTTTTGCGAAGGTCAGTAATTAATATTAAAACGCTCTGGTAGATAATTTCAAAATCTACTTTTTCTCAGATAAAATAACATTTTCAAGAATCACCTTGAATAACACCTTGACACTGGTGTGTACTGATGAGCTGGTGGTGCTGATGTCACGCATGGTGAGTAATGTTTCTTTTATATTTATAAAAGAGACAGACTGAGTGCATATGAAACCGCACACCATCAAGGAAACCGCAACGGAACGAGGACAAACAAAAATGAATTACCCCTGTGACATTAAATTTCAATAAAGAGGAAGCTAAATCAACTACTATTATGCAGATTGAATAGTTAATGAGTAAAACTGCACTCGATTGCAATCTTCGTTTTAACTTACCTATCGAATTCGCCCCGTGGTACTTGTACAACATAGTATAACGTACCGCCATGGCTTTGTGATGTTTTGACAGCTTCGGTTACCATAATTCTTTGTTTTTCTTTATTTTATATTTTTCTTATTACAATATAATATCCACTCGTAAGAAAGTTTTCGATTCAACTATTCGTTTGTACAAATCTAAGCTTTATATCACACCTTTCGAGAAAATCACAGAATACTCAGTCCACCTACAAACAAAACAAAACCAACCTAGAAGACTTAGGGATGACACCATCAAAGTGGGGTTCTCTTAGACTATATGAATACCACTTCGTTTATTATCTTCTAATTGATTCTATTAGCTTAATAATACGCAGCAGTTAACCAAAAAAAAAAAACTAAATTGGTACACCGATACGCCTTGCCTTTAAGAGTATCTTACATTAGGCTGATCAAAAAAATTAAAAAGTAATTAATATACATATATGTAGATATGACACAGTTTAAAGTAAAAATTACTTTAGCAAGAAATGTTCATTCGCTGGTGCCGCTTAGCAGAGGAAGACCACCCGAAACATATATTTAACACACAGATTTTATTTCAAAACCACAAACCATAAAAAGCCGTAAATCTTTAATGACTTCTTAAAGATCGAAAAAACTACTCTTCTTTAAAGTAGCACAGCTTCAAAGATGGGAAAGTTTTCCAACATTAATGCAGCACCAAGTACTCGTCACCTATCTTTTCTTTTCTAAAAAAAAAAAAACACAATAAAAAAAACGTTTCTTTTGCGTTTCCGTATTAAACGTAGTTCAAGGTTAGCACGATTTTATTAAATAAACACACTACTGTCGAAATTTGCTTCGAAATCGATCAATAGATACGAGTACACAAGTCTATTTGATTTTCTTCAAGAGAAAATGAGAACATACATTCTCTATGGAGAAACACACACGATTTTCATATTTAATTTGAACAGAATATACGAATAGGAAGAATTTCCTAAAAATATAAATGATGCACTTCATTCGGAGTAAAATTAAAAGAGTGGGCTTATTCCATTTTCAAGGCGTAGTATCCATTGGATTTTCTCACACTGAGTATACGAGTATACTGATCAAAAGACTGACTGAAATCCAACGACTTTTCACCCCAATAATTCAATATCACTTGATAGGAGGCACACAAGGGGCATTCAAAAACACCATCTAACCCCAATTAATTTCAAACAAATTTATGTGACCTTAATCATAATTTATTCCAAAATGAGACACACCATATTTGACTATGATATATCTTGCAAAAAATTCGTATCTTAATGTGGATGAGTCATGGATAAAACAAAATTAAATTTTCTTTAATATCCTCCTCTGGGGAAGGATTGCCTTCGAGCAGGAACTGAGGACACAACTGCCATGAATTGGGTCATTAGGTCAGAACATATGCACTTCTGACGATTCGGAAGCTTGCTTGCACTATAACTTTTTTTTTATACAATAACAAAGGCACAGTTAAAGATTCAATAATAGTGGCAACGCTTAAGATTTTAATGTACAAAGAATTTAAACTGTTATAAACAAAAAGTAAAATGAAAAAATTATCTAAAATATTCTATTGAAATGGTACAAACAAATAAAATACAAATAACAATAATCTCCCGAAAATGTACGTATTATCTGAATGTTTTCATTTTCGTTCGAACTATTTTAAGGCGCGCACTCGACTGAAAGCTTTTTGCCCTCCTGAGTATCTCGCACGGAATACTCGTGTACGTTTGCTCTCTCTGCGGTAAAATTTCGTTTTGTACGCCTGTGCACTAAAACCAATGGAATTTCTATGAAGTCATCCCTTGGTTACAAGAGCACCAGCTATATCAGCTACAGCAAGCGCTAGTAGACAATACAAACAGCAGCATCATCTAGTAGATACACTAGATATTGCAATAACTAGCTATAGAGCTGTACTCTCTTGTTCATGTATTCATCGTTGTATGAAAGTATCCGGTACTTGCTTTGAGTTTGATTTTCATATATCTATGACTATTTGGAATTACGAGTAGATAGTCTTTATTAGATATTCATAGAAAATAAGAGGTATTGAAGTGCACGTACGAAAAATCGTACTCGTAACTCGTACTCGGCACTTATCCGAGTATTTAACGATTTTAAACCAAAATAGCAACGACATTTTACCAATGACTTAGTTGGATTTGACAGATGCATACCGTTTGGAAAGTCACACGAAATTCCAATGTGAAACGACGCGACGCATTGATTACGCTGTGACAGACTGCATGGTACGCGTTTTGATGCGGTTTCGTCGGTCGTACTTTAGTTATGTGAATATATCCATAATATTGATGAGATATTGAATTACGTACCAAAATAAACAATAAGGCCTGCAGCATGCGATGTTAATTCCTTAAAAGTGTTTGTCCTATAAAAAACTGATTCATTAAAAATTCGCTTTCATTTGAGTGTGTAGTGATTACTTCGGACAACATATACTAAAATAAGTGTGTACGATCAGAATTAATTTAGATGAACTTCTATGTCTCTCGGTTTTCTTCTTGTCCTATTTAAAATAGTCTACTCGTAAATTGTGACATTCTAGCTACTTAAGCAATGTTTTCCCTCTGGAATGTAACATTGGGAAATAAAGAAGTGCTAGCCACTCACACGTCATATTGATAGATATGAGATATGGTAGTCCCCAGGAGTATATTGAGGTTACCATATGGCACTTGGGACAGTGGGCTTGTTTTTAAAGTAAATCGAATTTATTGAAATTTATTTTTCTTTACATATTAGGGGCAAAGAAAAGAAAAACATGACGACAATCGAAATAAATAAATTCAAATTCACGGGCTGAAGAAAATTATGTTGCCAGAAAACGATCACCATTAAGTAAACAATGCGCTCGCATAGTTCTTAGTAAATTTCTTAATGTCACAAGAAATAAAGTTAAAAATATGAGTAAGTTGAACAAAAAAATGAATAACAAAAAATTAAAGTTAAGAGAAAATTGAAAGATACTCACCATCCTGGGTGTGCCAATTGAAAATGGGGGCGAGCTTCCAAAACTGAGGCAATAATTCTAGGATAGGTCAATGTGTTGTACAAGTACATATGTGTGCAAGTTTAATATGGTTGACACATAAGGTCTGCTGAATAGTTCTTTATGGACATTATTATACTGTCGAACTTGATGTAAATCAATGAATTATGTAACTTTAAAGTAATTTCTAAAGCACTGAAGATAACTTCTTCGAGATCTTAGAAAATACATAAGAAAGAGAAAGGCTTGTTAAGTACGACGTCTTCAAGATCTTTATTGCTAAGGTAGGCAGATCTTCAACAAAAAAAGAGGAAGGAACAGCAGCTTCTTAGGTAGAAGAAAAGAAAATACAAAAATTACTCTATCCGGGGAAAAAAAAGAAAACAGTTGTTATGTTTGGATTAAAGTTAGAAAGTTTTTACAAAATAATTTTCAGGCCATGTACTGTGGCTAATAGCTCGCATATTGCAGCATTTATCGCACATGTGTATACCCAGAAGATTCCGCTTTTTCGTACATCCTAAGGTGTTGAAAACTATATCATTCTTACTGAATGGAACACAACTATCTGAAGTGGGACACTTACCTCAGTGCCCGAACTTTATCAAAGAAGGACGAATCCTTGACGTTATCCTGTATTCTAAAGCTTTTAAGTTGCTCTTTGAAAAGTTAACAATGAATAACTTCTCGCACTACTGTCAAACTTAAGAATAGAAATAAAGAGAACATTATTATATATTACGAGTATATGCATATCAGCAACGTATCCATGTATTTCCAATTTGATGAGTATTTCTCTAAGTAATAATAACAATAACAGAAGTGTGTCTTGAAGTTTCCGACGTGCAAAACACAAAACAAAATACATCTTTTATACAAAGGGTACGATTTTAGTATACAAATGATACACATTTATTCGTGTCTGTACATACATTTGTGTTATGTTCTGCTTAATCACAATGAGACTAAGAAAATCGGTTGCCTCCTTACATGGTGTGGATTTCAAGACTTCGGAAGTCTATAGAAATTTCAATAAAAAAGAATTGTACATACTTAAATGTCATTCTTATGTACGCTGATTTTAGTATGAGTATTTCTAATTGGTTTTCATTTGCTCAAATTTGAAAAAACTTAAACGTTTACGAGTAAATCAATGCCGTGTTGAGTTGATATGTAAGATAAACCTATGTAGGTGCAATGGTTTAAATGTATGTATACGTAGGCAGCCTGAGCAAAAAATAGGTTCACAAGCTTATTTTAAATCGGAGTCGAGTATGTACCAGCGCAACTTTCTAGGGTGTTCATGCATAGAAAAAAAATTACAAAGGATAAAATGGGCCCGCATGGGGCTAGGATGTTAGAATAAGTAATTTTTAAGTTATTGAAGCTAATTATTAACGATTTTTTTTTATCTAGCATATGAGTTAATGCATTTAAAATGAAAAAAAAAAATAATGAAAACTGATGATAACTAAATGGTTTAGGTCGGAAGACACAATACACGTTGGAGATATTATGTCCCGATGCAGTGTTAGGAAAAAAATGCCTACACATGCAGCTTTGGACACCGCATGCAATAAGGAAAAGTATAAAAAATAGTTAAGTACCTAAGTTTTTTGAACATAATTTCTGTGGCCACAAGTCGTAACCGCCTAAGTCGGTTTTTCATTATAATTATTACGAGCTAAACTGTTATGCCAAAAACAGTATTTAAAAAAAAATTACTTAGGCTACTAGGCTTTTTTGGAATAAGTTCTGTTTAAAAAAAAAGATACAGTCATAAAAAAAGATCAAGTGGAAGTAGATTTAAGCATGCTGAACACATGGTGCCCTTAGCTTAATTTTATCCTAACTTGAGTTAAGCGGTTATGGTTTGCGGCCACTGATTTCTTAAAAAAAAAATACATATGTACATACAGTTGGGTGCAAAACTGAGACAGTTTTTTTTATTTTATATTCAGCTTGCCCCCATATTTGTTTTTGTTTGTATGTTAATCAAAACTAATTTCAGTTGAATGTATATAGCTGCAAATGTACTGATTGACGGTTAATATAATATTTTACGCTATCCTGATTATATGCGAACTACCGTTACTTTTGCGATGACTCAAGTTTTGCACCACTGCAAAACTGCTTTCGCAGTTTGACCCCCAAAGGAATTGGAACTCTTAAACCTTTTTAAAAGTTTTCAGTTTTATACTACAATAGAAGTCCTTTTTATTCATTTTCCACAAAAATATTGTTTTCTAATGTGGAACATAGTGCAGCTTTTGGTTTTAGAAATGATATCTCCCGCAAAGAACATACAAAAAGTAATCATAAAATTACTCCAAGACGAAAAATCAACGCGCATTATAGCGAACGAATGCGCTATTTCTCAATCGGCTATTGACCAGCTAAGAAAAAAGTGTAAACTGTACATATGTAGTTAGTTTTCCAGAAGGAAGGCCCAAGAATCTCTCCGACCAAGATGAGCGCTTTCGTGAGGTTTATGATTTCTGGAAGAAGTTCTGAAACAGCGAAAGAGGTTCGTCAGCTACAGGGAATCAGACGCTGCATAAGCACGATGTGGTAGCCATAGAAAAGAATAAAAAGCAAGCACTCCCAAAGAAAAATGTCAATGCAATAAATCAATCGTTATTGTACGAATGGAAAATCGTGAGCGTGGAAAAGGCAAGGCGAGTTTTTAAAGCCGCATCATGTTAAACAAACAATTACAGTCGGAGGTAGCTCAATTATGCTGTGGGATTATATGGACTAAAACGCGTATTTAAACATTTTGAAGTCGCATCTCACGGCATCAATAAAACATATGCCCGCTATTTTCAAATGGAGCCATTTGAGTTCCGCTCTTGGTTTGAAAATCTTTGGGCCTACCTTAAAGCTGGTCTTCCAGTGATTATGACTCACCACCATCGTCTTTAGAAGTTCTTTGGGAGAGAGTACACAGTGGGCACAAATTTCAGCAGATGATTATTGTCATCGAGTGTGTGAAAGCCTACCAAGCCGAATAATGCAAACAAAAAAGGCTCTGGAAGTATTATTAAATTGTTGTCCTTCAATTTCATCCTGCTGAAAAACTGAGTCAATATGTGTTCAGTAGTATTTTTTTTTTAATTGAAAATTTTTTTATTTTTCAGTAACATAGAATAGTTATTTAGTTTTTAATAATAACTAATGAAATATTTTGTTTTAACAATCATTTATTATTATCAGTTTTCGCATTATCAGTTGCTTTATTACAATTAGTTTGGTATCACCTGACGAGCTTATAAAAAGAACAGATCTATCATCTCGCTTAATGTCGCGTTTAGAATCTGTCGTTTTTGCAATCCGAATATTAGACGTTCGAAACAGATGCAAAAGAAAACAATTCGCGTGCCTGCAATTGTATAGCTGCCAGAATCATACCAAAGAGTACTCACGAGCGATTAAATATCGACCTTGAAACACTCTCGATGCCGGACAAGCAGGTTTCTATTTAATGCACCACTCAAGTCAACACAATGCAGGACATCGTCAAATAGTGCATTGAATACCTGTAGGTATTCCGCCTGCTGCTCATGATCTTCAAAAAGGCGTTCAAAAATATTAAGACTCAATCGAGCATTAATTAGCCATTTTTAAAGCTACACAACTGCTCAAAAGTTTGGGATCAAAGAATATTTGACAATCGAAATACTCGTAATTTTTAAACTATTAGCGATATTATAAAAATTATTTTTTATAAGTTATTAGAAGAAAGCAGAAAATTATTGAAAACTTTACTACTTTTTTTTTAATGGTAAATACTCTATTTCCATTTCTTTTCATTAAAGTAGTTTCCTTTATTTTTGATCACCACTTCACAAATTCTAGGCATTCTTTCAATTAATTTGTTGAATTCTAGGCATTCTTTCAACTAAATTGTTTAAGGTCTCACATGGCAGTGGTTCCCTAATTGTTTGTAAGAGTTTCCAAGGATGTGGTTTGATTTTGGTCAGCTTTCTCGTACTTTCCTTTCGAGTTCGTTCCATAGAAGCTCTATTGGGTTAAGGTCTGGTGATAAAGTTGGCCATATCATATTTTGTAATATTTTTCGTTGCTCTTGGGATTTAACGTACTCCCTACAAAGCTTTGAGGAATGTTTAGGGTCGTTATCTTGTTGGAGCCAAAAGTTATTCCCAATCAAACGACGTCCTGATGGAACAGCGTGGTCTATAAAAATGCTTTTATATCCCTCCTTGTGCAATAAGCCATCGATTTTTACCAAATCGCCAACTCCTTCATTACAGAACAATCCCCAGACCATAACCGAACCGCCCCCATGCTTCACAGTTGGAACCACACATTGTGGAGTCATCCTCCCTTGGTCCGATTGAGGGACAATTGAGGGACTCGCCTATTGGATCCAAAAACTTGAAATTTGGATTCATCGGTCCATAAGACATGGATTCTACATTTCAATGGACCAATCTTAATAGGGGTTTTCGAGGAACAATTCAACCTTTAAGTCCCGCTGTAACTAAACGGCATTTTACGGTGCTAACAGACAGCAGGATTTCTCTACTGGCATTTCTGCTCGGATTTCAGGTGCTGTAAGCCGGCGATGCCTCTTTGTAATAACTCTAATATTTAAATCTTCTGAATTTGTTGTGATTTTAGGTCTTCCCGTGCGTTTCTTGTCATGAACGGTACCCAATTCTTTGAAACATTTAACCGTAGAGTAAACCCCATTGTACGAAATTTTTAATTTCCTTGAGGGAAATATGTATTTGCAATGTAATAATTTTCTCTTTTGATTTGGTGCCATTTTTAAATCAAAAATATTTATAATTCAGCTTGAGCTCTTTTCGCAACTAGTGACACCATGTGAATGAATTGATGGCGATGATTACCCGTAAAGTAATGCATTTTTTATTTTATTTTTCTCTCTTTCACTCAAATAAATATTCTCTCAAATATTTATGCCCAGTTATTTTAAGATAAAGCGGAAGTATGGGGTAAGGGGTAATTCCAAGATGGATAATATAAGAGAAATAAATAAGTAAATCCATTGTCTCATAAAAAACAAAAAACCTTTATAACTTTTTTTGTTGTCTGCTCTTGTAAAAATCTAATTTCGAATTAGTTACTATATAGTTAAACATTAACAGCACAGTATAAAATGATGATTTTATGTTGATGAATGATTTTAACAAGAATTTCCTAGGATTAAGGCTATTTCAGCTCAGATTTCTGATTGACCCCAAATTTTTGAGCGGTAGAATATATACATACATATTAAAAATTGAAAATCCATAATGGCGTACACAAACATGTCCTTTTACTTTTTTTTTCGATGCAAAGTGCTAAATGGGAATTAAAAAGTTTTGATAAACTTCTACGCATATGACTTTTATTCACTTTGAGATCATTTCCATAGGACAAGATCTTTAATAAACGGAAAAAAATCGAACGAAGTCAGAAAACAAGATCTTCTCGGTTAATTGATGTCGCCAATTTTCAAAAAAAAAAATTAACAGTTCACGGCTAGTCGCAATTTTATGTCCTGAATAAGGAAATGCTATTGAAAATGTTTGAGATGCTATGTGCCTATTGTCTCCTGAATAGTCTAACGAATTTGGCAGGGTACTGCTCATTTCTGCAGATGCTTTCATATGCAGCTTTAAAGTCGTTGAAGAGACATTTGTTTGACCGTATTGTTTTTTTTTTGCATTGATTACTCTAGATCAAGTTGCCTTAAACGTTCACAAAACGTGGTAGGCCTACATGCGATGTGGAAGATAATGAAACTTTGGTGCTGTTATCTTGGTCGCGAATACGATATTGTGGTGGCGTTCATCAATCATATATTCATTCATCTGAACATATCTTAAACAAGGCTATGAGTATGAATTTTCCAATCAATAGTCAGTCGCGCAATCTGTTTTGATTAAGCAAGTATTTTGGCTATAATTTGATTGAAGTGCTATGAACAAAATTCAACTATCGTTTGTCTTCATCTTCATTATGAAGTTTACAAAAAAAAGTTTCGTTTTTAGGATAACCTACTTTGCAGCTCAGTAATTATTTAAATTTCTATTATTTGCCTTTGATTTGTTTTTAATCCTAATACACCTGTAAAACAAGTTATAGTTTTAGAATAATCTCATTAAACCAATATTTCCTAAAGACACTAAAACCTAAACCAACCAACCTGTTTAAATCGTTCGCTCTGCACACTAATCCCATGTACAGTATTCTATATACCAAACACATCTGAACCATTACATACATTACTTAGCAGAAAAGAAGAAAAATGTAAGAAGGCATTTCCGTACATGGCTACAAGTGCGAGTAGATACAAGCAAGTACAGCTTCAAGTATTATAGAAGTACGAGTATCTATCTGATGCATTACATTGAGTTGTGCGTACGTATTTGGTTTAAAATAACAAAGATATTGTCTTCCACCCCTTGGATTGATATTACTGTGTAAAACGTGAATACGTTATCGATTTACTGCACGTTCACATTTCAAAACCCACTAAACGAGGCTATTCATGGAACTGTTCACGTGTTGGAATGGTCACGTTTTTCGAACAAATGCTTGAATACTGTAGACTACCATACTCGTAGTTGTGGATTTATTCGGTAGCTATCGCTGCAATTTCCTAAAACTGATTATCTAGTCAAACCTTTTGTTTTACTTCTTCTTTAATTTGCCGACAACACTATCTAGAATATAATCGTATTATAATGCATGAATTCTAAACTTTGTTTTCAGACAAATTTAAAGCATACAAGGAGTGATATTTGTGAGAATAAACAAATTGGCATCTACACTGATGAGATTACTTTTATTGTTGGTTTGGTATATGGTAGTAAAATCACAACGTTTAAGGATAAGTAGCAAATTAAATTCGCCACAAAAGTTCAACTGCGAATTATCGATCTAAACCGGTTGAGAACTCAAAAGTATTATTTATAAATCCCAATGTACGAGAACGAGAATGTATATTCAGTTGTTCCACCTAGGAAGGGAGGAATCTCAGAATTCAATGCGAGTTAAAAGGTAGAGAGAGCTATGGCATCCCCAAGTATTCCTTAAATCCAACACACAAACTGTCTTGAGTGTCGTGTTGGGAAAACCTATTTAAAAAAAATAAACAAAAATTCCGTAGTGAAGTTATAAATTAACATGAAAAAACGTAAAACGTAAAGAATAACAACGGCAACAGATCATACAGATCAAAGTAAGAAGAATGGAATAAAATCATTTTAACACCTTTTTTGCTGAAAATTGCAGCAACTCGTTCTAAATTATAAAATACTTATCAAGCAACACAATAAACCGTGCAAGACTGGAATTCAAAATATTTTTTGTGGCATACACATACACCCAAGCTTAAGTGCCGATATATTCATTCTGTAGAACTGTAGGTACTAGATGTGATTGAATTGGCTCTCTATTTATTACTCTCCTTAAAATAGAAGTTGTTGCCACGAGAAGGGTCATCAATGACTAGATTAATTCGACTAGTACTTAAAACGTCAATATCCCATTTTCGAGTTAAATATCATAAAATATATTGTAGTTATACTGGGGACTAAACTTGAAAATACGTTCAGAAGAAAACTCTTAAGATCTGAAACGACATAGCTCTATTACATAAACAGAGGTGAGTTTGGGAACAACCCGCACTGGAGTTACAATAATCTATGAACATGTCGTGTAACAAAATAATAGAAGAAATAGTATTGCCCAAATTCTGAATCAGGGAATTATTATCGAATATTTTCAGATAGCTTTCAGGAAACATTTTACTACATAAATACGAGTATGAAGCAGTTGAGATTTACTCAGTTTATTTGGCCATTCATACTATTATGAAAAAATTGGTGCCAGAGAAACGAGATATTTGTGATGACGCCTAATTCATTGAATTTTTTTCCGAGAATTGCATTACTTTGAAATCCTGGAAAATGAAAACTTGGATGAACTCGGGAATCAAGACGACTATTTAGAATCCGAACCGATTCTGGGGTTTTCTACAGCGGGAATTAGTTCTTTCACCGACAGCCAAAACAAATCCACACCGAGGACATAAGATTTATTGCGTTGTGGACCATCGAGTGCGAGTTATACCAAAGACCTTTTCTCATTAAACCTTGAGAGTGCCGTCCATGATATGAGCAAAGCCAAGTGTGCTGAGAAAGCTACCAAAAAGTCATGGAAATCCATTCTTTGGAGGGTGGTGTAAGCAGCCGTAACATATTTGGATGAAAACAACTGACGCGTAGGATATAAGTGGTCATATTATTGACGTGTGGATTTAAAGAACCCTTATTGGTGACAAGTTGCATGTTATGCTGAAAGCTTCCATAATTGCAAGGAAACTGCTAGCTAGCTAGCTAGCTTCCTCCTTCTTGTGAGGAGAGCAATCTCAGTACGAGAAGGTTGACTCTGAAAGCCCAGATCTGGTGCACAAGTCATTGATACTTACAAGGTCGGCCTGCGTTGTGGAACAAGCTGTCGTTAGACAAATCCCGACAGCAGTACATAATGCATATGCATGACTAGATATCAGAACTATTGAGCATAATCAACCAACTTCCAAAACAGAATGGAAGACATGACAGCGCGCTGTAAGACTGTTCATACATTGACATTAGTCAGAATGCGCAAATAAAGCTTTGTTAACTAGCATTGATTTATTGATGTATGGACCAATTACACATGTTGTCAAAACGTTCGAATCGAAGCCGTCGTCAATTCGATGAAAAGCGCAAGGCGTACTCCTTCTTGCCGAGTACGCATTCAATGCTGTCCACATTTAACGAAGGAAAAAATACTCGCAAATATGACTTCTGAAATGTTATTTCATTCTACATCAGTTAAGTGGGTTGAAGTCTTTCATGTTTGCAGTGTTTTAGCAAGCTTCCAAAATAAGTATAATTTACTTTATCTAGTTAAACCTCTGAAGGAAGTATTTAAGTCTGACTTTAATTAAAATGAGAAAGGCAAAATGAAACCCACTATCAAGATATATTAAAGTTCGTCATTCACCTGAATTTCTTCGTCACGAACATCTTTGTATATCACGAAACGAGTCAACATCCCTTCCAAGTCGTATAGGTGCTCAACAGTATGAAAGGCTACAACCCTTTCAAGTTGCACTCTCCACTGCAATTCCTGTGCATAAATGGATAATTTATTTTCCAAAACCAAAAAAAAAAGTTCCTTCAAAGATTGTTTAGAGCGGCATGCCCATACGAAATGTAAACAAAACTGATTGCTTCCTCCCACTTGTCTCCCCCTTAAAATTTACTACAAGACATCAAAACTTTGAACTCGTCTTTCGTTTGCATGGACAAACAGCATACTCGTAGTCGTATACCTCATCACTATTCAGTCTATGACCCCATTCCAACGCCACATATTATGTAGCCTAGCTGCTCAACGTGTTTATTTTCATTTCCGATTTTTTTTTCATTTCATTTCTTTTTATATTCTGCTACTGCTTCTTCTTGATCTATTTTAGAACTCGGGTTACATCATATTCTTTGCGAATGCAGAAGAGCATACTTGGTGAAGTTGAATGAACTGTGGCGCAAAACAAAGCGTGTATATTACACCAACGAAAAGAGTTAGTAGGACACATGTACCCAACGCCAGCACGAACATGAAAAACCTATAAAAACTCAGTCATCAGAGCTACTGGGTACCACCAGCACCAGCACCCTCTACTCCCCCAACCCTTGTTGCAATTGCAGTCTGTTCGCAATAGCCAGCGTCGGCAACGACAGCTCCATAGACTTCGACGGACGAGCTCTACAAGCGGTCCCCAATGCCATCGCGTATACATTATATGAGCTGGTCGATGGGATCCATCAATAGCGACCAACGATAGTGTTCTCGAAATGGGCTAATAATTTGAGTATCTGTTAATTCTAGAGTATCTACAAGTACTTGGTCGTAGTTCTATGTAGGCATGTGCTCGAAACTATGTGCATTACGATTATGTTCAGCATGAAATGACGAAGCATTTTCTCGCATTATCCACAGATACGAGTACATAGTACGTAATGTACATATGTCATGTAATGAAGGAGGCTGCATTGGGGAAAAGATGTAGCAAACAATAGATACGTCGTGTACGAGTACTATAGATACATCATACTCATTTTGTGGTACTACAAAGCTTTCTCCCCCAATGAAACACGGCTCTTTCAATTATGTTGTGCAACCTCGATATTTTTTATTGTCAAAAAAAAAAATAAAATAAAATAAGTCAGCATATACACCACAGATCACAGATGGAAGCTACAGAAGCTATGTCAGCTATTTTTCAGTTAGACGATGATCTATGAAGGATACACCATATGTCAGCGAATTTTGAGAGTACGTCAGTTTAACAATACAAAATTATGTATCTTGAAAGTGGCGTGCAACTGTGATTGTATAAAGTTTATGTGTATGTAGGTAACTAAAATGGATATATTGTAGAATTAGAATCTCTCCAATTTTGGATTTTATTCATCGCAGTTTTTCCTACAAAATTAATGAACGGATATAAAGGCAACAAAAAGCAAGACGTAGTACATTTTGCTGGAATCTTATTTCTTTCTACCCTCGTTGATAGTTACAGAGTGGCAATTTTTGTTAACATGGAATGTATTAAAGTTGATTGGAATGTATTCCATATCAAGAAAGTAGGTATACTCGTATATGAGTACATGAATCAGACAGCAGAAATTTGGGTCAACTTGAGGTGAGGGTCGAGAAACTGGTATATGTACATATATATATATTTCGTTATATTGTATTATTATGCATATACATATATATATTATATATACTATATTATATATATTATATTATATATATTATTTTATATATGTTATTTTATTATTTATATATACATATAAAAGTGGCAGTCATCATAAGATTGATCTAATTAAATTAAGTCCTCTCGAATTTATTCATTACGTCAACAATGCCCAAACTAACATCAGGGCATGTACAATATATGTATACACTTTTATGTCAAGACTAAGAGTGGATGAAAATCAGGGTATGAATTTCGCATTTCGTGTATACGAGTATGTGAGCTGTTTCCCTGTTGAATTCAGTGGTAGACGTTTTTTTAGAGTGCCGCGTAAAAAGGAGGAATTGAATGTTGCTGTTGTTGCATGTTGCCGCATGAACATCTACTCGCAAAATGCTTCAACGGCAAATCTTTTTTTCAATAGTGGACCTCTTATGTTCAGTAGTCAAGAGAAAAAAATAGATGTTGTTGAAACTCCCAGATGTCTTCATTAAGAGAATCCCACACATCCTTCACACTTAGCTCATCAATTAACGTTTTCGGCTTCTGGGCGAGTGTCGTCCCTTATGGAAGCAGTTAGTCCAACGGGACACTGAGCTACAGTTAATTGTCTCTTCATCACAAACCTCACTTTAAGCCCGATGAATTCATGAAAGATGTTTATCTTCAACTATCACAATACTCGGGGCACCTGCAGACGCCATTTCTATTTACGAGTATCACCCAACAAAAACTAACTACTACCACTATATAGTCAGGCAAAAGCATGTTCACTCTTTAAATGTTCAACTATTTTTGGAATCACGCGCATATTTGCCACGCATTTTATTACAAAATAAATTTTAAATAAATAAATTTAAATCAGTCTTGCCAAACGCTATTTCTTTCGACTAAGAAAGCAATTTAATAAATAAATTAGGAACAACTAAGAAAAAACTTTATCGTCCTAATCCTGCAATATGACTCGAAAGCATACATTCTATCAAAAGAAAAATGGTATTCAGCGCCGTAAGCATTATCGGAATTTGGAGAAAATATAAAAACGACGTTGACCTGGTCAGGTTAAAACGCCCCAGAAAGTCTTTAAACGCATTCCGGAGAGCCAACGTGGTAAAGAAAGTCCCCGTTTTAGTACCACGCATAAGCTTACTCTTTATGCTGAACCACTAGAAGTTATGTTTTACTGAATCTGAATTTCTGCAGGTGACAATAATCTGTCTACTTTTTACTGACTATTGTTGCCAGCAATAAACATATAAAACGCTAGCAATTTCAATCGCGTCGGTATAGTGAATAATTGATAAAAGGTCTCTGACGGTTAAATATCGCAGTTTTCAAGTTGAGAAATGGGCTATCGAACTGTGAAATCCTCGTTAGAATCGATTTTGTACTTTGTTGGTGATGCTCGGACAAACAGACAAAAAGACAAACGGACAAAAATTATAAAAAAAAAATTATTTGCGACATCCATCCATACGACATAACCCGTGTTTTTTTTTTCTCAAAATATCTTCAATGTACGAGTACAGACAAGGCTTCATTACAATGGAAATCACATCCAAACTTAGGTCAAAAGGCCACTGAAAACATACTATTGTCATCACAATGCAACGATTTCCCCAGATATGTTATAAAACCCTTTGTTCTTGACAAATATAATACATATGAAGAGATCTACACAGAAAACAGTTTCCTTACAAATGATTTCATTTCGTGGAAACATGGGCTCATGGTAAAAAAGTAGTACACCACATCCCATTACGCTTCTGTTTTACTACAGGTACACAAGATTCTGCATTCGAACTTAGATTCACCTACAAACGTAAGAAACCAACTTCAAGAAAAGCCTCTAGATCTACTCATAAATAAAGAAGTAAACTGCTGACTTTTTTTAAATCAGAGGTTAAGAATGATTTTTTTTAACAATGAAACAATTAGAAAATTAAACTCTTTGGATATCTTTTTAACGACTACTGTTAATTTTTTTTCTTATGTGGTAAGTTGATATTGCTTAGTGCACATTTTACTACTAACGTCACTCTTGATTTATTTAATCTTAATGGCATAACCTACAGAAGTTTTTTTTCGTAGAAAAGTCTCAAACCACTTTAATTTTTATTGGTGATGGTGACACCCTACATGTTGTATCATACTAATCGCCTTTCAATCTAGAGCATACAAATTAAGCGGAGTAAGGAAAAAAAAATTATAAAATACTAGTAAATAAAAACTGTTGCAAGTGAAACAAGATCAAGTGATGACACAATAGAGAAACAGCAGCAGAAAACGGGGAAAAAGCAAATTAACGTTTGTCCTTCAGTTCCACATCTTCTAACGGAGATTTACAATTAAGACCAACAATAATCACCTGCGGTATTCACATCTATCTATATAATAGGTATCTAAAAAAAAAACAAAAAATAGCATCCAAAAGATGTTCGTCCAACTTAAGAACTTGTTAAGGTAACTATGAACCTATATATAAAATCCCAATTTACTGCCATTGTATATTGTTTTTTTATTTATTTTTGTTAAATTACTTACCTTTGCTGTCTATCATAGGATGTGGGTGTTGCCGTTACAGCTGTCATGATGTCGGTTTCAAAATCACTTGGCTCGGTACTGAAGTTTTCTGATAACAGGAGCAAACTATTATCCTTAAAATGTGTATAACTCTCGGGCGGACTAACTTGTTGGGGTTGGTTACTTTGGTAAATTGATACACGTACTTTGGAACGTTCTAACCTAAAACAAATAAGATTCAAAGGAAACTATTAAAAATTTATTGCGTAAAGGTGTGAGGAAAAAATTTAATTCAATATACAAACGTATCATATGTATTGTATGTGTATCCCGGTACATCCATATGTAGATAAATAATAATAAATTTCGAATAATAACACAAAGCAGAGACATAATAAATAAAAAGATTTCTAGATAATTGTTTTTAGATAATGTTTTCTAAAAAGTAAGATTTGCTATTTGGGTACTAGGTATGTATGATTACATAGATGAGCGGTACAAGTGGATTAGGTTTTAATTCATATTACAGTAATTCATTGCTTAAAACTGCACGAGTTCTTTCATGCATTTAATTTTATCAAAATGCATACTTTATATCATCGAGTTGTCCAATGATTTATATTTACGTTTTTTTTTAAATTTAAAAACGCTTGCTATTGTAGATCACTGTTTTAAAGTGAATTAGGAAAAGGGTAAGAATCCGAAACACATGTGGACCTTATAGACTTATAATTATACAAAGATATGGATAGTTTGGAAAAATATCAATAATCTTATGGATATACTCATATCCATACGAGTATGTAGGTATCGAAGTAAATACGTAAATAAAGCTTCCACTTGCTTACACTAAGGGAAACTAGCCATACCAACGTTTATGTGTCTGCGCTAGCCACAACATAACAAAATCGAATATGCAAAGGAAACGTAAGGACCCTTCTGCATAACTAATATATCTTTTTCATGAGAGTAGACTAGAGAAAATAATTTAAGAAATCAGGTGGAATTTTTAAGAGCACCAGTGATACGTATTGCATAAAAATCGCTATTTACAATCAGCGACATGAAAACATTGTAGTAAACCTCGCATTACACCTACGAATACGTTACTTGACCTATTGAAGTAAATTCGAAAATTTCTGAATACGAAAACAACTGTCGGAAAAGGCATATAGTAACTTGACATATTATTAATGTCTGAGCTGAAGCTCTCAAGTCAAATAATATAGCATGGTAGTTGATTAATTATTTTATTAACAGCGCCGGCTATGTGGTTGACTAAATTTGCAGATCTTATTACCATTCTACAGGCTGCTCTATTTTGGATCGCCGCTTTAATGAGGCCGATTGGTTGGACTTTACCTTCTAATACTTTTTAAATTGGATTTTCCCACAAACATGTCAAAATTAACGGATTCGCTCAGCCTTCAAGGAAGCCTCTTTTTTAAATAAAATATTTATCGAACAGTACAACGGTAGTCAATTAGTAGAATGTCCTCAGAAAAACTAAAATTTAGATAGATAAAGGGTTTTCCAATAGGGACTTGACAATAGAGTTGTGCAATGTAGTTCACTAGAAAGAGCTTGATCTACCTAGTTCAAAGCTTTACTGAACTAGGTCGTTCACTTAGTTCACTAGTTCACTTGTTTGAATCTTAAATATAGTTATTTCTCTTTAGTTCGTGAATTACATTAAACCTCAAAACAAACTAGTTATGTAGCTGAGCAAGAAGGGAGGACAGACATTAACAAAGTAAGATAGAAATATAAAACAGATAAACAGACGCAGATTCTACACTTATCGTATTGTATTTAAAATAACTCTGAAGACTCATTAATCTTAACATCCAAACACAAAATAACCCAGGCAAAATTAAAACAATCAGAAGGAACAACCGACTCTAATCGTAACCCTTATCTGCTGCCTGAAAAAAATCCCTTTCTCTTGTTTCGTCCTTATCTCTCTGCAAGTACTGAACTGCGAACGACGACAGACATCTAAGCTTGTGTAGTTCGCGAACGAACGAACTAACTGACCTATGTCGTTCAATTGAACGAACGAACTACATAGTTAATGTCAATACTTCTCGGATCTTTTTGTGTAAGCGCTCACCAACGATAACCTTCGCTTATATTTTTACCCATTCTAAGAAACCAAATTATTAACATGGAAAATGATTCCAAAAAATAAAAATATCGTTATGTTTACTAAAAACAATGCGCTTAAAAAATTAATCGGATAAATCAAGCTTTTAAAACTTAAAATTCTGATCTGTAGTTGCACTTACTTCCATGGTACGAAACTGAATGTTTGTTCTCTTTGCAATGTAAAGTTAATGATGACATGTAAAATAAACAAATTGTACCGTTAAGTTTTTTTTTTTTTTGTATTGTGAAGAAAATGAACTAATGAAGTGATTGCACGATGACTCTTTAACGGAAATGCAAATCCTTTAACCTAAATTGGATTTTTTTCTGAAAAAGCAATCCGTACGAAACTGAATGTTTCTAAGTGTATATATATATATATGTAAAAGAATAAGAATAAATTTAAAGTCTTTAAGTGCAAGCCTCTAAAATCAGATTAAACTGCTACTCAAAATGTGTATAAATCAAGTAAAAATGTTCTCAATCCATTCTTTGTTTTTTTTTTTTTTTAATTTTCGATCTGGTTAAGATGGCAAGGCATTTCATTCAAAATTTTTGGAATGACGTATCTTAATTCTCGTTGTCCATATATGTCATTAGGCGGTGAAGTAGGTTTAATACCGTATCCGTTTGTGTTTTAGCCGCATTTACCCATGCCCGTATTCCATATCTAATGCGCGATTCTATCAGGAGTAATACACTGGCTTTTGTACTGCAAACTATGATCACGCCATAAGAAGTTCTCATCGATGGTAACTCCTAGATACTTTAATTTGTTCAATACGTTTATTGCTTTGTTGTTTCGGTTTTCGGGCGTTTCGGTGATATATACTGAAAGCTTCCCTTGGCTTAGATAGTGCTCGTATGTGCATCACCTTTATTTTTGCAACATTAATAATTAACTCTCATGGCACCATTTTGACATCGCATCGAATGCTTCTTGAATTATTACTAATGGTTTGTTAAAATTTTTGTGTTTGATGAAAACTACTAAGCATAGAAATTCATTTGTATACACAACAAACAGAATTGGAGCTAATTTGAAACCTTGCGGAACCCCAAATGCATTTGGCCTTTCTTTGCTTATGGCATTAGACACTTTTATTATCTTTCTTTCAGTTAGGCAGTTTTCGATCTACTCTATTGACACTTTCAATAAACGATGTATGCGTTATGGTATCGAAGGCTGATATTGGTCGGTAATATCGGTGTTGTTTTTTACACCTGCCTTGTAGATCGGCATTAGCAATAGTTAACTTTTCAAAGCCGATGAACATAAAGTGAAGTGGGAATTGATATTCATTTATTCATTTTTCGATCATTGTTCTGAAGTCTTCTTAAAACCGAATGTCTTGCTATATTTAGAAGATATCTTTGAGTCCAGTGAGATTTTTTCTTAATTCTCAGCGCGCTAAGGTGTACTTAAGTTGATTGGTGATATACCTTATTACCAGATGGTAGTCTCGTGTTATCAAGTGTCCTCGCCGTCTGTTTCGGATGCCCATTAAACCGTTAATTATTCTCAGATGATAAATATGGATTTATACTTGCCTGGCAGTTGATACAAAGCTGAATTTCTGGAAATTCTTGCTCTTAAGCAGGCTGCCTTCTGTGCCTATGAATTGAAATCACAAAAGTGAATAAGTCCTTGGCCAATTCCATTTCATTGTTCGAGGTATGGTTCGCACATGTCTTAGCTTTTGTTTGTCCTACCTGGGCGTTCAGACTTACTGTCACGATGACGATATCTGCGATATTGAGAGCGCTGTAATTGTTATGTAAATTGTCATTTTCATCTTTAGACACGAGGTTTATTCTGACATATCGCCGTTTAATCCTGACGTTTCTTACACTAGTTTGAATTCTAGCTGAGGGCATACATTTGCCATGCAATACAATTTATTCCCGAATAGATTCTTTTAAGAGCACACCTTATTCATCCTAGGTTGTCTTTCCGGAGAAGAGTTGGTATGCGTTACTACCTAACACACCAATCCATTGGAACTAGCCGTGCTTAATGGCGAGTAGAGCGAATTCAAATTAAGGATCCACACAAAAATATAAAAAAACTATTCAAATGATTTTCAGTCTCCACTGTATCACACAAAGTAGAAGAAAAAAAATGGCAGAAGATTTGAAGTTAGTCCAAGTCGTTTAAAGCGATTAGGCTTCAAACTACCGTTGAGATAAGCTGATAACTGCTCCTAGTTTCACGGTGTAAAGCTATTAAGCAATACGGAACAATATCATTCCTCTTAGTTCTTGCAACTCCATTCAATATAAAGCAGATCCGAACGTCGCTTCCAGATGCAATATCAATGGAGAGTTGCTTTTTCGAAGAAAACTTAACTAAACAATTACAAATGGAGGATATATCAACGCAAATCGATGCCAATTAACGACAACCACCTCGCCAACACTTCACAATTTACTGATGTACAGAAAAGCACATTTTCTTCTCCAAAATGCTGTGAAAACTTATAATCCAACTGCAATACGACGTCAACATCGAAATCCGAATCTAAATTATCATCATAAGCTTGCAATCCACAAAATCACTACAAATAGCTTTCAGTTCACCAGCTGATTTTCATATCAAAAACGCTCGCTCGTAATTAATTTAGTGATGCCACTTTTTTCGCTCGCACACGCCTTTTCTCCCCAAAAGATGTTCTCACCGCCAATGTACGCTATTGTTGCTGCGTGTTGCACGTTCAATTAACAAACCGAACCATGTCATGTGTGTCATAAATTAAAACACTCTGTCAAAGTTACACTACATACTACATACATGCATACATAACATCCGTCAGTTTTTTTTTTTTTGCTTTCTCCGTTGTTCTTCCTCAATGACTCAAAAATAGACAAATGACATAAAGTATCATTACGTAATGAATCTCGCCCACTCACTCGCGAAAAAGCCAACAAAAAACAATCCCACGAATTGAGAAGAATCAGTGTAAGGTAATAAACTAAATGCGCGTTAATTTCAGAAAAAACTCCCTACCGGGGCGAGATACTAATCACTTGTTACGTACCGAAGTTATTATTTTAGCATTTGATATTCGTAGAAACTTTTTCGACTAAAGCCGAATGTCCGCGCTGCTCGTAATACAGAGACAGAACGCTCTTTTGTAAACAAATAAATGAACGGAGCCACAAGTAGTGACCTTGCATATGAGAATACAAGTATTCAGAAATATCTCTCCACCGGAACGACCAGTAAACCCGCCTCATCAGCAACCAGTTTAATTCAATTGACTTAGCAGCACGACTTGATGACGATGGCGTCATCAACATAGTTGATGTGGTGGCTAAGTGTGTCTTTTCTCGCCGGTTTTGACCATAAAAAAAATATCAAATCACTTCTCATAATCGCCAGAGGCATACATATAACATATCATAGATACGCACAGATACTTGTAAAACATGAAATCATCCTCAAAGCAGGCATGTTTCTATTTAGTAAGCCCCATGTTTAACTCTAAAATAGTTACTAGAACAATGAGGCAACCTTACAATATTTTTTTATTTTGTAAAGATTTCGCAGGTTAAATTAAACTGGATTTGGTTAACTTCAAAAATGTAATAAAAAATCTTGTACTCGCAATTGCTGACCGAGTCGAGTATCCACTCCTGTGGTCTAGGTAAAAGGTCAAGTTGTGATGCCCTCCTCACCCAATTCGTGTGGGGTAATTTAATTTTTTCCAATTCCTTCAATTCGATTGATTTGTGTTATCGCTCTGTCAATGCGTTCGTATTCACTTGCTGCCATGCAAGTATTTCTTGATGATGTCATTTTCTTCTGCGTCTGCTTGATGCCCATCATCGTCTCTTGATCACACTTTGTAACTCGATTTCAATGTGGCGGCGATAATTGAATTTTAAATGATTCGATCTAGATGCGGTTTTTATTCATTCTCTGTCAACTGATTGTGGGTCAAATTAATTGCGTAACATGCACGTAGGGGCGACGCGAGTTACGAGTGGCAAGTGAGCTTATCATCGACGTTGGTGTTGCCCAGCAAGTGTTACAATAAAACTGTACTCATTTTTCCAATGGCTATATGTATAATTGGTATTCATAAAACCAAATAGAAAGTTTAAAGCAAACTGCTCTCTAATACATAGGTTTGTTTGCATTTTTTTTAGATACTCGTATGCGAATACTGCACGAGTCACTGATTTTTAGGTTACTAATCTATGTGGTGTCTATTACTTAAGCTATTATAAGCTCTTAGTTAAAGTCATAATTTAAACTTAAATGTGACTTTTGCTACATATTGTACATAATAATAATAAAATACAACGGCAGTTGAAGTCCATAACATACCAGTTACATGTTGATTAAATTTTACCCCAAATGATTTGGAAATCTTGTAGAAGTTACATTTCCAGAAAGATGTCCATACCTTCTCCATGAGTACCATCTACTGTGTTCGAAAAACACAAACACGCTTCAGACGTAATTCTGACCAGGGGCTTTAAAAAAATTGTTTACTAATGTGAAGATATGTATGTTAGTAAAAGATAAAAATAGATAGGGTAAATGTCTATCCGCTGCCATTCATCTTAGTATCATCAACTATTCACTCCATGACTAGAGAGTCGAGATAGAGTTCCAGCTTGCTTAAAAGAAGAAAGAAGTTGTAGGAGAATATACCATGAAACTTGGAAATTGATGAAACTTCTATACAGTAAACTCAACATTTTCATCATGGTAAAAAACACGCTCGTTCGTGTCTCCAAATTATAAAAATATTCTACCGAATTTCGGAGTCGGTGACTGCAACTTTAAGAGCGTTAACTCCAATTTTCGGTCGTAATTCTCGCCCTAGTAGACAGGCAATAACAAGTTTAATGCAAAAATTTGAGTCTACATATTCGATGTGTGATGTTGCCACGTCAGTGGGACAGCGGGTTGGTCGAAGTGTCGAAAATATCGCTGCCGTTCAGGCGTTCGTAGCAAACGATCCAAATCAGTCAAATCATCTTCAGGGATGAAGCTCATTTTTGTCTCAATGGTTTCGTCAATAAGCAAAATATGCGTTATTGGTCGGGTAAAAATCCACATGTGCTTCATGAATCACCACTTCATCCACAAAAAATAACTGTTTGGTGCGGTTTGCATGGCGGCGACGTTATTGCACGTTGGCACCTTGTGTTGCTCTTTTCCGTGAGCTCAAGTTTGGAACACCTATACAGGGCTGTCACCCACACCAATACTTGATATACTCGTATGTAAATGAATCTATCTTTCTAAATATTCAATATATTATACTGGTTGTAGGACACCGTTGTTTCATACCCGTTCGGGGCAACCTTACCATTCTTTTCGTTTTCTTTACAGGATAGCTTGCGACCTCCCAAATACTTGTGATTTGAATGACTAAGAACAGTATATGTTGTTAAACGCTTGTAGCGAGAAACAGGAAAATTCGCATTTCCTAATGAAACAGGCCAGCTTATTCTCAATCGAGTTAACTACGAGATCTCAGTTGTTTGTCAATTTATCTTACTTTTTTAATCCAAGTTATAGGACGTCGATATTGTTGAAGAAGAATGTCACTACCATGAGAAATGTTCAGGATGAATAATAGTTTGTGACGTATAGTTCTGAAACCAATCTAGAGAAAAAAAATACCATATATTTCTGGGGATTTATATGGCCCGATAATACCTACCACTCACTTTCGTTTTTCCTCTGAAAAAAACTTTTTAGTCTGAAATGATATGTGAACAGATCTTCTACATGAAATCTTTATCAACGAAAAACAAGTTTAACACCATTTAACACAATTCGAGACTTCTATAGACGAAAAGGTGTTTGAAAGTATAATCAAAACATCTGGAGAATTTGGCAGGTACGACAGTGTTTTATAGACTAGTTGCTTCAACTTTTGAACTATTTCTTTTGCAACTTGTTGCTGAGTCTCGAGGCCTCTAGGAAAATGGGGCGTTTTCTACATATCTATGTTGGACATATTTCTTGGAAGATATTGTGTTCCATAAATAATCCCCATGTGTCTACTTTATAAAGCAATAAAGGTTTCAGAGGTATGTCAATAATTGTTCGCTTTACGCAAAAAATAAATCCGACACCTCTTGTTGAAACACCCTTTACAAACTTTACTTTACAACAACTTTTCGATAATATTATAGCAAGAATTTTCTATGAATACATACTTTTAAGAATTTTGTGAACAGAGAGTAAATTAAGCATCTTGGCGTGCTTTCTTTCTGGTCTAGATGCAATTGTTCAGAAAGAGGCTAAAAACAGAAATTCGAGTTGAATGACTTTCCTATAGCGCAATATAAACTGGCTTGTTTGATTACAATGACTTAAGTTCAAGGGAATTTTTTTTTTAGTCATCTATAACCGTAATTGTAATCTAAATATAAATAAATATATTTAAAAAAATCGCTCATCGTACTCTTATGGCCTCCATTCAGGCAAGCTCATTTTATTTTGTAAGTTTTCTTTCTCTGTTTTTCAAAAATAAAACAAAGGCGTGTGCCAAAAATCTAAAATATTTTAGTCGCTTGAATTTTGAATTTATAAAATAATTTTGGAATTAGCGGTCAGGGATTAATTATTGCGTAGCAACACCAGCTTGTGATGCCTCAGTTTCTTCCTGGCGTATGGCGAATGACCTATTTCATTTTCACTGTTGACTAACTCGAGGATTTTTTAAAGAGTTTTATACACGTAGGTTCGAAGAGACATTATACTTTGAAGATTTTTGAACATCTGGATCTCTGTCTGAAACTTCAAATAATAGTATTGTAGGTTCACAGTGGATATGCAAAAGAGATCAATCATTTAAATATTATAGTTTATGAATTTGGGAAACTGCTGACGGCCCTTTAACTCGGATTGGATCAGAAGCGCAGCAATTACGCAGGTTGCCTTAGCACCCAGTGTTGGTCCCGACAACAACATGAGTAAATCCGTACTCATGCATGCTGAAATGGCAATCGCTTGCTCGATAATAGAGGCCTACCCCGTCATCGGGCTCACAACACTTTACGGAAGAGATTAAAAAAGTTTTACGAACCAACTAACAGCCTCGAATAATAACGGATTCACTGTTGACGATCCTGGAAAACGATTCAAGGACAAAGATCTTCGAATCTGCACGTGGAACGTTCGGCCCGTAACTGTGATATCTACTATGGAGAATGTTACAGACATCCGGCGCGACAGCAGTCGGAGTGTACAGTGGTGGAAAAAATAATAGGTGTCATTTACATCAAAACTACCGAAAGCGATCTTAACATATGATGGTGCTTTTTATGCAGCTGCATTTCAAAGATAAACTTTAAATTAATTATTGGTTCTTAAAAGTTCACATTAGTGAAACAAAAAAAATGGAAAAAATAAGTGTATTAGTTCTGCGCATATTTAATCAAGAATAACTTCTTCAAAACAAACGAATTTGTACATTAAGATGTTTCTTGTAATTATTTTTCTATGATTCTGAACTTTTTGCGTATGAATTGCTAAGATTTTTTCGAAATAATGGATCGTGGCAGGGATTGTGCCGATGAAGAGAGACGTTTTATCCAGAGGCTCCGCTCTAAGGAGAAAACATATAAATTCATTGCAGAAACCTTGTTCTGCTCAGAGAAGATGAATGCACGAATGCACTAAAGCAAAAAAAGGTGAAAAGAAATTAAAGGAAGAAAGAAGAAAACATCTGATACTCTAGACGGACAAATAGTTGAACGGCTAAAAATGACCCTTTCCTTCCTTCTTCAGAAATCAAGTTAGAAGCAGATTATTAACAGCTAATCTGCGTTCTCGATCCGCTAAGGGAGTTTAGCAAAAGGGGCATAAAGAGCTTTGGAAATATTCTCTGGAGTGGCGAAACAAAGGTCAATTTGTTTGGTTAGGATAGTAGGTACTATGTGCTAGTAACGAACTCAACAACAAGTTCCTGAAAATCAAAACAGATGTCGTTGCCACCTCCAGTCCAATATTATGCTTGTCAAGAAGTGTCTTTAAAAAAAACGCACTCAAATTTTCAGACAGATCTGTCAAACAGTTCTGATACCTATTTGGTAATTTTCGTAAAATGGAAAAAAGTTAATTTCGTGTGCACATTAAAACACCCAAACCAAGTAAAAGCTTGAAAAGTATTATAGGGACTCTTCACCATCGATTTGAACCATCCACCATTGGTTTACTCAATTTCAGTTCGGTGGTACCAGCACAAGTACCTTTGCCAGCCAACGAGGTAATAGCGACAGATTTTTGGGATGCGCTCGGTGTCATTCGCATCGATTACCTTGAGAAGGCTAAAACTATCTAAATCTAAATCTGATCGAGAGCGTGTGGTATGAAGTCCAGACTCTAAACAAATTCGAATAAGGCCGCATTATGGGTTGTTATCAAGGAAGCTTCGGAACAAAAGTTCAAAATCTTGTAGAATACCTGCTATGGATGCGGCGCTACTAAGGTATTAAAAGCTAAGGGACGTGCACCCCAAATTTTAATTTAAAAGTATGTCTCGCATAGATTTCTCTCATGAAAAAGCTGTAAATCACAAACAGAAATCTACAAGGATGAAGAAGGAAACCTCATAGCAGAACCACATTCGCTGCTGAGAATCTGGAAAGATTACTTGTCCAGACTGTTAAACGCTAATGACGAACAACAAATGACAGAAAACATTTCCGTTCACCGACGAAGATGAAGTTATGATAGCCTTTTCCGAGCTTAAGTCCAACAAAACAGCTGGACCCGATGGTTCCACTGCCGAACTTTTTAAAGCAGCGGCTAATGATTAGATACGGAACATACATCAGCTCATCTGCAAAATCTGGATCGGCGAAATCCCGACGAATGGAACCTCAGCATTGCTTGTCCGACCCTAAAGAAGGGATATCCACTGAACTGCGCGGAGGAATAAGTTTCCTCGACATTGCATATAAAATCCTGTCTCCGTATTACATATATGAATGCCTTCGTAAGTAGTCTGACAGGACAATATCAGTGTAGTTTTGGGCCAGGAAAATCCACCATACCCAACAGATCCAAATTGATATAACGCCACGGCAGGCAGCTAAAACTTTGAGGTAGTAAGGGACTTTATCTACCTCGGCTCCGCTATCAACTCCGACTACGACACTGGGGTAGAAATCATGCGAAGAATCACCTTGCTAATCGCTTCTTCTTTGGGTTTAGTAGTCAATTGAGTAGTAAAGCCCTCTCCCGATCAACCACATCAAACGGTCCCATTTGCATCAATGGAGAGTGGAAGATACGTTTCAACATATGGCTCGATCACCTTAAGCGCATGGATACCAGAGTCCCAGCCCGAAAATTTTATACTCCAACAGAGACGGACTACGCAGAAGGGGAAAACTTCATCTTAAATAGAGCACAAAGAGGGGGACCTCAGCCAACTTCGTGTGCGCAACTAGATGCAACTGGCAAAAGATTGCGCTAGCTGGTGAGGCATGTTAGCCTTGTTTAGCATTGAAGTAAGTAAGCAAGAATATTGCATTTTTAATAGTATATAAATATTTGATTCATCACATCATGGTTATATCTTCTACCGCATCGAACTTGTCGAGTTGTACAGGCTGAGTAGGGTCAATGAATCTCGAGAAGAAATTCTCCAGACGATTCCTGAAACCAAAGGATGCTCCCCCCCCCCCCACACACACACCTTCCAAACCTCTCCCATTTCTCCTGGGCTGGATCTAGGTGTCATACGACCCGAGGCCGGTACTCCTTTAATACCGGACGGTAGAACGGTGCCCGCACCGACTACCGGCAAGGCGGTAGTCGAGAAGAGGTAAAACTGTGGCAGGCCATGGTGTACCATCCTCTAAAGGTAAGCGCAACGAGCCTAAAAAGAAAGCTTCAGGGAGTGTTAAGACTGTGGCGAGCCATGATCCTATCACTTCCTCCACCCCTAGCAGCAGCAAATTTGTGGTAGGCCACGGACTTGTCGCTGCTACCGAAACTCCTCCCCCCAAAGAGGAATCTGGAGTACAGCCGCATCGGCAAGCGGTGATCGATAGAAACGATACCGACGGTTCCATAACACCATCACAAGCGACGCTGGCTGGCACCAAGGCCATGTCAAGATTATCGCGTGTGCCAACCAGAGATCTCTTGATCACTTCACTAAAGCCATATATGGTTTAGGAGAGATTTGGCCAGGTGCAAAACTCAAGGTCGTGTCTAAGAAAGACATCCGAACCCGACTCTTCCGACTCATGACTGGAAAGTCGCGAAACTAGAGGAACTAAGGGGCTCTTATAGATGCACGTAGATCGTGATCTATAAGAAATCCCTTAAGCCTCTGGCGCAGACGAAAGGCATGATTCGGTTGGGTTTTGAGTCTATACACTTAAGGGTCTACAAAAAGGATGAGCTGGATGCTGATAAGCAACCGCCTCCTCCTTTAACGGAGACACCAGAAAACACAACCTTGGATCTTGGAGCGTCGATATCCTTTCCAGAAATGGATAGCGACGACTCCAATCTATCCGAGGTGACAATTAAGCCGTCGGTCTCCTCTTCTGACACCCTATTGGAAATGGAAACCGATGACGAAGGAAAAAGAGGTCCTATACGATCAGAGGAAGAAGATGAGCTCTTGGGAATATCTTCAGAATCGCAGGACCTCAACAGCACCGTGGTGGAGGCTACTCTGGAGGACTGTAGCAATGATACGGTTTCTCCAGATTAATCTCCATCAATCAAAAAAGGCTTCGGCCGCACTCATTCTGCGTCTTTCAAAAAACGCAGAAGACATTATCCTAATCCAGGAACCATGGATGGTAGAAGGCGTGGTTCGTGAACTTAGGACACCCGCATACGCTCCGCTTTGTATAAGAGACAAAGGTAAGATCAGAATTTGTATATTAGTGAAACGTAGCCTTAACGTAGCCTTCCTAACCTCAGCGACCCCGACTTAACCGTTGCCAGACTAGAGACTGACAAAAGCTTTTACTGGCTGGCATCGGCTTACCTTGGCCACGACCCTGGTGTTAACCTAGAAATGGTGGTACTGGAAGCTGGAAGGCAAAAAACTGGCCTCATCATCGGATGCGACGCTAACGCACATCACACGGTATGGGGCATCAATGATAGAGGTGAGTCACTTTTTGACTATATTTTAAGTACTAACCTCTTTATTTGCAACATTAGCAACTTTTATAACTATAAACCGACAGGAATTGCTAGGAAGTGCAACTGCAGCTATTCGCCTTAAAGGGACTAAACAGTGGACAAATAATTCATTTGGCCTCGCCAACATTCTTAACACCTTAGGAATCCTCACAAAGAACATCGATTACACCATACCTGAACTTTGGTTTGACAAAAACTTCCATGTAAGCTTCCCCTCATTCTGGGAGGAAGATGCTTTCATAGAGGATAAGTCAATCCATCTCTACACAGATGGATCTCAAACCGATAGCGGAGTTTTCTCAGATAAGCTAAGTCTAAGCCTCAGTTTCCGTCTTCCAAATCACTGTAGCGTGTTCTAGGCGGAAATTTTGGCAATTAAAGAAGCTCTGTCCTGGCTGAAGAAAAACGTGATATCTGCATAGGATATCCGCATGTTTTCGGATATCATGTCAGGCCGCCATCAAGTTCCTGGACTCGATCTCATTATATTTTAAAATCGCTCTTGAATGCCGATCAAGGCGAGCCGATGAACTCGCCAAAATTGGAACCACTCTATCTATTCTACGAGGAAGAGACAACCCCCACTTACTCTGTACATGTCCAGTTCTCTCAAAGAGAAGAAAGCTTCATCTAGGAGAAGAAAGCGTAGTCTAGGAGAAGAAAGCTTCATCTAGGAGAAGAAAACTTCATCTAGGAGCTTTTTCCTACAACGACCTAAACGATCTAGAAAATATAGACGTTAACAGTCTTTATCATAAGCTCAAACTGGTTCCATTAGTAAGAAGATCATAGATCCACGTGGCATCACAATGGGTCAATAGGCCTAAGTGGGTTGGTACTTCCAACAGCCACTCTTACCTACCTACCTATCATAGTTATATACATTATGTATATCAAAGGCAAAATTATGCGGAATTTGCACTACAAAGTTTGACAAGAGAAATTATCAGTTAAAAAATATTTCTATTTTAATAATCTGAAAGATTCAAATAACAAAGCATTAGTTTACCAATCTATCTCGCAGACAATTAAGGCAAAATAAGCGACAAAAAGTGAAACCGTGCCTCCATAAGGTCTTCTCAACCATTTTCAATAATACATTTTCTCTTAAATTAAGGGAAACACTTTTCTGCATTTTCATCAACAGGTAAGGTACCTACTATGCAAAACATATCACAAACGCTGTAAATGGTGCAAATCTTAATGTTCAGAATATAAAGTAAAGTAAAAAGGTCTATTTAACAACTAATATGAAAGCTTTTTCCGTCCATTGCAATCAAATATGCTGTTCATCTTGCTTTGATATATGCTTTGTTGATTAATAACTTTAACCAGAACCAAGTGATATAAAATTCTTAAAGTCCCAATGAAGTGCAGAGCTATTCTGAATTTTGAAGAGTTAGCTTAAAACCGCCATATTATTGCTAAGGTGTATAGGAAGAACACGGTCGGTACCTATACGAACCAGATATGTCGCTTATAATACTGATATGAAAGAATTATATTTGTGCAAGGGCCAAATAAGGGATCTATACATAAATATCTATACTTCTGAAAACATCTGCAAATTAAATTCGTTCAGTTTTTATATCCTACTTAATAACCTCCAGAAAAGTCATAGCTAAAGTCGCGTTTCAGTTTTTTTCGATACAGATGAGCAGATTTCAGTTTGTGACACATGGCTCTTTGCCAACTACATTCGCCAAAACTATGGACCTGGGGTTTAAAGACTTTCTTAACGAAGGCGTTCTTCATTCACTCGAGTCAATGTAGACTTTGAATTTTATCTTTTTTGACTATTTATTTCCACATTTTGGTAAAGCTCAGAGTTCATGGTTGCGCTTTTTCTTCACACTCCTCGCATTCTCGCACACAGGACCTCAGAAACAATGAACATATAACAGTTTTTTACATTTCTATAGCGACGATCCCAACGTGGAGCAGGTGGGTTTTAAGTCGCGACGACAAACACAGGATCACTTCATAAGAGCAATCATGGAAAAATTGATCGCTTGGGAAAAACATATTTTTCATTAAACTCTAATCACTATGAAATTTCCTGATACGCTTTTTTTTATATGTATGCGTATGTTCACGTGGTTTTTGTATTAAGATTGTTTAGAAAGCATTGGCATAAAGTTTTTCTTTCAAGAAGCCCAAAAGAGACAAATTAAAACGACAACTTTGTTTAAGCAAGCACTACTTACTCGTACATTTAAACTATCAAGTTGGCTTGTTCTTGATTTCTAGTCAACTACTCATCTTATCTGATTTTCGTTAACTGAGAAAAAAGGAATTTCTTTCGTGGGAGATTGGGATTCGAACACCAAACCTTCCGATTTGGAAGCCAGGCCTAAAAGGGTTTGGTTACGTTAGGTTTAATATTTCTTTCTTTTGCGCATACGTGACTTATGCTATCTACTTGTCATCGAACGTTATATGCATATTTAGTCATAAATCATCGTTCCAGGACTTAAAATATCGAACAGGTTCGAGAATCTTGCAATTATGATGCATTTAAAAAAACAATAGGTCCAATACAAAACTCTGCCACTTCAAGCTAAATTTGACCACTCTTACCAGTCATTAAGAGTGGAGTTTTGCCACTTAATTAGAATAGCCTGTTGGTTTATGGCGCAGATAATTTAAAATCATCTAATCTAATAGGAAAAATGTGACAACAGCTTTCAAGAAATTATGATACTCATAGATAGAGTAGGAAAATCTTACAAAAATGCTTTTAGGCAGGGTTACACCCTTTAATATGTGTATAGTAAAAATTTAAAAGCCAATATTATTTTCCGTAAATTTTTATTCAATTAAAATAGGATCCGTTGGCATCATGACATTCTTCCAACGTGATACATGGTCAAATATTCCTTTTTCGTAGAAGTGCTGACTTTTTGAGGCAATGAAATCTTCAAAGGCTTTTATGACCTCTACTCGGTTCCGGAAGAACTTCTGCCGGTAAATGAATCCAGATTGCGGAAAATATGGTAATCCGTTGGGGAAATATCAGGAGAGCACGGTGGATGCGGAAGAATTTCAAATCCCAACTGCAGTTTTTGCACCGTTACTTGTCAGGTATGGGGTTTAGCATTGTCATGAAAAAGGATCGAGCCGTGCATATTGATCAACGCAGGTTGCTTTTCAGTCAATTTGGCATGCAATATGTCGATTTCCTCACAATATTTGTCCACTAAATTGTCACCATAAACTCTTTTGGGTGAAGATCGGACTTGGGAGTGTGTTTTGGTTTTTCATCTGCATCCAACTATTGCCCAGATCTTTTACGATTATCATACAGTATCCACTTTTCATAACAGGTGCAAAAACGGTTCAGTTTGGTTTCTTAATGTAAGCGGTGCACAGATTTCCAGGCGCCGTAGCTTTTGGGATTCGTTCAGTTCATGGGGTACCCACTTATCGAGTTTCTTTACCTTTCCTGCTTCGCAGCGTCCTAGTCACATTTCCTTGAACAGTCTCCACTTCATCAAAGCCCTCATTTCATTGCAGTGTTTGGCTTAGGGGATAAAAAAAAAAAGTTCGCCGAAGCCAAATCCGACGACTATGGTAGGTGATTGATCATAGAATCATAATTGTGTTTATCTAAGTGTAGCATGACGCTTTCACTAGTAGGCTCACTTGCCAAATCTCCCTTTGTTATGACAGGAAGACAGGACCTCTGAATAAATAAATAAAATCATTTTTAATTTATTTGAAGATACTATAACATCCTTTCCGGAAATTCTATTTCATATGATACTATGGAACAGTGACTTATGTATCTACATATATGTCTAAACAGGTACGAGTATCTCATTATGAATGCAGGTTTTTTTGTTTATTACCCAATGATTTACCGTATTTTGGGAACGAAAATGCTCAAAATATGTATTCTACCCCCAAACCAAAGCTGCCAACTTCTGTTATAGGACTCGACTTGTTGCTTCTATTATAGAAGAATCGAAAAAAGAAAAATTTTCTAGCAAATAAAAATGGCTTTGGCAGAAAAACAATCTGTTTAACGGAGAAATTATTATTGTTTCTATTTTTGTTGGCTGTTTATACGAAAATTCCTTTTCCATTCCTATTCCCAATAATATCGACATTTTTGTTGTTTATTTATCTCTTGGATATTGGCCAACGTTTATTGAAGTAATTACGCAATACAAATTGGTAGATAAACGTATGGGGAGCGACTTGACTTGACTGACTGCCAGTTCTGACAGAAGGCAGCGTTAATAACTAATTCTTTAATTTTCTTGAAATACTCGGCGGGAATATGGACACAGGAAGGCAACAGTAATTTGCTATTCTTCCGGCACTTATTCGCATTCCACTTTATTCTATCGTATTATAAGAGTAAAACTGGGATTGTATTTTCTCCATGCACACTATTAACATAAGTTGTAGGCAAGCTTTAGCTAAAAAGGTACCAATACAGTGGGGACTACTCTGAGAAGGTTTATTCATATCAAATTGCGTGCGAATGAGGAGATGGAGTAAACAAATAAATAGAAAAAATAGCGAAGCAATAGAATTGCTCTGAGCTACTTGTGGCATTTATAGGTCAATGACATAGATTGACCAGATGTAACAGAGGTAATCTTATATACATAAATACAATGCAATAAGGAAATACACACACATGCACACACTATGGTAGAGTTGTTCTAGCCGATTGAGCAACGGAAACAGTTTCATCTTGATAGCTAATCTTAACAATCATATAAAACATCAAGTGAAATCAGTGACGGAAGTTAAAAGATGTTAAGACAGAGGTGCCCGTCCGGTTGAAAGAAGCTTTAACTTGTGAGAACGTTTGCGCATTGTGTTTTTACTTCTTGGAAGACACGGTGTTGCTAGATTCAAACAAAGGAATCGGACACCTTGATGTACGAGTACGAGTATACAGAAGCCTTCATGCTAAAAGATTTCTCATTTTTACAGCCTTCAATTGATAAGATAAACAATTTGAGAAAAGAAATTCTCGGGAAGATATTCGTGAGAAAGAAGTTAATGAATGGAATCAGCTCTACCACGAAACATGGGGCACATAATAGACATGAATGTGGGAAACTGAAATAATTAACGTCGTGACGATGTACAAGAGGAGTAATAAAATGATGTATCATATACTATGAGAAGAGTGAGGAGAAGAGAAGAACCTAGATTCAAGTCTAACAAATTTCTGATTTCTCACATATGTATGTAGGACAATTGCTCACCTGATAAATAGAACTCAACCAAAATTTTGTATAATGCATAAAGCTTCACTCTATAATTTTTCATTCACACTTTGCATTGATGTAAGGTAATGCGTGTTTTCAAAAGCGTCATTCTAACAAAGAACTGCATTAATTGCGTTCAATAATGCAGAAATTCTGCAGAACTAGCTTAGTCAAGCTGTCTTACCCTTGTGTTTATAAACGTCAACATATCGTCATACTTGTATATAGATTAGTTAGGCATTCCAATTGTGACTGCAGAAAAAGGGTGAAGTTTTTAGTGCGGAATAGTTTTTTGTTTTTTGGAAAGGAAAGGTAAGAATTATTGAAATATGTATGTAATAAAAATAAATAACCTCATTCTAAGATATGGCCAAGCCCATATAACGGGTGTCTCAAAACCCACACAAGAAGTAATTCTGGGAGAAAAACTGTACATTTTTTATTAAATCATAAAGCACAGTACAGCATAGGGTTATACATATATGGAATAGCATATCGGGTAAATGGCCTCAACGGTTTGGCTGGCATGTACACACTCTTTTGTCGTAATCCATGACAGTTTGGCATAAATGTGGCGGAATTTCATTGATAAAACGCTCAATTTGCTCCTTCAAGGCGTGAGTGGTCGTGGGCTTGTTGGCATAAACCTCAGACATCAAGAAGTCCAATGGCGATATGTCGCATGATCTGAGCAGCCAATTCTGATCACCTAAACCGGAAATTACACGACCGGGAACTGATTTAAGCAGTAATTGAATTGTTTTTTGGTCTGTATAGTACGTGGCACCGTCTTGTTGAAACCACAAATCCATACCTTGCAATTTAGGCAAACTTGGATTATTATGTCGCGATAGGGAGCACTATTAACTGTTATTGCCTGACTAGCCGCATTTTCAAAGAAGAATGGTCAGATGAAGCCTCCAGACCAAAATCCGCACCTAACAGTGGCACGTTGTGGATGCATGTGTTTCTCAACAATCACTCGTTTATTTTCTGAACCCCAAATTCGACAATTTTGACGATTAACAAAACCATCAAGATAAAAATGAAACCAACCGCTGAAGATGATTTTATTTGTAAAATCAGCATCCGCTTGTTGTTGTTCCATAATCCATTCAACGAACTCTCTTCGCTTCAGTTATTGAGCAAACTGCACTTTGTATCCATGAAGATGCAAATCTTTCATGAGAATATGCTGTTGAGAGTTTCTCGCAATATCAATTGTTAACTGCGGTGCCAAATTGATGTTCCTGGATGGAAAGAGTGTCTGAGATCAGTAATTGAACCAGTCTCCCTGAATTTTTTAATTCATCTCTTCACAGTTGATGAAATTAAATCACTATTCTGACCACATTTTGTACGAAAATTACGAACTGTAGCTGCCAAACCTTCATTAATTTTAAAATATTGCTCAACAATGAAAACCCGCTGCTATTTCGTGTAGCGTATCATTTTTAATAACGCTGAACTATCAGCTGTTACGCTGTCTTCTTTTTTATCGTTCGCAACATTTTACAGCACAAATTGCCCAAAAATCCAAATCTTGCGTGAATTTTGGGACACCGTTCATAAATTGAAACATTTCTCATTCTTTTCACTTTGTCAAAACTAAACTTTTCAGAAAAACTGAACAAAAACAATAAACATATATAACTAATGCTACATTATGTATGTCTACCACGTAACTGCACTATAAATGTCTCTCTATTTCTGATCACCTCGTCAATAAATTCTGATGTTTTTCCATTTTTCGGCCTCTTCTCTGAACCTCGGCTGGAACTTCAGCCACTATTGCTTTACGGACTGGATTTTCTGAGGACCTTCGTTGAACATGAGAAAACTAGCTGATTTGCAAATTTGTAGAGACTTTCCCGAAAACTTGTAACTCTTATTAATTTGCGTTTATTTCCGTTAGGGCAATGAAGATATTCGGCCTTAATATGACTGATTCATAATCTGTTATACTCTACCGCCTTTATGAAAGCCCAGAAACGCAAATTGCATTTTTCTGCTTTAGCAGTTATCCCTACTCATCTTCAATATTTCAGCGATTGAATTTTCGAGGTTTTTCTTCGTTAGGCCGTTCGCCCATACTTCTACTGTGCCCTCCTTTTACTATTTGTCGCTTATTTATCTTTCTCGCAAATTTAGCGTCTACAGCTGGATACGTTCCGTGTGTGTCGATTTATTTTCTAGACTGATGCATTGACATTGAGTTTTCTCTAGAATCACTTTAGAATATTTATCTAGCCGTTTCACGTTATTTTAAATAATCTATTATATATGGGATTTCTATATGGCAGACTGTTGGAAAAAACTTTTCCTATTTCAGTCGCCCTTTACGACGAAAAGGAGAACGAACTACGGCAATATTCTAGAAACCGGTGCCACATGCCGGTTGTCCGACCATTAATAAGATTCCATTCCATTATGCAACTATGACGGAAACAGCACCCGCAAATATTGAGAATTGAATAGGGTGGTTTATAAATATTAGCTTAGATACCAGGAAAACTTGTCGGCCATGGCAACTGATCTGCGTAGAACTACTTGTATTTAGAAATAAAACACCTTATCCACAAGGAGGTATGGATTTTTGAATTTAAAGAAACATTATTTTTTAGATAAATTACTTTCTTAAAAAATTAATTCCAGCATCACTTTAAATAAAATACGATTCTTTTAAGCTTTTGTTTTATTTCCGTGTTTAAGTACTGACAGACACTCTTAAGCCTCGGACATAAATATAAATCTTTTCGAAGTACAGAAAATGTAATAAATTTCTTCAAAATTACTGTGCGTTGTTGTCAAATTGAAATATTTCAGCAATCTTTTCATGTAAAAGCCACATTCTACTGCGGTGAATTAAAAAGCGTACAATAACTGAATGCTCTAAGTACGAGTACACCACCCAGTAAAAGCAACAATGTAAATTCCGTCACAATGCATCTCATCATTTATTAACGCATTCAACCGTTTCAATTAGTTTACTTTTGCAGTTTGTCCGAGTATGTTTGCGTATTTTAATACTAGCGGCTAGCGTGTATAGTATATTGGCGTTGTTCGTTCTGTCTGAATGGCATCCTTTGTCTGTTAAAATGGGCTTGTGTTGTGGCTAATGGGATGGACGACTTTAACTTATGGCTTGCAGGTGCATTTTCCAGAAATTAAAAACAAAAAAATTCGTGTTGATGAATAATTGCATCTACCTTTATTTGTGCCGAAAAATAATCAACGAAGGTTGTCTGTAAGCCAAGTACCAGTTATTCTTTTTAATCACTCAACTTAACAAAAGCCTTGCTGGACGAGATGTTTTATTATGAAATATCAATTGATACATGCTGTTTTTTTTAGTAAAGGAAATTTCTATATCCATAAAATATGTATATTTATGGATATGTACAATCAAAACATTTATGAATGGAATTGGACTTCGTTCATATGGCCACCGCGGACACGTTTGCAGCGGTCGAGTCGTTGGACTCGATTTTCAACGACTCGGCCACACATTTCGCCCGAAACGGCCGCTATTTCGCGTTCAATGTTGGCTCTGAGCTCTTCCAATCTCGTCGACGTGTTGGCATAAACCAATGATTTAACGTAGCCCCACAGAAAATAGTCAAGCGGTGTTAAATCGCACGAACGAGGTGGCCAATCGACTGGCCCATTTTTTGAGATAACACGCTCAATATACTTACTCTTCAATAAATCGATTGTAGCGTGTGCTGTGTGGCTTGTGACATCATCCTGTTGAAACCACATGTCGTCCAAGTCCATATCTTCCAATTCGGGCCAAAAATAATCGGTGATCATGACACGATAACGCTGATCATTCACAGTAACGTGACGATCGTTATCGTCGACGAAAAAATATGGCCCAATAACGCCGCCGGCGTGCAAACTGCACCAAACAGTTACTTTTTGTGGATGAAGTGGTGATTCATGAAGCACATGTGGAGTTTCACACGACCAATAACGCATATTTTGCTTATTAACGAACCCATTGAGCCAAAAATGAGCTCGTCACTGAAGATGATTTTGCGATGAAATTCATCATCTTGGCGCATCTTCTCCAGAACCCAATCAGAGAACGTACGTCGCTTCAAATGGTCCATCGGCTTCAATTCTTGTCAGCTTGATCTTGTATGGGTGTAAACCAAGATTCTTACGCAAAATACGCCATAATGTGGTCTGAGCGACGCCCAATTCTTGAGAACGCCGTGGAATTGACTGATTTGGATCGTTTGCTACGGACGCCTGAACGGCAGCGATATTTTTGACACTTCGACCAACCCGTTGTCCCACTGATACGGCAACATCACAATACGAATATGTAGACTCAAATTTTTGCACCAAGCTTGTTATTGCCTGTCTACTAGGGCGAGAATTACGACCAAAAATTGGAGTTAACGCTCTTAAAGTTGCATTCACCGACTCCGAATTTCGGTAGAAAATTTTTATAATTTGCAGACGTTGCTCGTTCGTGTACTTTACATGATGAAAATGTTGAGTTTACTGAATAAATTGGCAGTGACAGTTTGATGATTAGTGAAAGAGTGCGTTCACAAATTAAATTCAAAGTTGTCAAGTCCCTAATGGAAAACCCTTTACTTTCATTCTTTAAGACTGTGCTCATAACACTTAAATAAAATATATAAATATATAGATAAATATTATAAATTTTATTAAATGATTGTTTCTACAAATTAAATGTCATATTTTTAAGTAGCAGTATGTTATGTATGCAACTGAATCAATAACATACTGTTAAGGAAACCAAATTTAGTATGTACGAGTACTATTATATTACTCACATTTCATAAAAAAAAACAAGAACTTCCTTAAGTTTCAGCATTTGTATTTTAAAATTTAAATTATTTTCCAGCGTTGAGCATAATTAAGACACCAAATATAAATCTATAATCTTTTCAGTTAAAAGAAACCATACACAAGAGTTAATACCGTAGGTCCAGTCCCGAAAGAATTTCTTACGTTTCCAAACTATTCTGGAAAAAAATTAAGTAATGGAATAAAATATTAAGGGTAGCCACTATCGCCAACTACAAAAACTTCAAAATTCTACATTAGATTGGTCCTGAAGTCTTATTTCTAAACTGTTTCGAATTCTTTAAGACATCAGTTTCACTACAATGCAATACGTTATTAAAGTTTCACGTTGTCAAACAGCTAGCAACACTACCCTTAGCGGATTTTTGATGTTGCCTGAACTACACTAAACCCTATGGAAATAAGATTAAAACTCAGGACACTGTTTAGTCTAATATTGAATCAACATGTCATCTTTTGTACTTAAGATTCCCGACATATTTTTTTATCTCTTCATAAAAAATCCGGTAGATATAATACGAGTAAAACCTTGTTATCCAGGGTCCAATACAAAAGGCAAGTAAAGAGATAACAACTTTCGAGACGGCCCTACACTCGAAACACCGTTACGTTGAAGTCAGCTCGATTACTAAAGTCTCACACAAGATTCATATAAATGGATACCTCTGGCTGTATTATCGATTCCCAGCGCTATCAATGCTTCACAAGTACGCTCTCAATTTAAATTCAAACAAAACTGAGCTTCTTTTCTTTACTGTAAAACACAAAATTATTTCCTTATCGGTACTCTTATTTTGGATATCCGCAGTGGCAATATGATATTAAAGATAGATCAGAAGCTACACTGAAAAGAAATCCGTGGTAGTCCGTATTCCTGCATGACCGCGTTAGGATCTTAACGGGTTCTGCAGTCGAATATAATGCATAAACTTCGGTAGTAAGGTCGAACCTCCTATACGAAACAATAGATTCAATAACTGGTTAATGGAAAAAATCCGACTTTCATGCCCCAGCATCAAAAGTTCTCTAAAAATATCTCAAACAGTGGTACTGTAACCCATTATTTACTTCCAACCTATCTATAGACGCAGGGTTGACAGACCGATAACACGGGTAGCCAAAATACCATGAATCATTTTATCAAAATTGATTTCCATATAGATTTTTACAACTCAATATCAGACAGATAAATACGATTTTATTTACATACTCGTATAACGGATTGGGGAACATGATGTTCACCAAATCAGTTTTACATCACCCTTTGTTTAGTGCTAAGTCAATGCCACCTACTTCTTTTACATATATGCGTTTCTACTACGCCGCTAGTGGAGTTGGCTAAATTTGGGCACCATTCGACAACCGCTCTATTTTGTTAATGTTTAGTCATGTTTTTGCGTTTGAGTGGATCAATTTTTTCTTTCGGCTCCTTCTTCGAATCTGCTTCGAACTTGAACCCCTGGACTAGATTTTCCGATGGTCTTCGTTGAACATGACAAAGCCAGATGATTTCCTCAGCCTGAAGTTTTTACATTAAGTATCTGTTTCTTATTGTCGTTGAAAACGATATGCAAATCTTTCGAAGCATCGTCATGTTTCTGCATCTTTATCCGTATATTTTGCATCGCGTCGTATGTCGAGCTACCTCCTGCAAATGCGCTATGACGTGTTTAAAACGTTCTCGCTTATTTCCATAATAAGCGACATTAGTTTCACCGATTGTCTTTATATAGTGAAACAAGAAATCTCTCACTCCATTACTGGGCGTCTTAGCTTTTATTTTTTTATTATTACAATCTTTCTTAATTCAATTCATTCCAACTTAAGATTAAGATGACAATTTTTTGGTAATGTTTCATCAATAGTTAGAACAGTAAATAACATACGAATATATCTAAGGAGCACTTTGTCCTAAATTAGTGTTAAACGACACTGCAATACTATTTAAATATTTTAACAAATTACCGATATGAGGTGGCAATCAGTAACGCAATTTAAGAAAATTTTACGAAATACTTCGTATAAAATTAATAATGAAGACTATATTTTCTAAAATTTGCATGTTACTATGTCGCCTTTTAAGATATCAGTCTTAATAAGATTCAATAAGCATTGTCAATACTAAATCCCCAGTCCTTAAAGTTGTGTTTTACTCGGTTGGAAGTAAATTATTAAAATACTCGTACGTTGGGCTTTATTCGTATATGTAAAGGGTCCGCCATCTAATGTTTTTTTTTTCAACTAGTGCTTATTTCGTGAATGGTAACACTTAGCTCATGTCTGATTTGACAGATAATTAGTTTTATCCTTCCGGTTAATAATGGAAAATAATTTCATTCAAATGGCTGCCTGGGCTGGCCATGCAGTAGCCTACACGATCGGTCCAATTTTTAAGCACATTATCGATTGTGTGCAGCTGTATTTCACCAATGGCTTCACGAATATTGTCCTTTAAAGCGTCAATTGTCTCTGGCTTGTCGGCGTAACGCTTATCTTTTACGGCACCCTACAAATAATAGTCCAACGGTGTCAAATCGCAGCTCCGAGGTGACCAAACGACATCAGCTCTGCGGCTGATAATGCGATCTTCAAAAACAGGGCGCAAAACAAATGTTGCCAATATCCTCCTCTTCAATTTTTGTGAACAAAAATTCGTTCAACATGGCCCGATAACGATCACCATTGACTGTAACGGCCACTCCTTGCTCATTTTCGAAGAAAAATGGCCCAATTATGCCTCTGGACCAAAATCCGCACCAAACAGTGACTCGTTTTGGGTGTATCGGCTTTTCAATGTATGCGTGCTTTTCAATGTATTCTGTGCCCCAAATGCGACAATTTTGCTTGTTTACATACCCGCCAAGATCAAAATGAGCTTCATCTGAAAAGATGATTTTTTTTGGCAAAATCGGCATCTTCTCTAAGTCGATCGCAGGCCCACTTAGCGAAGCGTTGTTCAAGCGTATACAGAACCATATTCGTTCAGCGGAAGGATAAAACTAATTATCTGTCAAATCAGACATGAGCTACTCGTAAGTGTTACCATTCACGAAATAAGCACTAGTTGAAAAAAAAAAAAATGTTAGATGGCGGACCCTTTACTTATTTGCTTATAAAATTCTATAAGTATCTTAAAAACGTACAAGTACTCGTAACTTATTGGTAAAATATCAACTGTTTTAAATAAGGGCCAACTATGAAAGGTATGATTACAACTTGAGAGAATGCGAAGTAGTAAATAAATGTGTGAGTGTACTTAAATACAATCCACCCCAATTTCGAGTTTGTGAGACTTTGGGCGAGTTCATAATTGTAAATGTACTGCAGTACTGCAAGTTTTGCGTTCATTTTTGAACTATAGGGTAGGTGTTGGATTTCTTCGAAACCACAATCTCGCGCAGCAGCCTTGGAAACTCGCGCCGTGTGAACAGGAGCGATGTCATGAAGAAGCAACACACCCGCTGCGAGTTTACCCCGTCTTTTCTTTTTAATTTCCTCCCGCAAATTATGCAAAGTGGAAGCGTAGGATGTGGCGTTGATGGTTTCACCTTTTATTTTTGTACTCAATGAGCAAGATTCCCTTTGAGTCCCAAAAAACTGTTGCCATGAGCTTTCCGGCAGACGGAGTAACTTTGAACTTCTTCGGGGGGTCTGTTCCTTTTTTATGCCACTGCATAGACTCTTGTTTGCTTTCAGGGTCATAGTGGTGGACCCATGTTTCGTTTCCAGTAACAATTCGATCCATAACACCGTCCGCGTTCTCACTACACATCTTCAAAAGCTCTCTACAGCATGCGTTTCTCACTTTTTTCTGAGGCGCTGTGAGCATCAGAAGCACCCACCGTGCACTGACCTTTGAAAGGTTAAGATGGTCATGAAGAATGGTGTGAATGGTACCAATTGAAAGCTTGGTGATCTCTGCCATCATTTTCACCTTTATTCGGGCATCCTCAAGAACAAGTTTTTCGACTTCATTGATGCTTTCTCCCGTACAAGCTGTAGCCGGGGCGCCGGAGCGGGGGTCGTCTTCAATGCTCTCTCTGCCTCTCTTGAACTCACTTGACCACTTTTGCACAGTTGATAATGAAGGTGCGGAACCCTGGTAAACAGCCACCATCTCTTCATGAATAGTTTTTTGCCTTTTTCCTTGCTTAGTGAGAAATTTAATTACAGCGCGATGCTCAATTTTCACCATCATCGTCTCAGTTGCCATTATGATTCTGTTTAACTAGAGATAAAACGCGAACTAATAATCACATTTATATGAAATTTTACATGAATGCACTAAAATAATAGTATTACTTGATAAATAAGTCAATTTATATATACAACCACAGCTTCACCCCGATACCGAGAATATGTTGAACGCCCCTCGTACATTTGAAATGATTTGTCTTGCTTTGGTTCGTTTGTTCTCTTCTGTTATTTGTTATCAACTTAAAATATAATGTTTTTTTATGTTTTGTTTTGTTTATGTTTAAAAAAAACTACATACCTACACTATGAAGTACACACACTTTTTAAATAAAATACATTTTAAGGATCGAATAATGTTAAGTTTTTATTGGATTAGATAGGATAATATAATGTAGTGTCAATGGACACAAAACTAATCATTTCTTATGAAGAGAACAACATTGCAATTCCATTTCTTTTGGACTTAGCTTCTTCAGAAACATAGACTGAGTGAGGTTCATCAAAAACATTTACATCGAAATTGTCTAAGTCCTCTGGCTGAGCATTATCTTCATAAGTGCCAGATTCTTTCTCCTGTTGTGAAGAACAACAACTTCCCAAGTAAAATATTCAACTTTTGATACTTTTTAACAGACGCTTTAAAATTTATGAACTTCAGTTTTGCAAATGCATGGCTGCCGAATGAATGCAGCATGCGTTGTGTTCATAAATGTACACAAAGAAGTTTTACAGTAGATTTGCAGCAAATTTTTTGCAATTATGAACTCACCCTTTGTTAGACCAATAAGGTCTTATATGATACAGCTTTCTATTATAGATACACTATTCATGTGTTATTCAATTACAAGGGTCTCTGTTGATGAGCAAAACAAAATATATAATTTTAACTGTAAGAGCGCAAAATATTTTCTTTATTACGAGTACATTACACATTCATTTCACTGTCAGCTGCAATGTAAGAACTGAACTAAAACTAACTGGAAAAAAGTATTTTGACATCACATTTTTTTAATTTGTTTTCTTTCGCGTGCCATGAAAGCTGGGCCCTGTTAATTACAAAGTCTTTTTTAATATAATTTATTAATTTTAATGACATTCACTAACATTTAATTGGTAAATATAGGAAAAACGTCGGAGGACCGTTTAATTTTGGGAAAATTTAAACATAATGTGCTAAAAACTCCAAAAGCTGCAGCAACTGAATTGAGTGAACAGCATACTATTCAAATTTGTGAAAGAACGATAAGAAATCGTTTAAAAGAGGAAGGTTTTGCCACTTATGTAGCCAGACCAATACCCCAAATTTCACAGAAAAATAAGCTCAAACGTCTGGAATTTGCCAAAAAATTTGTACACAAGCCTTCATCATTTTGGCAGCAAATATTGTGTACTGGTGAAAGGTCTTTTCAGTACCATGCATCAAAAAAGAAATTTTTCTGCAGAATTCCTAGGAAATTGCGAAAAAAAGTGGCACGTGTATGTGAACGAGTACCCCATGGAGGTGGCAGCGTAATGTTTTGGGGATGTGTTTCCTTTAATGGCATCGGAGATTTGGTACCAATCGAGAGAACGATGAACAAGGATCAATATTTTCACATTTTAAATATTAACGCGTTTACTTCAGGTGACAAATTGATTGGACAATCATTTATTTTGCAACAAGATAATGCTCCATGTCACAAAGCCAAGATGATTACCAATTTCCTAAGGGATGTGGAAGTAAATACATTGGCCACCTCAAAGCCCCGATTTAAATATAATTGAGAATGTGTGGGCTTATGTAAAGAGACAGAAGTCCATGTTTGACAAGAACGCGCGAGGAGACAATCGCTGACGTCGAAGGCCTTTGGAATGAAATTTATCTGCAAACCCTCCAAAATTTGGTGAACTCAATACTAAGCCGATTGCAGAAAGTCATCAGTGCCAGCGGAGGGTTCATTTTCCATTAAGTTATGCCTTTAGTTTTATAAATTTTTGTTACCAGTTCTTTTTTTCGGATAAATTATATTTTGTCAAAATACTTTTTTCCCCAATCATTTTTGAATTATAATTTTTAATTTTAATACTATTATATTGAATTAACTTAAAGTATATTTTTGTTGAAGCTCATTATTATCATGAATTTTTTTCAGATATTTTCAATAATAATAAAGATAGATATAAAGAAAAATGTGCGATTTTTTTTGTCAAAATACTTTTTCCGACCATTGTATAATCTAATAGCACTCCTAGATTTTTACTGATTCAATTTTAAAACATGTAAGAGAACATGAATTAAAAATGATTTTTCCGTAAGTGTGCAGCGGTAAGTTAAATTTATTACAATCATATACCTACATGAAAAGAAATGTCATAATCAGTTAAAATGTTACCAGATATCTTAAAACTTATCATTTTAGTTTTTCACTAATACACTGAAGAACTGTAACATCATGTTACAATTCCTATTTCAACTCCTCATATATTTTTTAATTTTTATCAAAACTATGAAATGGTTATGTCTTATTCTTTGTACATTAATATTCTCTCTCTATAACTGATTTTAAGGGCAAATAACAACAACAACAAAACTTGGTAAGCCAAAACAGAAACAAAGTCAAATGTTACAGTTTTGCACTTTATATGTATATTTTTTTCGTTTTATAAAGTTTAATAACAATTAATTTAGTACGATGTCCAATAGCCTTTGGATTTTTTTAATTCCTTGATTCTGTTTGGTAAATTTCTAGTATATGTTAGTTTTGAACAAACTCTGCTGGAATTGCATCCCATACATGTTTAGTGCGCTCCCAAAGCTCATTAACTCCTTTTGGTGGATATGGATATTTTGCTAGTTGCACTCTAACGTAGCTCCAGAAATTCTCAATAGGATTCATGTCTGGAGATTGTAGGGGCCACGTTAAAGTGTTTAATTTTTGACTCTGGATCCACGTTTGTTCAGGAGCAATACCTTTTTATTTACAACACCGGGCAGATTTTATTGCAAAATTGACAGATATTGTTCTTATTATACCGTCAATGCGTACCAAGGGACGCACCCAAACCATTTTTCATTTTTCGAAATGCAGCCCCAAACCATTATTGAACCACCACCATGTTTAACTGTTTCCTGTACTTGATGTGGTTCTATGGTGTTGGTGTCCTTTGTCCAATACCAAAAGCACGGCAATCGGATTGAAATCTGTTAATTTTGGTCTCGTCAGACCAAATAACTTAAAAATTATCATATTAACTATCATAAAATATCTACTCATATGTTACATACGAGGGGCGTTCAACATATTCTCGGTATCGGGGTGAAGCTGTGGTTGTATATATAAATTGATTTATTTACCAAGTAATACTATTATTTTAGTGCATTCATGTAAAATTTCATATAAATGTGATTATTAATTCGCGTTTTATCTCTAGTTAAACAGAATCATAATGGCAACTGAGACGATGATGGTGAAAATTGAGCATCGCGCTGTAATTAAATTTCTCACTAAGCAAGGAAAAAATCAAAAAACTATTCATGAAGAGATGGTGGCTGTTTACCAGGGTTCCGCACCTTCATTATCAACTGTGCAAAAGTGGTCAAGTGAGTTCAAGAGAGGCAGAGAGAGCATTGAAGACGACCCCCGCTCCGGCGCCCCGGCTACTCCTTGTACGGGAGAAAGCATCAAAGAAGTCGAAAAACTTGTTCTTGAGGATGCCCGAATAAAGGTGAAAATGATGGCAGAGATCACCAAGCTTTCAATTGGTACCATTCACACCATTCTTCATGACCATCTTAACCTTTCAAAGGTCAGTGCAAGGTGGGTGCCACGAATGCTCACAGCGCCTCAGAAAAAAGTGAGAATCGCATGCTGTAGAGAGCTTTTGGAGATGTGTAGTGAGAACGCGGACGGTGTTATGGATCGAATTGCTACTGGCGACGAAACATGGGTCCACCACTATGACCCTGAAAGCAAACAAGAGTCCATGCAGTGGCATAAAAAAGGAACAGACCCCCCGAAGAAGTTCAAAGTCACTCCGTCTGCCGGGAAGCTCATGGCCACAGTTTTTTGGGACTCAAAGGGAATCTTGCTCATTGAGTACAAATAAAAAGGTGAAACCATCAACGCCACATCCTACGCTTCCACTTTGCATAATTTGCGGGAGGAAATTAAAAAGAAAAGACGGGGTAAACTCGCAGCGGGTGTGTTGCTTCTTCATGACAACGCTCCTGTTCACACGGCGCGAGTTTCCAAGGCTGCTGCGCGAGATTGTGGTTTCGAAGAAATCCAACACCCACCCTATAGTCCAGACCTTGCCCCTAGTGATTATTTCCTGTTTCCGGATTTGAAAAAATGTCTTCGTGGAAAAAGATTTTCGGATGATGAAGAACAACTCAAGTCGGCAATAAATGGGTATTTTGCAGAGAAAGAGGAAATTTATTTTTTTGAGGGCTTAAAAAAGCTTATCTCAAGATGTAACAAATGCATTGATGTTAGGGGAGATTATATTGAAAAATAAAAACAATTTAAATTGAATTCGCATTTTCCTTCATATCGATACCGAGAATATATTGAACGCCCCTCGTATGTGTAACACATGTCTTTTGGTCAGCATTGGCTTTTGCTTCATTTCTGCTGCCTTCATACCCAATCTGATTATCGCTCGACGCGCTGTCCTCTGGCTAGAATTAATATTTAATATTTTAAGTGCTGTTGCCGGAGTGACAGCAGTACTACTCGTCGCCAAGTTAGCTATATGTTGTTGTTGTTATATCCCCTTAAAAACAGTTATAGGGAGAGAAAATTAATATATGTACAAAGAATAAGACATAATCATTTCACAGTTACGAGGGGCGTTCAACATATTCTCGGTATCGGGGTGAAGCTGTGGTTGTATATATAAATTGACTTATTTATCAAGTAATACTATTATTTTAGTGCATTCATGTAAAATTTCATATAAATGTGATTATTAATTCGTGTTTTATCTCTAGTTAAACAGAATCATAATGGCAACTGAGACGATGATGGTGAAAATTTAGCATCGCGCTGTAATTAAATTTCTCACTAAGCAAGGAAAAGTCAAAAAACTATTCATGAAGAGATGGCGGCTGTTTACCAGGGTTCCGCACCTTCATTATCAACTGTGCAAAAGTGGTCAAGTGAGTTCAAGAGAGGCAGAGAGAGCATTGAAGACGACCCCCGCTCCGGCGCCCCGGCTACTGCTTGTACGGGAGAAAGCATCAAAGAAGTCGAAAAACTTGTTCTTGAGGATGCCCGAATAAAGGTGAAAATGATGGCAGAGATCACCAAGCTTTCAATTGGTACCATTCACACCATTCTTCATGACCATCTTAACCTTTCAAAGGTCAGTGCAAGGTGGGTGCCACGAATGCTCACAGCGCCTCAGAAAAAAGTGAGAATCGCATGCTGTAGAGAGCTTTTGGAGATATGTAGTGAGAACGCGGACGGTGTTATGGATCGAATTGTTACTGGGGACGAAACATGGGTCCACCACTATGACCCTGAAAGCAAACAAGAGTCCATGCAGTTGCATAAAAAAGGAACAGACCCCCCGAAGAAGTTCAAAGTTACTCCGTCTGCCGGGAAGCTCATGGCCACAGTTTTTTTGGGACTCAAAGGGAATCTTGCTCATTGAGTACAAATAAAATGGTGAAACCATCAACGCCACATCCTACGCTTCCACTTTGCATAATTTGCGGGAGGAAATTAAAAAGAAAAGACGGGGTAAACTCGCAGCGGGTGTGTTGCTTCTTCATGACAACGCTCCTGTTCACATGGCGCGAGTTTCCAAGGCTGCTGCGCGAAGAAATCCAACACCCACCCTATAGTCCAGACCTTGCCCCTAGTGATTATTTCCTGTTTCCGGATTTGAAAAAATGTCTTCGTGGAAAAAGATTTTCGGATGATGAAGAACTCAAGTCGGCAATAAATGGGTATTTTGCAGAGAAAGAGGAAATTTATTTTTTTGAGGGTTTAAAAAAGCTTATCTCAAGATGTAACAAATGCATTGATGTTAGGGGAGATTATATTGAAAAATAAAAACAATTTAAATTGAATTCGCATTTTCCTTCATATCGATACCGAGAATATATTGAACGCCCCTCGTATGATAAAAATTTAAAAATATATGTATGAGGAGTTGAAATAAGAATTGTAACATGAAGTTATATACCCAGTTTATCCGACAGCTCAATGTGCGTTGAAGCAATCCACATTGGTTCAATACCCGTAGAAATGCTGGTGTTTATATGAGATTATCCTAAATGAGCGAAAGAAAATTGAGAGAAATTTAACAAACAGCTGATTGAACTGACAGCCCATACTGTCACTGATACATTGTTCTTATTTCTTTCTCTTTCCAAATATTTCGTTTGCAATCCCACATTTTAAATACACAATTGATTACCTACCCGATAATGGACGAATACATTGTTTTTATTTCTTTGTCTTTCCAAATATTTCGTTTGTAATCCCACATGTTAAATACACAACTAATACCTGCCCGATAGTGAAAGAATGATGGGAGCGCGAGAGAGTAAAATGTTTCTATGCGATTTGAAAATGTTTATATGATATTTCAAAGCGGTTACAAATTTTCAATGCGTTTTATAAGCAGGAATGTACGTATGTGTGTTGAATATTTCCATGCGGTTTGAAGTGGTGTTTATATGAGCGTATTGAACCAATGCGGATTGCTTCAACGCACATTGAGCTGTCGGATAAACTGGGTAACAGTTTTGCTCCTCAGTGTATGTACCTAACTTATATTTTTAGTATCTCTAAGTCCTCTCCAATCTTAGACATGCATTCAAATTGGTTATACAATTTGTACGTACAATTTACCTTATCAGCAAATGCAGTGGCTAAGCCATTGAATCGCTGTTAGCGAAGCGAACTTACAGAACCTTAATGGACGTTATTTCTTAAAAAACGAGGTTCACTCAAGACTTCATTTACTTCAACTTTCTGCTTTCTTTCATTTAAGTACGTTTAAGCATTACACAACTTATTCAGTAACAACTAATGGTCAACCATATGAAATGCTTTAGTTATGTCTATGAATAAGCCCATTGTGGATTGTCTTCAACATACCCGTATGTACATACATATGTACTCGTATATCGCCAATTAACATTGCACTTCCTCTATTGCTTGTCACCTGTTTATAAATTGTCGAGGATTGAAGGTCCGACTCTACGTTCTTCTTCGACTCGACTCTTTTTTGCACTCTTCGATACTTAGTCCAATTTAGTTGTGTCATAGATTTCACATATAACCCTTAAAAATATATGAAAAAAACGAGTTCTCATTTAACGAATTATTCGCAGTCAAAAGTTCAAATAACTGGTGTTAGAGTTTAACATAGGTCTTTAATATTTTCAAAAATTCACATCTTTTGCACCGGACGAAATAAAATCATTTAATTTTTAAATAACGAGGCTGATTTTGTACCGCTAGAATTATTCAACGCTCAATGTGATTATATATACAAATACGAGTATACAAATCTAACGGTCAACTTCCAATTTATTCAACGTTCTCTTTTTGCTTTAACTAATTAATTTGTTTTGATTTTTAAAAAGGCACACTCTGGTTCATCAACCATTTTAATATTTTTAAAAAAGGTTGTTAACCTATCCGTTCGGTGCGATAGCAAGCATCTAGTTGCTGAAACCTTCTATCTGCTTTTAGGTAGCGGCTAAAGCAAACTCCTACTCACATCTCCATCTGGATAGCAAATCTATGAGAATCTCATTCCATCTGGTGATTCAAAGAAATGGGTCAACGACTTTTTCATCTCTTCGTTTCGCCAAAGAAGGCTTCCCTCTTTGATAAAACGTTTTCGTCTACCTATTTGACACAACAAGTAGGAAAAAATACAGCCTTCAACCCTTTCGACATTTAATTCATGAAATGAAAAATAGAAAGAGGAACTGGCAGCATTAACTCTCATGGTCGCAACCAAATTAATCCGAATCTCTCCCTCTTTCAACCTGGGTAGATACGTTATTCATTGTGTCATTTAGTTCATGGGCCACAACAAATCCTTAGCCAAACACAAAAAGGAAGTTCAAATCAAGAATTCCAAAGAGAAAGTTTTGGCAAACAACCAAATGGACTAGACACACAATAAATTTTCGGAATAGTCCTCTGGTTTTGACTTTTAATTTAATTGTATTGAATCACAAATTATGCAAACATTGTCATTTTCTTCCAAGAGATTGGCCTTTTGCTTGAAGAAGTTTATTTATGTTATCGAAAATTTTTATCATTGTCTGATAACGGTGTTGAGAGAATCAATAGATTAAAACGGTGAAGTGATAACAATGTCAGGTAAAAAGTTTTTTTATTTATAGGAACTTATGTGATTCCTTATGAGCAGCAGATATACCCGTATTATTCAACAGTTGAACTCATATTTAGACATTTTCATATACCTCGTTCATAAGACAGCTTAAAGCTGATTCAATGCTCATTGCTTTGAAGTGCTGTTTATATGAACGCATTGAAGCAATGCGCATTGAGTCAATTCGCTTTAAGCTGTCATATAAACTAGGTAACAATTACAACTCAAATGTAAAACGCAAATAAATATGATAAAATGAATAACGTCTGAAACGTGACTGACCGATTGACGAAGCGATGATGTTCAGTCAACTTAACACCTTCATCTTCACAAGTTCACTGTCAGTAAAGAAATTAGATCTGTGAATGATATAGGTATCGATAAAGACTGTCGTCATCTGATTCCTACTACACCGCAATCGTCAGAATCTATACCCACAAATAGAATCTATACCCACAAATAAGAGAAGTATTGAATTGCAAGTAATATCAAATAAAAATATCACAAAAAAATTATTTCGTTAACAGTCAACCAGATAAAATGAAGGTAATATGTTTCAGTCTAGCCGTAACCTTAACATTTTAAGCTTTAATTTTTGATGTAAAAAAACCTTATCATTTCAAGAGTAATTAATTCCACTTTTCATTAATTCGACTAGATTAAATCATATTTCAACATATTTCTTTCGAAGTTTATTTGAAAATTACTAAAGGTAGACCTTTATGGCTTCACTGTAAGTATATAATGCAAAGGAGACACGAAAAACTGTAACAACGATATATTGGATAGTGTGGTCCACAAGGCAAATTTACGAGGGAACTCTAGATAGCCGATATCATCTCCAAGTCAAAACGCATGCTATGCCTGGACCTTGACACGTGCAGTCACATTTTTACAATACATATCCAGTTTCACCCCGTGTAATTTTTAATTTTACAATTTAACTTAAAAACTAGGACTTAAGAAATATCAAAAAGATTTAAATGGGTTCCCCCGTTTAACGACTTATTTTTTAAGCATTTTTTGGGAATTTTTTTTTGCGTCTGATGAAAAGATAGAACTTTGACTTTTTTATCATTTATTTATTACTATTTTATGAGTATGTGAAACAAGTTTCAACTAGAAATCTTCATTAGAACGTAAGTTATACCACTCCGAAGACGCCCTCCTTGAAAAAAAGAACACTCCCTTCCCCCACGATTTCTACTGATTGGCTTATCAAAAAAAAAAATCTATTAACCTTAAAAAAGGCATCGAGTGAACTAGAATCATTTGAAAATATTGAAAATTGGGTTTTTGGCAGTTTCAAATTTCATGATTTTTTTTAGGTTTTCGTTACGAAAAAAAAAATTAGAAATACTCGGAATTTTAGGATGATTCTAGGCCTATGCGTCTGTATGTACTGAGTCTACCCTATAAATGTCATTGGCATCATCGGTCAAAACGCTTTTGAGATGTGATGGAGAAAAATTTGAAAAACAATTTTGAGAGAAACACGTTTAAAGTTTCAAGTATTGTTAAAACTATGAAAATCTTAACTTACCATCAATCTGCGATGCGAAGTTTGGCAAAACAAGTGACTATAAAAATGTCCTTCTATACTTATATAAACTTGTCTAAACTTGTCTATACTTGTATAGGTGCACATTTGTATAGAAGGGTTTCAGGCACGGCCTCCTTCTACTCAACTCAGAGCTCTGAACAACTGCTTCCTCTAACTACTACTAACTACTTTATAGCGACTTCAAATTTTAAAAAAAAAATCACTTTACCAGCATATTCTACACATGTTAAAGAATCAATTTATGCAAAAAAAATTGATATTTTCAACCCATCACACGGGGGAACCCCTTAATATGTAAGTATAAAGAGTCGTTCCATGACCATGGAGAACAAATCGAAGAAATCAACGTTAAATACCTTCGATTTGGAAAAAGTGGACTCGCTGAAAGGGGGACCAAGCTTGACTGTACTCGAACCATCATCTAATAAAGACAAGTGATAAGTTGGCTCTAAGGATCATCTTACCGATATGCGAACGCAAATTAAGCTCACTGTCTAGTAATATGCCAAGGATTGAATCAGGGGATTCGTTAACGATAGAGAAAATAAAGTCGGGAAGGAGACTGTTGCATTTACGTGATAAGGTAATGGATTGTCATTTGGCGATATTAAGTTCTAAGCAGTTTTTGAGACACCAGATTGAAAACCGATCGAGGTCTTCTTGAAGGGTGGAGTCTTGGGGAGAAGAAATAGCTATAACAAAGTTCGTGTAGTCAGCATAAAGGGAGAGGGAAGAGTGTTTAATGACCCTCTTAAAATCGTTAATAGTAAGAATGAAGGAAAGGGGACCAAGATGGCTCAGTTGCGGAATCCTCGAGGCCAAAAAAGGAACTTAAATGGCAGATCTAAACCGAACACTGTAATATCGGTATACCAGGTAAAAAGATATCCTTTTTAATAAAAGTTGAACCTCTTTTATTAAAAAGGTTATCTTGCCGTGAGCAGACAATTTGACGACGAGCAATTTATGAGATATCTTATCAAAAGCGTGAAATCAGTTCCTATAACATCGGTATTTGGATTGGGTTGGAATAGGAGGAGTTGGAATATGGGTGGCAGTAAAAATATTAGATTTGAAAAGAAGTTTCTTCATTCCTGGATCTTACAGAGTCTAAATCGATTAGACCTACAATTTGCCATGGACAATATTTTTGATTTTATAAAGTCGCTGAGTTCTGGATAAATGAAATCCTGCAGTGCTAATGCAACTACATTAGTAAAATAGGTTTTGGATCCTAAAACTAAACTTGTTCCTGTGTAAGTTCGGTCTCAACTACCTAACTTAGCCTTTTATTTTATTCTATAGGTATAATGATTATATGTACATGGTTGGCCATAATGTCTGAGCTTTTAGACCCTTTAGAATGTCGGTTGTGATTAGTGCTATATGTGTCGTTGCTCTGTCCTGCTTATTACACAAATTCGAATTCTATTTGATTCACAAATGTCAAAACCATATTGACATTCGACACCATTTGTAAAATCTTTGACACTTTCCGGTAGGGTCATACATTATGGACCACAATGTAGTTCATTTAAAAAGAACAATGCCGATGCGTTTTAATCTGAAAGGCATCCAACAATTGAATATGACAAGTAATAAAACACGTAATCCCCTAAACTTAAGCACATATGACATCCAGGCATTTTAGGAAGACTGTAACACTGATTGTCATGACTACTTCAGGGAATATTTCTACAATTATGAATATAAGACATGCAGAATATGCATTCAATGTAAACATCTTGTAGATATTCATGTTCCATACTACGTGTATTTGTTTATTTTTTTTTTTTTTTTAACTCATATTACGAAAGTTGAACAAAGGAAAAATGAAGAAACAATTTCGGCGAATTGAATATTCCTAACAACGCTTTGTGAGCCATATGCTTATTAGAAAACTGAAGCGAGAATTCATTACTATTACACCTAGTAGGTTATCAGTTATCGGTCTGTAATTCCTTAAGCGCGGTGATTTTAATCGATGAGAATTCGGCTCATAGATTTAGCACGGATATGTTGCCGTGTCTCTTTCCCACAAATATAGTATGTATCAAGAAGAAATCAATTTCGTAAGAAAATAAGTGGTGGCTTTAGAGAAAAAGTAGGTACAGATGCAATATGCTGTATGCTTCATAGAGAAGATCACAAAATGCAAAGATTATATTACATTCATTTTCTGGTTAAAGTCCATCTAGGGGTTCCGGAGTCATTGTCATAAGAATAAGAAACATTTTTATGAATGTTGTATCTTGCTAAAGTAGAATGCATTCCCAACGAGTTAGACTAATGTGTTAAGTCAAAAGTTGTTGGCAAGTGAGCAATCATATTTTCGATACAAAAGCAAAGACTGTCACCAAACGCTCCGAAAACATTATTTTAAGAAAAAAAAGCAACATACTATATTATGAAGACCATTTAGACTTATAATTGCTTCTTATATTATGTTGTATTCAATGCATTCACCCCTTCCTGTGGTGGTGACGGAAATACCATACATCGACGACGAACAGGACGTCCAAATAGACAGCTTTAACTTTACCTCGGCTCCGCTATTAAATCTGAAATTGATATCTCATCAAACGAAGAATTACGAGTACTCTTGCCTATTGCTATTTCTTCGGCCAAATGAAACCAAATAAGGCCGTGCCTGTAAGCATTAAGGAGACTATAAAACGCTCAACATTCCAGTCTCGCTTATTGGTGTAGAAGCATAGACATTAATGAAGTTGGATGAAGATATCCTTGGCCATTTTGAACGCAAAATTCTTCGAGTGATTTTAAGTCCGGTTTGCGTAGACAGGGTTTGAACGAGGAAATTTAACCAAGAAGGACAACGCAGTAGAAGAAAGACTCGCCTTAGATTGGAGTGCGCAACTAAATGCAGAGTCTGCGCTAATTAAAGAGACCTGTTATTTGAGGATCAGGTCCACCACATACTATAGCGTCATGAAAGTGAGCAAAGTAATTTCAATAAGCTGATGTTACGACGAACTTATGACATCTCTATTCGTTTCCTAATTTACAACTGTAGAAACTAGATTTTCGTTTCAATATTATTCAATGCAAGCATTACTAACATTACTAACCAACATACTCGTAACAACATAATAGAATGTTTCATATGATGTATGCATATACAACGGTCTGGATCCAAGCTACGTTTTCAAAAATCGAGTGAGCCTACCAGTGCCCTACATACATACATAAGTTTTTTCTTCATTTAAATATTTGAAGATTTTTAAGAGAATAAAATGAAATTATCTTGATACCACAAATTCTGCAGTACTATACAGAGTTTTTACAATTACTTTTATTTAGTTATTTTATTCCAACATTGAATTTTTTCTTCTTTTTTGACAGCATAGTTTTGTAAATTTCTTTCTACTATCTATATACATCTGAGGTCATGAATCGAAACTAAATTATTTACTGATTAAATTCTAATTTAATTACCGACACAGTATTGTCTACTGTATTATTGCCGAATTTGTTATCTGTACAAGTTTTGTGGCAATTAGTGTCATACAACGTCTGCATGTGTATTTTTCTATTTTTATTTTATTTTTTCAAAACCGATGCACTTAGCTCAAATGTCGAATGATAAGGGTAAAATTACCAAATATGAAATGAACAATTTTTGTTTGTGATATCACTTCTCTTTTTTTTCGTTTGTCACTCTGATTACCTCAGTTTAAATTAGGTATAATTGCGTTTCAATATTGCGTTTTATAAAAAGCTGGTGACAATTTCTATACCAATTCTCTCTAGGCATGTTCTGCTTAATTGTATTCATTCACATGTCCGATGTTTATGCAATTTGCAAATAGAAATTTGTAAGCATAGTCGACTTATTTTACATTTTAATACAATGTTAACAAACTAACATATATGTATGTGTATATTATGTAATTCGAAGACAGGCTGTGATAGAATGATCAACAGAAGGTAAATTTGTGACCATACAACAGTGGGATTGCTCCTGGGAATATACTAGGTGAGTTTTTTAACTTGTGACATCCAAATTACTCGAAAAATACGCGATATCGCGAAAAATGTTTCAGACAAAAGTTACAAGGTTCTGAAGGGGACATAAGATGGTGACCACGAGTTTGACCTTGAGCCCCATTTTCAAGGTCAAACGAAGGTCACTTTTGGTTTTTAATGGGAACACCTATTTTTTTTTTGAAAGATTTTTAATCTGCGTGAAAAATTACAATTCTTTTACATGAAACACTTTTTTCAAAAACTCAACTCAACTTTTTTCTTAAACTCCCCCAGTATGAAGCGGTTAGATTGGAACTATCTGGGTAATGATATGAATCTCAAGAGTTTTTTTTCCAGACCTTAACTCTAAGACATATTGTAGTTACATTAGAATAATATTATTTATATTTTTTCAAAGGCAAGACTAACACGTTTAGTAATTAAAAAAAAAAAATACAGGCCTTAAAACGAAACGTTGTGGAATGTTTGGAAATAACTTAGTTTAAAAATATATTTAAAGAAAGGGAAGTCAGATTGGATTGGATCTTCAGTTAGTGCTCAAACGGAAGCCCTGCCGAAGGAGAAGAGAAAAGGGCTCGACTTCTCATGAAAGCCCATTTCTAAGGTGAGAATCAAGAAAAACATATTCTAGACAAACCAATGTACGGTGATTGACGGCGACCAGAAAACAAATCAGGTTAACCAGAACTCGAGAACAGAGAGGTTATTTAACCTCGATTGTAAAGCTTTGTAGTAAATAAGTTTAGATTGGCTACCCAATTGTACCAATTGCAAGAGCAACATTTAAAGAAACACTCTATACTTGAAAACATTTCATACAAGAAATTTAAACTGCAAAAGAATTGTTTATAACAGAAGAATTTAATATCAACCACAACAAATTTTGCTTAATAAATTTCCTCAGGAAAAAGCTTATAGCTCTTTAAAAAATAATTAAAATAATTGGTATTATGTATTCTATTCAGCAAACATACAAATATCATAGACAAATTGATACAAAGCATCGATGGTGTGCAAATGCCATTTAGTTGAGTAGCAGTAAAAGAAATAGAGTAGATCTCTGAATAGGAAACGCAACCCTTCTCTAAGCACACCATATTAAGACGGTTTGAAAACATCCAATAATACGGAAGTAGGAATCAAAATCTATGAGCACATAGGGAAAAATCGCAGCATTTCTCAATCTTTCAAAAGATGGGTCCAAATAAATCTGGAAGCAAAATATTATCATAAATTGCCAATCCCCTTCTAGGTCCCGGAAATGAGAAAACTTACCATCAAAGAGAAATTAACAAAAAGAAAAAAAAATCTGAAGTAAAAAACCTTTTTCGGATTGCTGTTGTTCATAAAACAGCAAAGGCATTGTTCGGAGATTTTTGAATCTTAAAAAAAAAAAACCGAAATGTATACTGTATACCATTCAAGCAGAAACGTACAATTAAATTTCATGTAGAAACGTGCGTTGCATAAACTGATAACCAAGCTGCAAATTGCGTATGTTAAACAAGAAGGTCTTATAATATGAGAACTATTCACAAATTAAAAAGAAATTGAATACAATGTTATTTGGAACTCCATCGTACTATTGGAATTATTAAGAGTGCATCAGAAAATTCGAAAAGGTAACACTATACTATATTTCTCATCATTTCTCTACATTTCTTCAATGCTAGTTAATACCAAAGATGGCAATATAATCCATAAACCTCTAAAGTTACATCGACTTATTGAAGACTTCTCTATATACGAGTATCGTCACTATAGCGCTATCGCAAGCGCTGATAAATACCTAGTGGGTGTGAGACTGGATAAAAAAGGGCGTCAAGAGTTGATTGTCTTGACAGCATCATGACGAAAGGACTTGATTGCATATTATAAAATGGAAAATTACAATTATATAGCGACAAAAAAAACCTTGCAAATAATTTACTGATTTCTGCAATGTCAATCATCTTGTCTTTGGGACACTCTATTTGAGCACATTGCCTGCACAAAATCAGTTGAATAATACCTGATTGAAATTAGAAAATAAGATCAATCATCTAACAATGGTCGTAATTTTAGAAGTTGTATATTGGGGATGTCTCAAGACATGAGCGTAGGAGAAAAATTACGTACGAATATTCTCCAGCACCATTTGAATACACAAACACCAAAATTGGCCCAATAAAACACTAACTAACTATGATATTATATTAAAAGATCCCACTGAATAAGAAGTGGAAATGGTACGACAGTTTGGGACCCCAGCTATGCAATACCAGTAGTGAAGTGCTACGAAAAACCAGGTGGCTTTTTGAAGATTGCTGGAGACTAAGAATGAATCGAATTGTTCTAGACAACACATAATGTAAACCGAAAAACCGCCCCCATATAATTTAAACGTTTTTCTTGAAAATCAAAACAGATTATTTTGTAGGACTCGTATAATCGGCTCAGCTCAGACGCTATTTGTCATGTTGTGGACAAATTTCACACCACACGCACTCTTTATCACGCAAAAATGTTAGGTACTGTCAATTATACGTCGGTCGCAATAAATCGCCAATTGCCCGTCCACTATATAACACATGGGCTCAAAAGTCCCGCGTCTAACAAAGAAAACACAGTTTTTTTTCATTAAAAATTTACTTTATTCATCAATATAATCCCCACCAAGAGCAACACAATCATTCCAGCGCCGATCTAACATTTCAATTCCTTGTAGAACGATTTATCTTTTGCCTCAAACTGATACCTATAGTTTCACTAATAACCTCTTCATTCGAGCGAAATATCTTATCGACGAGCATTTTTTGAGACCTGCGAATAGCCAGCAGTCTATGGGAGCCACTCTGGAGAATACGGAGGATGCGGAAGCAATTCAAATCCCGGTTTGTTACGTTTAAACATAGCCAAACACTGCTCAGAATCATCAACACGTTGTTGTTTTTGGTCAACAGTGAGCAAACGCGGCACCCACTTTGAACAGAGCTTTCTCATGGACAATGCTCATGGAATATAAACCCTGGACTTTCTTTTAATATCTTTACTATGTCAGCTAGGCCCATACAACTGTACTTTTCGATCATTCAAAACAATTTTGTGGATTTTTTTTATGTTTTCTGGTGTTACCGCCTTATTTAAACGTCCACTGCGTTCTGAATCACCAATATCCTTACGACCACGTTTGAAGTCAACATACCAACGTTTTATTGTTGTTTCTGATGAAGCGGAGTCCCCATAACACTTTTCAAGCCATTGCTTCGCTTGAATGGTATTTTTTCGCATCAAGAATCAATGTAAAATAAAAACACGAAACTGTTTTTGATCCATTATTTTGAAAATAACAAAAGTTGCGTCACTCTCAATACAATAACTCACAAACTAATGAACAGATTATCATGACATTTTAACAGCTATATTTTGAAGGTTAGTACTACTCGTATGAGGTGAATTCAAAAAAAAAAAAAAACTAGCGCCATCTGGCTAGACGAAATTGATCAGGTCGACATTTGGTTCCAGCAGGATGGAGCTACGTATTACACTGCCGATAACACTTTTGACTTACTGAGGATTCAGTTCATCTATAGCCTTATACATAGATTAAACCACTAGATTAAGAATTCGCTGTATGCTGATAAAACGAAAGCTATTTAGGTCATGAAATCAGTACTTAGTGCATTTTTAGTGAAATACATACTAATCTTAGCTGCGCGAAATAGTTGCCCAAAATAGGTTCGACAGGGTTTCTTAAAATTGCCTCGTTTAAATTTGAATTTGTTAATTCGTCAAGGATAATTTGGAAAATGATTTTTGGGTATATTCTAAGAAAAAAATTGTTCTACAGTAAGGAATCTCCCGTATTGACATAATTTATCGAGGATTTAAGAAAAGACTTATTTTGGTGTACTCTGTCCCATGTTAACAGAAATTGTTTTTTTGTCAATCGGGCAAACGATGTTGAGATTCCTTTCATAGGCGTACACTCTTCTGACCAGATCTGAGAAATGAGTTGGTGTATGCTCTTCACAACGTCATTTCCAGCCATTTCGTCCCCGTTATACAGTCTGAAGAACGTTTCTTCATATTCTCAGCACCGACTGTGACTCTACTACAAAGTTTCCTTCTGCATCCTTATGTACAGGTCTTCTTGCCTTGACATGTTCTTTTTACTTATTGGTAAAAGTTCCGTACGTTATTCCTGGAGTACAAACTCTCAATATCTTTACTTACGTACGCTACTTTTTTAACTGCACCTGCTTGCCGGCATTCTTCATCAAACAAGGAATTTCTTCGTGTTGGTCGTGTGAAATCCAGCACATTAGTTACGTCGTCTCTAATGGCAGCTTGGCAGCCTTACCACTGGTCTCCGGTAGTCGACCGTGGCGGAAAAGTAGTTGTTGAGAGATTTCGGAATACGCGATCGGAGAAGATTTTAGCGGTTTTTCTACGTTATAACTTCTCACAGTAGTTCTTCTTTGTTGTGACGCTTCGTACCTTGGCCGCAGGAAAGTTGTGTTGCGAATCAATGTTGGCTGACAGAAAGGTTTGGACGTTCAGTATACTGGAGGCATGCCTTACGTCGATCGCAATGTGATCAACTTGATTTAGCGTTTCATGACCTGACGACAGTCATTTTCCCTTGTGTATATTGATATGAGGAAATCGTATGTTTGCTGTACCTAGTGATATTTTATGTTCTCTCCTGCATAATTTCCTAAAAATTATGTTGTGGGTACATAAATTGCCATAATTTGCCACTCAGCCCTTATCAAAAATAAACTAAACTGTAGATGAAAAACTCTATTAATCCTTTAACAAGCGAGATATTCGATATAGGGTTTTCCAATAAGGACTTGACAATTTTTTTTTTAAATAAAACACAAACCATTTGAGATATTTCAAAAACTTTATTATCGGCTTGAAGTACAATCAAAACATTTATGAATGGTACTCGACTTCGTTCATATGGCCACCGCGGGCACGTTTGCAGCGGTCGATTCGTTGGACCCAATTTTCAACGACTCGACCACACAATTCAGCCGAAACGGACGCTATTTCGCGTTCAATGTTGGCTCTGAGCTCCTCCAACGTCGTCGGCGTGTTGGCATAAACCAATGATTTAACGTAGCCCCACAGAAAATAGTCAAGCGGCGTTAAATCGCACGAATGAGACTGACCCATTTCTTGAGATAACACGCTCACCATACTTACTGTTCAATAAATCGATTGTAGCGCGTGCTGTGTGACTTGTGGCATCATCCTGTTGAAACCACATGTCGTCCAAGTCCATATCTTCCAATTTGGGCCAAAAATAAACGATGATCATGGCGCGATAACGCTGATCATTCACAGTAACGTGACGATCGTTATCGTCGACGAAAAAATATGGCCCAATAACGTCGCCGGCATGCAAACCGCACCAAACAGTTATTTTTTGTGAATGAAATGGTGATTCATGAAGCACATGTGGATTTTCACCCGACCAATAACGCATATTTTGCTTATTGACGAACCCATTGAGCCAAAAATGAGCTTCGTCACTGAAGATGATTTTGCGATGGATTTCATCATATTGGCGCATCTTCCCCAGAACCCAATCGGAGAACGTACGTCGCTTCAAATGGTCCATCGGCTTCAATTCTTGAGTCAGCTTGATCTTGTATAGGTGTAAACCAAAATCCTTACGCAAAATACGCCATAATGTGTTCTGAGCGATGCCCAATTCTTGAGAACGTGGAATTGACTGATTTGGATCGTTTGCCACGGACGCCTGAACGGCAGCGATATTTTCGACACTTCGACCAACCCGTTGTCTCTCTGACACGGCAACATCACAAAACGAATATATAGACTCAAATTTTTGCACTAAACTTGTTATTGCCTGTCTACTAGGGCGAGAATTACGACCGAAAATTGGAGTTAACGCTCTTAAAGTTGCAGGCACCGACTCCGAATTTCGGTAGAAAATTTTTATAATTTGCAGACGTTGCTCGTTCGTGTACTTTACCGTGATGAAAATGTTGAGTTTACTGAATAAATTAACGACACTCGCGATATCCACCTAGGTGTTTTATTATTATTGGTAGCTCCGCCCCATACTTACAGAATTTGATCTTCAAAAACCCAAAAAAAAAAAGTGCATTTTGTAGGCGCCATCCGATTCTTCAGCTTCAATCACAAAGTGAAGACAAAAGTTGGTACCTAAGCACCTGCCGGGCATTTGAAAATTTATTCAAGACAAATTGATTAAAAAAAAACACACATTTTCTACAGATTTATAGGTATAATATGTATATATTTGTAGATTTCAAGTAAGATTTTACCCACGAGTTGGACAAATGAAACTAACATTGGTGCATATATGTATTGTACATGTCGTCCATGTAGCTTGTTGATTTACTTGATCTAATATGTAAACATATTTTAAGGTCGCCCATATGAATGTCTTGATAAATGTGTTAGCTTTCAAATAGCTATTCTAACACCACCAAGGTTAAATATTCCGCATTTGACGACCTTTTCGATGAAGGTCAAGAAGTGCTTAATGTAAATTAACTTTGGCACTACAAAATATACACACGTCAAAAGCAAAAACGAATACTCATAAATATGTACATATATATGTAGATAGATGCGTAATATTAAAGTAAATCTTAAAAGACATTTTCGTTCTTTTTAGCGTACATATATTCTAAGTGATTGTATCTCAGTTCTAAATATAAAATTAATTAATTAATCTGACTGTCACTAATAAGTAAATGTACGCTACATTTACCAAATTTAAAATATCATGTAAATCGAGGACATTTTTAGGATTGAAAACACTTGGCAACCCTATGCAACGCTCTTGTGGATTCTCAGTATGCAGACAACTGCCCCAAATGCGAACCGAATCGACGTAAATTGGAAGGAATTGCTCCGCATCTGCTGGCGCTATATCTTCTCGCATCTGTGTAACACTTACATATAGATATCCCATTCAAGTCCCGTAGATACATAATTTTTCAATTCTTCCAGAAATAAAAATTGAAAGCACGCGAGGGTGGTGCTCGGTAGACGATTGTGCTTGAGAATGGTTGAGAAGAAATGGTAAATAATCAGTTGACCTTGTTCGGAAATCGAAAATATTCAAGTGCTTTATTCTTTTCTCTTTTCAATAAGATACTTTCTTACATACACATGTACATGCATATACACCAATAGCTGACATACATACGTACCTACTAGATTAAAATCCAACAATTAGTGTAAAATTGAACTTTTTGCGCAATTTCTGAAATGGTAAGCAACTCAATATTTAAACAACTCCTTCAACTTTACATTGAATTCCGAATCTAGATTTTTTCTTTTCTTCACTTTTTCGAAATCATCTATTTTGCACAATTTCACTTACGATACAGATAGTCGTAATCTAATTTTTATCAATTTTCCGATTCACACTCTTCGATATCTTTCACAATTTATTTTTTTTTGATTTTTGGACGAATGAATAGTGAGAATTGAGCTGCAATAAATATGTTTTGGGCTTGCTAATAATCAGGAAAGGAACACTCGATAGAAGACAAACACAAGAACAAACTGGACAATTGATTTTAAAATGTCAAAGGACACACGCGCGAATAATCATTTGAAAAACCAGAGCGTAATAAACAAAACACCGTTTCCACACAGTATTTCTGTTTTCTGTTTTCAAAAACAATTCAATTTCATTTTCACGTTTCTGTTCTCGTTACGTATCTGTGTTTTTCTTTCTCGTTTCGTTTCAATTTGATTGCATTGAATTTTTTTTTTTCTAATTGTTCACTGGCTATGACATCACCCTGGAATGAAGGAAACAGGAATCGAAAAACTTGTAGTGTTAGTTCGGTTTGGAAACACTTTATAGCGCAAATACACTATCAGGCGAAAACTGACAAATTGACAACGACGGGAACGACTACGACTATGAAAATGACAACGGCGAGAAGAGTCCGATGTACGACAATTGAAACGGCAAACAACGGCGAGAGATATTCAACGAATATACGAACGACGAGAAGGCATGCGCGTTGGAAATAAAATAGTAGAGACGATGACAACTATGGGAACTAAATGCGGTGCAGAAGCAGATAGAGAGCTGTTCACGGCGAGATCGATTGCAAACAACCAAACCCTACAATACACTACATTATCCAAATACAAACACCAAAGCCTGCCTATACCAGCATGCGAAAAAGAATCCCTTTGCTATACTACCAAAAGATAGTTCGGCAGACAGTCTGTCTGTCTGTATATGTATCTATTACTGGAAGTTTAATTAGATGAGAAACAAGCAACGGGTGGTAGATGTTTTCTAACTGGAGAACGAGTTTATTCCACGTTCATATACAACTCAACTCACACAACAATTCCTATCTATGTGTAGTAGTGAATCAGAAACAACAACAAAAACAAAGTTGTTTATCCCTTCTCTTATAAAAGGTAAGTCCAAAGCAGATATAGAAGAGTCCCAACTAAAGAGAGAGCTGATAAGAGTAAATATATTTAAATGACTATGAATTGTTGTCTTGTTTTTGCACGAAGGAAGTGTCAAAACAAAAAGATATATTTATCTCTGGTAATGTTTAAGAGAATGTGACGTCACAAGGTGCAAAATTTTATTTGTATCGATTAAACACCCTAATCTAAAGCAGACGAGAGTGTACAGCAACTGTAGGGTACATTTGGTCGATACGTTTATACCTGTTCCGTAGAAAAAGCATGCGGCAAACTAACTTAAATAAGGAAAACGAAATTGATAAAAAAACATGAAACTACATGTTTGGAATTCGAGTTCCACAATGGACACAGTCTTAAATTTCACAAGCGTTGAGCATTTTGTATTAATTGAATAATCGTTCAGACATTTAGAAATCTGAAGTGAGTTTTTGAAAACGACAAGACCCTTTCTTACATGTAAATACATATTTACTGTAACTAAGATATTGGCGCTAGGGTCCGGGATCGACCATGACCTAGTCTCTCACCCCTTACTGTGATTAACGTCATTGATCGCCTAGTCTAATAATAAACGCGGGTAGAGCAATACTGGTCTTATCGCAATGGTTTACAAATTTTAACGCCACTGAAGGTTACTAATTTGACCAGTTACAACTTCCAGTCATAAGTTCTTGTTGGGTGGCAGGGCTACCGGAGTTTTATGGAGTTTAAATCATTTGAGTGTGGCGTCCAATTCATAACCGTTAGATACCGTTTACTAAGCCAAAGTTTTAGCAGCTTCTAAGTGTGTTTTGGGTTATTATCCTATTGGAACACTCAATGCAATGGTATTTCCCATTAAGCTTTTGGCAACATTGCAGATTGCAGAATATTTTTGTACATGTGCTGGACCCATAACTGTTTATGGGATGTAACGGATCCAATCTAGTAGCAGAAAAGCACTCCCACACCATCACATTCCCTGCGTCATGTTTGGCTGTTTTAATACAGTAACGCGATTGAGATCTTGCAAAACACATGCCGTCACTCCCAATAATGTTATATTTTGACTCGTCGCTAAATAGAACCGTCTTTTATTTCTGGATATCCCAAGGCAAATGATGCTTTGCTAACATTGATTTTCCTTTTCTGTTCTGATTTGAAATCAGTGGCTGCTTAGCATAACTATAAGCCGGCATATCACCGACGAAAGTCAATGACTGACAAATCGTCCTAGCACGAACTAAGTTGCCATTATTTGATCAATTTAGAAACAAATGCAAGCGGGTTAATTTTAGCTATTCTCAATGTCAAATCGTCCGTCGCAGACTTGTTTTGCGTGCAATCCGTGAACTTGTTTCGTTTAGCGAAATCGAGATAATATTTGCGAAACCAACAATTTAATTACATTATGTTATAAATATTTTCTAGAAATATCTTTATGAGAAATACTTGTAACACACCTTGTTTTAAGCATATTTACATATAAGCATACATAAATGTGGTGAGCGAGTCCAAACTTTCTTCTGCAGTTCTCATGATTAGCAGTTTGATTACTTGTGGTAAAAATCTACACATTTGGACCAATATACATATGTATGTCCATTAAAAAACGGATTGAAGGTAAAAATAAGTATGATCTTTAAATTCGGGACTTCGAGATACCCAAGGGTTGCATGAATTAAGAGAAGAGCAAACTACTCTCCCGGGCAAGGTTAGTAGCCATAAGTTCCTTATTTCAGTATGTTGGCTCTACTTTTCTTTCATTTTTATTCATGGGACCAACAAGAAAAACAAGCTTACCACAAAAATGAGAAAAATAGAAAGATTACCATGGAAATTGTGTGGTACTAATTTCAGATCGTGTCATATCAAAGCCAAACTATCAGCTATGGTGTTGGTGGCAGATTTCACTCAAGCACAGAACGTATCTACTGTGTTACGTGGGAACCTGCCATGGTTGGCTTGAGCCAACTGTATGCCACACACTCAGGATTAAAGTGCGTTAATCACCAATCTGATCTTGAATGAGGAATAATCCCCATTCTCGATCTTTTGATCAACCTGGGGAAACGCCATTCAGACCAGTACCAATTCGAAGTCTTCGTGTAGGCTAGAATCCGCCTTTCGTGGAGGGTAAGGCCTACCTAAAACCTGCGCCAATCTTAGATTTTGGGGTTTTCCGGCGACGGTCGCAAAACCGTCCCTGATACTTTAGGTTTAAACCGCAGCCACCATGACGCTCAAACAAGGGCCCTGTGTAATTGGCGGGAGGCCTTCATTCGAGAACAGGTGTCTCTTGTGTTTCTACGTGTACGCCAGACAATAGATTGACTTAATTTCACAGGATGCTCATGCATCCGTGGAGGCCAGGATACGCCTGGTCAGCACTCTTCGTCATTCCTTTGATACCAGTTCGGTACCTGTGTTGAGGGTACACGCTCCACCCTTGGATTGAGTCGAGGCCAACCTACAACTTCTTGCCGTTCTTAGGATCATGGTACGCAGTTCTTTCTGCAACTCTACATTTTTTTTTTTAATTTAACATTCAAGAGGGTATGACTACTCTTAAAATGCCGGAGAGAGAGAGAGAGAGAAAAATATTTGGGTTCAGTGGTTATTTTGCTCCATGGGTGGCATCCAACATTTAATGGGGAGACTAAATTATTAGTGTAAATTAACTTGGTGTTGTATTTAGGCAACCATTCACCTCACGAGATTTCAGTTGCCTGAAAAAATGTCTTTAGGTCACGGCTGGTATTGAACGCCGAACCGTCCGAATGGGAAGTCAATACATTACCACTTGAGCCACTGCCACCAACCAAACAGGAAGACCCTTTCTGCGACTATAGGTTTAAATCACGGTTACAATGACGATCCAACTGCTGGGCCTACCATTTCAGCGTGGAACTACAGATTTCGGCAGGCATTCCATTGGGGGTGGCCGTAGTGTAGTGGTACTAACAATCGCTTCTCACTCGGAGGGTCAAGATTCGAATCCTACTCATGACAAGTTTTTCGTTTGTGTAATTGGAACTCAGTCAGACAAATCTGCGTGTGAAGGCATAACACTGACATGTAGATTTGGCTGTTGTAGAGTTTCAAGCACAAAACAAGCGTGAAAATTGATAACCTTCGAATCATTCCGAGTGAAGAAAAAACTCTCCGTCCTATTCGGACACCCACCCCCCAGAGAGCTAATATCGAAACCAAATATACCTGAGTTTCAAACCACTGCATCACAACAATGTTTTCCTTTCTCCTCCTTCTATCTTTCCGCCCGCGCCCTGACAACAGTAAAAGGGTATCATAACCCCTTAGGCGCGCGTAAATTATCAAAAAAAAAAAAAAATAATAATAAGCGAGTTTTACGGCTTTGGAATGAAATTTCAGACTACGTCCGAAAGTGGGCTTGAGGGTATGTTGATTAGCATTCATAGGGAGATGGGTGTTACGGTTGAAGGTTTGAAGGATCGGAATGCTACGGCGATTTCTATGGAGCACTGGTGGTGAAATAGCGATAGAACAGTGATATTAGCATCACCTGAGTTTTATCGCACGGACGTGAATCCTACCTAGCAGCTGCAGAAATGTTTTAGACGTACCTGATCAGATGTTGGCATTTATTCCAATTTTGGGCGGATAAATGCCAGGCCAGAAATACATATTTAGAAGAAAAATATTTCTTACATCGTTTGAGGAATCCTAGACATTTCGCAGCATTCTTAGCGACATCGAATATGTGGTCTTTACGACGTAAGTGTGTCAATGACAACATACCAATAATGGAACATTTTTTCGGTTTCGACGATGCAAGTGCCATTTATGGATAATGGCTGGATATTTAGATTTCGGTTTTGCATTCAGTTTTGGGGGAATTAAATTCTCTGTTCATAGAGTGTCGAAGACAGAACGAAGCTTTGGTAAACACCAGCATTTATTTTGTGAATATCAGACTTGAAACCATCCAGACAACTTGGATTGAACGTTCCGTTGAAGAAGAAACTCGTCAATCCCAAATGGACGCATTTTCGAAAAAAGAGCCTGATGCCAAACTCTGTCAAATATCTTGGAAATGCCAACTGCAACTATCTTGCTTTATCCAGGATTACGTACGCTTTGGTTCCACTTTTCTGTGAGATATGCCATCAAATCACCAGTGGACCTGTTGCTACGAAAACCGTACTGCCGGCTATTGAGAAGTTTTCATGTTTCGAGATATTTCATGAGCTGACGATTTATCAGCGTTTCCATGACATGAAAAAGGTTACGCAGTGGTTTTGCCAGCGTGGTAGGACATCTCTTCAGAAGAAGGGGGATACAGCATCTGGACCGGCGGATTATCATTAAACACGATTGCGAAGGTGGATTCGACGCACTCAAATGTAGGCGGGAAACAAACAAGTGGGGAAGTGGGTGGCCGTGGCTCAAGTGTTAGTATATTGGCTTCCCAATCGCACGGTTCGGGGTTCAATACCACAAAAACTTTTTTTTCAAGCAACTAAAAACTAGCCACTGAACATCTTTCTTTCTCTCTCTGTCCCATTTTCCGAAAATCTTAACACATTCTTATGCATCATGTTCATATAGTCATGTAGTCATAACCACTTGAATGTTAAGTTCTATAAAAATAAATTTTGAGCTGACCGTAAAGTGTTTTGACGAACGACCAAAAATGTTTACTACCTTTAGGACATTGAAACATTTTTCGGTTTCGGTTTGTAGGTTCGGTATTGTACGACCGAAAAAACCATTCTCTAACCCTGACAGCCTTCTTTACAGTTCGCGTCGTATCACGCCTTTTCTTTTGATTTGATACTCTTCATCCAATAAGGGATGAAGCATCTCATTCCAAGGACATATACTCGTAAAAAAATATCCATGTCCACATCTTAACCCTGTTTTTATTAGACAGTTATTTAAAAAAAGGGTATATGCAAGCAACCTATAAAAATTTAAATGCCCTTAGTCCTTAGGCCTGACGATAGGCTATCGGCCTATGGAGAAGGTGATATTGATTTTTGTAGCTAAAGTACACCCTATTTTATGACATTGTTATTTGGAAACACTCTAACTCTAACATTTGTGTAGATACGGTGTTGTCCTAATACTTTAAGTTAATATTTTTACTTTAAGTCAATGAAAAACACTTAACGAATTTTAACTATTTCACAACATATTCGTTTACAATGGCATTCCATTCTTTCTACCTTTGCACATACGTTGGATTACACCTGGCCTCGTAGAATTTTCTATATGATAAAGAGAAGTTACAAGTTTGTCTGATATTTAGAAGCATAATTTCTCTACGATACGATGGTATATATCGATTGTAATTTTCTTATGTACGAGTAAGTAATGTGGAAAACACTCCAATCTTAACTACAATATCAGGACGCCTTCACAATTTTAGTACTCATAGAAGTTTCTTCTATCACACGTTATAAAGCTTTTCGTTTCTATAAGGTTTTACAAAACTTCGTCGTGGTACTGGAATTGAGGTTGTGTGGATTAGCCATAATTATCAGTAGTTACGTACACATTATCAAATAGGTTCACATCGGCCTAACTTCAGATTGAGAATTATATGTCAGACTAATAAAATAACCATACAACGTAAAACTACATCTGTTACGGAAAAGCAACAAGCTTCGGACAAGAGACCGCCTGAATTGAGATCACGACTACTTACTCATAGTACACCCCTGGAGAATACTTAAAAAAGTAAATAGTAATCTCTCGCAGTACACGCCTTGGGTAATTGTGATTTATGAGATAGGCTGGTTAGGAATAAGCATAAGAGAAACATAAAATATTTATAAAATTACATGTTAGGATACTGCATGGGAGTTTAATTTTATAACATTAATCTAACATACAGATCTGGACTGACGAAACTTAATTCATTTAGCTGGTTGAGAAGCTTACAAAGCATGTCGAAAGGATGACAAAGAAAACCTCACTCGAGTAGTTCAATCGGTTAAGAAGAAGACATAGGCTCTAGATAACAACTTCTTCGCTGCTGTACGATGCAGGGATAAAAAAAGCTCAATGTTCTCATACAAATTGAACTTTGAAGTGTAAGGAGTAATTTGAAATAATTGCTTAATGCGATCGGACATAAACTTTGGTTTTCGAAATAGCTGGGTTCCTGAATCAAAACATTAGAATGTTCTACACAACCTCTTAATGCTCTTAATGTTGAACGTCAAGCAGAAAGGCGAATATTGAAGTCCTACTTCTAAGTATTCGTAATAATTATAAAAAACTATATTGATATCAGGTGATTTTTATTGTATATAGAAATGTTCCACAAGATTTATGTCAGATTCTACAAATTATTTAAAATATAAATTAAGTTAATGCAGCAACTTACTCTTCTTGCAGTTCGATACCACTATCATCTAGCAATGAGTTTATCCTACTGCATATTGTGCTTGCGTTGTTATTACATATCGACTGCATTCCGCTGATAGCATTTTCCACAGGAAAACCAAATTCACGTTCTGCATGCTCCGGGAGAGGTGTGGGAGTTTCGAATACTAAAGTTTCAACCATGGAACCTTTTGATGAACCAAAAGATACTCTGCAAGAGAATAAATAAAAAAAAATATAAAATTTTCTTTTTCATATATATTGTACATAACATACATGTGTATGTACGAGTACATATTTTTGTTTGTGAAAATTAGAGGTTTTTATATTTGTATTTGGTTTAAATTTTTAAAACTTTTGTTAGCAAAATGACAATAGCAGTAACGTTTTTTAAGAGATGGATTTTTTATTAAGCCCTGATCTTCGAATTGGGCAAGAACATCTGCATTTTTCATCTTATGAAAAATCAGAACCAAGTTTTATGTTGCGTTGGAAATGCGTATTTGGAATGAAAAGGCAAGCGCCAGAATAAATTTTAAACGAGGTATTCATAACCTCTTGAGCGTATCATAAAAAAAACTGCCGATGGACGGAGATGAATTTAGAGGTAGATAAAAACTCAGTACATGCCAACTTTTAATTGTCATACATACATATGTAAATATGAATTTACAATCAGGAAATTAAGAATGCATTTAAAATGAAAAATATGTCACTGATACCACAGTTTTCGGCCGTTTGTGAGATATGTCTTGAGAAATAACAAAGAGTATTATATATATTATATGCGTATTATATGTATCTGTGTATAACAAATTCGTGCAATTATGAGATTACTTTATTTATAACAAAGAGGTTGTTGCCGAATTTCCGCATTCAAAGCGGCAAGCGTGCCTCGAAAATAAACTGGGTCATATATTGGATGGCAGTTACCTTTAATATCATTATAAGACATGTTCGACGAAAGATATTGACTTAAATCATAACCACGGTGTACTGAAAAGATGAGGCAAGGAACAGACACTTGTATATTAGGTTTTTCAATTACTTTGACAAGGGTTGGTAACATATTTGTTTTATATTGTGACAATTAACTTTCGAAGTTATCTCTGCAAAAAAAAAGATCGTAAATTATATGAAACCTTTCAACATTCCTGTAATCTAAAGACTGTAATAAATTTTGGTGACATTTCTATTTAATAGGGCATGAAGAGCAAACTACAATACTTGATGTGGCCGCAATGTGATCACCATCCTTGCACAATTGAGAGCGTCACTCAATTAGGTAAATGAGTTTATTATTGCTGCGTTGCCCACTACGTGTTTTAAGTCTCACATGACTACATGACTTTCATGACCTTTATTTCAATTAGTTGCTAACATAGCATACAGTGTTCAGCGATGCATCTACATAATTGAATAAAAAAACCGAATTTTTTATTGTGTGTTACATCAAGCCTGATTTAACACATCAGCGTCATTTGGAATTCAATAATAATATTTTTCTGGAAACCTTTATTGAATTACTCAAAAAAGTTTTACAGCATCCCATCTTTTTCTAATTTAACCAACAACCTACTTGTCAGTAAGACAAAAAGTCTCTACTTACATGCCAATTTGTACACACAATTTCTAGGACGTTTGAGTGGGGAGAACAGAAATTGTGAGATTGCCTGCGCCAATTTACTTCTATCGGAGCCCAATTGCCCTTAACAGAAATGCAGGACAAATTGCTAGTGCGAATGACCTAATTTTCAAAAATCTAGATCAAGTGTAGCATTCAACATAATCATCGACTCATGGACATTGTCCCAGCACAAAGACCAGTTACTGGAATGTCAAATGTTTCGATCCGAAGAGCTCGCCCACTGCCCATGATTACCATGAGTATTCCGGAAGCAACTATACAGAGTTCGCAAAAGCATACTGATATCATTAATGTTAAAAAAATTTATTAATCACATACCATACTAATGTAAGAAGCATCACGATAAAATAGTGTTATGTCCAAAAAAATCACAGGGGAGAAAAAAGACAACGTTTATTACAGTCAACGAGGCAGGGCTGGGCGGAAATATCAACTACGTTATCGAATATCTGAATGCCCATGTATCAATCGTCGTCCAAGGGCTCATATACGAGGGGCGTTCAACATATTCTCGGTATCGGGGTTAAACTGTGGTTGTATATATAGATTGACTTATTTATCTAGTAATACTATTATTTTAGTGCATTCATGTAAAATTTCATATCAATGTGATTATTAATTCGCGTTTTATCTCTAGTTAAACAGAATCATAATGGCAACTGAGACGATGATGGTGAAAATTGAGCATCGCGCTGTAATTAAATTTCTCACTAAGCAAGGAAAAAGTCAAAAAACTATTCATGAAGAGATGGTGGCTGTTTACCAGGGTTCCGCACCTTTATTATCAACTGTGCAAAAGTGGTCAATTGAGTTCAAGAGAGGCAGAGAGAGCATTGAAGCCGACCCCCGCTCCGGCGCCCCGGCTACTGCTTGTAACGGAGAAAGCATCAAAGAAGTCGAAAAACTTGTTCTTGAGGATGACCGAATAAAGGTGAAAATGATGGCAGAGATCACCAAGCTTTCAATTGGTACCATTCACACCATTCTTCATGACCATTTTAACCTTTCAAAGGTCAGTGCAAGGTGGGTGCCACGAATGCCCACAGCACCTCAGAAAAGAGTGAGAATCGCATGCTGTAGAGAGCTTTTGGAGATGTGTAGTGAGAACGCGGACGGTGTTATGGATCGAATTGTTACTGGGGATGAAACATAGGTCCACCACTATGACCCTGAAAGCAAACAAGAGTCCATGCAGTGGCATAAAAAAGGAACAGACCCCCCGAAGTAGTTCAAAGTCACTCCGTCTGCCGGGAAGCTCATGGCCACAGTTTTTTGGGACTCAAAGGGAATCTTACTCATTGAGTACAAAAAAAAGGTGAAACCATCAACGCCACATCCTACGCTTCCACTTTGCATAATTTGCGGGAGGAAATTAAAAAGAAAAGACGGGGTAAACTCGCAGCGGGTGTGTTGCTTCTTCATGACAACGCTCCTGTTCACACGGCGCGAGTTTCCAAGGCTGCTGCGCGAGATTGTGGTTTCGAAGAAATCCAACACCCACCCTATAGTCCAGACCTTGCCCCTAGTGATTATTTCCTGTTTCCGGATTTGAAAAAATGTCTTCGTGGAAAAAGATTTTCGGATGATGAAGAACTCAAGTTGGCAATAAATGGGTATTTTGCAGAGAAAGAGGAAATTTATTTTTTTGAGGGTTTAAAAAAGCTTATCTCAAGATGTAACAAATGCATTGATGTTAGGGGAGATTACTTGTATATTGAAAAATAAAAACAATTTAAATTGAATTCGCATTTTCCTTCATATCGGTACCGAGAATACTCGTATATTGAACGCCCCTCGTATGTAATGGTGAAAAAATATATGGACAGAAGTACTCGTATATTAAGGACAAAGATCTACTAAAATGAAAAACCTTTAAATAGGGGTACCATATAGCTGGCCATTACCTGACGGCTAGTAAAAACATCTGAAACATCAACTTCCTATAAGGAACTCCATTACTGCGTAACAAATGCTGTAAAAAATGTTTTCACTACTGAATCGGAATACTGTCGGAAGATGGCAAGAAATGTGACTTTCTGGAGACTACTGGAAATTAACCAACCACCATTTAAACATTGCAATTACACCAACTCCAGTATCTTTACAGAAATACTGTTTTTGTGGTGATAATCGATGTGCTTAATGTTGCTCTTTCCAAAAGGAATACGAGTATAATACGCGAATATTGCAATGGACCATCCTACACAAAAGCTGGAGCAGAGAAAGAAGACGTCGCTGGTAATAAACACTATTAATGCATAGATCATAGGGCCCATTCAATTTTCACAAACTACATTGTGAAGAATATAGAGTGTTCCAATATTTTCGAAATATTGTCGCTACCAAAGCCAGGACTGAACAAGATAAAGCAATATGTTCTCCGGGATATGAGAAAGTAAATATTTAAACTTATTGCAAGAAAGCTGAAAATGTTTTTAAATATTGTCTACGAAACATATTCCGATTATTCCAATGTTGTGCATCACAAGAGAATATGTTAGAACCCTGAAGGCATATAAACTCGAACACTCGAACACGGCAATGAAATCTGTTTACTCAACAGAAAAAAATAGAGCAGAAACACTTGAATTAAAGCTACCATTTTTTCTTTATGACCTTACTCGATATAAGGAAGAAGGCGATTTTTGGCACTCCTTAAGAAAGTTCACCACAAGCGAGATCGTCGGTTGAAGCAGGCCACCGTAATTAATCCCTCCATTTTAGAGCTGCAGTGACAAATGGTACCCGACCTTTATACAGCACAAATATGCTACTTAAATTATCTTGCTTCTTACAGCTACATCTTTGGTTTTCCTTTTAACTTCATACTGAAAAGGGGCTATCCGCTGGATATTTTCCCGAACTTTGTTTTCGACATGAACAAAATTGGTAAGACAATATTAGACAAAAATTTCGTAACTTTACATATTTCTATGTAATACATATATATTTCTATGTAAAAAGTAGTCATTCAAAATACATCATCAATATTTAAAAAAAAACACAATTTGTGCACATTAATCTTGGTAGCAGAACGATTTATTTTTTTATTTATTATTTTTTTGTGTTAAACAGAGGCGTCGAAGATTATGACATACGAGTAGCTCATTATAAGTGCCATTATAAAATAGGAAGAAAATGAACCTTCTCAACATCTGTATTCGCAGAAAAAGCAGAAAAACAAAGTTATCTTTGCCTGATGCAAGAAGTTAAAACCCATTTTTTTTGTTTTGTCGGTTATTATTGCCAGTTTTTTTTTTTTTTTGATGAGTTGATAGTTACGTCAGAGGTGCTTTAACCAGATTATAAAACATTAAAGGTTAATAAAACGAAAAATAATAATTCAAGTGGATAAACCGCCTGGCTGAGTTTATTTTCAACAAGTTGGAGCTGGTATTTGTTTTGGTTGTCATTTTAGAAGTAAGTGTAGAGAAAATATCAAAAAAACCTGAATTAGACCAATTTCTGCTCATTTATTATCTCTACAATTGAATAATTTTCCATTGAGCTTCAAGATTCCAAAACGAACACCACCAACTGGTAAGGCGAGTTGAACACCAATTTTGACATTTTGCATTTAATCGGTTACTTTGACGCAAAAAATATCCTAATCAAAGTTTTTACATACAAGCAAAGTTTTAGCTAAAGTCGGTTTAATTAAATAAGAAAACAAAGAAAATAAAAATGTATATACTCGTATTTGTATGTATGTTATGTATGTCTAAGGATAACAGAACAAAATGGTTATTCAATGGATCAATCATCACCAATGGATGATTCATAGCATAGCATAGCAGACTTTAATTCTACCCCTATTAAATCGAAGCCTATAAGATGGGACAGAGCTCGCTTGAGAACACCATAATCTCAGTTGTAGTTTCTTAATATAATAGCCTTCATATGCGCTTTGATCAATCAGCAAGCTCAGTTAGGAATTTATAAAAAGGAAATATGATGATACATATTTCCTTTTCAATACAATGTAGCAAAAATAGAAAAATAATATTCCACACCTCACAGCCATTCAGCCCTAAACATGATCGACGATTGGTGCACTAGAAATGAGCTTTTACTCAATCCTCTTAAAACTGAAGTTGTTCTCTTTACGAGAAGGAGGAAGGTTACTAGTTTAAATCATTTAGAAGTTAAGTATTTAGGTGTTACCTGTATGATACATTTATTTTGTCTAAACATGTGAAGTCGAAAACGAGATGGGGCATGTCGCCGATGAGGGTCCTCTAATTCTATACGACTACGATAAACTAACTACATCCTATGCGTTACTTGTTGGTGGAGCAAGGCTTCACGAAAATACTGCTGCCTCCCAAAAACTTTGTGTCGATTGCAGAGAACTTTCCCTAGCACGGCTGAATCTGCTTTGGATGCACTGATAAATATCCCTTGTCTTGATATTCATATCATGGGCCGCAATCTCAAAGCCATTTTCCGTTTAGAAAGAAATGGTCTTTGGTACAACACGCACTAGAGTTTTGACGACCTTGTGGACCGACTGTCTTTCGGCTTTGGTTTCTTGACTGTCATCTGATGCAATTACAACAAAACCGTTACTGCTGCGAAACTATGGAATTGGCTTCGGTGAGAATCAGCCAAAAAAGGAGTGTAGTTGAGTCATTACGTCACCGATTTAGGATGAAATCGCTGATGAGGAGAGTTTTTCAGAAAGCGAACTTGCGGTAGGATCATCTGCGCCTATGGCGCGGAGAGTTTCATATGAGCATAACTGTAGATGGCATGACTCTCAAATTTGCCGGCAGACAGAACGAATGTCTTGCCCCTAATTAAGAAAGTCTACACTGTTAAGTCTACGCTCTTGCAAATACCTAATGTGCTGGGCATAAGTGACACAACTTCCAGCGACTTTGCTGTGTAAGTGATGCTCGCATACGAATGCAAGTACTTGGCGCTGGTTTGGTGAATGCTACTAACCTATTTAGAATAAGCAACTCCAGTAAAAAAAACATACAAGAAGTACAATGGGCTAGTTCTTTTGTCTAAGTGCTCTGCTCCGACAGAAACAAATAAGATTCGAGCATATTCTACATTAAAAAAAAATGAAAAGTTATATTATATTACTCATCTAGGTATTAGAACTTTGGAAAATAAGGATCTGGTTATGTATCACCGTGCCACTGAAGAGATGTATTATACTTCAGCTACTGAATTTTTTTTAAATAAAATTATCGCTGCTGAAAATATAAAACTGAACTGTCATTTCTAATCGTAAAAAACGTACTCCTTTTTTGCAACATATCATACCAATATCCCAATCATTTTATTAACGTTTCAATTATACTCGTGCTCAGGTCGACTAACCACCTTGTACTTTAGGTGGCGCAAAATTAGTCATCCAGTTTTGTTTTTGAATTACTTTTTTACTAAAAAAAAAATGATTCTGAGATATTTCTTCGTGAGTTTCAGCAGCTTCCTGGCATGTACTTACTTGTTCTGGTCTAGGTGAACTTGAACAAGTCTCTCCAGTCAGTCCGATTTTTAGCTAACTGCCTACAGTGGCGCATTCCAAGTCGGTTGACGACCCTTTCTACTTATGCACACTACCTAAGGTGAGGTCTTCCTCCACCGCCGGAAAGACAGGGTTAGATTCGAAGACTCTGCGGGCCGGAGCAGTGGCGTCCATTCGTTCTACATGTCCTAGCCATCCCAGGGGACTGATGCGCAATTTTCTAACTAAATTAGATCGATGTCGGCTTTTCTTTTTTCTTGCCTTTACGGAAATAAAAAAGAAAAATTTGTGGAAAATGTTCGTTTTTACGCTCCATGTTAAAATTCAACCTGTATAACAGAGATAAACAAAGTTAAGCTCGATTTGCTTCAAAAGTCAGAGCTAATAAAGTAAAAAATATTGTAACTTTGACAAAAAGGACAATTAATAAGCATAATACAATCTTGCCAACCCAATAAATCCTTCTCCAGTTTTGGACCTCCATAAGACTTTCAGGAATGTTATCTAATTGCTTCCGAATGAATGTATCACATTAGTGATCTAGTCTGGTTTGATTGCCGAATATATAGGTTCAAACCGAAGCAAATTGCTCCTTCCACTTACTAAGTTAGTCCCCGTTCGTAGAGGCATGACCACATGTCAGTTATTTGATGAATCTGTAGCAGGTTCTAATGTCGTACTTATTTGCTGATCCTTTGACTTTTGTTGCCAAAAAGTTTTTATAAAGTTTTTATAAAGGGACTTGACAACTTTGAATTTAATTTGTGAACGCACTCTTTCACTAATCATCAAACTGTCACTGTCAATTTATTCAGCAAACTCAGCATTTTCATCATGCTACACGAACGAGCAACATGTGCAAATTATGAAAAAATTTTACCGAAATTCGGAGCCGGTGACTGCAACTTTAAGAGCGTTAACTCCAATCGTAATTCTCGCCCTAGTAGACAGGCAATAACAAGTTTAGAGCAAAAATTTGTTCTACATATTCGTTGTGTGATGTTACCGTGTCATTGAGATAACGGGTTGGTCGAAGTGTCGAAAATATCGCTCCCGTTCAGGCGTTCGTAGCAAACGATCCAAATCAGTCAATTCCACGGCGTACTCAAATATTGGTCATCGCTAAGGCCACATTATGGCGTATTTTGCGTAAGGATCTTGGTTTACACCCATACAAGATCAAGCTGACTCAAGAATTGAAGCCGATGGACCATTTGAAGCGACGTACGTTCTCCGATTGGGTTCTGGAGAAGATGCGCCAAGATGATGAATTTCATCGCAAAATCATCTTCAGTGATGAAGCTCATTTTTGGCTCAATGGGTTCGTCAAAAAGCAAAATATGCGTTTTTGGTCGGGTGAAAATCCACATGTGCTTCATGAATCACCATTTCATCCACAAAAAATAACTGTTTGGTGCGGTTTGATGCCAGCGGCGTTATTGGGCCATATTTTTTATTTTACCGATTATTTTTGGCCCGAATTGGAAGATATGGACTTGGACGACATGTGGTTTCAACAGGATGATGTCACAAGCCACACAGCACACGCTACAATCGATTTATAGAAGAGTAAGTATAGTGAGTTATCGTGTTATCTCAAGAAATGGACTAGTAGATTGGCCGCCTCGTTCGTGCGATTTAACGCCGCTTGACTATTTTCTGCGGTGCTACGTTAAGTCATTGGTTTATGCCAACACGCCGACGACGTTGGAAGAGCTCAGAGCGAACATTGAACGCGAAATAGCGGCCGTTTCGGCTGAAATGTGTGGCCGAGTCGTTGAAAATTGGCTCTAACGACTCGACCGCTGCAAACGTGCCCGCGGTGGCCATATGAACGAAGTCCAGTTCCATTCATAAATTTTTTGATTGTACTTCAAGCCGATAATAAAGTTTTTGAAATATCTCAAACGGTTGGCGTTTTATTTAAAAAAAAAGATGTCAAGTCCTTATTGGAAAACCCTATACTTATTTTTCTTACGTCTTTTATGCATCTGATTAAGGTTAAGGTGTACGTTCGTTGGCTCTTCGTTGTTCGTGCCCTTATATCTGGCCATCAAATGTTTGAGCCCTTGATTGCGGATGTCTATCTGGGCATATCACGATAACGATAGCTTGTACCTTTACAATTGCTTCTGCGAAGTGGAAAAGATGATATCTGCTAAGTGGCTACCACCCGTGTTGATACACAGTTGTGCCCGTTTTATCGCATTTCCCATGATTTCTGGTGATACTGTTCGCATTCCTGTCGAATATTCTCCTTAAAGGCTGCGATTGTCTGAGCCTTGTTGGCATAAGCCAGTGACTTCGAATAGCCCCTAAGAAAGAAGTCTGGGATGGTTAAATCGGGCGATCTTGCTGGACATGCCAAATCGCCAAAATGGGAGATTACGCGACCAGGAAACGCTTCCTTCGCAATATCCATTGTGGCTCGTGCTGTGTGTGTGGTTGCACCGTCTTGTTGAAACCATATGTACACCAAGCCGCGCCCATCCAATTCTGGCAGTGAGAAGTCGTTTATCATGACCCTGTAGCGTTCGCCAGTAAAAGTGACCGCATTGCCGATGGCGTCCCGCGTGAACGCCGCACCACACAGTGGCTTTGAGTGGATGTAATGGCTCTTCTTGCATCACACGTGGATTTTCAGTTGCCCAGAAACGAAGATTTTGCTTATTGATGTAACCGCTTAGGTGGAAATGCGCCTAGTCGCTCATGATGATTTTCGACACAAAATCTTTCTCTTCGTTGTTGACATGGAGGATGGCTTTACAGTAATTCAAACGCGACTGACGGTCAGAAAGGATCAACTAATGCACTGTTTTCACTTTGTATGGGAACATGTGTAAGTCTTTCACTAAAATTCGTTGCAGAGTCCGTCCGGTGATGCCCAATTGCATGACCCGTCGTCTGGTTGATGTTTCTTCGTTCTCAGCGACATCGGCAGCCACAACCGCGATACTCTCGGCCGAACGACCAGTCCGGTGGCAGCCACGCCATGGTCTCCTGCGGTTCCACTCGGTTCGAGTAGCTAAACGCCGGAATGCTTGCCAAGTTGGCGTGACAGAGTTAGGAAATCGACGTCGAAATTCACGCTGTGCTAACACCACCGACCGATTATTGGTCAAAAACAGCGACACAATTATTCCACCCTCTTCCGGAGTATAGCGCTTCAGTGCTTGTCTGTTTGTATACTGCAGCTGTCTACTTCACAAATGTCAAATATGATTGACGTACGACGCCATTAGCAAAAATTATACCATCTTCCGATAGAGTGATTAATTGTGCGCCACCTTGTATATCTGACAAATGTTTATAAATTTTTTTTTTTTTTTTTCTCAGAGTTTATCTGAGCTAATATTCTTTTTTTGGTTTTACAGCATTCTGAAGTAACTGTCCGACTGAATATGTGTGTCTTTATATTACAAATAACACGACAACACAAGAAAACCTGAGAAACTAAGCATACCTTTCCCCGCCTTCTAAAAAAAGCCAGAGGATGGGTAAAACCCAGAAACTTCGATATTTACTACCACGACTTCTTAGTTGAGATGGGGGTAAGTTTTTAGAGGAAAAATTAGGCAAAAAGAATTGAATTTCCGACATATAAGTAAGATTACTACACTTTGCATCAACATTAAAGTTGCCAACGCAAGCTAAATAAGCCTTCATAATACTACAATGGATAAACATAATATATGTAATAGTAACAGTAACGAAATTTTGACCAAGCCATTCGAGGAATGTTCAATAACGCATCAAACGGCCATGATGGCATAAAGTGGTATACAGATGGTTCTAAAATGGAATCGGGAGTGGGAGCTAGAATACACGGACCTAACCTGAGTATAACCATAGCTCTGGGCAAAAGTCCCAGTGTATTCCAGGCAAGTATGTGCTAACCATATTTACAACTCTACAACTCTGGTATCAAAGGCGCAAACATCCATATATTCACGGACAGTCAAGCAGCTTTAAAAGCCCTTATCTTGCACACCAATGACTACAAATCAGTCATGCACTCCTCCAAAAACTAAGCTCCAGGAACATAAGCAAACTGTGGTGGGTTCCTGACCATGAGGGCATTGATGGGAATGAAATGCCGACGAACTGGCCAGAAAGGGCTCAGAAAGTCCCTTTAGTGGATCTGAACCCTTCTGCAGCACTCCTAAATCAGCAGTCAATTTAACTATTAATAGCTGGGATCATTCGAGATGCATCTCATATTGGGAGTATATTGGGTCTAAGACAGGCCAAACGAGCCATCCTGCTCTTCAAAAAAAATGCCAATAGATGTCTAAATCTAAGTAGCCACGACATCAAAAACTTAGTAGGTTACCTTACAGGACATCACGGTTTAAGATATCACCTCAACAAAAAGTATCTAGTCGGCTCTCCGGGGTGCCGATTTTGTCTTTAAGAAGACGCAACAGCTGCACACATCTTATGCGAATCTGCAGTCCTCAACGGAATTAGACGAACGATTTTCTTCAGGGAACCTATTCGCTGAATTCCTCTACTAGTAGTGTTATCAACTTCATTCAAAAGGTGGAAAACATACTAGCCTAACTATAGTTCTGACTAAATGGTACAAAATATCTTTTAGGTCAAAGTGCCTTACTTCGCAGTTGGCGAGTCAGAAAATTAAAACAAAAAACTTTAAAATTCTATTGGCCAACCGAAATTTTCCTCAGTTGAATATTGACACAAGCACTTAAAAAATTGCGAATCAATCTACTGTCAGTGACCTCGATTCGATTACCCGGCATCCAAACACCAAATTACAGTGAAGAAATTAAACGTTAAAGTCTATCAAAAACACCGCTACAGATCCACATGCGGCCAAATAAGAAGCATACCCTGCAAAGCCTCTATACGGGAAAACAAGGAAGATATTAGATCGTTGCATATGAAATTGCATATTTCTTGTAGAAAATGAAACATCACTCTTTCAATAATGCACAAAGTTCGTTTCATAAAATAATCTCCATTTGCCTTCTATTTTAAAGAAGTTCCCATTTCTTGTGTCAAAAAGTCTTCAAAGTTCTTTTGGGTATATTTTGAAGGTGATGATATAAACTTCGGAAAAGATGGTACCCAATAGGCGACAAGTCTGGTGAATAGGGTTGACTTCATATCCAAAACTTGCTAGTTTCCGGACCGTTAACCGCGCTGCATATGGTCGTGCATTATTGTGTTTCAAAATGACATCACGATTTCTATACAGTATTAGAAAATAAATAACGAAGAACTCGTCCACCATACTGTCCAATTACCCCCCTGAAGGGGTGAAGTTCTGCGACCGCATTTGCTCTAGCATACAAGTCACGCCTAACCATTCTCCTAACCCCTTCATGTCGACGACTCTATGCAAAAAAGAATCCACACCCTGCCTGTTGGTTAAAGATATTGCAACTTCCAAACGTTGTAGCCTATTCGCTGGTTTTAAGAGGTTTCCCGTTCTTTTACTTTTCCAATGGCTGAAAGGTGACAACTTGAGACTTAAGCGATTAATTCCTTGAATCGCTACAGTTTCGTACATTTTTTATTTACCTTCTTTAGCTTTTAAACTACACTTTTTCAAAAGATATTGCTTTCTTCCCACAACCTCATGCCACAGTGATCGCTTTATGGATGATCAATAAATCGGCAGTCTCATATCTAACGACGTAGTGCTAAAGGGATCCACAAAACCGGGGTGGAGTGAAGATTATCACCATTTCAGATCAATCTATTGTATAAAATATCTAGTTAGAGTACAGAATACCCAAAGCGCCGATGGACAGCAAAATATAACATCCTGAAAAGCCTTTTAATTTAATTTAAGATCTAAGATTCAATTAAAAGGAATAATAAATATAATTGCTGAAAACCAGCACCAATAAAAGGAATCAGAAATAACTCAAACTAAAACTTAACAAACTCTCGGAGGCGTATTTGACTTCTTTTCAACAGAGCCAAGAGGAAGAAGGTTTCTGGCATTCTTTCTGCTCTGCTGGTTGGTTGATTTCCTTTGTGTAAATTTTCTAATGTAACCGGTGCTACGATGGCAACAGTCTTAGCTCTGGTGAGCCTTAATTTCCTGATGCAGTTAAATCAATTCCAATGGTGGCTTTCCCGCGCCCAAGATCAGAACTAATTCCCTGCTACATTCAGTAAGGGCTGTAGTTCCGATAAACGGAATGAGGATATGGCATACATTTTCGTTGTATTTAAAACTTACTTGAATGGTTTAATATATTAAAGGAAGGTCCATAAACAGCGCGATATTAATTGGCTTACATATATCATACAAATATGGATATGAATATACTATATACAAAATGAATAATTAAATAAAAAACCAACGACGTCAGTTAACAATTTCTTTAATAACTTCTAACTTCATGAGAAACATTTAGGAAAATGTAATCTTCACAATTAACTAAAATACTGATACTAAAAATTATTAAGTCTCTGCCGCTGCTTACTTTGGCATGTAAATCGGAAAGAAAGTTCTATTTTTACCACATAATTAAAGTTCTGTTTATTCGACGAATGTTACTATATGATGATATCATTACAACAACCACCGTTACCAAGTTGCTAACAATCTACTTATTGTTTAACCTTCTTTGAACATAGACTTTCTCCTGTTTTCTTATGTTGCTTCTTCTGTCTTATCCGACTATCTTCCCGGATGCGATCTAAAAGAAAGGTAGGAAATATAAATATTCACGACACACAGCTAACTACAAAATATTGTACGTGTCCAGAATAATACAAAAGTTCAAAGGCAAGTTAAGTATAATCCGATTGGCGAAAACGATGGAAAAATACGAGTATTGGTATATTCTAGAAAGATAATGCTGTTGAAAAATTATGTTTTGCGGTTAATTGATATTTAAACTTACAAAACAAGGTTGTCTTTATTCAACTTTGGAGAAACAAATCTGTAAACAATAAAAGTTGTCGAGCTCTTAAAAATTTACCTGGACTTTCGAAATATCAAGGTAAGATTAGACGTTTTTTATACTTCAAATATGTACGTGCAAAATAACAAAATGTTGATAAAAACCAAACAGATAATCAGAACTGCGAAACGTTGTCACAGGAAATTAAGATGAACCGCTTTGTTTATAAAAAAAAAAGTGGTTGGAAGGCAACTAAACCATCACCACCTTCGGACTGTTTTAGGTTTCAACGTGTTGGTTGATGCATCGTGGTACGATACAGACATTTCGGAAATGAAAATGTCGATATGACTCTTTCCCTGCACGCACTTTTTGATACAGGTAGAACATTTCGAAAATTCATCGATACATTCCCACAGGAAGTAGACAAAAAAGATTGGATTCGCACTTATTGGAACATACCCTATGCATCTGTGCTACTTTCCGTCAAATTGTGCGAAAAAGAACATATGCCATTTGAAGCCCCTTACGTTAATACGATGCGCATATATGGTATGTACATATGAACGTTGTGTATTTATAAGGGAAAAAAAGGAAACACACAAAATGTATGAGCGGCTCGGTGTTACGCTTCAACCAAAGCAGTCAGCAATTCTGAGGATGAAAACCCCTTCTTCGGATCTCCTTCGAATATCGAGACATATTGTAGTATCAATAGAGGATGTATTGGTACAATATTTTCCTTATTTTGCGCAGGAGTGTCATATCAGAAAAAAAACACCTTTAATACACAGAGAAAACCCGTCGAAGGGATTCAAAGTGACGCGAGACCAGGATTTCTCCCTTTATCGGTATTGCTTTTATTGGTGATTAGCGATGTTTGACACAAGAACCTCCACTATATGATAGCTGACCAAATGAACAAGGTAAAGTTTGCGCTTGATATGATGCTTAATTCGGGAGAAGCAATGCTACAAATGTTCCGAATCAATATTGAATGCGAACTGCTACAGGCAAGTCAGGATCCTATAGACATAATAATTCGAAAATGCAGATGGCAGCTGGTCAGACACATACTTCTAAAAAATTATATCTTTATCGATCACTACGCAATCAAATGGAATTTGTTTAACCGGACTGTAAGAGGAACAGCGGGTTTATCTAGCACACAAAATGAGTAATGGCAGTTAGGAAAAATACTCTCAAAAATCACTTCATAGTTGCAGACATACGAGTACAACATAGTTTCCACCCATGCAAAAAATTCTGAACAAACTTAAAGTCTTTTCCAGTTGGCAACAAAACATTTGGTATATCATTAATAGCTAAATAGTTAAATTACGATCCAGGTTACCGATGCATAAATAGTAGCCTAGTATGGTATCACCATACTACCATACACCTGATGGCATAGAAATCGTCAAGTTATAAATGTATTGTAAATAAAACATAAATGTAACTTTTAATGCTCTGATTAATGCACATTTAATTCGGGAAATGTTAATTTATCCCATCACTAAGAACTAATGATTCACAAAAAAACAAAACCAAGTTATTGTCTTCAATCTTCATTAGACGACGCTGTCATAAATTAAAAAAGATTTGAATAATTCTTTCAATGTCAAAAAATCTAGCAAATAGTTCATGACGTCAGTTGTATTGAAATTGTTTTTGTTTATTTATTTATTTTTTTTTTTTTTTTGGTTCAAAAATTAAATAACTATTATCATATCTCATTTTTGGCGATCAAAGACACTTTGGTCATGATTTATAAAAAAAAATATATTCTTCTTTGACGGGAAAACACATTCTGACGCAAGTTTGACTAAGTATCAAGTTTCATTGAACTTGTAGGCAATTTGCTAACTAAAAGCTGGGGATAGACACGCGCACATTAATTTTAATTTCTCAGCAGTAGGCATTGTGAGCAGTTTACTTTTCAAAGCACCTCACTCTAATTTGACTGGTAATGGCTAAGATGTGAACTGGTCGAAAACTGCCATTCATATCCGTAGCGAAAGCTAACTCTTTCAGAACTCGAAACATATGCAAAAAACCATAAAAATATAAATAAAAATTCAAAACACATTTCAACGATTACAGCATATGCAGTAAGTCCAACTTCAGTGCTAATTAAATTGCTCGTTGATTTTTAGATTGCGACAAGATACGAATACTCGTATGTACGATAAAAATATGTTCTTACGTGTTTTATCTTTAAAATTGCAAACTGTCAGTGTCTACAAATAATATAAGCATCATTATGAAGAATTTATAATTAACAAAATCGAGAGGAATAACAAGAAAGAAAATCTTCATAAAACAGTCGTTAACACCGTAGACCATTAAACCGTCCAGCGGAATTGGATCATTAAACTTTTCACATTCTTTTTTTATTTGCTTGTCTGAAGCGAAAATTCACAACACGAGGCGCCCAGACGTACAGAAAATTTTACCCGTAATTGTTATCACTTTGACGTTAAAAGTAAATCAGATATGAGGTCACAATAAATATTTGATTAGGTATGAGTAAGTACGATATTTACAATACTTGCGTTGCAATGATCATTGAGCAAAAGTGTATGCATCCGATTGGTATTGAAGGTTCAATAGCCAACAACTACGATAGAAAAAGTGATCAATTTAAGGATGAAAACCATTTGTTCAGGTCAATCATCTTAGACAAAGACACTGAATGTCATAAAAGAATAAAAATGAACTTCTTTTGGCACTTGGAATTTGGCATATAAGACGTTGCACGAAATCCTAAGAAAATGCAGACAACATTTATGTTTCATCTTACAATAAATTAGTTTAGTCTGAAATTTAGGTGGGAAGCGGATCAACTGAAGGTATAAACCATGCGATTGGAAATAAGATATGGTTATATAAATGGTTATCTGAAAAACCTGGGAATACATAAATATTTCGTTCATAGAATAATTAAACCGAATGGAACCCCAGATTAAGTGAAAAATACCGACAAGGCAATAAAAAATAAGGCATACAAGGTACTGCTGCAGAAAAACATGAGAGATGTTCGCGAGCTCCAGTAATAAAGAAAACGGGAGCAAAGTCTCTAACAGCAATTGTATGCACCTGATCAAGAAAAGTATCGAAAAGAACTCAACTTTAAAACCAAAGATTCTCCTGGAGCCGACAGACTTTCTGATAAACTATAAGTGGGAGTCGATTTGTCGATTTGTACCAACTCATTTAAGAACATATGATTATATAATAGTGTATCCAATCAATTTTATACCCGGTGTATTTAAATCCTCTGTACTACACCACATACATAGGCATCCACATTCTAAGCAACATTGCGAATTTTAATAGTGTGCACTAACTTACCTCAAAAATCACTAATTATAACTTTCTAAATCTGGTTGGCGAAGAAAGCGAAGCGAGTAAGGGGCGAAAATTATCTGATTACTGAAAATTATCTTGGCTCCGCCAAGCACTGCGACGACGCACTTCAATTTGAATTAGGGGTTACGAAGCCATTGGATAGCTGGATAAGCTCTGAAATATTTACCGCGAGTATGGCAAATTCGAGAATTTATACATTACTAGGTGATTCTGAAATTGAAAAATATTAACCTGAAGAGACAGGCAACTGCAGTGCAGCGGGCTTCGATTTTTGTGTTGCATTACAGGGATAAATATAGGAAACAGAACCATACCGGGAAAGCGAGTTTAATTAGTCCAAGCAAGAAATTCCAGGTCTAAACTCATGAAACCACAAATCAACCCATCGATTCAAAACTGAATCGATTCCTACAAAAGAAGTTTTGCAAACCACTAGGAAAAATATTATACGACAAAAATCGCATTTAATAATATAAAACGAAATATTACTAACGATCAATGAAAACTCCTGTTTCCTCAATGGTGCAAATGATCCTATATAGAAAACGGAAATGTTGGGTTCCACACTTCAAATAAATTACCATATACAAGGGTTTTTCAATGATATAGAAAAGTCAGAAAAATCTGCGTGTGAAGGCATAACACTGACATGTAGATTTGGCTTTTGTAGAGTTTTAAGCACAAAACAAGCGCGAAAATTGATATCTTTCGAATCATTCCGAGTGAAGAAAAAACTCTCCGTCCTATTCGGACTCCCACCCCCGGAGAGCTAATATCGAAACCAAATATACCTGAGTTTCAAACTACTACATCACAACAATGTTTTCCTTTCTCCTCGTTCTAACTTTCCGCCCGCGCCCGGGCAACAGTAAAAGGGTATCATAACCCCTTAGGCGCGCGTAAATTATATAACAAAAAAAAAAAGTGCATTCAAGTTCTGGAACTGCTTGGACATAAATTGTTGCATTTGCTTCATTAACATGAAAATATCATTAAAAAGTTAGTTCTAACTTTAAATTGAAAATATCCATTATTGTAGGCCACAGACACCAGGTAAAGCAGGGGGCTGGTCATCATTAAGATAGAAACCCTGTTGATGTTGCACTTGTATAGGAGCACCGGAAAATTGAGTGATTTTTAAAAATTCACTGAATAATAAAGCAAGGGTTGACTTTAAGCTGCTGCTAAGGGCTCAGTCCGCGAAATATTCTGGTCTTGTGGCTACAGTTGGAGTTTATTGAAAGTGAGTGCGGTATCTTCGTTCAATTCGCACGAAAGATTCTTCCGAAGATACTCCTTTGGTATCGTTTATGATAACCAGCAAGAGAAACACCGACGATTGAAAAAATTGCCGCTTAAGACCTTAAGATGAGTAAGATATGTAGATCGAGTTCGTCAACATGGGAGATGAAGACCGATTATATAGAAATATAACCACACTAATTTTTAATGCACAACTAAACCCAGTTAGCATAGGAGCGGGCTAACTGCTTCACCCCGAACTGTAATGCTATGTAAGCATATGGATTGCCGTGGTTCATGCCTTGTTGATTACTTCCATATGATTGTGGTGCTTATTAGCGATATTGTTATCAGTGGCACTAGGAGAGTAATTCTGTAAAACAAGCGATCCGAGTCAACCAACGACATTTATCATCGACATATTTAATGAATTTATAGGTTGTAAACTTGAACGCATTTGTTTTGTATCTTACTACAAATAACCAAAACTTTCACTTATAATTCGGCAAGTTCATCGGCATTCATATTCACTGTTCTCTTTACGATATGTCAGGTCTTTAACCGAGGTATCTGCTGACCGTCATCTCTTTTTGTGGGCTAGCTGCCAAGATTGTAATTAGCCTGACAGCTGCCCGACAAATTTTCACAAAAACTAGCTGACGTCTGTCAGAACTCTAGGTTCTGTTGCAGTCTGAATATGAATAAGTACACTTTCACTTTAAAGCAAATTTGTCTATGCCAAATGGCGCCAAATATGTAGTTTTTGAATTTTGACTGCAGAGGAAAGAATAAAAACAGTTTACTACTTTCCCTCACAGTCTATTCATCTAATTTCCATACAATTTCTAAGGAGTCTCATTTAGCGTATTTCATATAAAATGCATCTGATATACATAAAAAGCAATCCATTAAAAATATCTATTTATGGTATTCCAAAACGAGCAAATACGAGTAAACTTACAGATTCGCCTCTCATTATACACACGAATGAGCATAATTCTTTCCGGTTAGACTATTATTGAACAGTTCATGTTCTCGCACTCGTATTGTAAACCTAAGAGCTCAGAGATGATGAAAAGTTTTATTTTCCCCCCTGACCTAACCACCATCTGCTTCGTTCAATTTCAGGGCTAAAAGCAATGGATAAAACGAGTCAACTCATAAATCGATTTAAGAAAATCACCAAACTAATACGTACAAGTATACAGATATTTCTATTGTTCAGAGGGATAGCATTTGTGGTCACAACGTCCGACAACTCAGGAGGCACCCCTTCAAATGCAATTTTTCTATTTTCTATTGCTACAGAAAACCTCATCATCTTCAATCCAAATAATACGCTGGCCAGATGCAATGACACTCCCGCGCAATAGAATTCAAAAATACTGAAAATCGCCGTGCGGACTAATTTAGAGAGCAATACTATCATAGTAACAACGCACCCAACAACCAGCCCTTCATAGAACTCAGAACTACGTATGTATATTCATAGAACTCAGAGCTAACTTGAGTTAGACCTAGAGCTCATCCCATCGACATTTAATTAAATAATTAAACTTTCCGCCATGACATTGTTGTCGTCTTGAATAGTAGAGGATCCGGGCAGTGTAACTGCTCGTAACTCGTACGGTTCTATGAATGTGCCGCCGCCGCTTTTGATGCTCATACAGATACATTTTGTGTGTCACAGTCACAGTTACAGTCAATTGTTTTGTTCCTTTTGATTGGACAGAATTTAGCAGCAAAATTTTGTACGCGTACGAGTGTTCAATTGAGGCGCTGGCTAGTTCGTTGACCCAGGTAAATGAATTCGTCGTCGCTCGCCTTTTGTTATTGTCGTTTTCGTTTTCGTAGCAATTGCGTCGCAACCGCGGTCTCATCGCCGTTGGGAGTATTTTTGGAGTGAAGGAGTCATTGTAACCCATGGCCCAGTACTCTATTATACATGTACTCCCTTGGGACGGCCCAAATCCCAAACACTCTCCCGCAAAAGTTCTAGCACCCTGCCCCGTGAACATTTCTTAGTTTTTAATTGGTTTGGCTACAAGCAGCCCTGGCAGTGCTCGTCGAAGACTTTGTATTTTGACGTCTCCCGACTAGAGTAGCCACAAACTCACAAACAGCAAACTCACATCTAGGTGAAGATACGAGTATTAGAATAAACACCAGCAAGTTTGTTTCCTGTGCAAAAAGCACATAAATACGTTGGGCGGCTGCTATTTTTAAGATTCCAGCCGAGTAGCCATATTTGCGATGTTATGTTAAATATAATTCAATTTGTACCTCACCCGATGGACGTGTGTGATTTTGAGTTTTTGTTTTGCTCCGATGAGGTGAACTGCATTGGCAGTCGGCCAATTGGAAAATGCATCATTCGATGAAAAATTAAAACGAAGACGTAAATTGTGTTTTTACAATTTGGATTCGGGGCTGTAGATTGGTCGAATCGTTCTTAAATCGCGCTGTCCTTTTGAATTTGAATTTTTGCGATGTTTCAAATCGGTTTTGTACGAATGTTCCCCATTTTATCGGATTTAATTTTTTTTAAATATACGATATTTAAAAATGCAGCCTTTGTCGGCAGAAAGCAGCGAGAGCAAAGCGTGGGAGTTCTTTTGAAAAAAATTATACTTAAATAATAGTGGCATTTTCTCATTTTCCAATTGTAATATTTATTTTATTAACAAGTACTGAGGCGACGTGACTTTTCGTTACATTTAAATTATTGTAGATTTATAGAAAATGGCAGAAACTTTCTACGACCTTTAATTTGAGGCTAGTTGCCTATCCACAGCCAACTCTCTCACTAGATATATAATAATTTAATTAAAATTTTATTTGTGTTTAATATTAACGACTGATACGCTATCCCTATCCTTTTTTTTTATATAGAAAAGACAAGTACGAAAAAAAAGATAAATTCTTAGCGCTGTGTTGTTCGGCTTGCCGTTTTGTATACAGTGAGAAAAGTCTTACGATCTTATGTCGAATCTTGAGCTCAAGCCGCCCTGCGTACCATTTCACGAACCTACACGGCGCGCCACTCCACCGCCTTTTAGTATAAAGTACATAAAGATACAATATGAATGATAAGAAAAGAAAGAATGATAAAAGTTAATAAATTATTTTATCCTTAAATCGAAGGTTCCATTTTGGGGTTTTAAAGATATTTAAAACCTCTTTAAAGGTCTTTACCTGTTTATTTCTGTTTAGTGTAGGTGAACCAATAAAGTTAATGCATCTCGAAATATATTGTTACTCGTACTTACAAAAGACTCTTTGAGGATGACACGCGTATTAAAAGTGTGTCCAACTTTCCTGCTTTATTTCTAGTAATTGACATCATACAGCAAAGCTGGCAAGGCCAGCGTTCTGAATAGCAATAACTTCATTTTCTGAGACTGAAGATGAAGTATGCTAGTATCAATCTCGTTTAAGTTATTTCTTTATACTTCTCCAAATACTTTATACCTCTGTTACACAATTTCCAGCGCTTGTCTTTAAAAACTTCTTACGGGAATAGAACCGTTAACTTTTTTTTCAGAACACATGTACTGTTCAGTGAAGAATATTAGTCAGTTTGGTTTCAGTTTGCAAACTATTGACATGGGGCGTTAAAGAGAATCGAGTCGAGGTAATAGCTTAGCATATGTAAGTGCGGCCAAATTTTCGAGTTGATAAAACCACTCGGAATATCGAGAATATACATTTATTGGGTTATCGCTCGCTTCGGCGTCCGTACGAATTCGGGAGTAAAGGCAGTGCGTGAACGAAATCGAATAAATCCCCTTAGGAAGCAGAAGATCATGTCCAAGGAATTAGATATAACAACCAGATCCATGTCTAGGCTGATTCGGGATGATCTGCATATAAAAGCCTATCGTCGGTCCACAGGTCACCTTCTAACTCCTCAGCTAAAAAAAATTATGCTGGAAAGATGCAAGCGACTTTTGCAGTGGCATGCGGACAATGACCATGAAAACTTTCTGTTTACGGGTGAGAACATTTTTGCCGTGGAAGAAGTTTTCAACAAACAAAATAATAAAATTCATGCCGTTTCCAAGTAAGTGAAAAAAGTTGTTCCAAGGGTTCTACGTGGACATCATTCGTAATGGTTTGGTGTGGGGTCTCCCAACATTGTGTCACATCCCTCCATTTATGTGAAAAAGGCGCAAAACTGGTACAAAGGTTTACCAAGAAGATGTGCTAGAGGATGTTGTGAAGGGTTTGATCAATACCCTCTTCAACGGATACAGATGGATCTTCCAACAGGACTCTACTCCAGCGCACAAAGCCAAAACCACGCAAGAGTGGCTCAGAGTCAATATTCCTGGCTTTAAAGCAGCAGAAGTTTGGCGGTCGGGGAGTTCAGATCTGAATCCACTGGATTATGGTTTGTGATCAGAATTGGAGAACATGGCCAGCAAGACCCCCCACAGAAATTTGGAAAGCTTAAAACAGCATTAACCAGAGCAGCGTCCACGATCTACATGGAAATCGTACGTGCCGCTATAGCCCAACGTCCACACCGATTCTAAGCTTGTGTTAAAGCAAACGGCAGTCATTTCGAGTGAATCAAATTTTTTTAATAATCCATATTGTGGTCTAATAAATGAAACAATTTTGAATACAACATGTTTACTGGTTGATTTTTTTTTTGTGGCGTTTTAGAATTGTAACAGAACTTATGGCAGGACTAGGTACATATGTTTAATTAGGATTAAAGAATATTTTCATCTCTTTTGCAAAATGTTACTATTTAGAAGATACTTCTATACACATGTGCTCAATTGCCTGAGAATGGATTAAGTTTGATATTCCGAAATGCTTAAAATTAAGTAACGTATAAAAAAAACGTCTACCAACACCACTGATGTGACAAATTCCCCTGCTGGCTTAAAAGAAAACAGTTTCGCATGTTCTCAACTACCTTCTTAACGAACTGACACGAAGTCTTAAGTCAAAATGCTAGATATTTAAAGTATCTCCCAAAACTCTTTATCAATGGAAAATTGAGCACGTTTTGCAATATTTTGCGGCTTATAACATATTTATTTAAGGCATAGACTCATAGAAGGCAAGGAGCTCGAATTTATCTTTCAACTATGTTCTTACCTCAACAAACAAAACATAACGTGGACTATGACAAGTTGTACCATAAGATGTCAGATGATTTTGTGCATGTATCCACAGCCAGACATTTTTGAAAGCTTATAAAATAGTCGCTTTAAATTCCGACGCGGAAAAAATGTTGATTCTGTGTTATATGGGAAGAATTAGCCCAATAGAGAACGTTGTGAAAATCTGTGTTACCGTAACTCGTGAATGATTGACCATCATGCTATTATTCATCGACATGTTTCATACTACAACGTTCACCGTTTAATGCAGGTTGAATGAAGAAGAAAATAATGAAAACCAGACTAAACCTGTATTTGTCACTACAGTTCATAGACATCTAAGAGAATCTATAAAAATAGCAATAAGTAAGTAAACGCTTTCGTTGACCTGTTTATGATAAGAAATGTTTCAAATTTGTTCTGAGATACCACAATTGGACGGAAGAGGATTTTAAAGGAAACTAGCGAATCAAAGTTTGAGATTTTGGGCTCGAAGAGGTAAATTTTTATTCAACGCAACGTTGAACAATCACTTGCAAACTGTGTAATGCCCACAATAAGCATGGTGGTGATTCCGTAATGGTCTGGGGAAGTTTCTCTGCAAATTGAATAGCAGACTTGGTGTGTATTAAAGAAAGACTTGAAAGCCATCCCAAAAGACATCTGGGTACAGGTTATTTGATAAAGGTTCCAAATATAGTAAACGGTCCCAAGCACGCTTTAAAATAATACCGACAGTTTTCAAGACAAAAAGAAACCGAAAAGCCGTCTTGGAAATAATATATCCAGCGCAATGTCCGTGACCGATGTCCCATATCAAAACATGTAACGTAAACCGTAAACCACCAAATGCATAGCAAGTATTCAGCGATAAATAACACAATGTAGAAATGGCTTTTCTTTGAAAAGTCAATTTAGCCGCTTTATGAACTATGGAATAAATAATTTAGTTTAAGGTCACACAATTTGAATATTTCCTTCTTTGGTATGTCCTTTTTAATGCATTTATTCTATTACAGTTCTACTTTGTTGAGAACTATTATTCAATGTTGATTAAATGAGCACAGAGTAATCTCATACTTTTTATATACAGGAGTACACATGCATAGAAGTCTCTGGAATATACATAAATACTGTGTGCTTTGCGTCTGTAAATACAAAACATAATATAGTCTGATTTTGATGAAAGAGGTCATCACGGTATCGTTAATTTTAAACATTGTAAACTGTTTCATCTATAACAAAGCTCATCCATGATATGATCACTGTAAGCGTTCTTAAGTTATATCGTAAGAAGTGAAGAAATTGAAAACGTATGTACTGCAGTCTGAAATGTTTAAATAGACCCACCGCTTCACTCATTTTATTTTTGAGCTGATAACATTTCTAGTGAAGCGATTTGTACAAATTTTGTATGTTTTATTTTAAAAGTTTTGAGTATGCTTGCTTTGCTCTTATGTATTCGGACTTGAATTTAATCAACGATCTGATAAACTGAAGATTTTCATTTTTTTTAGGCAGACCTAATAAAAAAAAAATTAGTTTTGAGCTCTAGAGTAACATGTCAAAAAGTTTAAGTCAAAACTTTACGATCCATAACTCATAAAACGACTAAAACAAAATTCAAATAAATCATGATTTTCTACTACAATGTATGAAAGTATATGTACTCGTATCATACACATATCTACCTAGTGCTTAGTTTCTGAATTATATCGTTAGAAATTCCATACAGATTTTGTAATTAGAAATGTTTACAATTGAACATTGTACAAAACAAGAAGACAGATTTTGTATAGAACAAAGGCGGCATAGTAATTTAAATCAAATTAATGGGAAATCCCTTTCTTATCTAGAAATATTTAGAAATAGGATGTAATTTAGTTCATCCGTGTAGACAATCTAACTCGAAATACATATTTGCATATGGAAACACAACTTATTTTAAAGATGCTCAAAACTGTGAAAAAAAACAAACATCTATCCAAATTATGTACGACTATGTATCCACATCTTTTCTTTTTTTTTGTTAAAATTTACTTTTAGAATTTTTGCCCTTCTAGTTACTTAATCAAGTCACATAGACGTAATTAAAATTAAAAAAAAAAACCTAACATGATACAAATATTGACTCGAGGGAGGGAGTGAGGCGTTAGTGTCGCATGCATGAGCATACCGTTTGCTAGTATGGGTCTATTACTCTCATTGTGTTTGCCTCTTATCATGGCTCTTCGTGGGGGTGAAACTTGTATAATTAGGTTGAGAATTTAAAAGATACGTCTAGAAACGGATGTTTTACAGAGGAAGTGGTAAGTAGGTCACATAAAGCGTGTACTTTTTGTAACGTGTTTAAAAATGCAAAGTGCTGGTAGACATTTTCATCGCTAGTACCTAGAACTGGTTCTTTTGTTGGCTTTTATTCACTTTACTTATAAAATTGTGGTAATTATTATACTAAATTTACGCCTTTTTGAGATTAAAGCGGTAGTGCTTCCTTAACAATACGAGTAGAGACAAAAAGGTTATTTTCTTTAAGAGTTCCTGAAAAGGAAATATTTTCTTCTAATAATCTAGACATGATTGGAGAGTTCTACTCCTTCTTGTCTGTGCAGCCTTTGAAAAAAAAATTTTTGAATATATGTCAAGCCTTGTTTACCTATGAAACCTATTCAGTTTGGTTTTGTCTGTTTTGTCGTTGTATCGCTTGTCTACGTTTTGCTATTCCAATAGCTTTTTATTTTAACAAGAATTTGCATGTACCGCTGTGTATATGTAAATTCAATGGTGAAGTCACCAATCTTAAAATTATTAAAATTCTTTGCTATATCGCTGTACCCCGACCGATATTCAACAAAAATGAATGTACATATAAATATTTCGCCATCGACTTAAGAGATGATCGGCAGTATAGGAATACTTTAGAGTTTATAGAAACAGATTTCAGCAGCTGGATGTCCAAGAAGATGCGGATATCATTCTCTAAATCGTGAGCTTTTATATCCCCATTATTTACGCCTATAACACTATCCAGTAATCTGGAAGGTGTGACATGTCATTGAAAATAGCTCTCCTTATACCCTTTATTTATCTTTGATTCATTCGTGCAAAAGTCAATCAACTTCTACTCAAATAATATATGTTCCACTCAGAATGACCTGGAAGGAACTGTGGCTTGAAACCGAACTGTGATAATTAAGGTTAGCAGTGCGGCCGGTTACCAATTTGCTATGAAACTGCTTTAAGTCGAACAGCTGCATTAGTATCAAAACCAAAGAACCAGACAACCACCCCTTAAATAAATCTTAATAAAATGTAGTCGTATATCTAGTGAGGAGTAATACAGGACACTATACGAGGGGCGTTCAACATATTCTCGGTATCGGGGTGAAGCTGTGGTTGTATATGTAAATTGACTTATTTATCAAGTAATACTATTATTTTAGTGCATTCATGTAAAATTTCATATAAATATGATTATTAATTCGCGTTTTATCTCTAGTTAAACAGAATCATAATGGCAACTGAGACGATGATGGTGAAAATTGAGCATCGCGCTGTAATTAAATTTCTTACTAAGCAAGGAAAAAGTCAAAAAACTATTCATGAAGAGATGGTGGCTGTTTACCAGGGTTCCGCACCTTCATTATCAACTGTGCAAAAGTGGTCAAGTGAGTTCAAGAGAGGCAAAGAGAGCATTGAAGACGACCCCCGCTCCGGCGCCCCGGCTACTGCTTGTACGGGAGAAAGCATCAAAGAAGTCGAAAAACTTGTTCTTGAGGATGCCCGAATAAAGTTGAAAATGATGGCAGAGATCACCAAGCTTTCAATTGGTACCATTCACACCATTCTTCATGACCATCTTAACCTTTCAAAGGTCAGTGTAAGGTGGGTGCCACGAATGCTCACAGCGCCTCAGAAAAAAGTGAGAATCGCATTCTGTAGAGAGCTTTTGGAGATGTGTAGTGAGAACGCGGACGGTGTTATGGATCGAATTGTTACTGGGGACGAAACATGGGTCCACCACTATGACCCTGAAAGCAAACAAGAGTCCATGCAGTGGCATAAAAAAGGAACAGACCCCCCGAAGAAGTTCAAAGTCACTCCGTCTGCCGGGAAGCTCATGGCCACAGTTTTTTGGGACTCAAAGGGAATCTTGCTCATTGAGTACAAAAAAAGGTGAAACCATCAACGCCACATCCTACGCTTCCATTTTGCATAATTTGCGGGAGGAAATTAAAAAGAAAAGACGGGGTAAACTCGCAGCGGGTGTGTTGCTTCTTCATGACAACGCTCCTGTTCACACGGCGCGAGTTTCCAAGGCTGCTGCGCGAGATTGTGGTTTCGAAGAAATCCAACACCCACCCTATAGTCCAGACCTTGCCCCTAGTGATTATTTCCTGTTTCCGGATTTGAAAAAATGTCTTCGTGGAAAAAGATTTTCGGATGATGAAGAACAACTCAAGTCGACAATAAATGGGTATTTTGCAGAGAAAGAGGAAATTTATTTTTTTGAGGGCTTAAAAAAGCTTATCTCAAGATGTAACAAATGCATTGATGTTAGGGGAGATTATATTGAAAAATAAAAACAATTTAAATTGAATTCGCATTTTCCTTCATATCGATACCGAGAATATATTGAACGCCCCTCATTTATTTTAAATGGCTTTTTTAACTCTGTTAATCTTTGTTGTACGTTGGATTTCGAACTCAGCTTTTTGGTGAAAATTCACTTCTCTTGAGGACTAATTTATGTGTTTATGGTCAGTGGCAAAAATGAAACTACCCAAACAAAAACTTTTATGAGGTCTTGACTAAAACGTTAGAACAATGTCTCAAATAAAATCGTAAACAGCAACTTTAGTTCAAATCTGGATAAGAGCGTTTAGACAATTTAGCCGAAAAACTAGTTTGTTCTAATAAAAGACAAAAGACAAATGCCGCTACTATATATCCCGAAATTTAATAGCAGAATTCCTGTCGGTACCTCGGATATGTAAGAACCACTTCTGCAAATTAAAGATAAGGAGTATACACCATTTCGTTTGCAAGTGATTTTCAGTCTTGACTTCATTAATGATTGATTGTAGACAGTAACATTGACCTACTAAAAAAAAGTTCTAAGTCCCGAACGACACGACATGACACTTCAGCAGAAATAAGTCATATAACATAAGTTAACACAAAGCAATTATCAACATACACACATCCTTCGAAACTGTTTACATGGAAACATCACGTAGTCACTTCCCGACCAGACCAGCATACCAGACTTCGACATGTCCAGTCTCACACTAGTTGCAGACCGTAAATTATATTGTACTAAAGATTTAATAAAGTTTTTTAAGTTTTTTTAATAAACCGCTTATTTGTTAATTTATATATGGTGGCATGCTAAAAGAAAAGGGGACATTTTGAATGGAAGCAGTTAGATATGATTGCCGATTAACCCATTAAAGACCAAGCATCTTTACAATAGAGATAATTGAAAAAACTTTGGGATTCGATTTAATAAGTGTTATATTTGATCAAAAATTCAAATTTAAAAAAGAATTATATCATAATTAATCTGTATAAGGGTGTACTCAGGCGAGTACACTGGCCAGATATGTGCACTTCTAAACGTTGTTATGATAATTTTTGAAACATTCATTTTCAATGCAGATTCTAGTCTGACATTTTTCACAAATCCATCTAACTCTGCTGTGACACAATTTGCATCGTAACTGATTTTTAATTTTTTTTGGGAAATGTCCACCTACACTGCGCACCACAGAAATCGGTGAATTTGGTTTGTTCGGTGCGGAGATTGATGAGCGTAAATAATTCCGTGCTACTGTCCTGACAAATGAAAGAAGATTGCAGTTTTTATCGGTTCGTAAACAATGCAGCCTCATTAACCATCATTGAATTTATCATATGTGTAAAAATTGGCCACTACCATTTTTTCCCCTTTATTTTTATCCGGTAATTGTTCACAAATTGATCATGAAGATCGACACCGCCCATGCCCTTATTGTATGCGACCAAAGGTTATGGCTGAGGAATCAATATTTTTTCTTTTGCTGTGGTTGGCCATCTCTTAACTTTTCCTAACGGCTCCAAAGTATCGGAATATGTTGCGACTGTAACAACTGCATTGTCTTTCCATCGGGCAAACAAGATGTTGTTGTTCTTATCAAATTTGTGACATATATACCCACGTTTTGCTTTCATAACCGTCTTCAAGGATTTGATTGGACATTTTTTTGTTCTATTTTCCCGAACGGTACCTGTTGCATGAAATCCTTTCCTTCTCAATTTCGACAATAGGTCATGGCTTGTGAAATAATTATCAAAAAATACGTTGTGGTCGCTTGGCGTATTTGTTATTTCAAGTAAATCGAGTAGGTACTACAAGATATCCAAGTGGTAAATATTTGTTTGTTTGACTTACGTTCTTGGCACCACAATATGCATCAAAATTGTAGCAATAACCACCGTCACTGCAGAGCATCCACACCTTATAACCAAATCAAACCAGTTTTATACGTATGAATTGTTTTGCAGAATGATGGCCATATCATGGCTTCGTCTATTGACAGGTTTTCATGAAAAAAAGCCCCATTTTTGATAGTTAAGACAAATCATTTTCATCAACGGCCGAACTTTTGCCATTTTATTGGTTTTGTTAATCGTAGAATTGTTTGCCAAATGAATAAAACGTTTGATTTCCTTGAATCGATTGCGGGACATGGCGTTTGCTACTAACGGAATCCTTGTGTCTTCATCGAGACACCAGTACAAAAATTCTGGATCCGGAAAATAGCAAAATTCCAACAAACTTTCTGGGATCGTCTTTTGTGAATATGAATGAGTGGCAGTTTTGTTCGAGAGCATATTTCACAATAACATCATCGTCAAAAAAGTGTTTAAAAATTTGAACTTCTTCATTCAAAACCAACTGTTAATTTATTTGTTTTAAATTTTCCACGTATTCGAATGTTTTTGTCATATTCGTGGAATAAAAAACGTGGTTTTACTATTTAGGAGCCCGATCATGAGGCTCACCTTCTTCTCTTAGACGAGCAATTAGAATATCGTCATCACTTTCAAACTCATCGCTTACCTCAAGTTCTACTGCTCCTGGGATGTCAAAGGGAATGTTTGAATTGGGCAAATCATTCTCACATAAATCCTCTTCATCCGTTCGAACATCAACATCCGGTGGAATTACTACTATTTCCCGTTCATTTCCATCATTTGGGATATCATCAACGTAAACAGACTAGGATAGCGCTTTCCATAAAAATTCTTGCAAGTTATGGTTTGAGAAGCCATTTTTCTGTAAGTCCAGTCATAAAACAAAATTACCACAGTTTTGGCCAGTGTACTCGAATGAGTACACCACTTTTGTTTTCAACTTACCACGACCACGAAAATATTTTAATGTGAAACCTATGTAGAATCTTGTTTTTACATAAAAAACTTAAAACCCAGAATTCTTTATTCTTTGTTGGCCAAAAGTCTAAACTTTTATCAACCTTTTCCTTGTAGAAAGACATAAAACAGCGTAAAACAAAAAACACCGATCACAAAATTTAACGCAAATACTTGAAAACAGATAATAAATTCAAGAAAATGAATTCAAATGACAAAACACATAAGTGGAAGATGTATCTATGTAATATTAGATGTAATACAACGCGTTACATACAAATAACATTGCTGACGTTTTAATACTCGTATAACCCTGATCGTTAGAGCTCATATTTCATTGTCTTTATTTGTAATACTAACTTCTTTACAATCAGCTAGTTTAACTTATTCTTCCATACTAATTGACGGAATGAAAAATGATGAGTCGACAGTAAGTTTACGTGTGATAAGAATTGGATTATCTTTAATCAAAAGTCAAGACCAATTCCATAGCCAAGTCTTCCCCCAAAAACAAAATTGTCGTAATGTTTGGTGGTCTACAAGAAATCTTATTCACTATACCTTCCTAAAACATGGTGAGGTTAAGAGACATGGGGTTATACTGCTTTATGATAACTCGAGGTAACATTTACGAGTATCACTACAACATTGCAAAAGTTGCATCAACTGCAATACGAATCCCTATCTCAACCACATTATTCATCAACAGATTACCATTTTTTAAGCGAAGAAAATATCCGTACATACATGTTTTCGAAATCTTCATTGGGTTAAAGAATTGCAGTTTTTAAAAAAAATGTATCAATGCATTATTATCTTTTTAGCAAAAATATCTCGAATACTGTTAAAGATAGCTTGCTTTCACATATTTGTGTTAAAATCAACTATGTTCCGATTTTCATATCGAAAAGTCTGTAAATGCATTCTTTGGTTGAACCGTTTTTTTTTCTCTATAGAGTACCGCATACCAGGCTAATAGTAGCGTAATTATATTTGATGAGAATAGTTTAAAAGCGTTCTCTTACGTCCCGAAAGCTCAAAACTTCTTGCTTAAGTCTGCCGATTGCAACATATCCGCAACCAAATAGACCCTGCTTCTGTATTCTAATGCGGCCACCATATGTGACATATACTACAGTTTTTAATCTTTATAGTATTGCTATTTTATTCGCACTCAAAACTCGCCCTTATAAGTTTACCACGATGATCTCTCGATCTCGTCAGGTTGAGGCTAGTTTATGCCTATTGTAATTTGTCGTACAAGTCCCAACCGCTAAATATACCAATTCGTTGGTAGGAATATAAGAAAATCCTGCGATTTGAAGATATGTTATATATCCTGCGATCCTACGTTATAACGTTAATCGGAACATTTAAAAATCATCGCAATTCACATACAATAAAACTGGTATGCCTATAAGTAATGCCCCGTTCAAAAATACCCTCAGTTACCTAGGAATAACCAAGTGCTAAGTATTCGCCTAATTAGGTTGTCGAGAACCGATGAAATTACTTTCCGCTTGATAACATTTTAATTCTCCATTAAAGTTCTGCCTAAGCACCAGCAGTGAAGTAGACAAAATATTTTTGAAAAGTATACATGAACATGCGCACACGTCCAATAAACGGTTGCTTCACTTAGGCATGTCTGCAGTTCAAATTTTCCTTTGTCTTTTGGGGTGGGCACAGACGGGACTTTGTCGACTAAATCAGCGCCATATCCGCAATCTTTCGCTTTGATTAGTTTTTCATTTCTGGAAAAGGGCTTGGTGTGGGTTTTCCTTTATGGCTCACCTTTTATATGGAAAATGGGTTAATCGGAAGTTTGCCCTTGGCGTGTATGAGTTCGGTTTTTTTTTTTGAAGAGTTATGGCTTATGGTTCTGTTTGCACTTCTAAAATTAGTTCGTTGGTTTGAAATTTGAGGCTGAAATTGGGCAAACAACCCTGCTAATTGGTTAAGTGTTTACCTTTGAAATATTGTATACAAATAAATGGGTTTTCCGTTTCTTTTGTCATTTTATTTTGTAGTTCCAGAAAAAAAAATGATTTTAAGCGGTCAGCAGTGGCACCGAAAATTAAGAGAAAATCGTGGAATCATTATTTTAAAAATACGGTATCATACAACATACGCATTACAACTTTATTGTATGAGTCGATAATCTTGCCCCTACTAACTGTGATCCAGGAAGAGAAAGAACAAGCTGTTAATCAGGGAAAATGTACATGTATGTATGTAACGACTTATATACAAATTTATACTTGGATAGGAAAAATTTTTTTTTTAATTATTTATTTACTAAGTTCATTTAACCATTTTTTCGAGATGTTTATTACGACTTCCCATTCATTTACATGTTTGTATTTTGCTTATTAAATATATTTAATTGATTGTAACAAAGCTTCTGTTACATTTATTTGCTTATGAATTATGTGATTATATATCTGTATATATCTATGTCTATGCATAACGTAATTTATAATTTATTTATTTATCCATTGTATAATTTATTTATTGACATATAATGTCCTATTTATTTTGTTTCTTTGCTATTTTGTTTATTTATATATTTTTCATTTACCTATTTATTTATTTATCTATTTATTTTGTTAGTTTTCACATTTTATACTCGTATATGTATATTTATTTTTTTTTTTTTTTTTTTTTTGATTTGAGGTTTTTTCCATGATTTTTCTAAATATTTATTAATTATTTTTCCATATTGTTTATACGTTAAATAAGTTTATACATAATAATACAGTTGAAAGACAAAAATATATCAATGTAAATTGAGCGACCACATACTGTTATTTCATGAAACAATAATACTGTAATTTAAATTTTGAGACCCAAGTACCTCTTCCTCTTTAAATTTGCTGACTAGACCAACAAGTACTCGTATCTAGATTTTTGTTAATGTTCCCTTAAGATTCAATTTTCTCTTGTTATTCAAAAAATTTTAATTTATTCCCTACGCGATTCCTTCGCTCACTTTTTTTTTATTGATCGCCTCACATCACACAATAAGTATCAAACATTTTTAAAATCTTGTACAAATAAATATCTATTTTCTATTTGCACATAAGCAAAATTCGTTTTCGGTGGAAATACGAGTACAAACAATTGTTCGTTGTATTCTCCATTATAAGAGTAATTGTTGGTCTTACTGAGTCGAATAAATTTTAAATAAACCTACAAATAGATGATTTTAATTTGCATAAGCTTAGTGATTATTGTTTTTATACAGTCTTCAACAAAAAAAATGTTGAAAAAACCGCGTGCCTGAATTTTGGTCATTCGATTTAGATCGTCAAATTCGTATAGAACTTTTAAACAGTCTTACCGGACGATTTTCCCTTTAAATTGTGGAAATAATTTAATAATTTAAAAAGGTCTTTCCAGCATCTCATCTAGGTTTTTTTTTCGGACGGTATGCAAAACTGAATGCTCGTAAGCAAAAACGTGGTTGCTTACGAGGCTTGGGATCAACTCTAAAAGCTTTACGATCGGTTAAATTTAACGTTTTTGACCCTTCCTCCGGGTTCTTCTCCGAATGTGCAACCATTGCGAAAAATTAAGAACGGTGCAGATGAAGTCATTCGTGGGCTTCATGCGTTAAATATAACCGGTCGGGACAATGGCTTATATTTCTGTTGCTTACGAAATTGGACGCAGAAAAAAAGCAAGCATGAGCTGAGGAAGTCGGTTCTCGTGATGATAGCTCAATTTCAGACGTTTTTCAGATGGAAGCTTGTATTAATCGTTCGGTTGCGTCGAGTTCAAAATATTCTAATCAAATTAGACCCCATCATGCTAAATCGTATTCTAATAATAATCAGTGTCCGTTGTGTAAAAATGATCATCTATTGCTTCAATGTCCGCAATTCCTATCTTCAGACATTGTCGCATAGAAAAGCCCGCCTATTTCAATTGTCTTCGCATTGGTCACTAGTCTAATAAGTGTCGGTCAAGTTTCCGTTGTCGTGTGTCACTACTCGTTGGTGCACAACGATCACTCCACAAACATTTCCGTATCAGTTCCATCTATCCCGAATTCTGATACACCACCTCGCAAAGGTTCAAGATGATCCAGAACAGTTCGTCGACTATAGCATTTTTTTGGACACGGGATCACAATTTCCATTCGTGTCGGAATCATTTGTGCAAAGAATAGGACTTCCTCGTAAACATGCTCGGATACCGATCACGGGACTATCACCGTTAGAGGCAGGTCATATTAAAGGATGCGTTTTTATCCAAATCCATTCGCGAGTGAGCGCAACCCAGTTGTCAGGTCAGTAGATGCACTTATTTTCGGTAAACTGACTTCAAATTTAACATCTAAATCGTAGTACCTACATGGGAACATCTTCAAAAACTGGTATTAGCCGATCCGCTCTTTAACGTTTGAAACTCTGTGAATATGCTTCTGGGTGCAGATAAAGTGTGGAATATTCTTGAAGCTGAATAATTACGCAGGCCTGAAGGCACAACTATCGCTCAAAATACTTCCTTCGGCTGGGTTATTTCAGGAGAGATCTCAGATTCGAACCATCGCGATCTATCGTCATTTCATTCCGCTATAGACACAGTCATTCTTATGCAAAGATTCTGGGAGCTCGAAGAAATTACTCCTAGCATCAAAGACAATTCTTCTTTCGATGACCCAGCTGAAGAAGAATTTCGTAAAGCAATATGAAGATCGTCTGGCGGAAAATACATTGTCGCTCTTCCGTTTAAAACCTCTTCCTCTCTGTTCGGAAACACTGTTCACGTGGTGCCGGTTTCGAGCTTAAACTCGATACAATTAAGAATACTCGTAATACAACAAACAACAACAATATTTCAAATTTATAAAGGAATACCGCGAACTTGGCCAAATGTCTTCAATCCCTTGCCATTAAATATACAAAAAACAAAACCCTACGCAGCAATTGTATCTGCCTCATCACGCTGCTCTAAAACCCGATAGTTCGTCTACAAAACTACGTGTTGTATTTGATGGCTCGAACAAAAATTCAAATGGAAATTCGTTAAATAGCCAACTTTTAAGCGGGTCACAAATTCAACGCGATCTGTTCGGAGTGTGTTTGCGGTTACGGTAAGTCCTTCTTTTTCAATCCTTTCTCCACGTTCACAATCACGTGTCAAAGTATTCGGCATATTTTAGAATCCCAACAGTAACATGTTTCAATATCGTTTAAATTCAAATCAAATCAAATCAGTGCATCTATAACCCGACGGACAATGCTTTCTGAAATCGCATTTTAGATCCGGTACGACTTCTCGCTCCGTCTGTTGTCCTCTTTAAAATCTTGTTCCAAGAGCTCTGGTCGTCGGAATTAAAATTAGGTTCAAACGATCTCCAACCCTTAGTTTTCTATGAAAAACTGAGTTCTTACCACCAACAACTTTCATGTTTTGAAAAAATATCGCGACCTATCTTTCAATCCGGTGCAGACATAGAACTTCACGGTTTCTCGGATGCCTCAACTCGCACCTACGCCGCCGTCATATATGTACATACATATATTGTATATGAGATATTGCCATCACTATCGTTACAGCGAAAACATCAGTAACGGCCAATATCAGAAAGACATTCGCATGGCGCGATTCCGAAATTGTCCTACATTGGTTTTCTTCGAATCCCCGGCGATGGACGACTTTTGCTGCTAACCGTTCTGCATCCATCTTGGAGAAAATCCCAAGACACTAGTGGCGTTATGTACTAACAGCCACAGTCAAAACCAGCCGACTGTGCGTCGCGTGGCGTTCTATCGTTTTATCTCCCTGCTTATGGAGATTTTTCGTCAGAAACTAAGCCAAAGGGAAGACTGGACCCGGTTATTGACAATGACGAACTTGAGACAGCTATTACTTGCCTTTGTGCAAAGTTCAAAATTTCCACTGCAACCATAAGCCGTGGGAAAGATAAAGAAAACTGGGGAGATCGGTACGCCACCTCTCGACAGCAGCAAATGTGCTACGACGTTTGGAGATTGCAATATTTTTAATGAACAGGCATCACGTGGATCCTTTCCTGCATCGTGTTGTCACCTGTGACGAGAAGTGGGTACAGGTTCCACTTCTCGAAAAAGGAAAAGGTCTGGGTAATAGTTGGATAATATCGAACCTCCCAGGAGATTTACAAAGGTTGAACTACACCCCAAAAATGTAATGGAGGATGTAGAGTGGGCCAGTGAAGGAGCTGTGTGTATTACTCTAATGCACAGCAAATTACGCCAAAAACAGCCTGCACTGGTAAATATTTTTTTTTTTATTATTTCCCAAAGTATATTTACACCTGTCACGTTAAGACATCAACTAAGTTTTTTTATCATTTGTTAAATATTAGGAACGCCTTTGTGATTTGGGCTATAATTTACATCGCCTTTTATATCAAAAATTGAGGCACAGATGAGTTGTACTCGTAAGTCATCCGAAGCGTTTGGGATTTTGTTCATTCCGAGCGCCCCTAGTCGCTAGTTGTTGTCCCCTTTTTTGTGTACTTGATGGTGTGTAGTATACAAAATACAAAGCTTTACATTAATACATATTATCGGATTTGAATAATGTTATGTTTGAAGCGCTAGTTCTATGAGTCCTCTTCGTTTGACTCTTCTTCTTCTTAGAGTTTCAGCGTCGAATAAAAAGTTTACATGGTCATTGCAGTGTGTTATAAGTTTTAGGTGTTTCATGCTGATTTTTTTTAATCTCTTGGTCAATTGTGTTCATTTGTAAATCACGATGGATATCATCGTTACAGATATACGAGTACCATTCAGCGTATGGTGATCGTCCTTAGAAACTGGTTTTGTTGTTGAATTACGTTGAATTATGCTCAGATTTATTTTCTTTTAGGTTTCCCAGATCTGAATACCGAAAGTCCATATTGGTTTTATTATACTCTTCTACTATCTATAATATTTGAGTACAATAATTTGTTTATTATCGAGACGTTTGACTGGGGTCGTAGAAGGTAATATAGTTGTCTAAATTTGTTTTTTAGCTGGGTGCGTTTTTTTGTATATGGAACCTCCAAGTCAATTTGCTACATTCGCCTATACGAAATTGTCTTTGTAGCGTCTTCCCTGGCTTCGGAATAACTTTCACTTCTGCGACTTTCTCAACTTTTGAAAAATGTTTTAGTCTGCTGTTAAAGAGATTTCGTAGGAAAATGAAGGCTAATTGCGGTAGTTGCTTCAGTAGTTTACCAGTCAGAAGATCGTAGCCAGGAGCTTTTTTGCTGTTTATCTCTTTTTTGATACAAAGCTCTATCTCTTTCGCTGTTACGAGGGCGGGTCAATAAGTCCGTGACTTTTGGAATTTCTGACCTCTTTACTGAAACAGCAACACTGCTCCTGTCAACAGGCATCTGTCAGTTGACTCCTGTCAAAATTTAAACTTGCTGCGTCAGTTAGTTTGTGTTTGACAGCTATTTTTATCAGACTACTCACTAATTTGAGGAGAAAATGGAAAAAAGTGAATTTCGTGTGCTTCACTTCACAGGAAGGTTTGGCGTTGTTTAATCGCAATATGGAGGAGTTTTTGCGCCGTTTTGTAACCGTGGACGAAACATGGATCCATCACAACACACCAGAGAACAAACAACAGTCAAAACAGTGGGTTTCTAAGGGTGAATCGGCGCCAAAGAAGGCCAAGGTGGGTTTGTCAGCCAATAAAGTTATGGCGACTGTTTTTTGGGATGCACGCGGGATAATCCACATTGACTACCTTCAAAAGGGAAGAACAATCAATGGGGAATATTATGCCAACTTATTGGACCGATTCAATGATGATTTGAAAAAAAAACCGACCTCATTTGGCCAAGAAAAAAGTTATTTTCAACCAAGACAATGCAAGGGTGCACACATGTGCAGTTGCCATGGCAAAAATCCATGAATTGGGCTATGAATTGCTCCCTCATCCACCCTATTCTCCAGATTTGGCTCCGAGCGACTACTTCTTGTTCCCAAACCTGAAGAAATGGCTTGGTGGAAAAAGATTTGACTCCAATGATGAAGTCATCTCGCAAACAAAGGCCTATTTTGAGGACCTCGACAAATCATTTTTTTTGGAAGGGATAAAAAAATTGGAGAAGCGTTGGACAAAGTGTATAGAGCTCAAGGGAGACTACGTTGAAAAATAAAATAATTTTTTTATCAAAAAATCTGTGTTTTATTATTCCGGACTTATTGACCCGCCCTCGTATTTTGCTAATTTCTCTGTTGTCTCTATCGTTGTTGTGATTAAGTGGTGAAGTGCCCCCGTCGCTGTTGGTGCTTGTGAAAGTAGCCTCGAAGTACTTGGCTAGTAATGCAGCTTTGTCCAGCTTATCTCTAGCCCATGCGTTGTCTAGTTTCTTAATGGGTGGGTGATGTTGGGTCCTCTTTGTCATGTACCTTGTGGCTCTCCATAGGGAGTAATTTATCCCGGATGTTGGCGTTAGATTACTGAGGTAGTTGAAGAGGTTCTTATTCTGAATTTCCTTAAGTTTGTGTTTCAGATCTTTGGTTATCTTGTTTAATTTGATTTTGTCATTTGGTGCTCGTGTCATCTCCATCTTTTCCTTAGTTTTCTCTTTGTCTGTATGAGTTTCTTAATATGTGAAGTCGAAGAAATATTTTTATTTTAGTGAATGCTACTGAAAAATTCTTTTACGTGTAGGTGTTTTTTTCTCAATTTGGTCTCCATAAGGGCGTAGTACATTTGCTTTTGTATTTCAAACGTTGAGTAGTATCCATGTGCACATCCCTTAGAAGATTGCTGTAGGTGCTTATAGGTCCCGACTACTTCGATTTCCTAGTCTCGGAGGACTCTTTAGCAGGCGGGTCTCTTTAGGATTACCCTAAGATCAGTATCTTTATGGTGTGGTCTTCGGACGTGCATTATTTTGATCTTCGCCGCATTTAAAATCAGGCCATTATCATGACACCAGTTTACAGCTTTATCGAGTTCCGCTGGCATTATTTGTATACCAGTGGGAGGACATCTACGCCTGTCGACTATCGCTGTACTATCAGCGATCGCAAAGGAATACTATTTGTAAATACATGCATCAACTTGTTCATGAAGATTATAAATAGCAGGGGTCCCAGCTTTAACTATTGAGGGACTTCAAATGGACGGTAGTTTCATCACTGAAGGCATTCTTTATTTTAACTTTGAAAGTTCTTCCACATATGTAAATAGTTCTGAAGCCTGGTAGCCTTGCATGATTTAAGGTGTCGGACGCTTTACTAAAGTCTATTCTATAAACATGACAAATACGTGATGATTTTTGTTAAGTCTAACGTTGATAGTATTCGCAAATACACCAAGGAGCTGCCCCGTACTATTTCTTTCAATACGGAACTCGTATTTTTTTCGTGGATTATTGCGTGGTTGTTAACAAAGTTTAGTAGTCGCTTAACTACCACTTCTTCTAAATATTTGTCAATCGCTGGTAAAATTGAGATCGGCCTATAATTTGTTTTTAGTACCGCATTTATAAATTAGCCTTACTATAATTTTTTTTTAAATGTATTTGGTACATTACTTTCGTTTAGGCTTAGGTTAATGATCCTTGCGATGACTGGTACAAACATACGCATGCATTTTAATGTCTCTCTGCCGAATGCCGTGATTCCTGGTGATTTATTTTGATTCAATAATTTAATTATGTCGTAATCGTCTTCAACGCACGTTTCCTCTATAAAGATGGAGCTAGACAGAGTTTTATTGTTGTGTGTTGACGTTAAATTGTCACAGTTGTGGATGATATGAAGCGTTTGGTCGAAGAATTGCCTGTTGAAAGTGCTTTTAGACCTTTTTCCGATGGAAAGTTCTTCACAAGTACCTCTTTCAAGTTTTGTCTTTTTCTTCCCATGAATTCATTGACTAGACTCCAAGATTTACGGGAATCATTTCTAACCTGTTTAAAAATTTCTTTGTAAAAGCTCGGATTTCGCCAGAATATGTCTTTTGTTAACTTTGTTTCGAAATGTCTTGTACTCTGTTTCGTAACTTTTATTAAGTCTGTTGTTTTTCCATCTTCTTCCGTTTCGTAACTTTTATTAAGTCTGTTGTTTTTCCATCTTCTTCCATCCAAGAGTTTAGTCGGCATTTATGCCTTGGTGTTTCGAGAATCATCGAACATATATAATTCTGCATAATTATTGATAATTTATTGTAGATTTCGTCCACATTATCATCTATCAATAGAGTCTCCCATATTTTTTCGCCCACCGAGGTGTTCTTTATGTAAATTCCTCTATCTCTCTCGACTTGGAATTCGTTTTTACGAGTACATGGGTCAAATGTCCCATGAACGACTGGGTAGTGGTCAGAAATGTCGCTTTCTATGACTGCTGAAATCACTTCGCTGTCTGTTAAATTGACTGCTATATGGTCGATCAACGTAGATGTTCCTCTGCTGTGATCAACTCTTGTATTTTCTTTGACCACGCTAATTAAACCATTGAGTGACAGCATCTCCAAGTAGTTTCCCACGTGATTTTGATCATGATCCTGAATCGGTTACACAGGTGGAAAAGCCAACCCCAGAGCAGATACTGGTCACTCTTTTAAATGGGTCTGTCTTGATGATTCTTTCATAGTATAAACTACAACGTATTGTTGCATTCTGCATTCGGTTTGTGAACAATTATAAAACTAATAGTTCAAATCGATTCAAAATTGTCATTTTGAAGATGATTCAACTTGGCACCTTCGAAAGACAAATTCAATATCTGCGTATTAGACACCAAATATCACCAAAATCAACGCTGTTAAGGTACTTACCATTCTTAGATGAGGATGTACGCATGAAACATGCATACGTATCTTTCAAGCATTAAGCATCCTATTTTACACAAAAATAGTCCTATTTATTCCTATTCAACGGTATGGAATATCTGAGACCTTTGCTTTCGTTCGACAAGAATTTTGGATCATGGATAGCAGAAATCTAGTCCGAGAAATAATTCACCAGTGTAAGCAGGGTTTTATGCAACATAAGTAAACCAATCACCATATAATGGTTGACCTATCATCGCATCAGTAGCAGAGTCGCCCATTTTCAAATAGCGGATGTGATTACGCTGAAGAGTTTTTAATTAAAATGTCTCGATGTAGCAAGGCGAAAATGTTAAAGGCGTACGTAGATTTGTTTCAAGCCGTGAGAAATGCTCAAATATCTTTAGAGACAACGGGACCAATTTTCAAGGAGTTCGACGGTGCTTCACGGAAATGCAGAAACTAGTTCTGGAGCACACAACGACATCATTGGTGCGGCTCTTGCCAAGGATGGTATAGCATGGCACTTTATCCCTTCATTTGCACTACAATTCTGTGGCCTTTGGAAAGCTGGCGTTAAATCAGTAAAGCTGCACCTACAGCGCGCTTAGTTCCCTATCTTAATGTTTGAAGAATTTTGTTCAATTTTATGTCAAGTAGAAAGTGTGTTAAGTTCACGTCCTTTATGTTCTGTGTCCGATACTGACTCAAGACCAACTATGTCCAACTGGCCAGGTTATTTCTTCATAGGTGAACTATTAACAACTGCCCAGTCACCTGGAACAACACAAATCCGCTAAGTGACTGGAACCATATCCAAAACATGATCCAAGGCTTTTGGAGCAAGTGACACATGGAGTATTTTACAACTCTACAGGGGCGACCCAATAGGAACCCACAATCAATCTCAAGGCTGGCGACTTAATCGTAATTAAAGAGTCAAATCTACCTCCAACAAAGTGGCTTTTGGGACGCATCGAAGCTGATAACGAGGGTCCACATCAACGTCTACGAGTCGCAACAATTCGCACCTCCTCCGTTGGAACATTCGTTCGACCAATAACGAAGCTAGCAGCAATATCAATGTCCTGATACTCGTTCAGAAGAGCGGGATGTTTGGGGCCCAAACAACTCTGAAATTTGCCAACTAGGCCAACAAGTATCTAAATGTTTGTTAGTGTTTCTTTAAGATTTAATTTTCTCTTGTTGTTCAATTTTCTTTAATTTATTCAATATGCGATTCCGAAGTACCCCTTTCTTTTGATTGGATACTCTTCGTCCAATGAGGGATAATAGGTTCAATTAGTAATAATAGCTTCAATTAGTTTTCTCGTATTGCCACGCGTTTATTTTAAGATTTTTGTCTCTATTTAAGTTGTACACATTGTAATTAGATTCTTTATTCCGGTTTTTTTATAATGTAAAAATGTATAAATAAAAGTAATTTTCGTTAAAAAAAAAACGTGAAAACACTTGCACCAGTCCACCCGCAAGTTGCTTTGCAATGATTGAGGAAACCCTTTAATCAGCAATTCTTCGGAAACCGAACATAAACTTCCCAAAAGGATTATAACTCTGGCCCAAAAAGTAAAAACCATTGAAAAAACAATGTGGTTCAAATTATTATTGAGTTCATCAACAAGTCCAAATTTTAACCTAAGTGGTGCTTATTTACTGCGTTGGGTAAAAGGACAAACAGAGGTTCTTTTTCGCAGACTCTTTGGTGACGCTCTTAAACATAGCGGAAAATTCTAAAATTGTATCTAATGTAAGTAAAACGCGAGAGATGCATCATTTTACTTATATTTTCTATGTTACGATAACCGCTGTTTTTCGAAAACAATAAGGATTCGATTATACTATCAGGACTGTATGTAGTTTAGAGCAGACCATTGTAATTGCGCGAAAGTCGAATTTGTGAAGATTCTTATTAGCCTGTAGTTCACAGAGTCCTGCCGTTCACAATTATGGCTGTTAAGAATCCAATCGCAAATAGAAATGCTTCCTTCGTAGTCACTTCGTGGGCGTCATTCATGCACTATTTTCGGAGTAAAATGCGTTTTTCTCTTCATCCAATCAACTTCATCTTCTTCTTCCCCTGTTGCAGTTGGGCGTGGGTGTGGACTCGGTATATCCAGGATCTCCACTCTTCCCTGTTAGTACTGATGCACTTCATTTCCAAAATTATGTAATTTTCCACCTTCATGTCCTATTGTTCCCATATGTTTTGGGATCTACCTCTTAGTGTTGGACAGGTTACTTTCATTTCTTGTACATATTTGTTTAGGTATCCTTGAGTCTGCCATTTGTTGCATGTGCCCGAACCACTTTAGTTTATTTTCTTCCACCTGTAAAATAATCAGCTTCCCTCAGCCTCCCATTTCTTATCCCGTCCCTTCAGGTTTCCTCGCAACTCTTCTCACGAATATCATCTCTACCACCTGAAAAGGGCTCAGATGTTTATCGAGTAGTCTAGGGACTCGAGGCCTATTGGAGCGATTATGCTGTTGTATAGCTTTAGTTTCACGTTAGTTGAAATATCTCTTTTATTTAGTAGTGTTGCGATGATTTGAAAGTATGACGACTTGACTTTTTGGTGCAATCTAACACTTCCTGGGCGACATGAATTTCTGAAGACGATTACCATAGGGTTGCCATCATCTGGTTTTACGCTTTTGAGTAAAAAATAAATAAATAAGTTAGATTTTTTATTTATTTGTATTTATTGTACTAAACAGTGTAAAATGTTACGTAATAATATTATATAATAAAAGCAAACTAATCCGAAGAAAATTCACTGCTGCTGTCGTTCTCATCATTTAAAGTTATAACAATCTCCTCTGTTGCTGTTTCGATGAAAACATCTACATCCTACATCTTATGCTCAACTTTTAGTTCAACATGTTTGACACAATTAAGCCATTTTTTACTCCCCGCTTTCTCAAGTGCTTTTATTAATAATAGCTTAACTTGTCAGTGGTAGGTCTGCAATCGCAGTACTTTGTACTACGTACCTCAAGTTTATCTGTCTGGCGTTTGACGATATCCAACAACTCATCTTTTACTATGTTTTCTTCGAAAACTATCCTATTTTAAATTGAAAACTCCTATGCCAAACGAAGGCTTTATTCAGAATTCATCCATCTACAGTTTTTGTTTATATATAAATGAAAACAAAAACGCTTTCTTTCATTAGATTAAAGAATCATAAAACTTTTAATATAACTGCCTACATACATACATATATAATGGGAATATAATGTTCTAAAACTACCTGCAACTTAGGTAAAATCGAGCCTTTTAGGTGTCAGAGAACCTTATGATGAAACTACTTTTGTTAACCTCAGGTCCAGTAATATAATTTGATTTCGAACCTAATAACTAAACTCTCAACATACATACATATGTTTGTTTAGTTTTAAGAATGTACTTCCTAATGTATCTTAAATTTAATTTACGCCAATAATATTTACCAGTTCTAATAATATTAATCATTGCACACATCTACATAAAAATTACTTTCCAGCATTATACGAATATACCTTCTGAAAATCGATTCCGTAGAAGAGTCGTATAATTAATTAATTACAAGATTCGTGTTTGCTTATTTTATAATTATACAATGATTCCTATACCATTTTGGCATCCACGCACAAAAATTTTGACCAAATAAACGTGGCTCAAGTGGTAGTGAATTGGCTCCAAATCGGAAGGTTCGTTGTTCGAATCCCAAATAGCCCCGAAAGGCATTTATTTTTCCAGTTAGCTAAAATCAAATAAGATGAGTAGTTTTCTAGAAAATAACAACAAGTTTGCTTCAACTAACGAGTTAGTCTCCTCATTAAATGTTGGATGCCACCCATGGAGCAAAATAATCGTGGTCCTGTTAGAAAATCCAAAGGATGTCAATGTTGGATACACATGCAATTGATCATTCTGCCTCAGACTAATAGACATATACCTAGTTTGACAGCTCAAACCGCATTGAACATTTCATTGGGGTTTGAAGTGGTGTTTATATGAGCGTATTGAAGCAATGCGCTTTAAACTGTCATATTAACTAGGTAATAGATGAACTAATATACATAGATGGCAAACTCTCCAGGTATTAGAAAACCAAAACCCGTTTTCCACTGAACGCCCCCCTATCCGTGTGACCCTGTTTGGAAATACGTGTGAATTGTCATCAATGTCAATTTCTCTCCCATTTTACACAAAACCCGCCTTATTTACTCAAAAAACGTCATCCACATTACACACAAATAGTGAACTTTTACGTGCAAATCGCTCTTATTCTAGCAATTTTACTTATAAATTGCTCTCATTCTAACAAATTGTGGCAGGTTATAGAGATGTATAAAGTGTTTGTAATTCAATTACAGTGTGCCCGTGCGAGGGTTATGGGTTTGCTAAATTAGATCATCTATGGTTCATCTATGACGTCGGGGCAGACTCTTCGTATTGGAGTTGTGTCGGATTGTTAGAAGAGTTACAACGACAATTTCAATGTAAAACTGTGTCAGTTTGTAGTATTTTGAACTGTCGAAAACTGAGCGATAGGCACCCGTGTTCGAAGAAAAGCTCTTAGATAAGGCCTGCACTGTAGATTTTTGTTGAACAGGGTATAGGTCTTCAAAGGTTGATACTGTTTCGATGATATTTTGTTCCATATTTTGGTGGTCTTCCTTCGATATCCATATTATTTTGTTTTTGTCATCTGGCTAGGGTAGAAACTACAAATAAATTGTACTGAGTTTTCTCATACCGATTGATGTTCTGTTCATTCGACTTTTGCAATTTTTCGCTCTCTCGTCCCCTGTCTAAGTCCTTTGTTCAATTCAAATTATTTTGATTTCTAGCCAAACAGCTGATAGCTGATCAGGCCTGACTTTTAATAGTGTTGATTAACCTTTCTGGAAAATTTTTTGTTTTTAGTGTCTCCAAAACGTCTTACCTTGGAATCAGGTCGAAAGCGACTTTTAGGTCTAAGAAAGTTAGGAATAAATCTTTGTTTTTTCATACATCATTTTTCGATGAGGACTTTTAAGGTGAATAAATAGTACTGGGTTTGCCTTCCTGGCCTAAAGCCCACACGTCAACAGTATTACAAAATCATTTTTTAATCCAATGCAATCGCATTATTTAGCATTAGCATCCTTGAAAAGTATAATAGCTCATGACTTCGAAGAACAAGGTAAACGGAAGCAACAGCGTCCAAAAAAAGAACAAAATATACTCGGTAGAGTTGTAGTGGTAGTGCAACAGACGGTGCTCCATCTCAACAAGAATAGTTTATGACAGAGATACCTGGGTAACCGCTAATAAAATCATTGAAGCGTAGCCGACCAACACCGGGTGTTGGTCCTGTAAGAAATATTCAACAATCATCAGTGATGAATGGAATTCAACATCGTTGCGCATATTTGCCGCATTGTGTCAATGCCTATGACCTTATAACCTTTTGCCGACTACAAAATCAGGAAATTATCAAAGTGGTCTTCTGCTTTCTATAATTTCACCTCTGCAATTTCGGTCAGTATATATCCACAAAAAGGATACCGAGCACGAACGGCTTGGGAAGAATACTAGAACGGATAGCTTCAACATTGAGTATTTAGTTATAAGATAAAAGAAGAAATCCAAAGAAGAAATAAACGAAAAATATGTAGGTCTTACCTTACCTTACCAACCTTTGTTTCTTCACACTAGGAAGGTAACTGAAAATAAATTCCTGTCACGCTCAACCAAAAAAAGCTCCTACACAGAGTTATCATCGTCGCGTCGCCTCGGTTCTGTTGTAAGATTTTATTTAGTTTGATTGGTTTCTTTTAAACAAAATATTAATAAAGTAATTTGTGTATTTTGACTAACGGTATTTTTAAAAGGGAATATACAACAATAAACTTTATGGGAAATACAGTAAAACAAGTCGGCTCAGATAGATTTGAAATATTTTAACCTCAAAAGTACAGACGATGAATTTATTCCAAGTTCATTGAAAAGAAACTGTAATTGGAATTTCAAACAGTTTGACCTGGTGCTTTTATGTTAACAGAGAATACAACCCAAACCATTACATTCGTAATCATAATTATTTAAATTATTAATTGTATTGCTAACACTATAAACCAACTTTTCTCTTTTTTCATTACCACATATTATAAGGAAGAACTATGACAAACAAAACCACAATTCTTTTGATTTAAAATTCATGCAGAATTAGGTCGATTGTCTTAACACTTTGGGCCTTTTTAACAAAATTCAAGCAATCTCATTAGGAGCATACTGGTTCCTAATAAATGTTCAAAAGATATCTGACTATTTTAATTAATTTACAATTCATAAGTTTTACTTTGTAAACATATCGAAGTGGATTACTGATTAATACTAGTGACACGCATTCCTATGATTTATGTACATGTTGTAAGCATTTTATTAAACAAATTATGGACAAGAATCACGTTTCCGCTAATCGCACGCCCGACCTACGGTACCAGAAACGAACTGCTGAATGCAAAATCCAAAATCAGACTTGTCATAACTTTAAATATGTGCAGTAATCACAAATAGTACAGAAATATGTCAAACGGTAAATAATCTGTAATCAACTCTATCTAGCTATAGAAGAAAATAATCTTTTATGAACCTTTTATGTGTCATTTATACTACTATCAAGTGCAACTTGTAAGTTTTAAATTGATATACTCAGGAATACATTTCATAAAATAAAAAAAATCCTTTAGTAGGTAGAAGCATAGTCCTGGCGAAGCTTGTTTAAGTAGCACAAAAAACTACATCAAAACCCGACGATTAGACCTTTTCATCAGTAACCTCTAGCTCATTTTTTTTTTTTTTTATAATTTACGAGCGCCTAAGGGGTTGATACCCTTTTACTGTTGCCATGGCGCGGGCGGAAAGGTAGAAGGTGGAGAAAGGAAAATTGCTTTTTTTTGTAGTGGTTTGAAACTCAGGTGTGTTTGTTTTCCATATTCGCTCTCCAAGGGGTTCCAAGGGGTGGGAGTCCGAAGAGGACGGAGAGTTTTTTCTGCACTCAGAGTGATTCGAAGGTTATAATTCACAGTATTTGTTTGTGCTTGAAACTGTACAACAGCCAAATCTACGTGTCAGTGTTATGCCTTCACACGCAGAATTTTTCTGTCTGAGTTCCAATTACACAAATGAGAAACTTGAAAACTTGTCAATGGGTAGGATTCGAACCTTGACCCTCCGTGTGAGAGGCGAGTGCTAGTACCACTACACCACGGCCAACCCATCATGACGAACATCTCAAAATAGTTATTTTAGTTTTTATTAACGCTATTTATCTTCTAATACAGTAGAGTATTTAGACCATTAACAGCAACTCCGACAGAAATCTTGCACTTGTTTCATTCATATTGCGATTCAATAAATCGTGATTTTGTTCTTTAGAATTTGAAAATAAAAGACTTGCCAATTGCGTGCCATGCATCTATTTACACATTGTCAATTAGGTGGATTCCAGATACTGTCACAATTAATAGCGATAATATTGTACCCAATGAGGTGATATGTGATAATTACTATCGTCCGGTGCATTAGAAAGTAAAAAAAACGCTAATCCTAGTTTTCCAACTGGTATCAAGGTCGTGAATACTACTTTGAAAAGCTGTCGCTCCCTGTACGTAATACCAATAAAATCCCTATCTTAAAATAAGCTAAATAAAGCCAACGAGTTAAAATGTCACGATTTCTTAATATACCCCCAACGCACTTGATAACTTTTTCCGCCCTGTTGTAATTGTTTCTTCTTTTTCCATCAAATTAACCTCACATTAAAACTTGAAACTAAGACCGAAGACAAGCTGACTATTGCAGACTTTTGTCGTTGTTGTATCTTTTAAACATTGACATACAATCCTATATCAGTTATCACACCGTCACGCAGTAAAAGTATGTATCTATTCCTTTTTTTTATGATTTTTCATGGTTGCATACCGTCAATTATTGTATTAGCTCATTCGCCTCCAATTTTAATCGTTGTCTATGCTTTCGAATCGGGTTTTTATTTTTCTTCACTCTAGTTTACTAGTAGGTATGTATAATACATGTATAATATATACTCCTACACTCGTATACAAAAATAGGAACGTTAATTTCCTCAAAACTGTCGGCATGTTTTTAGAAAATAAATAGAGCAGATCGTCCCGTCCTATAAAAATACGAGCAGAGTATGAACACATGCAAATACAAGCATGTTCATCACATGAGTACGAAGACTCACAGAATTTCCTTTTTTTTTTTTTTAATTTCAAGTTACAAATTGGTAAATTCCTTCCTTTTCGGACAATTAACCATTGACTTTGCTGAATTTGATTCCAGCCAATACATGCTGCCAAGAGTATCTTATGGAAGCCATAAATATCCCATTAATTAGGGTGAGGATTCTGACAGATTTCCCCAATATATAAATTGAGATTTCATTAAGAAGACTAGTTGACTCAGTCAATGTCATGGATGTGACCTTTGATTCTGTAAGGGTGACTGATAACATGTAAGCACACAAAATATTCGTACGTACATATTGCATTTTTTGGTCGTAAAGAGAAAGGGACCAAGCCTACAGCTATAAGATAAATCCGTCACTGTGTTTCTTCATAAATGTCTTGAATAAATATTGAAATTAAATAGGTTCTACGTTTGTCTAGATCTAATTTGGATAAGCAGGAACCAGTGTATAGTATATCTTATCGAAGCGCATAACAGTTTAACGACAGTGTTTTATTATATCTAACATTTAAAATTGAAGCCATTGATTAAAAGCTCCAAATATGGCTGGAGGAGAATTCCCATTGTTTCATTTATGTTAAAAGTGAATCTAATAAGGTCGGAATGATACATGCCTTGATTATTTTTGAAGGACCTTCAAATTAACTCTGACAATATACTCGTAAACTTCTGCTCAATGTTACTTCCGACTTCAGATATACATATGTTATCTAAGTATTATTTAAAAAAAAAAACTAAATTATAGTAACTACATGCATTCTAATACATTGCAAGAACAAAAGGAAGGTCAAATGGACAACAGAACTAGATTTCGCAGTTTATGGTATAAAATATGCAATGACTATATATTGTGGTTTACCATATATTTTCAAATCCTTAGATTCTTGTATCTAGGTACATATTATGATTTCTTTCACCATAGAGTTTTTGGTATTTCATCGGGCAAATACCACGGGACAGTTCTGCTTTCAGAACATGTAGATTGATTGTTGGCCACAGCAGTAATTGACCAGTTGACAGACTTGCGAAACGAAAAGTAGAATACGCAAAATCGCTCATAGGATGTTTATAGACCACTTCGCTTAATTTCATTTCATAAAGTGCTAAATGACGTTCTTATTGTTATTGGAAAGTAATAATGTACTGCGTAAAATATATTTGAAAACTTTAAGAATGAAGATAAACATAAAGAAGAATCACATCCCGTCGCACATCGCGATTTGACTTCGCCATAAATGCAGTGGCCGTGGTGTAGTGGTACCTGCAATCGCTTCTCGCTCGGAGGGTCAAGGTTCGAATGCTACCCATGGAGAGCGAATATCGAAACCAAATACACCTGAGTTTCAAACCACTACAAAAAAAAAACAATTTTCCTTTTTCCTCCCTCTACCTTTCCGCCCGCGCCATGGCAACAGTAAAAGGGTATCTAACCCATTAGGCGCGCGTAAATTATAAAAAAATAAAAAAATAAATTCGAGTCATGTTCTTGATTCAGGCGGTCCAAGGCCCGAGTCTTCCCTAACGACTTGGTTCTTACGTGGTAAGGTTTTTTCTGCACTCAAAGAAATAGTGTAAGCGATCCTGACTACATCCCGAAGAATTCTATTACCCTGAATTTGAATATGTCGAAGCGACGTCTAAGACTACATAAAGAGAATTCTTCCGTAGACTTTATAGACTAGTGAATGCATCTTTCAACTACATCTTTCAGCTACATATATATACATATGTCCGTACACACTATGAACGTACATCCATAGTTAGTCTCTTATTAGATAACTTGCTACCTATACCCAAGGAGGTGATGATGTGATTTTGCCCATACAACATGTATCAATGACCTCTTCGTTAGAAAATGTTAATGTACTTAACATACATATAAACGTGCTTTTGTATCATAATTAGATTTTGGAAAATCGCCGTTTCCTATTGCTACTGCTTGGCTTTCTTCTGGAACATCAGAATGTTACTTCGATCGCTGCATTTTTCGACGCGCTACAGTCACATGCCAAACTATGGTTATTTCCAATTCTTAAGATTTCCTTTGCATTATTAGTGTTTTTCAATTTCAATTATTGCTCAAATCAATCCACAAGTGCGAGTTGGTCTCTGCACTTTATTAAGACGACCTATGTATTGAATGTCATTAAGGAAAACAAAAGAAACAATGGCAGAATTTCATTTGAAATGAATTCTTTTACGACTTCTGAATAATTGTTAAGAAACTTTTCTAACTGCAGTTGTTAGCGTGTCGAAAAGAAACCAATTAGAACTTTCTTCATATACACAAGAAATGTGTAGAATTTTAAATCGCAAGAAATAGCACACTGTACACGTAATTAGATGGTGTTACGTGTTGGTGAGATTTGTTATTACCTTTTCTTTAAATGAATCATCGGAAAACCTTCCAAGCGCAACCTCGGCGCACCTTTTCTAGTGTTTCTTCGAACCACGCAATATGTGAGTATCTTTCAGTTTCGCCTGCTCTGTCCTTCGTTTGAGAACGTATAAAGTCTCCAACGCAGTTTTTATACCTCACAGCAATTATTTGTCTCTAACCACGCAAGACACTACCGAATGTCCATTACTCACATACATGTGAAACTTATGAACAATTTTTGCTGATATGCTGAAGGCTGCCAAACTATCATTTGATTTTGCAAATTAAGATAGTGCACTCCCATGTGACTTCAAAGACCATTTGTTATTTTCATTTGCAGAGTTTGTATAACTGGCGTATTGACTAGGGCTCAGTTCATCTATTTTTCAAAATAAATAGTTAGGACACGCAATCATGCTTTGGGAGAGAAAACAAACAATAAGAATGTGTGGTACATTGGACTTGATGCAATGTATATTTTCAAACACAGATTGACTAGGTTTTGGGTAAGCATTCTGACCAACCGAAATCCATTTGATAACGAAACCGATGACACGCCTCGTATAAGGGGTGACGTCTAGCTGTTGAACTCGGATAAAAAATTGTTTTTTCAACGTCCTTCTCGATCCGAAAGATTACTTACTGGTAACGATTCCGTGACAATCTCATATAAGAGCGTACGATGAGATAAGGATGTTGTCAAAACACTTTCGAAAATTCAAAGCGAATAGATCCGCTCTGTCATATTTCGGACTACACCAAAAAACGTTACGATAATGCAGTGTTATGTTTCAATGAATCTTTCGATTGTGAACAAAAATTAGAAGTTTTATAACCAGCTTACTGCCCACAACAATGCGGCAACGAACAGAGCTATCGTTATCGTGATATGCCCAGGTAGACATCGGCAATCAAGGGCTCAGACCTTTGATGACCAGATAAGGGCTCGAACAACGAAGATCGATCATCTGGCGATAAGCCGTAATTTAACGAGCCAACGAACGTACACCTTAACCTTAATCAGATACATACTCGTAAAAGACGTAAGAAAAATAAGTATAGGGTTTTCCAATAAGGACTTGACAACTTTTTTTGTAAATAAAACGCAAACCATTTGAGATATTTCAAAAACTTTATTATCGGCTTGAAGTACAATCAAAACATTTATGGAACTGGACTTCGTTCATATGCCACCGCGGGCACGTTTGCAGCGGTCGAGTCGTTGGACTCGATTTTCAACGACTCGGCCACACATTTCGGCCGAAACGGCCGCTATTTCGCTTTCAATGTTGGCTCTGAGTTCTTCCAACGTCGTCGGCGTGTTGGCATAAACCAATGATTTAACGTAGCCCCACAGAAAATAGTCAAGCGGCGTTAAATCGCACGAACGAGGCGGCCAATCGACTGGTCCATTTCTTGAGATAACACGCTCACTATACTTACTCTTCAATAAATCAATTGTAGCGTGTGCTGTGTGGCTTATGACATCATCCTGTTGAAAAAATAATCGGTAATCATGGCGCGATAACGCTGACCATTCACAGTAACGTGACGATCGTTATCGTCGACGAAAAAATATGGCCCAATAGGCGTTATGCAAACCGCACCAAACAGTTATTTTTTGTGGATGAAGTGGTATTCATGAAGCACATGTGGATTTTCACCCGACCAATAACGCATATTTTGCTTATTGACGAACCCATTGAGCCAAAAATGAGCTTCGTCGCTGAAGATGATTTTGCGATGAAATTCATCATCTTGTCGCATCTTCTCCAGAACCCAATCGGAGAACGTAAGTCGCTTCAAATGGTCCATCGGCTTCAATTCTTGAGTCAGCTTGATCTTGTATTGGTGTAAACCAAGATCCTTACGCAAAATACGCCATAATGTGGTTTTAGTGATGCCCAATTGTTGAGAACGCCGTGGAATTGACTGATTTTGATCGTTTGCTACGGACGCCTGAAAGGCAGCGATATTTCAACCAACCCGTTGTCTCACTGACACGGTAACATCACACAACGAATATGTAGAACACAATTTTGCACTAAACTTGTTATTGCCTGTCTACTAGGGCGAGAATTACGACCGAAAATTGGAGTTAACGCTCTTAAAGTTCCAGTCACCGACTCCGAATTTCGGTAAAAACTTTTTATAATTTGCAGACGTTGCTCGTTCGTGTACCATGATGAAAATGTTGAGTTTACTGAATAAATTTACAGTGACAGTTTGATGATTAGTGAAAGAGTGCGTTCACAAATTAAAGTCAAAGTTGTCAAGTCCCTATTGGAAAACCCTTTATAAAAACTTTTTGGCAACAAAAGTCAAAGGATCAGCAAATAAGTACGACATTAGAACCTGTTACAAATTCATCAAATAACTGACATGTGGTCATGCCTCCACGAACGGGGACTAACTTAGTAAGTGAGAGGAGCAATTTGCTTCGGTTTGAACGTATACATTCGGCAATCAAACCAGATTAGATCACTGTGGTGATAAGGGCACTCGGAAGCAATTAGATAACATTCCTGAAAGTCTTATGGAGGTCCAAAACTGGAGAAGAATTTATTGGGTTGGCAAGATTGTATTATGCTTGTTAATTGTCCTTTTTGTCAAAGGTATGATATTTTTTACTTTGTTAGCTCTGACTTTTGAAGCAAATCGAGCTTAACTTTGTTTGAATTTTAACATGGATCATAAAAACGAACATTTTCCACAAATTTTTATTTCCGTAAAGGCAAAAAAAAGAAAAACCGACATCGATCTATTGTAGTTAGAAAATTGCGCATCAGTCCCCTGAGATGGCTAGGACATGTAGAACGAATGGACGCCACTGCTCCGGCCCGCAGAGTCTTCGAATCCCCACCTTAGGTAGTGTGCATAAGTAGAAAGGGTCGTCAACCGACTTGGAATGCGCCACTGTAGGCAATTAGCTAAAAATCGAACTGACTGGAGAGACTTGTTCAAGTTCACCTAGACCAGAACAAGTAAGTACATGCCAGGAAGCTACTGAAACTTACGAAGAAATATGTGATGTGCATGATATTGACTGCTCAACATAGCGCACGTGTCAGAATTGGTTTACGAAATTTCGTTCTGGAGATTTTTCACTCAAAGATCACCAGTGTCGTGGTAGATCAACTGAAGCTGATGAAGACTAGATCAAAATTGTAATTGAACGATCTGAGTCATATGACTGTGCGAGAGATTGCAGAGAAGTTAAATGCCTTACACACAATAATTGGAAATCACTTAAAACCTATCAGACTCGTAAAAAAGCTCGATATTTTGGTTGTAGATGCATTAAAAGAAATTAATTTAACACGACAAAACAATATTTGAGATATCCATATCAAATGTAATGAAATCTATCCTTTTTTGAAACGAATCATAGTCTGTCTAACCGATATGAACCAGCACAAGCTCCACTAAAAGAAGATTATCTTGCTTCAAAAGAAGATTATCTTGCCAATTTGGTGGGATTATATAAAGATGTCGTATATTTGGAGCTGCTTCCAAGGAACGAAGCGATCAATTCAGATATTTACTATCAACAACTGATAAAACTGATCAAAGAATCAAAGAAAAGCCACCAGTATTGGCAAATCATCAGGGAATCGTGTTTCACCATAACGACGTTGGACCATACACATATTTGGTAATTCGCGAAAAATTATTGTACCATGGATGAGAAATGATGTCACATTCACCATACAGCCCCGGCCTTGTACCATTTTCATTTGGTTTGAAGTTTACAAAACTTTTTAAATGGTAAAACTTCCACCAATGATGACGACTTGGAATCGCACATGGCCCAGTTTTGTGCTAATAAGTCTCAAAAGTTCTATGAGCACGGAATTAATGGTGTTGCCAGAAAGATGGCAGAAGTTCATCGAACAAAATGAAAAATATATAATTGATTAAAGTTTATCTTTGCATATAAAAAAAAGTTGTATTCCAAACCAAAAAACCCGAGATTACTTTTTGGTATTGATGTTGGGTTGGCAATACGTGCTACCTATGTCTGCTATTAGAAAAAATAGTTTTTAAACGATTGACCACATTAAAGACACTCTCCGTAAAGTGCCTGCAAAGGGTCCGTAACTTGAAATAAGAAATTATAAGTGATTTAAGCTAGTTTTTAGCCTTTTTGTGTAGTATTCGTATTCGCGAAACCCAATACTCCCGTTGGAGCATAAATAATTTAATTAATATGGTTCTTAGATTGTTAATGTTTTATTATCTCTATTGATTGGGAGGATTTACATATTAACTTAGAATCAGAAAATTACGAATACGTCAATTACACGCAAAAATGAAGAAGCCTTTTCATGCAACATATGCTAAAGTAAGAAGAAAAACGGAAAACTTGTGTCCATACATCACCGATATGCACATGAAAAATAAATCAAACACGTTTTAATTATTCAAAAAGATTGACTAAATACTACTTCCTCAGAAAAAAAGTTAGGTATGTGGAGCAAAATTAAACAGAAAATAAAAGATGTTCTGACAGAAAAACGAAATAATCACGGAACGAAGGGAGAAAAAAATGTACCCTGCCCTGTGAGAATGCACATTGTTTTAAGAGGGCGAGATTTACATTTATGAGGGCTCCTCACAAGAAGGCTCCAATGATATTTCCGTACCTTGTACCGTACAATCATCTGGTCCATACAAGTCTATTAAAAAAGACATCATTTGCTGACTCTTTTCTGAGTCAAGCTTCAAGTCATATTTTTGATAAGCATCTTGTTTTTCAACATCGTTAAACTTACATCTTTATCTATATTACATTTGTATATGCATAATAATTTCGTTGGACAATTGCAGGATGTTAAAGCATATTTTATCAAACCTTAAAGGTTCATGATTATGATCATTGATAAGATATACCGTGCAATTTGTTTGCTATACAATAGTACAAAATGGACTATTATAACTCTTTCAATTCCTTTCATAGAAAACAGATTACCTCGATAAATCTGAATGACTTTTCATTTCTCAAAGGGCTAGTCATTTTGTGCAGCTTGCTGTTAGGTAAACGTGCGTTAATTTACTTGCCTGGGTGCAATATTGAATTCGGAGCGATGCAGCGGGTAAGTACATCGGTTACTATGCCAGAGGTCTGGATTCAATTCGCATGCCATAAACCAGAACAATTAATTTTTGATGTCATCACACTTTCGACAGGGAATGGAAAATCTCCTAAAGTTAAAACTCCGGCTTATAAAGTCTCTTATTCTAAGAAGATAACTCTATATTCACATTTTATGTTCCTGGTATCTTCCTTTTCTCCTTTTCCAAAATATTTCAACATTTTTCTACTAATAATTTACAAATATTTCAAAGTGCCTGTTTTGAATCTCATGACTTTAAAGAAACCCTGATAATCATATTCATGGTCTGCTCTACGTTGATGCATCTGAAACTAGCTTCATAAAAAATTAAAACCATTCTTCGATTAACTGGTTTCAAAATGCAGAAAATTAATGATTTACACTTCGACTAACAAAGGCTATGTATGCAGTATACATAGGTCTTGCCTAAGATAAGGATTGTCTATTTGAAACCATAAAGTCACACACTAATTACTTAAGGCTGTACAAAAATAGTTTCAAAATCATAAATAACTTGACGTGACTTTCTCCAGTCTACGAATATCTACCAAAGCATTAAAAGCTTTCACGCTCTCATAAACCAGACTATGTTACTTAGGTTATGTCTCCCCGCGTTCGATTTCCCACCTCTTCATACATACGGATACATATTCCATTGCTTCCACTTCGGGTAATCGAGTGCGCTGCGTTTCTCAACGCCCCACAAAGGTTTGCTGAGGCAAGCATTTCAAAACTCAACGACCCCTACATTCACGTCATTTCCATGGCTATTTGTTTTTGTTTTCAATTTTCATTTTTCATTTTGCTTGTTCGGCTTTCCTTTTAAATTCTATTCAAGCGGTAATAGTTTGTGATATAATTTTAAATAAAACGGCTTTCTTACCATTAATAGCTAATCAAATGATCTGACAAAAGGTAGAAATACATATAATTATTCATCGATTTGTTCTAGGAAAATATTCCCCGTCGTATGAAAAAGCTTTTCATATTGAAAAAAAGAAATTAAAAAAAAAACAACGATGGAAATAAATTTCACTTTTTCAACTAAAGGTTGAAAGAAAAAAAATAATGGGGCGACATGGTTCAAAGGCTGCGCATTGTGGCCGGGTTTGAATCTGTGTTTCTCTTCTAGCTACTCTGGCAAATCCCGCTCGTCACCTCTAACGAACACTAGCACTAAGTAAATTTGCGGAATAAATCATCTTCCAGACTTTCTTTCGTAAAAGGGGATGAAGGCCATGAACAACTTCAAAGTCTCCATTTATGTATTGTACATACAATGTATATAGGCTTCGTTTATAAGGGATGACAACTTTTGATTGATAGGCAATTGTTACATCTGCCATCGTTTAAAAAACTTTTGATTTTCAAAGCTCCCGGATCTAAAGAAAATGGAAATCCAACATTTAACCAAAAAAGGCATGTACCGGAGGATGCAAGGTACAAAAAAAAATAAATAAATAACGATAGTAAGGAGATACTGCCGACTGCATGACAAATCTGCTAACAGGGTTGCTGTATTCCTTAACCCCATTCCTATTGATCGATCTTCTGTCAGAGGTTTTGAAAAACAAAAAATAAATATAACACCCTAACTTTATCATTTTGTGATTGTTATTGAATTTTGCGTTAGTTAGGGTGGAGTTTTGGGGTGAGGTTTCGGGTGCGGTAACAATGGGGTATAAATTTCTTTATTTACAGGGGACAATATATTGCTTCCGACAACATGGCCAGCTCGAATAAATATATCTTTCTGTTTTTGCTGTTATTCCGCTGGTTTGGGGGTTATTCTGTAAATGCATTTAGGGTGACCTGACCACATAAAGTCTTTAATCAAAAGTGAGCAGAGGGTGTAGGTATATTTGATTCGTGCAAAGCAGAAAGCAAAGTGGCAATACCACCGGTTATTGAATTAATTTTATTTTCCAAACTTTTTTGAAACATATTCCAAATACATAGGTACTGGCGCGGAGTACCAATCCAGTTGTTTAGAACAACTTCACCTGAGTATTATAAAGCAAAAAGAACTTCTTTCTGTCCTGCAGGCTGCTAATTTTTACTTGATAAAAAATTTCGCCAAACTTTTCAATACTCCTAGATCTGTAAATAAGTGTTTGCATCTTGGCAGACTTGAAAAGAAAAGTATCTCCAAAATTTTCTCAGACGATAACTTGTACTCATCAGGATTTCGAAGAGCTAATATGATATCAAGAACAGTAAAGACTAAACTGCGCAGTTGCGTGCACTCAATATTGGTGAGATGTGGTTTCAACAGGACGGTGTCACTTATCACATAGCGGTCCAAAAAATCGGGCTATTGAAGTCAAAATTTGGTGAGCGTGTTATCCCAAGAAATGAACCAGCCAATTGGCGGCCTCGGTCGTACGATTTGAAAACTCTAGACTTTTTTTTGGGGGGCTACGTCGAGTCATTGGTCTATGCCAACAAGCCAGAGACGTGCTCAGAGTCAATATTGAACGCGACATGGCCGGTATATCGTCCGAAATGTATGGAAAAGTACCCGAAAATTGGCTTCAACGAATCGATCGCTGCAAGCGCACTCGTGGTGGACATGTGAATGAAATCGAGTTCCATTCATGATGGTACTAAAAATACTTTAACGGGAAATAAAAGTTTATCCGATGTCTCAAATAGTTAGCGTTTTATTAAAAAAACAGAAATTTATAGTGCTTAATGGAAAACCCGATGGAAGACGTGAAAGATCATTTACTTGTATAATAGTAAACACTGAAATTGGGAGTAGGTAAGAATAGGTCGGTGAATGGGTGAACCATTACATTTATTTGTTCTCCGTTTTCAATTGTTATTAAAATAATATGCCGCGCAATGATTCCCTTTTTTTATTAACTTCCTGATAGGGAAAATCTTGCATTCACCCCGAAAATCGAAAATGAAAATTTGGTGAAATCTTTACGTTTTAAGGTGTCGTATGTTTACATACTGAATGTGTTTACATGTTCATATGTGACAATTTTGTTGGCCTACGATAACTCGCGAACGGATAATGCTATCGATTTGAATTCGTCAGACGATGCGCCTTCATGACAATCACGTCATGACCAAAATCTGCCGATGACATTTTACGTAAGTTATTACAAAAAAAAAAACATACACAAAATGCAGTTAATAAGGAATTTTTCGGAATGTTTGCAGTACTAATCGAAATTTATTACCATAGCACGCATTTAACGAAAAATTAAAAAAAAATCGGGCCAGAATCATCTGAGTTAGGAATAGCAAACATTTTAGAACCGTCAATGCAATACTAACTACGATTTCGTTAATACAGGGAGTATCTAATCTAATCGGTCAAACTTTTATGGACGACAAGTTTTGGTGAGACAAAAATAAGAAATTGCCAGAGGTAACTACCCTTTGCGAAAGAGGAAAACATATAGAAACAATATGTCTTTTTTCCATTTTTTCAAAAATTAGTCAGTCAGAAATCTATAATATTTTACTTAATTCATTAAAACTGTTTGCAAGCATTTTGGAAGCTTATCCAATCAGTTGGAAAAGATGTTCTACCTTTTGGTTAAAGTCCTGTAACATATTCCAGTTCACTTCAAGTATGTATTCAGCTCTTTATTGATCGGCGGAAAAGGGAGATAAACCCACCTTTCACACTTTGTTTTTCTTGTATTAGCTTAAACAAAACCTTTCAAGCTTTACCGGTAAGGCTTAACGTATTTTTTTACCTTTTTCGGATTAACTTATCCTAAACTGAATATCAAAAACTATTAGAGAATACTACAAGTTCTTTTTATCAGGAAGTTCTTAGCGTGACGCACCGGTCGCACCCATTTTTGCTATTTTGTTTTTTATACTGAAAACGTGAAACATCTTGGATGCAAATGCCCTTAATTAACAGCAATGAAAAGTGGGATAAGTATTAGACAACTTAGTGCAATATAACCACCCAGATAAAACCGGTGACACGGTTACAAAGAGTAATAGAGGTAATATGTAAAAGACGCAACAAAGAAAAACTAGTGTAGCGAGAGAATAGTTAGAAGCTGAGAGAAGAGACAAAAAAATAACGTCCAACCCTAACCAAATCAAAGAGTCCCGCGATAGTAACAACACCGGGAGTCTGTACATAAATGCTAAGCAGCTCGCATCTAGAAGAAAGGGCGAAATGGCAAGTATTTCTACCTATGATGAGTGACTTAAAATCCCCTCTACAAAACTATAATATTTTACGAACGCACCGAATTTCGACTAGGTAGCGGAATACGCTATTGTGTGACTTCTGCAATTAAGTGCTAAAAGAGATCAGTGTTATTACAAAAGGCATTAACTTTAAATAATCCGAGAAAAAAACAGATGTTGTGGTGTGCAGAGCGGGGAACAGAGCAAATCTGAAATTAAATAAGACAAGAATAAGTATACTCGTATTTATACTTACTGTCAAGAAGCTATCTTCTGGACAAAAATGTCACTGTCGAGAGCTTTAACTTCGAAATAGTTTAGAAGTTCACCTGCCTCGGACTAGACATTAACTCTACAAATGACACCATAAGGGTAATATGACTAACAATGAACTTAGTAGATACATGATACTTTTCGTTGGCAAAACGTTTGAGTTCCAAACTTCTAACTTGAATGAACAAAATGACACCAAAATGATGATCCACAAAACGCTGATCTTGCCAGTGCTAGTCTAGACGTTGACTAATGGATTATAATCATAAAGCTAAGCCGATATTGGGAATCTGCGAAACCAAAATTTTTCATCGAATTGCAGCCTTAAATTTGCAATTTCTGATATGAGAAGAATCACGGAACAAGTAACCATTTTATGATTTGTTGAAGTGAATCTTTTTATCGTTCATTGGGCAGTAATTCTAAATTTCGATGAAACGAAAAAGCGACATTAAGTGATTCCACACTCCGATAAAGCGAAATAAAGTGCTTCCGAACTACGATGAAACGAATCCTTAGTCTCTTTTGCACCCACTACATGGCATTCAAAACCGATAATACAAGGCGGCGCAAAATTAATCATCCAATTTTGATTTTGAATTGCATTTTTACTAAATAAAAAAATGATTCTGAATGATGGAAATCTTTATTTGGACCTTTGCAATTTCTGTCAAGTGGAAAAGATTATATCCGCCAAGTGGCTGCCGCCAGTATTTGTTTCCGTTTTATCGCATTTTCCATGACTTTTCGCAAGATTTCTGGTGATAACTGTTCGTATTCCTGTCGAATATTCTCCTTAAAGGCTGCAATTGTCTGAGGCTTGTTGGCATAAACCCGCGACTTCAAGTTTTCGACACAAATTCGTCCTCTTCGTTGTTTAGATTGAGAATGGCTTTACAGTAATTCACACGCGACTGACGGTCAGGCGGCATTAACTTTTTTTTTTTTATAATTTACGCGCGCCTAAGGGGTTAGATACCCTTTTACTGTTGCCAGGGCGCGGGCGGAAAGGTAGAAGGAAGAGAAAGGAAAATTGTTTTGTAGTGGTGTGTTTGGTTTCGATATTCGCTCTCCAGGGGTGGGAGTCCGAATAGGATGGAGAGTTTTTCTTCGCTGAGAGTGAGTCGAGGTATAATTCACAGTACTTTTTTTCTGTTCTTGAAACTCTACAACAGCCGAATCTACGTGTCAGTGTTATGCCTTGAGTGCCTTGTCTGTTTGTAGCTGCAGCTGTCTAGTTCACAAATGTCATATATGATTGACGTACGACGCCATTTGCAGAAATTATACCGTCTTCCGATAGGGTGATTAATTTTGCTCCACCTTGTACTTGTAGAGGACACTAACATTATCCCACAAGCATGAAGCGCTTGTTACTTCACGATGTTGCATCACTATTTCCACCAGTAGTGTTCCTACATAGTCAATAAAGTTATTCCACTTCAGACTGTCCATAACACCCATCTCATTATTAATGCTAAAGATTCGATAAATGGAAAAAGCGTCAGCAAACGAAAGAGGTAGAACGCATAGTGAGGCAGCTCGGTCAGAATGAGACATGGAAGAGGAACGAAGAAGCGACAGATTCGGAGTAGAGAGAGGGGCGTGTGGAGTGGCACGAACTAGGAGGGACTGAGCCATGAGCGCTAAAGCGGCATCGTGGGTGAGCACACAATGCACTAGTCACGTTCATCGCAACATCAAAAAGGTCTCCATCATTGTTACCATCGTTAAAGTGCAATAATACACCTAGACATTAATTGGTAACAACATAAAAAGCATCATCAACACTTAACGGAAAACTTTTGTTTGTCAACACCAGAAGATAAGCAGCATAGAACAGCCCACCAATAGAATTGCTCCAGCGACATCGGTTGACCTAGTTTGGGAATAGCGGTAGTAGCAATGTAACCAAAACAAAACACTTCATTGTATAATGTTTTGTGTTATTCTGCGTATTATGCTAAGTAAGTTTATGATTATAAAACATTATTCAAATAAATTGTGTTCTATTTGTAAATACTCATTTCTATCAAAATCGGAATAGATGGTAATCCGATGGAGAAACAGCGAGAAAATATGGCCGCTGATAAAAGATCACACCCTATCTCTTGGTATATGATAGATATTTCCACTGCAGTTCTTACCGTTTAATTTTGTTTAAGCAGATCATAGTACAACAATTCAGCATTACCATCCCACCAACAATACAGAATTACATTGCTCCGATGCGCATATGCTTTTGATGTTGATAGACTCTTTTTGTTACAATATTGTTATAAACTTATTCACCTTTTTTCTTCACTAGCCATACAGAAAGTTGTCTGATAAACTCCAATTTTGAAGACCACATCTACGGAAATTAATGTACGAGTTGTCCGGATCTCATTGCGTTGCACTCACACCATCCTTACACCATCGAAGGCCAGGCCGCAAACTTCTGGCATATAGCATGTGTGCGTTGTCCTTAAATTTTTGAACTAACATCCCTGGTCCTCAAACCTCAATTACAAGTTAAGAGTTTGTTTTCATTTCTCGAAATGCAGGAAATGACTTCAAAGTAACGTGATTAGTAGGAAAATAAGTACACTACTTTGATCTCTCGCTGCTTCTCTTAAAAAACATATATGAATATATGTACATACATATGTATAGTATTTCAAATTTAGCTTTGCAATTTAATTCATATTCACTGTACACTTATGCTAAAACAAATTCAAATATTTTGCCAACTCACCTTTTTAACGTGACATTTTTAGTAGCGCCGATTTTACTCAATTTAACTTTCTTGAGTTGTTTGCGTCTTTCACCATCGCTCGTGCCACCTGTTTCAGTGTCCTCATCACAGGTGTCTAGTACCTCTTCCTCTTCGATACAACTGTGACAGCTATCACCGCCCTTTAGACTGCTGCTAATGTTGTTATTATTTCCATTCCCATTTCCATTACCGTTACCGTTAGGGTTAGCGTTCCCGTTACTGGCATTACTTCTCAAGGCTGTCCTATTGCTATTGCTATTATGATTACTGCCATATAGAAAAATGCCAGTGTCTGTTGATTGTATTGTTGACGTGGTGGCAGAAGTTTTGTCATTAGCAGAAATCTTTTCGCTGGCATCCAGCAGTTTTGTGTTCTCATCACAGTTGTCAATGCTATGGCATCCGTCATCGTCATCGCTGGTATTTATTGTGTTATTTTCAATTATCGCAGATAACAGAGCATTACCGCTCTGATTGAGTTTGTTGTTTAGATTCAAACTGAGATTAAGGTTTCGAGGTGTACCCGCTGGCAGACTTCCCATTCTACCTCCACCACCACCTCCGCCTCCTATACCACCTCTTTCACTATCTAATGCTGTCACTTCTGTGGTTGAAGATCCTTTAACAATTGAAACAGGTGCCTGCTGCTGTTGTTGGTGCTGTCGTATTGCACCACCATCTCCATGGATGGATACTGGTGACGCTGCCATAGTTGTTGTCGTTGTAGTTGTTGTTGTCACTGATGGTTTGCCTTCTACAGGTAGCATATAAGAGAGCATACTGAATTCACGACTATTAAAATCACAAAAAGATAAAGTAGCACCACTCGTACTTACTAACAGATTCAAATTTAATTTAACGAAAAGGAAAAACAAAATCATATAAGGAAAACGAAATTGAAAAATGAAAACAAAGGAGACACACACTGAAACTGAAGTATTCAATCACTTTGGGGCTGCTATCACTACTTCATTGGGGATTTACGTACGTATACGCAACATTTTATCCGACAGATACATGGGGTTTTCCAAAATAAAGGCTCGTAGATATGACTAAGATGAAAAAACAATTACTCTCAAGGATTTTTCACATTCAACATACTTTATACAGCCGATTTCATATACATATTGATTTTTCAGCTCTTTTGTATCTTTTATAATCGAATTAAACACTTTTTCAAATTTTTCGAATCTGAAAGCAATGCACTCGACCGAAGTGCAATGGAACCAACTATTAGTTAGCACCACTTAACAAATTTTAAAATACAATATGACGAAGTGTAGATACAACGGTTACCTAGCTCGTCTTTTACGGATGGGGAATCACAGTAACTAGGTAGGTATACTCGTACTTAGAGCAAAAATAAGACGTGTATATCAGGGCCAGACAAGGTGTCGGATCAAGTAAACCACTGCATAGGTCGGAAGGTAGTTTCTATGGAATGACATTTGGAGCGAGGAAATTCGCCAACGACATGCAAATTTCGTATTCCGAAAGCGAGAAAATTCAAACCAATTCGCGTACTGAAAATACACAATTCGCGTCACAAACGAAAACGTATGCAGTAAATATATATTTTTTTCAATTCCAATTTTTTTCCTTGGTATATCGCTAAGTCGATGTACGGAGTGGTGTACGGTGTACCGAACTGTGCGCCGTTTTGCCGTGAATCGCCCTCGATATAGTTTTGTATGCGGCGAATAGATTTTGAAGCGGCGCACTACACCGGAATTCGCTTATTTCGATTTTGCTTCCTCTGCTTCTCCTCTCAAGTGTGATTAAGAGAGTGTGTAGATACTTTTTGATTGTCTCTTTTACTCTAAGGATGAATACAACAGAGCGCAGACTTTGGTTGTGCCCTCTCTCGCTAGGGTTTGCATTCAATGCAATGAATGTGTGTAGGTAGGTACATAACTTTTATTTTATTCTTTTTAAACCATGATGCACCAACACAAACACACCCACACCAGTATTTGTCTTCCCCTCCTGCTCAGTCTTAAATCACGATTACATTTTGCGTTGGCTTCTTCGCTACCTCTTCCTGAGCTCTAGCCTGGCTTAACCAGACCTGTGCTCTCTACTTTTCTGCGGCTCTGTGGTTTGCGTTCTTCGCCACCGCAAATAATATACAGCGAATTACGAGTTGTATCTAAATTCACTGGTGATGCACTGCAAATTAATTGAAAGGACGTATGTATCTCACTGTTTGCATAACGAAACACTATTCCGCCGATGTTACGGTTATTGGCAGGTGTGCGGAGGGTTGATATTCTATTGGTTTGCCATTGGAATGGGATGTTTACATAGCAGTGGCAGCGGCGTTCGGTACTCGATACAGACAGCAGTGATAACGAAGACAGACAGGGTGGTATGTAAGAATAACGATTTTTTGTCTTTTTGTGTGAGAGAGCGCACAACGGATCTATTAATTAATTAATGAAAGAAACGTAAAAAAAATATTTGATTGCCGCATGCGCGATATATGTATGTATGTAGTATATATGTAGGTACACTATAGAGTACTGTATCTGCACATTGCTGCCGATAGGAACTTCTTTTTACGTTTTATCTATAAACACAGCGCAGAGAGACTCACTTGGGTAAGAATTGTTCGAAAGAGCTTGTGATGTGTTCATATCGTCTTTCTCTTAGACTTTACTTCGTTCATATAACACTTGTGCACAAAAGTTTTGTTGCATATGAAATATTAAATCTGAACCAAACTTCTTCTTTAAAGAAGGATTCAAGTATGTAGGTTAGGTTAGGTAAGAGTGGCTGTTGGAAATACCAACCCACTTAGGCCTATTGGCCCATTGTGATGCCACGTGGATCTGTGATTTTCTTACTACTGGAACCAGTTTGAGCTTTTAATAAAGCGTAGGAGACTGTTAACGTCTATTTTTTCTAGATCGTTTAGGTCGTTGTAGAAGAAAGCTCCTAGGTGAAGCTTCCTTCTCTGAGAGAGAGCTGGGCATGTGCAGAGTAAGTGGGGGATTGTCTCCTCCTCTTCCTCGTCCATGCAGCTTCTACAGAAATCGTTAGTAAAAGCGCCAAGCCTTCTTGCGTGCTTGCCTATGAGGCAGTGTCCGGTAATGACACCTATTATGGCGCTGAGATGTTTCCTATCTAAAAGGATCAGACACTTAGATCGACTCAGATCCAGCCTTGGCCAGATCTGTTTGGTCGCTGGACATGTTTGTCCAGTAGTCCACCTAAGGTCCGTTCTTTTATTGGCATCTAGCTTTAGTGTTAGTTTGCACGTAGCGATTGGTATACCTATACTACCTTTGTCTGGTAGGATAGGCAGAGTGGTTCCAATTTTGGCGAGTTCATCGGCTCTGCAGTTCTCTGGAATGTCTCTGTGGCCCGGCACCCAACAGAGGTGAATGTTGAACTGCTCTGCCATCTCCATGAGAGATGATCGGCATTCAAGGGCAGTTTTAGAACACAATGAGACCGAGTCCAAGGACTTGATGGCGGCCTGACTATCCGAAAATATGCGGATATCCTTTACAGATATCACGTTTTTCTTCAGCCAGGACAGAGCTTCTTTAATCGCCAAAATTTCCGCCTGGAACACGCTACAGTGATTTGGAAGGCGGAAAGAGAGGCTTAGATTTAGCTTATCTGAGAAAACACCGCCACCAACTCCGCTGTAGGTTTTAGATCCATCTGTGTAGAGATGGATTGACTTGTCCTCCATGAAAGCATCCTCCTCCCAGAATGATCTAGAGGGGAAGCTTACATGGAAGTTTTTGTCAAACCAAAGTTCAGGTATGGTGTAATCGGTGTTCTCTGTGAGGATTCCTAATGTATTAAGAATGTTGGCGTGGCCAAATGAATTATTTGTCCACTGTTTAGTCGCTTTAAGGCGAATAGCTGCAGTCGCAGCTACTTGCTTGCTAAAAATGTCGAGGGGTGTCAAGTGAAGCAGATTATCTAATGCCGCAGAGGGGGTAGACCGCAAAGCTCCGCTTGTGCATAGACATGCTGTTCTTTGAACTCTGCTTAATTTAATGCGGTTGACTGCATTATCCAAGGCCGTCCACCAGACAACCACCCCGTAAGTAAGTATCGGTCTTATGACCGAGATGTATAGCCAGTGGGTTATGCGAGGTTGAAGGCCCCATTTGTTCCCAATGGCTTTCTTGCAAGAGAATAAAGCTATTGTAGCTTTATTGACTCTTTCTTGAATGTTAGTTTTCCAGTTTAGTTTCCTGTCAAAAATGAGACCCAGATATTTTGCTGTATCGGAGAAAGCTAAACTGGTACCGTTTATTGAAGGAGGGTCTATGATTGGAATTTTATATTTCCTAGAAAAGAGGACAAGATCAGTTTTATGGGGGTTTATTCCCAATCCACAGCGATCTGCCCAGCAGGTTAATCTGTTAAGATTTACTTGGAGGAGTTCTTTAATGGTATTTAAATGTTTTCCTGAGACGGCTATGGCAACGTCATCCGCATAGGCAATCACTCTGCTACCACCCGCTTCCAGGTATATCAGTAGTTCGTTAACCACTAAGTTCCAGAGAAGGGGGGAGAGGACACCGCCTTGCGGCGTACCCCTACTGACATATCTTTTAGCAGAAGTCTCACCCAGTTTGGAGTTGATTATCCTGCTTGTTAGCATTAGATTAATCAGCTCCCCAAGTGAGCCGTCTACCTGCAGAGTTGACAGCGCAGACGTGATTGCGGATGTGTTGACGTTGTTAAAGGCGCCCTCTATGTCTAGGAAAGCAACCATTGTGTACTCCTTATATTGTAGGGATCGTTCGATGTGGCTAGTCAGAGAGTGCAAAGCCGTTTCCACCGACTTCCCTTTACAGTAGGCATGTTGAGCCGCAGACAGAAGTCTTGGATCAACTTTAGCTCGAATATGGATATCAATCAGTCGTTCTAAAGTTTTCAGAAGGAATGATGATAGACTTATAGGTCTGAGGTCCTTTGGGACCACATGAGAACATTTTCCAGCTTTGGGAATGAATACTACATTGACTTCTCTCCATAACAGTGGAATGTGGAAAAGTTCTACACAGCTCCTCATAATATTTTCCAACACTGGTAGAATAATATCTGAGGATCTCTGTAGCTCGGCAGGTATAATACCGTCCGGACCAGCAGACTTGTATGGTTTGAAGCTATGCAGCGCCCAGAGCAGTTTGTCTCTCGTAATCAGACTATGAATTTTGGTCACGGTTGCAGTAGGCTTGTTTGGGCTGCTACTGGCCGCGAGATGGGAGCTACCTGGAAAGTGGGTGTCCAGAAGCAGGTTGAGTGATTCATCACTTGAGGTTGTCCAAGAGCCATCGGTTTTTTTCAAACAGCTGGGCATCATAGGATTTGTGGAGAGGATTTTTCTTAGCCGCGAAGCCCCAGAGGTTTCTGTGATTTTGTCGCAGAATGACCTCCAGGATTGTCGCTTTGCCTTCCTCAGTTCTTTTTTGTATAATTTGAGGGATTCTTTATATGAGTCCCAGTCGGTCACTTTTCTTGTGCTTTTTGCTGCGTTGAAAAGTTGTCTGCAGGTGTTTCTGAGCAGTCCTAGTGCCGATGACCACCAATGTGGCTTTTTTTTGCCTCTTGGTTGAATAAGAGGGCAGGAAGCGGCCATAGCCTTATTGAGAGTCAGAGTAAATTCCCTGACTTTCATGTCGAGCTCATTGGTGTCACGCAGGGGACTTGATAGTTTAGAGGATATCGTTTCCGACAGTATTCCTCTATATTTTGTCCAATCAGTTTTCCGGCAGTTCCGGAAAGCTGGTTGGCTGGGGGGAGCATCACTCAGACTGAATTGGATGTATCTATGGTCTGAAAAGGAGTGTTCAGACGATACCATCCAGTTTGTTAGCCTTTGGGTGATGCTGTCGTAGACAAGAGTAATATCTAATACTTCTTGTAGGTTTTTTGTTATGAAAGTGGGCTCATTGCCAATATTGCAAATTAAGAGGTTAGTACTTAAAATATAGTCTAAAAGTGACTCACCTCTATCATTAATGTCGGTACTGCCCCATACCGTATGATGTGCGTTAGCGTCACATCCGATTATGAGGCCAGTTTTTTGCCTTCCCGCTTCCAGTACCACCCTTTCTAGGTTATCACCAGGGAGAGGGCCCACTTGGTCGTGGCCAAGGTAAGCCGATGCCAGCCAGTAAGAGCCTTTGGCAGTCTCTAGTCTGGCAACGGTTAGGTCGGGGTCACTGAGGTTGGGAAGTAGAAATACATTAAGGCTACGTTTCACTAATATACAAGTTCTAATCTTACCTTTGTCTCTTGTATAGAGCGGAACGTATGAGGGTGTCCTAAGTCCACGAACCACGCCTTCTGCAATCCATGGTTCCTGGATTAGAATTATGTCTTCTGCGCTTTTGGAAAGACGCAGAATGAGTGCGGCCGAAGCCTTTTTTGAGTGGTGGAGATTAATCTGGAGAAACCGTATCATTGCTACAGTCTTCCAGAGTCGCCTCCACCACGGTGTTGTTGAGGTCCTCCGATTCTGAAGATGTGCCCAAGAGCTCATCTTCTATCTCTGATCGTGTAGAACCTCTAATTGTTTCGTCATCGGTTTCCATTTCCGACAATGTGTCAGAAGAGGAGACCGACGGCTTGGTAGTCACCTCGGACAGATTGGAGTCGTCGCTATCCAATTCTGGAAAGGATATCGACGCTCCAAGATCCAAGGTTGTGATATCGGGTGTTAAAGGAGGAGGAGGTTGCTTATCAGCATCCAGCTCATCCTTTTTGTACACCCTTAAGTGAATTGACTCGAATCCGAACCGAATCATGCCTTTCGTCTGCGCCAGAGGATTAAGGGATTCCTTATTGATCACAATTAACGCGCATCTATAAGAACCCCTTAGTTCCTCCAGTTTCGCGACTTTCCAGTCATGAGTCGGAAGAGTCGGGTTGCTGAGCCGGATGATTTCCAGGATACTTTCTGGAGAGGAGGGTTCGGCTGGAATCCAGGTACGAGTTCGAGGTCTACTAGGAATGTCTTCCTTAGATACGACCTCGAGTTTTGCACCTGGCCAAACCTCTCCTAAACCATCGATGGCCTTGGTGAAGAGATCGAGAGATCTCTGGTTGGGGCAAGCGATGAGCTTGACTTGGCCTTGGTGCCAGCCAGGGTCGCTTGTGATAGGAGGTGGTCCTGGGTTCTCCCGCATGATGGCCAAGAAGTTGCTCGAGAGCTTCAACTTGACCAATTGCCACCGTTCCGGTGTAATGGAACCGTCGGTATCGCTTCTGTCGATCACCGCGATCACCAATGCGTCCTTTAGGACTTCATTATAAGACCTCAGAGATCTGCTGTTGGATGGCCCAGGGGTTGTGAAACTGTGTGTTTTGGGCCTCTTGGAAACCGGTACGGTTTCCTCCAACGATCTCTGACGCTTAGAGGAGTCTTTTGACGTTTTGTGAGCAGTGGAAGCAGTGGGAAATCCGTCTTTTAGGATGTTTTTAGCCCACTCAACCTTGCTCTTTATTTCCGCACTTCTCTCCACCTCCGGAATGGATCCGAAGGTTTTGATGATGCGTGAAGCATTTCGGCGTCTTATGTAGAGCGCCTTAGATGGAGCTTGCCGATGCGGCTGAGCTCCAGATTCCTCTTTGGAGGGAGGAGTTTTGGTAGCAGCAACAAGTCCGTGGCCTGCCACAAACTTGCTGCTGCTGGGGGCGGGGGAAGTGATAGGACCATGGCTTGCCACAGTCTTTACACTCCCCGAAGGAGTTTTGGTAGCAGCGACAAGTCCGTGGCCTGCCACAAACTTGCTGCTGCTAGGGGCGGAGGAAGTGATAGGACCATGGCTTGCCACAGTCTTAACACTCCCTGAAGGAGTTTTGGTAGCCGCGACAAGTCCGTGGCCTGCCACAAACTTGCTGCTGCTAGGGGTGGAGGAGGTGATAGGACCATGGCCTGCCACAGTCTTAACACTTCCTGAATTCCTATTATTAGGCTTATTCCTTTTGCCTTTAGAGGATGGCGCACAATGGCCTGCCACAGTTTTGCCTCCTCTCGGCAATGCAGGAGCCTTGCCGGTAGTCGGTGTAGTCACCGTTCCACCGCCCGGTAATGAAGGAGTACCGGCCTCGGTTTTTGTTTTATGGTTATTTTCCATTGATAGTCCCACGAGTAGCGGAGAAAGGGATGTCCATCTGTACAGAGATCCGCCATATACAGATAAGGCTAGCTAATCCGGAGGTCGCCAGGTATCCGGATACTCCGTTTGCGACTGAGCTATTTTTGGAGATACTGGGCCCTCAGCCTGGTTGATCTTCGGCACGGGTCGTATGACACCTTGATCCAGCCCAGGGGAATGATGGAGTGCTTTGGGAGTTGGGGAGGGGGGGGGGGGGGAGCATCCTTTGGTTTCAGGACTCGTCTGGAGAATTTCTTCTCGAGATTCATTGACCCTACTCAGCCTCTACAACTCGACAAGTTCGATGCTCGCGGTAGAAGATTCAAGTATGTAAGTCGCACCAAACTATCAACAAACGATAAATATAAACTAGTGAGAAAAATGGACGAAGAGGAAAACTGAAATAAACTGACACTCTGGTCCGTGACTACAATTCTCGAACAAGACCAAGGGAAAGAAAGTTTATTTCATTCTTGTGCTGATGGCTACAGCTGGTTACCACCTTCCTCCCACACGAGGTCAACGTTTGTAGTAAAAAAAAGTCATTCACTAAGAAAAGCACGGAAGACTAGAAGCGAAAAGTTCGCCTCAATGTGTACAAAAGAAGTACTATCTTCAATGCTCCAAATGATAACAGTCTGAGAATGCTTGCATAGAATGGGTGTGGAAGGCAGGATTCCAAATCGGAAGAAAACTACCCACTAACTACATAGAGCCCGAATACCGAAGCCCTGGTAGGTGGTGCCGTAATTTAAGATTAATCATGTAATTTTTTACTGATTAGTAAAGTAATAATAATAATAATAAATGTTGGATATCACCGATGGAGGGAAATAACCCAAACATCTTTTTTTCACTTTCTATCTCATTTCCCAAAAAACTTAACACATGCTGAAGCATTATAAGTGTATTCATATCCACTTGAGAGTTAAGTTCTTAAAAAAAAAAATTGGAGCTTACTTACTATTCGAAATCTTTTTAATGCCGCCAGTATTGAAGAGGCCCATTTAGGGAACACATGAAAACGGCCGATATGTTGACGGATCTGCATATCTCCATACCCTCAACCTAACATAAAATTTATCCTCACAAGAAGAAGTTTTTGAGTATCAATCAAACTTATCCCAAGATAATCAAGTCTAGAAATGACTTACGTCTATATCTTATTCATTTCCAACTGAATATCAATAACGAACAATACCCACATAACTTATTTATGTTATTTACTAGGATTAATCTCCAACACTCTAAACCTGCTATTCTGTTTAACAGTTTCTGTATTGAATACGATGCCTCATATAATGTATCCACGTGCATAATGGATCGCATCTGTGGTCCTTTAATGTGTCATGCTAAAAAACTCGAAGTAAATTTCCTGTTTCACGGTGAAAAACAGACTGGAGTGAATTCATAAAGCAAGGATTGTTCCAAGGAGGACCCAGAAAGCCCCCAAAAAGACCACATCAGTCAGACTGCAAATAGTATCATGCTTGAGTCTGAATTTGTAGGTATCCAGTTTCTGATATAAGAACTCCCTAGGTCGGTGCGTTATTTTTGTAACACATTTCTCCTAGCTAGAGGTAAATTCATAAATCTATAAAAATTGCTGTAAATTTACTGCAGCAAAACTTCAAAACATTAATGGACACAACTTGTGCAACATTACTGTCGCAGCTTTGCAGCTGTCAAAATTTTCTCCACAAATGTATGTCAACGAATGCGGAAGAGCCGAAAATAAATTTTCAAAAAGTATATATTTTGGCAATTTTTTGTAACTATTTAAGCTAGTTTAGATAAACTGGTTTTCTCTCTTGCCGTTAATATAACCCGCTTCTATCGCTAAACGCATGGAAATTAATAGTTTAATTTCTGCTGCAGTTCAAATCTTGGATTCTCGAAATTCCCAAATTATATTATTTTTTGTTTTTCATTTTTTAAATTTCAAAACTGCTACTTACATGTTTGCTTTCCTCTCGGATCACAACCTCGCAGCGAAATAAAAACAGTCATTTGACATTTATGCCTAAAAAACAATAGGTCACGTTCCGTTGAATTCGCTTTGTGTTTGCGTTGAAATGATATTTTTGAAATTGTCAAGAGTTCTACAATTAAAGAGAAAAGTTTTTTGTTGTGGGTTGAAAATTTGTGTTTAATTTGTTTCAATCGCAAACATGTCTTTATTCAATCAGTTCAAATTTTCAAAACTGCCACGCCAAATATTGCATGCAATTTTTTTGTTTGTTTACATTTTCTCGTCTTTTGTTTCCATAGCTATTGACCGTCAAAAGCAAGCAAAAGTTCAGCCTGTCCCAACCTTTGATTCGCTTTGAAGTCACATTACGTAGCATTACGGTCTTCACTACGAATACCAAACGTATGTAAGTCCGAAGCTCAAAGCGGCATTGTGATAGAATACCTTGAATTCCTTTAGTTAAATTTGAAACGTCAAAGCAAAACCGAAGCCGAGGCCGAAGCGCAAGTAATACCAAAGCATTTGCAACAATAATACAGTCCTTTTACATTTATGAGCAAAAACCCCGCACAGCTGCGATATTTTTACAATTCTGAACTCACCATAGATTAAAGTAAACTAGGGGTTTTTCACCAAGAGGCCGGGCTCGTGAACATGTGTCGGCGCTTCTGCGGAGTGGTCGGTAATTCGTGGCATCCATTAAGTTTCGGCGGTGTGCGTGCACCATGTTGACGAATGCCAGGAATGCATAATCGGAATTATGATGGTGACCGGGAACAGGTTTAAAGGTCGAAAAGCAATAGTTTTAGATTTATCGTTAAGTATAAATTGGATTTAAGCATTTTTAACTACAATACATAGCATGGAAGTAGTTACTTAACAAATTGATTGCATTTCTCATATCTACGCATTTTTCATCCCTGAGATTGTTGGTAGCAAACTTTGGACAAAGTGTAATGATATTATGTCTACCCGAATATTTCCTCGCTTTGATACTGAAATGGGTTGAATATTTCATTCTGTGTTGATCTTCGGTAAAGAAAGTTGTGAAGAAGTGATTCGATCAAATAGTTGAGTATACAGAATAGATATTGTATTTGCTTTAGACCGTCAAAAATTGCGTATGTTTTTATTAGTTTTTGAGTTTATATTCAAAAATACAACTTATGTATAGATATTAAAAGATACTGTAATTATTATTTTTTAGTTTGTTCATATTATTTAAACAAATACGAGTACACTCTTTTTTAGATGTCCTCTCTAACAGTCTATTTTTGATCTCATTGCTCGTATGTTTAAAGGGCACTTAATTTTTCTTATGCACTTTAAAATACTGGAAATAGGTGAATTACTTAAGTTAGGGGCACGTGATAGCCCAAATTTTTCCATAAGCCGTAAAATAGGAAAATTTCTTACAGTTTTACATATGTATGTACTCGTATACCGCATGATCCAGTACTTTTAATGCTCGTAAAAATTGCATGTCATTTTAATTTTTTTACAATTTTACAATTGCTCATCATCAATAAATTGTTCCCACAATTTTGTGAGATTTCTTCCGATTGCAGTGACATTCTTTTTAAATTAAGCCAATAAATTCGAAAAATAACTGCAAACTTTATATATGTGTACCTCATGCAGCAACAACTTATAGAGTGTTATATATTATATAGTTCGTTCCCCTACTTGTTGTAAGAGATGACACCATATGCAATTGAACAATCAGAACTGCTCTTCCTCATCTAATTAAACCATAACGTGGGATAATAGCTGTGATTTAACTGTTGAAGACTCATGAACGTGACAATGAAACGACCAAAGAATAAGACAATCCAAAACTGGGACATCTGCTCGGAAGGCCAGTAACCCAGACATCCGAGATATTAACATGACTCGGATCAAGGTGCGAATGCCGACATTAACAGCTGTAAAACGCTCAGAAAATACTACGGAAAAACAACGTTGGATAAGTACAATCGCAAGAGACCGTCAGAGCCCTTGCCGACGCGTTTGCCTCAAACTTTCTCATCATCCCATATTAACAGCAACAAGTGTGGAGGACAAGTGGACAAGCGGATAGAACTGGCTAGGAGAAGTATGACACCTAGGATCACCTTGGCTTGTACGCTGCCATTCAAAGCAAATTAAGTATATATGTAAGTGCAAATCAAAAATGAGGATAATTAATTGACCGCCAGTCTATGAATATACATATTCGTATGTATGTACATATACGAGTGCATTCCATGCACGATTGAAACATAAATGTACAGGGTTGAAAACTGCATGATCATCGTCATTTTTATTTCATGCGAAACTTTGTATATTTTGTCCAATCCTGAAAAATGGGGATCCCCTGAATTGTTCGTGAGAACGTCAAACACTAGGAATCAAAACAATTGCGGTCGCCAGTTATATTGTTACCGGAATTTTCATCTAATAATCGTGTAATTTCATTTTAACTATCTCCAAATTGCTGGAAACCGAAAATTGCTCGGTCAGAGCTTATTATCTCACATTAGTCCACCTACGATTTATCATACTTTCATACACATACGTACAACGCTATTTTTTTTTATGTTTTTTTTTTTTACCAAGAGTGTCATTAACTTTCAACATAAGTTGACTTTTTGTAAGATTATCTAAGTAAATTATGTGTAGTTGTGCCACTAGAAAAAAATATCTGCTTCCGGAACTCATGACAATAGAAAATAAAAATAACTTCTAGATATATTGCAAAAGGATAGGGATATCATATCAACACGGTCACACTATAGAAATCCCTTTCTAATTTGAATAGTGATACTCGTACTTTGAAATGCCGATTTGGCTAAATGCTTGATTGGTTTTCATTTTCTCTCCCTTAAATATCTGTCAATCGAGAAGTCACTAACGCAGATTTCTGCGCGATCGTTGATCTTAACGCCAACGTTAGATCGAACTGATACTGTCGGCAGATATTGGATTGCATCCTACAGGCCTACAGGTTTTCCTCACATAGTACTCATGCGAAACTTTCCTTAGAAGTTAACGAACGTACTCATTCACTATTGACTTCTCGCTTGATCTTCGTGCAAATGTGAAGTTCTTGATTCCCGGCAAATAGCAATGGATTAATTATCTATCTATGGGCTGACGGATTTGTTTTTTGATACCCGATACAAAATCGACGTCATGATATGGATATGTTTAAGTACGAGTACGAGTACTGGTATATGATGCAATATTGCTTTCCTTTTTGAGTCAAAAGTGGTTAATATCTTTCGAGTTGTTTGTATGTAAATATTAGTATCTAAAAGACATACATACATACATAGATCGACGTAAGTGTGATAAGCATGTAAGCAGATACATATCTAGAGTAGAATCTAGAAAGGAGAAATAAAGTATTTTATGCGACTGCTCTGATCTTCGGTTTTATTCGTATTTAAGACGTGAGATGTGTTAAGAAAGAATGTTTGAGCTGTCTGAATTATGGATTTTTTTTTTCAGGGTTTAACAAAGATACTCCGGGAAGATTAAAATGTGATTCCTTATAAAAATATACCAAGTTGTTTTGTGTTTGTGACCACAGGACAGACTAATTGATGGCCCTTTTATTCAAACTAGTTTGTCAAAGTTATATAAAAGGTCGATCTCGATGTTATGTTTTTAAAGCAAATAAATTGTTACACAATTTACTTTACTAACAATTTATGTTATAACTAGCTCTAGTTTGGAACCTGTTAACTGATCATATTTTGTTTAAGTTTTCTTCCGTTCTTTGAATCATAAGCATTCTTCCACTAAAAAGATGTGCAAAGGGTTTATTCCACAAAGAAACTCCAAAGCTATAAAAGCATTGATTTGTTATAAAGCTGGGCTTAAGGTAATTAAAGTGAATAATATGGTTGTGTACATATAATATATAAAAGTCTACGATTAAATAAAACCTGGTAAGGTTTTCCACTTCCCTTTCTCTACATTCCAAAATACTCTTTAACTTAAAGAGACGGATTTTCGTACTCCAGATCAGTAGAGATTAAAGTTCCAAAGTTCAGCAAATATGTGATGGTATTCGTATTGGTGTCGTTTACAATTTTCCTCTCGGTCCGTTCCTTGCCGATTAATAGAAGTTTATAGTGACTTTCAAGTATTTAACTCTATTCGATGGTAAAAATTCAGTTTTTAAGGGTTGGCAGATAATATTTGTTCACAAGACTAGTTGCATAGACATTGAGAGCACTTCGATCTCCAACTTATTTTCGCCATCATTGCATGAAAGAAATTGTTTGCCATATGGATTCATCTACTCTTTGAAACCATATTTTTGAAATGCACCGCAGAGGGAGAACATAATTTCAGAAGCATCTTTTGGCTGCCCTTTGAGGAGAAAAAGACTATATTGAGCGAGGAATCATAGAAATTGGAAAACGTACCCTGTTTTGTTCCTTTAGAAGAGGTGACAATGAAAAAAAAAACAGCTCATTTCTGCAATTATTAAATTAAATGTAAAATATGTGCATAGCGCTAATGTCTTCAATACCCAACAGGATAAGAAACCTCTATGATGTAAAATGGGGCATAATAATTATTAATAGAAAATATTTATGAATATAATTGAAAGTACAACTAACTCATCTCTGCTAGCCACAGCGATATAGGGTTTGGGTATCCGCAAAGCGAAGAACCAAACAGGACAGTTTTTGGCGCTCATATTAGAAAGTTGTGAGAAAACTCTACAGCAAAGAGGCAAATTTGCTACCCGCTTAAGGAATGTAAATGGCTTAAGTATAGATATCATGAAGTTGTCAGTTTGATTTTATATTATAGCAATATTCCCATTGTCTGTGCGCAAAAGTCAAATGTATCTAAGATAACCGTATAACGGCAACCCGATAACCCAGAACCACTTGAAGAATTCTACTTGGAACTGTTTAACAAAGATAAAAGAAAATAATATAATAAAGGAAATGATCGTTATAAAAAATATCTCAAAAACTACAATATTTAACTAAAATTGTAAGTTAGCATTATTTGACAAAAATTAGACGGATAGAAGTAATTCCTAATCGCTTTACCCGTAGTTAACAACTAAAGTAGTAATTTATTTGTTTTTTCTAAATCATTTTGCTTAGATCATAGGAACTGCGCAAAAGCTACTTATGGAGAATTAATATTTTATAAAAATAACAGTAAGTCAACCATATTAACTAGATAACATATAAAGCAATATAGTCTTCTCTCCTGATGAACTGTTTTGTTGGCTCATCACCTACATCGCTTAGACCTTACTACCGACTCCAAGTTTCTTGAGTAATTCTAGTTTCAAAGATCCACCATTTCCTCTATTGATGGGGCAGAGATTAATTATCTTTATTGTAATATGCGTTTGTAATATGCAGTTTGGCTCGAAGTAGTATTATATATTATTATAATATATTAACATTCATACCTACATATGTATATAATCCAAATCCAACTGTTCTATATAGGTTAGGTAGGGTTAGGACAAGGGCACAAGGGCCGGCTCATATGTATGTCAAATATTCGTTTTCATACCTTAACAGAGTGCAAACCACAAGATTACAATCTGGAACTATCAGAAACAAAGACCTCGCGGATCATTATTTCGGACATACTTACCTCCAAGATTATTAAAGAAGAAATCATGCAGATGAATTTTTCTTGTGGTAAAACAAAGCAGAGGAAATATGATTTCATATTCCTCTTCATTTTTGCAGCTCCAGAAAAAATTGTCGCCTCATCTATCACACCCAGCTTAAGAGCATAAGTTTACATATGGTAAGAGGTAGGAATGCCTCTTAGAGATGAAATAGATGTCTAGAACTTTTCCACTTTTGCCAAGTTCGTCGGTTTTACACATTCTCTGAATATCTCAATGAACAGATACTTAGCAAATGAGGATTATGAACTATTTAGTCATCTCGTTAGTAGATAGTCGAGAGTTTTTAACTGCAAGGGCTTAATAGATGATTCATATCCCTAGCAGATATCACGTTCCATTTCAGGGATTTCTATTTGCCTTCTGCCTTTGGAAGATAAAGAGAGGTATATTCAGTTTTGAGCCACTAGCGTATATATAGATGTATGCCGCAATCAGAAAAACATTCGCGACGAATGCTGTTTCGGAAGTAAGATTGGAAGACCCTGACAAGTCGTACTCTGATCCAATAGTTCCTTAACTAGTTCCGTACTAGTTCCTTAAGGTTTCGAAAAAGTTAGACCTCTGCGTCCTATTGCAGATAGCAACAAGCTCACTTACGCTTCCCGGCGGCTTTGGGATGGTTTTCTTGTGATAAAACAGTACAGTATTACGCGCTTGGGACTGGTACTCTCCCGCTACTTACCATATTTCTTCCTCTAGTCCCAAAGTGTCCAACCTATATAGTACCAAATTCCTTCTCGAGATGAAAGAACCTGGCATTCTGTGAATTCGCACTCCCTAAATCAAAAAACATTTATATTCACATTCCAAACCTTTCCGCCCGCGCCCTGGCAACAGTAAAAGGGTAAAAAAAAAGCGGAAATACATGCCATTCAGTTGCGTGCTAATCTTATCCTAGATAAGGGAATGAATGGTGTCCCCATCCACATACTCACAGACAGTCAAGCAGCCATTAAAGCATTCAGCTTCAACCTCATTGACTCCTAATCAGTCTTGCACTGCTTCAATATACTATAAGACCTCTCTTATAAGAACAAAATAAAACTTTGGTGGGGGCCTGGTCATTAAGGTACGAATATTATTGAAAATGAAATAATCAACGCACTGGCCAAAAACGGTTCGGCTGATTCTTTCACCAGACCTTATCAGTTAATGGTATTGAAAACATTTGAATCCCAATGCACTTTGTTTTTTATCATAAGAACTGCCCTTGGAGGTACAAAAGCACAGGCAAGTTGTATCTTATTAAAATAAAATTGTATCTTTAATTATATTAGGGAATAAAACTCACATTCCTCAGGCGTAAGAATGTGAGTAGTATTCCCCGAAGAGAAGAACTCTCTTAACTGCGTTACCCACTGAACAAACAAGAGATCCCAAAAGAAATGTGTCAGTGCATCTAAAGTAGAGCCAAGTAGCCTAGGGAAAGCCATAAGCCCCTATGGAACCGAGATTAACTATTCTTTTGAGTCTGGTGGAAGTGGCAGTGACGTATTAACAGGGGATACTCATGGTCTTTCCAGATTGAGTCCAAATAAGTTTTTCCATCAAGATAAAAATCGGTAGTGACACCATTGACCACTAGCTGAATCAGACAAGATAGCTGATATACGGAAACGCCAACACTTCCGTCTTAAAAGTCGTTATCAGCCGAAATCTGGTTTTAGAGCCTTCGTCGGAAGCAATTGTTTGGGCAAAAGTATAAGGTAGACCAGGTAGCCATTTGACGGAGCCAGAAAATAAGAGAGATTTCATGGTGGGACAGAACAGAATAGACCAAAGGACAACATGGTACCTGTAAGGATCCTAAATCCAAAGATATTCGTTGTGGAGGTGAAGAAGGGAGAGATGGTGGGAAAATGTGCAGGCTATATCGACCACAACGGAAACGAGTGGTGCAACACCGGTCGCAACAGCTCAAAGTATGAAAATAACGAACTAAGTCACCAAGCTATGTAATCTGGATCAAAAGCAGCATATCCTTCTAGAGAAACTAATCACAATACGGGGAATATGGACGCACCACATTGACACCCGAGATGCCCGTCCAATCCGTCAAACTGCAAGACGTCTTCAATTTGAAAAGTAGACAGAAGTTGCCGAATTACTGTCGAAGATGAAAGTTGAGGAGCTGATTGAAGAATCGTTGAGTCGGTGATGATGGTGCGGCAGGTGTGCAATGCCTCCATCTTGGGTTAACCCATACTCGGAAAAATGTCAAGAGAAATTGATTGAATATTGTATTGTTGCAAGTTACGCTCTAAGCCTGAACGGAACTACTGCGTAACTCAGCGTGAGCTTCTGGCTTTAATTCTGGAGCTGATGCATTTCTGAAGCTGATGCTCTCTAGTCGACCGTGCGGAGTCAAACTTGAACACTGCAACCGTAAAGAAGCGAAAGAACAGGCCACTATCCAAATGATCAAGACTGACCAGTAAAGGGTTGGAGCACAGACGAAATCTGTTCTTCCCAACAGGCAGACAATGACATCGAAAAAATATTGGCCTGGAAGGAACACGAGGAAAGACCTAGCTGGCAGGAGATATCGGACCAGAGCTAAACTCTGAACGCATATTGGGTACAGTGGGCCTCGCTTTGTGCGCAAGATGGTTTGTTGAAGAAAAAATGGGAAAGTGCAGATGGAACATCATCTCGTATGTAGCTAATCGTGCCACGGTCCAGAATCAGTGAAGTGAATGTCCATGAAATGCGTAACGGAACCACCTGAGGTCATTTGGGAATTACTAAGACGTTAAAGGAGGATAGGGAACGTTTCTCTTGGCTAAGTGCAAAACAAGCTATTGAGAATTGGTGCAAAAAGTACTTAACGTGTGCGGCTACCAAGGGCCCAAAAGTTAATCCCCAGGGAAGAATATAAAAATATAATGTCGGTGCACCATTCGAACAACAAACTAACTTCCACTAAGAATTTAGTCTCCCCATTAAGCGTTGGATGCCGCCCAAGGAGCGAAATAACCACTGAGCCCAAACATCTTTCTTTCTATCTCTGTTCCATTTTCTAAACAACTTAACACATGCTGAGGCATTATATTGTACATGTATTATCATACGCACTAGAGTGAGTGTTAATAGCAACCGATACACCCTCTTCGAAATTGCACGACTTAATACATATACTCGTATAATACTATTGTATAAATTAAACTATTTTATTATAATTTATTTAAAAAAAACAACAATTTTTTCATCTTTTATTTCCGACTGTTTTCTTACAAAGTTCACTTAAGCCTTACAACTAAAAAGATAAATACAATATAACGAAAGATGTGAATTGGCTGTCCCAGACGCAGTGTCAGCGAAAAGGTGCTCCCATGCATTGGCGGATGTTCACCTAATCCCGTTGTTATTGCGGAAATAACGGGATCACCAGGTAAAAGATTTTAAAATGATCTTGGGCGAACCAAGTCATTGCCGGTTTTTGTTGACAGAATTCTTCCAAGAAAAACTAACGAAAATCAGCATCAGGCGGGACTTTGTGCGTAAATTAATTCAGTATTTGGAAAGGTCGGCTCCACATAAATAAAAGTGGAATGATGATACGAAAATGAAGGCAAGGAATAAAAAGCCTTTTTGAAGCGTGAACTAAATACAGCGGAAATAGCGAAATCGATAAAGTGCGGAAGCACGTGCAATAGCAGTAATGCCATTGTATCGGGAATTCTTCTAATTCCTTCTAAAACCTCCGAAACCTACATATAAGCAGTAATAACTTAGTTCATATTTATAAGATTTTGCCATAAGGAAGAAAAACCGTGGAAGATATTCAATTGCTAAAGCTTGAACACGAACAGTGACTTGTGCTATTGAGAAACAATGAAATTTTCATTAGATTAAAAGAGATCTTTTTAGTTACTAAGCGAAGAATTCGCACAAGGTAACATTTCCTCGGCTATCACACACGGAGAGCGAACGGAAGGTTTTTGGGAAGCTAAAGTTATCGAAGCAGTAAAAAAATGAGCCCAGGACGTTCAATCGGACTGGATCATATACTCTCCGAAGTATGGGCGAATATCAGAAATCTTACATTCAAATGGCTCGTGTTTCTCTTTAATAGAATGAGGAGAGGCGATCAGATGCCTAACCAATATAGGAGAACTACCGATGTAAGCTAATGCCACGTACACTATTTCTAGACATTGGATAATGCAATATGCACTATCAAACTAAAACCCTTAATGCAGCTTTGTATAATGGATAATAATAGAAAAACATAGCGACGCTTGGAAAGATCTGCATATCGTCTTCATCGTAGAGTTCATAGGAATGTTATATGGTCGACCAGGAGCATTATATATTTCACGATATGTACAATGACATTGAAACTAAAACATCGGGAAAAATCTGAGAATTCATAGTTTACGCTGGAGTGAATCAAGGCAATGTTCAAATTCCGTTATTTTTTAATGTAATTGACATTTACATTGTCCGTAACAACTTCTTCTTATGTTATCATAAGGAATGACGTGACAGAACTTCAGGCAATTCTTGATAATTAAATAAAAGTGCGAGGAGATAACGGGTAACTAATCAGTCATACTAAGACCGAAGAAGTCATCGTGCCGATCTGCGAAAAAATAGCCTTATCTTTAACCATCAAGAAAATAGCGAAAACGATGTCGTGCAAATGGTAAGTCCGGGTTTAACAGTTTTGAACGACGTACGAGAAGTACAAAGAAAAGATGGCAACGACGAAAATAAATATGTTACGAATGTTAGTGGAATGTGACTCAACAAGAAATATGCTAATTCACGCAAAACCTTAATGTGAAAAAACTTCAGTTTGAGCAAATCAACTGTTTTTGCTAAGTTCAACAAAAGTGATAGGAAAATTGAATTCTAAAAGCTCAAGTTCTAGCTGAGGTTCGCAATAAGGGCCGAAAGGCAAATAATTAAATCGCTCAAATGCATAAACCTAATCTAATTCCTCCCCTCATTAACGAGGGCATACATGATAGAGCGCTCTACAGAATGAGTTGAGTCGTGAATTTAAAAAAAAAACGGCGCAATTGCAATGCTAGGAAGAATAAACTGGGAATAAAATGTAAAAATAATCCCAATAGCGATAATTTGAGACTTCTTTATAAAAGAATGTCGAAAGAAAGGGCTAAAGATATTCATATTAAAAATTTTATCTGGCAAAAGATAATTTAAAAAAATAATGGTCAAGTGTTAATGAACGTATTAATAACAGCTGGGTTTTTTTTTAATGCTTCTAATATTCATGCTGATACTGGCTTCATCCATACGTCTGATCATTATACCGAAAACTGTTTCACCATTGAAACCAAACTAGAAGATATGATAGTTTTTTCTTTAAACCGATCTCGTCATTAGAATTATTTGTAGTTATTCACTTTCGTCAATTCGTCAGCAAAAGGTAGTTTTTTTTCAATAATGTTATAGAAATAATTTTATTAAATTTTGTTGTATCTTTCTAGAAGCTTTGAAAACCTCTAAAGTTATATTGTACCTATATTAAAGAAAGGTGGTACAATTTTAACCACTAGAGGCCAATTTAACTTCTTCTTGGCTTTTTCATAATATATTTGAAAAAGTAGTTATATCTAGAATCATTGTTTTTCTAGACAAGCCTTTCTTTTTTTTCGTGAAAACCGGTTTGGATTTAGATCGGGAAGATCAACGGAGGATGCGCTTTTGAAGTTTTGCGGAAATATTTATGTGTATGTACATATATTTCAATAACAAACGAACGTTATTCATTGACATAGAAGGCTGCTTTTCTAAGCTTTATGTTTGACTGGTTTCTTTCCTCCAGCGAATGAACTCGCTGCATGCAAGCATCCAAAAAATTATAAAAAGATTGCAATGACAAAATGGTGATGACAACAGGCAGTTCCTTAAAATAGATCAACTGTATAAGATGCAGATATTGTTGACCTTAAAAGATAACAACACATATAAGCTATCAACACAACAAGCAGTAAATACGTGTAGACGACAGTAAAACAAATTACCAGTCCCAAGATTTTGGAACGAATATGGGGGTAAAAAGTAGATTGTCTCCCGAAACTTATATTTTTGAAGAATGTTAAGAAAATGTTTTTTTTTTATAATTTACGCGCGCCTAAGCGGTTAGATACTCTTTTACTGTTGCTATGTCGCGGGCGGAAAGGTAGAGGGAGGAGAAAGGAAATTTGTTTTGTAGTGGTTTGAAACTCAGGTGTATTTGGTTTCGATATTAGCTCTCCAGGGGTGGGAGTCCGAATAGGACGAAGAGTTTTTTCCTTCACTCAGAGTGATTCGAAGGTTATAATTATTATGAGTATCTAAACTCAAATGTATAAATCTGTAAACTGTCTTATTATCGTTTGTATGTATTTATCTTGCTATATGAAACTGTTTTTAGTTTTTTGTAATAAAATTGGATTATATTCTGGACTCAAAATAATGATCAATCTTCTGCAGACAAGCCATCAGGCTTTTCAGATAATACAATGGTGATGTACATTTTTTGGAAAATAAAATCTTTAGAATATAAAAAAAACAATATCCTACCTCAGTAGCCGGAAGCAAGTTTTTCAGATAGAAGGCTACCTTAGCAAAACTCTAGACAGCAAATTGATCTTCCGCAAAACTTATTATAATAGTTGGGCTCATTCTTTTTCTGATTTAATTCAATTCAACTTTTAGGGCCGGTATTAAAGTTTACAAGCAGGATGCCATGTCTGTTCTTATCCCAGTCATACTGCCTTTAATTTATTTGCTAATATCAATTACGATTTCTAACATCTAAGAAATTGGTTTTGATTTTGTCTACAAAAGGTATCCAATTCCCTACTATAATACAACAAGCACAAGCTATTAACATTATTTCCGCAGACCTATTATCTGCAAAAAAAAATCATATACATACATATAGTGCAGAAAGATTCTTCTCTTGCCAATGCTTTAACATTAAAATAACTTCTGTTTTTAAGTAGGTACTTGGGTTTGGAAATTGATTACAATATGAAATGGAGCGCACACACTACTGCACTAAGAACCTACTCGTGTTTATTGAGGACCACAAAAATTATGTACCAGCTTAGGCTATTTTGCTCTAGAAATCTCCTCAAAGCATGGAATTATGGGCCAGTGTAATCTAAGTTGCAATAGGATTTAGTTTGTTTATGGAACCCACGGTAATAAAATTCGGCCTTTGATTGTTGTTCAATAATTGTTATTATGTTAGAATTATTTGGAAAAAGGGGCGGCTTGAAAAAATTTTTTTTTTTTACTATTTCTCAACTGAAAATACTTCCTCTTAAGCACCTGCATTTTTAAAAAGTTCCCACCATGCAAAGACGTTGCAATAATAGCGCTTTTGCCGTAATTCCATCGCTTAACACCAGTCATTGTTTAAGTTTCTACGCTTCTAATTGCAACTAGATTCTGCTTACATATGTAATGTTTTCCCGCTTAATCTGCGTAGAACTAGTATCTTTTTAGTTTTTGGTTTTCATCCAAATGAAATAAATACGAGTAACATACTCGTATAGTCAATGTTTTAATCTAACTTTCTGCAGTTTATTGAATACCACTATACTGTCTGATATGTATAAGTATTTTGATAAATATTAATTTTTGTATTCTGCAACTCTATATCCGTAATTACGTCTTTTATTTTAAAATAAATATTCATTGGTAAATTTTTTAATTTAAAAAGATCCATTCTAGAGGAGCTTTTTAACCACAGAAAGTTTCTTTTATTTTTCAATTTATTATTTAAAAAGTCTTAATATTTCTTTACCGAATTATAAAAAAAATTATTTTGTGAAGAAGTGCGAATATGGAGAAAAATATAAATTAATAAAAAGTGTTTTAATTCGCAGTGAATTATTAAATAGCCAGCTTCAAATTTCAAATTCTTGACAACATTTTAAATACAAAGTGGATGTTATTTCAACAATTAAGAATAAAAAGTACGCAAACAAAGCTATGCTAAAGACCAATTCAATTTACATACTTATTGAATTGAATTGAATAAATTTGAATGGTTTTCAACGATATTTCTCTGTTTTCGCTGACAGCAACTATGGACTTGTTTTGAATATTGTATGGAAAACATTCGTTTTCGTGAAATCGTGTGCGATATAAATGTGGTATAAGCGTTGGATAAAAAAATAAGAAGTAGATGAAGAACACCGCAAAAGCAATAGCAAAGTTAATTAAAAAAAAACAACATTTTTTTCTTAAAATTAAAAAAAACAGCTTTAAAAGTTACCAGAAACCATCTATTACGTTGTTGAGATATTTTCAAATTCGAGACTCGAAAGAATTATGTTTGCACACCCTCTATTCCATTGAGGTTTAAATGCACGAAATATGTTTTCCTCTTCACACAACTGCCTATCCCACTTTTATCTTTTGTTTGACTGACATTTGTATTTTGACGTACGTTGGTAAGTCATCAAAGAATTTCTACCCTGAGAAGATCGTTGTGCTTTGCTGTGATTCTGTAGAACAATTATTATATTTTGTTTATCTCACCAATTTAAAGAAGGTAAGTTACAATTTTTAACAAAGAAGTAAGTGAAGGAATATTCTCTTGCCAAAGATTAAAGCAAAACTAAATTTCCTTGTCTCTTATCAATCATCGAACAAAGGTGTAAAAGTTTTCCGAGTGATTCATGTTTTTTATCAGATGCGGACGATGAATATAAATTAAACGAATGATATCATTTTTAACGGATGGAATTTTAAATTTTTCAATTAAAGAAAACTTTAAAAAGAAGAAAAATCAAGTAGACAGTAGTGTTGCGAAACAAACATCTGTCGAATTGCGGTCAATTGCGGTTCAATTGCTTCCATCACGAGATGACTTTTTCATGTTTTCTCCATATATGGGCGTAAAATCTGTTGATCCACACTTTATTTACATCCAAACATGGCGTTTTCAACTGGTTGGACTTAAATAAAGAGGTCGGCCAAAAGCCAGGTGTTGCATTTGGCAGAAACACTGGCTGTACGAAAAAATGATTAACTTCTGAGTCATCGAGGTTTCTGCCGTTGCCTCGATAGAAATTTTATCGAATGAAAGTATGTAATTCGTAAGCAATTTCCCTGAAAAGTTTCTTTGTAAATTGTGACACTCTTAGTGTGATTCGGCTGCGGATGATAAGTGGGTGTGTACCGAATTGTACTACTGTGTGAAGCAAATAAAATAATTTGATCGTTTGTGCATACATACGTATGTACTCGTATGCATCTCAGTCGTGAAAGCAATCTTTTTTTCTACAGATAAAAGGTAAGACGAGAGTTTTTACGAAGTCAAACTTTATTATCATTGCCTGTCATGACTGGGCGACATGTCTTTCATTTAAATGAATCACGCAAAGCAATTGCAAACATTCACCCCAGATCAGGATTTCAAAAGAAAAAGTATGAACCTTATCAGTTGGTTTCTTTTACTGGAATGTATAGAGTAACGAATTAATATTTGCGATTTTTTCTGGTGGTAAAATGTTGGCATTGTGTGCTTAGTTGAATTTAAAAAAAAAAGTATCTGCAATACATGTTTTGGTTGTCTCTTGTTTTTTATGTTCTAAATGGACTTTGATTAAGACAGGTACTGTTCATAAACGATCTCTTAAGGTTTTGTTGAATATATTCTCTATATCGATAAATATGACATGTGGATTATCCGCGTGCTTTGATTACATATATCGTAGGCCTACTTGCTCCGACAAAGTGGCAACCACCTCAAAGGTATAGTTCCTGTTGTGGGGTTTTGTCGACAGCATATACATATTTTGTTTTACCTTCATGGACCACTCAGCGCATTTTCCCCGTTCGCTTCAATGACTGTAAATGTTTCATGACTCACTGATTTCTTATCATAAAGTATGCTGGCAGCTGTACAGACTTAATTATTCTTCTCATTATATTGGCATGAGAGTTTCGCACAATTCTTTCAAACATCTTCAAAAATCACATGATCGCGCGCTAACTTGTCGAAATGCTTATTTGACATCAGATTCCTTGGTGTTGTCATTATCGACTTTTATGGAGGAGTGTGCGTTTTCCATTGCCATCCTACATAGACTGATGAGGTTGGCAAGCATATCAAAGCTTGACTTGGGTTCACATAGCTCGTCCCTATGAATAGGTGGTGAGTATCGTTTTGAATTTAAATTTACTATCTTTCTTCAAAGGTCTGCTATAACGTCAATGGTGTGCTTATTTGTTCTAAAAACTCACTGATAAGGATCTATGAGTTTGTTGTTATACATTTTCAAGCGCTCACATAGTACGGTAGATAAAATCTTGTATGCGATGTTAAAGAGATTAATTTTTCTCAAATTCTGATTCTGAAAGCCGATTTTCCTCTCGTCTGGTGGGTGCATAAGACTTCTCGAAATGTTTTGGGATGCTCCATTAAAAAGGACTCTATTAGTCACTTGCGATTGAAGCCGTTCGACGTTAAAAATATTCATAGTATCATTCTTCTTCGGTGTTCTGGGACAATCGCAACTTCTATGACTACAAGAAGATAGTGGTCTTAGTTGATTTTGGCTCCTCGAAGCGTTGATGGTTTCTTAATCTGGTGTCTGCGAACTCCTTTTGTGGATATTAAGGTGTGCGAAACTTGTACTAGCTATGTATGATGATTGATGACATTTCGTCCCGCCGCACAGTGGGACAATATACACCAAACTATGGCATCAATTATTTTATCGCATGTTTAGCTTTGTTTATTAATAATTTAATGAATATCACATATTAGAGTCTTAAAAACTTAAAAATGATCGTTAAAGCGTACAGCCTTCAGCTTAAGGTGCTAGTACGTACATTTTTTTCTCGTTGCCTACTCTGCACATTGTATCTCCCAAACAACCGTTCATCGCAGTAAAGGCAGACTGCGGGCTGGGGCATTGGTGTACATCTCAGGCGACTGATGAGCAGTTTTCTGACTAGCTTGATGTCCCTGTATAGCTTAGTTGAATTCGTTGAATTTTCTCCTCCAAAGCCCGTCAACGCAAACGGGACCGAATATTTCTCAATGGATTTTTCTCTCGAAACGACTGAGGAGATCTTCATCCACTTTCGATAGAGTCCATGCTTCAGCGCCATAAAGTATGACTGGGATGATCAAGGTCTTATAAAGGGCCTCCTTAATTTTTCGGGATAGGGACTTACTACTCAGTTGGCTTCTTAGCCCAAAGATACTGCGATTGACAAGAGTGATTTTTCGTTTTATTTCTGCTAAAGTTTTGTTGGCAGAATTCATAGCAGAGCCTAAGTACTACCGCGAAATTATAGCTGTTGATTGTGGCGTTCTGTCTAATTCGTCTATGTTGTGTGTCTCTTCTTGTTGGCAGCATTTGCTTGGTGTTGGCCTCATTTACAGCTAAACCCATTTTGGCAACTGCTATCGAACGCACCGGTGACAGTCCACCGAGTTCTGCCAATTATTTCGGTATTCACTTGTGCGTTCTCCACAATTCTTTTAAGCACGTTGTTAAAGAATTAACATGACAGGGAATCACCTTGTCTAAAACCTTTTTTTGACATCAAAGGCCTCGGTGAAGTCGTTACCGATCTTGACGGAGCAGCTAAATGCACTCGAAAAATCGAATCCAACTACTCGTATATATAGGTAGAACCGAAAGTCCAAAATTAAGTTTGGAGGGATCGAATTGAGTGGATGTAGCTCCACAGATATAACACCTTTGAGTTTATTTTGACTCTGTAAAGGAGTCAATTATGGTAAAATGTAACGTTGAAATATTTATTATTAATTTTTAATTATAGTTGGGTAAAGAGCAGGTATTTGATTGTCAAAATAATGAAAGTTCAGCAGTTTCATCAATGAATTCAAATTTGATCGGTCTTCAGTATCGTGGCAATGATGGACGTGGATTTTAAAATCCAAAATAAAATTATCTGCTGTTTTCTCAGGCACTTCTGTGCCTGAATTACTTGCTTCTGCAGTTTAAATAATTGTTGAACAGTGCGATCGAGTAAATCTTGAAGCCTAATTTCACCTTTCTTGCGGTTACCTCCACTGCTGCATGCAAATATAGAAGCTTCTCGTCGATTTTCGTCGATTTCGATTATACTGCATAGTAGTTTTTGTCTTGAATATACGATATCGTTTGTAGATGTATCTATATGAAAAAAATAATAGAAAATTCCAACAAACAATGAAATAAGTCGTACGTAGTCATGACGCTTCATAATAAAAATGCTCTTTTTAGATAATCGGATTTAACACAAATAGGCGCAAGATTGCGTAGAGTTTTATTTTTCTTTATCGAAGTCTGCTATAAATAAATAAATAAATACCTATAAATTCGTGAAAAAATTAAAAGCCCAACTCCTGACTAAAAGTCTACGATATTGTGAATTTTAGTTGTTTTAAATGATAATTAGTGGTTATAAAAACACTAGCAGGAAACTGAGTTGTTATAAAAATACTTCAAATGAGAGCACACACCTCCAGGTAAATATTCTATATCAAAATCGTTTTCCGTTAAAATACAAAATATCGCAAATGACTTAACACATTGTATTTTCGCTTGAATTACTCGGTTTAGTTTTGACCCACAGAAGAGGCAAGTTTCAACTGATGCTAGTAGATATCAGAAGTGCATACCGTTAATTGTTTATGCACATTGCGTGCATAAGTTTACTGTTCATCACTTAGCAACAAAAAAAAAACTACTCATTTGAAGATATTGATCATGAACTTTTTGCCACCAGCCTCCATACAGTTGTTCCACTATGCGCCACAAAGTCGTTCAGGCAGGGTCCTTTTTGGAATCCGGTGGGTTATTGATTATGAGTGGAGGGAGGGGAGATAAGCGCATATCGGGCTTATGTTAGCGAATTAAGCTTTTATATGGATTGTAATCGTGCTTTTACCCAGATGCGTGAACCACTAGACTTTCTACTTAAGTCTTACTCTGATCTATTCACATTCCAAATAGGTGCTCTTAATTTCCATAGAAGATGTAACAACTTTCTATCCTCCTTTTACTAGACCCATCCTATCACACTTTATGAATAGTAGTGATATCCGCTTTATAAGGAAGTATTGAACGTATTTCTCTGTTTGTCATTCGCTAAGGTCGACAACAGTAAATCAATCCATACTCGAAGTTGTTTGTCGCTTCATAACATATAGTTTTTACGTGGATGGGCAGCTAACCCGATAATACAACCCCCAATTTGGATGGCGAGATCCTTCAGAGGATAGAAATGTCGAAGTAGCTCAAATGAGATCGCAGCAGTTAATTTGCATATGAAGTGAAATTCATTAATCAGTGCTTCCGCAGATCTGAATGCTCAGTTACATTTTCGCTTTTTATGGTGATTTTGCTCAACTCCCGTCAGCTTTTTGCTAAGTGTGACACCACAACTTATCTTCGATTGTTCCATGCCATGAAGGTGTCACCTTCGCAGTGTATATGTGATTCACTGACACTTCCGTTTTCGGATTGTGTTGAATATAGCTTCCTGACAAATTTTTCTAACAAAACTACACGCTCAAATGCTAATAGGCCTGGAAATCCTCAAAATGTTCCATAGGCAAACATATGCATCGTAAAAGTGTCGCACAGTGGATCATTTTGACTTGTTTGCTTTCAAAAATCATAACTCTTATCGTGACAGTATTGTGAATTAAAGTAAACGAAACATTTTTTAAATGTGGTTTTTAGGTGCATCGAAGGAGCATTTTCATGCGCCACCATATACTCGTACATAATAAAATATTTCAGGAATTCATTTCAAGTCAAACAGTGTAGAAGGAAGTAAACGAACCAACAATTTAAATAAAAAAAAACATTTCTTAGAAACTTTCGTCAATAATCCAGGGTAAGGTCTAATAAACTTATCATTCCTCGAGAGTATTGTGTTTTTAGATCCTTTTCGACTCTGGCATGCCTTATCGAAGTAATGAGTTAGTCCGATTAGGCTGCAAGCATGTTGAAAAGGTCTTCATTTTGCCGCATTCTTGAATACTGGCACTATTTTGATATCTTTATTTTTAGATTCCTGAGCTTCTTCTGTCAATTCTCCAAGTGGTAAAGATTGGTACTCGATTAAATTTTGACTATGAGCCAAAAAATTTTTGAAGAGTACGTGTGAATAGTTTTTCAGGATATTTCTGCTTTAATAATATAACTCTGCTGTTTTCTTGGCATACCCCTTAAACTTGACAGTGTCAACCTTTTCGCTGCACTTCAAAACACAACAGTAATACTTCAAATTTCGTTATTACCCTCTATTGACCCCAGTTATGCGAGTTGTTGCCTCTGATCCTTACTAAAATCTCCTCGAAGTATTTCCATCATTGCTATTTCTAAATCCTTGTTTTGGTCTATCCACATCGAGGTCAATCTCATCTCGAAAATGTTTTGGATCTCTTGTTTTCTTATTTTTTCTGCCTCCTTAATTCCAATAGATTTATCAATATTCTCTCCCTCTTGTCCATGTGTATATGCAAGTTTCAAAATAAATTCCATGGACCTGATTCTTGCATGTAATGAAGAGGTTTCATATTCGTGGTTATGTTCGTCATCATTTGATCCATCTTGACTATTGAAGTTCTTTGCACATGAGACATGACCGCGTTGGCTTTGTATCTGTTGTTTCATTCAGACCTTTTCCGTAAATCATAGTTAAAACAAACTCGGGGGTTTACAATTATTCCTATTTCGTCATTAACCTGCACAGTAGGGGGAAGATTATCAATTGGATTTTAGTTATCGTTGACTGTAACTTTTATGAGTTCTCCACTTTCCTGTGCATATTGGAACATTATGGGTCGGCAAAAATGAGCTGATGATGGACGAGAGTTCCTCCAATGTTCACAATTTGACTGTTAAGCCGCAATGGGCTTGAGGCCATAAATATGTTTGCATCTGTATCACCATCTGGTATATTTATTTTTTGCATGTAGGCGCCTTGCCAGATGATCCATAACAACCCCACTTAGTTTGTAATGTAAGAATTCTTGTAAGTGCAATTAATTCCTCCCTACTTTTGCTTTCTAAAAGCCGCCTTGCAGTACGATCCATTATGCCTTGGATTTTCATTCTAGCTAGATTTTCTGCAACCCATCACTTTTTTGGGAACTGTTATAATTATGTAGGATGAAAGCACATCTACGTTCTGTTTTTTTAGGGAACTTCTCAAAATATTATGTTTTCCTTTTGACAGACCCAAATCATAAACAAAGCCAATGCATTCTATCTATTATACCTTGCTGCAATGACTACCTTGGTTACATCAGCTTTCATCTTTTCATGATTCTTATTCTACTTTATTGCTAAGGCATTAGAAAGATCTTCAGTTGTTATGTTTTCGGTAGCATATATTAGTTGTTGTTTTTTGGTGAACGTCGAGCACTCAGTTATTAATTTCATTGGCCTTCGTCTTAATGATTTTGATGTACTTGGTAGGTCACACGTTATTTCAGTATCCTTATGGAGACAATTATCCAACCATACTTTGTTCTTTTTGAAATTCTTTCTCGATGTATAGGCTGCGATCCATTTTGATTGAAGATGCGCATAAGTTAATGATAATTTTTTTCAATTTCGGACACCTTTCCCCTGACAAATTTTCATCGGAAACACACTTGAACTCTTTTTTTATTCGAGACATTTGACAAACTTCTCAAATAAATTCTTCTGTGAAATGTCCATTTTTACTTGTTAGCTAATATTTTATAATAATGGGTGATTCATTTAGACATGTTTTTTTTAATAGGTTTTTTTGCATATAACGCGTAAGTGGCCTTATGGTGTCGTGTTATTCTTATTCAGTATTGTTTGGCAAATCATCATGGAAAGGCTTACACCTCAACAACGTCTCCAAATTATTCAGCAAATAGGGTGTGCATCATCGACCTTCCGAGTCCGTTATTGCCTTTAACATCCACAAATTCGAGTCTCAGTGAACGTTATTGGATAATAGCCCGTAGTGAGCAGAACATTGCGGCTGTGGCGGCGAGTGTGGCTGAAGACCGTGAGCAATCGATTCGGGCTTATCGTATTCGACAACTTGGCGAATTTTAAAAGAGGATCTTGGTTGAAAGGCTTGCAAAATCCAACTCGTTCAAGAATTGAAGCCGCCAGATTTGAATTTACGCTAGAATTTCAGACAATGGGCTCTGCAACAGCTCAATGAAGATCCGCGGTTTTCGCATCAAATTTTGTTCAGTGATGAGGTCCATTTCTGGCTCAACGGTTATGTAATTAAACAAAATTATCGCATTTGGGCAGACGAACAACCTGAAGAGTATGTCGAACTACCGCTACATCCTCAAAAATGCACTATTTGGTGTGGTTTATGGGCTGTGTGGAATCATCGGTCCGTATTTCTTTAAAAATGAGGCCGGACAGAACATAACAGTCAATGGCGAGTGCACCGCACAATGCTAACAGACTTTTTGCTGTCGGAGACACGGCAGACACAGCGCGCGAAACAATGGCTATATTGAGAAACAACTTTGGTGAACAGCTAATTTTGCGTTTCGAACCTGTAAACTGGCCACCTAGATCGTGTGATATCACACCTTTAGACTTTTTTCTTTGGGGTTATGTAAAGTCAAAAATCTTCGCCGATAAGCCAGCTACGATCCAGGATTTGGAAGATAACATTACTCGCGTAATTCAACAAATACCGGTCGCAATGCTGGAAGCAGTGATCCAAAATTGGACCTTCAGAATGGACCATGTACGGCGTAGTCACGGGCAACATTTACACAAAATAATATTTAAAAAGTAAATGTCAGAGACTGTTCTTTCAGGCCATATCTACCATCCAAATTCATTTTATGTGTTTTATTTAAAATTAAAAAAAAAACAAGTTTTAATGAATCACACTATATAACCTTACCTAATCTTTTCTTACCGCGAATCGTAATCTCTGAATCGTATGACAATATTTAGATTAGATTTAGATTTAGATTTTATTTAAAATAAATTAAAATACACAATTTACATTATTTAAATCAGATTTTTAGAAATAGTTTAATGACATTTTGTATTTTATATACTATACGCACTAAAATAGTGTCAAATGCCACTTCAATAGGCTTGATTAATATTTTTTGATAATTGGTGGGGTAACCCTTTGCAACAAGATCAATAATAAATGTTTATTACTCATTACAAGAAAAATTAAAATTTGCTTTTGAGTTTATAATTCTCACAGCCACTGTCTTCTCCAATGAGAGAGAGAGAGAGAGTAAAAAAAAAAATTAAATTAGCTTGGCGTCATCAATCTCTAGCTTAAAGGGATGCAAGTTAACGTACCTGAGTTTTTAAGTATACATGTATTTACAAATATGTATATAGGAATTCATTTTCTGTTAAGTTGAAGTCGGGCCCTTTCAGACCTTTTTTTAAACTCAACCTAAAATCTAAAAATTGTCCCGGAAATAGGGTTTCAGATAACATTAAATGAAATAGGAAAATTATTAAAAAAAACTGTCTTCATTTTTGATTTCACAAATGAACAGGTAGGTGTATCACACAAAACGAAAAAGAAATGATTTTTTTTGCACCCTTTGGCTAGTTTTTACAAAAGAAATCGATGTTTAGGTGATCTTAAAAATTACTCAATTTTGGTTGGCTCTGCAAGCAGAACTATTGATTCAAATGAAATAATTTTTTCGATTACCAGAGCTCCAAACAATTGGTAATACAGCGAATTTAAAAATTTTCCATTATAGACTCACCCGAAAATTGAATTATGCAGGCACTTTTGCCGAAATGAGCCACTGGGCGTCGATTGTTTTTTTTTATATTGTACTAGTGGGGGATATTTGTTAGGTCCTGTACGTATAGGATTGGTTTTCCTTACCTTGCTTATTCGGTTCGTTACATTTTTTTCAATGCCTCCTTCAAAGGCATTAGGAATCAAGCTAAATATATGGGTACTTTATAAAAATTATCAAATGCCTTTTCAAGGTCAATGAACGTTGCTTAATGCTGATCTGTAGGTAATTGATGTAGCCAATACTGGAGCCTAACTGGCTCTCATCATTGAAAGTATGTTCATAGTGGTCTTTTGATATTGATTCATTTCTTTTATTTACTTCAGTTTTCTTTGTAACTAAGACCTTGCCAGCGAGTAGTTTGTTACATTACGTACGTAATGTACGAGTATGTACCAGTCGTACTTGTACATTAGATCCTTAGATCCTTGCCCTCAACTTTTCTTCCGAGTTGCCATAGCTTTTAATATGTTTTTCTATTTCCTCAAACATCTTTGCATCTGCAATCAACCAGTCCAGTTAAATTTTTTATTACCATCACTTTTGTTTTTTCAACTTGTGCTGCTGCAGAATGTTCTGCAAAGAATTCCATGTCATCGGGAAATCGCACACATAAAGGGAGTTACAAAGAGACGAGTGGACTAGTTCTTTATCCGAGTCTTCTGTTCCTTCAACAAAAAAAAAAAAGATATCGCATTGATAATTCCTTTGTTAACTCCATTTGTTCCTGTGGAATGCCTTAATGTACATGTATAAAACAGATGAAGACTTTATCTTTTGCTAGCTTTTGCTGTGAACCTGCTGCACTGGAAGGGAATTGTTTTATTACTATTTTTTTTTTTTTTTTTTCATAGATTTATGTACGAGTATACTTTTATGAAAAAAAAACTTTTTAAATTTACCTTAACTAACTGAACTATCTTGTTCTAACTGGCCTACTGTGCGCACTCTAAGATAAGTATGTTTATGCCTTTCTACGTAATCATAGTCGAAAATACATTTTGTTTTTCCTGGCGGTCTCCCTTAAATTGGAAGAAAACGCTTCGTCTCTTTCGTCGCTTTTCTGCAGCTGTTCGAGCGACGTGGGGAATTTGAAGCACCGCTAATTGTTCAAAACAGAAGAACGCTCCCAGAAGAACTTCCCCGTTGAAGCACACAGCGTTCACCCTCGCATTAAGTTGGCTCCTATAAAATAGTCCGCAGGTCCCAAAGTATCCGAACATATTTCAACAAGCAAGTTCTTTCGCATGAAGCAAAACTTTCGCTAATTCTTTGTGGTATTCGAAGAGGCCCTACATATGGGGAAATGCTCTTACGTGCTAGATGCTGATTCAAACCCCGCTTTGAATATCTGAGAGGCTTCCTTCCTTAGTCCTTCTAAACTTGGTTTCGTCTTGAATACTTTTTGGGCCGTGGGATGCCTGATGCTTCTATAGTTTTAAAAAAATTTTCATATAGATGGCCGTTATGATTCTGGGATCCTCCTACTCTTGGAACCAATTTAAGCTTCTGACGCTTAAGTCATTGTAAAGGGTTTTCCAATAGGGACTTGACAACTTTGAATTTAATTTGTGAATGCACTCTTTCACTAATCATCAAACTGTCACTATCAATTTATTCAGTAAACTCAACATTTTCATCATGGTAAAGTACACGAACGAGCAACGTCTGCACACAGCACACGCTACAATCACGCCGACGACGTTGGAAGAGCTCAGAGCCAACATTGAACGCGAAATAGCGGCCGAAATGTGTGGCCGAGTCGTTGAAAATTGGGTCCAACGAATCGACAGCTGCAAACGTGCCCGCGGTGGCCATATGAACGAAGTCGAGTTCTATTCATAAATGTTTTGATTGTACTTCAAGCCGATAATAAAGTTTTTGAAATATCTCAAATGGTTTTCGTTTTATTAAAAAAAAAAGTTGTCAAGTCCTTATTGGAAAACTCTATATTATGTTTTAAATCAATTTGTAGTAATACTAGTGGCTGGTGTCCACACGAGTAAATTCAAACGTTTGTAAATAATGACCAAAGTATAAGGCAATTCAAAAACTCCTAGAATACCCTGCCAAAATGATAAGCAAATACCAAAAGAAAATTGAAACACGCGGCCGAAAAAAATATTGCATTCTTCAATGATCAATGTGGGAAGGTACTCCAGGACGCATCCTTCTTCAACAGGTAGCCAGAAGTAAATTTGGAATGGTGGTGTTCATACAGAGCAGAATAGATGATCACTGCTTTTAAGACAAAATGATTAAGGTCATAGAGTGACCTGCTCAATCTATCGATCTCAATCGTTTTGAAAGCCAATAGGCTGATTATAATAATTATTAAATGGACATTTGGAATCTGAAACCAAGAAATAACAACGATTTGGTGGCGGCAGTAAAGCAAACTTGGTTTTAAATATCAACCAAAAATGCCATCTGTGATGAGCAACAAAGAATGCCACGAATCATTAATGCTCCTAAATAGCATAGTATACTAATTGAATTGAATTCAAAAACTTTGTTTTGACTTTTATAAAACAAACTAATAAAGAAACATCCTTGCTAATTTTTGTTCGGCTGCACAAAGATCTTTTTGATAAAAAGAATTTATGTATATTTAATATATTTAAATCAGACATCAATTAATGTTCTATTTATAAGAAAATATTGCTGCCTGGCTAATGTTATTTCCTTAGGTGCACTGTTTTTGTGTTTTTTTTTGCTCACAGCTGTATAAATAAACTTTTAACTTTTACTAACTCTGAACAAACACCCATATCTCATTCTTTCTGTTTTATATCTTGCAAAGATTTCCGTTTTTGAATCGCTTATACCGAGCGGTTCGCCGCATCATCAGTATACACATTAGTAGATAGTCCTATTCTTTATTTTTCTATATCCCGTTTGGTTTCGCAATTGATATTCATTTCGTTTATAACTTTGACATGTGTGATTAGCTATTTTGTGAAACTTTTTCTACTTAATATCTAATGTCTGTATTTTTTAGAGCATAATGTCTTCCCGTAAAACTGCCGGCCGTCGTGCTACTACCAAAAAGCGCGCGCAGCGTGCGACCTCAAATGTGTTCGCCATGTTCGATCAGGCACAGATTGCTGAATTCAAAGAAGCATTTAACATGATTGATCAGAATCGTGATGGCTTTGTTGAAAAAGAAGACTTGCACGACATGCTTGCCTCACTTGGAAAAAATCCAACCGATGAATATCTGGAGGCAATGATGAATGAAGCTCCAGGACCAATCAATTTCACCATGTTCTTGACTTTGTTCGGAGAACGTTTACAGGGCACTGATCCTGAAGATGTCATTAAAAATGCCTTTGGGTGTTTCGATGAAGAAAACAATGGCGTTTTACCAGAAGATCGACTCCGTGAGCTGCTAACTACTATGGGCGACAGATTTACCGATGAGGACGTCAGTTTAAAGCTTACTAATTTTACTCATATTGCTTATGTTTTAATGTTTTCTTATTTCAAGGTTGACGAAATGTACCGCGAAGCACCCATTAAGAACGGTCTGTTCGACTACATCGAGTTCACACGAATTTTGAAGCACGGTGCCAAAGATAAGGATGAACAATAATTCCATTCCAATAGTAATTTTACTATTCAAGCCAGCTACTTCTTGCTGTTGTTGGACGAATATTGGTTATTAAAAGCAAATTACATTTTATTTACTTAATTTCAGAATCATTTATTTATGTTTAAACATATATACTTGTAATTTTTCTTTTATATTTTGTTATTCTTGAAGCAAAAAGTATATGCAAATTCGCAGAAGGTCAACGTTAAGTGCTAACGATTAGCACTGCGTAGTATTATTTCGAGTATATGCAAACGTTAAAAAGTTAAACTAAAACAACTAACCTTTATTTATCTCCTCCCTATGTTTTGTCAAATATTTCCATTTTCATTCATGAAATAAAATTTATTATTACCTTTTATACGAATCAAAATTATATGTTTGATTTAACAGAGAGATAATTTGGAAGGAGGTCAGAAAGTGTCATCTTCTTGAATACAATATTTGGGTATTACTAATTCTTGGCATCGATAGTTGTTAATACGAATAAAAAAAATGTGTGCCTATTTTAGAATATTATACTGTATCATATATTAGTTGAATTGCCAAGATATAAAGATGCATGCAAAACACAGGAGTAGATAATACTATTCTTATACGTAACTGGATAAAGCATAACGGTAGAAATAGCAACGCTACATTGTGACAGAATCAACGTTTCGGCTGCAAAAAGTATGGTGTTCTCTGCCCCCTGTTATGGTCCATCGTAGTAAATGAACTGATAACCATACTCAGCAATGACCATTTGTTTCTGTGTCCAAGGATACGCTGAAGATATTGCGATCCTTATCAAAGGCAAATTCGACGAAACTATTTCGGAACTTTTCCAGAGAGTACTCAACCTTGTTGCTAACTGATGTTAGAAAGTTGGCCTAGACGCCATCCCCAAAAACAGCACCATAGTTGTCTTCCTAAAGAGAAGAAAATTGTAAAAATTTAAAGATCCAACAATTTTTGGTGAAACCATAAAGTTTTTGAGTGAAGTGAAATTCCTGGCAGTTCCCCTGGATCAAAAACTCTCGGAACACACATGAAAAAAAACCATATATAAAGCCAGGATCTCACTATGGACCAGCAAAAGTGTACTGGGTAAAAACCCACCATAGCATTAGAAATTCTAGTGAACCTCCCACCTTTTCATCTCCACTAGATTAGTACTGGAAATCAGGAGAAATTAACTATTAGGAATTACTCTTACAGATAACTGTCTGGAAACGTATAACTTCAACTATAACTTCAAGGATGCATTCCCTGATCAAGAAGATTGGGAACAGGATATACCCCTGTTCAAAATAGATTCACTGGTACACCGACGGATTCAAAATAGTCGAAGGAGTTGCAGAAGGCATATACGGAGAACCTACCATTACTACACTGTACGCAAGTATGGACAGTAGTATCTCTGTATTTCAAGCTAAGATACCCGCGATAGAGTTCTGCATTAGGGAGAACTTAAACAGATCTGCCACCAACAAGAACATATATTTTCTCTCTAACAGCAAAGCGGCCCTACTTGCTATCAACGCTTTTGAGATAACCTCAAAAATTGTCTGTTACTTCTTCCCAAAAATACTAGCCAGCACTAATAGAGCCCATTTAATTTTAGTGAAAGAGCAGACGAATTGTCCAGAAAATGTTCGGTCTCAACATTCGTGTTGCCACGACCATTATGCGCTCCATAACTCCATAAAAAGCTATATAAATATTAGCTAAAAACAAACGTATTCCACTACCGGAATGTAAATGAAGCCAAAAACTTTTAACCACCAACCCCTTCCCTCAGAAGAACAAAACAACTACAGCTTTCTAGGGGTTAGATACACGTAGTAATTGGATTCCTAACCGGAATAAAAAAAAACAGTTTTCCAATGTTTTCCAATTGTAATCGCTTGAACAGAAATTGTCTACGTCTTCTACGTAAGCCATATCTTGAGGCAGAAGATATCACTGCCAGCTCACTCAAAGATATACCATATTCCAGTTTATTAAAATTTCAGCCATCATGGGTGAGCTCTAACTTGAGGAAATCACAATAGGCCTAACCTGGCCACAATGTTAAGAGTACATAGTCCCACTTTCCGGCTTAATCTAATTAGTCAAATTCATTTAAGAAGATGGCATTCGTTCTATGACTTATTATTCAAAAATTGCATAATCCTTGTACACTTTATTCCACAAAGTGTTTCGTATTAAGTGTTAGTAAGTTTAAGCCGTGATATCTTCATATGTATCTTCATATCTTCATATGTATGTATATCAAGAAAAAATTGTTAGAGTAGTCTGTGGATCTCTTTATGCTTGTGTGGTAAAAAATTATTTTATCAAAAGTTATTCAAGATTGTTATCCGTAAAAGGATTTACAAAAATTTATTGGATAGTTCCAAATGTTTTTCTGAGTCCCCTGATCCTCAAAGGCTGCACATCTTAATTTCGTTTAGGATCAGCATGATGTGCCCTAAAATTAAGTAAGAACGGAGTTTTCTAAATTCATCTATAGCTTAGTGCAAATTGTAACGGCGAAAGTAATTTTTTCCAATGAAAACAAATTTTTCCAGATTGTTGTGTACTAGATCAGTAATTCTTAAAACCCAAATTCTTCTAGTGGTTCAATTGGTTTCTTGTACTTTCTGTAACTTCGGAACTCTCCATCTTTTTTACTCAGCCCGGAAGCAGTGGGGAGTACCAGGGTGTACTCGAGAAAAAATTGTGTCATACAGAGTAATCCTGGTCAAAAATGTAATGAATTATCCACTAAAGACGTTGATGTACACTGTGACATTAATTCGATAGCCGCTGCTCTGGAAAGGATAAGGACACATTTAACTGAAGAAAAATAGGGATCGAAAATAATTCTTAACCTTTATTTTCATTTACTCGTAACTTTAGAACAATTCGTAAGTTGAAGTCAAAGTTATATACATATATTCTGTTTACACCTTCGTCTTTCAAAGTGTTTAGCTAACAGATATATTTTGATATATTTTTTTTTCATATTATTTTTGACTGACATATTTAAGTTGTTAATAAATAAATTGAACGTCTTTACTTATCATTTCTTAACTGACTTTATACCTACTTTTGTCGAACTTCTGAATTTCTCCAGGTGTGCACCGAATTCCGGGAAGTAGAAGTGGTCATGTGGTTGAGTTCCACTCCCTTGTTTCTTAATTTCTCAAAATTTGGTTTTAGACTACTTCGGAAGGAAAAAAAAAACGAATAATACTCCGAATATGAATCATGACTTTAACTATGAGTATATTAGACTATTTGGCACATAAGAACTCAGATAGTGAAATAATCATTATCTCATTATCGCTGTGCTGTGATGATAAAACGATTAACTTAAATTATCTTTGTTGCATACATGGTGTTTTCGACATGATAACCGCTTGGGTGCGCAAGTATATATTATAAAAAAAGCAATAACTCCCTAAATAAATACCAACATTTCTGATAAATTATACGAACTTTTTTTTTTGTAATGAAGATGAAAATCTCGAAAGACACTAAGAGATTCGCAAGCCAAAGTAGCGTGGGATTCTAACAGCACTAAAAATACATCCTGAATTATCTGACCAATCAGTGAATGATCGATAAATGATATTTATATCAGTTTGAAAAAAGAAATCGGCGTTGGAGAAGGTGTTACAATTTGAATTTAAATTCTCATAATTTTCACATGAGTTCGTGAGATTTTGTTATTTGCATTCTGCGAACATTGGATTGTGAATCAAAAATGATTTCTATTGCAGGTTTAATATGCGCCTGAAGACGATGATTGTGACGAATAGCGTTTTTTATATGACCTCTGTGACCAGGTCAATCTGCAAATCACGAGTCGTTGTTTCTATTAAACAATGGTGCATTAGCGATTTTATAAAGAACTTTGCTTTGAAATGTTTGGATTATTTGTGCATTCGTTTTATTTTATACAATCCCATAGCTGAATACCATACGTCCAGATAGGCATTAATACCTGATTATATTATACAATAAGACTTTATTCCCAGTTGGCATTTCTGAATTACGTCCCAATTACCAATAGAATTTCCAATATGTAATATTTAATTCCTCATCTTTCTTTTTAACATGTTCCTTCCATTTCAATTTGGCGTCGAAAGTCATACCTAGGTATTTAGTTGAGTTTGACATTTAGTTTGATTCGCTATAATTGTTAACTGTTAACTGCATTTTATAATTTTTCTGTTACAGCTATCCACACAGCCATCTACAGTTAAGATTGCAGTGTCGTCTGCGATGTGGCTATCATTGTGCCATTGCTATTGTATATGGAATATCACTAGTATATAATAAATACAGTGTTGGTCCTAGAACACTCCCTTGTGGTACACCTGCTTGTATTCCTCTTAGTTCAGAGTACGCTTTTCCATAACGTACTCTAAAGAACCTATAAGATTTAAGAATCCCAAAATATTGTCTAGGTAGACCGCTATTAAGTTTATACTCTAAACCCTTATGCCAGACCCTATCAAAGGCCTGCGCAACGTCTAAAAATAACGAAGAGGAAAAAAAAACTCTAGTGCCCTTTCTATTACATCAGTTACACGATGCACTTGGTCAATTGTCGAGTGTTTATTTCTAAACCCAAACTGAAGGTTCCTCTCAAGATCGTTTATAGTTAAAATGAAAAAGAGGGTACCTAGATGGTTGCCTTGTGGGACACCAGAAGTGGCTAAAAACGGGTTTGAGAAAGAAGATATCCATTTTAACAATATGGTTTCAAAACCGAGGGAAGACAATTTGAAAAGGACGAGTTGATGTAATATTTTATCGAAGGCTTTAGCGAAGCCTGTAGCAATAATATCGATTTCGTTGCCATTTTCTAGGGCTGAAAGCACAAAGGATGCGAATTAAACTAAGTTTGTAATAGTTGGTCTACCTTTTAAAAATCCATGCTGACTGGGTGATATAAGTAACTTGCACTGAAAGCTTAAAACTTCATATAAAAAAACTTTCGAATATTTTATAAAGCTTAGCAATGAGACGGTAGTTGGTTACTTCATTCTTTGATCCCTTTTTGTGAACCGGGGTTATGAAAGAGGTCTTTCAAACTTGGGCGAATTCCCCTTGTGTAAGGGACAGATGAAATAGGGAGGAAAGTGGGTGCGAAAGATTGGAGCACATTTTTTAAGAAATATTGCTGGCATCCCATCTGGCCCGGATAAGAATTCATCATTGAGATTTTGTAACCTTTCTTCGATAAGGTTGTGATCAAAAGGTTGAGAGAGAGAGGGGCCAATGGAGAAATTGGGGAGGTACTTGAAATATGGGGTCGGGTACGAAGAGGTTGGCTGCAAATGACTGTTTAAAAAAGTTTGCAAAATAGTTGGCAATAATATGTAGGTCGGTCGATGATATATTATTGAACGAGAGAGAGGGGGGATAACCGTCTGATTTTCGTTTGATAAAATGTCTTAGGATCGTTAATAAGGTTGGTCTGCGCTGTGTCGAGGAAGCGCTGAGGCAGTTATAGAGCTGGGTGAATTGAAGGTAGGTTCCAAGATGGTTAGAGTATTCATAATAAGAATTGGTGCGAAGGAAAACTGCCCATAATTTGTTTCTTTTGTTTCGTAAAGAGCGAAATCTTCTGTTGTACCATGGAAGGGAAATAGATGATGTATTATGCCGTGAAAAGGGGTCGTAAAGAGAAATGGAATTAAATATTTCACTGTATAAAATGGAGACAGCATCAGATAAGGACAGGTTGGTAAAATCAAAAGAAGATTTGCTAAGATAGATATTGATTTTGCGAAAATTAGCTTTATGGAAGTTGTGAGAAGAGATGGTAGTGGAAGAAGTGGGTTGGGATGGAGAGTTATGGAAAAATGAGAGAAGAAGATGGGGGTGAAAATTGTAGACTGTTGATAGGGTAAAGGGATAGAACGTTACTGTAGAGATAATGGGATCGCTAGTGAAAATAAGGTCTAGTTGCCTACCGATGGAGTTAGGGACGCCACTTACTTGGCATAGGCTCGAGTCAGTTATGCTATCAATGAATAGACATTCCTTGGATGAACTAGCGTTCGACGCGGTAAGAAACAAGTGGTCATCCGATGGAATCCATTTCAGTAAAGGCATATTAAAGTCACCAAAGATAAGGATATCGTCGATGGAATCACTTAGGTCAATTAGTTGGTCAATTGATTTAATAGCAAGAATGTAAGATTCAATAGGTTGAGTTGGGAGAATGTAGCAACACATAACGTACCTATTGGGAAATGTTATTTTAATTGAAAAAAAGTCAAGTTTAAAAGAAGAAGAGATAGCGATGAGAAAAGAGTTGAGGTTATTGTGAATAGCAAGCAAGACACCTCTACACGGAGAATCAACTTTAGAGAGTGATCGTCATCTCAGAAAACATTATAAGAAGATGGGAATAGCTCCTGGCTCTTTATGTCGGGGATCAGATTGGTTTCTGAAAGAGCATAGACGTCGAAAGAGAGGCCATGTGATTTAGACAAGACAGCACGAGTTTTAGAGCGCAAGCCTCTTACGTTTTGGTAGTTTATTGCGTGGAGGAGTACGGGAGTGTAAGATGGGAACGAAAAAATTTATCATGGTCAGCTAGGCTGCGCTGAAGGTGAGAAACTCTTTTAGAGCGTACATAGCTGCGAAAAGCAGCCAGGTCATCCGCAACCTTTTGGGGAGGTGTGTCGAAGATTTCGTGGTACCTGTTGTAAAGTTTCCTGAGACTAGTTATATCCGTAGGAAGGTCTTACTGTTGGATGGAGACCATGACACTTGTTTTCGTTTTTCCCTCAAAGCAACCAGTTGAATTTATCGCAAAGATATGCGAGAAAGAGACCTATATTTTCGTATATCTTTTTATCTCTTAGCCTAGAGAGTAACGGCATTTCGTGGTGTCTATTTTCCTTGGGGCAATTTAACGTTAGGAGGCGAAATCGGATCAAAAATAGGGGCTGGGCACGCAATCCTCGGTTTCGCGAGGATCTAGAAGAGCGATTTAAGATATGCGAGCTGATAAAGTTTGGGTATTTGACTCCTGTTCTAAGGTCGAAATTGGTAAAGCAGTTGTTAGTATTCGTGGGAGGGGGTGTGGGTGGTTGAGTGAAAGTGTCAGGTGCAGGGGATAAATTAAAAGAAACGCGTTGGGGCTTGGATGGAAGAGAGGCACTTGGTCCTTTTGTGGGGATGCGTGAAGGTGGTTGCTTAGGGATGTAAACGGGAGGGGGAAAATTGGGAAATATTTAGGTTTTAAGGCTCCAGTTAGGGTTAGGTTTAGGATGTGTATGGGGAATGGATCTGGGCGATTTATAACTAACTTTAGATGGGACGTTGCTTCGTTTTTTTTATGTTTTTATTGGCTGGTTGATCCGTCCATTTAGAGACCCGCATTTTTCTGAGGTTGGTGGTGGGATAACAAATATCCATTCATATTTAGTCAGTAGGTTAATCTTGAAATAACGTTTATCCATTGGCTGATGATGATGCTATACCTCTTTTTGAAAAATTCAGAAATCCAAGCAACATCTGCATAATTTGGAGCACCTTTGACGAGTAGGGTGATTAACATTTGATTCGTTGTGCGGAGTCGGTCTAGCCTGCTTTGTCACTCTGAAGGTGTCCACGTCGTGTTAAATTGTGTAACAAGTTTCCGTGGGGCGGCGACAGGAGGAGTTGGCGTTGGAGCACATATATCACCATACGATTGTTGGATCGAGGATTTGGGGGTTTGGTTGTCGGCACTGGAATTGGCAATGATTCAGCTTCGGTTTGTAATAATTCAGCCAAAATTGAAGTATTGTAACTGTTGAGCGGCGGGGGATGGGTTGGAAGACCATCGATTTCGTGACATACTGTTTCAATGAGGTTTTACAAATCATTAACACTGTTCTATTCGTGGTGCGTTCATTATTAAGCTTATTGATTTTATCGAATATGACGTCAAGCATGGACTCGTAACGCTTTGAGAATTGATAATTGTTTGTTGCAGGTTCGAGATAGAGATTGGGTGTGGATGTTTGGAGATGAATATGAATGTCTTCCCGGAGAATTGATGGGATTACATGTTTTCTTGTTGGAATCCATCATTGCGGAACCGATTGATATAAATTCACTTAACATCGTATCAAGGTGGCGCTTGTATGTTTCTTCATTTCTGCATCTTGCACTTTCTAGTTCAATTAAACTCGCAATTTGTTTTTCAATGCTATGACCAAAGTCTTCCGCACATCTTACACTTTATTCAAAGATTGATAGTTTGTACGTTATCAGTCTGACGAGTGAGTTATGATTGGAATCATTGGAGTCACTGAGGCACTTGATTGTAACAAGCACATGTGAGATAGAAATACTGTTAAATTCATCACAGAAGAACAGCAGATTTTCAGAGAGCTCTTTAACGAAGACCGTGTTTCTTTTATTTACGAGTATGCCGACACAATAGCATGGAATATTTTGCCGCAGATCCCCTTACAGGCAACAAAGTCAGCATTATTGTCGTTAATGGAGCAGTTGATTAATCCACAAGAAGACATGACGAAGACCAGGAAAACAAAAAGCAAATTGCGGAGAAAATAAATAAAAAATGCACTAAACGCACTGTCGCGAAATGAACAGAATAGTAGGTCAACAATAAAAAAAAGACGCGTCAGCGATAACAATTTTTGGGTAAGAAATTAGGTTATTAGATTGATTGAACTGGAATAAGCGATAAAGGAAATTCACAAATTATGGAGTAAAGTAAGAGGGCGAACTGAGTAAAGTGACGGTTTAAAATGAACTGATATAATTGGAGTCTTTTAAGATGTTTTGCAGCCTTCCAAAGCGACTAGTCAAAGGCTTTATCGGCCATTAAATTTAGGTATTTATTTAGACTTTAGAGAATCTATTAAGAATTGTTTTATCGCCTGGATATCTAGTCATTTTCCATTTTCTACGAGCTTTTCTCTTTTTAACGATTAATTCTTTAATTTCCGTGGGATACCTTACTGAGGTTTATCTTTTCTGTTGTCAGCAATGAATTGTTTTACCTCAATATCAATATGTTTTGTTGTAGCCAGTGGGGATCTAAGGTCAATAAATCTTTTGATTAATTCTCTAAATGCATACCAGTTCGTTTATTAGTTTGATTGTAAGCCTTGTAAGCCTGTTAGGATCGCAGTAGTATGGTGCGAGGATAGGTCTTCCCTTCTTTTAACTTCAACCACTTTCCTGTTAATTCTGTTAATTACATCAAGTATTTTATTTGGGTCAGATGGCCAATAACTTGGGCATCCAGCCGATATAAATTTGCAATTAAAATTTTTTCCTGCTTTGTACAGCTTCATGCCTTTTCACGTTGTTAATCTTGACCCCTAGAAGGTGTGTTGTGTGTTATCATTACCTCCAATGATGAAGTTACTCCCCAAGCTTCTAAACAGGGTAATGAGACCTGAGCGGACAGTATTGCTGCTATTTTAAAATCTTTTACTTTGGTCTCTATGTTTATTGTCGCTATTTGCATGGACTGCTTTGCTGTTTAATTCAATTAATCATAAGCTTCCAATATACTCTTTACAATAAAAGCGCTACCTCCCCTATCACTGTCAGCCGGATGGGAACAGTGGTAGCAAAGGTAGTCAGGAATTTTAATTTTTTTAAATATTTGTTCTCTGTTTGAAGAGTGAATCAGCAATCAGGCAAACATCAATATTTTCATTGCATAGAAACACCTGTCATTCAGGTAAATGTTGGATAAGACCATTTTCATTCCAGGTTGCAACTTTTAGGGGTTTAATCATTGTTCCTTTTTTTTTTTGTCGTGGAAATTTTTTTACTGAGTAATTTAATTTTGCCCTGGTTATCCGATCTAAAGTTGGATAATAGTAGCAAACATTTCCTTCACGGAAACCTCTTCATCTTTACGTGTATTCTTAAAATTTTGGGAATACGATTTACTCCCTACAACTGGCAGGTTTGTTTTAGTAGTATGTGCTGTTTTGCCCAGTGGTTTACTTATAGGATTGTTGTATAGTTTTGGATTGTACGAACTTCTAAACCAAAACTTCGATAATCAAATTGGTGATGTTAAATTTACATGGTAAACTAAAAAAGAGATCTATTCTCTTTATACATATATACTAGTATATCATGTGTAGATTGTACTGTAATTAATGCCCATACATGACCAGAATAAATTTACCTCGGGGACGATTGATCGGGAAACTTCTGACTATCCTATAACCTAGATTGGGCCAGCAGCGCAGCAAATAACTTCGTAGTGAAGTGCTTGCTGTACTAAAACGAGGTGGTCCCCGGTGAGTAAACCCATACTCACGCAGACTAAAATGGCAAATGGCCTGCTCGGGCAGCAGGATAATACCGGCCTACGCTATCATAGGGGTCGCAACCCTATACGGAGAGATTAGACATGAAGACCCAATTAATTGCCTAGGATAAAAATAATGCATTATTGACGACCCTTGTAAACGTTTAGAGGACAACGACTTTCTGATCTTCACATGGTATGTTCGGTACCTTAACAGGCCACGTTTAGCCCAGCACTTAGCTGAGGCCCTTGACTACTATCAAGCAGATATCACCGCCACCCAGGAAGTGCAATGGGATTTTCCAGACATAAGGAAGATGAAAAACTGTGATATCTAAGTATTATGGCGGTTGCTACTATACAATATTAGGAAAAAAACGGATGCGGATTTGCCATATGCGGCAGGGAAGAGTTCTTGAGCTTCCGCATCAAGGCTAAATTTGCTAAGATAAGCCAAATATGTGCCCATGCACCTACAGAAGATAGGGACGACGCCACCAAGGAGTGTTTCTACGAGCTCTTCGACAAGACATATGAGCAATTCCCGAAGTATGACGTTAATATCGCCTAGTACTATAGAAAAGGAGGACATCTTTATTAGAACAGTTGGTAAGCATAGGTTACACGACACCATGTCTGGCGACAGACTTAGTCTTATTGACTTTGGAGGGATGAAATATCACTATAGCAATCACGCGGTTTCCTCATCTCAATATGCACAAGGGTATATGGCGGTCTCCGGATCATGAAACACTAAATCAAATTGATCACATTTCGATAGACGTAAGTCGTGCATCCAGTATTCTGGACGTCCGAACGTTCCGGGCAGTCAACATTTATTCGGATCACTACCTTGTTGCAGCCAAGGCGCGAATGTGAATTTTCGAAGCGCCACAACAAAGAAGAACTAGTGTGAGAAGATTTAATTAGAAAAGCTCCAATCGCAAAGGACCGAGAGAATCTTCGCCGAACGTATATCCCGAAATCTCTCAACAACTCCTATACCACCAGCATTAAGTACCGAAGACCAATGGCAACGCTTCCAATGTGCCATTAGAAACGCAACAACTGATGTGCTGGGTTTTATTCGACCACCAACAAGAAATGCCTGGTTTGATGAAGAATGCCGGCAAGCACATACAGCTAAACAAGAAGCGTACGAAGGACAGGAACTGCTCGTGAGCTCTATGAGCAAAAGAGACAGAAAGAATATCGCCTTCTCCAGAATAAGAAAAAGAAGCAATAAGAAAGGAAGAGCGCGATCGAAGATATTGAGAAGTTGTACTCCAAGAATAATGTGCGGAAGTTTTACCAACGTGTCAGGGCAAGAAGACCCGTACAGAAACCTGTAGAAGTGAAGATGGAAACCTTGTGGTAAAGCCGCTGCCGATGCTGAGAATATGGAAAAACTTTTTCTGCTGTCTGTATAACGGGGAAAAAGCCCAACATCCCCCTGTCAGGCAGAATAGACCATTTAACTTAGACAATGATAGCCAAAACTTCCAGCCATCCGACTAAAATTAAGTAAGTATAGCGTAAGTATACTCGTAGTATGTATATATAATATAGAGGTATAAGTCTCCTCGTCATCGCATTCAAGAACTTATCTGCCATATAGTATGAATGTCTAAAACCCTCTCAACAACCTGATTGGTTACTATCAGAGCGGTTTCAGATCAGGAAAGTTCACAATCGACCAAACTCCATACTTCGGCAGAACCTTGAAAAAACTCAAGAAGTCCGAATCAATACCCAAAATCTTCTCATCGATTTCAAAGTCGCATATGACAGCATTTATAGAAACGAGCTATATAGAGCCATGTCTAGTTTTGGCATCCCTGCCGAACCCGTCCGTTTGTGCAGAATGACGATTGAGAACGCTCGTTGCTCCATCAAGGTTGTTAATGACTAAATAGAGACCTTTGAAAAAATGTCTTAGAGTAGAAGAAGAGACGCGCTGTCATTCGACTTTTTTAACATTTTTTAACATCATAATTGAAAGAATTATGCGGAACTCATAAGCAAACACTGGAAGCACAATTTTGAAGCGGAAGCTCCCAAAATGGGTTTAGCGCTAAATGAGCAAAACCACGTATATGCTATCAACAAGAAGGGAAACACAACATCGACGAATTGGACAGAACATCATATTCGAAAACTATAATTTCGAGGTAGTAAGTTGCTTTGTCTGCTTTGGGTCCGCTACAAATTCTGCCAATAACTCCTCAGCAGAAATAAAACGAAGAATTACTCTTACCAATTGCTGTTTCTTTGGGCTAAGAAGGTAATTGAGTAATAAGCCCCTATCCCGAAAGACCAACAAGACTCTGCATAAGACCTTGATCATTACAGTCCTACTTTATGGCGCTGAATCATGGACTCTATCAAAAATGGATGAAGATATCCTCAGTCGTTTCGAGTTAAAAATTTTTCCTGAAACATTAGATCCCGTTTGGGTTTGGAGAAGAAGATTCAAAAACGAACTATACAAGGTATATAGCGACATAGACCTAGTCAGAAAACTGCGCATTAGTCGCCTGGGATACACGGTCCCGCAGGAACCCGGAGGAACAACACAGTAGAGGACTACCTCAATTAAGGTGGCACTCACAAGTGGAAGGCTACCTCAACCGAATTGCAGTGAGCAACTGGAGGCAGTTAGCCAAAAACCAGGCTAACTGGAGACGCTTGTTAGTTGAGCTGTTTCGCCACTTAAGTAAGTAAGTAATAGTTTCTCTCAGAGCACAAGAAACATGGAAAAGAAATTTATTGTCGGTTATTTAAAGTTCGTTTTTTAAAATCTCATCAGATAAGAATTATTTACGAACCTTCGAAAAGGTTGAGAGTAATTTTTGACGTCTGAATTAATTACATATGTATGTATTGTATGTATTGTGATAGTTAGGGGAGTACCATAGAAGTTTCCACTCCTCATCGCGAGCTCATCAAATTCTTTCCAAAAATAAATCCACGGAATACTAACTAGTCATGCAATAGCTAAATTCACAAATTACATATCATCGAACGGTTGAACGAATGAATCCCCTATCCCATATGCAACGGAAGATCTATTCAAGGAATGTGGGAATTTCGGCTTCATATGCGACTGCATTCAATATACGTTGGAGTAGGTGAAACGGGATTTTCTAAGGGGTGGCGTCCTCTATGCAATTCTATGGTGCATGTTGAATGACTCCCTGCTTGATGATTTAAGCAGTTCTTTACTGCAGGTAGCCTTATATTCAATCGGTAATTGGGCATTGTAAATGGGCTTTAGGTCAACATTATCAAAACTGAGATTGTTTTCTTCACGAGAATAAGGAAACTGACTGGTTTGGCCCTTCAAGTGTTAATTGTCAAACACCCTGAATTCCATCTTCCAATAAAAAAAAGTTCGATCTCGCAATAATTGTTATTTTCCCACCTCTCAGTATATACTCGTATGTATGTTACTAGGTAAACTTGCGTGTGGTTTCAAATCGGAAGCATACGCAATCCTAGTGACAATGAACTATATTGTGAAGAACATACCTACATATAAAGATTGGAATCAGCTGCACCTGTAGCGATACCAGAGCTAAGTTTAATACTTAGTTGAAGTGTTTCGTGCCGAAAAATTGAATTACAAATATAAAAATGTGCTAGACATAAGTTAGATCCCTTCCTATTACTGCTGCTGTGTAAAGTACAATGGACTTGTTTTATTCCTAATTATTCTGTTCCTATACAAAATAATTTATTGTTTAAAAATAATGAAAATTAACAGGGAAGCAAATTTGTAATAATAATGAAGCGCATATAAAATAATAGCCCTGTAATGTTTTGTTATCATATTTCAAATACATATGTTTTGGTGAATTATGAAAAAGGTTAATACAAGTCTCGTTATACAAATATGATATGTAGTATTATTGTTATTAATTGATTTTCGTAAACTTTATGATACATACAGGAATCTATTCATATTCGAGTTTTTGGCATGTTCTTGCTTTAAAATCTAATTTCAAGAAGAAAAACACATGAATGCTCCACGTAAAAAACTTTTCCAAAAAGAAAACTTTCAACTAACTTTCTTTAAAAACATAATCATCGTTGATGTCACTGTTCCTTCATGGTCAAATGCTTTCATGCAAACCAACATTGTGGATTATGTTTGAAAATTTGTAATTTCCGGTAAAATTTCCACTAACACTAAGAATCAAGTAGGTTCATTGTGCCCTATTTGATTGAGGAATCGTAAGGAATTTTTAGAACTTTAATTTTAATTTTTCCTTTGATCAAAACACTTTTATTTATTGTACATACTCGTATGTATTGCATGAATTGATTTCTACTTCAAATACTGCTCCAATCAATCAGTTAAAGTTATAATACCAATACCAAGATTTGGATTCAACAAAGATTTCTGTATATTTGTCTTTTGATTTAAATATCGTCTCGTATATACACAAATGTACATATATATGTATATATGTATATGTAGATCTGTACCTTTAAATGATTTTTCTACACGGTGAACCGGATAATAAGTCGAAAACTTTAAGAAGAGATTCCTTGAAATATTTTGAAAAAAAATCGTATTGTTAGGGGGAGGATACAAAGATTTTAAGTAAAGCCTTAACTGCCCTATTTTGATTGAAAATAACATATTTTAAATTCATGAGTGTATGGGATATCGTTGAACTCGTAATTATGAGTACTTTAATTGTTTAAAAGCAAATGTTCCCTAAAATTAATGTGTCAACAGTTGTTGATGATATAAAGTGATTTTGACAATTGCCATTGACTTTGTCATCATTTGTTCGGAAAAATATCTTATGAGCAGCCACTTTTTGTAACTATGAAACGTGTACTTAGTGCTTACAAATAAAAACCAAGTGAGGTCATTTCATATTAAGTCAGTAGTTTTCAAGATACGATCCAACTTGTACAAACTATGAAACTGAAAAACGGGGTAATCTTCTAAAACGGCCCTATAAAATTAAGTAGTTAACATCTGCTTCGGAATTTTTTTTTGATATGATAAGTTTGTTATAGCGCAATGTAAATCCAAGAAAATTAACCAGATCTCTTATGAAACAATATAAAAAGACTACAAAATTATTTATATAACCAGTTTGTAGGTTTTAACCGAAATATTGACGTTTAATTATAATATCCTCGATGATGGAATTTTCAGCACAAAAATACGCAGACGTGGTTATGTCTATGGTTTCTGCAATGGTAACGGTCAACGAGCGAAATTGAAATATCTGAGCCGATACCCTGATAGGACTGCCTCCATTGGCAGAACATTTTCCTGGTTGAGAGAGACAGGAACAACGCGGAAATCGACGAAAGACTCACAACCTGCTTTAGCAGAAGGAATTCACAGCTACGAAGACATTTTACATTACATCAGAAACCATCAAAATACCAGTCTTAGGTAAGGAAACAGACATTTTCAGACTGCTCTTCGGCTGTATAACGAGAACGGCAGAGTATGTTAAGCTCATTAAATTCTGATATTATCAGCATAACTAATTGGGGAACCACTAACAGAGTAGAATTTAATGCTTCCAAAACAAAATGCTGTCTGTTGTCGTTAAAGCGAAATTTAAACACAAAGCCATTATCCTTGAATGGCACTTGCATCGTCGAAACCGATAAACTTTCCATTCTCGGTATGTGTGTCAGTGACAGTTTACGTTGGAATGACCACATATTCGATGTCGTCAAAAATGCTGCGAAATGTCTACCTGATCTGGTCGGGTGCTCCCAAAACATCTCTGCACCTGGTAGATAGGACTCAAACCCGTGCGATAAAACTCATAGGTGATACTAATATCACTCAAACAATGGACACCCTTGAAAACCGGCGTAATGTCTTGTGTCTCACTCTGTTTTATCGCTATTTCCACCACCAGCGCTCCACTGAAATCGCCAGTAGTATTCCGCCCCTTCAAACTTTTAACCGTAACAGCCACATCGCTTTGAATGCTCATCAGTATACCCTAAAGCCCACTATCGGACGTACTCTAAAATATTGTGATTGGTTCCTAAGCCGTACAACTCGCTGATGGAATGCCCTGCCTGGCTCTTTATTCCCTAGACATTATAACCTTTAAACATTTAAAACCGGCGTTTACTGGTACCTCTCTTTCCATCCTCCCTGAATTTCCTTCGCCCGCGCTGCGTGCAAACATTTCAAGGGTACATAAATCCCATGAGGGCGCGCAAATTATAAAAAAAAACAATTTTATTGGTCAAATGAATCATTAATTTCTACAATTTACATACCTGAGTAGAAAGCAACCCCCATCCATTAAAACACAGAGCTTTTCAGCATAAGTTCAACGTCAATGTATGGGTAGGCATATTGGGTAACAAACTGATCGGACACTATCGGTTTAATTCGAATCTCTACCTGTAATTTTTGCGAAATAAACTACCAGAACTATTAGGTGATCTACCACAGTAACAAAGAACAGTCATTGTGTATTAGAAGAATGACGCTAACGTTCATTATGGGCATGGAGTTAGAGAGTGGTTAGATTGCGTGTATGAAATAATTCGATGATAGGGGAGGATGGATCCACTCTCCATGGCCTCCAAGGTCTCCTGACTTAAGCCCAGTGGAATTTTATTTATGGGGACGAATGAAGGACATTGTTTACTCATCAGAAATACCTAATAACATTGGATGACTTGAACCATAGGATTGGCAAGGCAAATGCGAGAGCCCGAGAGGAATTGCAAGGAATGTACATTGTGAGAGCCTTTCAAAGACGAGCTCTGGTTTGTACTTTGCATAATTGATATGATAAATATAAAATTAAAATAGAAATATGCAATCAATATATGTGTTCCCCCCCGCCTAAAATTTGTAAGTTAATCTTTTACCTGTTTCAGTAAGTTGGGTCGTATATTGAAAACTTCTGATATAAGATAAAAAGACCTGACTAATTTTCTGAAAAAAAAGATAAGTTTTTGGAAAAAAAATAATTTTTCTTCAATAACTTTTGAAACATTAATTTTAAGGCAATATTTACTCTGGAAGAATTAAAGTACTCATAATTACGAACTCAACGATAGCATAGGTCTTTGCTTAAAACATCTGTATCTCGGAGGGAATGCATTTTCGATCCCACCACCCTACCATTTTTTTCTCAAAATATGTCAAAGTATCTTCCCTTAAAGTCTTCGACACATTATCCGGAACATCCTCTATAACTTCGTAGATTCTGTGTTCGACAAACACTGTCGGCTTTTTTTATATACTTTTGGTGCAACAATAACTTTTACATTCCTTCAGCGCTAATGATGTGTCACAGATTTGAACTGGCATAGAATATTTTAAAGAAGAATGCCTTTAGAGTTCTCTTCCCTTTGCTGCAAAGAATCGAAAGAACTCGTTTGAATCTTGTCGCTTCGTATTGTTTGAATGATTTGACCCAACTATTCAACAACAATGAAGAAGTCTTTTTTATGGCTGCGGTCGCATCCATGGTCTAATAAAAATCCATTGTGCTCTTTCGACACCCAAAGTGATGTATTTGAGTTATTTATGTGTATATTGGAATACACTCGTATTAGTACCAGCGAAATCAGTACTTTGAATACACGGGAGGCAGATGATTGCCCAAAACTTGGATTGAACATGTACATAACTTTCATGTTCATAAATAAATACTTAATTAATGTACCTGTTAGTGGTGGTCTCAGGGCAACAAACTTGTGAAAACTTATTTTACTCATCAGAGTGATGATATGTCTATGTACAGCTGTAGATGAATGAATTCAAATTAAAACCCTTATGACTGATAGATTTGTTGTCAAATGCAGACATCATGTCTAAAGCGGACAAAGACTGATTGATATTACTGTGAGGTAAAAAGCTTCCATAGCTATCATTTGTTTTCATCAGTCCAACATAGAGTCTATAGCAGTCTACAGATCATCCGACTCTCAATTATATGCGATTAAAGTAAAACACTTCTCCAGATTTTTTGATATCAGAAGCTTCCGAGCTACAAATATCTACTCGAATCACTTTATAAATTGTTAGAATCAAGGTACTTATGCTAATATCGCAACATCACAACAACGGCCAAATACTAGAGGAAAATTCAAGACAATCGCTGGAGACTACGGGAAACCTTGCCGATTGCGTATCCTCTAAACTTTCGAGAAGCTTTATGCGCCTGCACCAGATTTAGAAAATAATCGGCATCAATGGTAATATATAATACTTATTTACTAAATGCTAAAGTTTCCTTTTTTTGAAGTTGTTGGTTTTTTTTATTTACGACTTTGAGACAAATTAAAAAAAAAATTGTTTGAACCCTTATTTATATTTTTTTATTCTTACATAAGTTTATTGAAAGATATATCCTCATTTTTGAAAATATATACTTGTAATGTGTCTGTTTCACTAAAAGTGAGAAAAAAACAAATTTAAATTCAAGTCAAGCTATGCCCAGGTGTGACTTCTCTAAAACAATCAATCTGGAAGAACTTTTCTTCCAATAAAATGTTACGTGAATGGGTGGCCATGGCTCAAGTGGTAGTGGACTGGCTTTCAAATCGGAAGGTTCGGTGTTCGAATTCCAACCTTTTTCAGTTAACAAAAATCAAGTAGGATGAGTAGTTGACAACAACAAGCCAGCTTCCACTAACAATTTAGTGTCCCCATTAAATTTTGGATGCCACCCATGGAGCAATAACCACTGAGTCCTAACATCTTTTCTTCTCTTTCTATCCTATTTTCCAAAAAACTTAACACATGCTAAGGCATTATAAGTGTATTAATACCCACTTGAGTGTTAAGTTACTTAAAAAAAAAAGAAATTGGATCTGGTATTATAGTTCAATCACTTCGACCTACAGGTTAACGCTGAACCTTCTGTGCTTGTTAGTTGCTCCGCAAGAAAAAAAAATCCGATAAATTCTGTAAGACGTATGAAGATTAATTATTCCATCTCTTATCAATTTATAATATATTCATATTTTACGAGTAAAATAACATTTACAATAATTCCAAGAGATGAATTGTTAACACTCGACCAACTGAGCTCGATTTTTGATTCAAATTCAAAATTGGTCGTTACTGTTAAAAAAGTCTCTAAAATACACCCTTTATTTTTAATGTCTTAAAAAAAATTGTTTACTATTGTCATTTTATAAAAACTTATTCAAAAATATTTTTCTTTTTTTCGCCATTTGTAACACCAAAATATTGTAAACAAATTTCGCAATTTTTCATTTCAAACCTGCCGTTTTTAAAATACCACCATTTCAAAATATTCTTTGTATTTAAGTATTTAATTATTTATAAATACTCGTAATATTGTTAATTATGCGTCTGCCGTGCGAAATCACTCCAATGATAATATTTATTGTAATCAATTCTCGAGGTATCTCTCTGTGTTAAAATATTAAGTTACCAAAACTCCAAGCCTATTACAATACCTTATGAAACTCTGTGGAAATCACTGTTTCTAGATAATCTATCGAAACAGAGAACACATGCAGATTCCTTTTAATGAATAATCCCGAAGTTGCGAAGAAAGGTGAGTAAGCGTTTCAGTGATACTGTAGGCCCTAACTACGTCAGCGCCAAGTAGTCGAGTGTAAGGGAAAGTCGATTTCGTATTCTTTCGACAGCAAGAGTTCTGGTCAGACGGCATGTCCATAAGACAAGGGTTACAGGACAGTCGGTGCGCTCAAGTGCGTGTTGTACAAAAGATCACTTTTCTTTAAACGCAAGATGCCTTTAAAACTACGGTACATGATGTGAATATCGAGGGAGGGAGATTTACCAATGCGACTAGAGCAGAGCCAGGCACGCTAGAGAATGCCGTTAATCGTCGATCACGTCTGCTCTTTAGAGCAGACAGCCGCTGGACATGAGAGACAATACAACTATATCATCCGCCTTAAGAGCAGTGAGCTGACCAACATGCACCATGGCATACTCGTAACTGCCTTGCGAACAAGCCCTGTTTATCCCGTCATCACATATTGGCCACACTCAGCATCCGCAGTTCAACAGTATTGCTTCTATCCACAAAACTAGTGACTCATCTACGTCGTGTTGTCGTCTGGCCGAATTGCACATGCCGTCAAAACGCGTATTCCTTCTTGTCGTCCTTCTTGTCCTTGATTCTGCCTATCAGAATTCGAAGCGTATTCTCGTACGATTTTTAGCGTTGGTAAATAAGTTTGTTGCATGTTAGACTGGGGATGAATTCGCATAGTAGTTTTATGCACATGGAGCTCGATCATTCTTTCCGTACTCTTCAACATGAAGGAAGTCAGACCTATAGGTCTGAAGCTCTCGGCGAGCGTGTAGTCCTCTTTTTCGATTTTCAGTATAAATGCTCCTTTCACTGTTCACTATTGTTTCGGTATGTGTGCCAATGACAATGTCACTGAAGATTCTCTTCAGAGTTACCAGCAGTTGATCTGTTGGTAACTTCATTGCATCATTGCTGAGATATATCAGTTACGTCGTGTTATGTGATTCAACTTACTAGCAGCTTGGTGTGAGCCTTTTCTGGCAGTGAGTTTCAAGCATGAGAGTCTCTGTTTTCGACTCAGTGTAGGCGCCATGAGATTTTCTGAGTGATTCCAACTTGGTTGATTTTCTCTTTTTGAGGACTTTGACAAGCTTCCTGGTTTCACCCACAGCTTCGATCTTTTCACAAAAGTCTTTATAAGAGGAACTCTTTGAATTCGCCGATACCAAATATTTAACACCTACACAAGCGACCTTGTGAGCTCATTTCACTATGCGATATCATTCACATACGACTCAATCGCGTACAGATCAATCTAAATCAAAAGGTCGAAGTCATTAAAAAAGCATACATACACATTAAAAAAGCATACATACACATACAATTACTATACACAACATAGATTACGATAGTGAAGTAGGTTAAGATTTGTATGGAAACAGAATTGTCCACTCACAATGTTTCTTTTTTTTAAATTAGAAAGCCTGATTAATATTAATATTACTTTGCTAAATTGAATTAAAAAATAGTAAGTTTTCGTCGAAAGACATAGATTAAGTGTTAAATCCAGGTTAGACTCCATGGAGCCAGTGAGAAAAAAATAACATTGTTAACCCTAGAATGCATGTGATGTGCCAGCGCAACTCACTTCAAAAAACAAACTGTTCCAATTTTTAAAATAAAAGACGTTATTTTCGTAGAATGCCATGACTTTTGTTTTTTTTCGTTAGTTGTTCATTTGTGAAAGTTCTGTTTAGTGCACCTCAATCATAGACTAACTATAACTAGATATCAAACTTTCCAGATATTGGAAAATCAAAACCGGTTTTCTTCTGAAAGTCCCTAGTAGTTAGTCTATGACCTCAATACGGATAGATTGAAGATATCATAGTGACTGGGGTGTGCTGGCACCTCATATTTGTTAATGGGATATTTTTTTGAAGGTGAAGTAAATAAGAATTTGTTAATTTTTGGAGCAGAAGTGCAAAAGTAATCCATTACCTGCACAAGATTTCTCAAAATAAGGTCAACTTTGATGAGGACGAGGTAAGGCAACTTCTTTTAGATGTCGATAGCGATATAGACGAAGAAGATGGAGGGCGATGAAATGTTCGCCAGTGACTGTGAAGATGATGAAAATCCAGAAGAACGGCATCACTTAGGCGTCTGTTAGGAAAAAAAAGGATTTCGTTGAACCACACAGCCTCCGTTATCAAGTGGTTGGGCAGCAGCGAGAAACATTGTTCTGAAAATGCCGGGTTGCAAAGGTGTGGCTAAATTTATAACATCTGAAGTTCAAGCATGGTTGATATTGTACTAGATTATGCATCGCTCTCAAACATGAAACAAACAAAGAAGAAATTCATGCCGTTATTGGACTGTTCTGCATTGCTGGTGTGCAAAATCAGGGCTGAAGAAACACACTTGAATGTGGTCCACAAAATGCTCACCCATCTTCTAGGCTATAATTGGAGTCAACAGGTTTAAATTCCTGATGAATTGTATCCGATTCCATGGCAGGGAAACAATGGATCGTTCGGATAAACTGGCTCCAGTCATGCTCGTTTGGGAGCAATTTTTTTCAAACTGTTCAAATTATTATACCCCTCACGAATACTGTACGATTGATGAGCAGAAGTAATTGTTCACTCAAAATTTATATTTCCTCGAAGCTAGATAATTGTGGCATAAATATTATAACGATATGTGATTTTCGCACATATTATATGATGTCTGGGATTCTTTTTGTTGGAAAAGAAGTAAGTATATCAAATGATAAAAGACCCCATTCCGCTACAGTTAGTTCGGAAAATAAGTGAAAGCATTCATGATACTGGAAGTAATTTAACCATGGACAACTGGTTCACATCAATTCAGTTGGTTGAAACAATGCTTTCATAGCATAACCTAACTGCAGTTGGAACATTGCGGAAAAACAAAGTTGAAAATCCACCATCTTTCTTACCCAGCAGAAGGAAAGAAGTACTGTCTTCTCAATTTGCTTTCAAAGATAAAATGACGTTGGTTTCCTTTACATAAAAGAAAGGAAAAGAGTGCAGCTGGTGTCTTCCCTTCATAAAAATAAGGGGGTTGATTTGGAGACAAAAAAAATCCTAAATCATAGAATTTGATAACCACACAAAAGGAGGCGTTAACACGTGTGATCAGTTGGTTGATAATTACTCAGTAAGGAAAACTCGCAGGTGTCTTCTGAGCATCTTTCTGCATAATCAAATTTTATCTTTGGCAAAACCATACATGCAAAAGTTGTTGGAACAGCGAATAACGGTCATTTTAAAGGTAAAATCGAAAAAGTACTTAGAGATTTAGCGGAAGGCGATCCAAGGCATTGCGAGCATATTCCCTTAAGAGAACCTCAATAAAGATTAAAAGCAGGTAATATGCTTTTTATGTCCTAGGACACTAGATAAGAAGTCAAAACTGGAGTACGTTACTTGCCAAAGCCGCATTTGCCCCTAACCACCGCCGCGAAGTATGAAACAGCTGCTTTTATATGTGCTAAATTAACAGTAATAATAGTAATATTTAGAAAATCAAAACATGGTATACATCATAATGTTGCCTTACATGCCTTCTTACAGAAACAAGAAAAATTTTGCAACTTTTGAATTCGAAAAGCTGTATTTTATTAAATACTTAATACACCTTATGGTCGCACCATATTTTATGTATTAATATTTTTATTTTTTTAATTTCTTTCTCATTAATACGGCTGTAAAGCAAATGCCATTTTTTTTGTTAATTTAATCAATAAATATATTACTTATGAATTAAGTAAACTAATTTTATTAAAATTGTACCTGCTGTTTTTTTCAACCCAAAGTGTTAGGGTGCATAGGATCCGCATATGTGTTAAACAAAAATTAATAAAAAAAACAATACTACACATTTCTTAATACATTTCACTTCTTAACTTACATATTGTATATGTACTGGAAAAGATACATGACAGGACATTGTTGGTAAATTTTTTTGGAAGACTGAATACCAAATCGAAGTTATGGAATTATATGTTCCTGATGGTGCAGTAAATAAGAAATTTGTTATTGCGTGGTGCGTGGTGCGTCAAAATTAAAATGGTTTCTTTAGTTTCTGAACCGAAGTCGTATTTTTAAAAATAAAGAATTGTTGCGTTTTGAAATAATAGCTTTATACGAATATTATATCTTTGTTATTCGTTTCAAAATATGGGTCTTTCGTAAGCTTTCCCACCTATTAAAAATATCCAACACGTCCAAATGGATTGGGTATAACACTAGCATAGCTTGGTATACTCGTAATTTCTCCAAGCTGAAAATGTATTATTTTAATCCGGTTTACTTATAACCAACAAGAATGTCTGTTGTGTAAACAGCTATGAATATATTGAAGTATTCTTGAACGTGTACACTTGTTCACAGCTTCAGATCTTAAGTTAGGTTGAGTTAGGTTAAACAGGGGTATGATGGATATGCCATCACAAAGACAACAGGCACCAAAACGCGCCCATCGCGATCTCTGTATAACCAGTTGAATTTGTTTTCAAATGGCAAAAAAAAAAACATAAACAATCTTCCTGGTGAAACACCCAATTCTCTGCAAAAGCCAAGAAGGCCTTTAAAGTTCATGCGGTCTATTTCCTCTAGGTTTTCGAAAAAGTATTTCCCTAAAAATTTTCTTCGACTACGCGATATTGCCTAGCATTCTCACAGTATGTGTGTTATGTCCTCAACAGCTATCAGATCACCACAGAATCTGCAAATATCCGGATCTGACAATTTGAATCTCTTTGCGGTTTGCCGCAGGAGACAGTGTCCTTTCAGGATTCCTATTACTGTTCTAAGCTTATCCCTGTTTAATTTTATTAACTTCCTAGATCCTTTACCGTCAAATAGAGGCCAGAGAGCCTTGAATACCCTGTGTCCTTCAAGACTTGACCACCTTAGGTTGGCAGTCTTTGTGATTTTTTTCTCGATAGTGCCCCTTAATATGCAAAGGGGTGGTTTGGTGTTGGCAACCTCACTATTGTCAAGTAGCCCTTCTTTTCTTGGAAGCTCGTTCGCTTGTTCATTTCCTTTTATACCGCAGTATCCTGGCACCCAGCACAGTCTTACTGCATAGTGCCTTGAGCACTGTGCGACAGTCCCTGACTGTATCAGTATAACGTTGGTTGATACCATTGCCTTGTGTGCATCCTGTCTATCGATGTAGATAGCGAAGTTGACCAAGGAAGGAATTGGATTGCCTGGCAGTAGCCCTGTTAGGACCGTACCATGTCCAAAACTACTTCTCTTGAAGTAACCTAAATTAGTGAGTCCTATCGCACTGTTGCCAGCAAGTTTATTGATTTGTAAATCAAGCGGTGTTAGGTGCAAAAGGTGTCCAATGCTGCCGTAGGGGTGGTACAAAGCGGTACCTGTAATGGCTATGGAAGCCGTTCTTTGAACCGCTGCTAATTTTCCGAAAACCGTTTTCTTGTTTGTTGCTTTCCACCATACTATAGCGCCGTATGTAAGTATGGGTCTTACCACCACTCTATACAGTCAGTACACCATAGCAGGTTTTAAGCCCCAACATTTTCCTACTGTTCTTTTGCAGATAACAAGAGCATTATATGCCTTTTTCATTCTTTCCGCTACATGAATATTTGAATTCAGTTTATAATGTCGCTTAAAATATTTAAGTATTTTCCTTGCACTTTTATGACCACGTCATCTGCGTATGCCGAGCGACGAAGCTCCTCTTTCGGGTCGCTTTGCTTAGATCTTAATGTAGTTCGATTAAAATCCTTTTGAGAAGACCTAAACTTAAGCGTATTATACAACATTCAGTGCTATTATTATTAAAAATTATGCATCTTCTTTCATAATAATGTGTAATATAAATTAAACATAAATTAAATTAAATAAAAAATAAATTATAAATTAATATAAATTAAACAAATTAAATGATTCTATAATAACAACAAATGGCTCAATCTAGAAATTTTGTCAAGGGCCTCACATTGTATAGTACGATGATGATGAATGATGAACAATTCGTCAGTGATTTTGGCGCATCAACGAGGCTCATTTCTCTCTATGTGGATACGTGAAAAAACAAGATTTGTGATTCTGGGGCACTGAAAATCCGCAAGTAATGAATAAAGAGAAATTACATCCACTCAAAGTCAGATTCAAATAAAGGGCCGATGATATTATAGTGTCCTTGACCAACGTCGTTTCCGTTTCCAATCCTTCAGTGACATTATAGCTATGTATAACAATGCCAAAATAATAAAAAATATTTTCGTGCTTTGTCATATTTTAATGAGAAATATTGTATAAACAATCTTAACTTTAAAAGGAATACCTAAAAAAATGTATTTGTGTACCTTACATATTTATATTATAATTTTCGGAATCGAAATAGTTTTGCAGTATATGAAACCCAATATTAACAAAATTTTGAGAAAGTATCTCGATGGATGCATTAAAGTATATTTTCGAAATTGTGTCACTTGGTTTTTCTAGTTTTACGGGTGAGAGCCAAAACTGAGTCTTCAATATCCTTCCTAGAAGTTCAATCCAATCACACACATAACAGTGTATATGTAGCTTTGCAAAATTTAATTTTGGGTTTTTCCAAAATTTGCTTGCAATGAAATAAAAAAATAAATTACCTACCTGGTAACTTCTACATGCCAGCATAAAACCGTTTACCTCAGAACTTATGCATTTTTGGCCCCCCGTTCTCTCGACCAATACAAGGGAGTACCCCTTCAAGTTACTGATACTTAATACGAAACTCCCATAAGTGTAAAAATGTGAGTGATAGTAGGAAAATGAAATATTAATTTTATTGATCAATTTAATTTATTATACGTTTATTTGAAACAAAAAGGAACAGATGTAATTTTTCATGATAGTAGTTAATGGTTCGATGGGTTCGGCTGTTCCAGGGACGAATTGCCAGATACAGAAGAGATTTATTTACCAATGCAATGTGTGAACAATGTAAACTAAGTTTAAAGTGACAGCTGCCAAATGTCAAAAAAAAAACCTTAACAAAAGCAATAACCAACACGTTCACACGTAACGCAATCTAAAATTTCTTCCTTGCCAACCCAATATACAGGCTACATATTATGCTCCAAACTGATTTTATTTGATTGTAATTTTCATTTGGCTGTGATTTCCTATTTCATATTTGGCCATCGCAGAGAGTGGTTGACAATTTATTATGAAACATTTAATGCCATATCTTGCTTTCTGGCGTACTATAGTTTAGGTTAGGTAACAGGGGATGTGCTAGTCCGTAAGGGACAAGCATGCACGGAGGTTTATTAGTCTATTGTGATTCTCTGTTGATGTTGTTAGAGTATTACACTATTATTATTATTATTGTTATTATGGTGGGTCCTACGAGTATATAGCTTGTGTTGGCTAAAAACCAGTCAGAGCTTTTCATGAATCTAAGGATATCTATCAGTTCTGATTTTCTGACGTCCTCAAGTTCTCTGTATCTCAAGTCTGTATCTCTGGTGTTTGGCGCGGCTTATTTGGAGGTTAGGCAGTCTCACAGCAAGCGTGTCATAGTCTCTACTTCCTCTTCGTTCCCACAGCTTCTGCAATAATCTTGAGAAAAAGCTCCAGTTAGGACACCTGTAGCGAACGGATGTCTTCTTTGTTGAGACCGAGGAGGGCGCGTGTTCACCCGCTGTCTAGGTTTGGCCCTAAGGGAGAGTGAGACCACCGTCACTCCTGGAGATCCATGCATTGTTGGATCCTTCTACGGCTATAAGTTTAATTTTGTGTGCCAGCGTTTCAATTGGTATATTTATGCCGTTGTGTGTGTTAATCCAGTGCAGAGAGTCACCCTCTTTTGATAGCTCATACTCTTTCTCATTCCTTTCTCACTTTTGTGGGTCCAGGTACCCAGCAGACTCTAATCAGCGTTTGACGATATTTTTGTTCCTCTACTGATTTGGTGGTTTCACTTGCCAACACTTTTATTCCTGCTTGACTGTCCACAATAAGATCAAGTTCCATGAGTAGTGTAGCCTGTGCAGCTTAACGAATTGCAAATATTTCTGCCTGAAAAATACTACATTCGTTCGGAATCTTAACAAAATCCTGGATTTGTAGCATTTTACAGTAGACTCAGGTACCTTTCTCGCTTTTTTAGCCATCCGTGTGGAGTTGAAGTTTTCCATCGTTGATGGCAGTGTTAGTTAACCAGTCATCTCTGCTAGAAAATTATGTGGAGAAACTACTATCAAAGTACATGCTTAGCACAATGTAGTCACTATAAGTACTTCGTCAGTTTTGATGGTTCGTACTCTTATATTATATGCATTTAAGGAATCCGTCTAAAGTAAGGAGGTTGAGCATTATCTCTAGTGCTGCTTGAGGAGTAACCTTAGCGCTCCTGTTACTGCGACACACGCTGGGCTTTGAACTAGTGGGAGGGTTTTGAGATACGAGTAACTAGTCTTTTCCGCGGCTTCCAATACACCATCGCGTATTAGATAAGAATGGGTCTAACTATGTCCACGTACATCCAGTGTATTATACATGGTCTTAGTCACCGACGTTTACCATAGGTTCTTTGGTATGTGCAGAATGCTTCTAATGCTGTTTTGCTTCTTTCTTCGATGTTACGCTTCCAACTGAGCCTACTGTCTAGGATGATTCCTAGATATTTAGCTTCGGATGAAAGTTGTATTCTAGCACTGTTGTTTCTGGGAAGATTAAACGTTTCCAACTTTCTTTTTCTTGTGAAAAACACTAGTTCGTTCTTTGATGGGTTTATCCCTAAACCGTTTTGTGTTGTCTATTTTGCAAGTGTGTTCAAGACCGACTATATTAGTTCGCACATCGTTGGAAGATGTTTTCCTCCCACCGGAATGATTATGTCGTTGACGTAGACTACTGCCTTTTAACAGCCTTCTGTTCGAAACTTGAAAGAATGTCGTTTATAACAAGAAACCACAGGAGGGGAGCAATCACTCCTCCTTGTGGAGTTCCTCCTAAGGTAAGCATACAACCGCATAGGTTGTATTTGTTGAGTTTTCGCAGTATATCTTGATCTTTAATTCATGTTGAGACTTATGGGTCTGTAATCCTTGGTAGAGGAGTGGTTAGGTCTTCCTGCTTTAGGAATGAAAACCACTTTTACTTTTTTCCAGTTGTTTGGTAGGTATCCCAGTTTTAGTTAACCGATAAAGATAATTTTAAGCCAAGGTACTCGTAGTAGCCGGAATTATCTCGTCTGTTCCCGCTGATTTGGAGAGGTTGAACGATTTGATCGCCTATGTTATTATATTCTCTATGATCAGGATAGAGATTATGGGTTTATTGTTGATTCTGTGATGCCAGTTAATATCTGTTCATCAACACCCTTACTACCTGAGAAGTGAATTTCCGTAAAAAGCAATAGTGATTCCCATCTGATCCCTATTCCGGCTCCATTGGAGTCCTTCAGATATCCTAGGGCTTCTTGTTCTTTGGATAGGATTTTCCTTAACCTAGCTGATTCTTTGATACTCTTTATTGCTTCGCAAAAACGAGAAAAATATTGCTTCTTGGCCATTCTGAGGTTTCTTGTGTAGGAGTTAAGTTCAGACCTATATTTGGTGCAATCCTCCTCACTTCTAGTGTGTTTCGTTTCTCAATGAAGTTTTCTGACCTCTGTTAATGAAGGCTTTCCTTAGGTTTGAGGTTACATGGTTTACGACATATTCAATGGAAAGGCGATCAGAAAGGTACACCTCTGCGGGTGGTTCTATGTTTAGCCGAAGCTTTTTCACTCATAGTCCCGAGGTTAACGGAAGGTTTAGCTGAGCTGATTTGTCTTGTGCTTAGACCTTTTGGGGAATATTAGAAGTGGATTTGTCGGTCTGCACCGCTTTGGTCTGCTTTTGATCCGTAGGGCTAACCATCGTTTTCCCTATGTCTATTACTTCTGACGAATCAAGTTCTGTAGCTATAGGTGCTACCAGACGTTCGTACGTCTTTACCGTCTTGTTATGTCTTCAGATCAGTACACGAAATTGTTCGTTAAGTGTGCTGGGATTCTTTTCGTCAGCTTACTCAGAAACCTTTGGGAAGCTGTGCTTAGACTTTTTCTTCCGACCGATTTCTGGGTTAACTTCTCCACTATAATCGCGTCCGAGTCTAGCAGTTCTACTTCAGTCTCGGAACCTATCTTGTCAGTTGCCTGAAAGAAAGAGGCGTCCCCCCTGGTATCGCCAAGTGTTAGGTTGTCGAACTTCAGAAGCTGCGCTAGCGGCTTAATTACGGTTGTTTATTTGGTGGAAAAGTCTGAGTCTGTGTCTGGTTTCAGGTTTTATTGTCTTGTCAGGTCAGGCCGTATTTGTATGGGTGAGTTATTTTTGTCGTTTTTGTTATCAGTGTCCATATTTTTGTTTTTTTTATTTTGTTTGTTTTTGATATTTGATCCCACGAATATTACGGAGGGAATGTCCGGCCCGGCAGAGCCGATACATACAGGGTAAGGCTAGAATACGACAGCCCTCGCCTTTGTGCCTGAAGGAGCCCAAGCCTTACATCCATAGGCACTGTTTTATGCATTAAATGCGCTCACACTAATATTCAAATCAGCTGTGGTGCTTATTTCCGGCTGGCACCCACGTTGAGGTAGGATGAGGATTCTGCAGGCAGAGCACTGTACTTTTTCAGGCAACTAAGATCTCGTGAGATGAATGTTTACCTAAATACAAGATCAAGTCAATTTACACTAATAAATTTAGTATCCCCATTAAATGTTGGATGCCATTTATGGAGCTAAATAACCACTGAGCCCGAACATCTTTCTTTCTCTCTCTATCCAATTTTACGAAAAGCTTAACACTTACCCCGGCATTTTAAGTGTAGTTAAACCCTCTTGAGTGCCGAGTTATTTAAATAGAAAAATATATGTGCCTTTTGAAGATTGTTAACTCTCACAAATGATTGGAAATCTAATAAAATTCGCACAATTCTTGCAACATTTTTTAATTTTGCTTTCTTTTCTTTCTTTAAATTGCATTACTCATAATATTTTATTAAATTTTATTATTTTTTATTGTTATTGTAATTTCTAAATTTAAATTGACCCCCATCAATATTGTCGTATGCTTTTAATCTAATTTAAATTTAAATTCGTTTCTAGTCTTTGAATGTACCTAACTATTTTATTGTATCTTAAAGAAATCTTTAAATATTTTTTTCTCATCTGTGAAGAAATTGTTAGTTTTAATCTCTTACATTGAAATAAAGTTAAAAATAAGTAAATAAATAAATAAAATTTTAAATGGGAAGTCATATTTAAATTACCATATCTCTTACGGCAAACTTCAAATCGATCAGTACTTCTTTGGCCCGGTACATATACAGGTTCAAAAAGATCCTCCAAATTTACGTATTATTGACTGCATGTACGAGTACTTATCTGTTCACATTCGTAAAAAGACTTTATCACTGCTATGCATGCGTGAAATTTGACCACTACCTACATAAATATGTTATAATTAAAGCGTTCAGTACTAATACTCAACCCTTTTTGCGTTTTGAGAGACTAACTGCAACAACCTCATACTGTCCAGATATCGCGGAAACAATAAAACTTTTACCAGTGTTATTTCCTTGAAACAGAGATGACCTAACTTTGTCCAAAACAATTTTCTTCCTCCATGTGTCCCTTGCGTCTACTTCGTACATGTGTTGAAAAATAATTTTTGACATCCCGGTGCGTCGGTTTTCTGATTTCCTAGAATTCAATTTTATTTCAATGAGTCATTTTTATCTGAACCCCATTTTTTGGTCATCAAATTACAATAAAATAAAAGAGCCCCTAGTATGTGTCTAGTAATCTATTCAACGGCGGAACACCAAGCAAGATTTCATCAAATTTCGCATTCGGAAAATCCATTTATAATTAGATTGAAGGTTATTAAATATTGTTCCATTTTAAGTTACATCCATTGATTAACATATAAAACTCGTTCCTCGTTTTTGTCGTGTTCGATGATAAATTCCAGATATCCTTTGATGTTTCTGTCTTTTATCAATTTTATACCAAAAACATAATACACATATTAATATGATACTAGAGAAAGTCCGTCTGTTGAGAATTCTCTAGCTTAGGTAACCCTTTCATTAAAAAATCCTAGATAGATACCATCTCAGCGTATTCAAATTAATTTTGCAAATTTAAAAACCGATTTAAACTAAATCAAAAACAATAATTCAAGAAAAGCTATTGTTTGGACTTTTTTTTAACTTTAATCAGCAAAGGCTGAATAAGTGAGATTAATTTGTTTTCTGGTTTTAACCTCAGGAACCGGCTACAAATCAATTTCATTCGGTGGCTATTACTTTCCCAACTTTCTTAGCCGCACTACAGAACCTATAACGATATGCCTGACTAACTGAATTAGTACAAGCAATAAGTAGAAAGTGAAAAATGAGCTTTAACTATGTATCTGTCGAAACCACATTATGTACATAGCTCTTTGGACTAGTATTTGGAAGTATTATCCCAACGTTATAAATTCACTAAATAGTGATTACATTTTCGATGGAGCCCATGATATAAGGTAAACATATATTATGTATGTATATTTTCAATTTATGTATTATAGGATGAAACCTTGTAATAAGAGAATAATAAAAATTTATTTTTGTAATCCATCTTATTTTTGTAAGCCTAATTTTTCCCAGTATTTTCTATTTTTATTTACATTGCTTTGCAGCTAACCATAGTTCATACAATAGTTGTAAAACCGGCGTTCGAATTTTTAACAACCGGTTTAATTTTATCATTTCATTACATGTACACTTTAAAGTTATTTTTAATTATTCTAAACCAGCGGTTTCTGTACAGGTTCTAGGGTTATATTTACCTATGGATTCAATGGGTTCAGTGAGGGAACAGAAGTAACGATCTACTGCGCCATCCCTCCGAGGCGAATTCATAAATGATATTCTCGTACGCCGGAGCGTTTATGTCTATACGCTCTATGTGCCCAGCTATCAAAACCTTTATATGTATATGGACTTTTCTGACTAGCGGTAGTCGCTGTAAAACTCGTTCATATCTTCTTTTCCATTCACCCTCTATACAGACGGGACCGAAATTATCACAATCTGAATAGTTTTTCTAATATAAAACATATTTCAAAACATCATTTGATTTAAAAGCGAAGTCTAGAAAAAGAAAGTGTCTAACAACCTATAGATTGTTTTTTGTTCTTCTAATTTTGTCAATATCGTTGCTACATACATATGTATATGCCAGTAATTAAATGGGTTTTTGAAAGATTGTGCATCTGGGGCTAACTTGTGAATTTACAGAATTTCTGCTAATACGATGTTAAAGACATCGCATGACAGTGCATAGCTCCGCCTAGTTCTTGTTTCCCTTCAAAGTCCTTATTCTTTACATTTACCTGTTTGGCTCGTTACTATAAATCCCGGCATACGCTCGCGGTATGTGGAAACATTTTAAGGGTATGAATAACCCATTGAGCGCGTATTAATTATAAAAAAAATAGGCAGCTTTAATATCGATGACAAGATGAAGTGTATCAATCTGGAAATTATAAGTTTTCTCGAAAATCTACTGCAGTGTGAAAAATTAGTCGGTGATGAACTTCTTCGTTCACTTACTTCGTCAAGGTCGAATTAACAGAATTGTTTGTTTAGCGGTTCAGTCCCAACCTGGAGGGCTAAATGACAACCATCATAGGAGAAGGTATGTACCTAGTATTACAAATTCAGACCCTATTGTCCAATCAAAGAAAAATTGTTGGAAACCTGTTTCCACTTGAGATCTAATAACTTTTCGAAGAGGTATTAAGGAAAGGGGCAACTGGTATAGAACAAGCTGGCTAACAAACCCCCTTATTATTAAAGCGTTTATAAATTGAATCAAAAAGGGACCCTGTACTAAAAGCTAATAAAAAATAATAATTATATTATATTATATCGCAAATAAAAGATTTAGTATTAGCACCATGTACGTACGTAATATCAAGGGCAAGTTAGCCTTACGAGTACCTACTAGTAGCTAAATATTTTCTTATAAAAACGATATCAAATATCTTGGCTCTTAAAGTATATGATTTCATACTTTGAGGGATGCCACGCCTAGGTTTCATAAAAGAATAACAAAGTAGTTGTTATTACCCCAAACCTATTTCTGTCACAGCGTGTCGTATCTTTTATAATAAGGCAATTCTGGTACCTTTATCAATACGGATACCCTGTGTATGCAGTACGTCATATCAACCCCTGTATAACAGCCAGACAAACATCTGAGCCAAAGTTGATAGATTCAATCTCAAATTACGGATGATAACGTACGAGTACCCTCCGGTCATGACCGGACGTTCACTCATAGTCAGGAGATGGTATAAAAGCAAATGTTGTTTTTATACTGCGTATAAATGGTTGTGTGAATGTACGTATGTATGCAGCGATGTTTGTATTTGTGGATGTGTATTTGTGCGTCTCTCAGTTTGTAATAAAAATCCCAAGATAAAAACTTTTCACTCGCACTTCTCTACTTCTTCCTTTCATCAACAACGAGTGCTACAAGACCGAGACGTATGATAGATGGATTGTCGGGTATTATAATAGGGGTAGCAAGTTGCTATTAGCAACCTAATCCCTTGAGCTCATTTTGAATCGTATTGCAAAGGAAACGAGAATTATCTACAAAAAGGTATTGAGCAAGTATATTAATTTATACACTGCAAGGCATAAGGTCCAAATACCTTTGGAACAAAGGAATTTTGAAATCCGTCAACTAGGCTTTTGAAATTTCAACCCTTAACTTGTGCCGAATTTTTTAACAAGAACTTCAACTATTGCTGCTCAATGACCGTAAACTCTGAGATCGCTTGCCATAAAATCGTTTTCATTTCGTCATAAATACCAGTAGGTAGGTAAGATGACTAGCTACGTACATATGTATGTATGTATGTGCTTATGTACCTTGTGCCTGGTAGGAATTTTATACCAAGTCGTTTTCGTAACTCGTTGCACATAAAACTTTTGCCAAAAGCATCAACCTTGCGTTTGGCCCAAATGCCCCATTCCACTTTTGTCGAATACTCGACAAACACCCAGAATATACGAGTAGGTATACTTATGACTATGGATATGACTGTGGCGATAGCTATGTATTGTAGCTATAGCAATGAGTATGGCTATGGCTTTCGCTGTCAGGCCAAAATTGACTCCCAACTCCAGAAATGGTAGCTGTGCATGAGTATTCCATTCCTGTATCCATACACATTCTTCGTCTATTTACGAACGGGTAGGTAGGTATCTGTAGAAGCACATAAAGGCAGCTGCCAACAACTGCCATGTCAGCCGGCCAGCCAGCCAAGAGCTCTCAGAAACGAGGAACAAAAAGACCAAATATCGATTTGGTGCGCTCGAGAGGCTGGTTTTGTGTTCAGTTTTTTTTTGTTTTCACGTACTCGTACATATTCTTCGCTCGTTTTCTGTTCATTTCAAATGAAGAATGACTGGCATTATGATGTGCACAACATTATATATGTATGTATGTTTGCATGTACATACATTGTACTATATCTACAGCGGTGAAGCCATAGAACAATATACCAAATAGATTATAAAAGTTTCGGGCCATTAATGCTTTCTGGCATTACGATAAATTGTTTCGTTAGATATTTCTCAATCAACCCTCGTAGACAATTTTGGAGCAATTACGCAGCGGAAGAGCTATGTAAATACGGCCTTGTATTGTTCGCCTTGGCATTTATAAGCATATGGGTATGTAGTGTGTACGTATGTATGTATGAGTGTGTACATCTGTTTATTGTATGCATGAGTGGAAAAATTAAGTCCACATTGGTCATCGCCGCAGAACGTACGATCTGTTATCGCTCAAAATAAATAATCTGGTTGACTGAAAATGCGCGGATTTACGAGAACGAACACGAACACGAACACGAGTACGGGTAATATTATATTCGGAAATTATTCAAATTGAAAAGTCTCCACTAGTAATAAGAGGATTTATTATGCGGCGAAATGCGCGTGTCTGAATTCGGTTTCATGTCGTCACGCTTTATTCAGCCATTTGAAATTGTTTTACCACTAGAAAGCAAGGCAAGGCGAGGTAACACACAGTTTTCGCCTTGCAGCTGTTGCTGTGCGCTGTATTTTTTTGTAGCAAGCAAACAGGCCAACAGGCAGGCAGATACGGCTACAGATTCACACACATTAGCTGAGTTCGAACGAGGGTTTTGGAGAGTTTCGGCTTGTGGCAGATACAGATATGGCACTGCGACAGCAATTCGCCTTGTTGTGCTTCATTCTGAACTTCGTTTCGAACATTCTGTGTGGTGCGCATTTTATTCAGATGGTGATTAGTGCAGGAACAGTTTGCCACTCTCTCTCTCGTTTTTTGGCGCTCGTTAAGGGGTGGATTTTTAATTCGTACTTTAATTTAGTAGTGGTAAATATATGCACATACTCGTGTATGATTAGATATTGTTGTTCGTAATGGGCTTTTGTATTGTTCGCGGGTGCAAATCGCGATCAGACAGTAATAATCGCGGCAGGAAGTTTCATGTTGTGCCGAGAGATTTAGAACTCCGACACAAATGGATTACAGCAATTGGTCGTACGAATCTACCAAAGAGTGGAAGTGTATGCAGCAAGCATTTTCTGCCTCGGGATTATCAGCTGTCACGTTCAGGTAATTTTTTTCTCCCTTTTGATGTTTGTCGCATTTGTTGTGTTCTGATGAGTACAAATCATATGTTCGTATGTGAGGGTGTGAATGAATAAATATTTTAAAGATAGTAAAGGGTGAGCACGAAACTTTATTACGGTAACATTTTGCGACCCAAATTGTGATGTGATTATCTACATACCTTATCACTATTAATATAGGTTAATTTTTTGTTCATTCGGCTTCAGTGGATACATAATTTCATATTTCGTAGTTTTTAGACTTATTGTTTAAATTAATTGATGAAGAATTGTGTTTTTTTGATATTGAAAACAGCGTTAATCCTTTGAATGAAAATCGTCATTCATCACAAGAAATTGCCAGTGAAGTAATTGTTTGCAATAGAAACGCACTAATAATGAAAAGAGGAGAAATGTAAAGGTTAGAAAAGATCCAAAACTCAAATGTAAGCGAGTGGTCGACTCGAAGGATACTTTCTAAGATTTGTCTATTGTCCGCAGTAAAACAAAGGAAATCAGTTTTATTGGACAAAATGTGAAAGATAGGCTGAAACCTAATTAATAATTATTATAGTAGTTACCTATAATGCTAAAAAAAACTGTAGAAGACTACAAACATGTCATTTGACTCCATGAAACTAAAATAAATTAGTTTTAATCAAATGATTATTACTAGCACAGACCGACACGAAGCGATTCAAATTGCTAGACACGAAGAAGAAAGTTTAATAATTCTTATGTAGGTATGAGTTATTTTTACTCTGTGTGATATAGGCTCCATAAAAGGAAATATGTAGATGAAAAAATCTCCAGACTTTTGCTCCCTTAAAAGCTATTACATAGTACGAATACAGTGAGTTTTCGACTACATCAATTGATTTCGTTCAAAGTTAAGGTGGTCTTCGTGGGTAGCACTCGTTTGCGAAAGTATTGCTGAGTTCCTTTATAGCTAAAGCGACCAAATGACTTGACGCAGAAGCAGAAAACATTTTTAAAACTTCGAAACTAGGGATGGATATGTCTATGCATATGTATATATTTTTTATATGCCTACATATATACACATATATTTCTCTGGTGAGAATTCAAAATAGAAGAAAAATATATGAAAATATATATATGAAATAAACAAAATAAATTCGAGAAAAAAACTAAAATGACATTTATTATATGTATGTATGTAGGTACATATGTATGTACATGAGCATATTTTCCTAGGCCCTAATAGTTTTAATATGCGCCAGTTTTTAAGCATAGGATAGCTACAATTCTTAAAGAGTATTCGTACGCACTCCCGATTTTTGCAAAACATCAACGTACAAAGCGCTACTCTTTATGGAGTCGAGCCATGGATAAAATTTATGTATTAAAGGAACACTAACCGAAAAGTATTAGCAGAGTTTTCCGTTAAATTTAGAATGTGTTATCCCAGAAAAAAAATTTTAATACTTACCAGTTAAATAGATACCATAAATATGTACTAGATGGGTTGAAAAGTAACCTCCTTGACTTGAATGCGCTGCTACTGCAAAAAAGGTTATGGTGCCTTGAAGTCCGTTTATACTTAGGCAGACATGCCAAATTTCAGTGCGATACTGTCTTTAGTTGTGTTTTGACAGCTGATTGTTGTTGACGTGTTTGGCATCATGTTGAGTATGGACAAAAACGATTTTCGTTCTCTCATAAAACATTATTTTTTGAGAGGCACAACGGCGAAGGAAACAAAATAAAAGTTGAATAAATATTATGGGGCTAATGCTCCGTCAGATTACACCATCAAATATTGGTTTCGAGAGTATCGTGGTGGCAGCAACTCCACTACCGATCAATTCCGCAGCGGCAGACCCACCAATGCGGTTACAGAGGACAATGTCAAAAAAATACATGAAATGATGTTGGCTGACCGGAAAGTGAAGGTGCGCGAGCTAGCAGATACCACAAAGATTAGTACTGAGAGCACACGCCATATTTTGGGCAATATTCTGCATATGAAAAAGTTATCCTGCCGCTGGGTGCCGCGCATGCTCACTCCTGACCAAAAACGCAAACGCGAGAGCACTTCGAAAGAGTGTTTAGACTTGCTGATGCGGAATCGGGCGGACTTTTGGCGACGATTGGTAACTTTTGATGAAACTTGGATCCACTATTACACACCAAAGAACAGAATGAGTGCCCGGCAATGGACTGAAGCCGGCACGAGTGCTCCGAAGCGGCCGAGGGAGGCTCGATGGGTCTGAAAGGTTATGGCGTCGGCTTTCTGGGATTGTCATGACTACCTCGTAAAAGGAAAAACCATCAACAGCGAGTATTACTGTGCATTATTGGAGCGATTGAAGACCGAAATCGCTGGAAAACGGCCTCACATGAAGCGAAGAAAAAAAATTTGTTTTTGCAAGAAAATGCTGTCGCATCTGTCCAATTGCTGTCGCATGCACCGTATTCGCCCGATTTGGCTCCCTCGGACTATTATCTCTTCCAAACCTCAAAAGATGGCTCATCAATAAAAAATTCAGCTAACGCGAGGAAATCATCGACGCCACGGAGGAGTATTTTGCAGACCTTCCGGAAAATTACTTTTCGGACGGGATCAAGAAGTTGGAAAGTCGGTGGAAAAAGTGTATCAAGCTAAAAGACTATATTGCATAAAATAAAAAAAACATTTAAAAAAAAAATTTTCATTCCCAAGGAGGTTACTTTTCACCCCACCTAGTATACCGCGAAAATTGTACTACGCTACCTCTGTAACTAACACTTTGGGATTCTGTAAAAAGAAAGATGCCAGACTTTAAAAGGAGGATGTAATTGACGGTGATCGAACTCTCTCTTCATACTACTAATTCGCCAGTTTTGTTTATCTACACATCCATTTTGTAGAAATGTTCCCTATCGCTCATTATTAGGTTGTTTAAAGAAACGAAAATATATGTGACTAGCTGTACGAAGCTATTGGTATGTATGTATATCATAGGCGATGTTCTGGATCCGTGGCAGTAATTCTTGGGCGAATTAAATCTTGTATGCTAACAACTTCAGATCGAGTTTAAAAACTCATGCTTTGGAGTTTCTTCATTGCGTAACACGTCTATAAGTAGACAAAGGTCAATCGTCGTTGACACTCTGTCGTACAGCCTCCGAAGTTCCTTTATTGCAACACGATGAATATTTGATCCTGATAGATTAAATACCACACCCAGCTCCTTAAAACGAGTGATTAAGTTCCTTATCGTGTATGCAATGGGAGGTGTTGCAACATGGATCGTTGCGAGATATAATGAGATTCAATACACTGGATATGGAGATATGGAATTATCATAATATTGTTTATAATATGCAAAAAATAATAATATTTAAACCTTACAAAGGATAAGAAAAAATTTTAATGCAATCAAAGTACTTTACCTGTTCTCTGGAGGCGTTGGGTCTAGTATATATGTGCATATCAGACGTTCTTAATGAAATATATCGGCCTTTATACACCTGAAAATGCTTGAAATGATTTCATCATAAATGAGTCATACCTAAATACATACATATAGGGTCCGCCAAAAAAAATTTTTTTTTTTAAATGCTATAAAAAAAACCACTGAATATTTTTGCAAATTTATTTTTTTATTTGAAAGTACAATCCTTCCGGTTAATAATGAAAAATAATTTCATTCAAATGGCTGGCCATGCAGTAGCCTACACGATCGGTCCAATTTTTAAGCACATTATCGATTGTGTGCAGCTGTATTTCACCAATGGCTTCACGAATATTGTCCTTTAATATTGTCAATTGTCTCTGGCTTGTCGGCGTAACACTTATCTTTTACGGCACCCCACAAATAATAGTCCAACGGTATCAAATCGCAGCTCCGAGGTGGCCAAACGACATCAGCTCTGCGGCTGATAATGCGATTTTCAAAAACAGGGCGCAACACATCGAGTGTAGCTTCGACTGTGTGGCACGTAGCGCCGTCCAGTTGAAACCAAATGTTGCCAATATCCTCCTCTTCAATTTTTGTGAACAAAAATTCGTTCAACATGGCCCGATAACGATCGCCATTGACTGTAACGGCCAAAAAAAGAAAAATGGCCCAATTATGCCTCTGTACCAAAATCCGCACCAAACAGTGACTCGTTTTGGGTGTATCGGATTTTCAATGTATGCGGGTTTTCTGTGCACCAAATGTGACAATTTTGCTTGTTTACATACCCGCTAAGATCAAAATGAACTTCATCCGAAAAGCTGATTTTTTTGGCAAAATCGGCATCTTCTCTAAGTCGATCGCAGGCTCACGTTCCCAGCGTTGTTCAAGCGTATACACAACCATATTCGTTCAGCGGAAGGATAAAACTAATTATCTGTCAAATCAGACATGAGCTAAGTGTTACCATTCACGAAATAAGCACTAGTTGAAAAAAAAACGCTAGATGGCGGACCCTATATAAATAGTATTTAAAAAAAAAAATGCAAACTTAAAAATATCTATTGTAGTATTATATACAGTAAAAAAAAGCGATTTACCAAAAGATTTAGACAGGACATTATGCTAGCGCATCACACTTATTTTTATTAATATTTAGTGCTTTTCCATTTTGATTTAAGAACCGCTCTGAATCTGCTTTCCATAGAGTCCACCAATTTTTCGCAAAATGAAACTGGCATGTTTTGCCACTCATGAACAATTTCTTTATACAACACATTCTTATTAAATTTTTTTTTTTATCGAAGTTGTCTTTTTACGTATTCCCAAAAGTATTGTATCATGACCGAGCCTCCACCGTGCTTCACGGTTGTTAATTGATACTTTGCATTGTATATTTCACCCTTTGGCCGCCTCACGTAATGTTTTCCATCGCTTCAAATAGTTGGAACTTACATTTATCACTCCACAAGACCGTATTCCATATCCCTGGAGTCCAAAAAAACATGCTCTTTTCAAAAATTGAGCCTCTTTACCATATTCACTTTTGATAAAAGTGGCTTCTTCAATGGAGATCTTCCGAAAAGGCCACTTTCCCTCAACTTATTCCTAATTGTACAATCGATGCCTTCTGCAATCCTTCAATTGGATGTTGATTTCAGTTGGCGTTTTTGCTGCACTTTGTTTCGAGATCCTCTGAACTACAGTATTGTGCAAAACCTAAGCAACCATCTGAAATCGACATTTCACAGTATATCTTTTCAACTTTCTACCACACCAAATAAAAGCAAATGAATATGGAATGATGTACATAAGAGTGTATTTTGAAATTCACAACTTTTTAAGAAAATAATTAAAATAATAATTAAAAAAAAACACGAAAATTAAAAATATAGCCTAATTCAGCTGTGCAAAACCTAAGCAACTTTTTTAATATTTGGTTTAATATCCCTTATTTTGAATAACTTCGGCACAACGACGAGGCATAGAAGCAGTTAACTTTGAAATTGTATCCTATCTTGTTGGAAAAACGTTGTCCAACAACGGCTTTTAAGAATGTCAAACAAGTTTTCGAAGGGATTCAAGTCAGGTAATTGGGCCGGCCAATTACGGGCTTGATTCCCCACTGTCCTTTATCCATACCCGCTTCAACTTCAATGTATGTTTCGGATCGGTATCCTGTTGAAACACCCAACGAGGTGGCATTTCCCACTGCGCATGTGGTACCATTAGTAATTCTAGAATCGATTTGTATTTGAATCGGCCCATAATTCCTTCGATTTCGTGGAATGGACCTGCATCTCCTGACGAAAAACACGTCCATACCATCAAACTACCACTAAGATACTTAACAGTGTGTGTGCAGAATCTAGGATTAAGTCGTTGGTCAGACGGTGTTGAAGTGACAAACCCCATCAGAATTAAATAAATTAAACTTAGACTCATCGCTGAAAAGGACTGTTTTCCATTTTTTAAGGGTCCGGTGTTGATATTTTATTGCAAAGTTTAGTCTAATATGAAAAAAGAGTTAAGTTTGAATTATATTTAAATGATTTTAATTGCACAAACTGTTCTTTAAATGCCTTAAATGTCTTCGCACCGTGCTAGCATCAACGTTTAAATTTAGTAATTTTAAAACTTATAAATGGTTGTTTTTTAATTGCGCAACCTACCACCGAAATAAATTTTTAACGACTCCCGTTGCTTGATATGTTTTTATTAGACGTAGAATAAGGGATGTATATACTAATTTTATATTTTTTAGCTAATGTTGCCTGAAAGTCTCCAGACTTAAATTCTTAAATAATTTTTATTTAGTTTAAAAGAGGTGCAGTATCTTTGTCGCGACATTATTAAATCTCATCGGGGTGGCCGTGGTGTAGTGGTACTAGCAATCGCTTCTCACTCGGAGAGTCCAGGTTCGAATCGGGCAGAAGTTTTTCATTTGTGTAATTGTAACTCAGACAGAAAAATTCTGCGTGTGAAGGTATAACACTGACACGTAGATTTGGCTATTGTAGAGTTTCAAGCACAGACGAAAATACTGTGAATTATACCTCGAATCACTCTGAGTGAAGAAAAAACTCTCCGTCCTATTCGGACTCCCACCCCCCCCCCCCCCCCCCCTGGAGAGCGAATATCGAAACCAAACACACCTGAGTTTCAAACCACTACAAAACAATTTTCCTTTCTCCTTCTTCTACTTTTCCGCCCGCGACCTGGTAACAGAAAAAGGGTATCTAACCCCTTAGGGGCGCGTAAATTATAAAAAAAAAAAATTATGCATCTAAGTTATACAAAACTGATCAAAGACTATGAGCCAAGATCTTTGTCGCGACATTATTAAATCTCATCAATTATGCATCTATGTTATACAAAACTGATCAAAAATTATGAGCCGAGATCAAAGACAAAGGGTTTATAACATTTTATGTTGACCTGTCTGAAAAAGTACTGTTAGCTCTTTGCTTCTTACATTCGATTACAAAGTTGCTTAGGTTTTGCACAGCTAAATTTGGCTATTTTTTTTATTTCGTGGTTTTTTAATGTAATGAAGTACTATTATTTTCTCAAAAAGTTATAAATTACAAAATATACTCTTATATACATCATTCCATATTTATTTGTTTTTAAGTTGAAAAGAATTACTGTGAAGTATCGATTGCAGATGGTTGTTTAAGTTTTGCACAATACTGTATATGATCGGTGGTGGTTATTGTTTTTCTCGGCCTACTTCATTTGGATTCAGACTCACAAACATCTTAGAAACTAACCGTCTCGGTATGTTCAAATCTTGTGAAATCTGTATTTGTTTTGTATTATTATCCAGCGAAACCATTTTTTCCTTCAAATCTATTGAATACACCTTGCACTTACTTCGGCATTCTGTTCTTTTGTTTTTTTTTTTTTAAATAAGTCTAGCTCAGATTCAAATTGAACGTTTACACAACAGATAATTTCCATTTCTTAACTTTATCAGAAATGGTCCCAATTGGAATTTTGATAGTAAATACTGTTATGTTTCCATACTTTTTCCGCGAGTGTTACTTAGTGCAGTGGATAAAATTGAACCAATTTTTCTCAGCGTTAGAAAATAGTATAATAGACATAATGTAACAGACAATTAAGAATTGTGAATATGCTGAGGCATGGCAGTGCCTTTACAATAATGTCTTATTGATAAGCGGACTGATAGGCCCTTGGCTTAGTAATCGAATATGCAATTTATTACAGCTGCCTGCTCTGCCGATTTTTTTTTCAGAGGGTAAGTTTCGCTATATATTTACTTTTTTATAAAAAAAAATATTGTATCTATTATCAAAACAATTTGTTATATTTTATACTTCAACCATTATTTTTGCCCCAAAGTCCCAAAAATATATTTTCAGATGCATTTGGACTCGAGCGGAATCCGAGGCTTTAAGTCAGCAAAGAAGGAACTCAGGTCTAACTTGGTACGACTATCCAGAATATGCCACTCTAATTTCTCTATGAATACTCATCAGTTAACCATTAACCTCATTTCGGATGTACTATGCAATAATGTTATACTTTATTAATCTATAAAACTAGATCCCATTAACTGGTCGGTTAATCAAGGGATCAGATGGAAAAGCGTATGTTAGAAAACTAAAATTAAGATGCTTAGTTCCAAAATAATGTCATGTTTACATGGTAGGGTTCAAAGTGTGTGTGTTTATTTCTCCAGCCAGGGAATTGGTCCCATTCACCAAATTATAAATATTTTAAAAGATGAAGGGGATAAAAATATAAGAAAGGACAACATGTATCCATATGCGGGTGAAAAATTGCATTTCGGTACGGATTCCAAAGACAAGGCTAGCCTCTTGATTGAGTGGTTTAGTGCGGTAGTAGTTTGTTATGCAAAGTGCACAAAAATTACTTTTTAAAGGTCTCTATTTTGAAGCCATAAAACAAGAATGATGGAAAATCACAACGAATACAATCATTATTAAATCCATGTCTCACCATTGTAATGAGGTCCTTAAAAAAAAGAATTCAATGTAGTTGTTAAGTTGGTTTAGTTTTGTCAATACCCTGCAAGATGCCCTTGTTTTTTTATTGATTTTGCTATTGAATAAATTAATATTATATAAAAGAATATTATTTTTCAAGCATCTTCATGCATTAAATCTTTAAACGATGGCTATTTCATATATTTTTTGTTTATACGAAACGTCAAGTACTGTATATCTTATATCCTTCTCCTAATTGTCTTGTGACTGTGCTTCATGAGTTCTGCAATTATGTATTTTTTAAAGCAATCGAAAATATAACCAACAAGAAAAGATTTTCGTTATCAGTTAGTCAATACTTCAGTATTTTTTTCAGAAACCTCATTAATTCTAATTTGCCTCAACCTACAAAGAACGGTAACTTTATTGTTACTATTGAATTTGATAAACATAAAAAGTAAAGTAAATAACTTAAAAGTCCAAACGTCCAGTCAGAGGTTGATGATATCTTATCATTAAAGCAACAAACTTTTATCATTTCGATTCAATTGGATTTTCCAAAACAAATATGTTCATTATTAACTATCGAACTTAAGAGCTTATAAAGTATTTAAAAATCATGTAAGTAGCGACAGAGTATAAGATTATTTCGCTAGGGTAACTATTTTTAAAAATAGTGTATATGAATTATTTAAATATTTTCACGTTAATTAAGGGAAATTGTAGGTCTTAATAAGAAAGACTGCAACTAGAGGCAATAAAATTGTGACAATTTTTCTTTCCACTAATACCCTTAAATACATATGACTGTAAATTTTATTGTATCCCAAAAAAATTGCATGCATCCCGGAAAATATATATCATATATCCTAATAATAACCCTTTTATTGACTATTGTTTTTCCTAATGTTAACTAAATAACTCTCAAAATTAATTCATCAATCCATTTCCTGCTGCCAATATACGAGTACCTTTATTTATAGCAAAATTATTTGGAGTTTTGTACAATGCTAGTAGTGTTTTAAATTCAAATATGTTGTGTTCTCTGTGGAAACAATTAAACATATTGGCAATTTACTAGTTTGAATTAAAAAGTGCCATCAGTGTGCATGATACAAATATATTGCGTAATAGCACATTTTTTAACGAAATAGAAAAACAGTTGGTAAAAAGTTCGCATATAATTACTCGGTAGCAAATTTGGGTTTAAAAAATGCTATTCGGTTCGAATTTAACTCAATATTTTGCTAAGTTTCGAATAAAACTCATTAAAATGTAAGTGATGTAAGATTAGTAGAATATATCCATGTTCCAACAAAGTGTGATTAATAAAAACAATCACGACATAAAAGTGCTTAAAGACAACAAATCATTTTCAAGCCAGAGAATTCATGTTAGTTCTACACAACTTGCCCGCTCAACGAGCCATGGGTCTAACGTCAACCTGTCTGGAAGACTTAATTTCACGGGATGCCCATACATCCATGGGAGCAAGGATACGCCTTGCCATCGCTGACCTACATTAATAGTATAATACCAAAGCAGAACTTGTGTTGGAGGCACAAGTTCCACCCTTGGTATGAGTCGAGGCAAATCTAAAACCTCTTGCTGATCTTAGGGTCACAGCACCCAGTACTTATTTGCTACTCTACAATGAGTCTAGCACACTGCCATCGTAGCAACCATCAGTGACGTCAAACCAAAAACACTCCATTCGTAATTGAGTTCGAAAGCAAACCAAACAACAAGAACTTATACAATATAACAAATCTTTTGAACTTTTGAAACACCCCATAATGAAATAATAATAAAAGCAGCATTGCCAACAAATTGGATACAGTTGAAACTACTATATTCGGGACCCGAAATGCTTAGACTGACCATCAACTGAAAACAAATAGCGATAATATAGAATGCGCACTTTGCGGAAGTACGAGTAAGCATACTGCGAATTATGTACAATGTATAACTAAGAATATGTTATCTTGTATTTATAAATACAAGAACAAGAAAAACTAACCGAGGCGAATACATAAAGCGTAAGCTACGTGAACACTGTTAAATCAAACCCAATCCGAAAACATCGACTTACACGAAACCTACAAATCCAATTAACAAACACAACAAGAGATTATGAAAAAACTAATCAGTCAAATGTCAATCTAGCATGATAAATATAATAACCATTTTCATGACGAAACTATATGGATCACAAATATAACTGAAAAGCCTGGAATCGAGCTGAAATAATACCCAAATCGGAAAAGGCGCAACCAATCAATATATCTAATATTTTTTGACCATCAGTTCGCTTTCCGAAAGCATCATTCAACATCCAGTAAAACCATAGAGTAACTAATTAAGTTTCAAATGACTTAGAATAAAATCAGTTCTGCGTTGGAATATTTCTAGGTCGACATGGCCTTATATAAAAAAACTTTCATAGTAGAAATTTATCTACTAACCGCTGTTTTTATATTAGATATAAGGACTGGCATTCTAAATTGTATGTAATCCGAGCTGAAGTCCCACAAGTCAGAGAGCTAGGGCTACTACTTTATAGCATCTACACGGGGGACATTTCTCTTCCAACCATACAACATTTGTGAACTCTGCTTTTACTGACGCTCTATTCTCACAAATCTCCATCCCTAATCAACAATCTGCTTACAACAAATTCTTAAAAACCTAGTTAAGTGGTAAATATATGTATTAAGCTAAAACCAGGGTATATTCACAACGAGAACGAACTACACACTACGTATATGTAGTTCGCATATAGTACGCATATACGAGTGTATACGCAAAAATATTTGTATTGACAAAGTAATAAAAATATTTAGAGATATACGAGTATACTTGAGGCCATGGTCAACTCCGGATGGTCTTACTACTGATTACTACAATCAATAAATTTAAAATCTAAATTTATTATTTAAAAAATTTAAATGTAATATTTAGAGAAAAATAAATGATTATGACTTAAAATTATAGAGCAGCGTTCATATTCGTTGGAATATGAAGATGTCCGTTTCAAAAACTGGGTATATTAATGTAAAAATCAAATCTACCAAGCAGAGATGGAAGAGGGATGGTGTTTTAAGGTTACGTGACTTGGTGTTAATGGAAACCGGTCCACTAACACAACTCAAGTCAGTCAATAAATCCAGTTAGGATCTGATGAGCAAGGAATACATCAGCAACTCGTTTCTGCAGATAATAAATTTTTAGCCGATCTAAGTAAGGATGCAAATTGTACGAGGGGCGTTCAACATATTCTCGGTATCGGGGTGAAGCTGTGGTTGTATATATAAATTGACTTATTTATCAAGTAATACTATTATTTTAGTGCATTCATGTAAAATTTCATATAAATGTGATTATTAATTCGCGTTTTATCTCTAGTTAAACAGAATCATAATGGCAACTGAGACGATGATGGTGAAAATTGAGCATCGCGCTGTAATTAAATTTCTCACTAAGCAAGGAAAAAGTCAAAAAACTATTCATGAAGAGATGGTGGCTGTTTACCAGGGTTCCGAACCTTCATTATCAACTGTGCAAAAGTGGTCAAGTGAGTTCAAGAGAGGCAGAGAGAGCATTGAAGACGACCCCCGCTCCGGCGCCCCGGCTACTGCTTGTACGGGAGAAAGCATCAAAGAAGTCGAAAAACTTGTTCTTGAGGATGCCCGAATAAAGGCGAAAATGATGGCAGAGATCACCAAGCTTTCAAATGGTACCATTCACACCATTCTTCATGACCATCTTAACCTTTCAAAGGTCAGTGCAAGGTGGGTGCCACGAATGCTCACAGCGCCTCAGAAAAAAGTGAGAATCGCATGCTGTAGAGAGCTTCTGGAGATGTGTAGTGAGAACGCGGTCGGTGTTATGGATCGCATTGTTACTGGGGACGAAACATGGGTCCACCACTATGACCCTGAAAGCAAACAAGAGTCCATGCAGTGGCATAAAAAAGGAACAGACCCCCCGAAGAAGTTCAAAGTCACTCCGTCTGCCGGGAAGCTCATGGCCACAGTTTTTTGGGACTCAAAGGGAATCTTGCTCATTGAGTACAAAAAAAAAGGTGAAACCATCAACGCCACATCCTACGCTTCCACTTTGCATAATTTGCGGGAGGAAATTAAAAAGAAAAGACGGGGTAAACTCGCAGCGGGTGTGTTGCTTCCAGTAAAACGATAGAGTAACTAATTAAGTTTCAAATGACTTAGAAAAAAGCCTTATATAAAAAACTCAAAAGTGTTCTCCCAACTAATATTTATTTCATAGTAGAAATTTATCTACTAACCGCTGTTTTTATATTAGATATAAGGACTGGCATTCTAAATTGTATGTAACCCGAGCTGAAGTCCCACAAGTCAGAGAACTAGGGCTACTACTTTATAGCATCTACACGGGGGACATTTCTCTTCCAACCATACAACATTTGTGAACTCTGCTTTTACTGACGCTCTATTCTCACAAATCTACATCCCTAATCAACAATCTGCTTACAACAAATTCTTAAAAACCTAGTTAAGTGGTAAATATATGTATTAAGATAAAACCAGGGTATATTCACAACGAGAACGAACTATACACACTACGCATATGTAGTTCGCATATAGTACGCATATACAAGTATATACGCAAAAATATTTGTATTGACAAAGTAATAAAAATATTTAGGGATATACATACGAGTATACTTGAGGCCAGGGTCAACTCCGGATGGTCTTACTACTGATTACTACAATCAATAAATTTAAAATCTAAATTTATTATTTAAAAAATTTAAATGTAATATTTAGAGAAAAATAAATGATTATGACTTAAAATTATAGAGCAGCGTTCATATTCGTTGGAATATGAAGATGTCCGTTTCAAAAACTGGGTATATTAATGTAAAAATCAAATCTACCAAGCAGAGATGGAAGAGGGATGGTGTTTTAAGGTTACGTGACTTGGTGTTAATGGAAACCGGTCCACTAACACAACTCAAGTCAGTCAATAAATACAGTTAGGATCTGATGAGCAAGGAATACATCAGCAACTCGTTTCTGCAGATAATAAATTTTTAGCCGATCTAAGTAAGGATGCAAATTGTATATACCTGCCCAAGGAAGACTACGTAGTGCTAAACGAATGAATGTATGTTAAATTGGTTCATGCAAAATGATTATAGTAATAAGGAGATCATACCTGGCTTACATACTTCAGTAAATCCCTTAGGAAGGTAACGTAAAAGAACTTAGTGACTATATATGTGTCTGCTGCGATTGGACTATTATATATCCTTTACTGTTGGCAAATGTAAAATAAAAGGTTGTGTGACAGCCGTCTATTGTAGATAGAAGTGACGACGCAGTTATGATTATTTCTCAAATGCACAATACTATGAGTCAATACATGAATTCCAGAAAATACTCGTATATTTTTTTACACATGATCATTATACATAAATCCCCTCCGTTTTTATATGAAAAGTTAGAGTTCTCTTGCTGTCGTACTTTAAGCTTAAATATGGTATACCCTCTCACAAAAAATTTAATTTTTCCCGATTGTTCTTTCTTTCACGCAATAAGACTATGAAACTCTTTACGTATTTATGTTAAGGATTTCAAATCAACCGCCATCTTCAAACCAAATATTTCTCTAAGCAGAAATAAAACTTGTCCCCCACCTTTTCGTCACTTTCTCTCTGACTCTCACTCATCCTTATTCGATCTATCTACATTAGTTTTAAGAACCTTTAAAATAAATAATTTAATTGAATTGTTTTTATTTGTTAGGGATTGTTATTTTAAATTCAGAATATCGTTGTAATATTAATTTTATTTGTACTATAAAAGACTAAGTCTTACTGTACCTTCAATTGAATATCCGAAGAGAGAAAAAGATCTGTATTATCGAACGAGAGTGAGGAGGGATAACCGTCAGATTTTCTTTGTAGTTGACAAATTGATAAAATGTCTTAGGATCGTTGATAAGGTTTGTCTGTGATGTGTCAAGAAAGTGCTGATAGAAGCAGTTATAGAGCTGGGTGAAGTGAATAGTTAGAGTTGTCAGAATAAGTGTCAGGAGTAGATGATGTTTTATGCCGGGAAAACGGGACGTAAAGAGAGAGAAATGGAATTAAATATTTCTCTGTAGCAAATAGAAGATCTTCTAAGGTATTGTAGATGTTGATTTTGCGAAAATTTGCTTTATGGAAGTTGTAAGAAGAGATATTAGGGGCAGAATTGGACTGGGGTTGGGAGTTATCGAAAAATGAGAGAAGAAGAGGGGGGTGAAAGTTGTCGATAGTTGATAGGGTTAAGGGACAAAACGTTACTGTGGAGTTAATGGGATCGCTAGTGAAAATAAAGTCTAGTTGCCTACCGATGGAGTTATGGTAGACATCGGCTTCAGTCTGTTTTACGATCAATGAATATGCATTCCTTAGATGAACTAGCATTTGAGGTGGTAAAAAAGAAGTGATCATCCGATGGAATCCATTTCAGTAGAGTCACCAAAGATAAGGATATCGTTGATGGAATCACTCAGGTCAATTATTTGGCCAATTGCTTTAGTAGCAAGGATGTAGTATTCGATAGGTTGAGTTGGGAGAATGTAGCAACACATAACGTATTGTGAAGTCAAGTTTGACAGAAGAAGAGATAGCGATGAGCGAAGAGCGAAGAGTTGAGGTTATTGTGAATGGCAAGTAAAACGCATGGAGATTGGAGAATCAACTTTAGCTCCCTAGATGGGAATAGCTCCTGGCTCCTGTCGGGGATCAGATTGGTTTCTGTAAGAGCATAGACGTCGAAAGAGAGGCCATGAGATTTAGGCATAACAGCACGTGTTCTAGCGGTATGTAGATGAGATGCAGGCAAAGAAGCCAAGTTATTAATGAAAAGGTGAGAAATACTTTTAGAGTGTACATAGCTGTGGAAAGCAACCTTTTGGGGAGGTGTGTTGAAGATTTCGTGGTACCTGTTGTAAATTTTCCTGAAACTAGTTATATCAGTAGGAAGGCCTTCCTGTTGGATGGAGACCATGACAATTGTTTTAGTTTTCCCCTCAAAGGAAACAGAGTCGGGGTTATCGTAAAGATATACGAGAAAGAGACGTAAATTTGCGTATATATTTTTATCTCTTAGCCTAGAGAGCGCATAACGCCGTAGTGTCTATATGCTTTTGTGTCATTTTAACGTTATTTATTTATTTATTTATTAATTCACAAAAATTCTTGTACATGTAAGATTGAATCTTTTTAAATTGTGCAAGCTAGGCAATAATACATTACAAAACTAAATAAAAAGAAAATAATATTATAAATAGTAATAACTATAAGAAATAGGGGATGTGGGGAGGAAGAAGATACGAAAGAAGGACATAAAAGTATAGAAATTCCATCAGTAAGTTTGTGCTTCATTGTAAATATCTTTGTGTTGCTTGATCGTTTGATTTTAACTGGTAGACAATTACATAGATGAATCGCATGGATAAAGAAATGTCGACTAGTGGTAAGATACTTATATCTACGTAGAATTAGGTAGGTAGAATTAGTTAGGTGGCGAAAGCGGATTAAAAATAGGGGCTGGGGCCCGTGAATCCGAGGAAAAAGACGAGCTAGAAGCGGGATTTTAGATATGCGAGCTGATAAAGTTCGGATATTTGGCTCCTGTTGTAAGATCGAAATTGGGAAAGCAGTTGTTAGTATTCGTAGGAGGGGTTAAATTAAAAGAAATGCGTTGGGGCTTGGATATAAGAGAGGCACTTGATGCTTTTGTGGGGAGACATGAAAGGGGGTTGCTTAAAGATATATACAGGAGGAGAAAAATTGGGAAATATTTTTGTTTTAAGGCTCCAGTTGGGGTCAGGTTTAGGATGTGGATGGAGAATGGATCTGGGCGATTTATAATTAGCTATAGATGAGACATTGCTTAGTTTTGTTTCTATGTTTTTATTGGTTGGTTGATCCGTCCATTTGGAGACCAGCATCTTTCCGAGGTTGAGGTTGGTGTAAGATGGGTTAACAAATAACCATTCATATCTAGCCGGTAAGTTAATCCTAAAATTACGTTTTTGCATTGGCTGATGATGATGCTGTACCTTTTTTGAAAAATTCAGAAATCCAAGCAAAATCTGCGTAATTTGGAGCATCTTTGACGAGTAGGGTGATGAACATCTGATTTGTTGTGCGGAGTCGGTCTAGCCTGCTTTACCACTCTGAAGGCGTCCACGTCGGGTTAAATTTCCGTGGGGAGGCGACAGGAGTAGTTAACGCTGGAGCAGTTATACCATCATAAGATTTTGGGTTGTTGCGAGGATTTGGAGGTGTTGTTGTTGGCACTGGATGTGGCAATGATTCAGCTTCAGTTTGTAACAATTCAACCAAAATTTAAGTATTGTAACTGTTGTGAGGCGGAGGATGGATTGGAAGACCATCGATTTTGTGACAGACTATTTCAATGAGATTTTCCAAATAATTCAAACCTGTTCAATTCGTAACTGTTGTGAGGCGGGGGATGGGTTGGAAGATCATCGATTTTGTAACAATACTATTTCGATGAGTTTTTTCAAATAATTCAAACCTGTTTTATTAGTAGTAAGTTCATCATCAAGCTCATTGATTTTATCAAATATAACGTCAAGCATGGACTCGTAATGCTTGGAGAGTGGATGATTGTATGTTGCAGATGCAGAGATAGAGATTGGATGAGAATAACTGGAGATGAATATCTATGTCTTCCAGGAGAGAGTTGATGGAACTACGAGTTCTCTTGTTATAATCCATAATTGCGGAAGCGAATGATATAAATTCACTTAACATTATATCGAGGTGGCACCAGGATATTTCTTCATATCTGGATCCTGCACTTTCTAATACAATGTCACGACCAAAGTCTTCCGCACATCTTACACTTTCTTCAAAGATTCATAGTTTGTCCGTTATTAGTCTGACGAGTGAGTTATGATTAGATTCATTGCAGTCAATGAGGCACTTGATTGTGCCTTGACTCTTTAACGAATAAAGTGTTTATTTTATTTAAGCCGACACAAATAGCATAGAATATTATTGACGTTAATGAAGCAGTTGGTTAATCCACAAGAAGACATGACGAAGACCAGGAAAACAAAAAGCAACCAAAAAAATAATTGCGGAGAAAATAAATAAAAAAATGCACTAAACACACTTTCGTGAAATGAACAGACTAGTAGGTTAAAAATAAAAAAGGCGCGTCAGCGATAACAATTTTTGGGTGAGAAATTAGGTTATTGGATTGATTGAACTGGAATAAGCGAAACAGGAATTCACAATTATGGAGTAAAGTAAGAGAGCGACTGAATACAATGGCGTTTTTTTTAAAGAACTTAACACTTAAGTGAGTATGAATACACTTAAAGTGCTGAGCACGTGTTAAGTTTTTTGGAAAATGGGATAGAGGGAGAAAGGAAGATGTTTGGGCTCAGTGGTTATAGTTTTATATGTTTATTAGTTGTATATACATTTTATATTCTTAATCACTAACTCTTACATACTAACAAAAAATGCTTAAATGCTGGCTTACAATTACTTAATAATCTTATACTAACTTACTGGCCCCACACAGGCACTCTAAGCTACTCTAAATTTTTATGTCTATGTCTTTCGACTTCATTTACATTATATTTAGAAATGTTTATTTTGTATACTTAGGGCTAAGAAAGTGGCTCAGTGGTTATTTCGCTCCATGGGTGGCATCCAACATTTAATGGGGAGACTAAATTTTTAGTTGGCTTGTTGTTGATTTCTAGTCAACTACTCATGATTCTTGATTTTCGTTAACGGAAAAAATGAATATGTCTTTCGGGCGAGGCTTTGATTCGAACACCGAACCTCCCGATTTGGAAGCCAGTCCACTACCACTTGTGCCACGGCCACCCACTAAACTGAACTTGAACTGGACTGAACTGTACGTATGTTTGTATGTACAGTATCGGACAAAACATTTGCAACTAGAAGTGAAACCAAGCAATTTCTTCAAATTCATAGAAGTTTTATTCAAAAACATAACATTCTTCATAAATTATGAAAGCTCTGTATTTCAGTTATACAACAATAAATTATTTTCAAAATCAAAAAAAAAGCACTTAATAATCTACGTTGAATTGTATCGAGTAACTTCGAATAACTGCGCGACAAAACAATTGCAACTTTCAATTCAAATACAAAACAACTAAAAATAATCAATATTTAGTGGCAAACCCATTGTTTTGGATAACTGCCTTGCACGTGCCATTGATTTAATTAAATTTTGTATAATATTTAATGGAATTACATTCCAAGCCATCTCTCTTCTTCTAAAAAATTCTTCTGCACTTTTAACTTCCTCTTGACGATCTCCCAAAGATTTTCTATTGGGTTCAAATCGGGTGACTGCGGTGGCCAATCAATAACTATAACATTGTGATCACGGAGCCACGTTTTGACTAGCCTAGACGTGTGCTTTGTGTCATTGTCCTGCTGGAAGACCCAACGCAATGGTATTTCCCATTCCGCATGCGGCAACATAATATCTTCTAAGATGCTTTTGTATGCGTATTGGTCCATTATTATTCCATTAATGCGATGCAATGGCCCGAAACCTGCAGCAGAAAAACTACCCCAAACCAGCAAGTTTCCTGCGCCAAGCTTGACAGTTTTTACACAATAACGTGATTGAAGTCGCTTGCCAAGTGCTCTTCTGACGTAAGATATTTCATCGCTACCGATGATGTTAAACTTCGATTCATCATTAAAAAGGACTCCACTCCATTTCTGTATGTCCCAAGACAGATGTTTCTTTGCAAACTGTATTCGTTTTTTCTAGTTTCGGAACGAAATTAAGGGCTTTTTAACAGGGCGATAAGTGCACAAATCAGCAACCGCCAGCCGACGAGATACAGTTCTAGCACCTACTGTTAGTTGGAACTCTTGAACCAATATCGGCGCAGTTATGAAGGGATTTGTTTTAACTTTTCTTTCCAACATGGCGTCCGTTCGAGAGTTTGTTTTACGTGGTCGACCGCCGCGATGCACAACACCTACTTCTTTTGTTTGCGATATAGACCTATAATTCGCGAAACCGATGATTTATGTACATTATATTTTTCTGAAATATCTTTTTGTGAAATGCGCGAAGTAAAATCATCTACAATACGCTGTCTTAACACATCATAAAATTTATTAGGTGCCATTATTAACTTTTTTTCTCTTGTAATTGATATCACCGGACATCTGCTCTCTGTAAAAATATTTACGCAAGTGAGCCCTCAGATCACGAGCTTCAGGCATATGCTCAATACAATACAACTCAAAAGTAATGGAAAACTACCGCAATGTAACAGTTAATTTGCAGTTAGGCGTTGATGTCACATCAGTTGCAATTGATTTGTCGCGCAGTTATTCGAAATTACTCGATACAATTCAACGTAGATACGAGGGGCTTTCAACATATTCTCGGTATCGGGTGAAGGTGTGGTTGTATATATAAATTGACTTATTTATCAAGTAATACTATTATTTTAGTGCATTCATGTAAAATTTCAAATAAATGTGATTATTAATTCGCGTTTTATCTCTAGTTAAACAGAATCATAATGGCAACTGAGACGATGATGGTGAAAATTGAGCATCGCGCTGTAATTAAATTTCTCACTAAGCAAGGAAAAAGTCAAAAAACTATTCATGAAGAGATGGTGGCTGTTTACCAGGGTTCCGCACCTTCATTATCAACTGTGCAAAAGTGGTCAAGTGAGTTCAAGAGAGGCAGAGAGAGCATTGAAGACGACCCCCGCTCCGGCGCCCCGGCTACTGCTTGTCCGGGAGAAAGCATCAAAGAAGTCGAAAAACTTGTTCTTGAGGATGCCCGAATAAAGGTGAAAATGATGGCAGAGATCACCAAGCTTTCAATTGGTACCATTCACACCATTCTTCATGACCATCTTAACCTTTCAAAGGTCAGTGCAAGGTGGGTGCCACGAATGCTCACAGCGCCTCAGAAAAAAGTGCGAATCGCATGCTGTAGAGAGATTTTGGAGATGTGTAGTGAGAACGCGGACGGTGTTATGGATCGAATTGTTACTGCGGACGAAACATGGGTCCACCATTATGACCCTGAAAGCAAACAAGAGTCCATGCAGTGGCATAAAAAAGGAACAGACCCCCCGAAGAAGTTCAAAGTCACTCCGTCTGCCGGGAGGCTCATGGCCACAGTTTTTTGGGGACTCAAAGGGAATCTTGCTCATTGAGTACAAAAAAAAAGGTGAAACCATCAACGCCACATCCTACGCTTCCAGTTTGCATAATTTGCGGGAGGAAATTAAAAAGAAAAGACGGGGTAAACTCGCAGCGGGTGTGTTGCATCTTCATGACAACGCTCCTGTTCACACGGCGCGAGTTTCCAAGGCTGCTGCGCGAGATTGTGGTTTCGAAGAAATCCAACACCCACACTATAGTCCAGACCTTGCCCCTAGTGATTATTTCTTGTTTCCGGATTTGAAAAAATGTCTTCGTGGAAAAAGATTTTCGGATGATGAAGAACTCAAGTCGGCAATAAATGTGTATTTTGCAGAGAAAGAGGAAATTTATTTTTTTGAGGGTTTAAAAAAGCTTATCTCAAGATGTAACAAATGCATTGATGTTAGGGGAGATTATATTGAAAAATAAAAACAATTTAAATGGAATTCGCATTTTCTTTCATATCGATACCGAGAATATATTGAACGCCCCTCGTATTAAATGTTTTTTTTTTTGATTTTGAAAATAATTTATTTTTGTATAACTGAAATACAGAGCTTTCATAATTTATGAAGAATGTTATGTTTTTGAATAAAACTTTTATGAATTTGAAGAAATTGCTTGGCTTCACTTCTAGTTGCAAAAGTTTTGTCGGATACTTTATGTACATATGTACATATACGTTCTTAAAACAAAAAAAAAACTGCTGAACGAATTTTAATGCGGTTTTTTGCAATCAAATCTGGAGGGATTAAATCTATAAAATGTTAAAAAAAACATCAACATATTTCACCAAAAAACATTCATATTTATGCCAATTTTTTGCATTTACCTCGCTCTCCCTTGATTTTTAAAAAAACGTATAAATATAAAGTTTACACATTTGTTTAGATTACTTCACAACAAAGATTTTGATATACGAGTACATATGTTCTTTGTAAATTTTCTGTGAGAAAAGTAATAAAATGAAGAAATGTTATTTGTATGCTTTCGCGATAACGATTAGTGGAAACCATTGCCACAGTCAATGCACAAGCGAGTATGCATGTTAGTACAGGCGTGAGGTACACCTGATTGCCTCGTACCTGATATTGTTATTGCTCGATCCTCTCGATCGATAAATTTGGATGAATTTTTTTCTATAATAAGTGTATGCAGGGTTTAGAACGGATTTTATGTTTTGACATTTTCGCAGCAAGCACGTGCTGTTTATTGAAAAGAGTGATTTTTCCTCATACTCGTGATCTTTCATAGTGAATTAATCAGTACCAAACAGTATAAATAAATTTCAAACAAAAACATTTTGCATTATCGAAATATTGACAGTCGAATACTTAAGATATGTAAAAATATACTAATGTTCTAATTATATTTTTTGTACTCGCCGAATAGTATCACATATGTATGTATGTATGTAGTTATTTTAATTGATGCAAACCATAGTCGTTCAATATCAGACTTAGGGCATATTGAGGTGATTGTTTTGTAATGCCGATGTGCCAAATAAACTAAGCAGACAGATATATATCTGCCATTAGCCTTAAACATTTATACATAGCTTATTACAACAGAATTTAAGAACGAAAATGAATAACAAATGTATTCGACCAAGAGCCCGCAGTATAGCTTTTGCAGTGAAGGATAACCAAAAAATATGTACATTCATAGGTACTATTTATTAGTGTGATTTCAAATAAGGCAGTCTCACTGACGGCCGAGGAAAATAACAGTACTTTTAAAATGCGAAATTATGGCCAACAGGATTAGGGGAGATAACCATTTAATTTCTATTGAAAACGATAGAGCAGAATTTGATTGCTTTATATTCATTTATGCCAGACGTTTAGGATGCGTCGAAGGCCACGCCAAACGCCATCAAAGTGTTTGAATTATGCCCAATTTTGCATAATTAAGGTAACCATGTCAATTTTACATAAAACATAGTTATAGTATTATGAATATATGGTTCCAAGACGTTTACGGTGCGTTGAAGGCAGTGCCAGACGCCGTTAAAATAAGCAAATATTCCATTTTTGCATAACTAACATAACCAATTTTTTTTTCTCTCAAAAGATAGTTCAATTCTTCCAAATTACAAAAATATGAACGCCAGACGTTTTGCGCGCGGCCAAGTTCTTACCAGACGCGTCCAAAGTAACTAAAGTAACAAAAAACATGAAATGTACCCGATCGAAAATAACTTATAAAATTACTATTTTTGTGCTTAAACACTAGAAATTGACCAATAAAATAATAGAACACCCGTTCTTTATAAATATACCAACCCCAGATACTTTACCTATCGCCAAGTCCTCGCAAGGCGCATCCAAAGTATCCAAACCTAACAAACCCACCCAAACCACTTAAACCACCAACCATACGTCTAATAATTAATGTTGCTACCTGAAATTTCTAACAAGTAAAGAACAATGTCCACCGATTACTAACACATTACATTGTAGTGCTCCACCTGAAGTCAAGACTTTGCCAGATGCATCTAAAATATTTTTGGGGGACAAGACATATACAACATACATGACTGCGAAAAATGTATGAAAATACTGCAATTTTAGTGCAAACACCTGAAATTGCCCAAAATCATAAAATAATACCCATCTTAATTCCAAATAGCTCACCTGTCACCAATTCCTTGCCAGACGCATTCAAGTATCTTAGGTTAGAAACAATAAATAATTGCTAATCGCACGCATTGTAAACATAAATAAATTTTCTAATCAGTCAAAAGTTTTTCTATTAGATAATTTGTTTACCGTTTAATTAAGAAAGTCAATCGTCTTCACTTTCGTCTGATGAATTTTTGTAACAGACGTTATCGTCACTTTACAATTCTCTATCGTCCCACAAAATGTCTTCTAATTTATCAGGTGTAGTACCCAGCCATTTTCCGATGGTACAAATTATACTTTTTTATTATTCACTGCATTTTTCCATATACTGCATATATAATTGGTTCGATATAATTATTAGATGTATGATTGGTGGTTTAAGTGGTTTGGATGGTTTTGTTAGGTTTGGATGGTTTTGTTAGGTTTGGATACTTTGGAGGCGCCTTGCGAGGACTTGGCGATAGGTAAAGTATCTGGGGTTGGTATATTTATAAAGAACGAGTGTTCTATTAATTTATTGGTCAATTTCTAGTGTTTATGCGCAAAAATAGTAATTTTATAAGTTATTTTCGATCGGCGTTCATATTTTTGTAATCTAAAAGAGCTGAACTATCTTTTGAGAGAAAAAAAATTGGTTATGTTAGTTATGCAAAAATGGAATATTTGCTTATTTTAACGGCGTATGGCACTCCTTCAACGCACCGTGAACGTCTTGGAACCATATATTCATAATAATATAACCCTGTTCTATGTTTTATGTAAAATTGACATGGTTACCTTAATTATGCAAAATTGGGCATAATTTAAACACTTTGATGTCGTCTGGCGTGGCCTTCGCCGCATCCTAAACGTCTGGCATAAATGAATCTAAAGCAAGCAAAATCTGCTCTATCGTTTTCAATAAAAATTAAATGGTTATCTCCCCTATTCCTTTTGGGCATAATTTCGCATTTTAAGAAAACTGTTATTTTCCTCGGCCGTCAGTGAGGACTGCCAGACTGCCTTATTTGAAATCACACTAATAAATACTACCCATGAATGTACATATTTTTTGGTTATCCTTCACTGCGAAATCTATACTGCGGGCTCTTAGACTATATGTATTATTGGCGATTGTATGTATTGGACGCGGTTTCCCAGTGGAGGTCGAATTAATTGTAAAAAAATCCATGTTCGAGAGAAAAAATTGCTTTGTTGATGGCTTTAGCGGGAAGAGAAGAGGGGAGAGTGCGATAACTTTGGCGCCAAAAATTGATAACTGTTTTTTATAGAGGGGTCAAAAACAATAATTTTTTACTATGGGTGGGGGGTCTATTTCGCCCCGTTTAGGAGGTAGGGCCAATTTTATTACAAAATGACTTAAAATGGAAAAAGAATTATTAAAAAACAACGGCAACACTTACAATAACGTACTTTACCAGTTTCGAAAGTCAGAAACCTATTCTTCAACCCTAAGTTCCAGCTATATTATTTGTATCAATAATTTTTAAGAAATTCGCATGCAAACTCAAAATTTTGATAAAAAAATTTTAAAAATTAAGTTTTTTTCCAAAATTTTCAAAATTAATGAAGTGCTAAATTGGATTCCTGTGATCGATGCCTATATCAATTTTGAATCGAACACAAAAAACCGAATGGATTTATGTCATCTAGTTTTTGAGAAAATTGAAAATTACCAAAACTATGTAAGTCTCGTCAATAAAATCATCGTCCGTAGTGATGTTACTGTCGATTTCGTTGAGTTCGTCATTGATAGTGAGGAGCCGAGGTCTTTTTGTCGGTAAAATACCTTCTAAATGCTCACTGTGAACGGTGGGAGGGTCGAAGTCCTTTAATAGCAAACCTAAACTTTCTTTACCATCGATAAAACATGGGTATACTTTTTTTACGTCCAGCAAAAATTCCATAATTTGGGAGCCCAAGTCGTCCTTATATTTTTTTTCAAGGCAGTGTTTTCGATAAAAAAAAGTGCCATATATTGATGAAGGTGGTCTGTTATTTTTCGGCATAAAATTGTTTTTTACAGAAGCTTGTTCTGATTCTCCAGATCATTTATTGTGTTGGTTGCATCGGTCTTGTTAAAATATTCGCCTTTGCAGTGGTTCGTAATTTCATGTGTTGTGGAACTAGAGAATATTTTTTCAACACCTATATACTGGCTGGAGCGAATTAAAGATTCCACCGAGAGGTTGGCGAAAAAAAAACAACTGTATTTGGATAGCGTAACGCCGTATTCTCCATTTTATTCACAAGATTTCAAAAAATGATTGTTTTACATTGGTTTTTATATTTAATTTATGCTTACTCTACAAAAAATTGGGAATAAGTTCTGTGGGAAAATGCATTTATTAATTCGAAGCGAACAAAGTGTAACTGGATATTCATTTTATGCTTATTTTACAATAATAGGAACAAATTCTGTGGGAAGGCGCATTTATTAATTCAAGGTGAACAAAGTGTTATTGGATAAGTTCAAATATGATAATGAATTAATGCAAGGTAAATGAAATGTGAATGTCGTCGTTATGGATATGTAACTCGAGCGCTGTCGGTACATATACGACTGGTGTTGGGGTCAACGTATTTATGGATATAAGGCCACAAATCTTCCAAACATTTGGAGTTTACTTTAAAGAACCGCCCGATCTTATCTTCTTTGCAAAACAACCACAATACCACGATTGTCATTTATTCAGTAATACGGCCTCTGTGGTATTTCCTTTTCGTAAGAAAAGTTTCGTCGATTTGTACAGTTTTTTCTTTGCCGCTAATGTTAACATCAATGTGAGACGATATAATTTCGGCTATTTCACGACAATAGGTAAAGTAATCTATTATAGTAGATTTGCTTAGTTCATTTTTATTGTCATGATGGCGCCAAGCGATTAAATGCTAATTTTAAAAAAATGATATACAACAATATTTAAAAAAAAACATAAAGTTGTAACTTAGGATTTAATTAATTTAACTGAAAAACCGTGTTCACAGGCATTTTGATCACAAAAGAGATAATTATCGCAAGAACCTCGCGAATCTTTAACCGACATTGAGGCCCATGGAAAAATGTGCCGATAGATGGGTTAATTGTATTCCTACAATTTTTGTCACCTTTTTTTAGAGCTTTGTTTTGAGCATCGCCACATCCAACCGAACTTTATATTTTTGCATTTTCCACCTTCATCCGTAAATTGCAACACAGTGGGGGAGTTGATGTTTTAGTGGGAATTAGACCAATTTCTTCTAAAAAAGCAATGCTGTTTTTGTTGGTCGACACCAAATCCGCAAACGAACAAAATATTGAGAAGTTATTTAGTTTAGGATGGATTAGAGGATGCTTAGCCGCCTTTGCTCATTCAAAATACTCGTAAATAATACCCGATTCGCACTAAGAATGACCTCTGTGAATATCAATAACTACACGCTTTACCACATGTGTATGAAAAACAAAACAACAGTACAAAAGTCAATCGTTTGTTCGGTTATATTTTGCATTATTATCGAGTGCATTATACGAGTACATTACGCAAAGTACAAACATACATACATACTACGCAAAGTGAATAATTTGCTACAACATCTGAACATGTGAATTTTCTATAATTTTGGAATGAGTACTGTAGGTGAAGAGTATATATAAGCACTTCGGAGGCTGTTTGGAGAATATTATCCTTTAGTACTCAACCTACTGTTGTCCACCTTGCAATACATCTTGAAAATGACCAAGATAAAGCTAAAGCTAAAACTCTGTAGAGAAACTAATTTCGTACGAGCTCTTTTATATAATGAGATATCCATGTATTACGTATGGACCCAAAATAAGTTCCAAAGACGAAAGGAGGGTGAACATGTAAGTGGTAATCCCGATGTAAGGAAAGCGTTTCCTATAGGACTTGTGTATACAGTATATCCCAACAATGCTGAATGCTTTTATCTGCTAAACCACATCCGAGGTTCAACATCTTTTGCTAGCTTAAAAATAGTTAACGGAATATCGTATCGCAGCTACCAATCTGCTTACAAGGCTCTGGGAATGCTCGAAAGTGATTCGAATTGGAATGAATGTCTATCTCATGCATCTGTCTCTAGATCACCAATATCATTACGGCATTTTTTCGCTGTGATTTTGGTTTTAAGCAATGTTTCCGAACCATTGAGTCTTTAGCAGTAGTTTATACATAATTTGGCCGAAGACATTTAAATCGCGTGCGAAATATTCATTGATTATAATGAAAGGATATTCAATGAAGCTTGGATTCTTATTGAACAAATAGTTCAATTAATGCGCCAGCGCACACTGGATCAATTTTTCTCCGGGGTATATTTTACCTCAACCACACACGGGATGAATAATGCGGGGCAAAATTCAGTATACATGAACCGATTTTGTTTGTAGTGTTATTTCCAATAATTTTTCTTACCTTTTAAAATTGTCAACTTATGTGTGTATTGGTTTTCTGGGATCAATGTACTATGGCTCACAAGATGTCGCTAGAAGCTGCTGACAGAACATTAAGGGACTTAAGATCGATGGATGCGCCATTTGGAGGAGTAACGATGCTACTTGCAGTAGACGTTCGCTAAAAGTTGCCTCTTATAACTCGAGCAGAACTCGAAGTACATATTATGGCAATTTATCGAAAAAATTTCTCTTTCCAAAAACATGAGTGTTCACCTAGAGAACGATGCAAGTGCTGAAGCATTTGTAGAAACTCTTCTACGCATTGGAAATGGAACATTTCCGCAACAAAATGGAACAGTTACTCTTTCTTTTAGACACCAATTAAGTAAAATGTATGACTTATTAGATCGGATAAATCCTTCTATTTAAGATATCCAGAGCAAGACCCTATCATGGTTTAGAGAAATACCTATTATTGTAGATAGAAACGATTCTGCGACCAATACTACGAGTAATAAACGAATTTCGACAAAGGTTAATGGTGTCCCTCACCTTTATAAATCTGTCGACATTGCATTTAATGCAAATGATTCGGTATATTTCTTAACTTAAGTTCTTAAATTCCATAAATCCGCGAGATCTCCCAGGACTTTTTTCATTAATTTTACATAAATTATTTGCACTTGTAAAACAAGCATTATACTCGTACGAGTACAAGTGTAAATATATTTTTGCAGACTTGTAGTATATAAAGGTTTGTTTTCTGAATCGGCAATACTTTTTCCGGTGACAGCTGACAACTGATTGTGTTCAGTTTGATTTGCCATTTCACTATGAGTAGACTTGCTCTAGAACAACGCTTACAAATTCTGGGAATTTTATCGCGAAACTTACCGCGCGCTACGTCCAATATTGAGGTCCGTCTAAATAATTATTCGAATAACTCTGGGTTGTTTTCGCGCCCCGTATACTCTAATTGATTTTACACATCCGCGGACACGTCGTACAGTGCGCACCGGAGAAACTGTTTCTCCTGTGGAACGTAGTGTTGAGGAAGACCCGAATGAGTCCATTCGCTATAACGCAGTTGGAGCTGTGTTTATATTTATCTTTATGGACGATTTTGCGAAAAGATTTTGCTTTGCGAATTTATAAGATCAAGTTAGTGCAAGAATATAAGCTGAAAAAAAAATTGCTTTTAATACTCTTTTGTTCAATGATTTAGTTGGATGGCTACGTCAACAGCTTAAGTTGCCGCATTTGGAATAAAGAAAATCCACAAGATATTATCGAGACAAAAACTCACTGTTTGGTGTGGTTTATGGGCTAGTGAAATCGTGGGTCTATATTTCTTCATCAATGATGCCAACCAGAATATTACAGTCAATGGAGAGCGCTATAGGTCCATGATTAATGACTTTTCGTTTGCCAATTGAATGGCATTAGTGTGGAAGAGTTCTAGTTTCAATAAGACGGTGAAACATACTACGCATTGCGCGCCAAAATCAATTTATTGAAGGACAATTCCATGAGCGAATAATTTTACTTATAGCTTCTTTAATTTTGCAACTGTGCTTTGAAGGCGAAATCTTGTAAAATTGCTTGCATTGGGTAAGAAATGCAGACACATTCAATATTATTATATATTTTATGGATGGCTTTTACTTTTTTTTATATAAGATTATATAGGATAGGATTCTCTCACATTTCCCGCTGTTCGATACCCCAGGCACATTAGTGTGCTGCGATAACATCAATAACCGTGTCCCAGTCTTCGTGTATGCCTTCCATTAGAGCATATTCCGTATTGTGAACCTTGTTATTACAATTCAGGCAATACAGGCCATCTTTGTACTTTTATTTGTATAATAGATGTACATTCGGCAGCATCCATGGGCGACAGGAACTGTATTTGGTAGAATTTTACCACCACACGTTTTCTAGTGGTCCACTCTATATGTCCATCTTTCTTCCATCTTCTATTGCAATTAAATTTTCAAAGCCCTGATAATTGATCTCATGCTTTCCAATATGATTCTTGCTTTGAACTGCGTACCATTTGATTTGCAAATCGATGGGCACTGAGACAAGAATCAGTCGTTAAAAGAAAAAAATTGCAATGACGATTTCTCAAACTAGCGTTGGGTTTTCAGAAAAGACTAAAACTATTTTATAGTTATTTGTGACCGAAAGATGCTCCAAAGTTCAATGGTTTGACAAGGGAAAAAAATACAGTGACGGAGCTAAAGATTTTAAGCATATCTATAGGTGTACCAGAATGTGATCTAACTATTATTTATTAAGAAACCAATAGTGGAAGAATTGAAGTTGAGTCAAACGGATGGTAATGCCATGTACACCAAAAATTATCGGAATATTTTTTCCGGAAAATAATTAAAGCTCAATTTCCAGCCGAGGTCCGAAGAAAAAGTTTAAGTAAAAATAATTGGAAATTTAAAACGCAAAAACATCAACGAACCATCTGGATCAAAGATAGAAAGACCTACATATAAATGTTGATACCCAATTTTTATCAAACTTGCTCGTAAGTATTTTAACTATTAATGAAAGGAGAAAAAAAAGAACAATTTAGAAAAAATATTGCAAATGTACTTCGCTTTCCATTTTTCTTGATTAGAAAGTTTTATTTAAGATTCTTGTTATTATATCCATCAATAATATACATTTCTAAATACGACTATATGTATGCATGTTTTTACCTCAATTTAATAAAAAATTGTATACTATATAAAAAAAACTGTATTTTCTTCCGTACTTCAAGGTTTATCAGAAAGTTTATTGAAAACCGCTATTCCTTCTCAAAATCTGGTCCCATCAACTGAAGGCAATAGTGATAATGAAGATTTTATTGATTTTGAGAATTGTGATGATGTCGATGACACTGACTTTAATCAATACGTGAGTAATGTTTATGTTTATTATATTTTTTTTATTAATAGTACTTTAAAGATATGATAATTTGTATAAATATATGTTTATAGATAAGTTAAACGTGATATATTCAAAATTAAAGCTTCAGGTGTAGTTTTAATAATTGAGTTACTTATATACAAATTTGTAAAGTATTGTGATACATAGAGCAAAAAACTTCCCAAATGAAGCTGTTGAAATACGTATTTATACAATTGAAATATGCATGCATATATATATAATGCTTATATCAACATCGTTATTATATTTAAATAGGAAATAAATAACAGAAAATATTCACTTCAATTCATTTCAACCAGGAAATTAAAAGTAAACGAAGTCCTGAAATTGTAATTTTCATAAATTTTATTTAGGTTTCTACGTAGGTTTGTAGTCCCGTGGGATTTATTAGTATTCTGCAAATAGCAAATATGTGATATTGACATTAAAATGCTTGTTAACTCGTGCTTGTAAAGTTAAGCTTTCTTATGAAAGTAAATAAGGGCTTCCATTGTTTTCTTGACCTTGCCAGTTCGTATATTTCACTGCTTCGGCAAATATTGGTGAATGGTGAGTTACAAGCATTTAAATAATTCTCGAATTTCTGACAAACCTAAACTGAAATAATCTCTGCCTCTAAAGGTTAATACGCTCATATATTATAGCTTATTGCACAGAATTTTATATGCGGTTTTAATTAAGACACCCCTCTGAAGTTCCTACGTAACATATGTATAAAAAAGCAAAGAATAACATTTCATGCACATAGATGAGACGCAAATATCTGATTTTGTGGTCCTCTTTTCATCCTAAACCGAAAATAAGAATATTTCGTGCACTAGAATGCTCAGATTTATATATACCACAATAAGTGATAATTCGTTCACAATGAATCTTGCAATTTTGAAGTAGTGTTAATTAAAATAAGCTGACATATACAATTATGAATGAAAAACAAAACGAAAGCGTGGTATGAGTCTTATTTTTCCTTTGCTCAAGTTCCAAATAAACCCGTATTACATATCTCAGCTGTTAATTTCTATTTTTTTCGGTGATAAATCAAGATGCAGACAACCTATCACTCTAAATTTTCTAAATCACTGTGTAAAGTATAAGAATATGTGTATGTGTGGAATACATATATATGTATGTATATTAAACAATATATAAGTTGCTCGAAGTTTTTCTATATTATCCCTTCCCCAATGTGGCATTTAAGAAGACCATTAATACTCTGGGAATGGGCCTTCTCCTTTTATGGGAAACGTAGAACGGTGTATACGAAACGAACGAATAGTATCTAGCTCCCCTGAATGTACTCTCCTAAGGTATTTTTATTTATGACTTTAATAAAGGCGAATTTAACTGATGCGTATTGATTTTTTTATGATTGTTTTTAGATACTTTGTACCTTTAGGAATAAGTGTAGCTTTTTATTAAAATTGTTAAATCTAAATTTTACCTTCGTGCGGCGGATATTTTTCGGAAACAAAACAAAAATACATATACCATATGATATTTCCTTGCATTGCTACTTTTAAACATACAAAGTATAGTCGTAAGTACAAGTACTTTTTAAAGACAAATAGGTTCAACCTCGTGTTCTGATGTTTCTGTGGGGGGAATGCCTCAATTGTACATATATCATATATACAGTGTTGGTCACAACTAAAGTAACAACTCTCGGGGGAGTGTAAATTAAAAAAATAATAATTTGCGAATGTAAAAGTATGATTTCACAATTATTAAAACATTATTAAATCTTGAAATCAGTGACATGCCTTTTAATCAAATTTTAGGACTCCCACAACTCCGTCAAAATGACTCACCGAGATGGCAGGCTAAGAGCAAGCACGATTAAAGTAATCCCTTTATGTCATCGAGGGATTAAAAATGAGCACAATAAGGAAGCAAGCGCCAGTAGGAATTGCCCCCGAATCAAAAATCCTTAAAAAGTGGTTTCAAATCTATAACATCAATGGAATGGCCAGCGCCGTTGCCCCATCTCAATCCCATATGGGTGATTATATGATAGATCGGCGAATAGTCCGGGAAAAATGCAAAAATAGGGAAAGAAAGTGAAAGAGGGGACGCAAGTTATTCTTACTTACACTTTTTTTATTTAAACAAAATCGAAGTGGACTGCTGTGAAATTGAAAAATGTGAGGCGTCTCTTTTATTTACCGTTTTAAAGTGCCTGTTCACATTGGCGTGGGCAGGAAGATTGTCCGAAAGAGAGGGAACGCTTTTTATTGAAGTGGGAAGAAGAAGGGTTACTTCCACCGAAAATCCATCTTTAAAGTGGATTTTCGGGTGAAGCACGTCGTTTATTTCCATATCGTTATATTTCTGACATATTTTTTCATTTTAGTTTTGATCGTTGATGAGCAAGGAAGTGTGAAGAATAGGAAAAAAGGTATGTTTCAGGCCAATTGCTCAAATTAAAATTAAAAATGCTCCGGTTTAAATGTTCCACTTGTCAAAAAGTCTTTCAACCCCATAAAAATGTGAACACGACGTTCATAGTGAGGACTTTCATCCCGTTGCCAATGTAAACAGGAACAAAGAAATTATTTCAGTTTTAGAATTTCTAAATGTTGTGCAGCCTGAATTTACTGTGCTGCAAAATCAGAATTATTTTAATATAAATATAACAGTATGCCAAGAAGATGTAGAACAGTTATCAAAATATCGATTTCGTCACAAAGTATTGAGATTAAGACGTAATGTATAATATACATAATACATTCCTTTTGTTAATTAAATTGGTTGAGATATTACAATACGATACAAACCTTGTCTCTACGGTTTTGTTTTTTGCGGGTATTACTTAAAGGAATTTTTTTTGTTAAGTAAAAGCACAGATAATAAATCTATACAGATGTCTCATCGCTGTAGAAAAAAATGGTTCAATTTTTGTCGGCTAGCCGACACTCGTCCAGCCGACACGAGCTTTCGGAATAATGTAAAGCTTTTTTATTTTCGCTCTTTCTTGCTTTGTTTACTGATAGATTTCTTTTTTCTCTCACCACAAGTTGATGGCAGTGGCAAAAGGAATATGAAAAACAATTGCAAGAGGTTTGCGGGAAGGGGTATGAAGACTTGGCTGTTTGTTTGCATTCGACTGCAATAGGAAATTATGCAATTTTTCATGAATTGGTATTTTGTTTGAGCGTATGGGTGTGTATGTAAGAAAGAACAATCCAAAGGCGGGAAAAGTCGAATATTTCTTTACATTTTGTAATTGAAGTTTGAAGAGCAAAATATTATTTGTGTTATTAATATGCCGTGCATGTAAATAATAAGTAATTGAATTGAATTGAAGTGATGAAATGAAGTTTTCGGATATGAAATTGTTTCGTTTCCCTAAAAAAGGCACTGTTAAATATGATGAATGGTTAGCTTTGACGGAGGAGTCTCGTGAACATATAAAATGCCTTAAAAAACCTTAAATTTGCAGCAAACATTTTGAAAATGCCTTTTTGGGAAAAATATATTTAAAAACAAACGCTTATCTCTCTCTCTCTCTTTAAAACGAAGCGAGAGTGTTCCGAACTCCGAAGACGGTTCTGTTTTCTTTGATCCTGTCAAAGCTAAGATTACTTATGAAAATTATAAAGATTTAAAACTGAGTTCGAGTGAACCTACAATAGGGGAACTAAATTTGGCTTCTAAAAATTTATTAAGGACAAAATTCAATGATCACATTGAATTTGCTTACACCAATTGTGAGGCTCATGTAAAAAGGCAATCTTTTTACATTAGGAGAATTGAAAAGCTCAAGAAATGTCTTGAGAATAACTATTAAAGAAAATCGAAACCACATTTATTAAAGAAAATTCGTCGTTTAAAAGAGGACAAGCGCGTGAAAAGCAAAACATTCAAGGGAAAATCGATTCATTGCTTGGTATTCATCAAAATGCTATGACATTTTCGAAGCTCATCTTATCGCAGGGTAAAAATGAATACACCGAAGAGGAGAAATGGATTTCGCAGTGTATCTTTTTTCGTTCAGCTGCCGGATACTAATTTTTGCGGGATCAACTTGAGATACTCTGGCCGCATCTATCTTCATTGCACAGGTGGATTAAAATTAAAAGTCTGTCCCCTGGCTTAAATAGAAATGTAAATTTAATAGAAATTCCCACTGCATGTGGGTAGCAATTTCATTGCAAGTTTTTGACATTTCTTTTTCTCCTTCTTCTTTCTTTTTCGCATTTGCTTCATTACTTCTTTCGCTGTGTTACTAGCACAACATTTCAGTATGGCGGATGAACTGAAATGGACCAAAGAATTAACAAGCGGGCTCATTTTCAATTATGAAAGACTGAGCGCCAAAGATGAAATGAAAGAGAACTGTCAAATAACATGCAAACTCAAAGAAGGGGAAAGTTTTCATGTAGAGTTGCGCGCATCACTGAATGACAATTCAAAAGAAAATAACCAGAACATGCGCATTACACACTTGCGACGTGTGAAAGCGGACATAGGAGTGCGATTGGAGATAAACGACTTTGCATGTGTGAGTGACAAGTGGCAAGAGTAAAAAGCGAAAAGAAATAATGAAATAAATAATGATTGTTCTGCTCTTTGCAGCTTTTTAAAAAAGCTTTTTGTTTTAGTTCGATTTCATTTTCATAGGACAAAACTTCCCATATGAATGAGACATCTGTATAGATTTATTATCTGTGGTAAAAGGGTGAGGTGCATTGGCATAATTCTTAGACTTATCGTTTATATTAGATTTTATAGTAACAATTTTAAAGCCAATATTTTCTTTACGTTTCCTGTGAGAGAAAGGTGTCGACTTATTTTCATTTGGGATACTCCCATGCTTTGTGCAATATCCCGTATCAATTACATTGGGTCCGCATCCACCGTTGCTCTTAAAACGTCGTCGTCAACTAACGTTTCCGGCTTCCCACGTGGTTCATTTTCGAGTCCGAAATCTGCGTTCGTTCACCGCTACATCCTCAAATGCGTCATTAATGTTTTTCATTGCCAATGACGTAAAGGATGAGGGATCGAATATGAACTGCCTACAATATGGTAAATAATTCCTAGAAAAAAAATAACGGTACTTGTAAATAACCTTAAAATTCTCACACGTCAAGCACACGTACCACTATATTTTATAAAAAAAGAAAATTTAACGTTCTGGCACAGATGTTCACTCGAGAACTTCTTATTTCAGACAGAGCGAACATTTCATGTGGTACAATAGTTTTAAAAATGTTTGCATTACTATTTTTCTGATACCTGTAATGACTTGTCTACTATTTCTTCTCCGAAATTAAAATTTAAAATATTACAACTAAAATGAGTATAGAATATATCTGAAGGATTTAGATTCGTTTTCTATGTAAAGACAACATGCCATGCCTTTACCTCCGTATCGTTTGCCCTTTCAATTGCCTAACTAAATCAGTCTGTTTAACATTTATTTAAGCTCACTTTCGCCGTAATACGTTCATTTAAATAAAATGACACTACTCCATTGTCATTATCTATCAGTATCGACACTCTTAACCTACCAAAAATTATAGGTACGCTGCTAGAAAACCGTTTAAATATATTTTCTTATTATAGAAGTCAAAGCAAAGTATTTTGAAAAAAAATGCTGATCGAAAATGGCTTAGGAGACTACGATTCAGAAGATCTTTTACCAACAATCAGTTTTAAGAAAATAATAAAATAAGCTGAATTGTCTTCATACAACTAACTTTGAAAATCCATCTGGTGCTTACATATATGTACATATTCGTATATAGTACATTCTTCGGGCAATACAATTTTTGTACGCCATCCACTTACAATAAAATTTTCTAAAGTTTCCTCTGTTTTCATTCAGTTTGTACAATAAGTATAAGTATAGATGATATTCATTTCATTCCAGATTCCAGAATTTTTGGATTTTTACAATCCCATGATTCTAGTGTCGATACGCATTGGTTGAGTTAATCTATTTATGGGTTCCATTTCTGGACAATAACTACACTAAAAATTGCAACAAAAAATGTTGACATCACCACCCGCCAGGCAATGACTAAGTTCGGAAAATCAAAATGTCTGCCCATGTAAAAGACTCTCTTTCGGTGCCGGCAATAAATAGTAGGTCCTATATACATCATGAAGTTGTTGGTATGTCATGTTGATCTCAAGAATTTATGAAATGAGTTTTGGTTTATCCATGTAATATTCGTATTTTATCTCTTCTCTTTGCAATAATCCAACCGTGCTGCGATTATTCGAGTATGCAATCACATGGATGTGAGGTCAATAAGAGCTTCTATGACAGGGCAATACAATTTGTTTTTTACTAACGTGTGTGTGATGTTGAATCATACTAGCCAATCCCAACTTTTTTTCCCCCGCAGGTCTTGATATATGTATGAGTACATGCGTCGACTGACACACATGGCTTTTGTAGCTTTGATAATTTTACTTTTTCAATTTAGTTTTTTTTTTTTTTTATCAAAAACAATCAAGAGATTAACCACAATGAAGAATTCTATGATTGTATTGTTCAATAGTATTCGCTCGGGGTTCATATTTTTTATTTGTAAAAAAGAGTTTTGCTTCAATGCACCAGTCGAAAACTACTTGAATTAAGTTTCCCTCCTTGCATGCTTTCCCTTCACTTTAATTACTTTATCATCCTCATAGTCATTTGCGTCTTCGTATAATATTCCAAATTGTTTGTCACAGAAGGACTGATACAAATACTGCCTTTGTATTTCCAAAATATAGAATATGAAGCTTACTTATTATTAATTATTTTTAATTATTTTCTCAAGAAAACTTTTACAATATTTATTATACCTTTCATTCAAGCCGTTTGTAAGAAATGGGTTTTGTTTTTTTTTTTTTAATTTTACTATGGCCAGAAGAAAGATATTTAAGATGTTTAATAATGTAAAATATGACTGGACAATCAATTCAAATGCAAGCGGTCATTCACTTAAAAGCCAGCTCATTCAATGCCCCTTAATAAATACATACAGTGCCTAGTAAAAGTATAAACACACCATATAAAGGCCTTTAACAGAAAACACTAAACAGATACATGCCCCTTACTATTTTTTTATTTTCTGGCATCAATAAACAAGTAATTATACCGGAAAAAACCCTCGTTATTTTCTTGTGGGGTTTTCGGCGGCAATAAAAAACAAGTTTTTCTTAGCTTGCAGTTTGCAGTTTCTCTTCAGTTTCATTTAGTTTTTTACGCATTCAGTACGCATTTAACGGAAGTCGAAAAAGGAGAAATTCTGGTATTTCGCGAGGCTAGTTTGGGATTTAGAGCAGTCGCGAAGCAATTATCAAGATCGGACTGTGTCATTTGAAAGTTTATGCGAGATCTGGAGTCTTATGGGATAACAATCTAACCTGGGCGTCCACAGAAGCTTACATGTTGCGATCAAAAGTGAGTAATAAACGCCTGGTCCAATTCGGTGAATTCTGTGTCGGAAAGAGAGTGGAATTTGCTCGTGATAGCATGGATCGCACTTGGAAAATCGTAAGTATCATTGTGTTAATGTATTCTTTTTTTTTGTGTCTTAATCTAAACAGTTTTTTTTTTCAGATTAATTTTAGAGACGAAAAGAATTTTAATCTTGATGGACCAGATGGCTTTAATGTATATTGGCACGATTTAGGGAAGGAACTTCGGCTATGGAAGTTGTCTGGTATGGGCGACTTTTGCGTTCGCGGTAAGGTTTCATTTGCCTGTACCTGCACAAAAATGAATAGTGCAGCCTACACCCAGATGCTCAAAGAGAACTTGGTACCATATTTAAAGCGATATCGTCGATTTCCTCATGTCTTTCAGGAAGATAATGCACCTATTCACGTCAGTGGTTAAAGTTTGGAATGGTTTCAGGCCAAAACATCAGATTGGTGGAGTGGCCGGCACGTTCTCCGGCTTGTAATCTAATAGAAAATCTTTGGGGAATAATAAGACGCCGAGTTTATGCCCATAATTGGCAATTCGCGAACATTAGTGAGCTCCAAGAATCATATTAAAAAAATTAGTTGGAGTATGCCGAATAGAATTTTTAATATTACTTAAAAAAGGGGTAATAAAATCCCATATTTATTTCTTTAAAAATAATTAAGCAAAATAAAGAAATTAAGAAAAATGTAATGCTTAATATTTCTGCAAGCTAGGCAGTTTTTATTGCTGAAAATCCCAAAAGAAAATAACGAGGATTTTTTTCTGCTATAATTACTAGTTTATTGATGCCATAAAATAAATAAAATAAAAAAATAATAAGGGGCAAGTATCCGTTTAGAGTTTCCTGTTAAAAGCCCTTTATAAATTGCGTTTGTACTTTTGCAAGCACTATAGATACTTATGTATATAACATAGATATAATACACGTGTATTTTTAAAATATAAAACAGGGTGATTCAACTTAAATGCTTAAACATGAATATTGATCGGATTATATGTATAGTAAGTATTAAACTTTTACTCCTAATTTGGCTCGAAAGTTAGTGAGTGTTATGGATGTTATGAATGCGTAGTTACCAAACCGTGACAATAACCTGTTCGTACTGATAAGAAATACGTTGCTAACTTTTTTTCGAAATCAGTTTCTAGTCTTTTGCCCAATTTCTTAATACACCGAAATTATGCCTACAGATTTCGTAACAATTCCTTTTGGGAATATTTGTACGTCGCAAGGCAAACCTCAATGGAATTACGGTTTGTTTCTTCTCTTTAACTGAAGAATTAAAAAAAATAAAACAAAAACTATATAATAAAAGTATTTCGGTAAACGATAAACATCACGCATGAAAAACAATGTGATTTTGCGCAAAACAACGTAATAAAAAATATTACAATTTTATGTCTGACAAATGAAATCGGAATGGACTAGTTTTATTGTGCATTCAAAAAATAAAAAAACAAGCTCTGTGCAGAATGTTCTTAGTTGTTTTTAGTGTCCTACATGAACAATACGAAAATAATCGATGTAACATACATATAAATATGAAGTACAATTATCAGGGTTAAATGTAAATTTCAAAGAATATATTTCAAAATTACGTTGTTGAAATTTTAATACAAATGTTAACATTATGCGGAGCATATGTCTCTTTGCATACGAGTATGTTGCTCTGAAATTTTCAATTTTCACAGTCTTACGGATATTGACGTAGATAATTTATATAAAATCAATAACCATTTTCTTTTCATTAATAGCAATGGATCAGTTACATTTATAGTAAATTTTTCTCATGAATGATATTAATCAATTGACCAATAGCTTCTACAGGCAATTGAAATGATTTTATGTAAGAATTTTTTTCATAAAGCTTGGATGTTTAAAAAACCCAGAGAAAAAAGTTTAAACACGTTAATAGGCTCCGACTGTGGTGGCCTTAACACAACCAGGTAATGTCTTTTGCAATAATTCCATTATTTTATGTGATGTGTAGCAAGTGGCACCGTCCTGTTGGAACCAGATGTCTTCGTGATCCATATCACCTATTTATGCAAAACATCTGAGATTATGCCTCAGATCAATTTTTTATTTTTTTTAAGTAACTTAACACTCGTGCGTGCGTGTAAATACATTTATAATGCCTCAGCACGTGTTAAGTTTTTTGTTTTTTTGGAAAATGGGATAGAGAGAGAAAGAAAGGTGTTTGGGCTCAGTGGTTATTTCACTCCATGGGTGGCATTCAACATTTAATGGGGAGACTATGTTGATTTCTGGTCTACTCATCTACTTGATTTTCGTTAACTGAAAAAATGAATTTGTTTCGGGTGGGGCTGGGATTCGAACACCGAACCTTTCGATTTGGAAGCCAGTCCTTTACCACTTGAGCCACGACCACACACGATGTCTAATGGGACTCATTGCTGAAGATGGTTTTCTTAGAAAACTCGCAATTTACTTGTTATTGTTCAATGAACCAATTCACAAACTGGGTATGGCATTCCCTTGTTGGGTCAGTTCAGTTTTTTATAGCTCAAAATTTGACACAATTTCCACCACTTAGATAGTAATGTTTAAATGTTTAACATTATGATATCATTGTTGTGTCGCAGAGCAATATATTTTGCATCATGGCGAGCTGTCATCCATCGAACTGTTTTTCAATTCTATTGAATTCTATATTGCAAGGTATTCTTTATTCAGGCATAAATGGTTGCAACTGCTCAGCTAAAACTAGCCCAATGATCAAGAGACTTGGACTCCTTTATATGTTGTAACAGGGTACTTCGCATATATCGAAATAAATTTTGTTTGTTTCGCAATAACTGTTTCGGAAATTTTCATTCGGTCTTTGATTTATATCGCAAAGGTATCATTTCCCAATGTTTTTTCCACGCTTTTCCATTTCGCTTATGATTAGGTAGTAATTTGTTGTTTTGAAAGAATTTAGCCTTATGTCGTTTTGTCTTCTTTAATTTTATATACATGACATATTTAATGTATTTGAAAAAAAAAAACAGCAGAAAAATAAAAAAGATTTTGTTTTACGAAGAAATACTGACCTGCTTCACGTTGTTTGTTATGGGTTTTTTTGACAAGTTGAAGAGGTTTGTTCCCTTTGCCGAACATGGCGGAGCCTTAAGAGTAAGAGGAAGAACCAGGAAGTCAAAAGCGAGCAGTCGAAGTCGGAAGACTACGGCCATAGCAAGAAAAAAAAACAAAACAAAACGTTTAATTTTAAATAAATAAAAAAACAAAAACAAAAGTTTACCTCTCGGGAACCAGAATTTTTTGGAAGTTTATTTTTTTATTTTTGTCCTCTTTGTATCCAATTGACACTCGGCGGGTGTTTCGGTCAGTAGGCAATTTTCATTATAATGCTCTTAGCGGAGCAACGAAGTCGCGTGAGCCGCTAACCCCTGCAGAAACCTTTCATTCCATGTTCCATTTTCCAGGTCACTTAAAGTATGTATTCAACTCTTCCTGTCTCGGCGCAAGATAAACCCAACTGCCAAACTTTTTTTTACTTAGCTTCACCAAAACCTTTCAAGCCTAACCTACTTTTGACCGATTTCGAATAAACTTGTCCTACATTCTAATAGGATATGAACTATCAAAAACCATTGGAGAATACTCCAAGTTGCTTTTATCAGGAAGCCTTTGGCTTGACCCATCGGTCGCACCTATTCCGACTAGTTAAATCCTAAATTACATTGCAGCCTAACATATTTGATATCATATATCTCCTTATGGTTATATTTAAAAGGCAACTAATTTTAAGATAATATAAAACAAATAAACTTGTAAACAGGAAATGTTTTATAAATTGTAAAACTAATAAATTCAAAATAAATATATCATCAGCATGGTGAATAGAATAAATAATTTTTAGTATCTTCTATGCTTCTATGGGTCTTAAAAGAGCTGTTATAGTTCCGATCTATAGAAAAATTAAGGTTGTAATATTATTAGCTATAATATAGTTCATTGATCTGTCTTTTTTTTAAATATGTGGACACATATATTTACAAAGTATAAGTCTTTAAGTGAATCTCAATTTACCTTTTTTAATGGATGTGAACTGAAAATCAAATATAGAGTACGAGTACTTTGTCGGAGCCAGATTTAAATTTAGCTTTTTACTGTAATTAAAAAATATAAAATATTTAAAGCAAGACATCTTTTATCGTAACTTTTTTTTATTAAAAAATGAAAAATATTAGATAAAAAAAGCCAGTTAAAGGTTTTTAAAATTCCTCCCCAATCGGAAGGTTCGGCGTTCAATCCCAACCGAGCCTGAAAGCATTCCTTTTTCAGACAACTAAAATCATGTGAAATGCCACCCATGGAGTGAAATAGCCACTGAGCCCAAACATCTTTCTTTCTCTTTTTGTCTCATTTTCCGAAAAACTTAACACATGCTTTGGCATCATAAGTGTAGTCATATACACTTGAGTGTGTATACAAATTCAGTATGAAATAAAACACTTGAAGCTAATGTTAGTTTCAATATGCCATTAGTGCTTAAATATGTTATCGGGCATATGGCGTCACGGCTAGCTTGAATGAAGCGCAATCGTGAAGTCAAATTTTCGACAACTTTATCGAGCAACTGGGGCCGTATATCAGCAATAACACGGCGAATGTTGACTTCCAAATCTCCCAACGTCTCTGGTTTATCGGCATAGACTAGTAACTTCACATACCCCCAAAGAAACATCTAAAAGTGTGAGATCACATGATCGTGGAGGCCAGTTCACAGGTCCATTACGCGAAATTATGCGCGTTTCCCTCAATAAATTGATGGTGTCGCGCCCCGTGTGGCATGTTGCGCCATCTTGCTGAAACCAAAGCTCTGTTACGTCAATGCCATTCAACTGAGATCACGCGGTTTCAACTCTTGCACAAGCTGGATTTTATAAGCTTTTAAGCTTTCCATAAAATCTTCCACAAAATGGATGGGCATAGCTTCAATTGCTGTGCACGATGGCGAATCGACTCATTCGGATTATCCTCAACACTGCGCTCCACAACGGCAATAACTTCTGTTCGCACTGTTTACACTAGAGTGTACGTGGTGCGAAAACGATTCATCGTGTTCTGAATAAGTTGCTGAGATGGATGATTACGTCGACCGTAAAATGGACGTAGCGAACGATAAATTTGCCGAACCGAACCATGGTTTTCAAAACAAGTTTGCATAATTTGCATGCGTTGTAAAATGGCAAAACGTGCTAGGTAACCACAAATCAAACACCCGTTATATCCGCATTGAGGCGATGTTCAGAATTATATAAAAATTATGATGGTATTTAAATCGCGTCTTCTATAGAATATATAATACAGCATGTTCAAATAACAAAAAAAAAACTTTGAGTAGATTATAGTCATTACCAAAGCAGATATTTCCATTTTAAATTTCTTACGTACTATTTTTTATCTTTTTATTTTATTTTCATCAATGATTTTAGTACATATTAATATGTAATAATTAAGGGTTTTGGAAATAAAATTATAGCAAAAACTTTCTATATTCCAAAAAAAAAAATTTCACTTGAGTAATATCCACAGTAAAGAGCCATCGTTTGACTGAAATTTGAGATAAATTTTGTTTTTTAATAACTCTAATTTCCTATCGTATTCGATTAACGACGTTTTCGTTTAAGTAGGCAGCAGGCTTTTTTTGTAGTCGACTTTTGATTCCAATATATCACTAAAAACTTCTTCAGGCCTATACGAGTATTTTTTAAATATATATGTATGTATTTGCTTCCGAATCACACAGAATAATAAATTGGTCAAACACAGCCAATTGCACGAACACAGAAATCTAGTTTGACACACAATACTATTTGATGTTTATTCATATTTATATTGTGTAACAGATTTTGACATAAAATCCTGGAGAGAAATTTTGATTCTGAAATGAAAATTAGAAGCAGAATTTTTCTGCTGGAAAAATGAGGGAAAAAAGTTTAATGTCACTTGTGTGGCCCTAGTCTGTGCAATTACTAACGTACCGATGATATCGACATAATTGGCAGAACTCAGCGGGCTGGCACCGATGCGTTCACTAGTATGGAAACAAAAGCTGCTAAAATGGGTTTAGCAGTAAATGAGAGAGTATATGCTGTCAACAAGAAGGTACACACAACATCGACGAATTGGACAGAACGTCACAATCGACGGCTATAATTTTGAGGTAGAAAGGGACTTTGTCTACCTTAGCTCTGCTATATATTCTGCCAGCAACATCTCACCGGAAATAAAACGAATCACACTTGCCAATCGCGCTTTCTTTGGGTATTGAGTATTAAGGAGGAGAAAAAAAAATTGTTTGTTTTTTTTGTAGTGGTTTGAAACTCAGGTGTGTTTGGTTTCGATATTCGCTCTCCAGGGATGGGAGTCCGAATAGGGCGTAGAAGTTTTTCTTCACTCAGAGTGATTCGAAGGTTATAATTCACAGTATTTTTGTGCTTGAAACTCTACAAGCCAAATCTACGTGTCAGTGTTATGCCTTCATACGCAGAATTTTTCTGTCTGAGTTCCAATTACACAAATGAGAAACTTGAAAAACTTGTCAATGGGTAGTATTCGAACCTTGACCCTCCGAGTGAGAAGCGATTGCTAGTACCACTACACCAAGGCCAAGGTTGGAATTGTCTAACAGAATAGTAGACTATTCGATTTACAATAGTAAATTAATTCGGCTGAAAAAATTTAATAGATAAAAGTACATAGATTATATGATAGTTATGCATATAAGGAGTTCGGAAGTTAACATGGTTTCAGTCAAAGATGTATAGCTGCCTTTGTTGCAGACCCACCGAATTTCGATTAGGGGAATGGAAGTAGGAGTGATGCTAAAATATTTCTCACCAGATAAAGTTACCGTGCCAAACAAAAAATTGGCAGTACAGTGCACAAAAGTCTCAGGAATAAACATATGGAGAGCTACAATTGGCTAAAAACCTCTTGAAAGTTGGAGAATTTAATATCTAGCTTTCTGAAAGTTTATTGATAACCTCGTGTAGATAAATGCAACTTGATATCCCGCCGGAAGGGGACCATTATATTGTATAAGAATAGGTAAATTGGCGATTTTGCTACTGTGGAAGACAATCTATTTACAGTAAAAGGAATATTTTTCCGTAATGACCGAATTTACACACATATCGATCTCTTAGTAGGCAAGGCTAGATGTGTCACTTTATCCCAGTATTACAGTATACCCATACGCCAACGTCAGGGATGCAAATTAAGGATTCATAACAAACAAATTCACTACAACCTTAACTTAAAGCCAGGCGCCCTTGTCCATGTGAACTTTAGCTCAACGTCGGTGTCGAAAATATATGATAATGATAATCGACTTTAGTTGCGATTCAAAGTTTTAATTGAAAACATTTATAAATATTTAAAAAAAAAGTCTTCCCTGCGTTTTCTGTTAAAGTTGATATATATGTAAATAAATTCAAATCGAATCAATCAATAATGGACAATATTTTGAATTGATTGTGAAATTCACAAATGTTTTGTCGCTTATATCACTCTATACATACATTTTTATGTTATATAGTTCGAAAAAAAACGAAACGAAGCAAACGTTTAAAACCTAGAGAGTGAAAGTTTACAAATCAATTCATTCAATAAAGCTTTTCAGTTGTTTTTACTCTTGGTTTATTTAGGCACATCGTGACTAAAATTTAAAAAAAAAAACAATAACATTTTGTTGTTTATTTATTTAATTAATTAAGTTGTTTATTAAATTAATTAGTAACTGATTAAGCGGATTATGTTTAAAGTTAATATTTATCCGCAATGAAAGATATTAAATTACTGAAAAGTATGTATGGGTCCTATTCACTTGAAGGATATGACTTTTTAACACAACCCTATAAAAAAATATGCTTTTGTTTAAAGCTCATAAAACTTCCTCTAGAAGATAATACTAAACCAAAACGGGACTAAATTATTGTCTTTTTTCTAAGTTTGTTTTAATATTTGTAGTCATTTTCTATCTAATTTTAAGTCACGTTAGTCCATGCATTCAAATTTAGAAAAGCAACAACTACTAGTTTTGGGTCAAACTAATTGACATTCTATAATGAATGCCATAAATGTCGGAGTCGCTCGGCCCAAATGCCTTAAAGCGAAACTGCGACGTATCATTGATAGTATACATAAGCGAGAGAGAAAGAAAAAAAACACGTGAAAAAAAAGTAAAAAGAAAATACCAACGTCAGCCACTCAAAACGAAAGTCAGCTCGAGTTCAGCAAGCCAAGTTATACTCTCGTACACGAGTACGGTCATAGGTATATATGTACATACATACTGATTCATTCGTACGTACGTATATACGTATACCATATACCTTTTATATTTGCCTTCCGTACTATATAGTTAGAAGTGTATCTGGATGAATAGCATGATTTTGAATTGGCATATCTGCTTGCCAGTACACTTACAGAGCAACAGCAGTGGGGTCGGACGTACTCGTACTTATTTCACTAGTTTTCCATCGTGTTCGTCGAGAGCTGAGTAGATTATCCGCCCGTTTCATGGCACACAAGTTTTCAGCACAACAACGAGGTTGTTGGCATGTTGCCCTGTTTGAAAATTTTGTGGTGGCTTGCTTCCATACGCTCTTGTTTGCTGTAGAGGCACTCTCGTATATAAAGCTTGATACTGACAGACTTTGATGAGTCTCCACTTTATAGTATGCTATGCCATGCTTCACCATGCTGTGCTCTGGCTTTCTATCTAGTACAAACGAATTCTCAATTCTTGAAAGGTTGAGTGGAGACTTTCTATGGTTATTTTTGATTGCATGAATTATTGATTGTGGCACAATTTTGCTGGCTAAATTTAGACGTGAATATTTATTTAATATAATGTTAGTTTGTTCCGATTTTTCGTTATTTTTCTTTTCTTTGGTTTATTTGTCATAAAATAAACATGAGATACTTATTGCAGATTATAATAAGAGTTGGTACATGCGCGTGAGCTAGCAATCGCATAGCTCCTGGCACTGAGATTGTAAGCTCAAACACCCCAAGGAATGATTTATGATAGTGGCAGCAACAAGAGGGAAGTTCTGAAAAAGTTTTTTATAGGAAATAGGTTTTTAGAAGTCTTTCTCCTTCTCACCTTGGATACAGAAAATTTTATTGCATAAAATATAGACAAATTTCATAACGAAAGAAGGATAAAAGATGTACATCTGCTTCAAAGGAACCAATTTTTGCAAACCCATTAAAGCATCTTACGGCCATGTAACCGGGAAATTTTAAAACTGACTATAAAATGAGAAATGGAAATAATTGTTGTTTCGAAAGTTTATTGACTATAAAGTTGGTGAAAATTTGTATTCTGCTGAATACCTATTTCCAGGGATTGAGGAATTGCCAGCCTCTTTTCTTCATCAATCCTAAGATTTCCCCCAACAATTGTTGGCTTCATGCATTTTTATTGATTAATTCTATAAACACTTACAGAAAAGTGTGTTAACTCTAATTAGCCATCAATCATGTCTCAACTTTTCGGTACAATTCAAACCTTTTTGTTAATCGAATTTAGAAGGTTGCCAGTCCAAATGGTCCAGTTCCTATAAACTTTTCACTTCAAAACCAGATGTTTATAATATAATACATATACACATACATAACAGGCAAATAATACTAAAAATCTTCTCTCTGACATAACTTTTTCTTTTTCAGTCGTGACAACATTGTGACAAATCAGTAATATTTACGACACATGCATTCAGTTATTCGGATGAATCATTAATATTTTCCTTTAAAAGAATTTTATTGAATTATACAATAGATGTTTTTTGTGGCGTATATTATATGTGTTCTTTTCATTGTTTGTTTCTTGAATTTAAGCATAAGCTTATTTACGCCAAAATCGAATGCACTTATATTTCTGGTTAACGTCTAAACGTTCATATTCACAACCAACAAGTAGGACAAAGCGTCATCTGACACTTAGACCAATTATTGCTACTGGCACCCTTAAGGGGGGTAAGGTATTACAATTTTTTTTTTTAATTGAATGCATAATATCATAATGTCTAAAAAATTGGAGCAAAACGACGAAGTTACGAGTATTTTTATACATGTCGGATTTTAATACCTACCCAACCCGAGCTCGCTATTGTTACCTGGCAGATGTTTCGCTCTCTATATAATACCTAATCTTACCCCCAGATTTATTTATAGAAATTTCGAGTTAAGTACAAACATCCTTATACCTGTACTATATATTTTGTCAGTATAGAGTATAAAATTTAGTGTAGCAGTAATATTCTATCGAGCAGACGTACACGTGCGTTCCTATTTTCGCATCATTTTAGCTCCGTTTTCATTAAAGCGTTTTCCCCACAACTCACGTTTTCAAAGTCGGTGCCCCTCATAACTTTAAAACTATTGCACCGATCCTTTTGAAATTTTGAACACTATTTCTGTACGAGGTAACGCTGGAGAGTTTTTTCAAAATTTGTTAATAATTTTTATTTTACAATAACAAATTAGCCGATTTTTTTTCATAAAAATTCGCGTTTTTCCCTTCAAAATGTCAAAAAAAATGAAAATTTTCAATTTCCCAGCGTTACCTGGGCAAAACTATTATTTAACGAATGAACTTTGATTTTTTGATTTCGAATGATCCAGCACCAAGTTATTCTACTTTTTTCCGAGACACGTCCGAATAATTGCTGCCATTGCCGTATTTTTTAATATTTCTTGGTGAAAATCTTATACAATATTCTTCGAATGTCATACTTTAATGTACTATTGGTTTTAATAAAGAGATTTTAACTGTGTCGTCACAAAAACTTGCCTTTTTTATAAGAAAGACTAGGTTTCTCCTGGCTATACATCCATAGGAAATTACGAACACCTCTTTGTCATCCGCTTGGTTCGGGTATGAACAAATCAAATCAAACAATACTTTATATAGCCTTATATTGGTTTAACAAATAGGGAAATAACAAACCTTTTATTTATTTTTATCTTATTTTAGATCTTGTTTTTTTACTTAATTTAGTATACCGATAAATGTAATCGTTTGTATTTATGTTTTTAATATTGGGATTTTAATAAGTATTAAAATTTAATACTTCTCATACCGTTATATATTTCGAATCTTGCTTAGCATAACTACGAGCGCAAAATTATGCACCACAATAAAAACAATTGAGTAATTTTTAATTCATAATTCATTACGTCGTATAATGTTTTCCTATACCCTTTTCACATGGAATCAAAACTCCCGCAACCTTAATCGAAAACAGAAGTTTTCCTATCCATTTGTATAGTTTTTGAAACATCATAGTTAAACAAGTTTTTGATTAAAACTTCTCTAAAAATACTCGCACTTGTGAGGTTCTTAAAGCAGAAACATCTTTTGGAAAATTCAGCATATTCAGCAAAACTGCTGACAGAGTAGTTGCCAAAACAAAGTTGCAAAATTTCAAATTTGAAAAAATATTGATTGTCATTCTAGGTACGATTTCTATGCTTTTATCAATAAACAATTAAATATTGAATGAAATAATATTTTTTTCTCAGCAGAATATGGAGGAGAAAAAGATACATAGGAAAAAAAATCGAATTAAAAATCCTTGCTTACACAAATGTCACATGCAACCTTAAAAAAGAACTTATTCGGTATTCGGTGTGAACGCTTCAATGGGGTTTTGTAAACTTTTTGTCGCAAACTCGGTTTTTGATACGGTTTGGCATGGGTATTAGGGGCAAATCATACAAAGAGACTAAGGAATAGCTTGCAATAAAACAGCTACCCTGCAGAACCCGATATATAAGAACAAGCAACTATGTACGTGTTAGATGCTTTTTGGAAGCCAACACTGCGGAAATATCAATCCAATTAATGCCACGTTTATATGTATAGTATAACAGGTTTGTGTTTTTGATAACAATCAAAATTTACCAGCACTTTTTACTTTTTTAAAATACCCTGCACTTTGTTTTACCTTTATTATTAATATGTTAACAAAGAGTTTATTTAGATTGCTCTATGATATGCGGAGAGATTACCTTTAATCTTATATCTTCTGCCAGGAGACCTTTTCTTTTTCTCAATTGTATGTTATATAATAAACATGAGGTTTTCGTAAGAATGCGATATCTGATTCTGTATTCTGTATTCAACAATACGTTTTTTTTATTTATACAATTTCTTAGGTTGGGAGAGCTCGAAAATATAAAACAAGGCTGAAGGTTTTCAGTAGCCCGTGTGTTTGAAGGTGTCGAACAGGACAAAGTCAGCTGAATTAACAAAGAATAACATCGTGGCCGAGCAATTCCTATTTGCATGTATACATATGTATATAAAGGATTTTAAATAAAAATATAAAGATCTAACAAATCTATGTGTATTGATGAAATCAATCGACGTTAGTATAAAACGTGGAAAACAGTAAAGGATCGGATAAAGTCTAAAATGGCGGAAAAGTCATTTCCAATTTAATTTTGCAATGAGTATCTATGAAATTTCAATAAATATAATGGTAAACGAAAGTGCACCTATCTTATAGTATGTTTTTTAGTAATAATAAAAAGTAGTCATATTCGGGATTAATATACTCGTATTTAACCTTATACCTGGAAAATTGTAAGCCCCAGGTAAAAATATTGTATGAGGAATTTGTAGGTAATATTATGCCACACCAAACTAATAAAAAAGAAAAAAATATAAGCAGACTTTTCCGATGCTCCAAGTATCCCAACTACTTCAGGCTAAGAAGCACATACAAAAGAAATACCTATATGCCGCGACACCTTTTACCTGAATCAATTTAACAAAGGGAATCCGAAAACGAAATGGCAAGTAGTATATAGCATCTTGAACCAGTCCTCCTCTAACAGTAAACCTACCTTAATATGAATAAACGACTGTGATATATTTGATAAGCAACTCATTGCTAATGCTTTTAAAAACTACTTTAGTTCAATATGTTTACCAATTCAAACAGACCTGCTAATTTGCGACTTGTCCTAAAATACATGTGATGAACTGTCTCAGAGTAATTGTTTTGCATTCGTACTGATAACTGCACTTGAAGTTTTGTAGACTATAGGTGCATTGAAAAGGTCGAATTCTTCAGCTTGTGAGCGTACTCGTATTCTAGCAACATTTGAAAACATATTGGGTGCTTTGTAGTAAATATACTAGCATCAAGTGTATTTCCCGACGCTCTCAAACGCGCGAATGTAGTTTCATTGTTTAAAAAAGGGTCAGCAGCTGTTATGAACAATTATAAGCCAATCTTCCCCCTCCAGGTTTTTAGCAAAATTTTTGTAAAAAGAGTAAAGATCAGACCAGACCATAATGTCGTTTTTAAATAAGTCACCATTTTTCAGTCCTCGTCAATTTGGCTTTCAAAAGGGTAAATCAACTGAAGACGCCCCTCTTGAAATTTTTTTCTAACCTTTAGGCCAAAAAATTCACCGCCGGCTTGTTTATAGATATGTATAACAAAAGCATTAAACTTCGTCAACCATATCGTATTGTTAAAAAAACTTGGAAAAATCTGGGCTCCGAAGCTCTATCCTCGATTGGATCAGATCTTACTTCTCAAATCGATCAAGATTGAAGAAACGAGGAGCGAAATCCGGTTTCTTAATTTGAGAGTGCCTCAGGGTTCAGTGTTATAACCTATACATTTTCTTATTTATATTAACTCTCTGTTTAGACTTAATTCTAAAGGTACTCTAATGGCCTTCGCAGATGATGTTGGCTGTTCTAATGGCTCTAGTAGCGCTTTAAATTTAGTATCTGATATTCACTGGGATCTAAGTTTATTAAGGATATGGTTCGCTGAGCATAATTTGAACATTAGCTCCAAAACAAAAATTATGTTTTTTAATCTCTCCACCCCAATATGTGTCAATTCAGATTTCCACTTCCATGCACCGAAGTGTCAAAAATCTGGTAACCTGTTCATGTGGTTTCGCCTCTTATTTCCTAAACTATTTGTAGCGTTCTTAGTTGCAGCAAAAATTGTTTTTTAATCGAAAAAGTGTATAAATTTAAGGATCTCGAACTTATCATTAATTCTAAACTGAATCTTTAAACAAATATTTTCGTTGCACTCTTAAAATTTTTTTCTATCTGAAAAAATGTTTGTTGTAAGAAATTACTAAAAACTATGCCAGAGTATAGATATAGTATATTTAACTTAAAACTTCAATATGAAATTGCGTGTTGGGGAGGTGCTTATAATAACAAAATTCAACCGCTTTTATTTCTGCAGAAAAATGTTATAAGAAAAATTTGTCGTAAACACCGTAGGCATCCGAGTTTTCCATTGTTTCAGGATATGAAAATTCTTGTAGTCCGTCACTTGTATTGCTTTAAAGTTTTAAAAACGTTCTTTTTCAGATCAGGAATTCTAATCATAATTTACGTAAAAATTATTTAAATGTTGTATCTGTACCCTTTTCTCGCACCACCTCTTTTCGCAATTTTTATTAATAAGCTTCCAAAATCAGTCAGAACAATTAAATCTTCTGAAGTGTTTGACAAATCTGTAAAGCATTGGCTTCTGGGCATTAATTTTAATGCTTTGGAATGCATATTATTAAAAAGGATCTTCTTCTTTTTTTATCTTACAATTCCTTTTAATAATTGTCTCATATTTACTCAATTTGAATTGTATAGCAGCATTAAGCTTTTTTATCATTCAACTTTGCCACTGTTAATTTTATTCATAATTACGAGTAAGCCACAACGATGAAATATTGGAAACACGTATAACACATGAGGAAGTACACTTGACCATAAGGAAACTCAAAGATAAAAAGGCACCAGGGTCGGATAAAAGTCAAGTCGAATTTTTTAGGTATGGAAATGATGGGCTCACCGAAAAAGTAACTGCAGCTTATAATATAATAATGGACACAGGCATGATACCACAGTAATTCAGGGAATCTATAATGCTTCCTATCCATAACAAAAGGAAACAGTTCGAACCCAGCTAACTATCGTTGAATTTATTTTCTTAGTTCGTCATACAAAAATTTTTGCAACGTTTTTAAATAATCGATTGATAGTAAGTTATCGTGAAGCCAAAGGATGCACTTTAAGCCCCTTCCTTTTTTGCACTCTTCATCGGCGATATTATCGAGTTTCTACCTGGAGGAATAGGGTTTGCTGGAATTGCGATTAAAGCACTTCTGTTTGCTGATGGGGTAGTACTGTTCGCGAATACACCTGACACCCTTCAAAAGTACTATAAACTATGGAATTTTACAGGGAATATGTGCAAATCAAAGTTGCAGAAAGGAACTACGGGAGCGAGAAATGGCACTATAACACACTTAAAAGATAATCAGTAATTGTAAAAACATAATGTACTCTTATCAGTGTCCGAATCAATATTGATGCACCCAGCGCAACTACACCATAATAATCAAAACGGGTTTGTCGCCACTCTTTGTGAAAACATTTAAGTTCATCTGGACTACGTAGCAAACGCTCTTGAAATGTCAGGCGATGGGCTACCAAAAATAATAGCGCTTGTATAGAATTCAAAAGGCAAGCTTAAGATATGCGACGCTATAGGTACTAGCAAGTCACTGCGGATCTTCATTTGTTAGAGGGAGATAGATTGCGTATATTATATGAACTTGTGTCTAAAGTAGATGAACAATATAGACAAGACTGCATCAATCAGGCTACCTCATCCGTTTATCTGTCAATATACAATACTTACAACGGCTTTAACTACAATTTTTGGGGAAAAAAATTTCTTCGGCACTTCAATGTTTAAAATGCGAATTGAATTGAAAACTCAATTATATACCACACTGCGAAGAATTACCCATTTATTGCAATATGTGTAACTTATCGGAGAGAGAAGACATAATCTATTTTATAGGAAAATGCTCGACACTGAATGAAACACGAAGAGATCTCCTAGGCAGTAATGATAAATCAGAGACTGAAATATTTGACGTCCTGATTCGCAATTAACATTCGACATACATAGTTATGTATATGAGCTTTCTCATTACGAGTATTACCAAATTGCAATGAGTTATCGAGACTAAATTATACGTTTATAATTTCGTTTATAAGCGTTTTAAAGTCTACTGTCTCTACTACTGTACCAAACCTTACTATTTAATGAAAACTAAACTTAAATTAATTTACTTACCTTCTATAATTAAAACAGATCTTTAATTTCCATTAAGGGGGTAGTCTCATGTCCGAGGTTAAATTTTGAAGGTTTTGTAAAGTGTTTCATTAGGGTTGTCATACTTCCCGTAAAAGATCTGAGTAAAAAATAACAAAATGGCGGTCTTGTACAAAAAAAAATCGGTTTAAAATAAGAAAAGAGTGCAAAAAAAATCGAATTCTGGTACGGTACAGAACCATTCATATGTAAAATACATATTGTGTTAAAATGTCAGCCAAATCGGTCCAATAGTTTTATTTTTTAATTATCTAGGTCGACGGATAAAAAGTAGTTGTTGTATGTTCTTAAAAGAAAAAATAAATTCGCGTTCTAGGTAAACCGCTGCGTCATAAACACCTACATACTCGTATATACTCGTGTAAGTGATCGATTGTAGTGAATCGCATTGCGTCGATCGAAGCGAATTCGCTTCACCATAAACACAGCCAACTGTTTATGAAAAAATTAGGTGTTTAGCGATGGCAATTACAATATTTTGCGCGTAAAATTTATTAGTATGTGGTGCTCCGATGGTGTTGGTCGCATTCCGCTGTGATTAAATTTGTTTATTAAAATGCCAATAGCTCTGGGTTCGATTCCAAAGCCATATATTAAAAAACAGAAAAATTCCGGATCACCGTCAGGCGACACTCAAATGGGCAGCCGTGACTCAAGTGGTAGCGTATTGCCTTTCAATATGATTCGATTCCCGATCATATTACATTAATTTTACCAGATAAGTAAAATCATATTAGAAGAGTAGTTACCTAGAACACAACGAAAAATCGAATTGAATCGGTCAGTAGAAGAAGAGTGCAAGCGCCAAAAAATTAATTTTTGGCTGAAATAGATAAAATGCTCTATGTATGTAAACCTGCCAATCAGCAAAATACGGTCAATTAGACAGCCGAATGCATACAAGAATAGACTATGCTGTTCACCGATTCAGTGGAAGAACAATACAAATGCGGTGCTTATAACGCTCTTTCACTCAAATGTTGCGATCTTGCATGAAAACGTAATTCATTGTTATGTTCCATGGGAGTGGTTGACTAGGTCATGTTTATATCCCGTACTAATTTTTGGTAATAACAAAATTTAAAGTGAACAGTCGCGTAAGTAATAGTAACAGTGAAAATAAGAATAAAAAGTCGATAAAAAAAGGAAATGCAACCCGAAAAATGGAAACAAACCCAACGAAAGAATGCTCGTCTTCAGGGCCAACAGTACGTACATACAATATATACGGCTGTTAGAAACAAAACCGATCAACCAATAGAGTAAGTAGTTTGGGATTATGTATGTATGTACATAATTTTGGATTCTTGCAAACTCCGGTAGGTGTAAAGATGGATGTGCTGACAAATTTACGGAAGATGAGAGAAAAATCGTACTATCAAATTTACTTGAAATGGAATGGGACTTTAAATCTACCTAATGGGACTTATGGAAGCCAAACAAGCATAGCAAGGTGTCGAGAAAAAAGTGAAAATGTAATCAAAACTGTAAGTCCGTCCAATTACTTGTATATTGACATAATCGGAGGAAACCGTGATGTCAGTGGCGCTTTCGCGAGTATTGAAATGAAAGCGGCGAAGATGGCAAAACCAAGTATATGCTGTCAACCAAAAAGGACACCCAACACCGACGTCTCGGTCAAAACGTCACCCTCGACAGATACAACTTTGTAGTTAAGGACTTTGTCTACCTGGGCTCCGCTTTTAATTCAGACAACGACACCAGCGCTGAGATCAAACAAAGAATAATTCTTGCAAATCGCTGCTTCTTTGGACTACGAAGGCAATTGATAGCAATGTCCTCTCTCGAAGAACAAAAGTGACCCTATATAACACCTTAATAATCCCTCTGGTCTATGGCCCAGAGACATAGATTTTATCAAAAATGGATGAGGGTACTCTTGACTGCTTTGAGAGGAAAATTCTTCGGGTGATTTTTGGTCCCGTCTTATAGACGCTGAGTGGAGAAGGTGATACAACGACGAACGGTACGGGCCATACAGCGACATGGGCTTAGCCAGAAGAGTGAAGGTCCAAGCACCGAAATGGCTGGGTCATGTAGAGCGGATGAACATCAATGCTCCGGTCCGAAAAGCCTTCGAATCCGCCATCGGATAAACATACTTTCAAAGGCATTTCAAATGCCAGTTGAGTTAAGAGGTAGATATGGTTATCGTTCACACGTTTTACATGCAGAATGTATTATCAAAATAAAAGAACATATAGAGTCGTTCCCAAGAAAAAAATCTCACACCAAAGCAGCTCCAAAGAAGTGTAATGATAAATGTATGTCCGAACTCTTTATAAAATGCTGGGCCTATCTCGAGTACTAATGGTTAAGAAGCGGAAAGCGGGAAAGCTTTATACGCAAAAAATAAAAGAAATATATTCTGAGAGAGACCCTGTGTACGGTGTGACTTTCGATTTTATACTAAATCTGCCTCTTCCCGAAATACCACTTCAAGACATATTTTATTATAGCCAATACTGGCTACTTTTACTCATATCATGAGGGCCAAGCACACAAGGGGTCCAAACGAAGTATGTATGTTCTTATTGCGTTTTTTTTTTTTGCTTAAAATATAATATATTTTTAATAGCTCCTACATTTACCAAACGTTTTAAAAAATATGTCATTATTTTCCTGTTCGTGGACATTCCTTTTTACCATGCGGTAATGACTCCGAAACAGAAAAAGAGTTGCAATAAAAATGCAATCGCATTTATCTTCCTAAACAATACTATCAGATAATCACTAATTCGAAAAAGATAAAACCCTTCACCCTGACATCTTTGGACATACGAATCTCAATTTACAAGAGGTGGGATCACAAATTTTCATAATTTTCATATGGGCTGCGGACAATCCACATACATACAAGGATACATAAACCATTTCAACACAAATTCAGCGTCAAGATAATCGGCCCCTTCAAACTACCACCTAGGCTGAAATCTACAAACTATCTGGAGGTTTTGCGAAATGATTTACCAGAATTATTGTAGGGCATTCCACTGATTCAACTAGCTTCATCATATTTTCAACAGGATGGTGCTCCAGCCCACTTACAGTACTGGACTTTTTTGTGTGGGGATGAATGAAAGAACTTGTTTATTCAACCGAAATAGCAACTTTAAGTGAATTGGAAGAGCGTATTCTTGAGCGTAGGTATTCCAAAAACGGACTCTAGCATGTATACAAAACCAAGGAGGACGCTTTGATCATCTGTTATAACTGTATTAGTACACACATAAAATAAAAATTATGTAAGACCCCACAAAATCATTTTTTATCCATAGCCTTTAGAGCTTAAAACAAAAAAAACGGTTTTGTTTTTTGTTAATTTTTCCTGCTGCAGGTTTTCCCAAGTATCATAACATCTATGGGCTTTTCTCAAACTTGTTGATTTTTTTTTATTATTGTTACGTTCATAAGAACAAAATAGTAAAACGTTAGGTTCATTACGCATTTTCTGGAGAAAACTGACCTCATAGACAAAAATTAGCACGGGCAAAAAAAATGGAACAGGCTTAGAAATCGAATATCTGAAGACTCAAACAAGATATCAACTTTTTTTAAACACAGTTACAAGGGCTAGTCTTTCTTCTAAAAACAAAGTTCTAAAAAACGTTTCTACCATTAGTATTAACTGAGCAATTTCCGTAAACATGATCCAGGGTACGCCAAAGTAAGCCTTTTCTTATATCCTCGATAAATGATATCAACATTGGAGATATATGTACCCTTACTGCAGAACGATTTTTTTCTAAGAATATACCCAAGAATAACACCCTGTATACTCGTACATATAATATAATATAATATATTATAATATATGATTTAATTAATTAATTTATTTATTTATAAAATTAGCAATAAATTTAAATCTATGTTGAGATAATTGCTTTTAATTGTTTGGGAGTTGTTTTGATGAATAGGTGATAATTGTATAGAATTATGTTGCGTCATTGTGATTCTGATTGTGCATTCAGATAGCACATTTATGCATGTTATTGCAACCAGACTAAGAGGCAAATGTCCTATCTTCCCTGTACTGACATTTATTTTTGGATAAACTATAGTATTTAGTATTGTCACTGTCACACTGATTGCATACATATACCGTTATAAAATAAAATGAACCTAATTTGGTAAATCAGAATTTGAAACGTTTTAAGATCTCATTTAAAATTTTCTATCGTTATTTTCAAGCATCTTTACTGTACTCGTAACCGTCGCCGAAGAAGCGACGCATTGCTGCCATGAAAATGAAGTGGACACGGATTGCATGGCTAAGCTTAGAGTGGAATGCTTCAGAATTCAAGCGCGTTAGCAACGTTTAAGACAAAGAAACTCTGAAAAGAGAACCACATAGAACGTTATTGATGATTAAAGAGAGAATCGTTGATATTTTTTAGCTCAGAGCTGCTTGGAACACTTCTCTATTTACGATCTAACATGCCTCCCAAATGCGGAGGATCCATCGACATGCGCTTCAAAATCTGGTAGGCAAGCGCACGCGACTTAAAGGAGTATTTTCATCGACGTTAAGGGCGCTTTCGACAACGCACTTCTTTATGACCTATGGCAGCACGGTGTAGACTAGCGTTGTAAACTAAAACAGAAACCTGATTGACGATAGTAATCGCGGCCAATATGCGATGACGAGTAAACAGCTGTTGCTATACTTTTCGTCGGATAACGCATAGTTATCTTTTGCTCTAAAGTCTGGCATCCCTAAAATTTATAGAAGAACAGGGCAATGAAGATAGTCTTTTAGGCAATCTTCTCAAAATTGAGGTTCTTCTATTCACACGAAAGAGGCAGCTAACTGGTGCTCATCTAGTGGTAAAAGGAATCATAATCCGCTTCCCCAAGCTAAGTATTTGGGTGTCTTCCTGGGTAAAAAACTTCTTTGGCGGAATACCATATCATATGTACATCCTATCCATCAGTTGTTTGTTGAAAGAAACTTCCGCGTGAATATGTCTCTGGTGCTTTTAGCAGAATTCAAAGAACGGGGGCGTGCCCGAGAGTGCCTTCCTTGTGCTTATGATCAATTCCGACCAGAATCTGAGCTAGGAGGGGATTGTAGTCGGATCTTAACAGGTGGCTCCGAAACCGATGGCACTGGTATCAGGACGATGACGTCAGATTTTACTCCTTGTTAGGAAAACTTGTAACTTGGAAAACGGATATACGAGTATTGTCAATAATTTTGAAGAATCCTGAACTTCTCGTCGCCTTCAAGCTAGTTCGAGAATTCAATGTCGGAATTCAAATTCAAAATTCAGTCGGAATGTTGAATTCACAAAATCTTGCTTTAGTCCCTCCCAGGTCACAATGGGATTGGAGGAAATGAAATCGACGCTAAACTTGATCGAAAATTCTCAGAGAAGAGTCTCTCGGGAGCCGAAACTAGGTCAAGACTACATGCAACCTTTTTAAGGGTTACCATTTTAAGCTGGGTGCAGATGGTATAACTCTCCAGAAGCCAGCAGACCAAACGAATGTTACCCGCCGCCACCGACATTTCTGCTGTTTCCTACTGAGGAAAGTTTGCTGACTGACCTTTGCCATCATAACGGGGCAGAACGATTTTGCTAAGCAACTAGGTATTTTAGATATAAATGATCGAACATCTTACTTTCTTGTTGTGGAAGAGATTTCCGGAGCACTTCCTCTAATGTGGGTGCTGGTACTGTTGGCACGAAAGGCTGACAAATTTTAGTGAAAGGAAGATACAAGATACAATAACGGTATTATCTTCCCAAACTATTGTATGTATATTTCATTCTCATTTCAATCCTCAAGACTGTTTTTTTGTATTGTGCATTTATTTCTCTCACCGACATTAGTGGACGTTTCTTCGGAATTTGTAAAAATTATCAAAATCTATGGTATGCTCATTTGGTATAAATCGTAATTTATCAATAATAAATAAATAGTGGCTTCTCTCCCACTCACTATGTTGTTCGTCTTGTCATTTTATGTAGAGTGAAGACCTACGATTTTTTGCTTACTCTAAACAGCGTAAGATTGAGAGACTTTTTCAGCTTCACCGACATTCTTTTTAATTTTCATTAACGATCTCTTGTCTGCTACTTCTGATCCAATATATTCCTCTGCTGATGACAGTACTCTCTGCTTTTCATATTCGTTCCCGGACTCACGGCCCGCTCTTCGGCTGTATAACGAGAACGATAGCGTATGCTAAGCTCATTAAATTCCGATATCCACAGTATAACCAATTGGGGAACTATCAACAGAGTGGAATTTAATGCTTTCAAAACACAATGCTGTCTGCTGTCGTTAAAGCGAAATTTAAACACCCAGCTATTATCCATGAATGGCACTTGCATCGTCGAAACCGAAAAACTTTCCATTCTCGGTATGTGTGTCCACGACAACTTACGTTGGAATGACCACATATTTGATGTCGCCAAAAATGCTGCGAAATGTCTAGGTTTCCTCAAGCGATGTAAGAAATATTTTACCCCCTTTGATCTGGCCTCAATATATAAGGCATTCATCCGCCCAAAATTGGAGTACAACGCCCACATCTGGTCAGGTGCTCCTAAAACATCTCTGCACCTGCTAAATGGGATTCAAAACCGTGCGATAAAACTTATTGATGATACTAATATCAGTCAATCAATGGACACCCTCGAACACCGACGAAATGTCTCGTGTCTCACTTTGTTTTATCGCTATTTCCACCACCAGTGCTCCACTGAAATCGCCAGTAGCATTCCGCCCATTCAAACTTTCAACCGTAACACCCGTCTTGCTATGAATGCTCATCAGTATACCCTCAAGCCCATTTTCGGACGTACTCTAAAATATCGTGATTCGTTCCTAAGCCGTACAACTCGCTTATGGAATGCCCTGCCGATCTCTGTATTTCCTGGTCGTTATAACTTGCAAACATTTAAAAACAATGTACATCGGTACCTCTCTTTTCTTCCTCCCTAAATTTCCTTTGCCCGCGCTGTGTACAATCACCTTAAGGGTACTCAAACTCCTTGAGCGCGCGCTCATTATAAAAAAAAAATAGGAAGATTTAACTTTCGGAATTTTTCTATTGACTGCCGTAAGTGTGATGACGTTAGAAATATAGATTACTTTTTCAGCTTTTTGGTGTTTGCAGAGTTTTGACACACACTGTCTTCCGTAGTAATCCACAGCACCACACCACTACTACCATTAAATAGAAGACATTCCAAAAAAGACTGGATGTGAAAATAAAGATGCACTTATTGCGATTTGTCTGGATGATGTTCTAGACGCTTTGGACCCTCTAGACGCTCTAGATGATGTGTAAACTCTTGATGCTTTAGAGGGCTTGGATACTCTCCATATTCTCGATGCTCTGGATTCATTGGATGCTCTAGATCTGTTTGACCTTCTGGATGGCAAGGATCCTTTGGATGCGTTCCTATTTTTAGTTCAGTTACATTTTTCAATGAGTACTATTTTTTACTGCTTTTTCTTCGAGAACTACCTGTTTTTGGGAATCTAAACGGATGTTCATTGAAGTTCATTCGCTTCTCGGCCTCCAGTCGGTGTATCGAGAAAACGAAATCACAAGTTTTTTCTTTTGTCGTTTTTTTAACGCTATTTGCATAGGGAAATATAAATTTAATTTGATAATTTAATTTAGGTGACTCTCTTTAATCAGCCACCCACCTCAGCAGTCCCCATAGGCTGTCACCATGCTTTTTAGTTACTTATTATTGTGTACTCATTAGGTGATTTTTGGTAACTGACCCGTTTGTAAATACTCGTATATTCCGTTGTGTTTGCAAGTATACGAACAGTAGATATAGATACATTGAACTTTTTCTGTTTGTTTATTGAGGGCACTTAAGTGTACGCCACAATAAGTCAGTATTGAGTATTCGGTTTGAAAAAACTGATTACTGGGTCACACGTGCCATTGTGTTAGCGAGTATAATGTTTTTGGTTTGGAATTTGGACACATACGAGTATATCACAGTGGGTTAGCAATTGCACTGGAATTAGAATTAGGAAGAAGAATGTGAACGAAATGCTGTGAGCATTAAGAAAAGTGATCGAAACATCATAAAACCTTTATTAAAACCTTTTATTTTTAATTTTACATTTAAAATGAAATTAACCTACGTATTTCACATTTTTGTATTTTTTTTATTCTATTATACGCAACTACTTCCTACCTTATCTTACGCTCGACCAGAACGGAATGGATTTCCGATTTGGATCATCCTGCACCATATTAACACTATGCGAATCATCATATAGACAGTTTATCCGACAGCTCAATGTGCACTGATGCAATACGCATTGGTTCAATACGCTTATATAAACACCACTTCAAACCGCATTGAAATATTCAACACGCATACGTTCATTCCTGCTTATAAAACGCATTGAAAATTTGTAACCGCTTTGAAATATCATATAAACATTTTCAAATCGTATTGAAACATTTTACTCTCTCGCGCTCTCATCATTCTTTCATCATCGGGCAGGTATTAGTTGTGTATTTAAAACGTGGAAAGACAAAGAAATAAGAACAATGTATAAGTGTTAGTGTCAAGTGTCAGTTCAATCAGCTGTTTGTTAAACTCTCTCTCTCAATTTTCTCTCGCTCATTCTGGATAATTTCATATAAACACCAGCATTTCTACGGGTATTGAACCAATGTGGATTGCTTCAATGCACATTGAGCTGTCAGATAAACTGGGTAATAGAGAAATGTTTTGAGTATCTAGTTTGAAAAAGTCTCCGATTATTATTTAGATCGCAAGTGTATATGGGTAACCTTGCACAGAACCCCATAACAATTCCTTACATTGCTGAATGATAGGTAGAAGGAGTTGAAGTTTCTAGTACTTAAAAACGTTTGTCTTTGCTTAGGGTTAACTTTAAGCAACAAATTGGTCAAAACAAAAGTTGCGTTTGGAATGCGAGTTTAAAATCAAAACTTACAGTCCAACAAGTCAGCGACAATCGTTGGTTCGTTAATATATTCCTATCACTTTATAGATCTTCTAAATAAGTCACATCTTTAACGAAGATCATAGTCTAGGCCACCAAGATGTCTTCATTACGAGACGTATATGTAACATAATGATATCCAATTACTTGTGAATCGCACTATATAAACATGCCCCAGAACATTTGAAGATTAACCTAGTTCTTGCTCAGAGCTCAATTATGTTCCAAGAAACAGAATATGACTTTGTAAAGTATCTAACACATAGCAATAGAAAAATAAATTGATAGTTGAAAGGCTTGATTGTGTGTGGGAAAATTTAAATATTGAACATTTTCCTCCGACAGTCGATAACAAAATAATTATTTGTTACAGTAAAGCGAACCACAAACACAATTTTTGAATCTTTGCATTAAACCAAGTTGGGGTGTAAACGATGTTTATGATAAAATACGAGTATCCTGGAAGTAAGTTTTTGTAGTGTTAGAAGGGGCTGAATGTTGTTGGATTATGTTATAATATTTAAATTTTCTTAAATCACCATGATAATTGAGAAAACACGTTTTATAGTCAATAACGAATCCAAAGTAAGACTTAATAATACAATATATCAACGGATAACTTAAAAAATATTACTTTGAGATTCGTGCAATATGAAGAAGGGCTGCGGACCTGAAAGCGAAGGCAATTTTTTTTGGAGCAAAGATATAAAGAACAATAATAATAGCTTAGTCATAAGCTTTCATGGTGGAAGGGATAAGCTCATCACAATTTTATTTTGCTCCATACATATGTACATCATATTTTATTGAAACGTAAAGGAATATATCTGATACATAACGATAAACTTTATACATATTTTTGTGGAATAAGAACAATTGGAAAAAATGTTAATTGTTAAAAATTAAAGTTCTAGTAAAAATGTATCAAATATTATTTATTAATGATTAAATTAAAAGATTATAAATTTTCGAAAATGTTTGCTCAAATTTTCACTTAAATCAGTGGCATTGCATCAACTTTTCCCATTTTCTAATTCACAAAAAGTCTTTGCTAGTTGTAACATGTAAGTTGGCATACTTAGTTTTAATTGTTTTTTTTTAATTTAAGTATCTTCTGTTAATATAAAAACTGACCTATGTACATATCAACAAAAAAGGTGTTTATGCATATATGTAGATATAAGTATATCTATATTTATATTTCAAATAATCAACAACGAATGGCAGTCAATCGAGCTTTGTGGAATGCAGGTTGGCATACATACAATGCGATTCATAGTTTAAGGATAATGATGAAAAAAACATAGCGAAGCTTCGAGAGATCTGCATATCGTCTTCATTGATTTGGAAAAAAAGCGTTCGATAGAGTTCACTAAAATCTTATATTGACAAGGCTAGGATATCAAAGTGTACTCGGGAGGCATATAAGAATGATGCACGATATGAACAATGATGTTAAAATGAGATACACCATCGGGAACAACTGGAAAAAATGCGAAGTAAAAATGAGAGTACACCAAGGTAGCGTTCGAATTGCGTAACTTTTTCATGTCGTACAATACTTTTTATTGAAGAATCTCATATGATTCCGATCAAGGGGAGAAGGAAAATTCTTTTGACTACTACTGTTTTGTGCACAAAGGTTTGATACTAATGTCGAGGAAGCCCGACATTCAAAGCTGGTCTATCGGATATTCTTTTGAAAACAATTTTTTTATGCAAGCCGATAACATATTTTCTAGTATAGATAATGAATCAATCGTACTAAGACCGGATATCTGCATTGCCGTTTTTCCAAACCGGCAAACCCAACCCTAATATATATTTAGAAGGAGATATAGTACCGAAGTACCAACAATTTAAATACTCAGACTCTATCGTTAAACACGATACAACGAATCCAGCAGTTAGACGTCTCGCCTAAGGAAAGTTCTAACTATGTAACATGCCGTCGTTAGCATCCATTACCAAAGAAGGCGATGGTGAATGGGTCAATTGACACTAAGAGACACTAGACAATAAAATCTTTTACATCTTTTAAGGAGCTAAGAATATGTAGATAACATTGGACCAGTGATATTGCAAGACTCTGTAAAATCCGTTATTCCAAATCTCAAGCAATTCTAGCCTGCATGTTTTAAGCTAGGTTATGTTCTTAAATCCTGGTAGAATAACAATGTTACTTTCATTCTTAAAACAGACGAGAAAACAAGCGTGAAGTGTGCAGTAGAACATTGCAAGGAGAAGGTTCTCACCGATTATCTGGCTCCTTGTTATAGACGAGACCTTAATTTTTGATAATAGAATTAATCGACGACCAATGCTTCGCTCGCGCTCAGGGGGTTATTATACCCTTAAAATGTTTGCACACAGCGTAGGCGAGGGAAAGTTAGAGGGGAAGAAAAGAGAGAGGTACCGATGTACAGGAAATACAGAGATCTGCAGGGCATTCCAAAATGCATCATCAAATCCAATACAGCAATAGGAACAACTTTCGGAGGTTGTATATATAAGCAGCTGAACGCAGTCTGTTTGTATTGTATATCGTATGTGCATTCCAAGCTGCTTTTAATGGACACGAAATAGGAAGGTTTTAACATGGAAGGCACTGTCTTCAACATAGTTCATAGTCCATATATACAATTCATGTGTATTTAAGAATGAGTATCAGTATGGACACGTCTACTCACTACTATCGATTACTGTCGAATGGGTTTGTCCTCCGTAAGGACTAATCTTTTTCAATTCTCCTCGTATGATCGTCGTGTTTCTTTTGTCGTGCGTACTACGTTCGTATTGCGTCTTGACGTCGTGTATATATATTGTTTTATTGGTGTCATCTTTTTTATCGTTTTTATATCGCCTGTCGTCCTTTCACCAAATCCCACACATATATATAGTCCACCTACCCCGAAATAAATCTTAACACAACTTTAGTGAAGATCAAACATTCGGAAGATAAATATCATAGTTTAGCAAACCCCGAGTGTGAAGAGAGAACAAGGAACAACCACGAACACAATGAGCTGCACCAAAATATATATACGTTGGCTACATTAAGCGGCTTTGAATCACAGTGTATCACTGTGTCATTTTAAGATTTTGTGGACAAATCGAAAAAGAAATGAATGAGTTTTCAACTAGGCGGTGATACATAACACCCATGGATACTTTATGGTATATTGTTCCAAGTATTTTTACTAAATTAAATTTGTTCGCTTAAAAATACATAATTAACAAACGTGCAGCAATTGACTTTTCTTATCAAGCATTCCATCAAGGACTATACATTTTTATTTTGGTAACAAATTTTAATAATCTGTAAACGTTGCTCGTTTGAGTACTGAACCATGCCTAAATGGTAGACATTGAGAATCAAGATACAGTGCAACCTCGATATAACGAAACTGAAGGGAATTAGAGAATATTTTTTATCTAAGATTCGTTTAAATGAGATAAAAAAAATGTTTAATACATAATTTTAATCTTTTACTGTTTTCACTCAACCCACTTTCTTTCTTCTGAAAATGTATCTTTAAACTTTAAAATTGTGGCCAATGTACTTGCGGTAATTTCGAATTTCTTAGCAATGTCTATTTTCTTCATTATAGGATTCTCGTCTATATACTCGTAATTACTGATTTCTCTGCGACAGTTAAGGAAAACCTTTTCCGTTTATCAGCCAGTGCAAACTTTAAAACTAAGAACAATTACAAAACGCATTACTTAACATCAATCAACAATGATTGCCTTACGACATACTGGTTATGTCTGAACATGCCGAGACATGAAATATTGTGAAATTGAGTGTGTATAATTTATAGGATTCATTATGTAAAGGTTATAAGTATAAAATTCGTTAAATAGAGGTAAATAATAATTTATATTTATATTTTGCAAAGATTGAAAATTCGTTATAAAAAGGTTTTTGACAAATGTATTCGTTATGTAAAGGTATATTTTGCATTAGCTCTTACGGACAGTACTAGGGGATTTCGAAGAACTCGTTAAATCGGGAAAATCGTTATATTGATTGTTCACAAAAAAAACATTAAGGGTGCGTTCACATTTAAAAAAAATTATAATTCCTCATGGAAAACCCTGTATTATATAAAAAGACCCTGGTTTGAGACTTATAATATAAATACTTATTTCTACCTTCTACTATCTTATCTTATATCTTATGTTACATATAATCCCCACCTATGTACATGTGTATATCTGGTGACAAATTTCTATACACACGTAATGTTGATTAAGTTGGCTAAAATGTAGGCATTAGTATCATTCGATAGAAAGTTTACTAATGCTTTTGCATATGAATAATCCAATTATTATTAATATAAAAATATAATATAAATGTCTCTGGTTGCTATTATGTTCTATTTTATTATGTGTATTCTGTATTTCTGTTTTGTTATTTCTTTGCTGCAAATCTCCTCATCGAATCTATTTCAATTCGTAAAGGCGACTGACTGTATCGGCGGGATTCGACTACATCAAAAATAAACATAGAAGTCTAGAAGGCTTAAGAAATAATCCATCAGTTAGACGCTTGGAATTAGTTTCATTTAATAAAGTTAACATATGTATTTTGCATGAAAATTTAAAATGAAACCATGAGCAGATATATCGGAAATTCGGATACATAATTTAAGTCCTATATATAAACTAGAGCCAAAACTGGAGTGACAGATCATTTGGAGTTTTTGTAATTTTCTTTTATAGAAAAGGAGCTGTGAGAAAGAAATGTGATAAGGATGATTAGTTTTACACTTTTCCTATACCTTGAAAATTCTAGAAAATATTACATTTTTGTAATACCTTTTTTGGCATTAGCATAGTAGCTGTCCTCTTTTAATTCCTCGCTGTATAGCATGTTTATTTATTTTATTTTCAAAGGATACAATACAAATAAATTTGGAAAGTCCGGGATCTTACGCCTGGGTTTTTTTTTTCAAATAAAGAAAATACCAACTGTTCGTAAAGCTACCGAATATGATTAAGCATATTATTCGAATAACTGGCCGTGTTAAGGCAACGTGTTAAGTTATTTAAAAAAAAAATATATATATAAGTTATATATATATATATATAAACTTATTTTAAAGCATTTTTTCTCTGGCTTATAAGTGTAAATGAACTAAATTTTAAAAAATTAACTGAATGAAATTAAAGTTATCGACTATTACGCAAGAGGGTCCGAGTTCAAATCTCGTCTAACAGCGAAAAGATGAACAAAATTATCTATTTTTCTATGTGGTGAACCCTTTCGAAGGTCAATGGCAAACCTACGATAGTGAATCCTTCTATCTAGGAACAAGTGTGAACTGTCCCGGAGTGGAAAAAGTGGTCCACTTCGGACAGTGACACCAACAATATGTTTTTACATTGCTTTTAGTCGTTTTTCTTCGGCAGTTCAAACGTTAAATAAAAGTCAATTGTATTATTATAATAGGACTTTAAGCTTAAAATCAAATGCGATCGTTAAACTTTCGCGTAAAGTTTTAAGCTCATGTATATCTAGGAGTAATATAGCTTTAAGAGAGCGTGTATTAAATGTTGGCGTTACATAAATTAACTCGTATATATTATATAATATGTACATATATGTATGTTACTCTGTGGTTATTGTATTGGTTATCAATTGTACAATAATTTACTAATTGTAATTGTTCGTTCACATAGAGCGAAAATAGTAATGGACCGAGAGCAGATTTCCATGGCATCGCTGCATGAATTTTAAATCACGAAGGTTTTCGATTACAAGGGGATACGAATCGTTGATGGTCAGTCAAGTGGGAGCTCAAAAATTTCAGTCTGTTTTAATATTGCCTTTTCGAAATTTTATAAGATAAGAATGGTTAAAATAGAGATTGGTCTGTACCTATATAATTTGAATTTTGTATGGGTAATATATTTGCCTTTTTGTTTTGGAGATAAATATTCGCCTGTAGTCAATATAGAGTATGGAATTGTATATATGTATTAAGGAATACATCAAAAATGGTGAATTGATTTCATACAGTACTGTGGCATTTGAATTGCCGGACAGAAGAGAATGTGAGCGAAGCTAAAATTGTGTCTTCTATCACTTGCTTTGTATTCATGCATAATAAATAAAGTTTCGGAATTTAAAATTTCAGACGCTATTTCCACACCTCAGCTGATTGCCATCTCATACATCTGTACGTACTAAAAGTCGTTGTTTCGCATTACCGAATTTCCGAAGCTTTTATCAGATTGATTATTGCGATTTAAAAGTCTTTATTTGCATTTTTATTTGTACGATAACTGAGTTACGTAATTGTCGATAAATTTTGAACGTACTTGTACAGTGTATTTAGTCCCAAGCGAAGATATGCACTCTCTTTTTCTTCGATCAAATCAATTAACTCCTTGTTAAGTCAAGAATTGCTTTTTTATGATTTTGATTAAATTCAAAGGAAGATTTTTTTTCGAAGAAAAACATACAATATTAAAATACTTTACCATTATTGATTTAAAAACTTAAGTTTACATAGCTGATGTTGCCCTAAAGGTGACAATAATTGAGTTCACCTTCGCCTGCATACCATAGTAAACTAAATTAAATCGTATTTTGGCTACTGTACGGATAAATTATAGCTTGACCACCAGTTGCTACAATGGAAAAATCTAAAAATGAATTCACTGACAATTTTACAGGTTTGTGATCTAACTTTCGAATTTGCGTAAAAGCTCTAGCAAGGAAAAAAATTGCTAGAAGAAAGATTATCTCATTACGGACGCTATCATATTAGGGCCCTTAAGAAAAGTTATCCAAATTTTGTGTCCAATGAGTTGAAGGGAATATGATCTTAAAGAATTTTGGATTGATGGTCGATATTTTACGGCAGTATTGTCTCGTATATAGTACAAGGACATAATTTGAAACAGTGGATTCGATCTACATATAGGAATACCAGATATCAGAAGTAGGCAAACAGAGGTGTATATTGTTTAACTATCTATATATGTTTGTCTTAAAATATATATATAAAGATTGTAATTGAATGTTTTTCCTCACTTTTGCTTCCAGATCTGTGAACATCGATCAACAGTATTGAAACTTTTTTTAAACTTATTTAAGATTAAAAATATCAATACACTATACATATACGGATATATATTTTTGGACTTAACGAATTTTGACATACTTAGTCTAAATTTATATTTGTTAGTACTAACGTTTTAAGAAGATTGGACTGAACTCTACAAGTAAAGTAGGGGGTTGTTGCGCGTTAAAAAACAATGTAAAACTTGACTACTAACTTCTAAGAGAAGAGTAAATTTTTACATATGCCTCAAGATTAAATGAAGTAGTTAGTATTCGTTGTGCACATACGAATACAGCAGTATAGCATACCCATATAGATATTCCTCAAATTCTTTCTAAAGAATTAAACCCAAAAATAAATATAGGGTGTCCCCTAATTTGTCAACGATAATTTGGGAAATGATTTCTGGGCATATTACGAGTATAAGAAAAAAATCGTTCTTCAATAAGGGTCTACCTCCAATGCTAACATCATTTATCGAGGATTTAAGAAAAGGCTTACTTTGGTGTACCCTGATCCATGTTAACGGAAATTGCTCTGTTACTTCTAACGGTAGAAACTTCGTGTAGGAATTTATTTTTTTCTATTTTTTTCATAGAATATACCCTGTAATCATTTTCTAAACTATCTTTGACGAATTAGGCGACACCCTGTATATGCTTATTATATATATTTATATACATATATATGCATATAAGTGGACGCATTGAAAACAATTCTTTCTTATAAATGTTAACGTACCACGCAGGAGAAGAAGAAAGAAGTGAGACATTATAAAAAATGATTTGGAAATAAAGAAGTTTGTATCTAAGCTGATTCTTGATTAGAGTTGATTGTGAATCACGATACCTCACGGTCCGTCAAAGGATAAGTAATCTTGGAGGAATATGTGTTCTGAAAATTGTTGTAAAATTAGGTATTGGAAGAGAAAATACGCCGATATTGCTTTGTAGGATTGGCTACGGCACATTTGGGTCACCCATTATCGTTCAGATTTGACTCTTATATAGCAGGTTCAGTGAAAGCTTGAGGGTACGAGACCAAATGTAAACATTGAACTCGTAATTCTGACGAATAAATGCATTATATAAAAACGTCAGATCAGACATGATCCGATGTGGTTAAGTATTACTTTAAATTTTTGAGAAAACCTCGAAATTTTGCAGCATTTTTTGCTGTCATTTTATCGTAGATTGCTGGCGGTTTAAATTTTAACAAATGAACGAGAGAAGTGATTTTTATGATTTAAAAGCATAAAATTACACTCTGATTAGATTCCATTAAAATATGGAGTGTAAATGCTTTGCTTACGCCGGAATAAATAAAATATTTCGAATTGCTGTACAAGTATCTGAAGCGGTACTGAAGCATGAAATAACATTCAAAAGTCTAAACATTTTTTTTCTTCATTTTTGAACTGAATATCTTTTTCTGGTGAACTTAAATTTTTCGTTTGAGTGTTCTTTTCCTTTTTTCGAGTTTTCTTTGAGTTTATCCGGCTGGTTTTTCTATACACAACACGTCAATCACTAGTTGCTGACAAGGCTTAAGATAAGTCTCTCGTGAACCGTAGTTGGAATATGTATACTTTTACAGATATATACATATATGCTTTTCTGTGTATGTATGTTGTAAATCCGTATGTTCTTGTAGAGCATTTTGGGAGTGACACGACCTTAATAGGAGTACTGTGCTGTCAGATATGTACATCTTCCTGACGTGGCAGTTTATCATTTTTATAGTTAAAAAAAATAGTGAATAAATGTGATGTATTCTGAAAATAAATAAAATATCATTTATAAATATAAATATACATATAAAGATATAAAACTTTATCTACTCGTACCTAACCTTTAAAAAAAATATACAAAAACGTCACCATTTATTTCGATCACGCCCATTTTTCACTTTTATGTCCGACAATTTCGATTTTATACGGAAATTCGTCCATCAAAAACGAAATGCTTTATCTCCTAAAAAGATCCTTTTAAGCGCCCTTTCAGATTCCTTTTTATATACACCATTCATCATCTATGTGCAAAGCGTCGTACCAGCATGTACATATGTATATACATATTTATACTGAATCCGTATCTATAATGAAACCAAGCCAAATCGAGTTGAGGAAAAAAATCTTGAAAGACATTTGTTTTGTCGACTTCCTCTCGCATTCTTTGTACACTTTCCACAGTTTTGTAGAGATTATGGCTTGCTTTTATTTTTTCTCTACCCACAAGTCGAAACAGGTTTTATAAATTTTATTACGTTCTCCTTGGTTTTATGACTCTCTACAAATATGTACCAGATACCAGATATGGATACGGGCACGGATATGGGTTCAGTTTTGGGTACCTATAATATTTTCAATCAGATAAAATATTCGATGTACAGATGTTTGTACTTGCATACATATATACATATATGTATGTATTTACATATAAAAACTATAAATTTCAACAAAATATAAATATTTTGAAAAAAGAAGAAATAAATCGGTTTTAAATAATGAGATTCGGTAAGGAGTCCTTTTCGAAACGAACCCAATGAGTAGAAGGTTAGTCGTAATTAAGAACAATCATTTATGCACTAAAGCTGGCTCTAGTGTAATTTGGCAACATGAGATACTTTGTCGAGTTTGGTATTCTTAAATAAGTCATTATAAAAAATGTGAGGGGGTTTAGCTTGAATGGAATACTCGGTATGTTGTCCCTCTGTGCCATACCGTTGGTGTTGCCGATGACATTGCCAAAGCCAACGTCGCTGTCGACCGATGCCTCTTGTGCTATTTTTGTATTCTTTGTAGAGTTTGCCTTTGCCTTACTTCTGTAGACTTTTGCACGTCTCTTGGTTTGCCTGCGTTTTAGTATTATATGCGGGTTGCTATTGCTTTTGCTCGGTTCGGTTGAGACTATACTCTCCACCACTGGCACTGTGTTCACCAATTGTATCTACTCTACACTAGGGTATATTGGGACGGAGTGGTTTTTGTATAACTCGCACCGTACAATTGGCTGACGTTGCTATCGGTTGTGTTCATCTGGGAAACGAAGCTGATTTCGAGTTTATGTTCAACTTTGTCCGAAGATTGTTGTGAAAGAGACACAGAGCACACCACATAGTATCTATACACAATAAAAGTGAGGGTAGAAGAAGGAAAAAAAATCATATAGCTACATTTTTTTATATATTGTTGTTATACTCGTACATATATTTTAGACGTTTTCGTTTTATTATTATTATTTTCTTCTCGTCGTTGTTATTGTTGTAGCCAATTGTGCAAATGAGCACAACTTGAATGTGAAATTTGTTGTTGCTGTGGACGAAACAAAATTCGCCGCTAAACATTCTTGTTCTACGCCGTGTGTTTAATTAATTACACTTGTGCTACTCGGGCTATGTACTAAATGTGTGATGATTTTTAGACAGTAGTTGTGGTTAAATTTATATGATTTACGAGCATCTTTTAGCTGAGATCGACATTTGTTAAGCAATCTACCAATACCGGGAGATTTTTTAATCCTAATCAAGCAATGAAAGTATGTATCTTTTGTTATAAATTTGTCATAAATTGTATCCAAAATTAAAGTAAATATACCTAAATTAGCATTTTGCGCCTTTGTGATGTATGAGACTTTGAATGTGAAATTGAAATTGAATTTTGAATTGCCGCTCTTTATGGTTCTCAATCAATCAGGGTATCTGACAGGTTTTTTTTTTAGAGTAATTACTCATACTATTTGAGGGTAGTGGTGACAGTTGACTGTTGCCATTTGCTTCTGTGTGGTGTATCTATCTCTGTCTGTTGTGTAGTTGTAATCAAAAAGTGATTGTGTCAATTGTTTTGGAAAAAAAACCCAATAAACTGATTTTGCAAAATCAGCTGAGCCGAGTTTTTTGTAAGGGGTTGAGGCATGTTTACATTCATTACGCTGAATTATGCTTGTTGAGACATAAAGCCAGATCCAAATGCATAAGTACATGCATATATATGTACATGTATGTACATACATATGTCGGTATTTATTTACTGTGGAAGATAGTAAATTCACCTGCTCTTTAAAATTAGCATGTTTACGTGAGTTTTTCGAGAAAGAAAGTTATTTTTGTTTAGAGCACGAATTTATCTCAGATAGGTGTGAAGGTATTGGAAAATTTCCAAGGATAATTACAAGTGTGCCATCCTGCGCGTAAAAACATTTATTGTACCTATTTTATATACAGTTCAGTTAACTCAATAACAATAAGAAGCAATCATCTCTGCTAGTGCGGATGGTTACACCTGCTGTCAGTTAAAAATAAATATTTTAATTTTGAAAATATAAACGTACATATGTAAGTATTTCTATATGTGCATACATATGTAAATACATACACGTGCATGTAGATATTTTCAGTTCTATTTGGCTCTGTGCCCCTTTTTAATCAGCGGCCAACAATGTTTGAGTATACAGACGAAAAATTTACCTTTTGGATGTTAATTTTGTAATGTTTTCCAAAAGTAGCAATGCATATCCAAAGATATACCTATTCGTAAATATGTGTTTACATATGCACTAACTTTCATATATATTAATATCGCAGAAAAGATAGTTAAATAAGCATTTACGTAATGAGCCACCACCAACAATTGTGAATGGAGAGGTCTTAAATCATCATTTCTAATGACTCATATATCCTTTCCGATTTAAGGTCCTTGATGCTGGAATGCACCATCCATATCAGTCTTACGCCATTGATAGCTTCTTATCAGTAGTACCTAATTCCTAAACTGATCGAAGATAGATATTGAACCTGATCCAATTATATTGTATCATTTCGTGGACCTATATTGCAGAATTATCGCTTCATGATTATGAAATTTAAATTGAATTTTAAAATCTAACTTTTGCTTTTTAGGTATATTGGCAATTTTACACTTTGAAAAACTTCCCAATTCTCCTGGCCATAGGTGATCAGAATTATCGATTTAAAGAACCTAAGCCTACCAATTTAAGCCCTCCTTTTTACAGATCTACCAAGTTATCTTATAACAACTTGGCATTGCTCATCTGCATATCTCTTGTAAAAGTGTTTTGAAAATTATTGTTTTTTTTTTTCGCGTTGACCGAGTTTTAAAGATTGGCAAACCTAGCCACTGCACCACGCCTCCACCACGTACCTATATATATATATGTATATGTACATACATGTATGTGAATATATACAGGGTGTCCCCGAATTCATTAACGATAATTTGGGAAATGATTCCTGGGTATATTCTAAGAAAAAAATAGTTCTACAGTAAGGGTCTATCTCCAATGCTGACATCACTTATCGAGAGTTTAAAAAAGTCTTACTTTGGTATACCCCGACGCATGTTAACGGAAATTGCTCAGTTAATACTAATGGCAGAAACTTTGTTGATGACTTTGTTTTTAGAAGAAATATTACCCTTTGTAACTAAATAAAGTTAATATCTTGTTAGAGTCTTCAGATATCCAATTTCTAAGATTTTTCTTGCCCATGCTAATTTTTGACTTTGAGATCACTTTTCTCCAGAAAATGCCTAATTAACATACCGTTTTACTATACTATTTTTTTCTTATGAAAGTAACAATAATAAAAAAAATCATTAATAAGTTTGCAGAAACACCCGCAGATTTTATTATACTTGGAAATACCTGCAGCAGGTAAATTTATAAAAAAGGGTGTTTTTTGCTTTAAGCTCCAAAGGCTATGAATAAAAAATGATTTTGTGTGGTATTAGATAATTTTTATTTTATGTTTATACTAAAACAGTTATAAAAGCTGCTCAAAGTGTTCTCCTTGGTTCTGTATGCATGCTAGAGCCCGTTTTTGGATTTTACTACTAATGTTTATTGAAGCTAACTGCTGCCTGACTTTTTATGACGCTTCGAGAATACGTTCTTCCAATTCACTTAAAGTTGCTATTTCGGTTGAATAACCAAGTTCTTTCATTCTTCCCCGTACAAAAAAATCCAACACGGATCCAACGAGATCTTGCAGGCCAGTGAACTGGTTTGGTCCATTTCTTCCTACTCTTCACCTAGCCAATTTTTAACCTCAAGACCATAGTGGTCTGGAGCCCCGTCCTGTTGGAAATATGATGAAGCTAATTCACATTGTTACATGTTACATATTGACGCTGAATTTGTGTTGAAATGATTTATGTCTCCTTGTATGTAAATTGTTCGCAGCATGTTGTGATCCCATCTCTTATAAATTCAGATTCCTCCGTCCAAAGAATTCTGCTAATAAACTCGTTGTCATCCAAACTCCGTTCCAGCAACCAGTTAGAAAACTCAAATCTCTTTTCCAAATCATTGGGAACCAGTTCTTGTACAGGTGGTGGTGGTATGGATAAAGATTTTCTCCATGCAGTACATTCGAAATTTTATGTCAGCTTTGCAGAGCGTCTGATGCTAATTGACGGATCAGTTGTAATAGCTTCCAGTATTCTTTAATCAGTCGAAATTCTTCTTACTTGTGGAGCTCTCGCGTTAGGTCGTGTATTTGAAACTGAACGGGATCAGTTTCATCAAATACGAATGCTCGAAGCCTTCGATACGTATTTTCAAATATTCCTTCACTAGGAAATCGTCGGTTAGAATAAAGTTCATGGTATCTTCGTCGCGCTCTAGTTGAACTTCCTGTGCTCAGCCCATAAACGTTAATAAAGTCTGTGTATTCTTGTTTTGTAAATGCAGACATTTCAAATAGCGTTTCTAAGCAACTTTAACCTTGGCGTAAAAAATTAAACTGATGAACTAATTTTTTTTCTAATCTTTAATACCATTTTTGTTTGGTAAATTTTCCGAATAGGCCTTCACACACGAAGCCTAACCCTTTCTGAGAACTTTTGAGGAGCAGGGTAAGGAAATAAAGATTTTGATAGGTAGTCAAATAGACGAATACGCTTTAAAACTTTTTAATAGACATGGAATTAAAGAAAAAATATTGGAAAATTAATAATTCTTGGAAAACCACTGTTATTGTCAACTGTTGTTAGAAACGTAGGTAAAATACCATAAATTCCTTCTTTTAAATGCTGCAGATTTTTTCAAGTATAATAAAATCTGCGGGTTGTTTTGCAAACTTATTGATGATTTTTTTTTTATTCCATAAGAAAAAAAATAGTAAAACGGTTGTTAATTAGGCATTTTCTGGAGAAAAGTGACTTCAAAGTCAAAAATTAGCATGGGCAAGAAAAATGGAACAGGCTTAGAAATTGGATATCTGAAGACTCTAACAAGTCATCAACTTTATTTAAATGCAGTTACAAAGGGTAGTATTTCTTCTAAAAACAAAGTCATCAATGAAGTTTCTGTCATTAGTATTAACTGAGCAACTTCCGTCATGAGTCAGGGTATACCAAAGTAAGCCTTACCTGAAATTTTCGATAAGTGATGTCAGTATTGGAGATAGACCCTTACTGTAGAACGATTTTTTTTTCTTAGAATATACCCAGGAATCATTTCCAGAATTATCGTTGACGAATTAAGGGACACCCTGTATATATATATATGAGCATGTACATATATGCAAACTGATGCACTGTAAATACATATATATATAAACGTATGATACACGCATATATTTCAAGTGGCGCCGTCTTGCTAGAACCAAATATCGTCAACACTGCGGGCTTCAATTTCAGGCAGCAAACGTCCGTTATCTTTGCGCGATAACTTGCGCCATTTACAATTGCATTCTGGCCAGCCTCAGTTTTGAGGAAATATGGATCGAAGATTCCTCCAGGCCATAAACCACACCAAAACGTTGTTTTGTCTGGATGTAATGGGACCACTTTGGGTTGCTCTGCACCCCAAGCACGACTATATTGCCCATTGACGTAGTAATTAAGCCAGAAACGAGTCTCATCGCTGAACAAATTTTTAGTCGAAAACAGTGGATCTTCTTGAAGCATTTCTAGAGCCCAACGACTGAAACGGCGATGGTTCCGAAAGTCGGTCGTCTTCAGTTTTCGTAAAACCATCCTCACGTAAAATACGCCAAATTGTTACATGCGACAAGCCAAGCTGTTGAAAACGGCGTCGAATCCATTCATCACGGTCATCGCGTACACTCTACGCTACCGCGGCAATATTTTCTGCACTACGTGCTATTTGGTCGCGTATTATCCAGTAATGAAAATTCGGTTTTAAACTTTTCGATGGTATAGCGAATTATGCGTTCGGTAGGCCAATTATATGGACCATAAGCTCTAAAAGCGCACGAAACACATTCCTGCTAGAACATTAATTTTCGTAATACAGCCGAATAATTTGCAGACGCTTGCCGGGCTAAGTTTTTCTATGATGAAATGTCAAACAATACTGAACAAAAATGCCATATCAGTGTGACACGACGCTCTCTAATCATCAATCCCAACTATAAAAAGTACTTTTAAAAGAATCACCCTTTATAAGAAATAGGCGGAAATTACATCGGTGTTCAAGGGTGTCAATTGACTGACTGATATTAGTATCACCTATGAGTGTTATCTCACGGTTTTGAATCCCATATAGCAGGTGAAAAGATGTTTTAGTCTCCCCATTAAATATTGGATGTCACCCATGGAACGAAATAACCACTGAGCACAAACATTTTTCGTTCTCTCTCTATCCCATTTTCCAAAAACTTAAGACATGCTGGGACATTATAAGTGTATTCATACAAAATTTGCGTGTAAGTTCTTAAAAAAAAAAATACTTGATGCCAACATATAGCATTCTACTCCAATTTTGGGCGGATGTATGCCTTATATATTGAGACGTAGACGCAGCATTTTTGATGACATCAAATATGTGGTCGTTACGTAAGTTGTCACTGACACAGTTTTTGAAAGTTTTTCGGTTTCGACGATGTAAGGTGAAATTTGAAAGTATTAAATTCCACTCTATTGCTAGTTCCCCAGTAGGCCAAGCTGCTAATATCGGAATTTAATAAGCTTAACATACGCTGCCGTACCTGTTTCTACAGCCGAAGAGCAGGGATGTGAGTCCGGGAACGAATATGAAAACCAGAGAGTACTGTTTTAGCTTAGAAGTAGCAGACAAGAGATCATTAATGAAAATTAAAAAGAGTGTCGGAGAGAGACGGAGCATTTATTTTGTGAATATCAAACTTGAAACCATCCAAGACAACTTAAATTGAACGTTCCGAAACTTAATTTCTGATCCATTGAAAAAGAGACTCGTCGATCATAAATGCACGCATTTTCGATAAAAGAGCCTGATGTCTTAAAAATATCAAGAGCAACTATCTTGCTTTCGCCTGATTGATGTACGCTTTGGTTACATTTTTCGGTAACACATGCCACCAGTGGACCTGTTGCTACGAAAACCATACTGCCGGTCATTGAGATTTTCCGCGTTTTGAGATATTTCATGAGCGGACGGTTTATCAGCGTTTCCATGACCTTGGAAAGAAGGGACGTAAGTGCAATGGGTCTGTAGGAAAAGAGAGAAAAAGATTCGCCTTTCTTAGGTACGGGCTGGAAAAATTCTGTTTTCCATCTGCTCGGAAAGATTACACATTGGTTTTGGAAGCGAGGAAGAACACCTCTTCAGAAGAAGGGGAGATATACCATCTGGACCAGCGGATTTGTGTATATTAAGATCTTTAAATTTTTACTACCTTTGGGACATTGTAGTATGTTTTGCCTCAGTTTTTGATCGTATAGGAATTTCACACGCTTAAGAAAAGCGTTGCAGTCATTTTTGGCTCGTTTGAATTTTTTCTGTTTTCGTATGTCGGGTTGGTCTTGTAGGACCGAATAAACCGAATATATATATATATGTATATACAATATACATGTATGTATATGTACATAACTATAGTCCCATTTAATTTTTGTTGAAACTCGATTAAGGAAGACACAAAATAGTCAAAGCATCGACGAAAAGTAGATAACTATCGCGCCTTCTCTGGCGCTGTTTACCCTCCGCATTGAAAGGCATATTAATAAACAAGTTAAAAGCAGCTTTCGTATCCGTTACACGACTCAAGCGCCACCTTAGAGCAAAATACTTAAAAAGCAACAAAAGGAAAATATCAGCAGACAACATGTTAATTATATATATTGTACTTTTCCTCATTCATTAATATTTGATCTTCATCGTCAACCTGTCATATAATAATATTAAATTAAATTATAGTAAAACCAATTCATTAAAAGGGTTATTATTTGATTTGAACAGTAATTACTTTAAAATCAGTTTTTAACATGCAATTCTAGCAGGAACCACCAATCTCTCTTAGTACGAGAAAACCAGTCATATTGTACGCGTTGTAGAGATTCATAAATCAACTACAGATTTCGGTATATTCCGATACGTTTCTTAAATGAATGACTATTTACTTCTTCTTCTATTTACTATTAAACGTAATTCCGATCGGAAAAATATTAGCACCATGTGTTTGCTTATCGTCAAATATCGACGCCGTAGGATAAGACTGGTATGAAAGGGTTTTGCAAAGCATCACCTTGGTCATTCGAATTAGAGGGTTTGTTAGGCTCAATTTATATCGGATTTCCAGTTAGAAGTGATTTGTGGGATTAAAATTTACTCTAAGGTATAGTTTTCGACAGTGGCGTTGACGTCTACAGCATATATATCATCAAGTGCCATTTACTTTCAGACCTGCTCTCTTTCAGTATACACTCCTAGTTGTTATAAAGGGTGTCCCATTAAGACTGCCTATTTTGAAATTTGAAAAAAAACGCAGTGTTTATTTGAAAAGTTTTGATGTTTTAATATTAATAAAGGGTGTAGACATGGAGGTTATGTATGGAACGTGATAGATGACACACGTTGGTCCTTTTGACGAAATTTTCGATGAGATTTTGGAATAGTTTCGGCTTAATTTTATCAGTGGCGCGTCGAATACCGTGTTTCAGTTCAGGAGTTGTTCTTGGGTTATTGGCATACACCTCTCCTTTAAAAAAAACACCAAAGAAAGAAGCCGATTGGCGTCATATCGCATGATCTTGGTGGCCAATTCACATCGCCGCCGCATGAGATAACTTTTCCTTTAAATTTCATCTTAAGCAATTCCGTTGCTTCGATCGCTGTGTGGTTGAGCCATCCTGCTGAAACCACATCTCTTTGAGATCCATTTCAGCAATTTAAGGTTAGAAGAAGTTGTTTATCATCTCACGGTAACGAACGTCGTTCACAGTGACGACATTACCAGCCGCATTCTTGAAGAAGAATGGTCCCATCATTCCACTAGCACAAAATGCGCACCAAACAGTGGCTCGTGGAGGATGCGTGGAACGTTGATGTTGACATAGCCATAGTCAACTTCAACTCAGTTGGGAAAAATTATGTCAACATTGGCTGACCAATCAACTCTTCTACATCTCAAGCATGCTGAACATACCGAAAACATCGGATCCATCCAACATGACCTCAATTTTCTTAGTGAGGAAGCTGCATCCACTAGATCAACCACGATGCAGATATTGGAGGAATTAAAGCACATCTCTAGTAAGCCGGTTGCGCCTCCATCTGCAGTAAGCCCGAGTAATAAATCCTTGCACGACGAGCTATATACATCACCTTCAACCACTTCAGCCCCTACTCATTCAATAGCCGCTACCACCGAAGCTCCCGTTCAACCCTCTACTATAAATGCAACTTCGATCACCAATCCCGACCCAAGACCATTGCCAATAATTAGGGCTTTTGGGACATCCTGGACTCTCCCCGAATGGACCAACAGAATTCAAAAATTAAATAAAATGAATCTTGAAGCGATCAAAAAACCGGAACTGTCTACTTTCTTCCTCCAAGCTGCCCCACGTCACGCAAGCCCGTCCTGGATCAAAGCCCTTTTTAGGAGTAAATTCGGTATACAAGACGTCAAATGTAAACAAGTTGGCAAAGTCAAGAGCAAAAACGGTCAGTGTTTTGAAATACGTGTACCCACTAAATACGATTGGATGTTCAAATCATCGGACGGCATACCAATAACGGAAAAGATGGTCATCACCCAACGGAAGGATATGGTAGATAATAAGTTTACTATTAAAAGAAAACATAGCCCGAACAATTCTGCCCCATCCCATCAACATCCCGACTCAAACTGGTCATTTAAGACCAATATCTTTCCAAGATTCTCCTCACTCCTTCCCCCCTTTGCACCATCTAAAAAGAACACCAGAGTCGCTACACCAAATTCTCTCCCTCCCCTCACCAAATCTTTAAAGCCGCTTCAAAACAGAGTTTCATTCAACCTTGCTCCTGCGCCTTCTACGCAAGTTCCAACTAACAATGCCCCATCCGAAAAATATCCTAATTTTATTAGTTCCCATATACTAAACCCAACCTCCCATTCCTCATCTTCATCTATCAATCCACCTGATCCAACCCCCCTCACTAGTCAAGATTCTAGTTCCGGGGTGCTTGACCATCCTGTCCCTTCATCATCCGCTCGTGCCTCCGATTCTCACCCAAAATACCTTGACCCACTCCTTCCACCAACTGTCAAACTCACTAAAAAATTTTCTGATATGAATGATGACAGTCGTTATGTAGTATCTCGTTTGAGAGACCGCCGCATTTATGAAAATGTTCGGCTCTACCTTGCCTACTTACACGACAAACCCAACTCCGTTTGCATTGATGGCATAACCAAAACCAACATAATGGTTTCGATTTAACGAGAAGGTCTTCCTATTAAGCCAGCGGAATTAATGCAAATTTTCGTTCGCTACCATGAGAGTTTCGACATCTCTTCCGACGAAGTTCATAATGATCTTTCTACGTTGTCTTCGCATGTCAGCTCCAAACGTCTTTCCCATTTGCAAAGAACTCGTTCAAATTTTAAAAACTATTACAGTTCCTAACAAACTGAAATCTGTATCCTCCAGTCCACAATGCCTGTCTATTTACTACCAAAATGTAAGAGGTTTGCGCTCTAAAATCTCCTCGGTATATCTCAATTCTCAAAAGTTTCCCTATGACCTAATTGCTTTTACTGAAACAAATCTAATTCCAGACATTAAAAACCATGAGCTGTTTCCTCCAAATTTCAACGTTTTTCGAAAAGATGGATTTGAAAGAGCTGATAATCCTTATGGCCGCGGTGTTTTACTAGCAATCCGGAACTGCTTTCACTCAACTCCTGTCGATATTCCCCACACTGAAAACTTTGAGTTAGTATGCGCCAACATTACGCTCCCCAAACGATGTCTTTACGTACTTTGTTGCTACATTCACCCATTGAGTCTTATCAACCTGTAGTTCACGCAGTTGACTTTTTGACTGAGGATGCACAACCTGAAGATTGCATCGTTCTAGTAGGAGATTTCAACCTCCCTCACCTTATATGGGAGCCTTCCGATAATTCGTCTCATTTTGTCTCTCGTAATTCGACATCTGAAATAGAAATATTGATGGTGGACTGCCTAACCAACTCAAGTCTGCATCAGATTAGTGGAATACCTAACACAATGAACAGACACCTCGACCTTGTCTTCACATCCGATTCAGATAACTGTGTCGTTTATAGGAGTGATCATCTTCTTTCTAAACTAGACCGCCTTCATCCCCCCTTGTCAATTATATATTCATATGAAAATGGCAACACATGTGTCGATTCGGAAAATTCATTCTCATTTGACTTCCGTAGAACCGACTTTAACAAACTTAAAAACCTCATCAGCAACATTAACTTTGACTTTATTGGTGAGACAACTAACATTGATCTTGCTCTATCAACGTTCTATTCGTTAATTTTCTCCTGCTTTGCCCAATCGGTTCCGTATACCTTCCGAAAGGACTGCATATCTGCTCCTCTCTGGTACAACAATGAGCTGCGCTCTCTCCGTAATAACAGAAACAAGTTGTGGCACAAATTCTTAAGATCTCGATCTGATTCCGACTACAGTAATTATCGATCGGTATATAATCGTTTTTCTGAACTTTGTGAGTCTCTTTACCTTGAGTACCTCTACCGCATGCAATTTAGCTTAGTCTCGGACCCTAAACGCTTCTACCAGTTTATTAATACCAAAAGAAAGTCAGACGGCTGCCCATCTACTCTTAAATTTCTTAGTGAATCTTCTGCCGACACAAAAACCATTGCAAATTTCTTTGCCTCTCATTTTAACAAATCCTTTTCTAAGAAAACAGCTGAACCCGATCCTAGCTACTTTAGCTATATGAGAAACTATCCTGAGACGTCAGCCATTTCACTAAATATAACAACAACTTTGGTATCTGAAAACATTACCAAACTTAAAGATGGTTTCTCGTCTGGCCCTGATGGAATTCCGGCTATTGTAATAAAAGAGTGTGTTACCCATCTCGGTCCTCCTCTTGCTGCTCTATTTAACTTGTCTGTCTCAATAGGTACTTTCCCTTTCCTATGGAAGGAATCTTACATTATCCCTATTCATAAAAAAGGCAGTAAAGCCGAAGTCGATAATTATAGGCCCATAGCGAAACTCTCTTGCATACCCAAACTTTTTGAAAGCATAGTCTATCAACAACTGCTTCCGTACTGTAGACCAACTATCTGCACAAATCAGCACGGCTTCATGAAAGGTAAATCAACGACCACTAACCCAACAGAGTTCGTCTCTAGGACTCTTCATGCTTTAGAAGACGGTGATGAAGTCGATTCAATTTCCACAGATTTCAGCAAGGCATTCGATAAAATTTCTCACCAACTTATCATCTTTAAACTAAAAAAACTTGGCTTTTCCCCTCATTTTGTGGCATGGACCAAATCCTATTTAGAAGACCGAGAATACAGGGTCATCTTCAGATCTTCAATATCCGAACCCATTAAAGCAACATCTGGTGTCCCTCAGGGTAGTCACCTTGGTCCAATCATCTTTATCCTCACAATTAATGATATAAATTTAATTTTAACTAACTCTAATCTTTCTATTTTCGCTGATGGCATGAGAATTTCCAAAGTCATCTCATTGCCAATTGACTCCCATTGCCTGCAAGATGACTTGAATAAGTTTTCGGTATGGTGCAAGCAAAACTTTTTGGAGCTTAATGTTAGCAAATGCCAAGCGATAACCTATTCCCGTAAACGTCTACCTCCCCCTCCAAGAAACTACTTCATCTGCGATGAGCCTATTCCTTCCACTACCCAAGTACGGGATCTAGGTATAATTTGTGATAGAGAATTGAATTTCGACTCACATATTGACAGCATTATAAATAAAGCTAACTCTTCACTCGGCTTTATCAAACGCTGGTCAAAAGAATTTTCCAACCCTTACGTTACAAAGTCCCTGTACATTACTTTTGTAAGGCCTCTTCTCGAATATTGCAGCCAAGTTTGGTCACCCTATAAACTAACTCACATTCAAAAAATAGAAGCTGTCCAACGCAGGTTTATCCGTTTTGCACTTCGTGGTCTACCTTGGGCCGATCCATATGGATTACCCCCCTATGAAAATAGGCTAAAACTAATTAGCATGCATACCCTAAAAAAACATCGTGAAGTCGCTGAAGTACTTTTTATCCACCAGTTACTGACTGGAAATATCGACTGCTCGACAATAACGCAAAATATTGCATTCACTCCCAATCCCCGTAATCTAAGATCTGTCCCACTCTTCCTGATCCGAACTCACCGCACCAACTACGGTCACTTTGAACCCATATCCAGAATGTTGCGTATAACGAACAACTACGCCGAAGTCTTTGACCTAAATAGCAGCAAACAAGAAATAAAAACAGCGCTGCTCAATATGCCACTCCCTTAACATCTCCCCCGTCCACCATTTCTCCTCGCCCCATTAGGTTAAGTATATCTTTGTTAGTTTTTAAGTCTAGTTTTAAGTTTGGCTTGTTAATAAGCTTAATAAAGTTGTCCGGGGTAGACCCGGACCAGTAATAATAATAATAATAAAGTTCGAAATGCGCCTCATCGGATAAAAATCACCATTCACTTGCTGTTCCTGTAAGATCCATTCTACGCATAGTCTAGTGGCTTCAAATGTTGTTTCAACTGAATCTTGTAGGCATAAACATGCAAATCTTTAGTCAAAATTCGCTGTAAACTGCTTCGTGAAAATCTCAACGGCTAAGAACGATGGCGAATCGATGTGGAAGGATGCTGGTCAACACTCACTAACTGCTGCAATGTTTTCATTATAAAAGATCGAGCTGCACAGAAACGAGCAGGTCTCTTCTGGGTTTAAACTGACCAAATCGCCTTAAATTGTTCGATTAATCGGACCACTATAGACAAGAAGGTCTATTAGGGTGACCGAATAATCCTGAAAATTTTCAAACCGCCTCCGCAAAAAACTCACAATCTCATCGCACGCACAGGTACTGGATTTTCACAATTTCTATTCGTTGTGCGATCGTAAATTCTCCATGACTAAACCTTAATGTTCACATATAACAGCTGTCAAAAAATAACACTGCAGGATTGACGCAAAAAAATGGCGCAAAATTCAAAATAGACAGCCTTAATGGGACACCCTTTATAAATACGCATCAAGCACCCCAAGGAGGTGTATGGTCAATCAGAGGAAAAATCGCATTCCTCGTATTCATACTTCAATTGAACTACAATATATCATGCAGCACATTCGCATTACCAAAACACTACTCATGCAAGAAAAACATTTTATCCATCTTGAATTTTGTGCTTCTAAACATCCAAAATCTTGCGAAAAGTCGGATAGAACGGGGTATTTTGTATGTTCCTGGTCGATGTTGATTACCATTTATTAGGTCACATTTCACGATCGTAGAAGCCAGCTGAAACTAATTATGGATATTTAGAACGAATGATTTTACAACCCGCATCAATGGCACTATATTAAAAGAGAAGATTTTTATAAAAATTGTTGAAATATCTTTATCGTATACCAAAACTATGTAGAGTCTGTTAGGTTCTAACTACCAGGCTGTTCAATAAATAAATAAATAAATTTTATCGTTCGATAAGAAAAACGAGATTTTATGGATTGAAATACTATTGATTATTCAATATAATCTCCCTGAACTCCAATACACTTGTTCCAGTGATCTTATAAAATCTGGATTCCACCCTTGAAGTTAGAATCCGGAAGACTGTCGGAATACTCTTCCACGTATTACCTCTTCGTTCGATGAAAATCGTTTTCCACGCATGACGTGTGAGAGCGAGCTAAATATGGTGAATAAGGTGGATGTTGCAACAATTCATTCTTGTGCGTTGTTTTGATGAAAAAAAAAAATCTGTAAACCAGGTCTTTTCTCACGAATTCTTACATCCAGATGGTCCAAAAAGTTACAACAATAAACCGAGTTTATTGTTATACCAATTGCGTCCCCAAAAAACTGATGATAACACCTTCTGCTTCGGAGCCGAAGTAACGGGTTTACACGACTCATTAGCCTCTTATTTTGATTCAGGAACATGGGGGTAGACACAAGTCTCATCCATAATGACGAAACGACGCACAGAATCCTACTTATCCTTTCTAAGACTCTCCAAATGTTGTTGAGAAAGTCGCATTCGAATGTGTTCTTGTTCCATTGTTAGCGAATGCAGCAAAACTTCAGCCAAAATATTGCGTACGCTGCATAATGAGATGCCTAGAGCTTCTACTAAATCTCTCTTGGTTAATCGACGATCTTGCAAAACCATATTTGTTTTGGTGCTACATCTTCCAAAAATAAGAATTTTATTACTGCACGATATTACATTTTTTCCATTGTAGAAAAACACTATGACATGTCAACTTACTCGTATACGAGTATATAGGAATCAACTGTAAATATACAAATGGGTTAACAGATCTACATAAAACTTCACACGTGTTCATAAAAAAGTACTACCGCATTTATAAAAATACTCGTAAAACGACGAACTAAATAGCGCCGTCTCTTATCGAACAACACAACTTATTGAAAAATCTGGTACGTATAGGGTTTTCCAATAAGGACTTGACAACTTTTTTTTTTAAATAAAATGCAAACCATTTGAGATATTTCAAAAACTTTATTATCGGCTTGAAGTACAATCAAAACATTTATGAATGGAACTCGATTTCGTTCATATGGCGACCGCGGGCACGTTTGCAGCGTTCAATGTTGGCTCTGAGCTCTTCCAACGTAGTCGGCGTGTTGGCATAAACTAATGACTTAACGTAGCCCCACAGAAAATAGTCAAGTGGAATTAAGCGTGTTAAATCTTGAGATAACACGCTCACCATACTTACTCTTCAATAAATCGATTGTAGCGTGTGCTGTGTGGCTTGTGGCACCATCCTGTTGAAACCATATGTCGTCCAAGTCCATATCTTCCAATTCGGGCCAAAAATAATTGGTGATCATGGCGCGATAACGCTGACCATTCACAGTAAAGTGACGATCATTATCGTCGACGAAAAACTATGGCCCAATAATGCCGCCGTCATGCAAACCGCACCAAACAGTCATTTTTTGTGGATGAAGTGGTGATTCATGAAGCACATGTGGATTTTCACCCGACCAATAACGCATATTTTGCTTATTGACGAACCCATTGAGCCAAAAATGAGCTTCGTCACTGAAGATGATTTTGCGATAAAATTCATCATCTTGGCGCATCTTCTCCAGAACCCAATCAGAGAACGTACGTCGCTTCAAATAGTCCATCGGCTTCAATTCTTGAGTCAGCTTGATCTTGTATGGGTGTAAACCAAGATCTTTACGCAAAATACGCCATAATGTGGTCTGAGCGATGCCCAATTCTTGAGAACGCCGTGGAATTGGCTGATTTGGATCGTTTACTACGGACGCCTGAACGGCAGCGATATTTTCGACACTTTGACCAACTCGTTGTCTCACTGACACGGCAACATCACACAACGAATATGTAGACTCAAATTTTTGCAGTAAACTTGTTATTGCCTGTCTACTAGGGCGAGAATTACGACCGAAAATTGGAGTTAACGCTCTTAAAGTTGCAGTCACCGACTCCGAATTACGGTAGAAAATTTTTATAATTTACAGACGTTGCTCGTTCGTGTTCTTTACCATGATGAAATTGTTGAGTTTACTGAATAAATTGGCAGTGACGGTTTGAAGATTAGTGAAAGAGTGCGTTCACAAATTAAATTCAAAGTTGTCAAGTCGCTGTTGGAAAACCCTTTACACATGTACGAGTACATATAAGGTCAACCATCAAACCAAAACTCTCTGCTATTTATGAACATGTTTTTTCTGTCGGGACAGAGCACTCAGGCAACGAACTTGCCCATTGTACTCCTTATATTGTATGTTCCTTTTACTGGAATTTCACAGTCTTTCGTAGATGGATGATTAAGCGCTTCTGTCATGTTGTTTCAGCACACTTAAATGCTTAGCAGTTATGTTGATATGAAACCGAAATGTCAATAGAATCCTTAACCGGACTCACAGTCGTAATGCAAGTTCGGGTAATGAAAAACTCTCGTCAGAGTTTTGCCTAGCAAATAAATCGGTGAGTTCATTTGGGATCCAAACAAGACTCAGCTTTCTGAATGCATTCAGTGAAAGAAGTTTTGCAATCTCGAACTAAACTAGTCTTGAGAGGGTCCAGCAAGGCTTTAAGCGCAGCTTGGCTGCCTCTGCAGATGCTAGTACTTCCCTCGAGGAGTGAAATTTAAATTTCATTTGGAACTTTTGATATAGAAGATACAAAGGAACATAACAACTACTCGTATCATACATATGTATGATAACAAAGTTTTTTTACATTATGCTAGTAATCGAATGTAAAGTACAGAGACGTTATAACATAAGTGTTCAATAATTCCTTAAACTAATGGTTTGCGAAGGCGAACAACACCAATGTGACAATCTAGTAATCTTGGAATGGTCAAGTCTGTAAATTGTCACGCCATCAGCATAGACAAAGATATACATAGTTCAGATTTTGAATTATTCATAAATAATAATTTTGAATTGAACTATCATTTAAGCAATTTATGTGTTTCACGAAGCTCGGTTTGCTGGAATAGTATTGTAAGAAACTTTGCATTTATTTCGTTTTCTCATTCTTTGGGAGAAACGAAGGCTTCTTGTATCTTATAAGTTACTTCTCTCCGAGAGCAGAAAGTAGTTCGAGGCTTTTACCGTACGTTATGTAAAACTGTTACCACCTACCAGATATATTGTGATTCGGAAGACTTTTCATTGTCTCTTCGTTTTGCTGCTTCTGCATCAAAAGAGAAAGTGAAGATATGTAATTTTTTCATCATCGTTTTGTATCATGACATGAACTTTTAAGTCCCTACAGCTAGAATTTGGTGTTTTACAGCTTTTGATTAAGGAGTTATCACAGTTGAGGTGTCTTTGTAAGCTCTATCTTTCCGACAGTCAGTTCTCTGGTGAAAACATTTTTCATTGCATTTACAATGTTATTGGATATTGATAGGCTACCTCCTGTAGGAAGATAATACACACCAAGAGGGGTCTTCCGCAGTAGAACGCAGTTGTTAATATGTATCTGGATTTGCCACTGGTATCGGGATGTGTGCTGACATCCCAGAATCTAATTATGGTATTGTCCGGGGCCCACATCCAAAAGTGATCATCGTCAAATCAGTTCTTATTGGAAGAGTTATGTCACTTTGGTCAGTGAATGGATTTCGTAAAATATTAACCCAGTGGTCTAAAGAACACTAAACTGTTTAAACAAAGTTTTAATCTGCCTTTTCCCTCCTTTTTTCTCTCTCCCTCTCTTGAAACAAAATTTATTTTCTATTTTTGAAAAACATTTCCAAATTTTTACTTTATAAAAAACAGTTTTCATGACCTGCGCGCATTTTACGTATAAGGAAGTCATTAATATGCGAAATACTGGCCCTTTAAAATGTAACGAAAAATAATGTATGATAGATAACATACAACATACGATATCGTGTGTGAGATACATTAACTTTCTGTCATATAATGGCTTTTGAAATGAACTCTATAACTGGCAGAAACATCTATCTTCGCAAATTCGTTTACGCAATATGAGCGCCTATCTTTTTACTAAATCGTTTAAATAACCAGTAAACATATATGTATGTATTTTGTCACGCACATATGAACAAAAAAATGTTATTATGAAAGTCCGTTTTTTAAAACCCTAATTGTTTTCCAGCTTAAAACTTGGTATGTAGTAAAAATTTAAATTTTTTTTAGTCGAAGTAATGCCAGAAGGCATAAGCCAAAAACATTCAAATATTTTTCAGCAAGACCTGCCAATATCGAGCGCACAAAACCAAGGAAATAAATTAGCAAGAACACAATAACTGAGAGTGAAAACCAAAATAATTTAAATTTATCGGTGTTGGAGAAGAACATACAAGGAACCGAAAAATGAATAAAAAATAACATAAACATTTTGCAAACCATTTTAAATTAATATATTTGTACGCTACAGGAATTAACATACTTCATAATTTTTTGAAGGCTGTGCAAACATTCCAAAAATTTGTAAAGGGTTTCTCATTAGACGCCCCGCAATTTATACTCTTTTTTTAAACATAAAAATAAAGCATCAATCAACTTTCCCTTTTTGATTGGAATATAATTGATACCATTTCTTATGAAATATATTGGGACACTATGTATATGTCTTTCGACTTCATTTACAAGTCTTAAATGCTTTGGGTACATCTGTACAGCAACAAAAAAATTATGGCTCGTTATGAAAATTTGCTGTTCCATTTTTTTTACTTAAAATGCATTTTTCCTAAAATTGGTACTTAACAAATTTTTTGAAATTTTATAAAATTTTTATCCTTGCAAAATTTCCTAAAAATTATGTTTAGAAACAGTAAACGCAATTTTTCGTCAAACAAAAATGGACAATAAAAAGTGTACCTATTGAATTACTCATAAAATCTCTTAAATATTTTTATGTGGCCCTGAGAAGTAACATTTTTGGAACAGTTTATGGCATCTTTATAGCAATTGTTCGAAACGCCTTCCTTCCATTTGAATACACTTTCGGGCGCGTTTAACCATTTCGGATGGCAGATTAACAGTCATCAAAATTCTTTTATTCTCTTCTGAAGCGGCACTAATATTTTCTTGGAGCTCTACCAGACTCAGCATTTCTCTAAAATAAACCTTTTCTTTCATAGCACCCCAGAAGAAAAAATCCATGGGTGTTATTACAGGAGATCTGGGTGGCCAAGGGGTGGGGCCGATCAACCAATCTACCGTTCGTTAAAAGTATGGTTGAGGAATGAAGTTACCCCGTTACCACTCTGACAAGGTGCTCCATCTTGTTGAAAGAACATCGCCCATCTCTAAACAAGAGGAACATCTTCAAGGAGCTCCGGCAATGGTTCTCTAAGAAATTCCAGGTAGTAATGGGAATTAACTCTTTGTGGAAGAATGTGTGGGCCTACTAAAGTGTTTCCTATTAGTCCAGCCCAAATATTTACGCTAAACCTCCCTTAAAATAAACAACACATATATAGTATAGTATAGTATAAGTATAGTATAATTTATTTTTACTTTTTCAAAAAATACAATCATAACAAAATATAACAAATTAGAAACTAAATACAGTATCATATATAGTATATTTAAAAAAGTATCTGTATTCTATAGTTCATAGGAACTAGAAGTGAAACAGATTTGGAAACAAAAACATAAGAATATAACAAAAAATAAATACGAGTATATAAACAGAATGAGTGAATGTTAATTACAAACGAATCTAAACCAAAACACAAAGCAAATTAAGAATATCTTTATAATTATAACCTAAAAGCCATGATTTTACTTTTTTGAGAAAGCTGGATTTATTACGAATACATCTTATGTCATAAGGTAGTTTATTAAACAATCTTGGAGCAATTGATGAGAAAAATTGAAAAAATATTTGCAGATTATAGTCAGGAATTTTACAAGATTTTGTTCATTAATTCTAAGTTGGTAAATAGAAGAGCTTCTGTTTAATGAATAACCCGATCTTTCAAAAAATATTTTTAAAACTTTGTAACAAAATAGATGTTTCAGAGGTAGAATATTTAGATTTTTGAATAAGGATAAGCTATCATAACGACGATTTTTGCAACAAATAAGTCTAATGACATGTTTTTGAGACACAAGAACAGGGAACATTTTGTTGTAATGAGTGCCACCCCAAACAACTATGCCATATTCAAGCTTAGAATGAACTAAACCATAATAAATACACTTTAGAAGTTCCTGTGAGCAATACGATTGTAAAAAGTAGAACTGTCTAGTAGTTGCCATAAGATATTTTTTGAGAGCATTTGTATGAGCTGACCAATTCATCATCCAGTCCAGAGTAACACCAAGGTACTTGAATTCTCTTACCTTATCAATACAGAAACATTTGTTCGAACATGGATACTGCTCAAAAAAAGTCTGAGTGTTGTTTTCAGATCTCCAAAGTAGCACTATGCTTAAATCTCAGGCATTTTCCACAGTGAAAAAGGAACGGTCCATCCAGTCTACTTGCTTGCCATTGGTACTGAAAAACATAAGTTTGGTTTTATCGCTTATGACCATTTTGTGCATTTTGAACCAATGACTAAGTATTTCAAGGTCATGATTGATATCTGAGGAGAGGTTCAAAACAGAATCACTAGAAAAAGCACATGCCATATCGTCTGCGAAACCAGTAACTTTACAATGAAAGTTTTGCGCAAAAAGAGAATTAATAAAGATTAAGAATAATAAAGGACCCAGCACAGAACCCTGTGGAACACCCATAGATACAGTTCTTATAAAGCTTAAAAAATCATTGATTTTCACTCTTTGAGATCTATTTGATAAATATGAATGAAACCAGGTATGAATTGTACCCCTAAAACCACATTTGTACAGTTTATCTAGGAGAATAATATGATCAACAGTATCGAATGCTTTTGTTATGTCCACAAAAAGCGCAGCGGTATAATATCTATTATTAAAGCTGTTATAAATATCAGAACAAAAATTTAGTAATGCACTCTCGGTGGAGCGACCTGAACGAAAACCAAATTGACAAACACTAAAAAAATTATTTTTTTCTAAAAACTTGACCATTCTTATTTTTAACGCTTTTTCAAATACTTTCGAGAAAACTGGTAGTAGGGAAATACGCCTGTAGTTATTTATTGAACTACTATCTCCTTTCTTGAACAAAGGAATTACTTCAGCAACCTTTAAACATTCCGGAAAAATACCACAAGTAATGCTATTGTTATACAAAAAACATAAAATATCGCAGATATTTAAAGCTATTTCTTTTATTAAATTATTTGAAAAACTCCCAGTTGTTTGTGAATTTGATTTTTTAAGAGACAAGATAATTTTATAAAGTTCGAAGGACGATATGGGATCAAAGAAGAAACTTTGAGAACATGACACTTCATCGACAAAACAGTTACTATCACAGCAGAAAACTGAACTGTCAGAGACTACTTTTTCTCCTACAGAGGAAAAGAAAGTATTGAATTTTTCAGAAAGGGCCTTTTTGTTGGTTATAAAAATGTTCTCTTCATTCAAACTAATCATTCGATCTTTCTCAACAGATTTATTAAATATGCCTCTTATTAGTTCCCATTCTTTTTTTGAGTCACCTTTGACCTCACGAAACTTGTTCACATAGTTATCGTTTTTACACGAAGAAACTTGTTTAGATATATCTTTGCATAGTTGTTTGTAAGCAGAAGTGACATTAATATTATTGGGATTTTTCTTCTTTTTTTTATACAATTTGTTTTTTTCTTTAATTTTTTTAAGTAACTCAAAAGATATCCACGGTTTAAGTTTCTTCCATTTACCAATACTTTTCACTCTTTTCTCTGTACATTGCAAAACATAGTTTTCAAGTTTTATATTAAACTTAGAGAAGGCTAAGGAAGGATCGTTTTCACTAAATACACTTTCCCAACATTCGAAACGATTGTTCTCCAATTGTTCTCCACGGAACCGCTTCCATGCGTGGATTCACTGTGTCCAATTTTCCATGACTTTTTTTTGCATAATTCAACCGATATTCCAGCAATTTCACGTCGACTGTTCGTCTCCACGTCATCTTGTTGGGATGGATCAGAAACCCCAAAGAAAAAGGTCTAAAAGCGTAGTGTTTTAAATTCAATCCGATTGCGGCACGCGTTTTGCGGCAAGTGGCACGGTCCTATTGCAATCATATATCCTCCAATCCTTCTAGCTCCAATTTATGAAACAAAAAAAATATGGGTTTACATGGAGCGATAGCAGTTTCCATTGATTATAACCAGCTCGCTCATCTCGGATCTTCTTGTATCCGTAATAGAGTATTCAAATCAACGAAAATTCGAAGTGCACTATGGTCCTTTGGTTTGGCTCTTGAGCCAACCTGATCCTTATACGAACGTATAGCCAAGTTTTTTTTGCAAAATGCGACACAGGAATTGATTCCGGCAATGATCTACCGATCAATCAGATAGCCTTCCGTCAAATACCTTTTTAATATTGAACAACACCAAACAGATGCAACTCTCGGTCGGAGAATAAATATAATAAGGATATTACACCCAATAACGACTATTATGTTTAGATATTAAATCTCTTCCAAAATCTAGAAGCTATACGAGTAGCAACATCTTCACCAAAGGGCTTAAAACAGTAAACAGCACATCGTTCGCCGGCACCTCAGACGCTACTCTTCTAATTCGAGGCCTCTTACCAACCTTTCGGTAAACCAACGTAAGAATTTTCACTTCGCAGCCTTGCTTAGCATCGTCGTCGTTGTTTGTATTTTTTGTGTTTGTTTGTTTTTATGATGAATTTAAGATGGGAATTTAAGATGGACATACGCGGGCTAAAAAGCAATCACTTTTCTGCGTACGTCCACGTCTGTAAATACAGACCACCTGTTTGACACTTAGTGAAACACAGATAGATCCGCCCACACCTCTCAGCTCATTCTGATCTGAAGCTACCTAGCTATGATCTAGTGTCATTATTCTTTTCTCACCCCGGTCTCACCATTTATGTGCGTGATGATGTAGCTTACCAAACTCCACCACAATGTGATCCATGTCCCAATCCGGAATTCAACTTCATATGGTTAAAGTTCCATCTCCGTAAGCAAATTATTCACTACTTAGTTACAGAAGCCCCAAACTGGACAGTAATTCGACTTTTAATGAATTTGATGTGCTGCCTGACTCCATACAAAGAATTGTATCCCTGTATCCTCATACTGAAATCGTTTTTTCGGACGATTTCAATATACACAATTCTGTGTGGCTTCGACATTCTGGACAGACACCACCTGAAGGACGGTGTGCTGAGATCTTCACTGCGGAAAATAACTCGACCCAGCTTGTAAATGAGCCCACACGAATACCAAACGTTGATAGTCCTACCGCCAATACTATGTACTTTTTTTTAGGAGAAAAGATTCCTAAAAGAACCGTATGGCAATACGAGCAAGCCAATTGGAGTTTACTTAACAGCTTCTTTAGGAATTTTACCTGGTCGTTATGTTTCCTCGATGACGACGTGGAGGCCGCTGCTGATATCATGACAGACACTATTCTCTCTTCTTTATCCTTCATCGGATGAAAAGTATCAAGCCAAAAGAAAAGGCGTGGTACGATTTCAGCTGTAAGGAATCTATTATCGTTAGAGAAATGTTTTTTCGGTCCTACAAACCCGAACCTACAAAGGAAAACTTAAAATAGTTCAAACAACCAGGAATGACTGCAACGTTTCAGGGTTAAAGAAATGTTTTTCTGGTCCTACAAACACGAACCTACAAAGGAAAACTAAAAAAAAATCAAACAAACCAGGAATGACTGCAACGTCTTTTTTAAGCGTGGGGCGAATCGACTTTGGCAATCGTGATAATCCACTGGTCCAGGTGGTATATCTCCCCTTCTTCTGAAGAGGTGTTCTTCCACGCTGGGAAAAGCACTGCGTAAGCTTTTCCATCGATTCTACTCATTAGGACTCTTTCCGAGCAGACGGAAAACAGGATTTGTCCAGCCCGTCCCTAAAAAAAGGCGAATCTTCTTCTCTCTCATCCAATATCTCGAAACACGAAACCTTCTTAATGACCTGCGGAACAGTTTTCATAAGAACAGATCTACTGGTGGTTCTCACCGAAAAGTGGAATCAAAGCGCGCATCATCAAAAGCAAGATAGTTGAACTTATGGTATATTTAAGGCATCAGGCTCCTTTGTCGAAAATGCGTGCATTTATGATCAACGACCCTCTTCTTCAATGGATCAGAAATTACTTTTCGGAATGTTCAATTCAAGTTGTCTTGGATGGTTTCATGTCTGATATTAACAAAATAAATGCTAGTGTGTCCAGGGCTCCGTTCTGTCTCCGACACTCTTTTTAATTTTCATAAATGATCTCTTGTCTGCCACTTTTAATCCAATATATTCCTTTGCTCACGGCAGTACTTTCTGCTTTTCATATTCGTTCCCGAACTCATGTCCCTGCTCTTCGGCTGTAGAACGGGAACGGCAGCGTATGTTAAGCTCATTAAATTCTGCTATTAACAGAATAACTAACTGGGGAATCACTAAAAGAGTAGAATTGAATGCCTCCAAATTATAATGCTGTTTGCTCTCGTTAAAGCGAAATTTAAATACCCAGCCATTATCAATAAATGGCACTTGCATCATCGAAACCGAAAAACTTTCCATTCTCGGTATGTGTGTCAATGACTATTTACATTAGAGTGGTGACACATCGGTGTCGTCGAAAATACTGTGAAATGTCTTGGTATCCTTAAGCGATGTAAGAAATACTCCACTCGGTCTGATCGGGCCTCAATATATAAGGCATTTATTCGCCAGAAATTGGAGTACAACGCACACATCTGTCTGCACCTGCTAGATAGCATTCAAAACTGTGTGATAAACCTCATAGGTGATGCTAATATTACTCAGTCAATGGACACCCTCGAATACCGACGAAATGTCTCGTATCCCACTTTCGGTTCGCTTTGAATGTTCATCAGTATACCCTCAAGCCCACTTTCGGACGTACTCTGAAATATCGTTATTCGTTCCAACGCCGATATTAACAGTTGAAGCTTTTGCAATATATAAAGTAGAATCATCAACCAAAAAACGTGGTAAATATGTCATTTGCTCAGATAGCCTATCAGTAATCAACACTACAATAAATCTAAACCATAATACAACCTTTATTATCAAAATAAGATGTCATTTAGCTAGAACCTCACAAGTTAAAACTAATGTGGTTCCCCGGCCACAAAGCAATTAGTGGCAATGGACATGCTGATACTGAAGCCAAGTCAGCTTACGGCGCCCCCTAATTCATATATTCAATATACTAGTATATGCCAAACAGGTCTTACTGCGCTCTGTCAAATACGAGCTTAAAAACTTGCTATCAACTATCAACATAACAACCAAGGGAACCCAAAATACGACGTTTATCCGGTTACATTTAGAACACACATTTCCCACCAAACAACACGTCCTTACGAAAGCGGATCTGCCAACATGTCCGATTTGCAATAGAAACATCAACATGTACCACATACTAGGCATAGTGCAATGCACAGCCTTTACATATCTCAATAGACCTAATTCAATTTCATCATCCTACGACTTGTGGAGATTCCCCAGCAAAACGAATATGTACGAGGGGCGTTCAATATATTCTCGGTATCGATATGAAGGAAAATGCGAATTCAATTTAAATTGTTTTTATTTTTCAATATAATCTCCCCTAACATCAATGCATTTGTTACATCTTGAGATAAGCTTTTTTAAACCCTCAAAAAAATAAATTTCCTCTTTCTCTGCAAAATACCCATTTATTGCCGACTTGAGTTCTTCATCATCCGAAAATCTTTTTCCACGAAGACATTTTTTCAAATCCGGAAACAGGAAATAATCACTAGGAGCAAGGTCTGGACTTTAGGGTGGGTGTTGGATTTCTTCGAAACCACAATCTTGCGCAGCAGCCTTGGAAACTTGCGCCGTGTGAACAGGAGCGTTGTCATGAAGAAGCAACACACCCGCTGCGAGTTTACCCCGTCTTTTCTTTTTAATTTCCTCCCGCAAATTATGCAAAGTGGAAGCGTAGGATGTGGCGTTGATGGTTTCACCTTTTTTTTTGTACTCAATGAGCAAGATTCCCTTTGAGTCCCAAAAAACTGTGGCCATGAGCTTCCGGCAGACGGAGTGACTTTGAACTTCTTCGGGGGGTCTTCAATGCTCTCTCTGCCTCTCTTGAACTCACTTGACCACTTTTGCAAAGTTGATAATGAAGGTGCGGAACCCTGGTAAAGAGCCACCATCTCTTCATGAATAGTTTTTTGACTTTTTCCTTGCTTAGTGAGAAATTTAATTACAGCGCGATGCTCAATTTTCACCATCATCGTCTCAGTTGTCATTATGATTCTGTTTAACTAGAGATAAAATGCGAATTAATAATCACATTTATCTGAAATTTTACATGAATGCACTAAATAATAGCATTACTTGATAAATAATTTATATATACAACCATAGCTTCACCCTGATACCGAGAATATGTTGAACGCCTCTCGTATCTGTCAAATTCGTAACTTGTTCAAACGTTTTAAATTGCAAATATTATATAAAAATAATAAACAAAATTATGCAACTTAGGGCTGAAAGCCTCTGGTTTTTTAACTTATGTTTTTGTTTATCATATGTTAATAAATTATAATAGTAATAAACAACCAACTAAGGTAAACAACTACAATCGAAATAAACAAGAAGTTCCCGAAAATAGCTGAGGTGTATATAAATTTGTACAAGGAGTGAGTTTAGTCCTTAGTCGAATTTTAAAGCTATTGGATAAACAGTGGTCAAATGTGATTGTTTATCAAAAGAGAGAATTATTTTTATTATAACTGTGAAATAAATATTCTTCATGTAATCGAACCCGAGTGCGAGTATTACAATATGTACATACGTGTATATGTACGTAAATGTACCAATATTTCCGGTTTATAAACACCTACAAAATATACATCCCTATAAAATAAAACCTCATCCTTGAATCCTCAATTTTTTCACTGAATCGTCATGAGAAGACGTTACAGACTGGTTGAACAAGGAATTTTCTTTCGAATCAATCGTCTACTCCTGAAGGCAGTTTCCCTGGTTCGTTCCAGGTATTGTCATGTTTTGAAGATAAACAACCGTTTGAGTATGAGGAAAATGGTCTTTCAAAGGGAACGATACTATCTATAGTACTCGTATGTGCATAGATAAAATCGTTTTTTTACAGACAATCGAACACAAAGTAAACATTATAATATGCTTCGTCCATTTTTTATATATTTTTTTTATATACATACATAGATAAACCAACAAATCTTGGTTGCCAATATTGTGACCGTTATTTGCCATGCACTGCACAAGCAGATTTACTCGAGAATTTAACTGATTAGGCAAAAAATTTCACTGATTAGGTGGCCTTTGTAAAACGTAATCGAACACCATTACCATCTTTTTTTAGTCATATTTCATTGAAATTTCCTACACTGGAAATAAACCAGTAATCTTAAGTGAATATTATAATAATATTTAACATTGATATTAAATAAACATTCAAATTTTTTTTTGTGAACATGAGCGATTCTCTGTCAATGAATACGTGTAATTTATCTAAACAACTACAGTCAATGTACATTATTGATCTCTATACAATGATGACTTAACCCAATTATTAAATATGGTATTGTCTGTCGTCGCTACTTATAATAGCGCTGTCGTCCCCGATTGCCAAATTCGAATTCTGCGGTTAATCTCGCTGGGATTGTATAATATAATACTTTCATTTTAGCATTATTTGTCATCATTTTTAATTACGTATACGGTTCTTTTTGAAATACAATACCATTCATTTAAGATTTCTTAGAACTAACTTCACCAGTTTGTAGTCTGTCATCGTTATACAGTGGAACAGGAAACCTTTCTTTCGCTGTTTAGACATTTCATCTTCTCTCATAATCGTGAGTCACTTTAATACAATATTTTCTTCCATGTGTCATAAGGTATGTGATCCGGTCTGACCCCATATCTCCAATTCCTTCTTTTGTTGCTTTACTTCTTTCTGTCGCATGCAGAACAACTGCCCGATAATTCTTGATTGAACAACGCGTTAAATATAGGAATTTCCTTTCTGTTAAAACAAAAAAACAGTCCTGTTTGCCTTGTATAAATTATATATATTGCAGTATATATATGGGCGACTGCATCTTTTACGAGTTTTTTCTTCATTGAACAACAAACTGAAAAATTGTAAACCGTTGTTGTTTTTTTTCGGTTTCGGGGGTACATCTTCTTAGTGCTAGTACCTTAGAAGCCATAAAGCTATCGAACGAGCCCCACCAATCCCTTTCTACATTTTGTTTTCGCACGGTTCTTATTCTGATTCAAGGCTATCCTCCTCCTGGAGGCACAGAGCGATGTATGCTTGTGGCACTAAATAGAGGACTGAGGTCCTCTTCCGACTGCGTGCGACACCTTAAGTAAAGTATTTCACTACTGCATTACCGCACTGGAGTGGAATAGAATATCCTTCTGGCTGGAGCACTAGTGTTCATACGTTATTATGACCTAGTTATAAGCGAAGCTTTCTGATCAAATCCACGTCGTTGTACCTTCTCCTCTACACTCCTTCAACGCGGACTAGGTCAAATATCAAACTGAGAATTTTTCGCTCGAAACAACTAAGATAGTTTTTATCCGCTTTTGAAAGTGTCCATATTTCTGCGAATAGAAAATCTGTAGAGGGAATGGATGATAAGGGTCTTGTATAGTGTTTTCTTTGCCTATATCTATATTCCTATAACTGGTAATAAAAATAAGGGCAGTGATTTTATTAGTGGGCATTTCATAATTTGCTTCCGCCAGTCAGTTAAGTTTTCGTTTTACCTCTAGGTGCAGTATGATTAAATAAATTATTCGCATCTACATTATTATAATAACTAACATAAGTATAAGATTAAGTTAAGAAGAAAAAGTAAAAACTTTTGATATGCCGCCAACATTTAATTTTTCCCTTGCATTACTAGCCTGAAGAGTTCAGTCACAACCATTAAAGATATAAGCTTTTCTCATCCGCTATAAAATTTGTACCCTGTAACTTCTCAATTTATTCAGTACTGAACAGTTTCCAACAAAGTCTGCATATTCCCTTATGCGAAGGTTGCAAAGAGTGGAGTGCACTCTTTTCTTTTCATTCTACATGACGTACCATTTTTACACCGCATCGAAAGCGAGTTCTCGACTTTAAGTTCATAAAACCTGATTGAAGCGCTCGCACCGAATACTGAATAAGTTTTGTTTGACTGTTGTATCGTCTGTGAAAGGCAAGGATTTTTAAGTCGATTTTTTTTCTTACCATATGTATTTTTATTTCTTCCATATTCTGTTAAAAAAAATTATTATTTTGTTTAATATTGAATTATTTACTGATAAAAGCATAGAAAACTTACCACGGATTGATTGTCATTTTTTTAAAATTTGAAGTTTTAAATTTTTTTTAACAAGTACTCTGTCAGCTGTTTTGCTGAAAGTGCTGAATGTTTTAAAATGTAGGATTTGAGGAGTTTCAATCAAAAACTTGTTTTACTAAGGGCAAAAACTACAAAAAAATATAGGAAAACTCCTGTTTTCGACTACGGTTACGAGAATTTTCGCGAGAACTTGGTTTTAGATGGTTGGTTTTTGAAAAGGGTATTAGGTTTAAGAGTGCTCCTCTGTTGTTGAATGTTCTGCCAATTGTATGTATAGCATACAATTACTGCCAGGCAAGAAAATAGTTTTTTTTTTTCTAGACTAAGAGTTTCTTGTAATATTTTAGTACGCCTTTTCACGAACTTCTAACGAGTAGACCTACACCTAATATTTAGTTTCTGCATTGATCGCATATGATTGCATTTACTATAAATTTCAAAAATTCGATTAAAAGTAACAGTTTACTGCATAAAATGTAGAAAAAATGCGAACCCGACTATCTAAAAGACCCCTTTCTTCCATCATATAATCAAAGTGCATCCTTGTATATTGTTGTGAACATGTATAAAATCTGGAGACAAGTCTCTGTATGTGAATCACGTAATTATTAAAGATGGCAAATATTCAGATAATCGTAATATTTTCTTGTTAAAATACATTAGCAGTTATTCCACTTTTTTTTTACTGGTAGCATTGTGCAAAACCAACCACATTACGGCTTCATACTTTTTAACTTGAAGAAACTTTGTTTTATCCACCAGGCATTTTCAATTTTAATACAAATAATGATAACTTACGTTTGTTTAGATTGTTTTGAAGGTGTTTTGAAAATCAAAAAGGGTATAATTGCCAACGTATTCGTATTTATACTCTTTATTTCCCACAGCTCTTTGTTTTACCAAGTCTATCCTTACTCTTTTCCATATCGCAAGCAGTTTTTTTCGAAATACCGTAATTCTCTACTCGTTAGTGTTTATTCTTAGATTCACAGAGCGTATCATTGTTGCAACTTGTTTATCATAAGTTACATAATGATTGAAGTTTCAGCCAAAACGACGAAAGAAAAGTTGTCCGATCGTCCAGCAGAATTGAAAACCGCAAAGGATTAATAATTTGTAATATACTTTTCCATACTTGAGTCTGTGACAAAAATATGTTCCCTTTTTCCAATATTGTCAAACAGCTTTGAAGGGGAACTAAAGCTAATTTATCATATATTCTTTGTCCTCGAGTTGTAAAGCCGATTTAAATGTTATGGTTTTTGACTTGAAAGAAAATCATGAACAATCAATACATATTCATTTAAAATTAATATTTTTAAATTTGCTGGATTATATTTATAATAAAGTTGTAAATACTTACCATTACCATTATTTTTTTACCACTAAGCTCTAGTGTACTAGATGAATTACGTATGAGTATGTACTTAATTAATTTCAATGTCGACATAAGTCGTAAAACCAGTTTTTTAAAGTACGCGTTAAATTTTTTTATTTTTCTTAGAAAAGCAAGTGGAAATACAATTGAGGAAAGACTTGAACTATCATACATTTCGTGTCAATTGCAAGATTTATGCATTTTTTTAATTATTGCTGGCAATGGAAAACCAGTTTTATAAAAATTTTTACCGAGAAAATTATTTAAATTCACTTCGCGTCAATAGAATAAACTCAGAGCTTTGTTGGAAAATAAGCATTACTATTTTTTTTGACAAATTAATGCAAAATGAAGATTTTTAAGATGTCTTTATTATGATTGTTTTGAAAACTTTGCATTATAAAATAAAAGCTCTATCTATGTGCCATGCTAATAGGTTTTTTGTTTATTAATATACTTAGTTTTCTTGTGAGTTTCATAAAAATCTATCAAAAATAAGACAAGGAAAAGATTTTAATTCTAACGAAAAGTGCATAGCGAACAAGGACTAATAACCGCGAAATCTCTAGATAAATCAGAAAATCGCGATAAGAGCTACATACATATGTAATTTTTTAAGAAACAAAAGTAACTTTGGAGAAAACATGAAATGGCTTACAAATACTGTCGAAACAGATGCACATACAAGAATGATTTTGCAGATAACTTTACTTGAAGCCGGTCTTTACGTGGGATAAATGCAAGCTTTTCGACTAAGAGTGTCCCACACCAGAATTAACTCAAACTTCAAAAGAAAGCCTCATTTAATCCGCAACGAAAGCAACATGGATTGACACCTGACACCTCATCCCAATCAACTTGGGAAGTGTTCAAAATAATATCCGACAAAATAGGTTGTACTGATTATTTAACAATAAAATATTCATCGGAAAAATGCATTGGACTATTTTATTTTCTCAGTTTTTTTCTAATTAAAGAGGTAAACCTATTCTATAAGAGACTCATTTTCTGAAATGCAGTGAGATAACACAACAAAGTAACGCTCATTTTTAAATGATTTTGATTTTGTAAGAAATTTTGCAATAAAAAACATGTTTAAGAAACGGCCACATTTCTTATGTTTTCCTTTTTCTTAACAGAGAACTGAACTTATTCTATTGACGCAGGTGATGTATATACACTATACAGAGGATGTTCAAAATATTAGGAACACTTTCAAAACTTTAATTAAAAATATGAAAACAATGCCAGAACGAATTCGTGCGTTAAAAAGGTTAAGAGAGGTGTGACAAAATATCAAATGGAAAAAATTGTTGCCTCGATAAATAATATTGTAAATAAATATGATAAATTTTAAAATTGTAAAGTTGATTTTTTTATTTCATGCTGCAAAATCAAAATCCACAGCAATAAAGAAAAAATATGTGAAAAAAATGCAGTGTTCCTAATATTTTGAACACCCTCTGTATGTATACATACGTCTAGATGTACAATTTGAATTTTTTTAAATCTAGAGCGTTCATTTAACAAACGTTTCCTAGCATGCATTTTGTTAAAACATTTCATCTACATAGGTATATATTCTTGAGTCATTAAGTAAATATTATATTTAAATTTATCATGCAGTTTACTAAGTTAGGATCAGTTTAATAAACACAAGCACGCTTCTATCATGGTATAATGCCTAAAATGAAACTTTTTATCGCTCGGAAATACTGCCCATTCCGAACTCCGATAAAACGAAAAAGCTGAATAAAGTGGTTCCGAACTCCGATGAAACGAATCCTCAGCCCCTTTTGCACCAACTAGATGGCATTAAAAACCGTGCGATAATACTTGTAAATGTTGTATCGCTATTTGCACCAGTAGTGCAAATCTCGTTATGGTAATGGTAAAAATTCGATAAAACGAAAAAGCGACAGGAAACGGGGTAACGCAGGCTAATGACATATTTTCACTCTCTGCCTATTCCGCCATTCTTATCAAGTCACGTACACCAGATTGCATCATCATTTAGGAATGTAAACAACATTACCACCGACATCACCTAAAATGCATTATCGCGAAATGCATTATCAACACAAACAATTAACCACCCAAATAATAGTAAACAACAAACAACGGAATATTTCATGGTGAAAACATCAATAGTATAAATAGCATTAAGATCTTATATAGTGGTTAGGCTTAAGAATATCAATAAAGAGCACGCATTTCGACGTAGCATAAAATAAATAATCTTTTTACTCAACCACCAACATTAACTGGGGACTCCAGCCGATCTAACTCCTGATGCATCCAAATATCCTTGAAATACAGGATAACAAATTAAAAAGTGTGATATAACAATTTAAATCCAGTCTCGTTAAAAAAGGCAAATCTTGAAATAGTAGGCAGCCAAAATGGATAAAATCGTGAAAGATAAAAATTAAACAAATGCTTTCTGACTACAAAGAGAACCCCTCATACTGGACTCACGAAATAAACGTCGGAAATAATTCAATTTTTTACGCTCAATACTAAACGATAACGACACAATGGCTCAAGACATCGCAAACCTACGAGCACAGATAGAAGTACTCACACAGTGTCTGCTTTTACTGGAACATTTGAGGCACAACGACCCTTCCACACAGTCACACCGATAGGTCAGCATGAAGAATTCACCCCAAACATTAGAGATGCAAATCAAATAAATTTAAAACCCTTCGAAGCCAAACCATACTTCATTGGAGATAAGAATCAATACAGATCATGGAGGAAAAGAGCATGAATATTTATGGAAAATATTAAGCAATTATCTAAACACCCGAACTACTATACAGCTTTTGCAATTCTTCATTCAAAAATTATTGGAGTAGCAGCAGACATACTAATTAACCACAACACCATGCTGAACTTCTATTCAATCGTCAACAGACTTGACTATACTTACGTCGACTAGTGTACTATCTCACAAGGAAGACGCACACTACTCCACGCACAGAACTCCACAACGAAGTCAGCAAAGCATTAAACCTTGCCTTCTCAAAGATAGAGATGTCAAGAGAACAGGGATCTGCATCCATGTCAGAATACGCAAAACAAGAAGCAGTTCGTACATCACAGGACTCAACAGCAAATATACAAGTGGCACATTGTACTGTCACCACCCAAAGGATTTAGAAACGGCATTTGCAATTGCAAGGAGAATATATCAACGACCAAATCCTCCACGACAGGGGTATGAGGATTGATTACATAGATTACATATACAAGTATTATACAATGTAATCATCAACCACCTCGAGAACCGATGGAAGTGGATAACTCTCGTCAATACATGCTACCAACACAATATAATACGCAATCCCCTCCAAGGAAAAACTTCATAGAGGAATATGGCACTAAAATAGTATACAAACCAGGACACCAAAACGTTGTCGCTGATGCACTATCTCACCAACAGATTAACAATACTTTGTGTTGCTGACAACACCCAGCTCAAAGTTCACCAACCGAGAAATTGAAAGGCGTAAAACAATGATTAAATACATTTAGAAATCAAATAATTATAAACTTTAGTACAATCAACTTAGTGGAAATCTCCTCACAAAATATTTGTTCGTATTCACGACATACACTTTTCTATTCGACTAAAGACGAACATGACCGACATTTCATTCCAAAACCAATGGTCAAGTTGATCGTATACACAGCACACCGATCGAACTCACTAGAGTCCTAGCACATGAAAATAATTCTTCACCAGGAGACGAAATCTTTAACGCGGTGCGACAATACAACAAAGCAATACACTCAGTCACAGGAGAAAAACCCGAGGACGTGTTCTTTAATCGAGGAGAGTATCCTAATACAAAACAAAATCTCGAGTCCGTACTACAAATATAGACCCGAGTATAGGCACATAGAGTCATGTTCGAAACAGGGAAAAAAATGGTCATCCTAGAAACCTAGGCGATAGAAGTGAAACTTCAAGAAACTCGGTAAATAGTTAAAATGAGGATGCGCTCTATTGATAGTATTTCCAACGAACGATAGCCGCAATGGTGGGTGGCCATGGCTCAAGTGGTAGTGTATTGGCTTCCAAATCGGACGATTCGCAGCGCAATACCAGCAGCGCCTGAAAGACATTCTTTTTTTCAGGCAACTAAAACCACGTAAGATCAAGGGTTGTCTTGAATACAACAACAAGTCCAATTACACTGTTTAATTAGTCCCATTAAATGTTGGATGCCACCCATGGAGTAGTGGTAATTACCCCAAACATCTATCTTTCTCCCTCTGTCCCATTTTCCCAAAAACTTAACACGTGCTCAGGCATTTTAAGTGTAGTAATACTAGTGTTAAGTTCTTACAAAAAACAAAACAACGTGAGCCGGCACTCGCACGTATAAAGTATTGTAAAATGTTTGTGTGGGTACAAATAATAGAACTTATTATTTTCAATACAAATCCCTTTATTCAGTACAGTTACAATTCACTATTTAATTCGTTCTCTCAGTACAATTCAATTTCTCAACCACTTATACTTTTCTTATCTTTTACTTAAACCACTTAATCACTTCTCCTAATTAACACTTCAAATTACACTTTAGAACTGACTTGCATACCTTGGGGAAGCCTGATTGGCTGCTTCCATCGCCAGAGCGAAGGCAAGTTCTTCAGCAAGGCTTCTTTTCCCGGCCATCCTTACTACTGACTGTAGCTTCGAATCTGCAATTCCCCTGATAAATGCATCTTTTGCCATTTCGTCGATAATTTCCTGGCCTGCGGTGGGGTATGACAGATGTGCAAGTCTACTCACGTCTGCTTGGAGCTGCTGCAGTGTTTCTCCTCTTTGCTGCGTTCGGCTTTGCAATTGGACCTTGTAGACCTCCTGCATGTGGCTGTCCCCAAACCGTTTCTCGATAGCCTACACTAAAGTCACATAATCTTTATGCTTTTGTTCATCCATTTTCTGTTGAAGACCGTCCAAATTTTTCTTCTGTTCGTCCATTTTTTGTTCGAGACTGTTCTTCTGTTCGTCCATTTTTAACAAGAGGAGTTGCATCATCGCAGATATGTCACTGCCGGTACTTGTCTGTTCATCCTCGTCAACATCAAAGGAATATGCATCAGGATCATGACCCTCGTTGTTCAAAGCCTCCTGAAGTCTGAGCACCAGGTCACTTTTTCCTCCACTGGCGCTGAGGCTTCTCTTGTTCAACTCGGATTTGAGTTGGACGAGGGTCAACTGCAATAATTTTCGACCCATTCTAGCTTTTTCAAATAGTCAGAAAACACTTCTTTTTTTTTTTTTACGCACAATAAGTCCTATCCCACTTCTGACACCAATGTAAAATGTTTGTGTGGGTACAAATAATAGAACTTATTATTTTCAATACAAATCCCTTTATTCAGTACAGTTACAATTCACTATTAAATTCTTTCACTCCGTACAATTCAATTTCTCAACCACTTATACTTTTCTTATCTTTTACTTAAACCACTTAATCACTTCTCCTAATTAACACTTCAAATTACACTTTAGAACTGACTTGCATACCTTGGGGATGCTGGTATTTATACTCGAATGACATACTTCGAGAACAATCCTCGCCATCCAGCGTCCCATACAATTTCCAATTTGCTAGAAAATTCGATTCCACTCTCCAGTCGAGACTTTGTTATTCCAATATCGACATCTTCTGGTCTTCGACATTTTCTGCTAGATGTCGCTGCTCACATTTAAGTGGTTATCACAGTATTGACACCCGGAACGAAAATTCTTGCGGAAATTTTTTGTACTATATCGACTATATAAATTTCTCACAGATCGTTGGCTCGAGCAAATTCGTATGAAAAGTGAAAATTCGGTACGGAATAATATTATTAATTTTGTTATAGAAATTTTTGTTTTCAAATACGTGCTGGGTTAAAATGTCGAGAAAAGATACGCGAGTTTCGAAATAAGTGCTTGTGAAGTGTTTAGATGGGATAGTTTAAATAGAATCGTGCTTTAAAAAATGTAAACAAAGCATTTGTTAAACGCAAAAAAATTGTTTTTCTTGTTATTTCTTTATTCAATATTAAGTTTGTAGTGAATAATATAAAGTGTTTTTTTAATATATTGTTAAATAAGTCAATAAAGACAGTGAAATGTAACTTAAAATTTTCATAGATGGAATCCTATTAACGTTACAGCAATATTATTTCAAGGGGAATATTTCAGTTGGTGAAACTGAAAAGTTGGTGCAAATTGGCTTGGTTCTTAAGTTATAATTGAAGCAGGATCAAGTGCAAGAAAGTAATATGCAACCAACTTTCAGTATTCTTTCACTTCCACCAAGCGAAATAGTCCTTTTAAAATATTCTGCTAGGAGTATATGCATATACATACACATGTGTAGTATTCCAACTATGCGAATTTTCAGCCGCATTTCACTATCTTTATTGATTTATTTAACTATATATTTAACAAAAAGACACCATATTACACAGTATTCACTAAATATTTAATGGAAAAGTAGCAACACAACAATTTCTTCGTGTTTCACAAGTGCTTTGTTTACATTTTGTTAAACACGATTCTATTTAAATGAACCCATCTAAACACTTCACAAGCACTTATTTTGAAACTCGCGTATTTTTTCTCGTCATTTCAACTTTATTCTTATCAGACAAAAATAAAATCTTTAACTAATTTATTTATTTTGTTCCACACCGAAATTAAACTTTACATATGAATTTGCTCCCGGCCAAAATCTGTCTAGCGGTGGAGGTACAAAAAATGCCACCAAGGGGCGCTGAAAACACTTTACCGGGTGTCAATTGTAGTTTTGAATGAACTGGAAATACTGGCAATGGCAAAAGAATGAATGACGCATGCAAGTGCTGTGCTGATTAACTATGATAACTAATCAAAGCAGACGCTAAAAGACGGAGTTTGGTTAATTAAATTTTCGGTCAATATGTGACGATAAACATGGCCTGGAGTCAGGGATGCATGCTATATTCACTATTCTAATTCTTTCAATTCTTTTAAACCTGAGACTATTTTCTTTATGAAAATGAGGAATGCTTCTGGCTTGACTCAGCTGGTGCTTAAAAGTGTCTCGATATATTTTCATCAAAGCCAAATATTATTGTGTATCTAGATATTTTTCGAAATAGCAAACTTATTTGGGCTTAAGACATCGGCTCAAAAAATATCATTATCATACCCATACCGGGTATCGCACATATGTTATGAACAATTTATGTTTATTTAGATTTTTGGTAGGAAACGTAGTTAACCAAAAATAAATTATCTGGGAATTATGTTATATTAAAATATTCAATGATTTATTTTTAGTTTTTTATTCAAATATTTTTGAAGATGAAAGTTAGTTTTATTTAATAGGACAAATTTTCGGTTTTTCATTTTAGTACTCAACAATGGAATTCGACAATGAAACTACATTTGAGGAATTCACAACCACAATCGATACGTTGGATTTAGATAAAGAGAAAGGTAATAACCCTAATGCTATCTAAAGTGATAAACATTAAATTACAAACATATTGATACCACCATTATATACTCATCCATATGTATGAATTTATCATACATATATTAAACCTTGATAAGCCCTTTACAATCAAAACTATACAATTGGAGCCCAGCGAAAGCAATTCCCATTCAACTTAACAAAGAAACCGTTATTCATTGTAAACTAAGTATAAAATAGTAAGCACGCAACCTTTAGAAATCTGTGCTCTGTGCCAAAACACAATTGCGCTTTACAAATCTCACGAATACTTATGCTGCTACATAAAAACGTAGAAGAATCAGAATTTCAATTATGGTATAATATGTACATGCATTGATATGTACAAATGTATATATCATATGTTTTACATATTATATAAGTGGAAAAAAATATTTTTTTCAAAGCAAACGATATTGAAAGTAGCAAATTACGAGTACAACAGGTCTTCAAAATGTAGCTTTTATCTCAATCGGTCTTCGATTTTTAAAAGGAAAAATACGCCCTACCATATCTGAAGGCATGTGAACTTGCCTAATAACTTAACACCTTTCTAAGTGCTCTTCAAAACTTCAGAGATCATCGGAGTCATTTTAAATTATTACTTAACCCACACCAAGTCGCCACTTACAGAAATCTCTGAGAAATCCGACATGGAAGCCAATACGGTGAAGCATACGCGCTTTACAGCTCAGCGTCTTACTTATACAATACATATATGTAATAAACGGTTGATTGCAATGAGAGCATTCACCTTGTTTTTTCCGACTGATCCTTTCGCCATGCAAGAAAACACCAATACTTGTTACAAACATAAATATGTACATACAAAATAAATTAAGTTGTAGAATCTAAAGCGAAAAGCATAATCATCAACATGCTAAAACAATTAAGCAATCCTAAGGTCTTACCTCATTGACCCCAAAGCGTGTGTCTATACAATTTTGTTACCTTGTAAAAGTTATTTTATATCAAGCTCCAACGGCTCATGATGAGTGTGGTGTAGAAAATAATTGATCGTTATACTCTAAAATAAAAAGTGCCAATACTCATATATGAGTACAGTATAAAAAGGAACAATCGCAAGGAACGTCTTCCAACTTGAATTGGCATCATTTTTGTTAATGTCCTGCTTTTAAATATCGGTCACATTAGTTATTAAAAGTTAACATAATTTCAAACATATGGCCCCTGGGATATTCTTGAGAAAGATCACTTTGGCCGTACAATTTTTCGTAATTTTTTCGAGCAATGCGGTCTATATGTTACAAATTCTCATAACGCTAACAATGTGGACTTTTAATGAGTCATTTATGGCCAAGTTTATGACCATTAACCAGTGACTTTATGTTTACCTACAAGAAATAATCGACCAGAGCAGTCACAATATTGCATATTATTCCCATTTTTCAAGTTATACTCTTACATATCGATCAATTTCGACCATAACGCGAGCCTCATCCTCATTATGGAACTTGATTTCAATTCTCACCCCGAATATGTATAATTTTGCCTAATAGCAAACTTGTTGAAACATAAAACAGCCTCATACCCGAACACAATTTTCTTATCGACATATCAACCGCCTTTACGTTTAATCAGTCAAAGAGCGATGTAAAGTGGGTTAGGTTAGGTAATAACGGATGTGCTAACGGACAAGCATGCACGGAGACGCATTAGTCTATTATGATATTGTTAGTATATTATATTATTATTATTATTATGGTGGGTGCAACCTAGCTTGTGTTGACTGAAAACCAGCTAGAATTTCTAACAAATCTAATGAGGAGATCTATCAGTTTTGTTTTGCTGACGTCCTCACGTTCTTTAAGAAGCCTGTACCCCATGTGTTTAGCACGATTTATTTTGAGGTTAGGGCAGTCGCACAGCAAAAGTGTGATATACTCTATTTCCTCTTCGTTCTCACAGCTTCTACAATAATCTTGAGAAGAGGCTCCTATTCTGCTGGCTATCCTGCCAATATGAGGCAGTAGGCTATTAGGAGACCTGTAGCAATACGGATGTCTTCTATTATTATCTCTATTATCTCTAGTGCAGCATGGGGGGTAGACCTTAATGTTCCTGTTACTGCGACACACGCTAGGCTTTGAACTTGAGGCAGTGTTTTAAGATAACTAATCTTTTCCGTGGCTTTCCACTAACCCAGTGCCTCATAGGAAAGAATGGGTTTAACTAGAGCCATGTACATCCAGAGTATTAATCCCCAACGTTTACCAAAGGTTCTTTGGCATTTGTAGAATGCTTCTAATGCTTTCTTGGTTTTCTCTTCGCATGTGGCCTTATCCTAGTGGCGCATCTTTTTATACGCTTTTCGAGTAGTTCATTGTTTGGTCTTGGGCTGTTCCAACGGTCGTTTCTTATTTACCCTTTAATTTTATGACTTCCTGTTGAGAAAATATGTACCTGTCCCAGGTAGTAAAAGTTTCCGGTTACAAAATTTCCAACAAGGTATAAAGAGTGAAAATCGATTGCAAAATGTATGGCCTGATCCTAGTGATCGCCAGTGTACGTTTCCAACTGAGCTTACTGTCGAGGATAATTCCTAGATATTTCACTCCGTTAGCTCCGGATTAAAGTAACAGCGTTGATTCTTGGAAGATTAAACTTTTCCTGATTTCTTTTTCTTGTGAACGACACAATTTTTGATGGATTTATCCCTAAACCATTTTGTGTTGTCCATTTTGCAAGTGTGTTCAAGGCCGACTCCATTATTTCGCTGATCATTGGAAAATGTTTTCCTCCCACCAGAATAAGTATGTCGTCGGCGTAGGCTACTGCCTTAAGTAATACCCTTCTGTTCGAAACTTACGAGTATGAGGATGTCCTTTACAACAGAAGGGGAGAATTCACTCCACCTTGTGGAGTTCCTCTTGCATCCGTTTTCCTGACTGTGTTTATCCCAAATTCTGAATTGATAATTCTGCGCTTTAGCGTGTTTTCAATCCAATGTGCTATCGTTGTTTCTACATAAAGCTCGTAAAAAGCCGGTGCTTACATTATTAAATGTTTCTTCGATATCTAGGAAGGCGGCGATGGAATACTGTTGCTATTTGTAGTGCATATTCTTTTCAATGTTGGCTACAACCTCGTCTAATGCCATCTCTACTAATGCTCCTTTAAGTTAACCGTGTTAAGAACCGAATAGGTTGTGTTTGTTGAGTTTTCGTCTTATATGTTTATCTAGAATTTTCTCCAATGTTTTTAACAGAAACAAGGAGAGACTTAAGAGTTCTTTGGAGTTGATATTGTGGTGCCAGTTAATACCTGTTCATCAACATGATTACATCCCAGGAAGTTATTTTAAATAAAAAGCAATAGTGATTCCCGGCTGTTCTCTGTCCAGACTCCATTGGAGTCCTTCAGATATCCCGGGGCTATTAGATCTTTGGACAGGACCTTCCTTAACCTAGCTGATCCGTTGGAACTTTCTATCGCTTCGCAAAAATCAGTCCAAGATTGTTTCTTGTGTAGGAGTTGAGACCTATATTTGGTTCAATCCTCCTCACTTCTAGTGTGTTTCGTTCCTCTGTTCTTTGGCTTTTTAATTCGCTTGTCCACCGAGTGTATTTGGAGGGCTTGCGGTGAGTAGAGGTGGGACAGTTCTTAATGAAGGATTTCCTTAGGTTTGAAGTTATTGTACATGGTTTAAGGCAGATTCAATGGAAAGGCGATCAGGAAGGTACGGAACGGTGGTTCTATGATTTCGTTTATTCAATGGGAGTATGTCATTCAATTAGTTTTCCCACTTTGGAATTTGTTTTGTATGGTCGGGTCACTGTCTACAGTGAAGAGAATTCTAAGTTGATCCGAGAAGGATTCCTTAGTAGATATTCTTCAGTTACTGACTTATATTTGTGCGCGCTTGTTTGAGGTTATTAAGTCGAGAATTTCTTCTCAATTTTTCCTGTTACACACAACAAGTTTGGAAGGAATAATAAATTCAAAAATAAACTCACCTCTGCCGTTGATGCCTATGCTTCCGCATTGATTGCGGTGTGTTTTGCGGTCGCTTTCGATTATCAGACCAGCTTTTCTTGATTCGGCGTCAATGATCAGTTCACGAACGGTTGTTGTTGGAAGGTTATTGTCTGATGGACGTTGTTCTGTAAGCTTACTGCCACCGTATCTCCGTAGCTGTGTCTAAACAAAAAAAAAGCATATTAAGTGGTTTTATGGATCGAACGCAGTTTCTGATTTGACCTGAACTTTTCGATAGAAAAGATCGCATTTTTTGGGCTAAAATGAAGAGCATCAGATCAAAAGTGGCTGCTTTACAGTGCTACAATTAATTTGCACCACTTACAGCTTCTTTAATGCTTTTGCCGTAATCGGGTAGTTTTGTCTTTAGACAACCTATCCCGTATTTTATTATATCCGAATTTTCGTTTAGGATCTGCACAATCAGCTTGTCTACGGCAAAAAGCAGATCTTTTCCTTCATTGCTGTTTCACGATGTTGGCTACGAGTACTTCGTGAGTTACACGAGGTTCCTTTCCAGAGTTCTCCAGCTGTGAAAATGGTCTTGTTGCCCCCTCCGTCGAAAACGAATTAATCCGGTCAGTTGGTTTTAACGTTAATATATAATAATTATCGTCGTTAATATATGGTCCTCGAGTTTGCGCCAGTCCTCCTGTTTAATTTTGCCATTGGGGTTTTATCTGTATGCTGAGATAAATCGAAACAACGACCAAGTCAACTTAAGCTTCACAACTGCAAGACAAACTTTTGTGTACACTGCTAAATTTCCTATCATTCATTTCAATATAATTGAAGAAGCAACTCTTGACGCATACTCTTATGATATGCTCATCATAGAAAATTAATGAAATTTCTACGGAATTCACCCAAACATAGTAGTACAGGATATAAACGATATTAATCTTATGATCACATTTCTAATTTCTCAGGTGATTCCTATGTTTGGTATACAAATGGATTCAAATGGACAATAAATTACTGAATCTGCAGTATACTGAATAAATAGCACACTTCCCTATATACTGGTATGGATAGCTCCGTATATCCGGTCACATTACAAGCAGAACTATACATATATATACTCTGCAGGCCAAAAGTTTGAGGTCGCCCTCAATGTTCGCAGGAAAAGAAATTCTAGCAACGAAATAAAAACTCTTTAGTAGAACAATGTGAAATGAAGGGAACATATATGAAACCAAAAGAAGAAGATAAATATTTTAATTTTGCTCTAAACATAAAGGAATTTATTTAAAAGGAGAAAAATCAATTACACTAATTTTTCGTCGAAAAAGTCACCTTTACATTTGGATACGTTTTTACAATTATTGACATTCTAGCTATCAGTTTTTGAATTGCTGCCTGTGGTATATTGCTCCAACAATCCAACAGTATATTCCACAACGCAGATTCTAATGTTGGGTATTGATCCCGAACCTTTCTATCTAGCTCATTTCACAACAGCTCTATAGGATTGAAATCTGGTGATTGCGGAAGCCACGTCATGATTTGTAAGATTTATTCATCTTCCCTCTGTTTCAGTTTATCTAGACCAAGTGTTGGCGTGTGTTTAGGCTCGTTGTCCTGCTGAAATAAGAATCATTCGCAAATTAATCTTAGTCCAGATGTCACAGCATTTTCTTCCAATATTATTTTGTATGCCTCCTTATTCACTTTTCCAATCACTCGAACCAGATCTCCCACTCCATTTGAAGAGAGACATCCGCAGACCATAACATTATCTTATTAGCTTATTGGTATAGAAAGTAGAAACCACACAGTCTAGTAGCATTTTTTGTTCAAAGGTGCGTCGAAAACTGTCTGTTTTGTGCTAAATACCTTCGAACTAGGATTCATCGCTCCATAAAACCCTGTTGATATTTTCTTCCGTTCAATCAGTATGTTTTTTTTCTTATTAGAAACCTTTTCTTAATTCGTAAAATAAAATCTCCATACATGAATGAAGTCAATTGTACGAGTATAGATAGGCCTCAAACTTTTGGCCTGCATATATCGCAATGTGATACATTTAATCAGGAGTAAGCTAAGTCGCTTGTAAATCTTAAAGTCATGTTTAGAACATAGTCCATATGTTTTGACTATGAGCTCGTATAAGTTATTTTCGGTTTTTCGGCCGATGGTAACCACTTGTCAATATTGCATACTTTTTTATAGAAAACACATACTTTGTTTTCTCGTACTAAACCAATAGTGTCCTTTCGGTTCATGCAAGTTCTCCGTTAATAGCCTGCTGTATTTTCACTGTTATGTCAATGGAAAAAGTTGTGCGGCTGGTGCTGGCTTCTGAGTGTCCTACAATCCTTTTTTGAATAAAATTAAAAACGTCGTTTCGTATGTTGAGTTGTTTGAGTTAAGAAAGAAGCTTTTATGAATTATTAAAACTGTGGTGGGTGTTAGTTTGGACCCGACGACAGTCGCGAAGTGGAGGTTGATGATTTTCCCGTTTTGAAATCACACTGAATAGCGTCAAATGAGTTGGTTGACAAAGGCCTTACATCGTTTACATAGTCTTACAGACATGAAATGAAGAAAGCCGATGTCTCTATGGTTGCCACAATTTACAGGTACCTCAGGTAAGCTATACTTAAAGTTCACTTATCGGGCTTACTTACATTTTTTCAACAACGAGTTCTCACTTGCTGCTTTGAATCACACGGCGTTTAGACAGTAAGTTTTACCAGCCTTGATGGTATGGCTATCTTCACCTCGTGATGATCGACTAGATCTACTAGGTCATTTCAACAAGTGAATTATACTAAGTCGGACGTGTTGTGTTGGCTCTGAATACGCTTCTTTTCAAAATATTAGATAAAAGATGCATTTTAAACAATACAATAGCATCGCATGGTTGAAGAATAACATTTGGAAAGCGAATTAAGATCACTTCAAATCAGAATTAACCTTCGACTAACTAACCTCATATAAATTAAATTGAATTGAATTGGAAAATCTCGTACTCGAACCGGGTTTTTATTAATTGTGCACACTTTAATTTCAATGCCCTTGTTTTCTGCTCGCATAAATATGGATTTATTAATATGATAAAAGCAAGTTTTAATCCGAGGCCCACATCGGTAGTCTGTTCTTTTCAAAACTATATTAATCTTAATTACTTGCCACCCTTTTCCTGTTTTAATAAGTCTATTAAGCAATTATCTAATTAAAATCGTTTTTCTTTTCAGACTTGCCTGCCCTTACATGCGTCGATCTATTTCCGGATCCACCACATTTAATTGCTACATCAGATGAACCACAAAAACGGGGAAGCCTAGCGGATGATGATGAATTCGCAGGCTTTAAATTAATTGATAACAAACCAGATGGCATCAATCATCCTGAAGTCATAGACGATGATGATGATGATGATGTTTGTTTGACTTCGGAAACAGCTGCAGTTATAAATCAAACAGACAATTCAAAGGAGGAAGTAGTTTTATCGAAAATGGCATCTCCAAGTAGTCATCAAGGTTCGGTAAAAACGCCTACTGCAGGTATCAACGCCACTGCAAGTGCACCAGTTTCTCCAGCATCATACTTCTCTTCCGCCGAGAGTGTTTCGTCGGCAGTATCTTCGTCCAAGAAAACTAAAAAACGTTATTGTAGAGAGTGTGATGTGCATTTTCGAAAAACACGAGAGTTGCATGAACACCTTAAAACTCACATAAAGATGCCCGATGTTCGGCTAGAAAAACTAAGCGACAACAATGAAAAAGTAAAAGAATACTTGTGCTCTCTGAGTCCCAAACCAAGCCCAACGCATGGAAGTCTGAAATTAAAACTTAAGCTACTTAGCTCACAAAACTTCGAAGTAGTCCCTCATGAGAAAGAAGCCAAACCTGCAGAAATAGATTCTCGCGTACAAATTCTGAAAGCAGCTGACATCAAATGTAAATCTGAAGCATTTGAAAATATTAACAGAGAACCTTTTGCACAAAATCCTGGCTCAAAACCACCCAACTCATTCCTTCAACCAGAAAACAGATATTTTGAATGCCCTACCTTTGATGGATTAGACGCCTTTGCTGATGACATGAATTCTGGTGAAGCAACAGAGGATTTGTTAAAAAAGTTGTTGGAAAACAATAAAGAACCTCAGCTATTCCAAAAGGAACCCGATTGGCCAGCAAATGCTAATGAATTCATCTCGATAGATAGCTTGGCACCACGTTGTAATGTCTGTCATATGAATTTCTCACATCCAAAATATCTGTACGAACACAAACAGATTACTGGTCATGATTTTCATAATAGAATGGCAGAACCCATTCCGCCTACACATTCTGAATTCAGACATCATCAACAGAATGCCTACATGCAAGGAACACCACCTCCCCCACCACAAAACCTTCCTCCACTCTACCAAATGGCACAAATGCGAGGTAACTTTCCTGGATATGGACCAAGACTGAATGTAAGACATATGATGCATCATCCGCCACAACCATCACCCCCTCCTGGCTTTCATCCCCCACAGTGTATGATACCACGCACGCCGCCACCGCTTTACAGAGTGAATGGTAATCCATCAAATTTTCCGCCTAACCAGTACATGGATAAACGACCTGAGATGTATGGACCTCCGCCGCCACAATTTCAAAATGGAAATCAGCATTTAAATCCAGAAATGATGCGCCAGCCAATATTTTTAAAATCTCGGCTCCAAAAAGCAATTCGAGGAAGATCGCAGGGATTGACAAATGAAATTCCAACAGCACCAGGCATTCTCACCCAACAAACGGCTATTCGACCGAGATTTCTTGGACCGAATCCACAAATGGCTGGTCACATGCAATTTCAAAGAACCCGTCCCTTAAGTCCACCCAAACAAGGTGAACCGCCGACAAAAAGAGTAAAAGTGGAATCAGCACAAAATCATTTTTCAGCATCACCATCGCCATCGTCGTCAAATGGCATAGTTTCTCCAGGAATAAGTAATTCCCCTGGCATGCCCATTATTCACAGTGTACACAGCGGAATCAATGCAAGTAATTTCCCCCAAATGAATGAAAAGTCTAAAGAAACTTCTTTAAACGATCAAACTAGCCCAACTGTTAAAGGCACAATAAAAAACCCAAAAGACGTTGCTAATATACTTGCCACAAGAGGAATAACCGTAACACACAAAGGAAAATCCTCATCAGCTCCTTCCTTGGCGAATAAAGGTACGAATTCCTCAAATTCATCGGCGCAAGAGGCTGTCCAAAAACTACAAGCTAACAATTCTGTCAGCATTATATCGAAGAAAAAACCTACAGATATTAATGTGTGCAAACCAGGAAATCCAGGTTCTGAAAGCGGTCATCGAATATCAGCTAAATTTCTCTCCTGCCCTGTAATCACATGTAAAGAAAAGTTCCTAACCCTTGAGGGTGTAAATAGGCATGCCTTCCGTTGGCATGGCATTCCTATGCCAAATCCTGATCGAACACAAAAACGCATCATTCGATGCAGGCTATGCCATCATACCTGTTCTTCCCAAGAGACTTTGCAAGATCACGTTCGTCGAGAGCATGAGCCTAGCGTTAATGAAATTGGCATACCTATAGTCGATTTGCGCAATGAAGAAGTTAAGCGGAAACTTGCCGGACTGGGTATCTTTAATTATGTACCACTTACTGCAGCTGGTGCGAGTACAAGTTCATTGGCGTTTCCAGTTGTCTCAGTTCAGGGAGCAGCAAATCCAAGTATTTGTAATCTGTTGGGTCTAGGAGCAAGTTCGGTTCTGTCACTTGGCCCGGTGAAATCAATCACTGTACGAAAAGCAAACAGTGAAAACAAATAAATACTCAAAACTGCAAGTTTCATAAGAATATTGTACTTTAAGGTTTTCTATTTATAAAAAAAATAAAGAATAAAATAAAATGTAGCTATACCATATACAATACAAACATGACAAATTTAATTTAAATATAACAAAACAATTTACGAAAAATTGTTTGTACATTGTACATTGTTTCTCGTATCTTTTCAAAAATTGGTTACCCTTAGAAGACAAAGCCAGGATTTAAATATTTTCTCAATTATCAAACCGTCTTTATAAAGAGTAGTCAATATTTCAATTTAGGTGTATAAGAACGATGTGTTTGCACAAATCAAACAACTTCATACTGTTGCGTTTTAGATCAGGATCGCCTCTCCAGCATTGCAGTCATTCATTTAAACATGAAAATTTATTCTTTAAAATAGCAAACTATTTTAAAAAGCTTAGTTAAAGCGGCCCTTTCCAATGGACCTTGTTTACTATGAAAAGGAGTCACAGCAGCAGAAAATTTTGCAAATTTATAAGTATCGCTCAAAGAATATCGACTACAATATTATAATACATATTCCTTGGTATTCATGTGTGTCATTCGCAAAATTTCTTTGTAGACCGACAACGGAAGAACATCCTTTACCACAAAATAGGACTAAAAATGGAAATATGTCGAGGGCTCCTCAATAGACTCCCAATCTTGAAACCGATTCTTGAAACTATCAAATTTTCAGCGATGTAGGTAGAAAATTTCAGGGTTGAGTTGTTGATTATACAGGGGTTCCGGATAATATGTCGAAGACTTCAAGTGGGGACTCCTTGACATAATTATTTTGAGAAAAAAAATCGTATGAGGGGGATGGCGTATGCATCCTCTTCCCAGATACAGAGGTTTTAAGTAAAGCCTCACGTTTTATTTTGACTCCTATTGAAAATAACATATTTTAAATTAATGCGTGTATGATAATAAATGCGGTATCGTTAAACCCGTAATTATGAGTACTTTAATTGTTTCAGAATAAACGTTGTCTTAAGCGCCCTGTAAACGTTAAAACATGGTACTAGTCAACATGTAAAACAAACCAAGTTTTAGCTGATGTTGATCGTCTGCGAGCTCGTACGCGTACCAATTTTTTGGTTTCACCAACATCAGAATTTGGTCTCACTAAAATCAAAACTGGTTTGATTTTTGTCGATGTTTGTGGGCGCAGTTTTGTGTTGCTGATACTATGTTTGAGTGTCTGCGCTCTCATCTGTCAAGCTATTTTATTAGTGAATTTCGTCGTGTGAACACACAGTGCCTGTTTACATTTGCGACGGAATGAAAGTCCTCACCATGAACGTCGTGTTCACACTGTCATGGGGTTGAAAGACTTTTTGACAGTTAGCCTGAAACATGCATTTTTTCCTATTCTTCACACTTCCTTTCTCATCAACGATCAAAACTAAAATGAAAAAATATGTCAGAAATGGAACGATATGAAAAAAAACGATTTGTTGCACCCGAGAATTCACTTTAGAAATGGATTCTCGGTGGAAGTAACCCTTCTTCTTCCCACTTCAATAAAAAGCGTTCCCTCTCTTTCGGACAATCTTCCTGCCCGCGCCAATGTGAACAGGCACAAAGTCCGCTTTTACACGTCGCATGTGTGTAATGCGCATGTTCTAGTTCATACCCCTTCCCGCAAACCCCTTGCACTTGTTTTTCATATTCCTTTTGCGACTGCCATCAACTTGTGGTGAGAGAAAAAAAAAACTCTCCGTAAACAAAGCAAGAAAGAGCGAAAATAAAAAAGCTTTATATTACTCCGAAATCTCGTGTCGGCTAGCCGACAAAAAGTGAACCATTTTTTTCTGCAGGGATGAGACATCTGTATAGATTTATTATCTGTGCTACTATTAACAGAAGCACTCGAGACATAGAAGTTTGTAATACCATAACTTTAAATGATGAGAACGACAGCAGCAATTATTTTTTTTCCAGATTGGTTTGCTTGTATTATATTATTCTGTAACGTTTTACACTGTTTCGTTAAATAAATAAAAAATTTAACTTATGCAATTTTTTAGATGGTAAACCTATGGTAATTATCTTCAGAAACTCCTGTCGACAAATATGCATATCGTGGCATTCCTATGAGAGCTTTCAATAGCGAAGTGCTTATGAATGCATTGTAACTAGAGTAAAGCGGCCTGTAAACGCTAAAACATGGTACTAGTAAACATGGTATCACTAAAACCCGCAGACGCTGAGACCAATTCACTTCAACATAATAGAACACATCTCTCCACAAAGATGGTAGGCTGTGAAAACACTCGAAACAATTCTTTCCAAACATCAGTATTTGGAATGCTCGCCATTTTTTCCCCGATTATTTTGTCTGCTCACACGACGAAATTCACTGATAAAATAGTTTGCTCGAGTAAATGTTGACAGATGAGAGCGCAGACACTGAAACATAGTATCAGCAACACAAAACTCCGCCCACAAACATCGACAAAATTCAAACCAGTTTTGATCTTAGTGAGACCAAAATGTGATGTTGGTGAGACCAGAAAATTGGTACGCGTACCAGCCCGCAGACGATCAACATCAGCTAAAACTTGGTTAGTGGTACCATGTTTACTAGTACCATGTTTTAGCGTTTACAGGGCGCTTAAGAGGCAAATATGCCTATCTTCCTGTACTGCAGCTTTTTGTTGAACAGGGTATAGTTATCAGCTGCCTTGAAATTTTTTTCCTGTAAATTTAATTTATTCTTGCGCAATGCAAATCCAATAAAATTTATTTTCAAAAAGATTCATTTTATGACCTCTAGAAGGAAAAAATGGACAACCTGAGGTAGGTAACACCCATTTTTTTTAAGTTAAAAATAATTACATGTCTTTCTTCTGAAAGAATGTAAGCATATCTCTTATGAAATAATATAAAAGAATGCAATAAGAAATAATATAAAAGAAGAAATCGTTCGCAGCTACAAAGACGTTTTACATACGTCAGAAACCATCCCAATATCAATCTTAGGCAACTAAGCAGACATTTTAATCTAAGAAGGACATACATCTGGAGAATTTAGGGGACCTCAGAGAAGCGTTTGGAGTTCTACAATTACATTCTGGAAAGAAACCAGTTTTGATCTTAGTGAGACCAAAATGTGATGTTGGTGAGACCAGAAAATTGGTACGCGTACCAGCCCGCAGACGATCAACATCAGCTAAAACTTGGTTAGTGGTACCATGTTTACTAGTACCATGTTTTAGCGTTTACAGGGCGCTTAAGAGGCAAATATGCCTATCTTCCTGTACTGCAGCTTTTTGTTGAACAGGGTATAGTTATCAGCTGCCTTGAAATTTTTTTCCTGTAAATTAAATTTATTCTTGCGCAATGCAAATCCAATAAAATTTATTTTCAAAAAGATTCATTTTATGACCTCTAGAAGGAAAAAATGGACAACCTGAGGTAGGTAACACCCATTTTTTTTAAGTTAAAAATAATTACATGTCTTTCTTCTGAAAAAATGTAAGCATATCTCTTATGAAATAATATAAAAGAATGCAATAAGAAATAATATAAAAGAAGAAATCGTTCGCAGCTACAAAGACGTTTTACATACGTCAGAAACCATCCCAATATCAATCTTAGGCAACTAAGCAGACATTTTAATCTAAGAAGGACATACATCTGGAGAATTTAGGGGACCTCAGAGAAGCGTTTGGAGTTCTACAATTACATTCTGGAAAGAAACTTTGCAGAAGACAATTTTATTGGACGGATGAGCCCTATTTCAAGAGGGATCGAATCACTACTTTCCACAATTTGCATACCTGGGCATAAAGCAACCAGCACTATATGAAACACAGAGCTTTTTAGCATACATAAGTTTAAGTTTGGGCAGACATGTTGGTTAATAAATTAAGCGGACCCTATTGGCTTTTCCTAAGGCTTAATTCGAATCTCTATCTGGAATTTTTGCGAAACAAATTGCCAGAACTATTTGGTGATATACCACTGCAACAAAGAACAGCCATTATGTACCAGCCGGATGGCGCACCCGCACACTATGCCGATGCATTTAGAGAGTGGTTAGATCGCGTGTTTGAAAATTCGGGATGACCCTATTTGGTGGCCACCAAGGTTTCCGAACTTCACCCTAATAGGATTTTTTTTATGCGGACAGATACGTAAAGGACATTGTCTTCTCATCAGAAATAACAACATTGGATGACTTGAACCATGGAATTGAAGAGGCAGCTGTTAAAGTCGCAGAAGAATTGGAAGGAATGGACATTGTTTGAGCATTTCAAATCAATGATTTGTATTTTGAACATTTGACATGATAAAAGGTTTAATGAAAAAAATAAAAGTGAACATGTTCAATCAATATTTGTATTTTTTTTTTCCTAAAACGTTTAACAATTTTTAATTTATTGTTTTACCAGATTTAATAAATTGGGTTGTATATTAAAACTACTGACTTGAGATAGAATGACCTGACCATTTCGTTTGAAAGTACACGTTTCAAAGTTGAATAAAGTAGGCGCTAATAGATATTTTTCCGAAAAAATTATGACAAAGTTAACATTAAGTTGAAAAAAATATAAATAACTTCTGGCCTTCAATAACTTTTGACAAATTAATTTTATGGCAATATTTACGTTGAAACAACTAAAGTACTCATAATTACGAGTTTAACGATACCCCATTTGTTACCAAACACGCATTAATTTGAAAGATGTTATATTCAATAAAAGTCATAACAGGGCAGCGTAAGGCTTTGCTTAAACCTCTGTATCTCGGAGGGGAGATAGATATATTGTAGGCTGCCATTTGGCGATATTAAGTTCTAAGCAGTTTTTGAGGCACCAGATTGAAACCCGATCGTAGTCTTCTTGAAGCAAATAGCTTTAAAAAATGTTGTATCGTCAGCATAGAGGGGGAAGGAGGAGTGAGTATTTAATGAATCTATCAATATCGTTAATAGTAAGAATGAATAGAAGAGGACTAATATGGCCGCCTTGTGGAACCCCAGAGGAACTGAAAGGGCGGATGTCAACCGAACACTACTACGAGTATATAATATCGTTTAATCAGGTAAAAAGTAATCCATTTTAACAAAAGAGGCTCGAAGCCGATAGCAGATATTTTAAAGAGGATCAATTGATGAGATGTTTTATTAAAAGCTTTAGTGAAATTGGTTGCGTTAACATCGATTTGTTTGTCATATTCTAAGAGAAAAAGACACGAACTCAACTAGGTTTGTGGTAGTTAATTTGCCTTTCAGAAAACCATGTTGCCTAGGCAAAATAAAAGACTTGGGTATATGAGAGGGTTTAGCAATGGGACGATAATTGGTAACTTCATTATTTGATTCCTTTTTGTGTATCCGTATTATAAAAGAGGTCTTCCCAATCTGGGGAAGTTCTCCCTGTGAAAGGGATAAATGAAATAGGCAGGAGAGAGGGAGAGAAAGGTTGGAAGAGCATTTGAGCTTTTTTTAAGAAAAACGGCGGGGAGACCATGTGGGCCGGGTAGAATTCATCTTCAAGCTTTTATAACTTTTCTTTAATAACAACAAGATCAAAATATTGAATGGGAAAGAGGCCAATGGAAAAATTTAGCAATCATTAAGGTAGTAGTAGGCCTCTGGTACGAAGGAGTTGTTGACAAATGATTGTTTGAAAAACGTAGCAAAACAGTTAGCGATGATAGGAGGGTCACGTGAAGGAACTTGTGGTCATTTATAAAATTGGTTTGCGCACTATTTAGGTACAGTTGATAGAGAGGTTGTGTAGTTCGACGAAATGATGATATGTACCTAGATAGTTTGAATAGTTGGAACAAGAGTTGGAGCGAAGGTATACCGCCCATAACTTGTTTCTTTTGTTTCGTAGAGAGCGGAGTCTAATATTATACCGAGGAGGAGATGTAGAAGATTTTTTATGGCGAGAATAGAGCACATGAAGAGAATTGGATGTGAATATTTCTCTGTAAAAAATTTAGAAGGCATCGACATAAGAAGATAGCCCTGCTTAGATAGGTATAGATTTTATGAAGATTAGTTTTGTGAAAATTTTAAGAAAAGAAGATTGCGCGGGGAGAGTTGTGGAAAAATGAAAGAAGAAGAGGAGGATGAAAGTTATCGATAGTTGAAAGTGATATGAGATCAATTGTGAAAATAAGGTCTAATTGTCTTTCCATATAATTGGAAACCCCACTAACTTGACATAGACTAGAGTCTATTGACCGATTTAGGAAGAGACATTCGTTAGTAGAAATTGGGATTGGAAGCGATGAAAAAAAATAGGTCCTCAGATAGGGTCCATTTCAGCTGAGCAAATTAAAATCGGCGAAGATAATGATACCATCAAGAAAGTCTGATAGGTCTATCAAATTGTTAATTGCATCAAAAGCAAGTTGGCAGGAATCGAATAGTTGGGCCGGAAGAATGTAGCAACAAATAACGTACAAATATCTAAGCGTATGTGTTATTTCAATTGACACAAATTCGAGCTTAGAAAAAGGCGAGCGGCAAAGAGAGAGGAGTCAAAGCTGTTGTGAATGTTCAGTAGTACACCTCGACAAGGAGAGTCGCCTATGATTAGGGGTGTGCTTTGATAAGAAGAGTTGTGGCCAATTAGTTCTTCGAACCAAGCTTGTTTAGCCTACGTTACATTTCGGAAGGTGTCCACGTTGAATTAAAGTAATTGATGAGCTTCCGTTGGGCGGCTGCGCCTGTAGGAATTGACATTGATGTGTTCTCGATTGTCAAATTGGTAGAGGCTTCGCAGGAATTAGTAGATTTTACCGTAAACAGAAGACTTGGAATGGAAACGAGTGTGAGTCGACTTCGGGTTCCAGTCAGTCACAAACGATGTATTATAGCGGACATTCGGCTCAGGCTGCGGGTGGATTGGTATGTCAACATGAGACTGGAAATGGGTGTCAACGTCATCACGCAGGGAGCTCATCCACATTTTTTGATTGGAAATAACCTGTGTTTTGATGTCACTCAGCTTTTTATCCAGGTGAGGGAGTTTCTTCATTCCTGCATCGCACGGAGTCTAACTCGACTAGACCTGCAATTTGCTTATCCATGTACTATATTTTGGTTTTTATAAGGTCAGTTGAGTTCTGAACCGAGTTACGTAACAATGCAACACTTTTAACCCTGTTTTAAATGATTGAGATTTTGTCCGTAATCTGTTTGGCGAATGCGTGTTAACGGCATTTGATTGAAAAAAGCACATCTGAGAGTGAGATACTCTTGGACTCATCGCAAAAGAAAAGAAGGTTACCAGAAAATTATTTGATAAACACCGTATTTATTTTGTTTAACCAACCCTACACAAACTGCATGAAAGGCTTTGCCATAGATGCCCTTGCAAGCTACCCCGCCAGTATTGCAATCATCGATTAAACAATTAACGATTTCCGCAAGACATGATTAAAATTTCGCGTATTTTTTCTCGACATTTCAACTTTATTCTTATCAGGCAAAAATATATTATTTAACTAATTTATTTATTTTGTTCCACACCGAAATTAAACTTTACATATGAAGGTAAATAAACATGCCACCAAGGGGCGCTAAAAGCACTTGACCGGGTGTCAGTAGGTTTGTGGCGACTTCAGCACACCACTAGTAACTGGTTTTATATACAGATGTCACACCAGACGACAAATAGAGAGAAAATCAGAATCTTAGTGCCTGTTCACATTGGCGCGAGCAGGAAGACTGTCCGAAAGAGAGGGAACGCTTTTTATTGAAGTGGGAAGAAGAAGGGTTACTTCCACCGAGAATCCATTTCTAAAGTGGATTCTCGGGTGCAACACATCGTTTTTTTCCATATCGTTCCATTATTGACATATTTTTTCATTTTAATTGTGATTGTTGATGAGAAAGGAAGTGTGAAGAATAGGAAAAAAGGTATGTTTCAGGCCAACTGCTCAAATTTAAAAATTAAAAATGCTCCGATAAGTGTTCCACTTGTCAAAAAGTCTTTCAACCCCATGAAAATGTGAACACGACGTTCATGGTGAAGCCTTTCACCCCGTCGCCAATGTAAACAGGCACTTATTCTCAACTTTACTTCGTTCTGAGATTCAAAATTAATAACTACGCATTTTTCCTTGTCTGCTAATTAAAAAGTGTTATTTCAAGTTTTGTTTATATTTAACAATAAAAATTAATCTAAACAGATTATTTTGACTTTTAATAGACATCAATTGCCCAAAGTTAGTAAATTTAATTTGATACTAACCCTCCGAAGTGTTAATTGCGTTTTAATTTTTTTTGTCATGGCGAACCCCGCCGGTTCGGTTTCTGAAAACAGTGCTCCTCTACAAGGTCCAGCTCATAAATCAGTCAGGGACACAGCAGAAGAACTTTTAGAGGTTGCAGCACTTAGAAATTTAAAAATTTCCCCGTTCTGCAAAATCAACCCGGCTCTTTGGTTTGTGCAAGTCGATGCACAATTCCATAACAACAGAATTATCTCAGACAGCAGTCGTTTTAATGCAATCATTGCTTCGCTGGACCCAGAGGTTTTAAACGAGGTGTCAGATCTTGTACAAAAACCTCCAGACAAAGATAAGCACATTTCTTTTAAAAATCAGTTGATTACGAGGTTTACAGAGTCCAAGAAACGGCAGCTCAATCGGCTCATGACTTCACTGGAGCTCGGTGAGAAACGTCCGTCAAGCCTTCTGAGGGAGATGAGAAGGATAGCTGGAGAGAACTTTGCAGGCGAGATGCTGTCCACGATTTGGATGACAATGTTGCCGATATATTCGACCGAGGTACGCGAAGATGAGCAAAATGACCACGACCTCGACAGGCGCCTCACGGCCATCGAGTCTACACTGTTCAATCTGACAGCTCTCGTACAGAAACTCAAAGACGACAACTCACAAAGCAGATCCCGTACGCAGTCCAGAGACAGATCGAAAACCAGGTCCGGGGAACGAAGTGCATCAGTCTGTTTCTTCCACAAAAAGTTTGGTGAGAACGCTCGTAAGTGTAGAACACCTTGCACTTACCCCAAAAAAAACGAATAAGTCTGTTGTTACCTAAGGCGGTTGACAACAGGCCGAAGTTAAACAAGGAATGCCGCCTTTATGTGTTCGATAAGGAATCGCGCCAAAAGTTTCTTATCGATTCGGGTTCAACAATAAGCGTCTTGCCTCGTCCCAGAGATTGCAAAAACAATAGAGGAGAAACAACACTGTTGGCAGCAAACAACTCTCCCATGCACACCTACGGGAAGCAGATCCTCACCCTCAATCTTGGTCTTCGAAGAGCATTTACTTGGCCGTTCACTTTGGCAGATGTTAGGACACCAATAATTGGCGCAGACCTGCTCGCACACTTCGGACTGTTCATCGATTTGAGAGCCAAACGCGTTATCGACAAAACAACATCACTTTCTGTTGCTGGGGATGTTCACTCCATAGACGTCAAGAAGAGCATCAAGCAGGCAACGTTGCTTACGCATATAGCCCCCAAAGCTCCTCTAGTTTTGACTACTGATTTCTCGGACATCAAAAAGAGAATTTTTTGAGACAATTTTCAAACACCTCAAAGAGCACGATTCGGTAAATTCCAAGAATTTCATTTATTCGTACCGCTTCAAAAAATTTCTAGACTTCCGTTTCACAACAAAGAAGAGCTTTTGTGTACAAATTCCTAAACGTCAATCTGGTAGCGTAGCTTGTAGTTCAACAAAATCCACCTTCACGATACACGACACAGACGCAGACTCACATTGTGTTGCGGCTTACGGTTCCTTACATTTAATGTCTTGACAGCTTGCGACACAAACACAGACACAGCTACAGATACAACTTCTGTATATTCTTAAAGCTCCCAAAGCTATTCACAAAACAATATGTGAAAAATCTAACATAATAAATATCAATGTAGTTAAAACTACAATTCTATTTTATTCATCTTCTTGTACTACATTAGAAAAAATTGCTAACCAATCTCTATATCACTATTTCTATTGAATCAAATAGTCCATCTAACTCTTATGTTAAAGTGAACAGAATTCAGTAATTTACATCTCCTCTTTGTAACATCTGTTTACAATGACAGAACGCAATTCATTTCGTTCGTAAACGTTAACTCGCAAACAGGAAAGATGGCTGCTCTGGAAAATCTTGAGACTCAACTTGAAATGTTTATTGAAAATGTTCGACAAATCCGTATAATTGTCAGTGATTTTCAACCACAAGGACAGAATGTATTAAATCAAAAAATGTAAGTAAATATTTACTAGCGCTTTGCATACATTTGTATGACTTTTTTGTTCGATTGTAGTCAAAGCTTGGTTACTGGACTGCAGGAAATCGACAAACTAAAAAACCAAGTCCAAGATACCTTGGTTCCTTTTGAAGTTTTCGACTACATTGATCAGGACAGAAATCCTCAGTTGTATACCAAGGACTGTGTAGAAAAGGCTTTGGCTAAAAACGAGGAGGTAAAAGGCAAAATTGACGCGTACCGCAAATTCAAGGCGAACATCCTGCTGGAGCTGTCCAAGACGTTTCCGAATGAGTTAAACATGTACAGAGCCATAAGGCCTGATTCTTAGAAATATGTCAGAAAAGAGATATCTAGTAGGTTTATATAAAATAGCTTCAGGAGAGTAATGAACGTATTTCTCAGTGTAAAACTCTTGTTTATGATTTACTTAAATTAATACGATTTTTAGTATACATTTGTTTTCTTTAAACTTGAAGTAGATTTAAGTTAGACGGAATTGTGTAACATAATTAACTTGAATTGGTGTGGATCCTGAAACAATCTTCCTGCAGTTTAAACTCTATTTTGTTTCTTTCTCTTAGGATGGGCCTTACCGATAAGAACTTCCAGAAACTGAAACACCTGCAACACTTTCATCAAGCGTATATTCATTTGTATTATAAGAAAAAATTTGTCCAAGGAAAATCAATGGCTGAGAATAATCTTTAGTCTTTGTATATCATTGCACTAAGGTAAGTCCAAGTGATTGACGCTGACTCTGCTCAGTAATGAAGTAATGTTCCTGAGTTTTAACTCTATAATTTAACAGGCTTGCGAGCCGTGTTGGCTTCGCCTGCGATACAACAGTCTTCCACCCCGTTCGGTCGTTTCAAAGCATTCCCCTTATGTTTTTAATCCGAGGTATGTGCACGGGTTTACTCGTGATTGGAGTACATATTTGTATCGCTGTTTGAACTAAATCTGTGTATTGAACTCGCGCTAATATCTTCCGCACCATTGGTCCCTCACAAACATGTAACAAAACTGATGGTGGGACTATGTGGGGTTAGACAAAAAAGCAACAATTTCATAATGGGTAGCAATTATAATTTTTACTCAAAATTAAGTAAAGTTACTGTTGTAAACAGTTACTCCAGACTGTTCTTACAGGCGGTTGTTCCTTTTGCATCTTCTTTATGGTCCTGCAACAATGTGCCAATCGACTACAAACTGTATTTTTGTTATTTTCAGTTCGCTTCTTTTCCTAGTTTCGCCCTAAACTACGACGGCATTGCATTGATCTCACACACATTCTTAACTAGTTTCCACGTTTTATCACAACATTATTCAATTCATTTTGAAGCATTTGCTTTGTTAATAAATAAGTAATAGAATTGGTTATATTAATTCATTTACATTGAAAAATTGGCTGCGACGTTGGTTCTACTCTTTTTTGGCGTTTGTGAGTGCTCAACGCACAGGTGGAAGACACCAGGCACAATTTAATTTGCACTAAGGAGTCCTAAGTTCATTATCTTTTTGCCACGTTGGAATTTTAATACCCCTTATTACTTTCCTTCCAATTACTGCAGTCAATCAGTTTAAAAATCATTGTTATAGTTCTTAGGGCGGAGTAGCAAATGTTCAAAACATCTGAATTCAATGAAATTTGCCTGGAACGATAGGGAGAATGTTCCCTCCTATTTCCTGTTCTTCCTGCGTAAAATTTTTATCCACATAGACAAATTCTGTTCGACAAGACTGAAGTAGAGTCATATAAGTCGTTAAATAAAAGAGCTACTCCGGCAGTTTATATTAAAAGGATGATTAGAAAAATACCCCCTCAAAAATCATCTGCTGGATAAACAGAGGCAATTCAAATCTATCATGAGATAGATATTGAGCGCTTAGTCGAACTGCTTGAGTGAATTTATGTTGTTATAGGTTGGAACGTAAATTAAGAAGTATTTTGTAGGAAACATAAATCGCTGAAGTATGTTACACAAGACGACATTGACCAAGCTGAGAGCCTTAGGACACCTCAAGAATCACTACATTAATTGATTCAAATAGTAAATAGCAAAAAAAAAAAAAAAACGGGACGGCTCACGGACTTGTTTAAAGGAACAATATAAAGGAGTGTAGAAGCGGAAAGTTTTCCACGAGTCATAAAAGTTGCAACAAAAGTGTAAAGGACCACCGGAATATAATGTATGTAAATAAAAACGCTCTGGGAAAGATTTGTACGGATTATAATAAAGCATAGTCAGACAAACAGTTTGGATTCAAAAAGGTGGTTTTCAACAAAAAGGCAACCATAATGATACTGTAAAAAAAGAAAACGATTGGAGACAAAGGAATATTAACGCAGTAGTGACGCACGACATTGAAAATGGTTTTAATTCAATGTATTTATCATTCAGAAGAAGATGACTCCCCATAATTCATATACCGTATTACTGCTTCACTTCCAGCATGCTGAGATACGATACCAACCAACGATCAAATTTCGACCTCCTTTATATTCATTTGAATCATCTTTTTTATCATAAACATAATTGTCCCTATTTATGTATAATACATATATTATCCTTGTGGACGAGATGCTAAGTTTCTATAGACCGACATTCATATTGTAATAAAAATCATTAAGCTAGAAAAACGTGGGGTTTAATGGTGTTTGTCGCAAAGTATAGCTTAAATTGGTTACCAACCACAGACAGTAATACCTAGTGTCAGACTCACGGGAAGAAATGCGTAGTTAGCGGTATAGTAGGTACTTCAATTCCCGATAGTGAACATGAAAATTTGTTATTTTCGCATGCAGGTAGCCCGGATCTTTGAAAGATTAAATAGGTTTTGGAGGAAGAACTTCCTACAAATTATCAAAACTAACGTCCTTTTCACATAAGCAATTATCTTAACAAAATCTTAACTAAATATGCAAACCTGCATGAATGTATGTATGTTTTAAAAACTAATTATAATTCAGCTATTCTATTGCCAAGGTCCATCAATAAAATTTGGAAAAATAAATTAACCATTTTAATTGATGTAATGCACACAGACAAACCCCCAAATTCCTTTTCATTACTGATTTGTGCCCCACATTAAGAAAATTGACTCGGATTAATTTATTCTTAAATTTAGTTAACAAAATTGCCCCTTTAAACAAACGGAACTATTTTTCCTCTGCTTATAATTAGAAATAAGAGATGTCACCTCCATAGGAAAGAATTGACAACTACCGACCGTGTCAGCTGGTAATGACACAGTCTCGAATTAACCTAGTCGCACGTGCAGTTTTGCACTTCGCTGCATTGCACTTTGCATTAAATGAAACGTTTTTCAAAGAAAACATCCAAATCATGTCAATTAAAATAGAAAATAATTTTGTCAAGTACATTCTGTACGGTGCGTCAGCGATTATTTTGTCTGAAATCGGGTATCGTTACTTCCGGCGGTGGGTGAGGCGTTGCGCTGAACTTCGTTCATCGCAGGCCAATCGGGAAATCGCCGAAGTCATTTGGATTAACGAATTAACGCAGGACTGTGCGGCCAAAAATCCACAAAATTCGCCGAAAAAACGACACGATTTTAAAAATTGTAAAAATCTCTTTTGCTATCCCCGTAATATTGGTAAAATCATTGATTTAATTGACAACGCTAAGTACTCCATCGATCTGTCGATGTACATATTCACGTCGTACGAGCTGTCTCACGCATTTGATCGGGCGTTAAAGCGGGGCTTGGATATTCGTATAATAAGTGACCAAGAGATGGTCTATTCGTCGGGTTCGCAGATTACAAGTCTAACCAAGTCCGGTAAGTTGCTTCCTTTGGCCTATTTTTCTTTATAAACTTGTCTGTACATTTAAACAAAGGTTTTTATTATTCCTCTCCAACACATTGCATCGTTCTCTTTTAGGAAAATAATTCACTAGGCTGGTCTCAACTCGATAAAGGTTGGGCACGTGCATCCATCAGTTTGGGTACCTATTCATTTGATCGTACAACATGTGTCCGATGTCCAGTTTTATTCCCTTTCTTTTGTTCATCCTCTGGACTGGATTTTTTCATTGTATTTGTTCTAAAATTGATCGATTGACCATGTGGTCTTGAAATTTTGTTCTAATTCTCCCTGCAATATTTTCCCTTTCAAATCAGCTGAACGACGAAACAACTAGGTACGACGACTGCTGCAGAAATTATCACTGCTTACGTCAACGTTGCGTAATGCAATCGCATCGATCTGCTTGGAGATTGAAAGATTCACTTCATCAAGAACAGATGAGTGTGGCTCCATACTCTTCTTTTCATACATACGTGCATACATACAAACTAGTGTTTGTATGTTGCATGTACTCCCGTATCTGTGCAATATCTTAACGAGCTATTTTTGTTTTTAATTTTTTTCGGGTGAATTCCTTTCATGTTGCCTGATTTATTGTTGCAATTTGCAAATACTAATAAGATGACCATGAAATGCCTACTGCCTGGGCACTTTTAGTCGAGTGTTAAAATAAAACTTTCATATGTGTGTGTGGCTGGGTGCTTGTGTGTATAGATGTGGTTGCAACTCAGCTGGGTGCGAGGAATTTCAGGGTCGTTTCTAAAAATCCACGAATTTGCTCTCCATTCAAAGTGTCTGTTAATTATGTACTTTGGGGAATTTTGTTCGAATGGTTTATGTCTGTGGTTAAATGGAAAATGTATTACAGTCTGATGGTTTGCAACCATTCTAAACCTCATGCGGGATTTTTTTTCTGTTACTTTTTGTCATGCTCTGCGTGGACCGTGTATTGATTTGACTATTGGTCAGCAGATGCTGACTGAATATGCTCCTGCGTATTTTATCTTCGTACGACCGTGGTGGTTACATTCAGAACACGGTCCCGGGCTGGGGTATATATTAAGGTGGCAACAGAAGAGCATAGTAACTGGTTTTTCGTTAGACCCGTTTTTTCCAATATTTGTGTTCCAGATTGTTATAATCGCTCCGATAAGCAAACAATTTGAGCGTTGGGTGAAACAATTTTAGTCGACTACTTCACTCCATATTATTGCCGTGCCAACGAGACAGCGAAACGCCAGAATTGAAGAGGATATTGCGGTTTTCAAGACCGGAATCAATCGATTCCTCGCCGTTCTCCTGAGTTGGGAAGCCTTCAAAGGTCCCTGCAGCATATTTTGCAAAAAATATTTGACTATATGTTTGTATGGACCGAAGAGCTAAAATCAAATGACCACAATGGTCAGCACGTTTTACTTTCGCTTAAATCCAAATTTTTGGCGTACTTTTCATGCTGGAGGTGTCATTGGGCCGTACTTCTTCCGATATGATGCCGGCGTGTCGGTTATAGTTAGTGGAGATCGCTAATGCACGATATTAACCAATTTGTTTTGAGATAAATTGGAACGGTGTCACGCAGCGCATGCCACAAGCGACGAGTCCTAGGCGAGGACGGTTCATGACTGGAAAACTTGTCTTCTGACCCAGACCTGCAAGTTCATCGGCGATTTCATGCTTGAGACGCAGAGGCATGCTCACATAAGTTTGAAGTTTACGGTTGTCATTGTCTGCAAAGAAGGCAGTGTAACATGTTTGATTGGTTTTGAATTCCAGTGCGAATGTCAAACACATTTTCTTTTATTCAATTCTTTTGCGTAATTTTGCAGTAGTCGGGATTCTGATGTTATATGTGTACATTCGTGGGGGAACGATCAGAAGATTGTCGACGCGTAAGACCATCCAAACTCCAATACGATTTGTACCAAAAACCACTGCTGGGAACAGAAGATGGTTTTAAAGGTGGAATTTATTATTAAAGGACTTAATTATGTCAGCCAACTTTCCCTTCAAATCTCGGCGCAATAATATCTCATATGTGAACGAAGACTTTAAGGACTTGGCAGAAGATTTTCCAATACTTTATAGAGATTGGTTAGATGATAATTACTTTAATAAGGCTTCCCAAAGGAAGCGGAAGGAAGACGGAATTCACGCCGTCAATTCTTAATGCGTTCTATATTCAATAATACTCTCATCATATCGTAGTTCGTGTACAATTGCACCGATTCTGCACTGAAAAAGTAAGTACAATTATCACTTCCAATGAGATAAGGAGTATCACTTCTATTGTATAAATTTATTATGCAGGCATCTGTAGACAGATCGGCAACGACTTCTAGATGCAAAGCTCTGATGATCATGTATGTATGTATGTCAAGATCGTATCGCAATAATTCTCCTTCAGAAGTCGGCTAGGCACTTGAACGGTCTTTCGTTAGGTCAATCTAATCAAAGCGACAATGCCTGAGCAGATCGGTTACTATAATAGTTGTACCTTTACTTCACTCTTTTAACGGCAGTTCTTCGAAAGGCGATAGTGAACGAAAAACAAATTCGTAAGAGTGAGGGGACGTTTAGCGTGGGTTTTTTGGTTTACAACTTCGATTGTTTTGTAGTGCCAAATTCACATTGCCCTCTGCGGGCTGAAATATGTTTGTCGAAACTCAGGAGATCTTAACAGCCACATGAAAGAGTTATTTTGTGGGAAACATAACCATACCTTCATTTGTTGTGGACTTGAAACCTCGAAGGGAACTATTTCAAAATGCTTCGTAAACTTATACAATTATTTTTGTATATTTTGCTACTCAAAATGACACAAATTATTTCCGCAGGGTTCCATACGAAGCCAGTTGATGCTAGTCATCCTAGATTACTTGGTTTTAACATGGCAATTTACGACATCGTGCGACCAAATTACTAAGTTAAACAACAGGGATGGTGACCGATGGTGCTTAATTTGTGCATTCGAAATCTCGTACTATACCTGGTCTTCCCACATATAAGTGCTTCTCTGCATGAAGACATATACCCGCACTGAGGTAAGAATTATGTCACGTTAGTATTGTATATAATGCATTAAAGTGGTAAGTTTTGTTGTTCATTTCTTTTAACACTTAAAGATTTGGATGATTTTATTAAAGCTTTTCGTTAATCCCTGCAAACTCTGGATCCTAACACATTTTGTTTTTAAGGTCCTTAGGTGTTCGTCTCACCATTTCGTAGCTTGCTGAGGTTTTAACTGCATTACATAGTTGTGCTCAAATTCTTTCATTATTGACTAAAATTGACTTAAAGAAACTTGAGTCTAAGAGTACATACCTCCCAAAGTACTTTTCTACCACATGATATCCTCCTTCACGTCACAATCTAAACTTCGGTTGAAACCGTTAGTGCCAGGTGCCTGATTAACAATGCGCTCACGATGCTGATGGAAAAGGGAGAACGAAGATGTTTTCCCAGCCCACTCTTTATTCTGAATCTTACTGATTTATTTGTCTAAGATAAGCAAAGGCTTTGAGGTCGACATCTATGGCAGTTGCCTTCTCTGTAGTAATGAATGGTGTCCCCTTGGACAATTAGAGGTAACACAAAGCTGGAACCTTAGAAAGCTAATCCCCAACAACATTACTTTTAACAAATGCACACTTTATCGAAAAAAGGTCCCCAATACAATTTCCTTACTCACTTAGGCGATTGGCGATTAGCCTTTCAATTACATTCAGCTATTCATCGAGATATTTCACTATGGGAAATGACACAATGTATTGAAGACGCTTAGCTGAGTCAACCTTTATCGTTTGCTTGGGCATTTTACTAACTAGGTTGTCGATAATTGTATAGTTGACCAGTTTTGATGCAGGCATCTAATCTCTGAGCATTTGGCGAGGTTAAAAACTTTTGTCAAGAACAATATTCGTAGTGGCTATAAACATGAAGGTGGACCATCGAAAGGCAGTGAAAAACATAAGGTAGCTGTCAGGCCTTGAGGTACAGGTCGTCACGCTTGTTTTATGTGGGAATGTGTCTTGGTGGTTTCATTCCACGGTATGCCATCATATGTTGATTAAAATTTTACTCAGCACCCTACGTGGGGAATGACAACAACTTATCAATTAGTTCCAATTCGAAGCCATATGCAGACATGAACTTTCCTTTTGGTAAAGGATGAGGCCCATCAACAAACTCAGAATGATACTGCTCTGTATTTGCTAAATTTGTGAGATAACCAATAAGTCGGAAGTACCTTTCTGAGATTTATATTTAAACTTCATCCATTAAGACCCTACAATAGGTGGAAAACCTTCAAGTCAAGCTGGAGTCGAAGTTCCAGGGTTTCCTGACTTTCGTGGTTCCAGAATATAGTCTCTGGTCCCATTATCAGTAAGACCCCATACTCGTAAATTTCAAGACATATCAAACGATGCCATTGAAAACCATATTCTGTATAATTTAGTTGGGAACCTGAATTGAGCAAATAACAATCAGATAATACTACATTCCCTTTATTTTTTTTCAAATATGCGACTCACGGTTTCCTAGAAAGTTCAATAGATGTACATATATAATTTCATATCAGCTGTTAAAAGACTTTGTCTGTAAATTCAAGTTCTCCGAGTGATGTTCGGTCCTGTTTGCATACCACGAACTTGATTTTGAGATGATGATAATGCAACAGACTCTGTGGGCTATACAGTGTCATTGACTTTGTTAGAAGGGCCAGCGTTCATCGGATTACACGATTAAGGATGTTGATTCTGGAAGCACAACGCTGGTTTTGGCATTACTTTCGTTTTGCATCCTTATGGGTTTTTCGCTAGGAGCTTCTTCTTTTCCCCATCCTGTTTTGTGATATCGCAAGATTCTCATTGGCGTTCAGTTACGTTTCAAATCCTAGTATTTCCTTACCATTTAAGACGACATTTATATCATGATATATCATCAAAGGATTCCAACGTCCGCTTGACCCTTCTGCAAACAAAACATCGATTCTTATTCGGCCAATTAAAAAAGCGTTTTAACTACTTTTTTCGGCACAAATGAGAAAATTCACCCTGAAAACTAGAGATGGTTTTGGAGTCGAAAATTGGATGGTTTTTTTTATTAGAATTTTCCAATAATTTAAAGTTTTTCATTTTCTTTAAAGGTATTCCGGTTCGCTATCCGATCACAACAAACATGTTAATGCATCACAAGTTTTGCATTTTAGACGGTCCGATTCGGTCGCGTGAAGTGTCGAAGAATAAAAAAAAATCATACGATTCGGTACAGGGAATTCTACTCTCGGGATCACTTAATTGGACTCACCAAGTATGTATTCGTATGAAATTAAGTAATACTGAAATCAAAACATTCTTCATAATTTAGGGGTTCAATAACAACTGGGAGAATATGATCATCACCTCCAATACAAGTTTGATAGCAAAATTTGAACATGAATATCAACGAATGTGGATATCATTCAAAGACCTCAATTTGATGACATAGTTATTTTCGAAACGTGAGTTTTCACTTCGCTTGTACTGTAACAATAATTTAAGACATTACTTACAATCACAATAACATTCACCTACGAGTAGGGCAATATAGTTTCTTGCCTCATATTTCATCTTTTTAATATCCCGATGAAGAGCATATCAATATAGGAAAATAATGCAAAGATTTAAATCCTAACATCTGAACAATACCCTAATTTCTTAAAATTGTTGATAACTAAGAATTAATTGAAATGTATTATATATTTTTTTGAAGAAATCTTAAAATTGTTATAGAATAAATATTGGAATTTTGATTAAGTTTTGAAGTCGAATTATGAGTTTCATTTTATCAATCTTCAGATAGAATTTATTCAAATGAGTAAAACGGAAGCACAGGTTTTATCATATTATTTTATTTTGATAGGCCTTTCACTTTAACTGTGTTTTTGATTTAATTTCATTTGCCGCTCAGCGAATTTATTTCTACGATCTGCTCTATCTGTCGCTTATACAGATATCAATTCCACAAATAGATATAGAAAATTTAAAATTGCTGAAAGACGCAAGAACCGGAGGGTATCTTCCTATTATTTTAGTGGACTATCTCACAATTAGAACAAACTGAGGCATTATCTACGTCGAACACTTTTAAAAAATAACTTTTTAGAGAATCCACTCGAAAACCTGATAGCTATCAGTAAATATGTATAAATATTTATACATATTTTATATAGAATGCTCAATCGCGTTAATATTACGTTGAAAAAATATTTGGGTTTTATAAATTCGAGAAACTTACGGGACGAATGTCTTATCCAACTTGATTTTTTCCTTGATATCGCGGGAGATGAATTTGAGAATAGTTATTTTTCTGTCGGATAAGTACTAATATGAATTGCGAAATCTTGGGATTCTTGGGATTCAATCGATTCTTGTCCGCCAAAAGTTAGTTTAGCCCTACTGATAAATGCGTTAGAAACAGCTGCAGAAAAACGCAACTTAAGAGTCTTCAATAACTCGTCCTACACTACTCGACATACTGTTATAGCGCTTGCGATTGATAATAATACCTAAATACGTAACTTATATACATAAAATATGTATGTAGTTATAACAAGTTAGGACAACAAGCAATACAAGAGTAGAGACCATAAAGACTGACATCAAAAGATGGTAGAACATCAATATCTGCAGTAGACCATAGCAATTACGTATCTGGGCGAACTTATGCTGGCTTAGGAAAGCGGTGGTTGTCTTCAAGTTTTATTCCAATAGAAACAAAACTAAGAATTATCAGAACTCTATTGTTGCCTATATTTGACTATTCTGCTCTTGTATACTGCATGTAACGATGCTATAAGATTCGTGTATGGATTACGTCGATACAATGACATCTCGAACTATCACAAACTTGTTCTGGGCTGTATGTTTTAGCAATTCTTGAAGGTAAGGAGCTGCCTATGTATGCAGCGTCTTGTAAACAATTAATCCCCACAAAGCTTTTTGGAAAATTTAAATTTTCCCCATTCTATTATACCAGAACTCTTAAGCTGGCAATGCTATATTTCAATTACCTTAACTCTTCCCGCCTCTTCTTCATTCTTGTAACCATATTATGGGATAGCGTTCACACGTCGACAAAATTAATAATTGAAGCTTTGTTTTCTTTGCTATTATTATCTTTCTTTCTTCCCCTTTCCCCTTACATGTTTTGTTCGTCAATATTCCGTTCCGCCTTCTCTTCTATCTGTCCGACTATAACTTGTAAGTTTTATCTAAAAATATTGTCACATTCTTTTCGAAAAATGTACTGTAAATGGTTAATGCTCATTGCCAGTTTCGCAGTGAGAGTTTAAACTGAAGTTTAACTAAACCTGATCGAGATTTTCAACTTTTGGTTAAACTCTTTCGGTTTCACACTGTAAAACATCATTATCAACGACAGCAACAACTACCAACAACTACAACCAAATTGAAGTTAAGAAAGTAATGTAATAGGGGGCCATGATAATGTATACGGTGCCTTAAAGTGTTTTGCTTTTTTGCTACACGTTTGTGCCTGTTTACATTGACGACGGGATGAAAGTCCTCACCATGAACGTCGTGTTCACATTGTCATGGGATTGAAAGACTTTTTGACAAGTGGAACACTTGAATCGGAGCATTTTTAAATTTGATCAGTTGGCCTGAAACATACCTTTTTTCCTATTCTTCACACTTCCTTTCTCATCAACGACCAAAACTAAAATGAAAAAATATGTCAGAAATGGAACGATATGGAAAAAAACGATGTGTTGCACCCGAGAATCCACTTTAGAAATGGATTCTCGGTGGAAGTAACCCTTCTTCTTCCCACTTCAATAAAAAGCGTTCCCTCTCTTTCGGACAATCTTTCTGCCCGCGCCAATGTGAACAGGCACGGAACCCAAAAAAAAAACACGCAACAAGGAACAAAATATCTCCACAAGTCTCCAATAAAAAATAGAAAATTGTAGAGTTTCAAGCACAAAAAAACAGTCTCGGAACACTGACATCAATTCAATCTGTTGTTTAAGAAAACCAAAGCTCAGAACCCAAATTGGTCATTTAACAAACCGTCTCCTCCATCGAGATCAACTTCGTTGTTTATACAGCAAACGTTACGAAGGACTGCTGTTGCGACTATAATGTTTTGAATGATTATTAATTTTAATTTCATTTCTGTAGATAATATCGGGAATGTTCTTTTCCACACACCATATGATCTTTCAATACAATTTCGTGTACGAATCAAAGATTCGTTGTATAAAGATTCTTGTTGATTGTTGCAGTTTCGTAAAGGAGTCATCATATAACGTTTGCACGGGTAGCCACCGTCGGCTACTATTAAATGGTTTGTAAATTCTCCGCTTTCAATCCTAGCACAGATTCTTGAGTTATTACAAATTGTGGATCATGACTCGATCCAGGCCACTTTACAACAATGTCCATTATTTTTTAAAGTCAAATCATTAAAAGAAAAATATACTTTACGATTTCGATTTCGCAATTCGCTCCTCCTAAGAAAGGACAAGTATATATGTATGCATACAGTTGGTCAAAAAAGAAATCGGGCAATTGGTGTTTCCACCTTTAGTCTCAAAAATATATTTATACAAGTATTAGTATTTTTTTTAATACGTTTTGAACGCTTTGTACAAGTATTTATGAATTTGAATTCATAACATAATATTCAGATTATTATATTTAAACAGATCACACAAAGAAAAAATATTGAGTCCATCAATTGTGACCTCAAAAAAGAAGTCGGACACTTCACTTTTAAAAGAAATAAAGAAACAAATAAAAATGCGTTTTTGTTGTGTTTCAATACTTAATAGGTAATCGTTAATTTTTTTTTAATTGATTTTAATCTTTTCGGCATCGATTGCGCCCATTTGTCACAAACCGAAACCGGAATATTTTTCCATCCTAGCCTTAACACTGTTTCCAAAAATTGTTTACTAAAAATTATGAAATTGCATAGTTCTTAAGCGGGTTTTCTAAATAGCTCCAAATATGTTCTATAACATTTACATGAGGAGACTGAGGTGGTGTTTCCAGTACATTTTTAAATTTAAAATTGTAAAGAAGCCACAATCGGGTGTTAAGAGTTTTGTGCTTGGGATCGTTGTCTTGATGGAAATAATAATCCTCATTTATTCCTAATTGTTCCGCACTTTGAGCCAAATTATTTCTAAGTATGTCAATGTATTTGTTTTGATCCATGACTCCATCAATGATGACGAGATTTCCGGATTCAGCAGCAGACAGTCAACCCCACACAAAATCCGATCCACTTCCATATTTAATTGTCGGGCGCAAATTCTCTTCCTTTAGCTCCTCGTTAGGTTTTCGCCACACATAAGCTTGTCAATCAGAACGAAATAAATTAAATTTACTCGTCCGAGAAGAAAACACGTTTCCAGAACTAGAAGTCCGTATCTTGATAATGTCTGGTAAATTTATTTCTTCTAATTTTATTTATAGTGCTGATGAACGGTTTATTCGGGCGACTGTCGGGTAGATTTTATTTTCGCAACACTACTCCAATCGTTTCAGGATTTACCACTTTATGAAGGTAATTTTTAACTTCTGCTGTTAGCTTGGGGGCACTTAGACGGGGATTTTCTGATCTTGCTGACAATCCATCGTTCATCTTCTTTAGTGATATTCCTTGGCCTTCCAGATTTTGGTAAATTGTTTAATAAATTGTGGGTGTTATATATATACTTTATACGAGTAATATCTCCGATAGTTGAGTGGCTTCTTTTTACTATTTTTCTAATTTCTCGAACTGATTTGCCCGCATTAAAATGCTCGATTACAAATTTTCGAATATCTAATGATGTTTGCCCACGTTGTCGTCGCATTTTGTCTTTATTGTTCAACTGGTATTGACATTTGAACGCAGTAAACTGTAAACTAAAGTGCGAAAACATTGCAACTATCCCTTTAGAGGATTGAAAATAATTCAGTATGGTCGACTTCTTTTTTGAGATGAAATTTACTGTATTTTTAAACAGTATTTTTTTTACTTCCTATTTTATAAAACAACTTGAATAGTATCATAAATCAAAAGCACAAACATAAAATTTTTAAAGTGTATAAAATCATAACGAATATAATATTGGTATTAACGTATTTTTGGGTTGAAATACAGAAAAATCAACTGTCCGACTTCTTTTTTGACCTACTGTACACTAAACTGAAATATTATGGATATGTCTGTTTGTAGGAAATATGTATTTCCTAGAGACTGTATTCGTGTATGTGTGCAGTTTAAGGCAGCTAGGAAATCTTACAAATTGATGAAATTCGTTCACATTCTGTAGATTTTCCTCATCTGTAGTCGGAAATTTTATGTAGTTATCTCTTAGGAGGGCAATGTGGTGGCAGACAATTCTACAAATCTTGCTTGCAGATGATTTTGAAACACCCAAAAGTTTGACCTCGGCCGATATTGAACTATTTCTAAAAAGAAGTATATAAATTATTTTTAGCTACTCTATTGTTAAACCATTTCATACCATCTGGTTCTATTTTCAATTTTAGATCGAATTTCCTCCAAAACAATAGGTCTGTCACAATTTGTAAAAGAGAATTTTTTGCTTAAGTTTCAGGAGTAAATAAATAATAAATTCTCTTTTAAACCCAAAATCTCGCGGGAACACATTTTTGTAAAATGTGTTTGAAACGTCAAAAGTAACAAGTAAAAACAAAACAAAAAAGAAATGGTAAAACAGGATGAAGATTTTTAGATTGGTTATTATTACTATTTTATTGATGTACGAGTAATGTGTGTTTAATGAGTTCTATTGTATTAGGTTCTATTGTATTCGTTTCAATATGATTTTTTTTTCTCCTTGTCCATGTCCAAGTCATTTTTTGAGTTACTTCACATAAAATTGTCGCAATTCACACAAATTTAAACTTTTACGAATTTGACAGTTCTTTTAAAATTTAATTGATTTGACGTTTTTTTTACAATTTTTGCCCAAAGAAAAATCTGGTGTAGAAAATTACTCGTATATGAATTAGCAGGGTGGGGAAATGAATTACAAATTTTTTCTCGCGGGGACAGGTTTTTGTACAAATTGCGAGTTCTGAGAGAGGCCTAATATAAGTAGAATGATATGGCATACAAAATCTATCAAAAAACTCAACATGGTCCCAATAGTTGAAGTGATCTGTCCTCCATCAAATCCTGTTTTCTCTTCCCACTCTCGCAATTATTACACAATTTTCATCGTCACTTATATCATAAAAATCACTTTCTGAATATTATCAAAGGCTAAATTATTTTGTTTGACTCGTTTGACACCTAATGAAATGACTGTCAAAATATATATGTATATGTACATATAAATCAAAATGGTTGCGTTTCAAGTGTTAAACGAAAATTTAAACGTCAGAATGTAGTCGTTTAACTAAAACGACAAGCTAAATTCCACTTTAAGTTTAAACGGGCACTGCGAAACCAAAAAAATCGTTGAACGGAAGTCTAAACCAAAACGAGAGGTTTTACTCCCACTATGAAAGAACCCGTAGTTTTGCAAAAGAAGTATTCAATAGAACGCGCAGTAGGCAGCTAGCGGGAAGTTTGTAGAAATTTTTTGTTGTAAGGCCGCCAGTCCTGGGTAGTGAGGTGCCCAACTGGAAGTAACCTCAAGGTTGCGAAGTTTGACCGGAAGCTATATTCCGGTACAACGGGAGGACAGGAGTCCCCGGAACTATGGTTCCGGCCTGACCTAGGAGTTGGCCCCCTTGTGGGGGAATCGTGGTGGCTGTAGGTTTATACCCAAAATCGCGGGGAGAGTAGACCGAATGGAGCTTGGACATCTCATGGCTTAGCAAATGTTGTAGTTTGCTACGACCTGTGCTAGACCATGAGATTTCTATGGAACCAACTGGTCTATTCGATGTGGAGTTGCATTGCAACCGGGTGCCATGACCCACAGAATGGCGGAGGTATTAAATAGGGCTCGACCCTTCACCAAAGGGGAAGTTCGTGCCTTACACACGACTTCGAATCTGGTACTGGTGGTAGTACTTGTACTACCCGAAGGGAGCTTATCAACGCATTGTTTTGATATCTTGTGCGAAGACGCACCGTAGGATTAAGCCCTCACGGCAGGTACCTACTTAAAACACAACAGACATCTTACTTCATACCCATTGGTTTAATTTTAAAGTCTGCAGCCATTTTAATATTCTCAGAAATATAACAAATAAAGTTGATAGTGAGATAGCAGATACAACGTATTATGTGTCAGAGACTTACAAGAAAATAAGAAGCATTGAACTTTCTCATTATTGTAGCCTATACAGGGATCTGGATCATTGAAATTTCATTTAATTCCACTGTTAAGACTACCCTAAGACCAATGACCTATCAACATTGACAGTGATTTTGACTTTGTAAAAGTCGATTGGTTTCATGGTAGTCTAACTACAATTAATTTTCCGTACATATAGTACTCGTATATCACAGTTGTAGAAGAATTTTCAACCAATATCGTTAAACTACCCTAGATTTCATCTCAATAGCAGGTGGAAAATTGGTTCTAATACGGCAGTTGGAGTCATTTTTATTGCATTTACTGCCCCAATACAAGTCAGCACCTGTATTTTATTTTGCAACTTTAGATTGGTATTTTTCCTTATGGCTTGCTTGTTTATCTTCATTCGGTTGTATTCAAAATTGAGTGAAACTAAATTGTTTACACTTTCTTTACCACAAAGTGATCAGATTAGAGAAAGTACGATCGACATTAAAGTTTTATAATATGTATTCTCTTCACTGTGCATATTTTGATATTGTTGAATATTCATTCAATAAATAGACATGCAGTTAGTGTAAATTTTCTTTTCACACTTTTATCCTTTACTTATGAATCCTCATATAAATATAAAGGCTGTTATATGTTAGGTCTAAAATTTCTTACAGTAATAATACTGAGGTTAGCCTCCAAAAAATACCCGGCTTTGCAAGCTGTGAGTAAATAGACTCTTGATTACAATAAATTAACAGAGATCAGGTAAGCTTGCGCTTACACAGTTGTTAATGTTGGATAAATTAAACATTTTCATCTGTCACCCAATTGCCCGCATTGTGTGCAAACATTTTGAGCATATTTAATTGTTAAGAAATATTCCATTCTAACATACCATTTGTGTTGACTACATTCATGAAGTATTTTTTGTCAGAGAGCAGCAAGAACCTTCAACTTCATCTCATCTTATTTTAGCTTTAAAGTCTATGATCATTTGATCTTCTGAACTCAGTCAGATTTGAATTAGATCGACAAGCCTTCGACATTTATGACTATCTTATATAATATTTCGTCTGTCTTAGCTTTAAGGAAAACATTTGAAATTATTTTCATTTGTGAATTGCTTAATATACCGGACCTTCATGAGAACAAGGCCTACAAGAAAAAAGTTGAATCATTTGAGCATGAAACGCTGCCATTTCTTTCTGAACTAACGTCTTCTTTTTAATAGTTGTGCTGTTGAACAATAACCTCTCTAAAAACTATGCCATCAATCAGATATTGGCAAAAAATACATTATCTACAATACAAATTTTTACAAGAAATAGCGTATGCAAATTTGCCACTGATGTTTTTAGATTTAATAATGATTTGTCATTTGTCATGATATGGCACGATGAATAGATTTTTGTTTCGACTCTTATTAAGTAGATGATGTACCTGGGTATAAAGAACTAAAGGGCTTATAAAACCTTTGAAACTTTCTTATGTAATTTACTAAACTCGTGTGTTAATATATCTGCCGAAATATCCTACCGATCGACAATTTATTGTTATTAAGTGTTTAGGAATTCTGCTTTTGAATTGTTGTGTTTTGTGTGAATTGATGTACGATATTGATGTACGAATTGATGTATGCTTATGATATTTAGGTTTAATCTTATAATAACATGTTTCAGAAACAATACCCATGGTGAGAAAGGTATTTCTGATATGGATAATATCTTAAAAATAAGAACGAGTTATTTTCAATATTTTTTTGTTTGTTGTTCTAGCATGAATGGAACTAACGCTTCATATGACAAAATGCAATCGCTTTCTTGTGAACATGAAATGTAATGGGCGTTTTAATCGATTCTTTAAGGAGCAATTTCAGCAGTTAAATGTCTCCACTCAGGTATATGTAGATAATGTCGCTGGACTGTTGATCTGATCGTCTAAACCAAGTTAGTGACGGTTTGGTTAAGTCATTCTTCTTCAGAGAGCCGCTAAGATGCTGACAGTGATTTTGTCCGCAGATCTAGAAATTTAGATTAATGGGGAGGTGGGAATCATATCTTTATCACTGTGGCCAGGTTAGGCCTATTGTCATTTCCTCAGGTTAAAGCGCACCCACCCTGAAATTCTAATAAATTCGACTATGTCTTTCAGTAAGCTGGCAGTGATATCTTCTGCCTCACATAGACGTGTGGGGCTTAGATGGTTACAGTGGCAAAGGATATGCTCTGGTGTTTCTACGTCCTCGTTGCACTTGCGGCAGTTGTCACAAGGTGATTTTTGACTCTGTAGTGACCCATTAGGAATCCGAATATTGCATGTATCTGACCCTTAGCAAACTGCAGGAGTTGTTTAGTAGAAAGTTCTTGGCTTGTCTATTACCTTCAGTTTCAGACCAGCAATGGAGTACCATTGTTATTAGGCAGTTATTTACATACTTTTTTATGGAGATAATTGGTAACCCGCATAATGGTCGTGACAACACCAATGTTGAGGCGGTACCTTTTCTGGCAAATACGTCTGCTCTTACATTACCATTATAACCATTGTGACCTGCACGCAGATTAAATGGACTTTATTGGAGCTGGCTGGTGTTTTGAGAAGTATAATGCAGTCCCAGATAATTTCGAGGTTATTTCAAAATCATTGATAGCAAGTAGGGCCGCTTTCCTGTCAGAGAGAATATAAATGTTCTTGTCATTCATATTCTTTTAAGTTTTCCCTAATGCAGAGCTCTATTTCGTGTGGCCGTGGCTCAAGTTGTAGTGGATTGGCTTCCAAATCGGAAGGTTCGGTGTTCGAATCCCAGCCTCGTCCGAAAGGCATTCATATTTTTCAGTTAACGAAAATCAAGTAAAATGAGTAATTGACTAGAAATCAACAACAAGCCAACTTCCACTAACAAAAAAAAAGAAATACAGAGATGCTACTGTCCATACTTGGGTACACTGAGATATTGGTATCGCAGTCTATGGCTAACTGGTTCCAGTTGCGCACTCCAAGTTGGTTGAGGTCGCCTTCCAGTTGCGCGTGCCACCTAAGGCAAGGCCTTCCTCTACTGCGTTGTTCCTCCGGATTAGAGTCGAAGATTCATTCGCTCTACATTTCCCAGCCATCTCAAGCGCTCAATGCGCAATTTTTTGACCAGGTCGATGTCGCTGTACAGCTCGTAGAGTTCATCGTTGAATCAACGCATACGGGACCAAATATCTTACGAAGAATTTTTCCTTCAAAACGACCAAAGATATCTTTATTCGCTTTAGAAAGCGTCCATGCTTCGGAACCATAGAGCAGGACTGAGGTTAAAACGGTCTTATATAGAGTTTTCTTGGTTGTTTGGGAGTGGGCCTTACTACACATTTGCCTTCTCAGCCTAAAGAAACAGCGATTGGCATGGGTTATTCTTCGCTTGATTTCGGAAGAGATGTCGTTTTCAGATGTGAAAGCAGGGCCGATGTAAACAAAGTCCCTTACTACGTCAAAGTTATAGCTGTCTATTGTAACATTCTGGCCGATTTGTCGATGTTGGGTGTCACTTCTTGTTGACAGCATATACTTTATTTTCCCCTCGGTTACCGCTAGACCTATTTGTGCCGCTTCTGTTCCTATACTCGCAAACGCACCAGTGACAGCTCGCTGTATTCTATCAATAATATCAATATCGTCGGCGTATGCAAGCAATTGAACAGACTTTTGAAAAATCGTACTTCGTGTGTTGGCTTGTGAGTTTTGCACAATTCTTTCAAGTATGATGTTAAAGAGGTCACATGACAGCGCGTCTCCTTGCCTAAATCCTTTTTTGAGATCAAAGGTCTCAGTTAGGTCGTTAACGATCTTGAGGCTGCATCGTCCATCGTCATCCTGCACAATCGGACGAGTTTCACAGGGATGCCAGATCTAGACATGGCTCTGTATAGCTCGTCTCTATAGATGCTGCCATATACGGCTTTAAAATCGATAAAAAGGTGGTGAGTATCAATCTGAACTTCTTGGGCTTTCTCCAGGATCTGCCGCTGTGTGAATATTTGGTCAATTGTGGACTTACCGGGCCTAAAACTGCACTGATAGGGTCCAATCAAATCGTTGACAAATGGTTTCAGGCGCTCGCACAATACGGCAGACAAGATCTTATATGCGATGTTTAGGAGACTGATACCCCTATAGTTAGCGCAGTTTAGATGGTCTCCTTTCTTGTGAAAGGGGCAAATGATGCTAAGATTCATCCGACCAAATCTTGGAAATAAGTTGGTGTACGCTTTCTACCAAGTCATCTCCTGCTGCCTTAAATAGTTCGGCGGGTAGGCCGTCCGGCCGGGCAGCCTTGTCCGACTTCAGTTTAGATGTCTGCAGAAATGGTTTTTCCATATCCTCAGCAGCGACTTTGACTCTATTACAAAGTTTCCTTATTCATCTGTACAAGTTCCCGTTCGGGTCTTATTACCATGACGCATTCCTTTTACCTTTTGGTAAAACTTCCGAACATTATTCCTGGAGTAGCACCTCTCCTTTTCCTCGATCACGCGCTTCTTATGCTCTTTCTTTTTACTCCGGAGAAGCCGATGTTCTTCCCTCCTCTTTTGGTCGTAGAGCTCACGAGCCTCGTAATTTTGTGCAGCACCGCTTTGTAGACATGATGTTTTGTTGCATGTGCGTGCCGATACTCTTCATCAAGCCAGGGGTTTCGTGGGGGTGGGCGGATGAAACCCAGCACGTCAGCTGCTGCATTTCTAATGGCTTCTCGTCATCTAAGTCACTGGTCTTCAGCACTTGATGCTGGCTGCAAAGGACTTCTCGAGAGATTGAGAGATACGAGATCGGCAAATATTCTGGCGGCTTGTTGCGATTGTCGTGTAGGCTATGTCTTCCGATTGTGCTGCCAAAGATGTCCTCCTTTCCAATTTTGGCAATAAAGTTGCTTAGGATGATTTTAACTTTATAAATCGGACATTAGTCGTAAGTTTTGTCGAGGAGCTCGTAGAAACTTTCTTTGGTATCATCGTCCTTTTCCTCTGTTGGGGCGTAAGCGCATATATGATGTTAGAGAATAGACGCTTTACTTATAGCAAGTAAACATCACAGTTTATCTTTCTTTTGCCCGGTCCATCCCACATCCTAGATGTCGGTGATATCCGCTTTATAGCATTCCACGTGCAGATCCGAAAGTCGTTGTCCTTTGTTCGTTTTGCAGTACCGTCAACAGTGAACCCGTCCTCATCCGAGACTGTTGGTCGCTTCGTAACAATTACTTTTTTAACGTGGTTGGGCGGTTAATCCCACGCACAACCTTTCTTCATTCTGTTCTCAGTTCTGTCGATCTGGGAATGTAACCTTGAAGTTATGATTGAAGTTGTACTTTTTCAGACAGTTGTCGACAACAGTACATAATTCCTAATGTTGCGGCGAGTTGCCCGCAACCGGAGACTTTTCTGGCAAGTGAAAGAAACTGCCTTTTTTGCCAAGTTGTTACAAAACCTTTATTCAACCTTTATGTATATTAAATTACAAAGTTAAATTCACTTTAGACAGTAACTTACTTAGTCTCTTTTCCAGTTCAACTTACTTAAATTCACGATTATCTTAAATTGGGTCCAAGCAGAATCTAACCTCACCAGCAGGAATCAGCGAGGAAATTAACCTGTCAGTTAGTAACTAGTGCGTTAGCACTTTCGCTAACACCTAATATGTATTTAGTTTTTCCTGAGTTCCAGTAAAAGCCCAACGTGAACTATTTTGTAGTTATACTCGTCCACTGAGATAAGCATGTAGGCGTTTGCCAAAACTTCTTTCTCTGTGTGGAGATAAAGAGGTGGGACGTTCAGTGGAACCTTTATTGCTGCGGTCTGTGGGTGCTATTCTCATTGCACACTCACAGGCAAGTCTATGAAGCTTGTTTATTCCAGCCTCTGTAGACTTTTGTTTAGTTTTATGTCACCATATTGGAGATGACTATAGGTCTAGAAATTGCTGTGTAAATTTTTGGGTTAAGGCTCCAATTTTTACCCAGCAGACTTTTACTGATCCATAGTGAGATCCTACCTTTTCCTATGGTTTTTTTTTCTTTTGATTTATGTGTTCCATGCATTTTTGATCCAGGGTAACTGCTAGGAATTTCACTTCTCTTGAAAACTTTATGGTTTCACAAAAAAGTTTTGGATTTCTAAATTTTTGTCGTTGCTGAGTATATTTAGTAGTAAAATAATATTTAGGAATAATCTGTAATCTAATGGACGTGTTGAGTGTTGTCGAAAGTTCCTTCGATATCAAGGAAGCAGCCCACCGCATTTTCTTTGTCTCTGAGGGATTTTTAATCTTTGTGGTGAGTTCCTGAAAAACATGCGTTGTTGATTTTCCTGATTGATAGGCATATTGGTTTTTGTGAAGCGGATTCTTATATAGTGAGCCATCCCTGATATGCCTATCAAGTATTTTTTCCACTGTTTTTAGAAAAAGGGGCTGAGGTTTATAGGTCTGTATAACTTCCAATGTCAGTTGGTATATGTACTGTCTGTTTTGGATATAAACTTAACCGCTACCTCTTTCCAACTTTTTGGTATGTAACCCCTAGCATAACTGGAACTGAATATGTTTATCAGAAGTGGAGTTATTTGCGTAAATCCTTTTTGGAGCAATGCTGGGAAGATTCCATCTTTAACAGGTGCTTTGATTGATTCAGATGAATTTATGGCCCATTTTATTTTGCGTGCATGAAAAATGTTCTTTGATATGGTGGTAGAATTTGGAAAATAGGTTTCGCCTAGTAGCTATAGGTCTGTAGACCGTTTTCCACATAGCTACTACTCGTATATATGCCATTCGGCTTTTTCATTAGTCCGATTTGATTTGTTTTGATAGAATTCTGTGGATACGAGCGCTGCTTCGAATGGTTGGTAGAGCTTTTTCCATGATTCTCTTTTAGCTCTTCTAATTTCTCGGTTATACTTCGTGAGCGTTTCAAATTACACAGCTCATTTTCCACCGCGTTTAGTCCTGTTAAAAACCTTTTTTGATTTTTAGATTTTGCCCCCAAAGATGAGCATCTGAATTTATGTTCGCCGTCTATGTTTGCTAGTCCTCAGTAACTGTAATCCCGCCCTTTTCCCCTACACTTTAATTGTCATAAAGGAATTCAAAATATTTTTCTCAATACTTATTTGTTGCAGCAATAAGTTGAAGAATTCTGGTGCTTGTCTGGTAATGTAAAAGCATGGTCTAACTGAATCAGTTTTTGTGATATCTCGAAATCAGTCGTTTTACCAGAGCAAAAACCACAATGGGATTTTTTTTGTGTGCGTGTTTTTTTTTATAACTGTCGTGCGCCCAAAGGATTTAGTGAGGTTTGCAGGTTGTTATGTCTAGAAAATAAAGAAGTCGAGAGGCCATTCCATCACTATATTTCAAAATACGTCTTATAGCGGGACGAGCATTATGGTTAAAGCTTTAAAAGGGCTAGTAGTAATTTCGATGGAGCACTGGTGGTGAAAATATCGATACAATAAGCTAAGAAATAAGACATTACGTCATTGGCCGAAGGTATCAATTGACTGCGTAATATCAGAATTACCTATGAGTTTTATGGCATGGTTCTAAATCGTATCTAGCAAGTATAGAGGGTCTGCCCAGATTTGGGCATTGTACCCCGATTTTGGTCGGATAAACGTTTTATACATTGAGGCCCGATAAAAGAGGTTGAAGTATTTCTTACATCGCTTGGGAAACGTAGACGTTTTGCAGCAGTTTTGATTCTACCTTTTGATAAGATCAAATCACTCGTTGCTACGAACAACCTGCAGGTCATTGAGCAGTTTCCATGTTTCAGAATATTTTATGAGTTGATGGTTTATTAGTGTTTTATTGAGAGAAGAAAATTTGTCTTTTTTAGGGACGGGCTGTTTTCCATTTCCTAAGGGGTCCTAAGGGGTAAGATAGACGAAAAACCTTACGCAGTTGTTTTGTCAGCAAAGAAAAACGTCTCTTCAGCAGAAGGAAATATATTCCGTCCAGACCAGCGGATTTGAGTACTCTTGCTACTACACTAGTCCGAAAGTGAATTCGTCACATAGAGATTTCGACAAGTTTAACCGGACTCATCACACAAACTGTCTATAAGCGTTGGGCTGGTTGCAAAAGGCACAGCAAGCAGAATGGCCTTGTCCAAAAAGCTGGAATGTGACTAGGAATGAGCGTTTTGGTTTCGTAAGAACAAAAACACTGTTCTCTATAATAGTGTTTGAGATCATATCAGCAGTTGCAGCCATATTCATATAATATTCATAACAAATCAGTTTAGTTCGCTGCAGTTGGCTTTCTCTTATTGTCGTACGGTTCTTTTAGAAACTGTGTGCTCAGCGTATTAGAAATTAGCATTGACGGTAAACTTAGGTTAGGTTAGGTAAAAGTGGCTGCTGGAAAGACCAACCCACTTAGGCCTATTGGCCCATTGTTATGCCACGTGGATCTGTGATCTTCCTTTTCTTGAAACCAATTTGAGTTTATGATGCGTAGGAAACTGTTAACGTCTAGATCGCTTAAGTTATTGTGGAAGAAAGCTCCTAAGTGAAGATTTCTTCTTTGGGAGAGAGCTGGGCATGCATAGAGTAGGTGTAGGTGTCTCCTCCTCCTCCTCGTCCATGCAGTTTCTACGGAAATCAGTTGTAAAGCCGCCAAGACACCTACTCGTATGATGGCGCTGAGATGTTTCCTATTTAAGAAAATCAAACTCTTGAGCGATTCAGATCCAGGTTTGGCCAGATCTGTTTGGTCGCTAGACATGTTGATCCAACAGTCAACCTAAGGTCTGTTCTTTTGTTTGCACCCGGTTTTAACATTAATTTGCACGTAGCGGTTGGTATACCGATGCTACAATTTTCCGGTAGAATAGATAAAGTGGTTCCAATTTTGGCGAGTTGGTCGGCCGTACAATTCCCTGGAACGTCTCTGCGTAAGAGTGGAATGACTTGCCCTCCCTGAAAGCATCTTCCCCCCAGAAGGATTTAGAGGGGAAGCTTACATGGAAATCTTAGTCAAACCAAGGTTCAGGTATGGTGTAATCGACGTTCTCTGTGAGGATTCCTAATATATTAAGAAGCGTGGCCAAATAGTTATTTGTCCACTGTGTAGTCAGTTTTAGGCGAATAGCTGCGGTCGCATCTATAATACTTACCTGCTGAAGATATCGAGAGGTGTCAAGTGAAACAGAATATCCAGTGCCGGGGAGGTAGTAGAGCGTAGGGCCCCGCTTATGCAAATACATGCTGTTCTTTACACTCTGCTTAGTTTGCTGCAGTTGACTGCATTGTCTAAGGCCGTCTACCAAACAACAAACCCGTAGGTGAGTATCGGTCTTATGACTTTATAGCTAGTGGGTTATACAAGGTTGAAAGGCCCGTTTGTTCCTAATAGCTTTTTTACAAGAGAATATTTATTAAAGCTACTGTAGCTTTCTTGACTCTTTCTTAAATGTTAGGTTTCCAGTTTAGTTTCCTGTTAATAATGAGACCCAGGTATTAAGCTGTATCTGAAAAGGCTATACCTGAGACGGTACATCAGCAGTTCATTAACCACCATAGATATAGTCCGTTTCAAATCACCGTGCAAAATTCTTGCGCATGTGCCCTCTTTTCCAGTAATCCTGGAAGTCATAGATTAACTACTAACCTAGATGTCAAACTCTACTAGTACTTTTGCAAACCCTTAACTTTCGCATAGACACACTCGAAGTGAATTCCAACACTTTTACATCTCTATAACTTTGTCAAAATTTGCTAGAATGAGAGCAATTTACAAGTAAAATTGCTAGAATGAGAGCGATTTGCACGAGTGTGTGTAATGTGGATGACGTTTTTTTGCGTAAAATGGGAGGGAAATCGCCTTTGATAACAATTCACACGTATTCACAGCAGAGTCAAACGGATAGGGGCGATCAGTAGAAAACCGGTTTTGATTTTCCAATATCTTGGAAGTTTGACATCTAGGTTAGTTTATCTATGATTATCTGCTTGAATGGCATTGGATAATGTATTGTGTAAAGATAAGAAGCCGGTATTGACAGATGCGAAACCAAAGCGTAGAGAGAATTCATGGACGTGGAAGGCGTGTCCATTGTATATTTTTTCAGTGGAGTTGGCAATGACGATTTTATGGAAAGCACTCTCTTCACAATTATTGTGTTGAAAAGAAGAAAAAATGTTTTACTAATATGAGCTTGACTTAAAATATGGATTTGACTTTAAAGTTGAATGAATTTAAGTTAAGTGTTTATTTTTTTTATGGTGTGTTGTGTGACCCAACACTTATTTTTTCAAGATCAATGCACTTAATCGTCATCAGTGGTATCATCATCCTCGCCGTCGCTTTCAATTTCAGTTGATGAATCTTCGCCGGGTCTAATAACAATTCTATCGGTGAAGGTATCCCAACTCAGTAACCTTGCTCAAATAACCTTCTTCTGTCCTTTATGCCTTATCGCATGTTTTTTTCCATTCCTCGACAGTAATTTTTGCCAACTCTTCTGCTATTTTGTTGATGTCATTCAGCTTAAATGTGGTGTTTCTACCCAACACTCTTGATATTACAATACAATTTTTAAAGTTAATCTCATCATGATAGTCGCCCGATATCGATCCAGATTTAAAGATTAGAAGACCGTTTTTGACAAATCCATTTGAATCACCAGCGTGAGGAATTATAAGCCGAGATCCTTTTCAAATAGGCCTTTTTAGTTCTTACGTATTTCCCATCAGTCCAAGACATTCCTCTTGTGTGGGAGCTATATATATGATTCATCTACATAGATTATCTGATATCCACTTTCACGAAAGTTCCTTATTTGACGGATATATCTTAAACTTCGAATTTTCACTTCCGTCCTTTCACAAAGGATTTTCCTATTGTCTTCCGTCTTACGAAAAATGGATCCTTTGGCTTTCAGATACCTCCAAAAGGATGTCTGGTTTATCCTAATTTCCAGTTCTTGACAGATTTGTTCAATAAGGGCGCTCAATGTTACGACTTTCTTGTCAGATTGGTGGAAGGAGTAGGTCATCCTTTTGATGGATTCAAAGTCGAAGTCATCTAATCCGGTGATCCAGTGCCGATGAGGAATTTTCTTGTTGGGTGTTTGTCCTGTTCTAGTTTGTTCTTGTTCTTTTAATATTTTGTATATGGTGCTATGCGAAACTCCAACAAATTTAGTTGTTTTCCTTACAGCTGCTCTCGTAGTAGCTTCATTTGCATGGTTGTTTTCGTAATCCAAGTTTTTGTACTAAATTTTCAGCGTAAGCACTTTTGCTCGGCGTATTAAAGGCTTTCCTGACTTAAAGCAGTCCATTGTATATAAATTTAATTTTTTCTTACTTTTACTCCTTGCAAAGGTTTTTTAAAACTAGATTATAAATTCCATATTTGCGCATTTATATTCGCAAAAAATAGTCAGAATATATATTTTTTACCTAACGCTTTTCATAAAAAATATGTGTTTCAATTGAATCATTTTTATTACATATACATTTTGTCACAAAAAGTAGTGGCCAGGTAAAATACGCGCATGTATGCGCTTATAATGCAAATGAGTTTAATATGAAAGGAAGTGGAGAAAGTTCAGCCGTTTCGTAAATATTATTTACCAATTAGCAGATGAGTAGCATGCGCTTCCAGGCTTTCTTTGCGCAGCTTTCCAATTGCACGGTGATTTGATAAAGACTATAAACTAACCTAGATGTTAAAATTTCCAGATATTGGAAAATCAAAACCGGTTTTCTACTGATCGCCCCTATCCGTGTGACCCTGTGTATGAATACGTGTTAATTGTCGTTAATGGCAATTTCCCTCTCATTTTATACAAACCACGCCCATTTTAATCGAAAAAACGTCATCCACATTACACACACTCGTGCAAATCGCTCTCATTCTAGCAATTTTACTTGTAAATTGCTCTCATTCTAGCAAATTTTGACAAAGTTATAGAGATGTAAAAGTTTTGGAATTCAGTCTATGCGAAAGTTAAGGGTTTGCAAAAGTATTAGTAGTTTATCTATGTTAAGCACAAAGTTTCAGATAAGGGGAGAAAGGACACCGCGTTTCGGCGTACCTCTGCTAGCACATCTTTTAGCAGAAGCCCCACTGATCAACTGATCAACTCGACAAGTGTGTCGTCTACCTGCAGAGTTGAGAGCGCAGTCGTGATTGCGGATAGGTTGACGTTGTTAAAGGCTACCAGGAAAGCGACCATTGTGTACTCTCTATATTGTCAGTGAATGCAGAGCCGTTTCCACCAACTTTTCTTTACAGTAGGCATGGTGAGCCGTTGACAAAAGTCGTGGATAAATTTTAGCTCGTATACGGATATCAATCAGTCATTCTACAGTTTTCAGAAGGAAAGACGTATAGGTCTGAGGTACTTTGGGACAACAGTTCTACACAGCTCCTCATGATATTCTCTAACGTAGACAGGATTATAATATGTATATCTGAGGACCTTTTTAGCTAGGCAGGTATTACACCATCCGGACACAGATACAGACTTGTATGGTTTGAAGCTATGGAGCGCCCAAAGCAGCTTGTCTCTTGTAATCATACCATGAATTTTGGTCACGGTTTCAGTAGTCCTGTTTTGGTTGCTACTGGCCGCGAATAGGTAGCTACCTGGAAAGTGGGTGTCCAGTAGCGTCCAGGGCGATTCATCACTTGGGGTTGTCCAAGAGCCATCAGTTTCTTTCAAACAGCTAGGCATCGTGGGATTCGTAGAGAGGATTTTTCTTAGCCGCGATGCACCAGAGGTTTCTGTTATTTTGTCAAAGAATGACCTCAAGGATTGTCGCTTTCCCTGCGCTGTTTTTTTTATTTATTTTGAGAGATTCTTTGTATGAGTCTGCCACTTTCTTGTGCTTTTTACTAGATTAAAAAGTTTTGTGCAAACGTTTCTAAGCGGTCCCAGAACTAATGTCCATCTGTGCGACTTTTTCTTGCCTCTAGGTTGAATAAGAGGGCAGGAGTCAGCCAAACTCTGATTGAGAGCCAGGGTGAAATCCTTGACTTTCATATCAAGCTCGTTGGTGTTACGCGGAGACTTAAGAGTTCAGAGGATAGTGTTTTTAACAGTATTCCTCTGTATTTTGGCCAATCAGCTTTCCAATAGTTCCAGAATGCTGGTTGGCTGGCAGGAGCACACTCAAGCTGAATTGGATGTATCTGTAGTCTGAAAATGAATGTTCAGACGATACCATCCAGTTCGTTAGCATTTGTGTGATGTTGTCGGAGACAACTAGCACTTCCTGTCGGTTTCTCGTTGTAAAAGTGGGCTCATTGCTAATGTTGCAAGCAATGAGGTTAGTACTTATAATATAATCAAGAAGTGACTCATCTCTGCTGTTGATATCGGTACTGCCCTATACCATGTGATGAGCCTTAGCGTCGCACCCGTTGATGAGGCGAGTTTTTAGCCTTCCAACTTCCAGTACCACCCTTTCTAGGTTATCACCAGGGAGAAGGTCCACATGATCGTGGCAAAGATATTCCGATGCCAGCCAGTAGGTGCCTTTGACAGTCTCCAGTCTGCCAATGATTATGTCGGGGTCGCTGTTGTTAGGAAGTAAGAATACAATAAGACTACGTTTCACTAATATACAAGTTCTAATCTAACCTTTGCCTCTTGCATCGAGCGGAGCGTATTCATGTGTCCCAAGTACGCGAACTACACCTTCTACAATCCATGGTTCCTGGATTAGGATGATGTTTTCTGCATTTTTGGAAAGACGAAGAATAAGTGCGGCCGAAGCCTTATTGGAGTGATGGAGATTAATCTGGAGAAACCGTATCATTGCTACAATTTACCAGAGTAGCCTCCACCACAGTGCTGGTCTAGTCCTCCGATCCAGAAAATATACCCAAAAGCATTCCTCCTAAGGGTGGAGGAAGTGGTAAGGCCATGACTTTCTACGAACATGGAATTTTAATCACACGAAGTTGAATTTCGGATTGGAACAGAGGTCAGGTTCTGGGGTAGAGTTTGGGAAACTTCATCACTACGCACGTAGATGGCGAGACGGCTGTGACAAAAGAATTTGGTATGGCAATGAATGGATGAATTATAAGAGGGATGAAATTGTATGTGTCATTTATGTAACAGAAATATGCTTTGATAGTTCTTGCAAGACATGCGATTACCTTTCTTATAATGTAGTTGGAACGAATATATACGATATATGTACGAGTACATATACCCATAAAGTTTAGATTCCAGTCATTGATCGTGCATTCATCCTCCCAAACACAATTAATGATTTGGTGCATGCTTATCACTAAGATATAGAATTCGTATCTGAACAACACCATATCTTGTCTGCCTTCCAGGCTAGAATGGGAGACTACTGCTTTGTATATCGGACCTACATACATTTTCTTCGGACTATACCACAATCTCTATCTTTTATCCATTAGCAGTTACTGAAAACGATGTTTAAATGCATCGAGGATTGCCTCTTTATTGGTGGTAAGATTTTCATTAATATTAAGATGACCACGAGTTCGGAGCCAAAATCTTTACCTTTTCTACACATATGATACTTGTTTTTACCGGTTTTATTTTCTTGAGCTTATAGACTGCGAGAATATTTTATGCTAAACTTTCTCTACTCCCCATCTCCTAACTGGCTGATTGTGACTACTTCCCATTACTGGATCCTGTAGTTACTTTGAAAACATTTTCAGAATGTAATTATCGAATCATGGCTACCAATAGGTGAATGCAAAACGGAGAAATTCAAATAATAATTTACTAGGTTATTTCACATCTTCTTGATTAAGCCTCTAAGATAGATTGATATGTACCCATAAATACGATTGGTGCCAAGTAGCTAAGGATAGTAACTCTTATGTATGTTGGTACCAGCATATCGCAATATGTACGAGTATGTACTTCACCACGAGGGTGAAGAAATTACATGCTCCATATGTCATTGCATTCCCTTTTCGGTATTTGGTAAAAGTTAAAAATAATTGAGAAATACTTTTTTTAAATGTTTAAGACGGATTAGTTTTGTAAAGGTTCGTATACCTTTTATCCACTGATTATTATTGTAGAATGTGCGAATCAGTTAATGCTGAAATATATGCCATGTAATACCATCAATTCATCTATTCAATTCGAATTGCATTTTGCTCCCTTTAAAAGAGGGAATCCCAAATTATGGAAATATCACAAAATTTTATTTTCTTTGTATGTGTATGTACGAGTATTTATCTATGTATATCCATTAACTGCGCCCCTAGAATAAGTGAATAAACTAAATTAAGATACGCAGAACATTAGATGGTTAAGTGAAATGTTAACATTTGAAATAAACTGCACTTATTTTAATGAAATGAGGGTTTGCCCTATGTTCCTGTAACTGTATGCATTTTTGATTCACATTTAAAATAAAAAAATAACCCACGCTATCCAACAATTTACAACAGCCCTGCAGTTTTGATATCTTTTTAATTGTTCTTAATTTTACGAGTTGAGAGACTTACGAGTATAGATACGTATACACATACATTAAATTATGAGGATAAAACAAGTCAGAAGTTATTATAGAGCGTTTAATCACTTTCGGAATGCGTACCATGGTTTCACGTTAAATTTTTTTCCGCTAATCACCACAAATAAGTAATTATGTGCACATACTGGCCAATATGGGAATCGCACAAATGTACTAAGAATTCCTCTCGGATAAGGAATCACAAAATAGCAGCGAATTATGTAAACCCTTGGTTAATGACTAACTCTTTGGAAATAAATTGATATGTATAGCTCGGTCATCAACCTTTATTATCATCACTTGTCGGTCGGCTTAGGCCTTGTGGGTGAATAGGTTTGTCACTGTCTTCGATAGTCTTATTCCATTGCAAATTTTTTTCATTGGATTTAGCACCTGAAGAGCTGTAAGAATTTTAAATCATTTTGTATCGCGAGCCTTGCTATTTTCCTTTTCTCGATTTAGTATCATAACGTCTTGGGTAAGTTAAGATATCTAGAGCCGCAAAGAATTTTCACTTTTGCAACTCCCTTTTAGTAAGTTATGAGTTCTTTTATTCAGTACGAAGTTTGTTGACTAAATCAGTGTCATGATTCACAATGTTTTCCCCCCGTGTTTTATGAATGCAGATAGTAACAAAAAAGTTGGTCCTCCTAAAATGTTTTCTTATAGACCAGTGATGAATGAGTTATCAATTCATATACAGTAGATTTTGGCATTTCTTTGGAATTTAGCAAAAAAAAAAAGCAGTATTCCACCAAAAAACTAACGTATGTGAGCAGGATCATTGACGAATAAATCGGTTATAGAGGATAAAGTGAAAGCCCATTTATAGTGTACCTATCTGTCACCAATCATGTCCAGGATGATGACCTGGGCGTATACCAGAAACTTTAAAAGTAATGACCAGCGAATTGTCTATCATGAACCATAATAATGAACATAGGCCACATATCAACTTCTACTCTCACAGTTCTGTTTATGACTCACTGTTGCGGAATGCACTTTTAATACGAGTATGTAGAAAAATGAATGAGAAAAATTTTTGGTCGGATGCATATTAAGTTCAACAAAGAAGATTTTGAAGTGCAGTCTTATGATATTGGCATATTTGGCATATTTTATTGTTTTTGTTCCAGAAAAAGCAGAATGGAACTGAAGCCATTAAAGACATCGAAGATGTGTATGGCGAGGGTGTCCTCAGCGAGTCCAAGTGTCGGCGTTCGTTTTCAAAGTTTAGAGGTGCTAATTTTCACCTAAAGGATGAACCTCGTTGGGGTAGGCCAGATTAACTACATCACCTATCACAAAATAGTATTCAGCAAAGAATCAAAATTTGCACTGCGCTACTGTCGCGTCACAATCAAGAGCCGTCGTTTTTGAACCGGTTCGTTACCGGAGATCAAAAATGGTTTCTTTACAATAACATTAAACGTCGCCATTTTGAGCTGTTGTCTCGTAACCAGACTATCGCCGCAAAAGTCTACTATCAATAGCTGTCGGTAAAGTCGGTACTTGAGCAGAAACGGGCAGCTCTGATTAATCGAAGGGGTCTTCTATTCCATAACGCCCCATACAGTTAGGACCACATGCACATTGTTACACGAGTTCGGTTGGGAAAAATGGTGCATCCGCCTTATTCTCCACATTTAGCACCTTCAGATCTCCACTTGTTCCAAAGTCTGCAAAACTTCCTTGATGGAAAAAATTTTAGATCTCAGGATGATGTCCAGTAGGCTCTTAGGGTATTTTCTTTTTCCAAGCCAAACAATTTTTTTAGTGATGGGATTAAAAAGTTGGATGAGAAATCCACAAAAGTATTGTGTAATGAAGGAAATTACATTGACGATTAATTTTTTTCATTTGGTGTAAATTAATTAACATTAAACAGACATTCAAAAATCGCCCAATACTTACAATCTGATAGATCGTATCTGATTTATTTTTGATTTGTAGGCATTCAAAAGAGATATTGATGTACCTCCACTCATTTTTATTTGTAAATTTTGAATATTTCCTGCCATTTGGGTTATCAAAAGAGCAGGCAGGCGTTTCAAAAATGCTGACGGGTTTATGTAGGAGTCGGCTCATCTGTCCCGATATCAGTCAGTAACTTGCATCTACTTGTGCACCTACGATTCTTATCTCACTGCACTTGGCTTGGTGGGTTGAACCTACAACTGCGTCGTTTTATCATACGGCCCGTCTCATATTGCGCATATAGTCCGTACCAATTCAGTTTGCTAACGGTCGATTGTGCAGAGAGAGGATTTAAGAGAACAAAAATTGGTACGAAAGAGTAAATGTTTTTGCCTGAAGTTTATAATGCCTAACCCAACTTTACATGGCTATGAACTAAAATGCTATTGCATAAATTACTTTAATTTTTTTTTATTATGGGGTCGATAGATTTCAATGCACTTCATATGTAATGCTACCTATTATCTAAGGTGGGATTGGCAAAAAATTAGGTATATTTGTTGAATTTGTATACATTAGTCCGATCGTGTGGTTTAGGTGTAGGTACCTGTGTATGTGGCGTGTTTCCATTTATTTTATGGTGTTTGCCTCTACCGGTGGGACTTTAGTTCATAGGTTTTAGGATAGGATTTTAGGTCTTAGAAATAAAATTGTTTAAGTGTTTTATTTCCTTTTTTTGGGTAATCACTTAAAGAAATTATTAACGCCATTTTTATTCAATTACTACCCAAAGTCCATTACTTTTTTTAGTTACATGTACCTAATTAGTAATAGTAATTGTTGTTTTTTTTTTTTTTTTTTTTATAATTTACGCGAGCCTAAGGGGTTAGATACCCTTTTACTGTTGCTAGGGCTCGGGCGGAAAGATAGAAGGAGGAGAAAGGAAAATTGTTTTTGTAGTGGTTTGAAACTCAGGTGTGTTTGGTTTCTATGTTTGCTCTCCAGGGGTGGGAGTCCGAATAGGACGGAGAGATTTTCTTCACTCAGAGTGATTCGAGGTATATCACAGTATTTTTCTTTTCTGTGCTTGAAACTCTACAACAGCCAAATCTACGTGTCAGTGTTATGCCTCCACACGCAGAATTTTTCTGTCTGAGTTCCAATTACACAATGAAAAACTGACTTGCCATGGGCAGGATTCGAACCTGGACCCTCCGAGTGAGAAGTGTTTGCTACTACCACTACACCACGGCCACCCCTAATTAAATTATTATTAAATACATGTAATTGTAATCAAGCTATACTTAATGCATATAAATGATGGATTTGCTATTTGGAATCCAGTTTTACGAAAACAATGGCATTGCTCGAACACATAAAAAAGTACCACACAAAAAATGGAAAAACTGCATTAGACGACTTTGACATCACAACTTTGACATATACGACTTTCACCTTGAGGAAAAAATGATGATTACCTTAAAAATGTTGAGACAACGGGTCCAGGAAGCTTTGGAGCTTAACTCACTTAATCGTTATGTCGCTACACAGGATTCTAAGAAGAAATGGATTTTCCTGTATAAAAACGGAGAACAACGTTAAACTTTTACGAGTGAAATGTCTGAGAAAAGTTCGGGAATACAGATCAAAAGGATGTCAGATCATTTATTTGGACGAGAGCTATATTCACAGCTCTCACATAAGACCAAGGGCATGGACTGATGGTAACAGATGTGGATTAGAGGCGCCAATTTCAAAGGGTTAGATGTTGATAATGGCGCATGCAGGTGGCGAGAAAAGCTTCGTAAATAATACCTTGCTTTTATTTAAATCTGGAAATAAAAGAGGAGATTATCACGATGAGATGAATTTTGAAAATTTCTCCAAATGGATGACAGATCAAGTTTTGAGTTACATAGAACAGTTATTGTAAGGGACAACGCATATCATATCACAACAAATGGGAAGACAAGCAAACCAGTTCTGGTTCCGGAAAATTTGAGATTTTACAATGGCTTGCCCACTACAATATACCACATGGTTCACAGATGCTCAAACTCCAACTTTATGAGCTTATAAAAGAACATCGAACTATACACCATCCAAAGCATAAGATTGACGCTATAATTCACGGCGCGGGACACGAAGTACTACGATTGCCAATTTATCATCCAGATCTCATCCCTATTGAAAATATTTGGGCAACTGTCAAGGCAAGAGTGGGAAACCAAAACACAACATTTAAATTATCGGATGTTTAGAAGCTAGCTGAAGAAGAATTTTCAAAAAATTACAGTTTAAGATTGGCGCAAAGTTTGTGCAAAAGTTGTAAGGACGGAAAACGCCATAAAAAAAACAGTAAATATATTGTATTCAAAATTGTTTCATTTATGAGACCACAATATTGATTATTTATTTTATTGTATTGGTCAAGCCCTTCACAATACCCTCCAGCACATCTTCGTAAACATTTGCACCAGTTATTACCTACGCCTTTTTCACAGAAATGGATTGATCTACTAAAGTATAATGAGCAAATAATCAAAAACCGTATAGCTACATAGAAACACAATCAAACAATCAATTCATGCGAGACCTCATGCTTCATTTATCCAATCGTCATCATACGCAAATCCCATATAGTACCAACAGATATACTCGTACAGATCTTTTTTTTTATATTTTATCAGAATATAATTTTCTCGAAGTAAATTTGGCATCTACATTTTCTTTCCCACCAGAGATGTAATATTTATTTGGAAAACTGGATATACACAATGATTATACCTCAGATAGGAAATGGCCGTCCCATCAGTGCGCTCTCAACTTCAGTTTAATAAAAGGTTTTCCAATAGTGACTTGACAACTTTGAATTTAATTTGTGAACGCACCCTTTCACTAATCATCAAACTGTCACTGTCAATTTAGTCAGTAAACTCAACATTTTCATCATGGTAAAGTATACTAACGAGCAACGTCTGCCACGTGCCGCGGTGGCCATATGAACGAAGTCGAGTTCCATTCATAAATGTTTTGATTGTACTTCAAACGGATAATAAAGTTTTTGAAATTTGCGTTTTATTTTTAAAAAAAGTTGTCAAGTCCTTGTTGGAAAACCCGATAAAAGGAAAATAAAAAAACCACCCTCAGTCAGATTGCAATTGCTATCTTGAAAGCGACGTTGGGATGTAGATCCTTTTTGTTTATGGCTCCACCCATTTCCGTGTTTCCTAGGTCATATTTGTCAATTTAAGAGATGATAAAAGAAATTTTAAGAGACCTGCGCAGTAGAATGGCAATCTGAGTTGTTACGGACTATACTTAATCCTTCGGTAGTTTAACTATAAATGTTTTTACTACTGCTCTTGTGGATTTAAAATTTATCTGAGGATTTGTTAAAAACTGCCTCAAATCATCTTCCTTTTTTTAAAAGAACGTTTAGTCGACTATTCAGCAAAATTTTTTGCGGTACCCTTTAATTGCAGACGATTTTCAGAATATCTCAATGGCCTTGGCGTTCGGGATATCTTTCCCTGTACTTTGAGGTCATTTTCAGAATGTCGGTCGCTCTGAAGTATTGAAAGCATGCTCCGCGTCAATTGCAGACTGATCAATTAGTTGATTGCTGGTAGGTTAAAGAGAAAAAACAACTTTCAGTTCAAAACTCAAAACTTGTCCAAACCGAATGTCTCTCTCTTCCTTTAAAAAAAAACTTCTTATATTTCGAAATCTCTTAAGCGAAACAATAGTAAACAAAACAAATTTAAATTCATTTTCAGCTAACAACACAATAAAATTCATTCACCCACTGCCTGTATTAGTATTACTCGAACAAACAGTGCTAAGACTTACAATATGTAAGATCCTTTCCCTTTCCGTGGCTTCTTAAGGTTCCGTGGCTTTTGAAGTTGATAGATATGGTATTAATAAAGTGTTGGGTATGTGATTCGAAAATTCGGATATACTCGTACATATTGACATTGCTGTCAGCGGATTATGTTGCTCCGACGGTATAGAGAGAAAAATTAATGTCTCGTATTGTATAACGACATCAACACCATCCGCGAACGTAAAAAACTGAAAGCAGGAAAAGAAAACAGAAACCTATAAAACTGTTTGTGGCGGCTACTCGTACACACGCTCGTATACTTTGTTCCTATAGTTTTATTTCATTCATATATGAGTATGTACATATGTATATATATACGTCACCTTAAATGGACGATTTTAATAGATGCGTTTTTACTTTCAAACGAAAACAGAGATAGTAACCGAAATACTATAGTTTATGGCATTGATTTATGTGCAACTAAATGTCTAGGTCGTGGACAGTCTGCAAATTAGCTTTTGAGTTCTGTTTGAGCAATTTGGGGGCGTGACTTTATGCCTCAAGTGACCTTACTTTAAAAAAAAAAAAAAACCTTTGGGGAGCCAGAAAACTCAAAGAGTTTCTATTTCGCGCATTTCATCATTACACGCATAATTTAAAGACAATTTCCCAAGAGGCTGGTGCTGGTCTTATTTCAAGGTAAGTAAGTTAAACGTTACATATGTATGTTTGCCAAACTAAAACTTAAAAGACGTATTATTTAGAGAGGAAATAATATGAGACAGACAGTCGAATAAAGAGTACCTACCCCTTTTTATTGACAGAATATTGTTTCAATATAAAAATATGCGCTTGAATGATCTATGAGAGACTTTGTTGACAATACATATGTATTCCTAACCGTCTAACGTTTCTGCCTCATTATATATTTTTTTATATGAACATGGTCTGGTAGTCTACATGAAGAATGAACAAATTAATGTTTCTTCTTTTTGTATTCAGTTGCATCCCATACCCTCTAGAAAGTATGAGCTGTTTAAGGAATTTCTCGTAACTCTATAACAGGAGGACATACCCGAATAACCCCTTTTTTTTAAATTCCACAGTTCAAGATGTTATAAGTCGCAATAAGAGAGCAAATCATGCATCTGCATTAATTTGATGTATTTCGTTCCGAGAGTCTCAAATTTCTGAAAGAGATCAACCCGTTGATCGCGGAAATCGGATTTCTTTAAATAAGCTTTTTGGCACACTCTTGCCTCTAATAATTCTTTACATGCACTTCCTTCTGGAATACAGCTTAACTTTTAACATCTGCGCAGATTCCACTAGTTTTTATTACAAATTCAGAAGTGCTGTGTCCAAATCGTGCAGACACGGAATCATGCGTTCATATCGGCGAATGTTATCACTCGATACTTCAAAATTGGCAATTCACGTACATATGTATGTAGATGTCGAGTACCGACTGTTGTTGATGTATTCCAAGACATGTAATAATATATGTAAGTGTTTGGTCACTCATAGCTGTAGTTAATCCAAAATATAGGATTAGCCACTTAATACCATTTTCCGAAACATTTTCCTATCCTCAATTTTGATGTTTACAGCTTTTCGATAACTATAATACAGCTGTGTTTTAATACACTTCGATTGTTTATAAAACTTGGGTTTTCATTTATAATAAATAAATAAATACAGTGGACGTCCATTAATAAGAATGATAGGCTCTTTAGTACCATCGACAAATTCTTATGATTGGACAAAAAGTTTCTCTTTGTATTTCTCAGAGTATGATAGAAACTCATTTATGTGTCTACCAGAATTTTTTAAAGGTACGAGACCATAACAAAAAAGGAAATTCATAGCAATTGAAACAACTTTAAGAAATAAAAAAATATAAAATTGGCTTTACAAAACGCACCGCTCACAGGTATATGGACTCTTGTTGCACCAGAATGGTGCAACATAATGGCTCTTCCATTTTCTGACATTCGCCTTTTTTCTAGGTGAAACGTGATTTCCCAGGGGCCCAGAGATGACCTTAGAAGTTCACTTTTTTCCTTCTTTATTGTGCATATAGTAGATTTAAGTTAGCCCGTATTTAATTGGTATTTCACATAAAGACTTTCCATTTTCGTAATCACAGACAGAATCACAACTTCTACTACGTATACGTTTTCAACTTCATCCACAGTTTATGGAAGAAAGATGACAAAAACAAACGACTAGACAAAGCAAGGCAACCAACGAATATTTTAAAACTAATAGTTATTCGTATTATCGAATATCTATTTTTACCAATCATTTGTATTATAGATTTGTCAATGGGGAGAATTTGCTATTCGTGGAAAAATTCGTACGATGGACGTCCACTATAATTGTTTTTTTTTTGTTTTAATAATTTTCCGATCCCACAAAAATACTAAGTGGGGTGAAAAGTACCGTCCTTGGGAATGAACATTTTTTTTTTATTTTATTCAATATAGTCCCCTTTTAGCTTGATACAATTATTCCAGCGATTTTCCAATTCCTTGATCCCGTCCGAAAAGTAATTTTCCGGAAGGTCTGCAAAATACTCCTCCGTGGCGTCGATGATTTCCTCGTGTGAGCTGAATTTTTGATTGATGAGCCATCTTTTGGGGTTTGGGAAGAGATAATAGTCCAAGGGAGCCATATCGGGCGAATACGGTGGATGCGACAGCAATTGGAGCCGTAAGTCATTGATTTTAGCCGTGGTTGCGATGCTCTTGTGCGCCGGCGCATTGCCTTGCAAAAACAAAATTTTTTTCGCTTCATGTGAGGCCGTTTTGCAGCGATTTCGGCCTTCAATAGCTCCAATAATGCACAGTAATACTCTCTGTTTTTCCTTTTTCGAGGTAGTCCACGAAGAGTACGCCATGACAATCCCAGAAAACCGACGACATAACCTTTCCGACCATCGAGCCTCAATCGGCCGCTTCTTAGCACTCGTGCCGGCTTCAGTCCATTGCCGGGCACTCATTCTGTTCTCTGGTGTGTAATAGTGGATCCAAGTTTCATCAACAGTTACCAATCGACACCAAAAGTCCGCCCGATTTCCAGGTTCGAATCCTGCCCATGAACAAGTCTTTCAAGTTTTTCAGTTGTGTAATTGGAACTCAGACAGAAAAATTCTGCGTGTGAAGGCATAACACTGACACGTAGATTTGGCTGTTGTAGAGTTTCAAGCACAAATAATTACTTCCACTCTGAGTGAAGAAAAAACTCTCCGTCCTATTCGGACTCCCACCCCTGGAGAGCAAATACCGAAACCAAACACACCTGAGTTTTCAAACCACTACAAAACAATTTTCCTTTCTCCTCCTTTCTACCTTTCCGCCCGATTTCCACTGATTGCCTCTATGCTTGTGGCCCTGTCTGTGAATACATGCGTAGTGAACTGCTAGAAATGTTATTCTAGTAAATTGTATGAGTTTAAAGGCTCGGACAAATATGTGTAATTCACTTGCAATTGAAACCCTTGAACTCCTGCTTTACCTTATTTTATCGCTATTTTCACCAATAGTGCTCCATTGAAATTGCCAGTAGCATTCCGCCCCTTCAAATCTCCAACCGTAACACCTGTCTCGCTACGAATGCTAATCAGTTTACCTCCACTTTCGGACGTACTCTGAAATATCGTGATTCTTTCCAAAGATGCGAAACTCGCTTATAGGATTTCCTGCAGAGCTCTGTATTTTCTAGCCATTATACCTTAGGACATTCAAAACTAACGTTCATCGGTACCTCTCATCCTTTCCTCCCTAATTTTTGGTCGTCCGCGCTATGTGCAAGCATTTTCTGGTAACTCAAAATCACTTAAATGCTCGCAAAAAAAACAAAATTTGTTAGGAGTTTAAGGCATTGCAAAAGCATTAGTAGAGGTTCCCATTACATACAAACATATGTTATATCTATGATGCAGAGCGGTAGTAATTCTGATGACGAAGAAAGTGTAAACGCATACCTGAATAGAACTGTGATGGTAGGTAGGACATGTGTACAAACAAGAAAGTTAAAAGAACTGGCGACGACGAAGACACAGGAGTAGCAAGGATCATTCAACGAAAAAAACAAAAACGATGAAAATAGGTACGTAATAAATTCGTCGGACAGCGACAGCGATAACGACGACGGCTACAACGACTACGGTGACAATGACAAAACCAGTTGCTGCAATAGAACCAGACGGCAAAAATACAATAACGAGTGTAGTAGGTAATGAAAATAGTTCCTCAGACAACAACAAGGGCACAACCAGGTACTCAAGAAGATTCCTCTAGGCAAATAAAATAATTAAATTAAACTAGAAAATTCTGTTGAACAGTTTTGTGGGGATGATAAAATTAAAATTGAGTATTGGGCAAATTAATTCCGAAAATTTGCTGATAATCTCGCTGGTTGGAACGATTTTAAAAAAGTTAATTTATGTCAAGAGACTTTTAAAGGGATCGGCCCTACAATTCATTCGAACCAAAAAAAAAGGACAGTAGTGACGAAAACTTAAAAAAAAAACTATTAACCCTAAGTTAGTCACCTGAAGAATAGCGCCAAGTTTAGTCACCTGGGTGACATACATACATACATACATATGTATGGCTGCCTGGGCTTTATCGAATGCAAAAGCCACATTTTTGCATAAAATCTTACATGCATACGAGTTGATAATGAAGGTGCGGAACCCTAGTAAACAGCCACCATCTCTTCATGAATAGTTTTTTGACTTTTTCCTTGCTTAGTGAGAAATTTAATTACAGCGCGATGCTCAATTTTCACCATCATCGTCTCAGTTGCCATTATGATTCTGTTTAACTAGAGATAAAATGCGAATTAATAATCACATTTATATGAAATTTTACATGAATGCACTAAAATAATAGTATTACTTGATAAATAAGTCAATTTATATATACAACCACAGCTTCACCCCGATACCGAGAATATGTTGAACGCCCCTCGTATATATATGTATATGAACATAAATATATTTTTTTTTTCCTTTTACTTGAATTTATAAAGAATAAACAAAAAATTTTATATATAATATACATTTATTGAAATTTTATGTTATATAGTATTGAACATAGGTTCTCATATTGTATTCCACAAATTCCAATAATTTACTAGGTTATGGTGCATATATTAATTTGTTTACATTTTAGAGCAATGAACTCAAATTTGTTTCAAATGAACGTTACATACAAACTTGCCACACATTTCGTGTAGTTTTAAAGAGATTTTCACCTATTGTTAAGTAACAAGATTCAAAGTCATTGCCATTGATACATAGCGATCTTATCAAATATAGCAACCAAAAAAATGCACGAATTTCTACCAAATTCGTGCTCTTGCGTTATATTCTCTGGCAAAGTTTACTCGAAACTGTGTCAATGTAAATACATATTGGTGTATTACACAAAAGGTCGATTATTGTTTCATCAAAAAAAGGTCCAAACTTCGGCTTAAATTTGAGTTTCTCGGTGCCGACAAATGGATTTTTATTATTTACCGCCACCTTGACCTAACATTTCTGGGACCGCATTGTGACATCCAACTTGTTCCATCTTTTCCAATGTAAAAAAATGCCACTTTGCTCGCCAACTAGCACTAAATTTTTATCGGGGTCAACCTCTTCTTCGGAATATGTTCGCTCTCAGGTATATTATCGCCATCTCCAGAGTCACTGCCATAAACTGATTCAGGAATCAGCTTATGACTTTGGAGATGACGGGTGGCATGTAAGATCGAATCTTCGTTTTTTGGGATGTTCCATTGTGCTTTTAATTTACAAATTATACATACGAATTAAACAATTTATCATAGTTTAGAAAGCTTAAAAATGTACAAAAAAAAAAACGGTACTTTACAATTATATTATAATAAACTGAAAATACTCAAGACAATTGCTGAAATAAATTTACTTACGCGTTTAGTCAAGTGGATGACATATGTACGTCACGCAATAAGGTTAAATTTGTTGGTGTAAATATAAAAAGAAAAAGAAATGCGAAAAAAAATTCCTATGTCCTTGTTTCCTTAATTGTACTAGAGTGAGTTATGTAATTGTGGGTGACATATGTATGTATGTTACTCATAGGATTAACGTAGGGTTAATCGACGAGTTTCGTGTTGAAGTAAATAGTGTTGAAATCCACAAACAATTGCGAAAACGTGTCAAGCTTGCAGAGATTATTTATACGAAATACACCCCATCGGGATTCAAAACGATTTAGATACTGCATCGCTTATTTGATATCTGGTTGATGGTATACAAGATGATTTTCCAGATAAACTTGTTCGAAGGTGGAAAGACAACAAAAGATCTTAAAGAGAAATTCGCAATTTACGAACGTTTGAAACAAAGAAATGTTCGAAACGAACATCAAAAACCATCAGACGGTTCGATGATGTTGAAATATGTTAGATATTTTACAATAGATGATGAAGATGTCATAATCGGAATGAATCATCTCTTATAACGCTGATGGACTTTCAATTAAAGTTCGATCTCATGAAAATTACAGTGCTCGAAATTCCAGATCAAGAGTCGTATTTCATTGCAATGACCAACCAGACCAACGATACGTTTCAGAATTTAGAAGTCATCAATAAATAAATTGAAAATGAAATAAAATGCTAAGTTATAAATTACAGTTCAGTAAAAATATTTGAAACTCAAGTGAAAATGAAAATAGTAGTCACGAGTAATGAAACGATACAGCCACGACCCAGAGGACTTCTGGTATCAGAACACAAGATCGTTGAAAAGCAATTAAAATAATGGATGGAAAGCGGTATAATGCGCCAAAGTACATCGAAGTATTCAAGTTTAGTTGATTTAGTTGACAAAAAAGACGATACAAAAAGATCGTGCGTGTATAGGTTTCCGAAATGTTAATAAGAAAATCGTTAAAGACAGCTATCCCATCCCAAACCGACACATTTTCATATTTTTTACCGTGTAAGACTTGGCAAATGATTTTTTTCATGTGAAATATACTGCATTTGTGACGCCCAATGGAAGCTATGAATTTTTAAAACTTCCCTTCGACTCTTCCGGCGTTTTCCAACATAAATTATCTTTTCCGTAAAGAAATAGCCGATGCACTGCATATCGTCTATACATATACAATATGTATATTGCATACATATACATTGATATAGTGATTGCATCAGAGATGGGCGCTTAAAACGTGTTTTGAAAGTTGCATCTTTAAATGGTTTAAATATAAGATGGGAAAATGTAAATTTCTTTAAAGAAAAATAAATTACCTTCAACTTATTGTAAGCAGTGAGAAAGTTTCTCCTTTCAACGAAAAGACTAAAGCGGTTCAATCATTCCTTGCCTTGGTGGGCTATTTCCGAAAATTTGTTAAGAATTTCGCGATAATTTCAAACCATTGTCTGACTTACTCCATCACGGTATTAAATTTTAAATGGGTTTCGAACAATTAACTGCGTTAGACACTCAAAAACCGATTATGAGCCAACGACCTGTTTTCGTTACGAATCCACGATAAAATTATGATCCATACTGATGTCAGTAAACAAGGATATGGAGCAGTGTAGCTACAATACAAATTCAATTAGATGACAACGAACTTCATCCAGTTTACTATTGGATCAAGAAAATGTCAGAAGTTGAAGAACGTTATACCAGCTATATGATGTGGGTGGCCGTTTCTCAAGCGATAGTATAAGTTATCACCTTACAAGTTTATTTTGCCAGAATTCAATTTCCATGAAAATTCATGCAAATGCCGGATGCACTGCACATGCCGTCATCAGATACCTAGTATAATCGCACAGAATATTTCCCAAGGTGCATTATTGCTGACGCTATGTCTGCACCTGAGCAAAGATTATTTCGCATCTTATAAATAGGAGTAGTGGAGTTCTAATTTAGTCTTCACGTAGTGTTAAGCTACTTTTTAAAGTTGGCATTTAGTCGTAAAATAAAAAAATGTTTTTTTTTTTATGACAAATGAATAAATAAAAATTTAACTCGCGCCCGAGCAGAAACCAAAGGGTTATAATCGGTAAATCGGTACGAATAAAAGGTCCTCAAGTAGTACCAAGTTCGCGTTAGTTTTCGTAAAAAAGTCCTCAAGTAGCACGTACGAAAATTTCGCGTGTGTTCTCGATAACTACCAAAATACCCTGTGGCTCCCCCGCATGAAAGTGATATTCACAAGGGCCCCTGAGTAATCGCCGGCAGCTGAACACTCGACCGAGGAGGTAAAAGGAAGCTCTGACCGCTAGCCGCACCACGAATCGCAAAAGTCAGGACTAATGTATTGCCTGCAGATTGTAGTACTGTAAGTTTAGTTTTAAGAAACAATTCAAATAAATCGTAATATTAAAGAAAGTTAATTAAACCAAATAAGTTAAAAATAATTAAAGAAATTATAAAAGAAATTTACCATTACACAAAAAGCATCTTTCCTAAATTTTAATAAGTAATTGGGTGAAGTGCTTAGAAATTTAAGGATTTTAAAAAAGAAAATTAAGTGTTATAGAACGTAGAACAAAAACCATAATTAATTAAATTTAAGAAGTGTTAATATTTGGTAATCTTTATTCTCTTTATTGTTCCTTTCCTTTGTTTTTTCGAATCAAATCTATTTAAACATGGCAAATCCCAACAATGTAATCAGACCTCCTGTTCTTAATGTTCCTACCTCGAATCCTCAAACCCCACAACCATCTGTGGCTAATATCGGTGGAGTTGTCACAAATGAGGCTCATTACAGGTGTGGTAACTCGCGTTCTTCAAAACGAAGGACGTCAACTTATCCAATCTTTTGTAAAACCCTACTCTGATCATTTCTCTGGCGTAGACCAGATCCAGAATCTAGGCAGGATATTTCTGATTTAGATAAAATACCCGATGTTGTTCGTTGTCTTAAGGAGTTCAACGGTCAACCAGGAGAATTCAACTCCTGGAAGAAAAGCGTAGACCGTATTCCGTAAATCTACGAAAGCACTAGGGGAACACCCAAATATTTTGGGATCGTTAACGTGATTCGTAATAAAATCGTAGACCAGGCTGACATAGTATTGAAATCGTACAATACTCCGTTGGACTGGCAATGCACAGCTCGTTGTTTGACAATGCACTATGCTGCCAAACGGGATTTGTCTACACTCGAGTACCAGATGACATGCTTAGTCCAAGGAAATCTTTCGACACAAGAATTTTACCACGTTGTTTATTCACACTTATCTTTAATTTTAAATAAGATAGGATGTATGGGAATCGGAAACGAATCGCTTAACTTTCTCACTCAAACTTACAGAGACAAGGCATTAGACACCTTTGTCAGAGGTTTGAGAGGTGATCTGCTAAGACTCCTTGGTATAAGAGAACCGATTGACATTCCCCAAGCTTTACACCTCTGTCTAAAGCTTGAAAACCAACATTTTAGGACTCAGCACGCGATTACCCACGCCGGACCATCTCGCAGATCTCAGCAACCTCCTATCCCTCCACAAAAACATTATTCTCCTAAAAACCCTCTAGGTAATAAGCCTCCTTTTTATCCCCAGTTAGCCTATATCCCGCAGCAATTCAACCAAAACCATTTCGGACACCGTCAAGGACCTCATCTCAATCAATTTAATAATAACTTTCAGCAACCAATGCCACCGCGTCCAATGGCACCTAAACCACGACCAGTCCCAATGGATGTCAGCGTGCAAACAGGAGCGATTAACTACATGAACAGGCCCCAGCAAGACCGTAACGTTACAGGAAATGTTATGCACCCTCGACACAACAAGTCCAGGCCCCCAACAAACTCCAGAGAAACTTCCATATGAGACTGAAGTTCAACAATCCAAAACCAATATCCACAAACACCCAACACATATCAACAAGAACAAGCAAACTTCCATATCGAACCGGAAAGAAGCGCTACCGCGAATTATGAACAACTTATCAACAACACCGAAAACCAATATAACCAGACACTAACGCAGTACATGGAGTCATATGGAAATCCAAATGACACTCAAGAACAACTAATGGACTACACAGACATCCATTTTTTAGACTGAATCGCTCTTCACTGCCCTACTCGTACTTCGAGTGCAGGACGAAGAGTGGAGAAATTATGAAAATCTTAATAGACACTGGCTCCAACAAAATTTATATTCAGTCAGCACTTATCTCGAAACCCCTTCCTAATGAAAAACCCTTCTACGCTAATTCTATAGGCGGTAATATTAAAATCAGTCACCACGCGATGGTAAACTTATTTGATTTTAAACATACGAACATTAAATTTTTCCTCTTACCTACACTTAAATCTTTCCACGCTGTCTTAGGAAACGATAGCTTAAAGGAACTCTCTGCAATAATCCATACTGATGAAAATTGCATGATAATGAAAGACAAAGTTAAAATTAGAGTAAAGCAACAAGCCTACACGGCAGTCAACAAAATTGATATAAGAACGGACCACTTGAATGTTGAGCAAAAAAACAAAATCAATTAGTTAGCCGAGGAATTTCCGAATTTGTTCACAGAACCGGATGAGAAACTAACATTCACTACCACTGTAAAAGGTGAGATTCGCACAACCTCAAAGTTTTATCCCTATCCAATGGCTTTAAAGGATGAAGTAGGAAAACAAATCAGGCAGCTATTAACTGATGGCATAATAAGACCTTCACGGTCGCCCTACAACTCTCCTATATGGATAGTACCAAAAAAACTTGACTCTTCTGGTGAAAGAAGTACAGGATGGTTGTCGACTATCGGAGACTGAATACTGTTACGATTTCAGATAAATATCCGATACCCCAGATTAATGAAGTGCTGTCGCAATTAGGCCAAAGCAAATTATTTTCAGTAATTGACCTTAAAAGCGGATTTCACTAAATACCGCTGAAGGAGTCAGACATTGAGAAAACAGCTTTCTCAGTAAACAATGGTAAATATGAATTTACAAGACTTCCTTTTGGTCTCAAAAATCCACCGGCCATTTTCCAAAGAGCCTTAGACGACATTTTGCGAAAACATATCGGCAAAATATGCTTCGTTTATATTTATGACATTGTAGTCGTCGGAGAAGATGAAGCTACGTACTCTAAAAACTTAAGGCAAGTTTTTGAAACGCTAGAAAATGCGAACTTACTCGTAAAGGTCCAGTATGACAAATGTTCATTCTTTAGAGAAGAAGTAGAATTTTTAGGATTCGTTATTTCCGTGAAAGGAATCAAAACGAATCCAGAGAAGGTCTTTCAGGGTATTATCGCCGCTTTATCAAGGTATACGCAAATCTGGCGAAACCCGTTACATCCCTTTTAAGAGGGGAAGGAGGACGAATTTCGAAAAATTCTTCAAGTAAAACTCCAATCTGTCTAAACGACGACGCAGCCAACGCATTCCAAAAAATTAAAAATTCACTTATATCAAACGACTTGCTCCTAATTTATCCTGATTTTAACAAGGAATTTCAACTTACAACCGATGCGTCCAATTACGCGATCGGAGCTGTATTGGCACAGAACGACTGACCGATAACCTTTATCTCCCGAACTATGAATAAAACACAAGAGTATTATGCTACAAACGAACGAGAAATGCTAGCCATTATTTGGGCCTTAAATACACTGAGGAACTATCTATATGGTACATCAAAAGTTCAAATATTTACGGATCACCAACCGCTAACTTATGCTATTAGTAGCAAGAATAACAACAGCAAGCTTAAAAGGTGGAAAGCCATACTGGAAGAGTACAATTACGAGTTTAAGTACAAACCAGGTAAGATAAATATCGTAGTAGACGCCCTTTCTTGACCCCCAATAACATCAATAAATTCACTCACCGGTACTCAACACAGTGCCGAGAGCTCAGGTCAAGATTTAGTTCCAGCCACTGAAATTCCCATCAACGTTTTCAAAAACCAATTGATAATTACTACAGGTACAACTGACTAGAGATTTAGCATTCCCTTCCCTACTTACCATTGACATACAGTAACTCAACCAAGGTACACTGAAGACGACCTCATCCATATTTTCAAAAAATACCTCAACCCAAGTGTAATTAATGGACTGCAGACTATAGAAGAAATTATGGGCCAGATCCAAAACATTTTTCCTACACATTTCAAAAATTACAAAGTCCGCTCACCCAAAAAGAATAGAGGATCTAACAGATACATCCAGGCAAGAAGATGAGATCATTAAGGAACACAGAAAACACAGGCCCGCGAAAATAAGGCTCAGTTACTAGAAAATTTCTACTTTCCCCAAATGAACTCAAAAATATCTAATCTAATAAAACAGTGTGTTACTTGCAAAGAACAGAAGTACGACAGACACCCAAATAAACCCGAATTAAAAGAAACCCCAATCCCTAACTTCCCAGGAGAAATAGTACATATAGATATCTATACCACTGAAAAAAAAACTAGTCCTTACAGCAGTAGATAAGTTTTCCAAATTTGCAAAAGTGAAAATACTAAAGTCAAAAGCCATAGAAGACATTAGAGATCCGTTACGCGAAATAATCTTTGCATTTGGCGTTCCAAAAATTGTGGTAATTGACAACGAAAAATTCTTGAATTCCCCATCCATAAACTTTATGTTAAACGACCAATTAAAAATTAAATTTTTAAAACTCCCCCTTATAGCAGCTTAGTCAATGGAGAAGTGGAGAGATTTCACTCCACACTTACTGAAATCATGCGTTGTAAACAGGCTGACGAAACATGTATGTAGGTCATTTCCCGAACTCTTAGACATAGCCGTCTATGAATACAACTTCTCCATTCATTCCACAAGCGGTAAAAGGCCGCTCGAAGTATTTTTTGGAAGAGGTGTTAGTACCAAACCAGAAGACTTCGAGAAAGCTAGGCTTGATAATATAAACAGACTTAAACAGAAACAGGTAACTGATTTACGATATGCCAATAAGAAGAAACAGCCCATCAAAGATTACCTCCGTGCTACTATAGTATATGTCAAAGTTAACAAACGAATATTATCAAAATTATCTCCTAGACTTAAGAAGGAAATAGTAAAATAAAACTTTTCTAAAACCATCCTAACAGAGTCAGGCAGAACCGTCCATAAGAATAATATTAAGAGCTAAAATTTTCTCCTAGATGGCTTATAAGCAGTTGTTTTGCGAAATTCAAATTCTGGATTACTCCAACTCAAGAGCAATTACGCTTGATGTCGGAACATCAAAAATTCAAACAGGAACACTGAAAATTATTCACGTAATCAATTCAAGTCAGTAATTAAATCAAAAATTAATAATATTCTGGAAAACAATAACAAACAAGTAGTAATAAATAGATTAACAATTGAGAGCATAAATGAAATTACCAATATTACAAATAAAATTGTTAAACATTATCAAATAAATGAAAAATATAACATTGCCAATTATATTACATTTAAGCTAGAACTAATTAACGAAGAAATTGTAAACATAGAATATGCCTTACACTGGGCAAAATCCGGAATAATAAATTCCTTTATTTTATCACTCAACGAAATAAATGTAATAAAAAATCTTTTTGGAAAAAATGATGTAGCTTATATAAACATAGAAGATGCACTTGATTTCGCTGAATTAAAAATATACTATACTTTATGTTATAAGTTTACCAACTACAACTGTAAAAATATATTAATAAAACCCGTAAAACGAGGTAAAATTGCCTCATAAATAATATATGAAAACGTTTTACAATGTAGTACTAAGTTATATGGAATAAGAGATAAATGTAATTTAAATAATAAATTAAGTATATGTAAAAAAAATCAAATTGTAGATTTGGGCAAATCTAATTGTATACCTAATTTGCTCAGGAGCCGACCGTCTAACTGTACAGAAATAAGTAATCAACACATTGATTGCAACAGTAGAAGAACTTTTCCCAGGAACATTACTATTTAATCAATTCAATGGAACGATATTCGTCAATAGTGAACCAACAAATCTGATTGGCAGCTTCATTATACAATTTCGCAATACAACAATAGCCATCAACCATCAATCCTACACCTTTAACGAAATTACAAGTATTCAGCCACTTCCTCCCATCTTGCACCCAGACTCCATTCCGGGACCATACGAAGAAATCTTAACGCTTCAAACTATGAAGGAACTGAACCTTAACAATACGGAACACATAAAACTGATCGAAGACCTAAATCAATCTAGCTTCCTCATAAACTTTGGCCCTACTACCATGACGATTATTCTCTTGATAGGACTTATGATCATGCGCTCGATAACACTGCAAAAACCAATCAATAAGCAGTACTACGGTCATAGAAGCAAAAGAAATTCCGATGATCGATGTTGTGAGACCAGATTACCAACCAAGGTCACCAATGTCATCGCAAGAATTCATCAGGGTCAGTCAAATACCCTTCTTCTGAAAATGAGGACATTTCCATTTAAGAAGGGAAGAGTTATCAACTTACAAGTTTATTTTGCCAGAATTCCATTCCCACGAAAATTCATGCAAATGCCGGATGCACTGCACATGCCGTCATCAGACACCTAGTATCATCACACAGAATATTTTCCAAGGTGCATTATTGCTGACCTGCACCTGAGCAAACATTATTTCGCATCTTATAAATAGGAGTAATTAGAAATAAGTAGTGCAGTTCTAATTTAGTCTTCACGTAGTGTTAAGCTACTTTTTAAAGTTGGCATTTAGCCGTAAAATAAAAAAATGTTTTTTTTTATGACAAATGAATAAATAAAAATTTAACTTGTATTTTCTTACAAATCGGGTGCTTCGGGGTTCAATAATAGCCACGCCCGAAAGACGTCCTTTTTACAGACAACTAAGATGAGTGGTTGCCTAGAACACAACAAGTCCAATTACACTAATAATTTAGTCTCCCCATTAAATGTTGGATGCCACCCATGTAGCGAAATAACCATTGAGCCCAAAAATCTTTCTTTCTCTCTCTGTCCCATTTTCCTAAAAACTTAACATGTGCTTCGGCATTTTAGGTGTAGTATTACCGCTTGAGTGTTAAGTTTTTTTTTTTTTTTTATAAAGTTCTTAAATTTACAGCAATAATTGAAGTCAACAAAGTTTTTCGTGTATACTTTGGTCATTGATTGCAAGGCTTTCACACAAACGTTACAAAAAAAGGATGTTGGTACAAAAATGCCAAGGGGGGGCAATGATGTTGGAAGAATTTAAGTAAAGGGTCCGCCATCTAACGTCTTTTTTTTTCAACTAGTGCTTATTTCGTGAATGGTAAGACTTAGCTCATGTCTGATTTGACAGATAATTAGTTTTATCCTTCCGGTTAATAATGGAAAATAATTTCATTCAAATGGCTGCCTCGGCTGGCCATGCAGTAGCCTAAACGATCGGTCCAATTTTTAAGCACATTCTCGATTGTGTGCAGCTTGTATTTCACCAATGGCTTCACGAATATTGTCCTTTAAAGCGTCAATTGTCTCTGGCTTGTCGGCGTAACACATATCTTTTACGGCACCCCACAAATAATAGTCCAACGGTGTAAAATCGCAGCTCCGAGGTTTCCAAACGACATCAGCTCTGCGGCTGATAATGCGATCTTCAAAAACAGGGCGCAAAACATCGAGTGTAGCTTCGGCTGTGTGGCACGTAGCGCCGTCCTGTTGAAACCAAATGTTGCCAATATCCTCCTCTTCAATTTTTGTGAACAAAAATTTGTTCAACATGGCCCAATAACGATCGCCATTGACTGTAACGGCCACTCCTTGCTCATTTTCGAAGAAAAATGGCCCAATTATGCCTCTGGACCAAAATCCGCACCAAACAGTGACTCGTTTTGGGAGTATCGGCTTTCCAATGTATGCGTGCGGGTTTTCTATGCCCCAAATGCCACAATTTTGCTTGTTTACATACCCGCCAAGATCAAAATGAGCTTCACCGGCATCTTCTCTAAGTCGATCGCAGGCAATATTTCCCAGCGTTGTTCAAGCGTATACACAACCATATTCGTTCAGCGGAAGGATAAAACTAATTATCTGCCAAATCAGACATGAGCTAAGTGTTACCATTCACGAAATAAGCACTAGTTGAAAAAAAAACGTTAGATGGCGGACCCTTTATATAGTGGAACATCGATCAGGTAATCAGAAGAAACCTGTCGACGCTTTGAGCAGAAATATTATGGTTATGCAGATAAACAGAGATGACAATGTACTAAGCAGACAACGAATGCGCTACAAATTTCGCGATTTTCATCAAAAGAAAATAATGCAAATAAACAACAAGGACTTTTACATCACTAAGATGTAAATTGACAAATGCATAAGTAAGTATCATAATTGCATATTAGCGGAACGAGACGTTGGAAAGGGCGAAGGATGTCTGCTTCCTATTCCAAAAGGAGAGGTTCCATTAGACACGTTATATCGATTTTGTAGGCCCAACGAAATCAACAGGAAAGTTATACGTATAAGTAAATTTTTTCAATAGTGGACAGCTTTACCTAATTTACTTGGATTGGATTGGGATTGTTTTTAAAACCCCTGGCAGATTATTAGCGACAAAGGCGGCGCTTTTACATCTATTATGTTTAAACATTTTTGTGACGAAAACGTAGTTTTTCTTCAGCTTGTGACACCTGCATCACCACGAGGAAATGGACAGATCAAACGAGTGTATCACGTCGTATGATAATAACGTGTACATATAACTAAACTGTCAATCGAAAAACCAGAAAAGTGGTATCAAAAGTACCAAAGAGCAGCGCATCGCGCCACGAGATCAAATACGACGAATCCAAGAGGATTATGACAAGAAAGGATAGAAACCTACTCAATATCGAAAAGGAGATTTTGTTGCGATTGAAAGAACGCAATTTGGTAGCCGACTAAAATCCCGCAAAAGTATTTTGGCCCTTATCAAATTATATTACTCGATCGAAACGAAAATGACCAGAGGAATCATCTGGAGTGAGAGATGACAGTCAAGATGGACGAGTGAGTGAAGAAAAGGGACAAGAACTAACAAATAAAAACTGCAACGAAGTGTACACGCGTTTTTTTTTTATTCATCTTCAATATTCATTTTTACCTTTTAATATTATTCTTAATCTTTTTAAATAGAACAATAAAATATAACTTATTCTGCAAGAAGACAGTTCCAGCTTTTTGAATGTTTCTAAATTATAAAATGGCGAATATTCCAGTCGTGTTAGTTCAAATTTATTACTCGTAACTTTATGAAAACAAAATTTCATGTTCATGTTCTTCATTGCATCGTACATACGAGTATGTATGTTTCTGAGAAATCTATAATCATCTTCGTAACCCGATGCAGCTAATTGGATTAAGATTAATGAAAAATATCATCATTAACATACTATAAGTTACAGGCATTGCATGTGCAAACAATTCAAAAGATCAGAAATATTTCCGGGCGATATTTAAAATGCCATATGACGGCATCACGTTGACGCCCAGAATAGGATTTTAGCACTTGCTGGAAGCAATAAACATTGAAAATTCTTAATTTTTCGGGTATGACGCATCTAATAGAGATGCGTATGATCGATAAACAGTAATTTTACGAGCCTATGCAGTATCATTTACTTGTCCTTCACTTTCGCGGGAGTTGAAATCATAAGTTTTTCAACAATTCATCTTGATCCGTTGCCATCCGAATCCGATCTTAAATGACTTCAGTTAATAATTTTGATATTTACGATTATTATTTAGGCGTCTTTATGACATTTGCAAAAGATATTATTACGGTTACAGTTAAACAGTCAGGTGCAGCTTACGACCTAACAGAGCATAATTAGTTCATCTATTGCAGGTGAATTTGCTGAAGGCTAACCGTTTTAAATTCTAATTTCAATTGACTTGACTCGCACTATCACACTTTGAAATTTCAAAAGTATCTGTACCGACTCATGTTAGAGACAGTGTCGTAAAGTGGTTAAGATTTATGATTTCTTCTTGATAGCTTCAGTTGAGACAAAGTTGGTGTATTGGCCTTGCAGGGTCATAAAACTTTATCTGTTCTCGGTTAGAGGAAGGTAGATAATTTGCAAATGTGGTTAGAGACATTTTATGGGGGGTATTAGAAATACTATTACATGAGATAAGACAAATTCTTATTACACACAATTTTGTAATTTTTGATTCCGCGTTCTTCAGGTGTGTATCGCTCCATTGCTTGTTGTCAACTAATTCTCTATCTGTTTACAACATAAATGTCAAAGCACTTGAAACCATTTGCAAAAATTATGACACATTCGCCCCACCTTGTATTTATAGGATCATACAACACCCCTATATAGATACAGATGAAATTATTCAAAAATCCTCATTTTATATTCCCTGTCTATCATATAGTTTTTAGTTTACAATACAACGTCGACGCCTAGAACATATCGTCTCGATACATAGGCAGCTACAACTTGGAGGTAGTTAGGTAATTCATCTACCTTTGCTCCGCTATTAACTCCGACAACGACACCGGTGCGAAAATCATGGGAAGGATCACTCTTGCTAATCGCTGCTTCTTATTAAAAAAATATTATCGAAATTCCGGCTCAGTTGTAAATACGCAACGTGATTTTCGTGGTGACGTCGGTCGTCATCATGGCTTCAGTGTACAGGTAATTCGCCAAACCGTGGAAAAGTTTGAGCGTGAGGGCAATCTTTTGGATATTAAGCCACCAACCAGACAGAGATTGGTGCGAAATGAAGAAAACATATTCGCCGTAGCTGCCAGTATCGAAGAAGATCTAAAAATGTCGATTTGGCGCCGATCAGCTGGATTGGGCATCGTCAGAGATGACCATAGACAACGTTGTGAGTTCGCTAATTGGGCGCTGGAAATGTTGGCTGGAGATCCGAATTTTGGCCAAAAAATCATTTTCTCAGCGGCTATGTCATCAAGCAAAGTTGGAGCGAACGCAATCCACATTCGACACGCTATTGCCGGAATAACGCCGCACATATTGGACTGGGTCATAGAAAATTGGACCGACCGCTTGAAGTACTGCCAGCGGAGCCGAGACGGCCATTTGAATGATGTGCTATTCCACACATAATGGCATGAACGTAGCTTAAAAATAAAGCCAGAATCAATTTTATATCTCACACCGTTGTTGTTTTATTTAAATTTTTTTTCCTATCACTCTTATCTGGTTACCCTTTATAAGTCATATAACTCTTTATGATTACTGGTTATAGGATAAATATATTGTGAGCCATGTGATTTTATAAGATATGGGATTAAATGAACAATGGCTGTGGTTGTTGTTTGATGACAGCAGACATATTATATGTAGGTGTGGTGCTGTTATTGCTCTGAACAAAGTTTTCAATTGGTCCACTAGAAAAAGGCTTTCAGCTAGAACTCAAGTTATACTTTCCACGGAAAGAAAGAAGCTAGTTTGTTTTCACCAGCGTTAAAGATATCACCATCATTTTTCGAATGAAGCTGAGTAACCAGATGTTATCTGAATAGCAACGTTCTTTGGACTTAACATATCGCCTCAAAAATTGTCAAGGCGCTATCGACTTTCTAACAGTGTATGAGAACTTTTATAAAAGACAGTTTTCTGTGGGTTTTCAGGTTTTGATTAGCACTATACCCGGATTTTTCATCATTATGACTACGTTTTTCGCCCTTTTAGGATAAAAAATACCCGTACTTTGTTTTCTCCAGGTCTATTGAATGTAGTTGAATAAAAAACTGCCTCGGAATATACCAAGAGTCAATAAAGTACTGTCCCCAATTGCTTTGAAGCATAACACCAGCACCAGCTGATTTGTAGGGATTGAATCTGTTTACAGCCAAGGAAACCTTTTCTTGTAGATAACTGAGAAAATTTCATCCCAAACTGTGAGTGTTCATAAGGCTATCTAATAATGCCGGACCAGATTCCGTCCAAGATCCGTCATGTCGTTTGACATACATACTCGTATGAGGCGATAGCACGCTCCTTCGATTGAATCATTTTAAATATTGCAAAGTCTTTAAGATTATCAATAGAGTGGCTGTATTCTGCCCGCGCCTGAAATGTTGCCTTACTTTTTGCTTTTTTACTAATTCTTAGTTTTGCAACAGATACTAATTGTATTCGAATTAAACATTTTCCTGGTCAGTTAGCTAAGAGAGGAAAGGTTTTCGATCCGCTAAAGCTAAAAACTCTTTTTGGTATATTTAGCTTTGTAGAAAGCGCTATTACTTTTATAGCTTTTTCGATGATTTTAAATTTAGAAATAAACTTTTCTACTGAATCAAATCTAGAAACAGAGTATAATGTAATTTGTTCTTTAGAATTCAACTGAATTTCTTCCAGCCGATACGTTTATAGTTTTTGTAAGTTGGTTGAGCTTCTGTCCTGACGTTTTCAACCCGAATACTAATATCATTAGTTTCCTATCATTCGTTAACTATCTCTACTAGCTAGGGAAAACGAAGATTCGTGTGATGCCACAATACAAATAAAAACTAATGCTCTCGATTTTACCCGGGTAATACCCAAATCAACAATTACTAATGTACCAGGGAATTATTATCGGATGCCGGAATTTATCGGGATACGGGTACCCAAAGGTCATAAATACTCTAGTTTTCGATTTTTCATGCATTGAAAACAAACTAATTAAGTTCATTCTTCCATTTTTAATCTAGTCTCCCACACATTATTTGTCTCCAGTACCAGATTTAGTATCAGCGCAATAAAATTGTATTTACAATACATGATTAACAATGGTTTTATCTGCTAAGCTTTACGACTTAATTCAATCATTCTTGAAATGTGTTACTACCGGGCAATCTCTCGGTAGGGCCTTAAGAGTCTTAATGTTTTGTGTAGTAAATAACTATTAATATCCGGCTCGTAAGGACAAAATGGGTTTTTATATGTGTACCATATATTTATGTACACTCCGCTTCAACTGAATATGTACAACATTTTTCAAACGTTTGTGTTTCATAATTTTCAAATAATGTGCACGAACTTAATAGTTCTTGCTGGTAACGGTTTGTATATGATGTTGAGAAAAGAAATTAGAAAGAACAATTCAAAAAGCGCTGTAATTTTTTTCTCTGGCTCTCTTGCAAGTTATTCCATAGGGAAAAATTCAGTTTTTTTTTTTGCGTCAACTGAATAGGTACAAATAATGAGATTACAAAAAATATTCCATGGAATGAAATAAAATAAATTTATTTGTTGACTCTAGTAGTGAGTACTGCCACTTTTGTTCATAATCACTTCACAAATTCGGTCCGGCATGGAATCGTAAAGTGCCTTTGAGAAATTTATCGAAATTTCTCTCCAGGTTAATTTAATAACTGCAATGATTGATCTTCTGTCGTCAAACTGATGGCTGGATTCGTACACTTTTCGGACTAACCATCCCCATAGGTTTTCCATAAGATTTAAGTCCGGTGAGTACGGTGGACAGTGAAGCAATCCCAGATTTTGCTCTCTTATCCAAATTTTAACTATCCGCGCCGTATGAATGGGTGCGTTGTCCTGCTGGAAATTCCAATTAATGACTCCAGAAATATCACAAAATTTCGGAAAATTCCTTTTCAATATTTCTTTATAAGTTGTTGCGGTAATTTTTGCTGTTTGAAATTCTAGTTCAACAGTTCCATAATAGCTAACCACTACCCATACCATAAAATCACCTTCTCGACTATGATTGCTTCCGCAGTAAGTCAATGTGAGCCTATTCAATATTGTTAAGGGATTTCGCTTTACCCATGTTTATCCGAATTTAAATTTACACAATTATTTTCACTTATTCCACTTCTACAATTGCTTAAATGTGTCAATCTTCGCAGAAGATTGTAAAGAATGAATATAATGACCATGTACCTATTCAGTTGACGCAAAAAAAAACTGAATTTTTCCATATGGAATACATTGCAAGAGAGCCAGCGAAAAAATAACGGTGCTTTTTTGAATTGGAAGTCTTTTTCCCAACATCATAAATAAACCGTTACCAGCAAGAACTATTAAGTTCGTGCACATTATTTTAAAATAATGAAACACAAACTTTTGAAAAATGTTGTACATATTCAGTTGAAGCAGAGTATACATATGTTTGTGCGCTTGCATTTTGAACTTGCACTTTCGGATTTTTATTGTTTAAGAAATATGTTTTGGTTATAATAATATCCGGTTCGTAAGGATCAAATGTTGAGGTGTGTAGGGTTTAGAACTTTCTGTTAGATATGTGTAGGCTAAAATACGGGTAGACAAATGCGGTTTTGATTTAAAACACGTCGTTTCTTCTTTAAGTGTAACAGAAAAGAGTGAGTTTATTTATTCTGCCGGAAATTACACCCAATTTTAAATTTAAAGTGTCATACTTTTGTATTACAAATCATAGTCTTACTTTACGTTTATTTGTTTACATTAGGATTTAGTTTTAGCTTAGTTCCAATAAAGATTACGATTTTTAAAGACAACAATTATTTAAAATGAAAAGCATATTGTATTCGCACTATTGTCAATATCAAGTGTAAAAAAGAAATGAGTGATAGAAGAAAAAACTGGCTGTGGCGATTTTGCACATTAAGTGACAATTGTAAAGACATTATTTGTAATATTTGTGGTACTTCCCTTTCATACAATCACTCACCATCAGCGATAAATAAACACTTGCGAATTCTACGCCCCTGATAATTACAAGTACAACGCTCACCGTCAAGAAGAAATTCCATTTATTGAAAAAGATGGATTTAGAATTTTATATCTGTAGTTGAACCTAACTACGAAGTTCCCGTAGCTTCAATTAGTTTATATCGGTTGCAGATTTATAATCACAAGTTCATGACAAAATACAAAATGCGCTAAGTTCTCTATCCTTTGAAGCTTTGACTACTGACGGTTGGTCGCCTACAGCTCAGTTTATATCGGTTGTTATGTTAATGATGACAGGGAACTTAAAAATTGTACATTGTGCCGAAAGCATGGAGGAAAAGCACACTAAAGAAAATTTAGCCCTCTTGCTAGAAATGGTCATATTGTGGAATTTACAAGGGAATGTGTATGCTGCAAATGTTGTATCCTTGGTTCAGCATTCAGTTACAGAAGAGTATGTGCTGTGGGGCACACGCGTTACAAATCTGTGTGAAACATGCCCCGCAATCAGTTGAATCGTACGCAATTGTATTAAAAAAGTAGTAAGTCATTTTCTTCACTCCAATATTGCAGCTTCCGCTTTACGTAAGAAACAAGCACAACTTGGCTTGCAAGAGCTACAATTAATTCAAGGTAGCCCTGCAAAATTGAACAGAATTTACCTAATGTGTGATAGGCTCTTAGCAAACTGCGGTTTTGGTAGATAGAGACGTAACATTTTCAGTATTGACTCTGAAACTTTAAGTACGCGTAATGGAGTTAAATAAAAGCAATGTTCGAAATTTTAAAACCATTACAAGTGCAAATACTTTGCGAAGAACATATAGCTAGTATATTTCCATTTTACGACCGATTATCTAAGGCCTAATAAATAAACGTCTAATACAAACATCGGATATGATGAAAATATTGTTAGCTTCAAGGAGGCCAAGAAAGAAAGCTTGCAGCGTAGTTTCAAAATGGAAAGCGAGGAATGGAAAATGTTCTCACAGAACAAGTTTCCTCTTTCTTAGATCCAAGGCATAAAAACTTGGAAATCGGGTTTGAAGAAGTGAGAGCTGGTAATGGTCACAGTCTAATGACCCTTCAAAAGCTCTTAGTTGACTTTTGTGTTCGATAGTATGTAGTTGTCAATTGAGGCGAGTCCTGTGGAGGTGCAAAAGTTGCGCCAATGTGTTGGATTTGGTCAAAATGCATATTTTGTACATATGTTTGTGTATTCACATATTTTAATGTCTAAATATGAGTATACTCACGGGTTTAGCACACACAGATCATACTTAGATCATGATATTAACAGAATCCTAATTTCAATTTGATGATAAAGAACTCTATACATTGAATTAAACACCTAATTAAAAAACTTCAATATAAATAAAATACGTTCAGATAGTCACCAACTACATGTCACATGTGGATCTATTTTCAGCGATTGCGAATTCTTCTCGCATCTAATCCAACACTTACATATATACATATGTATTTGTGATGCAGCAATTTCATATAAATCACATCCTTTTTTCGTTTTCACCAAAATAAATGTCATTTTCCGATCAATTTACTACTCTCGCTATTGATTTAGTGCCTCCACTTAATTCGGTGAGATGTTAGTGTTTGATATGAATCTGAATTATCTCCTGGCAGCAAGGCCAAGACATCTTTTGGAAGCATCGTCAAACAACCTTAATGCGTACATCTGACCCCCTACTGCTGTGATATTTCGTGACAATTTCACTAAATGTGTTATTCTGTGCATGTGACTAGTTTCATTCTTTCGGGAAGTTAAAAAAAAATCTATACATTTTTAAAAAAGTATCAGTAGAACATTTCGGAAGATACTGTTTATGTAATCTGATCGTTAAATAGTCATGTGCAACCCATATTACATATTACATACATGCATATGTATATTGATATTTTTATTCTTTACCGCGACTTTAGACACATCAGGTGTTGAGAGCTCGTAACATAGAAAACATTTCCCATGATGGGAATTCGAAATCTATACGTGCATATGTACTTGTACATAAATTTGACATACCATATCTCGAACTAAAGGTTTGTGTGGGAAGTATGGTACTTTAAAAACATTTACAATTTCGATGAAGTTTTAAAAATACAGAAACAGAATTAGTTTTGGGTAACAAAGTAAAGCGGTTTCAATAGAGAAGGGGCGGCAAATGGATTATCCATTCTCATTCATTTCTTCACTTCACACCTTTATTGATTATTTCCTGAGATAAGGTGAGATCTTGTTTCTAGATCTACACCTAGGCTATTGCATGTGATTTGATACTTTTTAATTTGTTTGTTATCGATAGATCTACTTAACGAACGGATGTGTAAGATTATTATTAGAGTATAAGTACAATGGATAGGAAGCAGAACGGTTGATATGTTGGCAGCCGGAATTAATAAACGCATCTAAACACTAGAAACATACGTTCATATATTTTTACGTGTTTAGGTGGCGCTCTAGTTTTTATTAGTTTTCATTTGTTGCAAAATTTGTTATTAAATTTGCTTCTCCAATAAGCGCAAATAGATACGAACTACGAATGGATCAAAAAGACTTTAATTAGATCTTGTGTGAGTCCATACTTCCATTGAGAAAGACCGGGATGATCGTATTTTGTCTCCTGTCTCCTGTATTTTTCGGCACACCTCATCTTACGTTTTAGAAACAAAGATTTTCTGATTTTTTACTACATCAAAGTTGAAGCTGCACATTGCAACGTTTTGTGAGACTCATGTTGTCAACAAAATAAGAAGCAGCTGCTTGTCGTTTATGTCAAAGCGTCACAGCTTGAACTTCGGCGAAAGTTAAGGATTTCATCTATGATATATAGGTAGCTCGGACTAAGTGTTAATTGAATCTGAAAAATATACCAACCGTGATTGTAGGCTTGGTTCTATTTTGGTTTCTATGGTCACTAAAAAAATAAAATGATAAATAAACACAATTCTTGGTCGTTTCTTTATTCTAGACTTAATACACATTCGGGGCGGGTTTCCATTATACGCACTAAGCAACATTTTTTTCTTTTTTCTGGTTTAAAATGGCCTAAAAACATAAATATAATATTTTTTTCTTGAGGAAATTAAACAATTTTTTTAGTTTTTTTTTATTATTAAATTTTAATTATTTTTTTTTTTAATAAAATTTTAATGTTTTTTTTTTAATCCACCCATGTTTATGTGACTCATACACCCGGGTTTTAAACCTGTTTTCTGAAATCTCCATAAACATGCACCACTGCTTGAAGTAACTCTCCTAAGGGATCTAACTTTTTTTTTTCGCAATTTCTCTCCTCCACTAGTATTCAACTATCCAATCCCTTCGCTCGCTAAAGGTATTTTAACCTTTTTTTCCGCAGGGTTTAGCCGCTCACGCGAATTCGTCGCTCCGCTAAAGGTATTTAGCAGTATACTCGTAATATTTTCAGTCAATAAAAAAAAAGAAAATATCAAAAAAGACAAAATTAACTTCAAATTATTTTAACTTTGGGACATATGGCAATACTCATAATATTTTTCAACACTCAATGCACCCACCACCCCACCCGCCATCTTCAGCGACAGAAAACACAGCTCAAGTGTCTATTTATGCAATGTACAGTACAGTACAGTGAGTACTTATGGACTTTTCTAGAGAAAATTAAAAATAGAGAATAGAAAGAAAGAAATGTTTCCTCACCAAAATTCTTTTACAGAACATCTTAGAATAATCCATAAAAAAATAAACATTGCTTAGTGCGCATAATGGAAACCTGAGCCCGACTTTTTTTTGGAGATGGCTAGGTTTTGTTAGCGATCCACTCTATATGACATAGTTACCTGATATTGGCTATTGCCACGAAGGAAAAACATTATCATGTACATGTACAAATGTACACATTGTGTGTAATACGGATGATATGAACTTTCCATAGTTTATTTTCGCTCATCCATCTCGAGCGCTAAAATACTCGTACATACTGGAGTTCCAGAAAGAAAACTTTGTTAGTTCTATTCGTACAATATTCATTTATTTACAAATAAATCCAGCTGCATGATACGGCAGACTATGCTTATACTACTTGATGTCATATTTCTTGTGGCTAAGATTTGACTAGGGATGGAACTGAGTTACGATACATATGTATGTAAGTCGTGTTTTTTTTACACATCCGCTATCCGTTAAAAAAGTAATTTGCGTGTAAATTACAAAAATAACATAACGATGTACACTGAGTCAATTTAGCGGATATAAAACAGTGCTTCCAAATCCTATTTTTTCGTATGTGATGAACTTTGAAATGAAGTTTCAGAAATGTCAAACATTTGCCAACAAAATGTTTTTAAAACAAATAAAATTTCTTCACCAACTTCTTCATTTGCTAGGGCGAATAGCGAAAGAAGAAAACAAAAAGCAAATTTAACATCAAATCACGAGAATGAAAACTGAATCGTGTAAATTCAGAAAACATGCCCAAAAATAATATAAATTGGGAGAAACAGAGTCCCTTCCATAAAGGATTCAAACATACATACATATGTATGTCCCTCTTTTTGTCAATCATCTTTGTCCGATTATCCTTTACATCTCGTTTCTCATTATGTAAAATGGTAAAATCTAGTTTACTAAATAAAAGTGCATAAACATGTAATATGTTTTACGACATTCTATCACGGAACTATTGTCGCACCTTTGATATATTTTCTTCAGCTTTTTATTTTTCCCCTTCAATAACTATCTTTTTAGAATTATCTTGCGAAACCAAAAAACTATTTCCGTAATAGAATAGAAAAGAATACGAGAACACAAGCAACACATGTTCTTTTTGGATTTAGAGTTGAATTTCGGATTTTGTGAGATTATCATTGGTTTCCTAATTACTCGTATGAACAGAGATACGAGTGCTTACATATATCGGTATTTTCTTTTCATATGAGACAGGGTATTTTAGCATGAGTTAATACCTTTACAGACCATAACACAGTTGCTGCTGCAGAAACAATACACATGATTGATTACCACATGCGGCGCCGATGATAGTAAGTACTACATACATATGCATATGTAAATACTCGTAGATACCCGAGTACGGCAATGCGTTTGCCATTATATCTTTAACATTTCGAATGCATTATGCATGGCTAAAAAGAATAGATAAGACACGAAAACATTCCTTGCTAATACGAACCATGGATGGTCCATGTGTCATTAAACATTTTAATACCTCACATTTAAACCTACATAATGGCTTGACGGATAGGGCTACTAGAAATTGTACATATACCTACATATATGTAAAGGGTGTTTCAACAAGAGGTGCAGGATTTTTTTTTTTTAATAAAACGAACAATTGTAGAGATAACTCTGAAATCTTTGTTGTTTTATAAAGTATACACATGGGAATTATTTATGAAACACATATGTATGTACATGTATGTATATCTTCCAAATGACCACCTCGGTTCTGCTTGCAGACCCTCATCCTTTTCTTGAAATTTTTCAATGTTCGCTTTCAGAGTAAATTGTTTGCGGATGGTTGGCGTAGAGCTTGCTTTTAGTCCAAAAAAAAGAAATATAACGGTAATAAGTCGACCGACCCGGCGGCCAAGAAACTTCGTGCTCAAACACTTCAATTGTTTCGCGATCGACCGGTATGTCACGTAGTCCAATTCTGTTGAAAATAGAAGTCGTCCGTATCCATATTCACGAGGTCCGGCAACAAAAAAATTGATTTTCATGTCTCGGCAGCGCGCTCCATTGACCGTAATGACTTTCCGGCCTCATTTTCGAATAAAATTACGGCCCTCTGATACCTCCGGTCAATAAACCGCACCACACAGTTAGTCGTGGATTTTCGGTGCTTATTAACGTAGCCACTAATGTGGAAAACGCGATTTTCTTGCAAAAATTAAAAAATTGATGTCACGATGCATGTTTTCCAGGAACAAATCCGAGAACGTACGACTGCGATCATTTGGAAGATATTGTGTTCCATCAATAATCTCCATGTGCCCACTTTATAAAGCAATAAAGATTTCAAAGATATTTCAACAACTGTTCGTTTTATTAAAAAAACAAAGCCTACTTCTCTTGTTGAGAAACCCTTTATTATATGTACGAGTACATACTTTTACAAGTTGTAGAACGAATAGTCTCTCTTCATAGGAATTAATTTTTTTTATCATCCTTTAAATTATGTAAAACTTCATACATACATACATCGACCATAAGAGTTTTTTTTTCTTGGACCCACTGTTTTTTTTGTTAACCGTGGGTTTTGTCTTACTCCTGGAATCTATTTATTAGAAGTCTGTAGAAAAAGTACCTCTACAACATTTCTTTAATATGTTGCACGCTAAAAATTTTGTTTCACAAACGGCAACAACCCCGTAGCGGAGAAAACACAATCGGTATACGGGGTGCAACAATCAAATTGAAAAAGAAGTTATAATGGATATAATCATTTTTGAATTCGTCTATTTATCCGGGTATAGAGGAGAGCATTGAATCGATCTTAATTAAACATTGGGAACGTGGTGCCCAGATTAGGGTGAGATGTTTTTGAAATAAAGTGACGCATGTACTCGTAACATACATTTTGAGGCAATTGTTCTTTTTTACAAACATTCGTTATTGTCCTTTTCAAATTTGGAGTGAAGATTACACAGTATGTACCATGAATGTACCATGCAAAACTTTTTTGCTTTTTTTAAATGAAAACTATATTATTTCCAAAATCGTGTTTACGGTCAAATTTTTAATGCCTTTGAGTAGAACGGGCAAATCTAGCATCATCCCATTCTCACTACCAAAGCATCACCTTCAGCCTTGAATAACTCTTGACTGCCTCAAAGTTATAAGTGTCTATTGTGACGTTCGGTCTAATTCGTCGATTTTGTGTGTTCGTTCTCGGCTAAACCCAATCCTTGCGAACGGAACAGTGACAGCTCGCTGAGTTGTGCCAATGATGTCAATGTCATCAACGTATGCAAGTATGTACATAGTTGGACAGAATTTTGGAAAATTGTATCTCCGGTGTTGCTTTGTGAGTTTCATAAAATATTCTCAAGAATGATGTTGAAAACGTTACATGGCACCGTATTAAGCCCTTTTTTATCATCAAAAGTCTGGAAGAGGCTGCTTCCCGCGACGTTAAGGAGACAAATGCCTCTAGAATTGGCAGAGCTGAGAGGGTCTCCTTTTTTGTGGGTCAGCAAACAGTGCTTAGCTTCCATTCTTCGGGGCTTCTTCCCGACAAAATCTTGGAATACTTCGGGAAGTAGGCGGTCTGGTCCAGTAGCCTTGTTGTTCTTAAGCTTGGATATTCCTATCCTCACTTCGAGTGGATGCATTTTTTGTTTTTCACCATCCAAGTTGAATGGCTCCTTCTACCTAATACCGGAATTTGGGTTGTGCTCGTCGTTTAACAGTTTGAAAAAGTGTACCGACTGTGATTCTAGTACTATTGTTCATCTCTACAGACCTCTGACTTTACACGTTCTTTTTGGTAAACCTTCCAAACATTTCCTCATACTCTTACTTTTTCCTCTGGAAAAGACTCTTTTGCTCATAGAGCTCATGGGCTGCTTTTGTTCTTCCAGGCAGTGACGCTTCGTAGTCGAATTGCTTCCCTAGTTTGTTTGCCTACATTATTCAGCAAATCATGGATTTCGTGGAGGTTGCGGCGTTTCTGAAGGCTTCTTGGCGTCGATGTCACTGCTTTCCAGTATTTGATGTTAGTTGCATAGAACATGTTGAGAGATTGAGGGATACGCGATTGGAAAAGACTCCGGCGGCATATTGCGGTTGCAGCTCTTTAACGTTAAATCTCCTCGTTGTTGTGGTGCAACGAAGTAGTCTTCCGAGCCTGTACTCGCCGCTCGGAAAAATCGAACGTTGTAATACTGCAGGAGTGTCTTATTTCGATCGCAACATTTTCGATTTGGCTGACTGATTGATGATCGCCATCTACGTTTGTGCGCTGCCAAAAATGTCCCCCATTCCTATTTTGGCGTTAGAATCACCTAAGATACATGTGGGCTACTTCAACGTGTTTGGAGCAGAAGTCAGTAAGGATTATCAGGATTAGTCAGGGTGCTGAAATACGTATAGAGATGGTGAGGGATAAAACCTATGTAGCTCTTCGGCAGCTCTCATACTGGAATTTCTGGGCAGTTTCACCAAAGCAATCATAATAGGGCCTGACCCCCATGGTTGGGGAGTGTGCGTGCGGTTACCTACCCGGCCATGTAAAAATATCACAGCTGCAAAGCATGCACCACGAAAAACGGCCAACGAAGTTCGAATCTGCACATGGAATGTTCGAGCCCTGAACAGCCTGCTGCATAGAAAACAAACAACGTCTATTTGGGTGAGGATATGTTGTAAGCGGCGGACCTGTGGTATAAAGTGTCATGTTGGTCATTCGATTGAAGCAGTAGCAACTCTTGTCTAAGATTATTCTGCGTTGAGTTTATATCTACAGTACTTCAAAGGTCTTACTGGTGATAGTTGCATTTTGTCCAATAGGACAATGTACTACATTCGAATTTGATAGAATGCACGTCTGGCTGATGGCACGTTATTGATGGTATGATACTTTGGCACTAGACGAAGATACAGGCACTGTCTCCGTATCCTACAAGATATGTAGATAGTCATTTACGAGCATACATTCAATATATTGTGTAACAATACATATGTATGTCTTTACAATATGTATTTAGGTTTGTCAGAACCTTCTTACGTCTCTATACCTGCAACATTTTACGTTAGACCTTATTTAGTTTAGAGATCAACCATCTATGAAGAATGTTCTTTAAAAATTCCTTTTTGGCGGCTTTTCTTTCTTGTTCTTCCGATGTAATATTATATGTACAATATGTACATATTTTATGTTTTCACAAACAGACATATTCCATTCGAGGGATATCTGAATTCGATTTCTACTACATCCTTTTGTCACAAACCATCATGTCCAAGTAATGGTAACAAACTGCATGGTAGTTGGTCCAGGAACTATGAATAATCCTATTTCACACCCATTTAACTTTTTCGACTGCAAATGACTAGATTTCCATCATTAGCTGGCAATTGTCGTGAACAAAACTCTGAAATCTGAACACACTCAGGTAAAAATTGTGGAAATCTATCTATCCACCTATGTACTTGTAATTACAATTTCTCCTAGGTCTTTATAATATCTTTTTATGGCTTGTGTAAGCCCTGCTGTAGCAAATGTGCAAAGAAAATTATTTTTGCATAAATCTACCAGGAGGGCTTAGTTCGGGAATATCTTCAAAGTGATAATAATGACCTGGTGTTTTTTGGTAGATACTCGTATTATAGGAACATCTGCCGATCGTGAGGAACATGTTGCTTTGGTTTTAAATACGGGTGCTGTTTGCCTGCGTGTTTTTAATGGCTTTCGTTTTGTTTTCTTTTACAACTGCTATGTAAGTAAAGGAATATGTAGTGTAAAGAATTTGAGAATATACGAAGAAAAAAAAAAACATTTTTTGTCGGTTTCTTTTGTGTAACTTCTTATTCCGAAGTTACTTGTTGCTTTGAGCAACAGTGTGTTTGTGAATGTATGCTATATTTCGGCTTTGATTCATATGCGGTTGCTGGAATTTTTTACAATAACTGTTAAAAAAAGAAAGTGTAGGAGAAATACTTCCAAACGCTAAATGGTTTAGTAGCATTCGTTTACTCGGCGATATTAAGTCTGTCACTAAAATGACGGAAAAGATGATATTGAGTGTAAGAATCAACTCTTTATTTTATAGAATTATCCACTGTCACTTCTATTTGTTTATGGTGATACTACATATTGTATATTAGTTTTAGATTCGCTGGCAATTCGACCATTGAAATTCAAATTTCAAACAATGTTCAGTTTAAAATTTAGACTACCGTATTTTTCCTCGAAGACGGCAAACTGTATGTATGGAAAATCCAGAGCCCGACAAATTGTTCCATAATGATCCGAAGACTGAGAATACGTATTGTTAAGACGCTTTGGAATACCTACGTAGTTATAAAATGTTCTCTTTGATCTCAAACTCATTGTGAAAGCAAAAAATTGGTAGGCTTTCGTTGAAAGTATTCACCTGATATTTCATGATTTTTACGAATGCAGTTACTGTAAGGTGTTTAGTGGTACTGGAGATTAACAAAGTATTTGTTCGCATTCGATAAATAGGCGACAAGCTTTATGAGGAGTGCAATGATGAAGCCGAAATAAATGAGCTAATGTTTTTGCGATTGGATTGCCTAAGGAGATGTACAAGGCGATATAAAAAAGTTTTCAAACTTTTCCCTCTCTCTCTCTCTCTCTCTCTCTCTCTCTCTCTCTCTCTCTCACTCTCTGTCTTATTTCGATGCTGTGCATGATTTTCTCAAGAATTTCGAGAAACGCATCGACAAATCTGGAAAATTTTCTTTTGAGGCAGCATTTACAAATTGTAGGTACATATTAAGATAACGTGACAATATGAAAACTTATTTGTACAGGTACAATGTATGCAAAAACATACATATTTGTCCAAGTTATTGTCAATGGCATTATCTACCTAATTTCTGTTTGTTGTAGAAGACTCACCTCAACCCATCTGTTACCTAGTTTATATGACAGCTTAAAGCGCATTGACTCAATATATAATATACGCTCATATAATGCGCGTTTGAGTCAATACGGTTTGAAGTGGTGTTTATATGAGCGTATTGAAGCAATGCGCATTATGTCAATGCGCTTTAAGCTGTCATATAAACTAGGTATGTCTCGCAAACATACAACTTATGCTTGTATCCGTATTGATCATCGAGATATTTCCTGCTCGATTACCTAAGTATCAAATTACATAGATATTATTTTATTTATTATTAGTTTTTTTTTAAGGCAATAAGGTATCTAACCAGTGGAATTCGGATCATTAAAACTTCACTAAATAGTCTTCATAAATATAACCGAAACGTTGATTCAGTAATTCTATTTATCATATACCACATTATTTTGTTAAGGAAAAGAACTGAACAAGAGTGATTAATTATTAAAAATTATACGCCCAAGTTTTAACTGCCAAAACCATCAACACCTACTTCTCATTATTTTATTTCGTAGGAACGAATCATTTATCACAATATAAAAATGAATCCTTCGTACAATATATGCACATATGGATGTACGAGTATGCATGTAAAGCGAATAACACATTTTTTTTATTAATTCTTTTTTTTGGCAAAGTATAATTTTATGGTACGCATCTAAACTACGTAATGGACCTGCATTATGTTAGACGTAGATAAATGGAATAAATTAATTGCTTTTTGTTATCCCTTGTAGTTTGATGTACTTGTAATGCTAAAGGCGGCTTCTTTGCAATTAATTGTTTATTTTCTGGAAATTCGATTTGGAAACTGAATGACGTGCTTACAGCATCAAATCAGACTCCAGATGACAGAGGGCTAAACTGTACAATGATACAACAATTTTCATTGTTTCAGTACTATTTTGCAACATTGAGTGTCAAATATATCGTTAACTGGCGAAATCAAATTTCTGAGCTAAACGATTTTCAAAATTACAGTTTTTTATTTTCATACTAATGCTCTAATTTCGATTGTGTAGAAATTTCCTACACTCTACTACCATTTAAAACACAATTTGGAACAATTACAACACAACATATTTCCTACACTCGACTACCATTTAAGCCACAATTTGGAACAATAACATGTATACATATGCACAAAATTGTCTAAAGTAAAAGATATCTATGGGTTTTAGAATGAAATTATTATAGAAACAAGGGAATATCCGTTACTTTAACATTATTTGCTTGAAAGACAATTTAAAAAAAAAATACTTTTGATGCAAAGATTTTAGTTGAACATAGACGGTATATGGACACATGTCTGTATGTATATAATTATACATATGTATGTTCATATATACATGCATACATATGTGTGTAATTTATTCTGAACACTCTTGGAATTATCTTGTGCATATGGGTTTATAAAAAAGACAATGATGCTCTTATTGAATTGAACTAATATTAATAATTGCTCACATATGAATAAGGTGAGCCTATGTCTGGATAACTAGAGGTACAATATCTTATCCCTTATACCCTTTTCCGCCAATGTATGCCTGAACAAATTTCAATCAATTTCAACGCTGTTCAAGGGCTGACAGGGCAAATGATTCGAATTTTTCAAATTAGTTTAATGCCGCCACACTGCATATATTATTAAGATTATATTTTTCTTCATTAACATTCTGAAATTCAATTTATTCCAGGTGTAGTACACAGCTTAGTTGTCGCCTCGGATAAATTGAAGTCGTCGCTCTCCATTTCTGGAAAGGATATCGACGCTCTAAGGCCCAAGGTTGAATTTGCAGGTTGCTTATCACCGTCCAGCTCATACTTTTTATAAACCCTTAGGAGAATTAACTCGAAACCCAATCGAGGTTTAAGGGATTCCTTATTAATGACAATTAACCCCCATCTATAAGGGCCCCTTAGTTCTTCCAGTTTCTCGACTTTCCAGTCATGTGTCGGAAGGCTGAGCTTGAAGATCTCCAAAATGCTTTCTCTGGGGGTGGATTCGGCTGGGATCCAGATGTGTAAAGATCGAGAGATCTTGGTGCCAGCCGGCGTCGCTTGTGATGGCATGATGGCCTAGAAGTTGCCCGAAAGCTTTAGATTGACCAAGTGCCACCGTTCAGGTGTTATCGATCCATCGGTGTCGTTTTAATCGATTACCGCGATCGTTAATGCATCTTTTAATACTTTGCTAAAAGACCTCAGAGATGTGCTGTTGGAAGGCCAAGGGGGGTTCTGGTGTTATTGGTTTGTAGTGTCTTGGGAACCAGCACGGTTTCCCGCATTTGATATAGATCGCCTTAGAGGGAGCTTACCGGTGCAGCTGAACCTATGATTCCTCCTTTGTGGGAGGAATTTTAGTGACAGTGACGATTTCTTTTGTTGTCGCGATGGAATCAGCGGTGCCGTAAATTGTCAGAAAGTGAGCACCTATAGAATTGCCATGAACTCTGCTAGGTCTTAGAATAGGGATAGTAACCGATGAACCCTCATCGTTATCGGCGCAGATCACCTAATAATCTTATTCATTACCGAACCACTACATATGTACGTACACTATAAAATCAAAATTAGTTAGATTAGGTAGATGTAATGTTTAAAATCGTTTGGATATGTGCCAAAGTTTGCTGCATGCTTATCTATTACAGTGGACAGTTATGATACCTATTTAAAATGAAAAAATCATTTAAATGATTAAATGCAGTTTTGTTTTGTCGTTAATGAACTAATTGTATCAAGGTTTGTACATTCACAAAAATGAATGTTCGACTGCTCCGTCATCTCGCTATGAGATGATCAGCGGTCGCTATCGTCCGATCGACGGAAGACAAATTTTATAACGATGTTGGGGTTACTGTTCTGTAACGTGAAATAAGGTCACATTTTAACGTTTGACATTATTTAAAATAAAGCGAAACGAATTCACTAATCCAAAGTGAAATAAGGCCAAATCAACAAAATGTTTATTTATCATTTCAAGACCTTTCCTATGGTAGCAAACAAGCCATATTTTCTGCTACATACAAGTATTAATTTGTACAAATAATTTATTTCCCTATAAGCGCCATTCATCCATCAACTTTGGGAGCGAGCATTTGTCACATTTGTACAAATAAAAGTTTTTCCGTTACAGTTAAGTCCACAGACGATTGAGTCAAATGTGTTAATTTCAATCATTTCAAACCTCTTAGGATGGCAATTGATTTAAATCGGTAAAGTAAAATACATAATGCCAAATTGGGTTTAGTTCACTTTCACAAAGTGAAATAGAAACAAACGTTAAAATTTGGGCTTATTTCACTTGAGCTTAGCAGCCGTTTTGGCTAGTTGCTGTGGGGTTAGCATTCTGGAGAGAAAGGGTCAACTGCTTGTTTAGTATAGCGCTTCACCCCATACCTGTGTTTTCATACCTGGATCCAAATCTTATCTGCTTCTCACAGTTGACACTTGTAATACTTGAACTTGAATCGTTTAGTTTATTGTCATTGTCAGGGTTTTTTTTTTTTGTACGTCCAAGGTTAGCGAATTTTCTAGTTTTTCATTTTTTGGTTAAAAATTTGCCAATAAAAAAACTTAGCTCTGCCAAGCTTTTACCGTCACCGCCGAAGGAGTATGACTTTCAGCACTTGCTCTACACCATGATTGCATTACGGTTTCTTTGTCCATTAAGTCTTACCTTTTCAATAGAGTCTTTGATTATGGCACTCTAGAGTGTTCCTTTTTTTTATCGCCGTTCAAGTTTTTCAGTTGTATGTGCCAATTTACTGACGCATTTATAGTACTTTGATTAGGCATCCATCCATCTTTCCAGCTCAGTTTTCCGAACGTCTCATAGAAGGAGCCGAAGGAGTAATACAACCGAAAGATCTAGCGGCTCTGGGTCAGCGGCTAAATCGACGAGGAGTTTATGAAGTATATTGTTAATTGCGGTCGAGGATACCACCAATGGCTTGTCGATCGTGCGAATACCAGCTAAAGTTTATATTTACATCTATACATAACTGATGTTTAACAAATTTATCTTCGAGATAATGCAGACATCCTTAGCCTTGAAGCCTTCTAGTCAAGCAAAAGCTAAGAAAAATATCTAGCTGTACACCTATAGGTTTCCGCTTTTCAAATAACATTTATCGAAGCTTTTAAGTCTTTTCTTAAAAGAATTCCAAAGAAGCTAAGCTTTATTTTATCGGTGTAAATCAAAGTAAATCTTCGCATATACATACCAACTACAGATTTCGCTTATTAAATATCATACGCAACTTGACTTGATCTTGAAATTTTGTTACTTTAACTCAACCAATATTTGCTTCTAAATTCAGTATTTGATCATTGTGTGAGCATATCTATACTCGTACCTTACCTTCGTTAACAGGTGTCTGCAATAGAGCTGTGAAATATCCCTCCATATCTTGCTCTAAATAAAGTCGAATACTCATCGCCTATCCAAACCCATATTCCATTTGTTGTGCGTGTGTATTTCTTGCACATACTACCCGTAATAAATGATTAACCCTTGGATCAATTAGCACCTACTTTCTGGTCATTGTAAACTATTAGTGGAACATAGTTCCTTAGAAAAATAAATTACTCACTTCTATCTGCGGTTCAAAAATCTTCCGCGCACACCCAAAAGTTATAGTTTTTCTAAATTTGAGTTCACTGACTCGTATTTTAATTTTCTTCATATATGTACATATGCATGGTATATAGTTTTTTTTGTAAATAAAGTTGTCATGTTGGCTTTCTTCCAAATGTCCGGCAACTTTGTTCTATCCAGACAAAAATGAGAGATGGAAAAAAAGGAAGGAAAATAAATAATTCGAATGGTATGTAGTCCACGTTCGATGTGATCACATTAAGTAAAAATTGTAACAAAATCCAAGTACAATAAGATAAAATAAGGCGATCTTTGGGTTTTCTTTTCCTATTTTTACCATTTACTTTGAATTGCATTCCATTTCATTCGCTCTTTCTCTTTATAGTTGAAGAACTCTGAAATTAAATATTTGGGTCACATGAAAATGTACATGGACAACACTCGTCCACGATGAAATACTTAAAGCCCCCATATACCAGAATTAAAAACACTTAATAATATTATGGTGACAGTGACAACTTGATCTTGCGACATGTCCATGCAGTTTACATACAACGAGTATTGTCGCCAATATATTGACAAACTACGAGTACTGAGGGTCTCTAAGTGAAAAAATAAAAATGGTATTTCACTCATGTTAGGGTGACAGCTTGACATACATATTTTGAACGTTTTTGTAGAATCTTAATCTAGGATTTCACTTATTTCTTAATCAACGAAATTAAAGTGTCGTAATTTGTTGTTTTGTCTGCCTAAATCCAAAGAATCTGAAATTTTTCTCATGGATATTATGTTTGTATCCGGAACGAAGGTAAACACAGTCCGAGTTAAATTAATTTATTAGTAAAGTACTTACAACTAAGAGCTTACAAAATATGACTTGTATACTAAAGCTTATATACTTGTGCATAGATAATAGAACATATCAATAAACATGAGTATGAACTCAACATAATAGGGACTGGCCATAATAGATACCAAATTGTAATGTATTGCTTTTCTTAAGGAACATTCTAAACAGAGCCAACTTCATTTAAATAATGGGAAGTTTTTCCAGGAACCCATGCTAACCCCATTGATAAAAGCCATGAATACCCAAAATCTATGAGAGTATCGTTTAAGACTCAATATTTTCTTGTTGTAGGTATAACTTTTCGTAAAATCTACAAAAAAAGCAGTTCTATTCTATGAAATATGGTGTGAACTATTATATAATACATGCGGTGACCACTGATCTCAATAAAATGTTGTATTAACTTAATTTCCATTTTCAATCCACCCCTGTTTATTTCCAGGATCATGTTTTATCTAGTAGATCGACAGTTTATTTTTTTTTTTAATCCAGACGCATTTTTTGAAATAATTAAATCAATACCGAGGAGCCTGCGAAACGGGCATCAAATACTACATATGTATCTTTGCTACGGATTGGGGCATGGATACGGAAATTCTTTCTTCGGCCTGGTGCTGAAATAAAATGACGATATCTCTGTTTTGTTTACAGATAGAGTAAGATTTACTAGCGGGCCAAAAACATTAATACAGAACCACCAAAGATTCTTTTGTTTTTTGTATTAAAAAAAATCAAGATAATGTCTGATTAGGTAAAAGAATAACCACTTCACATAGGCCATCTAATTATAATAGATAACACTTAAATACAAGGCCATTCTGCAATATGGGTTTTCTTTTCTGCGATCAAAGAAAAGCTAGATAACTATTCTTCAAATGGCAATGATAAGCTCCAATAAGAATTATACTTTAGTTGAATTTCTACTCGCATGAATTAGATTTCCTACAATACATTATGAACGAATATTTTTAGGGTCTTATTTTACCATAAATTACAATCACTTACGGGCCTTACAACCGATTCACATAACTACCAATGGCCAATTAGCATATTCAATAAATGAAGACAAGGCAGAGGAAGCAGGTAGTAATATATATATCAGTAACACCTTTAGATACCAGTTACCAGGTGCAAATTATAAAATACGTTTAAAATACCACCTTAGCGACAGAAGTACACTCGTATATGAAATAAAAATACGAGCTACGAACTGAGAGTTGCGAAATGTTTTATCGGATGATTCGACCGACTTACGTATACACACCACACTTTTTTTGAGTATTTACGCGTAAAATTTAGCACATACCAAAAAGATACTATTATGAGGCCAAGCATAGGTTTTACCAGCTAATGATCCAGTGCGTGTGCGTACGATTTACTTATGAACAAATGCGTTACATAGACGCAGCCGGCCCGGCACCCGGACATTGCGAAGCGAAAGAAGTAAGAAGCTGGGATTATTCCATTTTTCTGATCAAATACATACGTACGAGTACATAGGTGTCAATGTACAAGAAGAAAAATCGCTGAAGGTACAATTGGCTAACTACCTCCTGTTGCTAGAACCGAAATTGTCGCAGGACATTTGTTCGTGGGAGGAGAAATAAAGACTTACTTAGTTAACACCTCTTTATGCATTATCATCTTTTAGAGCACCAATATACCACCTTAAGCCTTATAATCTCCCCAACCATTTTTCACTGACCTCTTGTACATGCCTAAATATCAGTACTTGAGAAAACTCTACTCCGACAATAATCACTTCTCTAACTCCATAATATATCTTTCAAATTATAGTATCAACTTCTATATCATAATATTTATTGTACATATAATGTATATTGTATATATATATTATATAATATATATATTATATATAATATTATTGTTTTTGTATTTACAATTGTAGTATAGTTATTTGTATTTAAAATACGGTCTCAGTTTAGCGACGAGAGCGAGCGAAAAGGGGCGCTTGAAATCAATAAAACCTTCCTAAGCTAAAAATTAAACCGCAGAAAATTAGTAATGTATGAACTTTATCTATAATTTATTTATTTCTCTTTGCTAGTTCCAAAGACTTTGATCTCAACCCCTAAATACGCATCAAAAGATTGCTGTACAAGAAACGGCCATTGGCAAGGAAATTTAGTTTTCAGAGCCTTACTTGTCTAAATTAAAATACTCGACATACTCGGCTTGCATTTGCTTTTTTTGGACAAAAACTTGCTAAGAAAAATCGTTGATTTTATTTCTTTTTGTTTCTTTATAATCTTTCCTATACTGATGGCAACCATGCTGGAGTTTTGATAAAATATCTTTTATAAGGTCAAATGCTCTGTTATTGTTATATGTGTGTCATATCTTATTTGATTTAGCGCAATAATAAAGGGCTTACAGAACTCTCACTTCAGAGACCAACCGCAGAGCTAACTATAAAACTTCGGTACATAAATCCCCTCGAGGGAAGAATTATATTAATCGAAATAAGTGTGCAGCTTCCATATAAAAGGCTCTTAAATTATTTGGGGCGAAACAGCTCGGAAATTCAGATTCAACGGAGTCAACCAACCGACAGTAGTAGATGGGATGAGGTTCAAACTTAAAGCTCCTATCATTCACACAAAATTGTTATACTTGGAAGGACAAAGTCTGAGGTACTCTTCACATTAAAAATGTACTTTAAGGTATAAAATTATAAGAAAGTCAAATAAAATCATACTTTTTTTTGTTGAATTCCATCCTACCTCGTAGTCTTGTTTTCGCCTCAAAACCCAATAGCAGATTTTCATTTTATATTGAATTTTCAATAAATGATGTTGAAGTTCTTCTGGCATCAAATCCATGTGTTAACAACAACAACCAACACCTAAAAATTCGCAATAATTATATACTATGATATACTCGTATAAGTGAGTATATAAGTTTTTGGTTCATCTTTTTGTTGCGTGTAGATGGGCGTGTGTGATATGTTGTTATTGTCGCAGGATCTGAAGCTAGTCGATCCACTGTTTCAAGTCTCCTTCGTAATACTGTTCCGGACATTAGAGTATCTTTCCGTTGCTGGTTAACCAAGTGTGGGCTCTATAACTCCTTTAGATATTCATAGTAGGATTACGAGTAATATTATATATGCATATTAAAAAACTTCTCATAATTTCCTTGAAGTTGTCGATGTAGCAGGACGCAATCTGTCATTGTATTTGATAGTCTGATTTCGACAACACCTCAAGCCACCATGGCTACTTTGCAGTTGGAGAAGTGTTTTGTTACTAAGCCATTTCTGTTAGAGTTTACTATTTGTTTCTATAAATTAGTAACTTACATAGGCTTGTTTCTAGTTCTGGTTTTAGTTAACTATTTATTTATCTTCTTCTTGTTCTTGTATAAACTGTTCAAATATGTAATGCATATTAATACATTACATATATTGTTATATATTTCTCTCTAATAACCCTAATTATGCAGTTGAAATATTTACTACATCTTCAGCTCAAGCAAGAAACATCACAGCAAGGACAACAACCATATTGAATAGAAGAAAGTAGGATAGAGTTGCCTTCTGATAAAACAAAAGAAATTATGTAGAATTACAAAGAATAAAAATACTAAGCTATAACATCTCAGGTCTCAGTAATAAGTTAATTTACGAAAAATTTTACGAATTTATAAATAGTTTTGATATTGATTTTTTATACAAAGGAAATTTAAAACAATATTCTAGATATTTTAAAAAAATCGAATTTGTTTGTATACTCGCTCTGAAACAAAGTACGAGAAGAAGAGCTAGTGGCGGATGTTTCTTCGGCTACAATAAAAATATTAACAACATATCCTGCGATTTCGAAACAATTAGTGAGGTCAAACTTTTAAAAATCAACCTGGGTTCAACTAAACTAATTATACTGCCATTATATATTAATTGTAATCATTGGGAAAGAGATTTTGGTGTTCTATATGAGCTACTTGAACACAGTACTTACGACAATATACTCGTAATAATTATCGGAAATTTGAATGCAAGAATAGGAGAAGAGGAGGGAAGAGAAAACAGATTCGCAGGAAAAGTGAGGAAATCCAAAGATATCACTAACAATTTAAGGGGGATGAAATTACTGGAACTGTGTGATTCAATGGGCTTCCGTATTATGAATGGAGTGAGTGGGTCAAATAATACGAGGCGAATGGATATCTTTAATAAATGAGTTCAAAGTATTGTGTGAGCCGTATTCAGACCATATGCCTATAGTCGCAGAGTTTGGCCCAGCTCCAGTAGAATGTGAAGAGGTACGAGATATACTTTTACCTCCTAAATTGTTATGGAGAGGGTCAAATGCCGTTAATTTCAGACACAATCTTGATTTACACCTAAACACATATATTCATTGCAGCATTGGAGGAATTGTAGATCTGATTAAAAGATCGTACCCACCCTGCATGTATAGTACGAGTATATTCAAAGAAAAAGTTCGAAACCAAAGGAAAGTTGGTTTGACAACGAATACAAAGCGGCATGGCAAAAGTCGTTCGGATGGCTCAAGGCTTTCCGAAAACTTGGCATAACAAATAAAAGACTATACATACGAACAAACAAATCTGCAGGGAGAAAACGAAAGTCGGCGGTAAAAAAGTTCAACGGCAAAACGCCCCAAATTTGGGCGCAATTGAACGGGAATACATTGATGAACCATTTCCGAACACTTAGTGAATAGTCCTCACATGCATTACCCAGCACCTTTCATTACCAATGAGATACTAGACGCCCCCATAACACAGGATGAAGTTTGGAAGATGTTAATAAAGCTCAAGGACGGAAAGGCACCAGGGACAGATAGGATCGCCATAGAATTCCTTAAATATGCGTCTGCCAACTTCATCGAACAAATAACAACCATATTTAATCAAATATTAGAAACGGGTAATATACCGCACGATTTTAAAGAAGATATTATATTTCCTATTCATAAAAAAGGCAATATAACAGATCCAACAAATTACCGAGAAATATCCTTTCACAATTCATCGTATAAGGTATTCACAAAACGTCTAAATAGTCACATGTCAAATTGGATTGATAGTAATAAAGTGATCAAAGAATACCAAGCAGGATTTCGAAAAGGCTACTCAACGGTAGACAACATTTTCGTACTGCAAAACATTGCCGGGTCTTTCATAGAACAAAAAAAAGAAATTATTTGCTTTTGTCGTTGATTTCAAGGCAGCGTTTGATAATTTTTAAGTTATACAATTCCGGAATAAGCCACAAGTTTGGGAAGGTCCTCGAAAACATCTATGAAAAACATCATTCAACAGTATGGAGCGGAATCGAGACTTCGGAGTGGTTCGAAACATCATCAGGAGTAAGACAAGGTTGTGCACTTAGCCCGAATCTCTTCGCCATATACATAGATGACCTTGTAGACTTCCTTCCAGGAGGAATTGAGATTGCTGGAGTGTTAATAAAGGCTCTTTTGTTCGCAGATGATGTGGTAATTTTTGCATATTCACCAGAATCCCTTCAACTTATGATTAATCGTCTGGATTTGTACTGCCAATTATCGAATCTTGCGGTAAACCTCGAAAAATCAAAAATTATGATTTTTAAAAAGGGATCTGGAGGCAGATTATATGGAAACGAGAACTGGCATTTTAAAGGTCAGCCCATCGAAACGGTGAAACAATACAGGTATCTTGGAGTGATTATTACTTTTAATCTAAATATGGAACCTCACTTAAAAGACAGACTAATAAAAGCCAAAAGTTCCAGGTTGCACTGGAAAAGATGTTTTTCAAATAATCTAGTCGCCCATAATGATGTATGCAACACAATATTGGGGATACATCCAGTATACTTCCAAAATCATACGTAAATGAGAACTTTTAATGCTATAAGATCAAAAATTAATTAAATATGTACATATTCAGGATATCACAATATTTACATTTTAATTTTTTTTATTATTAAATGTTTAATTTAATGTCAATCAGGCAGACGGCAATGCTAATCGATTTTTTGTAAATTAAATTTTGTAACATAAACAACAATAACAAAAATAATAATCAATCAATACTACTTGATTTTTTAGAATTTTTCTTAGATTATTCCGTTTCTGCAGCATATCGTTATGCAACACCAACCTCGGTAACCGTTTAGTTCATATAATATACGAGTACTTAAGGCTTCTTCTGGTAAAGGGTTTTTCATAAGTTGCGTCTCATTTTTCCACTGGGGATTCTCTGAGCTCAAGCATACCATCTATTGATAAATGTCATATTTGTGTTATCGTTTGTCTACCATTTTATCATGGAAAGTTACGCTTCAACAACGTTTATAAATCATCCAAATTTTGTATCAAATACCTTTTTCGTTATGACTATGTTACCTACTACTGTCAACTTTCGGCTGTTATACTCGTCCCGATTAGTAGACAATTGACAGTTTAGCGGAAAAAAAATCGAATTGACTTATTCATTCGGTTTCAACAGGACTACGACTACGACTACGACTACGAAGTACGTTGATCATCTTGTCGCCAACATTGGTTTTACAATTAATTGCTTCGCTAAACTGTTTTCTTTGGGCTACATTGAATTTCTGGTCTGTGTGAATAAACCAGCAAGTCTAGACGACTTGGAGGCGAATATTCGTGACGAAATTACTGGAATATCGGCCAAATTATGGGAAATCGGATGGAAACGGTTCGGTGGAGAACTTTTGATTGATGTTATATTTCAGGTCTAATGGTATTAATCACATCTCAATCCAAAATAAAAATGTCGTTGATTTATTTTAAAAACTAATTGAAGGGCATTTACTGAAAACCCCTGGACTTAAGACGGAATCATCACGGAGGCATCAACCGCTTCTTCAGGCGTCGAAAAACGTTTACCTCGGACTTTAATTTGTATGTGCGATAATAAAAAGAAGTCATTGGGTGCCAAGTTAGGGCTGTACAGTGGATTTGAGGCGACCTGTGGGTTCTCGCATTGTCGTGGTGGAGAATGATCCGTGCTTTTCCTTATTTCTCAAAAGACTTCTGGCAAACAAATGGTGATGTATCATTCCAAATTCACCGTTCTACGTTGCTCTAATGGCACGATGGCGACATGTCTGGTTTTTCCGAAGAAACAGGCGACCATTAGTTTCGAAGTGCTTCGTGCCGGAACAACTTTTGTTGGATTTTGCTCGTTGTGAAAGACCCATACATAAAATCCATGATATTTTGCCTGTCACGTTTCTATAGACGTCTTTTGGAGCATCACTATCGAATTTTTCCGACATTTCCTTAGACCAATCGAAACGAGCCTTTTTTTGTGCGATTACTTAATTATGCGTTTTCCAACAGGGAGTAATCTTTTCAACGGCAAATGTTCGTGCAATATTAGATATATGCATGCCTCAATTTCACGATAAGTCAAATGACGATCTTGCAATATTAGTTCCCGGACAGTATCTGTATTTTCTGGCACAACAACCGATTTTGGACGACCTTCATGAAATTCGTCCTGGTGCGAACGACGCCCACGATAGAATTCGGAAAACCAGCGAAAAACGTTGGCCTGAGATGGTGCTTCATCACCAAAAGTCGAAGCGATTTGATCAGCACACTGTTGTTGAGTTAACTCACGTCGAAAATCATAAATAATCGTCGCACGAAAATGCTCATGATTTAATTCAATTTTTTTGGCTGAGATAAATTTTTCAAGATTGTAAAAAGCGCAAATAGCTCTCGTCTGACAAATTTTTCTGAGCACGTGTACGTACCATTAAAAACGTCAAACTTTACGTTGCTGATGTCAGATTTGATGTATCTACACCGGTATTTCCATATCTCAAAATGTAAGCATGTTTTCAAAAACTGTATGCTCTGTAATTTTTCGGATGGTAGTAATCACGTTTCTTGTGCAGTAGCTATATTTAAGCATTTTAAAATTTCAAGGACATTCACAGTTTCAACTGCGACCTATGAGGCTCGGTTAAAATTTTCGATGTAGCATACAATTCTTGTAATATTTGCGCTGTTACGGTTGTTGGTAATCAGTGAACCCAGAAATTCGTTTACAATAATATTTTGTTTGATAAATTTGATAAGTTTGACCGCTCTTCAAAGTTCCGTTGTTGATCGTTATTCATTTCTTAATTTAAATTCAATCTTATTGGCATTCCACATTTTAGAAATGTTTGTTTTGTGTCGGATATCGTTAATATTTAGTGTTTGCAGCAACTTGGAAAATGCAAAGGATCTGTCGGTTCTTATTGGCGGTACATAGTAAAATATCAGCTTTACCACTATTTCCACGAGTTTCAGTACATCAATATTTGCTGCAATATTTCGATTTAAATGCGAAGTTCTGTATTATTCCTCTTTCTTCATCAACTTCACGAAATGTTCTGAATGAGGTGTGTTTGTAAGGGCACATTGTCCGTACGAGAATGTTTTTTTTTTATAATTAGCACACGCTAAAGGGTTTCTTATGATAGTATTCTGAAAATGAAGTTTGCGCATAGATCGTGGGAATGAAAGCTAGGGAGGGTATAATGATGAGCATTCATAGCGGGTGTTACGGTTGAAAGCTTGAAGGAGCGCAATACCACTGCTAATTTTGATGGAACACTGGTGATGAAAAAAAGCGATAGAACAAAGTGAGGCAAGAAGCGTTACGTCGGTGTTCCAGCATATCAATTGACTGTGCAGCCTTGAGGGCACCTGACCAGATGTGGACATTGTACCCCAATTTTGGGCAGATTAATGCCTTATACATTGTGGCCAGATCAAAGGGGGAAAATATTTCTTACATCGTTTGAGGAAACCTAGACAGCATTTTTGGCGACATCGAATATGTAGTCATTCCAACGTAAATTGTCATTGACACACATACCGAGAATGGAAAGTTTTTCGGTTTCGATGATGCAAGTGTTATTCAGAGATAATGGCTGGGTATTAAAGTTTGACTTTGACGACAGCAGACTGAATTGTGTTATGGAACCATTAAATTCCACTCTCTTAATACTCGTATCTGGTTTTAATGAGGTTAAAATACGCTGCTGTTCCTAATAGCAGGGACTTGAGGCCGGGAATGACTATGAAAAGCAGAGAGTACTATCGTCAGCAAAAAAATATATTGGATTAGAAGTATTAGAAGTAGCAGACAAGAGATCATTGACGAAAATTGAAAAGAGTGTCGGAAACAGAACTCAGTCCTGGGGCATACCAGCATTTATTTTGTGGATACCAGACTTGAAACCGTCCAAGGCAACATGAATTGAACGTCGGGAAATGTAATTTCCAATTCATTAAAGAAGAGATTCACCGATCCCAAATCCACGCATTTTCGACAAAGATGCCTGATGGCATCTGTAAAGTGCCTTAAAAAAACCAAGTGCAACTATCTTGCTTTCCCCAGATTGATAAAAGAGTTGGTTCCCCTTTTCGGTGAGACATGCCTTCAAATCACATGATAAAATCTGTTGCTACGAAAACCGTATTGACGGTCATTGCGGAGTTTTCTTATTCCGAGATATTTCGCTCATCAAGGCTTGGAAAGAAGGGACGTAAGCCCAATGGGTCTGTCTCTGTGGAGAGACAAGATGACTCGTTTTTTTTAGGGACGGGCTGGGAAAATGCTATTTTCAACTGCTCGGAGAGAGTCCTAAGGAGTAGAATTGACGAAGAAGCTTTCGCAGTGGTTTTGCCAACATGGAAGAACACTTCCATGTTCTTCAGAAGAGATTATATACAATCTGGCCCATCGAATTTTTGTATATTAAGATCTTTAAGTATTCTTGCTACTACACGTCCCATTGATGATTCGACGTGCACAAGTGTAGGCGAGGACAAATCACAGCCTGGAAGTGTTGAGCTAGTCCCAAAATATGCAGCAAGAATAGATTGGCCTTGTCCAAAGAGCTGACAGCTGGAATGTTATTATAAATGAGCGTTGGGATGGAGGAAGAGGCAGAAGAAAGACAAAAGACCAAAAGTTGGTACTATCTTTGGGACATTGTGTTAATTTGTTCCTCAGTTGTTGGTCATATTGAAATTTCAAACCCTTAAGAAAGGCGTTGCAGTCATTCCTGGCTCGTTTGAATTTTTTTCGGTTTTCCTCTGCCGGGTTGGTGTTACAGGACTGAATAAACAAATCTCTAATCCTAATAGTCTCTTGAATCGTACCATGCCTTTTCTTTTAGTTTGATACTCTTAATCCGATGAGGGGTGAATTATTTCATTCCAAAGAGAAAATCGTCTGTGATCATATCAACAGCGGAATCCACGTCGTCATCGATAAAACATATCGACCAACTAAAATTCTTAAAGAAGCTGTTAAGGCCGCTGCAATTGAAGTCCTCGTATTCGTCCGTGTACGAGAAATTAGCTGATATGACACAATGGTCCGTCGAGCCTAAAAGGGGAAGCACATCAACATTGTACTTATCAGGGTGAGAAGTTAAAAACCAGTCCATACCGAGAACCGGTATGACTATCAACGTCTGGTATTCTTATTTAGAAGCTGAGTCAATTTGTTTTCCGCAGCGAAGATCTTAACACACCGCCCTTCGGGTCACAATAGCGATTTCAATATGAGGGTATATGTAGTACAGGGATACAATTCTTCGTATGGAGTCTTAGACAGCGCATCAAACTCGTTAAAGGTCGCTAAAGGCTTCTGTAAATAAAGCTATAGTGGATAATTTGCTTACAGAGATGGGATTTTTCTAATAGCTTTTCATTGGCAATTACCTTCGTAAACCCCACTAAAAATTCAATATAAGCTAATTTAATACTTTTTGAACCACTTAACTCGATATACGGTTTTAAAGCACTATTTTGAGTTATCAGCGCTGAAGGGTTCTGATGTCATGGTTATCATCAAGGCCCCTGCATATCTGGGCTGCACTAAAGGTATAGAAATCAATTTCGGTACGTGAGAATAGCGGAATTTTTAAGAATCTACCTACGAGTAAATGGCAAATTTTCTTTCTTTTAAATTACGGAAACAAATTTATCATTCGTCAACAAAAAATACACGAAAACAAATAGAATCTTTAGTCTAGACTCTAAACAGTGAAATACTCACACTAGGTATACATATACTAGTACATCTCTTGTTTTTATTTCAAATTTGATAGCTCTGTTGGAGGCCAACGATATCGGCATACAGTTTTGTACAACGTACCTTCAACTGTGCCACAAAATGTTGAGAAAATTAAATATTTTTGTTATTTTGTTGTTGGGGTTGTTGTCATAAACTATACATATGAGTTTTGCTCTTACCCTCCAAATCATATCAACTCTCACGATAAGAACTTTGAAACATACATATTACTTAGATTGTAATAAAATAAAAAAAAATAAAGCCTCAAGTGCTTCCGTGAAACATGAGGTTTGAAAATACTTTGATAAGCATGTCTTAGAAAATGATAAGGATACTGACGCCCCATTTATGAGTAAAGACGCTGAAGGTGGCCTTGAAGGGGGCGGCGATAAATCTACTACGAATTTAGTTTTGCAAAATTATAGACAAATATTTCGGCTGCTAACAAATGGCATGGTTAAATTAATTGCAAATATGGAAAAGTGAATTGCTTACACGCATAGTGATAATTGAAAAATCGCTGCCAAATGTATTAAAATCAGTGTAATAGTAACGAGTTACGATTATGATAAGTTTTCCCAGGTTTTTGTGTTAGTATTTAAAATGGTTGTTGATAAAGGTTAAATTCGTTTCTGAAAACTAATACAATTCCAATTTATAACAGTACGTGGTCAACATTGAACAGCTTAAGACGATTTTTCGAACATGTGGTTTTATCGGAATTGTTTAAACATTTAATAGCGTTCAGAGTAAATTGAAATTCCAAAACTCCTAAAAGTGACAGAATGTACAATTAGTGAACATACTCGTATACATACAATATTTAGATAAACTTGTCGGAAGCATCACCAACGGTATTACCGGTGACATGTCATCCGTGGTCTTCAAACCACATTTGTTTCCATATATGTAAATTCGAACTATTCTGATGGAGTCAATATCGCTGTAAGACCGGTGCATGCCAACATTGATGCATACGGATTACAGGAAGACAAAGTGCTTTACAACCTAAAAGCTTAAGCTTCCTTTTGTGGCATACTGTCCCAACCGATGGTTTTTAAGGTCCCTTCTTGCTAACAGCGTTTAGAGTTTCCCCCGCTTACAATTAAATCTATTTTAACAGATTCCGTTTCAATAGTCGCAAACGCACTCCCGGCAGCTACCCGATTTATTTTTATAACTTCAACCGCATTAACTATGACCTTGAATCACACTGATAAGGATCACTTTATTGGTATACGGTTTCAGGCATTTATAAAGTATGATATAACACCTTTTCCAGCGAGTTATAGAGACTTATCCCCCTGTACCTGGTGCAATTTAGATGATATCCCTATCTGAGAATTGGATAAACTGTGCTGGGATTTAATTTAACTAGTATACTTTCATCAGACAATGTTTCACAGATAAGGCTGAACTTCATTTGGCAAGGGGTATTCCAACAAGCTCCTTGCCAAATGAACCCTCATCTGTTCTAAAAGTTCAGTCTGACTCAATAGCCTTTTTGATTACAACTTTTAATAGTGCTATAAAGACCTCGTTGGGCGATTTGTTAAATGACAGCAGAATATTGTTGGTTTTCGCTCTTAGACACTCTACAGCAGTAACCCTTTCTGATTTTTTAAAACGACATACAGTGTCTCAACCTCTACGTTTTCAACTTCGAGCATTTTTGGATTTATTTCCTTGGCATATTTTTTTTCGTTTTGACTTGCGAATATCATTTCTGTGGGAGCACCGCCTCTTGGCATCGATCGAGCATCTACTATAGCGATTTTTAGTAGACTCGATCAGGAATGTTCTGGCAGTCTCTTCTGATTGCACCCGTTCGCCGTTGAATTTCCTGACAGTATTTCTTCGGCGTTTTGTCATCTAGTAAATCCGCTTTCGTTCCTTGACTAAAACAAGATTGTGATATGAGGTAGTCATTACTTATTGCAATTGGGACGTTCAGTATACCGCAAGACTAAAGACGTGCGTTGTCTCGGTCACAATGATGTGCTAGCTATGATTTCGTTCAGCAAGTTTGTTGATTAGTCTGGATTTGTTCTGGAAGGAATTATGATGCTTCTATGTGCTCTCATTTACTAATGTGGCACTAAATTACAGTAGACTACGTTAAAGTTATGTTGAGGACATTGGCCGTATTTTTGATCATAGAGCTCTTAAAGCAACTTTTGGCAAAATTCCGCTTATCCTCAGTGGGGGATACCTGAGCGTATATCAAATTTTGCTGACAGATCTGGCTTCGATGCGGATTCTAATTAATTGTTCGTTAATATGCTTTAAGTTCAAGGTTGCCTGATTTAGTTTCTCAACGGAAGCTGACCTCTCTTCTGGGAATTATGTTAAAATTACAACAAAAATATACTGCAAAAGGAAAAATATATTTACGGTACATATGTATATATTTCAGCGCTTGTATAGAAATCAAAGTCGTCATTGAATTCGAAAACCCAAAAAAGAAAGTTAAGTGTCAAGAAAATGTAAAAACCTCGGCAGCACTTGACAAACAAAAGATAAGCACAATTGTCCTACTTGTACTTAATCTTTCAACCAGGCACTTGTCGTCCTAAGATACTTATCAACAATGCTCGTTCTCATTCCTATTCTCAGAACCTCCGAAGGATGATGCAAACGGAAATTTGAATGCCTTTCTTTTGTTTTTATGCTCTGCAGGGTGTGCATGGCGATGCATGATCTTGTCTGCTCAGGTCCTTTTGAGCAGATTTCATCCATAACGTTTCTATGTTTAGCAATGACCCTTAAATTAAGATTTTTTTGTAGATAAAAATAAATGCCAACAGCGCTCTCCCCTAGAAAAGCATACAGATATCTCTACACACTATTACAAAGGATTTAAAAAAAAAACATTAAAAAAAAATTAAAAGAAAAAAACCTGATCATTAGTGTATACGAGAGAATAACTTTTCGCTAATAATTTAGGGATGTTTCTTGTCTCATATAAATTGCTTATGGTTCTCATTCATGCATCGGTCGTATATATTATAAATATATGTACATACAATGGGCAACAATGTTTGCATAGATCTTCCGAATTGAAACAATAATTATCGCCCATTATGTTCATTTTAGCATAAAACTTGCGCATTTACCTGTAAATATAAAAATCTTCAGTTCCTAAGATGGCAATGACCACGGTGGTCTACTCGTAATAGGTGTGAATTGTGGTAACCATGTGCTAAAAAGAACGACTGGTTTCCATATAAATTCGAGTCCAGTGAATGGTGCAACAATTACATCGATGTAAGGGTCAAATTGAAAAAAAAAAACTGCTCGGATTTAAGGGATCTGTTGGCAAACGATTGCGCCGGATGTAATTAGAGACTGTATACCTATGTATGTAGTACCAACTTATTCCTTTTCTAACCTTTCATGTAACTTTCCGAAAAGAATGCTTAAGGTGCGTATATTCGTGGGTCACAAATTCGATCTACGTACGATCTACGAAGGAAACTCATAAACATGCACATGCAATACAAAAAAAATGTTTATACTATATACGAGGGCGGGTCAATAAGTCCGTGACTTTTGGAATAAAACACAGATTTTTTGATAAAAAAATTATTTTATTTTTCAACGTAGTCTCCCTTGAGCTCTATACACTTTGTCCAACGCTTCTCCAATTTTTTTATCCCTTCCAAAAAAAATGATTTGTCGAGGTCCTCAAAATAGGCCTTTGTTTGCGAGATGACTTCATCACTGGAGTCAAATCTTTTTCCACCAAGCCATTTCTTCAGGTTTGGGAACAAGAAGTAGTCGCTCGGAGCCAAATCTGGAGAATAGGGTGAATGAGGGAGCAATTCATAGCCCAATTCATGGATTTTTGCCATGGCAACTGCACATGTGTGCACCCTTGCATTGTCTTTTTTCTCCTCAAATTTTCTCCTCAAACTAGTGAGTAGTCTGATAAAAATAGCTGTCAAACACAAACTAACTGACGCAGCAAGTTTAAATTTTGACAGGAGTCAACTGACAGATGCCTGTTGACAGGAGCAGTGTTGCTGTTTCAGTAAAGAGGTCAGAAATTCAAAAAGTCACGGACTTATTGACCCGCCCTCGTAACATTGATTTAGTAAGGTGTTGTACTTGACCTTCTATAATAGTAAGTACATTTGCCGATAGGGGAGTATGCTGACCTCTGTTTGAGCAATAAATTAGAGTGGATTCACTGATAAGATCTATTGAAACTTTACAATTTTTGACGAAGTGTATTTTAACGTTTTAGCCCGCCTTTTTCCCCTACTTTTTTGCATGTGAATAGTGCCAGTTAGATTGCACTGTATGTGACGTTTTCAATTCAATATCCGACAGTAACTGATCAGGTTTGTTTAACAAACGCTACTTGCACTCCGGAGGGATTAAGTAGTGATATAGAAGGGATTCTATCATATGTATGTATGTATGTATATATTCTGTTGAAGAAGTTCAGTTGGAGAGTCCATAGAGAGCTCTTTGCTTAAGGTCTATAAGTGCTCTACATGAACTGACTTTAAGTGCCCTACGAACTGCAATATCGTCTTTACAAACTTTAAAATCTTTCTCTTTCAGAAGTCTAAGTAATACGTTGACTATTAACTTGCAAAGAATGGACAGATAACACTTTCTTGTGGCGTGCCTCGATTGAAATGTCTTCAAGTTGAGGGTCCTCCTAGTTTCGTGTTGATGATTATTGTAAACAGGACACCGCTGTGTTTTCTTTCATTTTCTGTTAGAAGCGACTACAACGATTATATAAAGAAATCAGTCAAATATTTAATAGGAAAATGGTCGTTATAAGCGACTTCCACTGTACAATACATATTTATATATGAAAATCAAATTCACTTTAGTCCATGACCTAAAGAATGTGCTCTTAGCCTAAATATAGCATAAAGGAGCTATGTATGTATGTATGTCTGTGTTTATTTTTTGTTAGGAAAAAAAGAAGCTATAGTGGTTTGGGGATTTATTGTATTTCAATGGATCGGAGCTGCCTATTTAACATTCACTTTGGTAATCACTCTGTTAACTCTAACATATAAGAGTGGCGGTGGCCTTCAAAAACACATCGTAAAGTGGGATTTCAGTAGAAGGTTGAAATCTTGGTGTTTCGGAAGACTTACTTATGGTCTTAAAGAGCCTCTTTGGATCTATTCTTAAGTCGCGTTTACAATAATTTGAGAAACATGCTTGAATGCCGATCCAAATTAAATTAAATTTTTAAGCATTTATTATATTCATAAAACATCAAAGATTTTGACGTTCTTTAAAAAAACAAAATTAAAGATTTCAAGGCAAAAAGAACAAAATATAATCTACAGCAAATGCGTGCTAGGAACGTATTAAAATCCGAACATGTTTGCATACATTTGATAGATACGAAAACTTTAGCAAACTCTGACGCAAGTTTAATTGAATTCAGCAGATGTGGCTACAGAGTCTTAATACTCCGACAGGCAACTACAGTGTTAGGGCACTGACATTACATATTTTTAAGTCTTGTATTATCTGCTCTTATTTAAACAGACGCCGGCGTTATTCTCCTGCCGCAGAGATTTGCGACAAATCGGCTGATAAGTTACCAAAAACATTTTTGTCACTAAGCGGTTGTCTGACGTTCATCTGCTTTGTTTATCAACGTTTATCACCACTTCATTGCTCGGATTCTTGTACTCAAGACATTCCCCCCTGAAGGTGAGTGCTTCTTTAATCTTTTTATTAAAATTCACCAGACCAATATTTGTCAAGTTTTCGTGATATCGCTATATATGTTTGTATATTTTTTTATTTTTGAGCCGAGTTGAGTTGAGTTTTCCCTTCGTTACCTGTCAGGAGGAAATGGCAATCGCCACCGCCCAAGAATATGATTATGAAGAAAATTTGTCTAATATGGAGCAAGAGATTAGTACTTATAACCACACGTATATATCGTAGATATCTGTGAACATGTGTACATAATATACGAGCATGAGTGCTAACACTAGTTTCAATGTACAATACATACATAGATCGTGAGCTACAGTTTAGTGCACTGTTTTCTCTTATCTTAAATATGAAACGTATATACATATGCACACGCACAAAATCATCCAACAATTATTTAAATAAAATAAACAAATAAAATGGAGGGAAACGTGACGTGACCCAAAATTTCGTTTCTTTCCGAAAAAAAATTCCTGTATTGACTTATCAATAAAAAATGAATGAAACAGAAAAAAGATGCAATAAAACCAAAATGAAAATTTTATTCGTTGTTATCAGTCCTTCGATTTTTTTTTTCATTTTTTGATAAATGCTGGACTCATTCTTTGTTTTTTTTTAAAAACTGTCAACTGTTTGGTTTGTGGTTTGCGGCGTTCGGCTTGTATCAATAAAAAAGGGGAAAACACAGGAAATACAGGATATTTCCTCCATAGGATCTTATATCGTATTGACACTTGGATTCAATTTTAATAGGATCGACACACAAACCTACGATATGTATACCTTTCGTTATATCATTTGCAGATACAATATGATATTACAACTATTGTTGTAATTTGGGCAGTTTAAGTAATTAAGCTGATAAGTTGATGACTTCTGCTTCTGCCTAATCGCTTGTCGATTTGATTAATTAGCAGTTGAGGGCAGATAGATTGATAGATTTTGACATTAGTGTTGCTAATTATATTAATTTTTGATAGTGTAAATTTGAGCAGAGGGCTTAGCAACGGGACGGGTTAAATGCGAAACTTTTGGTTAATTATACACACATACATACATATATGCATGAATATGTGCATATAGTGTATATACATACATACATAGTAGGCGATTGTGAAATAGGAGCATACATACACATACATATGTACAAGTATGTATAAAACAAAATTGATAAACTAAATTTGGGAACATATTTCGACACGTACAATTATAGATATGGATCGATACTGTTCGCTTATGTATGTACATAAATACATACATATGTACATTTCATATATCTGTTTGTCGGGAGTGAATCGTTGCTTATGTTTTGTGGAAATTTCTTCGCTGACAGGACAATATTACCATAGTATGATCCTTACTAATGGGCGATGATCTTACTTCATCATCAGCGTTTCTTCTTCCAATGATGAGTAATGAGGTTATAGTAATTCTTTGCGTCTACTGTTAAGCGTATTAGAAACATTTTTTAACTTGGAGTATCTGAGGAGGTGTACAATTATTAGCTGGTTGCCATTTATGTAGGAGTTGTCATTTACGAGTATGTGCAAAATGACAGTGAATCAGCAAAATATAGGGTCCGCCATCTAACGTTTTTTTTTTCAACTAGTGCTTATTTCGTGAATGGTACGAGTAACACTTAGCTCATGTCTGATTTGACGGATAATTAGTTTTATCCTTCCGCTGAACGAATATGGTTGTGTATACGCTTGAACAATGCTGGGAACGTGGGCCTGCGATCGACTTAGAGAAGATGCCGATTTTGCCAAAAAAATCATCTTTTCAGATGAAGCTCATTTTGATCTTGGCGGGTATGTAAACAAGCAAAATTGTCGCATTTGGGGCACAGAAAACCCGCACGCATGCATTGAAAATGCGTCACTGTTTGGTGCGGATTTTGGTCCAGAGGCATAATTGGGCCATTTTTCTTTTCTTTGGCCGTTACAGTTAATGGCGATCGTTATCGGGCCATGTTGAACGAATTTTTGTTCACAAAAATTGAAGAGGAGGATATTGGCAACATTTGGTTTCAACAGGACGGCGCTACGTGCCACACAGCCGAAGCTACACTCGAAGTTTTGCGCCCTGTTTTTGAAAATCGCATTATCAGCCGCAGAGCTGATGTCGTTGGCCACCTCGGAGCTGCGATTTAACACCGTTGGGCTATTATTTGTGGGGTGCCGTAAAAGATAAGTGTTACGCTGACAAGCCAGAGACAATTGACGCTTTAAAGGACAATATTCGTGAAGCCATTGGTGAAATACAGCTGCACACAATCGATAATGTGCTTAAAAATTGGACCGATCGTGTAGGCTACTGCATGGCCAGCCGAGGCAGCCATTTGAATGAAATTATTTTCCATTATTAACCGGAAGGATTGTACTTTCAAATAAAAAAAGAAATTTGAGAAAATATTCAGTAGTTTTTTTTATAGCATTTTCAAAAAAAAAAATGTTGGCGGACCCTATACTTGTACACTTTTGGTAGTTATATTATTTTTATGTACAAAAAATAATGTTTTTTTTGGTAAGACCAAATTAAAGTGGGCGCCCAAGTAAAATTGCAACAAAAACCTGAAAATTGTGCGGTCAAAACAGCTGAAGTCTTGACTAAAAGCAGATAATCACCCCCAAACGGTGCGAAATGCGAAAAAGTATGCAGTGGATTCCATTTAGAAGCAGTCAGAGTTTTAGACATCTGTTATTTTCATGGACGGATCAAAATTAATTATTATTGGATCCAATGGTCTATGTTTAGTGTGGAGTTTTGAGTCTTGAATTAACCATTGGATCCGAAAAGTGTTAATACAATAGAATAGTGAAATACGATGGAGGTAGGGTAGTGTTGTGGTGTCGATGGGAGCAAATTGTCTCAGAAATTTTCAATTTGTTAAGAGACAATGATCATATTTGATTGCCTGAATGTATTACAAAAACTGTCTCTAACCTAGTGTGCAAAATTTCAAAAAGATCGGTGGATTAGTTTTTGAGAAATCGTGTCGACCTACTTCAAAAATATACTTTTAATGAAATTTCTATATTGTCAGCTGGTCCTTGGTGATTGGAACTGCATTTGTTTTTTTCTAAATAATCCTCATGTCAGTCTTCAAACTCTTCTGTATCTATGTAGTTGTTTCTTCCAAGTCTGACATATAAAGGTAACTCGAACTTTAGAAAGCGAGAAAAACCGATAAACAGTAGTTAAGCTGCTGGCTCGATATATGTATAATACCTGCGACGCACCTGTCTGACCGCGTTTACTGAAAGAAATATTCAAAGGCTCTCTCTGCTAGAGTTTTACTCCGATTGACTTGAAACTTTGGGAAAATATTCTTGCGAAGTTATAGATAAAAAAATGGATTTATTGAAATTTCCAAACCCATGTAACGCCTTAACTACTGTACCTATGTGTTGTATAACGTAAGGAAAGCACTTCCTCGCCCTTAAATGACCATTTAATAGTCGCATTGGAAAAAAAAATTAAAGAAAAAAATGGTAAATTATAACAATGAACTAAAAGCAGTGCTTCAAATTGGAGACAATAACGCCAGACTTTACCAAGAACTTTGTGCTCACCATGCCTAAGAGACTTGAGAATATTTTAGATATTAAGGGAAACAACACAATATATTGACTTGATCGAATCATTTCGAAAGAATGATTTAAAGAATTTGTGAAGTATACTCTGCCTATAGGTATAATCTGCCTCCTTGCCTCTTAAGGAAGCTCTTTCTAATAACATTTTGTTACGCTTAATAGAAAATTCCTGCTTGGTGTATATGTACATATTATATAATAACATTGATATCTCTCAGCTAAATTATAACCACTAATAAAAAAATGACTTCTAATTTAAGAAAACAGTTGAGAGCACATACTCGTATTGGTATGTACTATGTAGCAATTTCAATTGCAAGCTGCTGAATGAAGGTATTTTTCTCTTTTGTTTGTTTTTGTTTTGTTTAAAATACATGTCTGCCTTTTCCATGTATATATGTATGTATCGAACAAAAAACTTTTTTTGTACAGAGACTACACAAATTTAAAACCTGATATTCTGTATCAGGAATAACACTTTTAGAGTTGTAACTGTTCTCCGATATTAAGCTAATCATTACCACATTACCGACCAGGAGGCTGAATAAAGAAAATGAGAAATTATCTGACATCCAAAATATTTTAGAGACTTTAAAATTGTAAGAAATCTGGTTTGCTCTAAAATCGAACAAGCGATATTGGAATTGCTGATGTTGACCCAAACGAGCTGAACATAAAATGGGTCCACCCTAGTAACCCAAATGGCTCTTTTGAATTCGGGAGAGCTTAGCAAACCGTTGTTATCTGAACTATTCTTAAAATAACCGAAATCGAAAGCGTTTCGCATCGATTGTATATATGTAGTGTGTTCCAGATGTAAGTGTGTTAAATTACTTCTTTTACTTTACTCATACACACATGTTTGTAGCCGAATTATTTTCTGCATTTAATTGCCGATCTCGCATTGTCTTCATTTCCTCAGCATCCCATGCTTGGACGGTATAACATCATTACAAATTGAGTGGGGCTTTTAAATAGCGTTTCGAAAGTGTTTTCTTAGTAACTGACCCAAAATGAGTGTTAAGTCGGCAGAAAAATATCTAAAAACATCAGAGGCATTTGTGAGAAAGCGGATATAAGGAATGCGATAATGCGTTGATGTTTCAGATAGAGGGACTAAAACAAGCACATCCAGTAAGGACAATAAAGTAGTTTGTAAATTGTTTCGGAAAAACCCCATAATTAGTCTGAGGAACGCAAAAGGAAAATTGTCCAGAAAAGACATTAATGTGTCCATCAACACAATACGATGCAATTATCAACGCTTGTCATTTTCTGGTCGCCGCCTTATTTATGGTGCAACTGAATTACGGAAAATCGCTGTGAAATGGAAAGCTGAACGTAGTGACAGAAAAGAATTAATAAAACTAGAGCAGCTAGGTAAGAATCCCGAAAAAAAAACTCTGGGAACAAAATAAATCTCAGCGAGAGAATCAAAGATTCTAAGAAAAGGAACATCTAGATATCTTGTCATTTTCAGCAGTTGCAACTAAGATCCGGTAAAGGTGATTAGATTATTAGATTCTTAGTTTTTTTAAAGTTTTTGTTTAGAACTCTTTAGTACAAACTGCTAGACAATAAATCGATAACGCATGGTTATGCTGTCTGCCCTTGTCAAGAAAGCAAATCTTATTTCATATTTTAATTTTGAATTCATTTATTAACAATATTTTTAAGAAAGTTAATTACACGACCTACGAGTATACTTATTGGTTAGCTCGTGCTGATGTGGTATATACGTAGTTGAGCTTAAGCAGTTCACATCTTAATTTCATGAATAGCTTCACAGTATGTTATTTTTGTAAATAGTTCTTACTCTCAAGGTTGTGATATAATCGACTGTACATAATCCTGTTTATCGGCCTTAGAATTCTTTCCTTATACATTACATATAATTGCTATCCATTATAATTTTGAAGTTGACGATAGGTGTCGATTATCAATTCAAATATGTTTGCTGGATTAGAATCAATTTCTATTCCACAGCTAAGTGTTAGCACTCCTTGAACCAACCAGAATTCCTGTTAAAAGTACAAAGACCTACTTTCTTAGGAAATAGGTAATTAAAATAATGATAAAGTTAGATGTTGGAGGCAAAAGTCAAAAACATCGTTGCTTTTATTATAAAATCGAATCAACTTTTCGACTGTTAAATACTCCATACCTGTTCTGGACGGGGTACAATAATATTGACTCAGCATCTACTGGAAACACATTAAATTTGTTACTAGCTATAAGCTACAAACATCTCTTCAAGTTTTGTTGATTGTTAGTTTAGCTACAGCTAGTTTTATTTCTAGATGTTTTTCCATTTTGAGGTTTTTGGTAAAGATGACTCCCAGATACTTGTTTTCATTAAAAATATCAATGTCCACTATATCGTGGGCTCACTTTTCGTTTAAGTGTCATAGTTTCTTCGGCCTTCTTTTTCAAAAATCCTTACCCTTATCTAAAATCATTACCAAATTCCAAATTTGTAATGTTCCTAGGGAGGGTACCAATATTACGATGTCATCTAGGGAAATTTTTAAAAATAGTTCTGCATGCTAAATAGCACTCAGCGGAATGCTATGAATGCTATAAAAATGAAGGACCAGAGTGAGTAGATTTCATACGTGATTGAATGAATGTGAGAAATTCAAAATTAGTTGCCAATACATTTAAATTTGTTTATTTTATTTTATTTGGACTAAAAAGATTGTAAAATGTCAGTAGAAACGCATAAAATTTGGAAAAATATATAGTTACATTTTCGTATTGATCGTTTTTTTCTTCCTAAGACACAAAATCCATTCGTTCGAAAGCTTAGTAGCTGTCCAGCAAAGACTCCTTCCTTAAGCGAAATTCCATAATGGTCAGATTTTATAAGGACTGTCGAGTACAAAATTATTGTTAGTTGTACTATTCAGCAAAATGAGAGTAGGAAAAGGAAGAGGAACGTGGGAATGTTGGGTTATTAAGCGAAATCAAATCAAGATTTAAGAAGGGGCCTTTGAAAAACCAATCAAATACGTTGAGTCCATTAAAATTGTGAACGTTATCTCTCCAGTGTTGATGGCGAGCTTTAAATTTCCCCCAAAAACTATTGCATCAAAATTACTTGCTACGCGTTCCTTGTGGATTTTTGAAAGTAATTGAAGCCAAACAGACTGGAAAAATATCACTGTAGAAAGAAACTGTTCCTCTTCCTTCAAATTTAGGCAAAAAGCGCATACACTAACTAATACTGAATCGGAAAAATCCAACAAAATTGCATTTTGCCCACCTATATACTCGTTTCTGATATCCAGTATAAGTTCGTTAATTTAGGTTATCATAAAACTAAGGTATATGTAAATAGTGCGAGTGTGCATGGACTAATTATTAATCGACTTTGCCCCGAGACAGGTAAACAAGCAATCTGAACAAAAAGGAGATCTGAGCGACATTCTTAGTGAACCAATAAACTTATTTAACCTTCCATTTAAGGACCTTTTGGTAAAAATCAGGCAATTCTGGCCGAAGTATCAACAATGACGGGATGATGATCAAATTTTGGTACCCTGTTTACTCGTATATTGTATGCCGGCTATTAGACAATAGGCAATTAATGTTACTTGCCCAATGTCTAATTTTCGATTCGATTTAACCATTTTCGCTGGTTTCATTTCGAGTTCACAATCCAAATTGGTTTACCTTTAATACGTTGTATAGTTTGTTATTTAAGTGGCGTACTTTATTATCACTGGTGTTTTCTGCGACATTTAAATCAGTGTTCTATTTAGTTTCGATTAGTTGAAATTAATAACTAATAGCTACAACTAAACAAATTTAGATTTAACCGCAACAGCAAGTAAATAAGTGGTTTTTAATCATTCAAAAGTAATTTCAAAATAATAATAAGTTAATTGTGGTTGAAGTAGGAGACTAAATTAATTGTAGTTAAACTTAGCAATTAACTGAAACATTAATTGTATCTGATTGATAACTAGGAATCAAATATCTTATAAAGAAGACACGAAAACAGTAGGGAAATTAACTTACAGCGATTATAATGATTTATTTGATTAGACTAATATAATTACCTGAATTACCAAAATTAATCCGCAACACTGGTGGGAAAAAAATTAATTCATGAAGATAGAATTACTAGTGTTATACCCATACACTTGTTACAAAGAGATGAAAAGTTTTGCTACCAAAATATCTTGTAAGCTGTTTTCAGAATTTAAAATAAAAAGGGGGAAAAGATATTGTATACTGAACATATTGCTCTATATATGTACTTATATTTTTGGAACACTCACCATAATTTCAATAGACCAAATTGGTGTTAAAAAACTTTCCAACACGGAATTTGTCTTGCATACCTTTCTATAAAGTGACATTCTTGACAATCAGATACATATCTAGTGATATTAAGTAACATACGAGTACGTGCTGCATGAGAACAATCTTGTTTAACGCACTTGTTCAACCTAAATTATGATGTTTGCGCACCATGTTGAAGTAGATTTCATTGCATGCCACTGACATTTTTTAACTGAAAAGCAAGTTTACATAGCGGGACCAACTAGTCGACCTAAGGGGCAACGAGCCGATTGTAGTGATAAAATTCTTATCTATTAAAAAAAATAAAAAAATAAAACACACTGATAAAGGTGAAGAAAAATTATTTTTAATTTATGGGAATGCGTTTTATTTCAACGCACTTACAAGCAAAGCTATAAACTGGGGAAAACTAACAAATTAATTTCTACTCTTATGTCAACACTCTGCAAATTCAATTGGTTAAACACTGGCTGAAAAGTTCAGACTTCCGGAATACTGGAGGCATGCCGATAAACATATCACAATGAGACCAATTTCATTTACCGTTTCATCACCCGGAGACCGGCATTTCCCATTGTGTATATTGATATGAGGAACTTGTGTGCTTGCTATAGTGATATTTCGTCCCGCCGCAAAGTCAATAAGCCTAAGTGCGTTGCCAGACATTGTGTCTTGTAGACTATGCTTACCAACTGTCCTACCAAAGATGTCCTCCTTCCCTATCTTGGCGTTAAAATCGCCTAATACGATTTTGACATCATACTTCGGGACATTGCTCAGGTGTCTTATCGAGGAGCTCATCGAAACATTATTTGGTGCCGTCGTCCTTGTCTTCCGTAGGGGCATGGGCGGGTATTAGGCTTATGTTAGCGAACTTAGCCTTGATGCGGTATGTCGAATGCTCGCTCACGTGTTTATTGCCTAAGTCTGCCGCATTTGGTAAAACCGCTTCAGAATAAGCGCTGTTTCTTTTCCATATAGAAATCACCATAGTATGTTATATGATATATCACAGTTCATCAGTTGCCCATCCCATCTGACTTCCTGGATGGCAATGATATCTGAGTCAAGCAGCCAACGCGTCTGCTAAGAGTCCGAACATTCCACGTGCAGATCCTTTAAACGTATGCAAGGGTTGTCAACAGTGAATCAATTTTTATCCGAGGCCATTAATTGGTTCGTCACATCTTCTTCCGTATCGGCTTGTGAGCCCTATGCAGGCGTATTTCAGTACTACACTACTGGCCGGGCAAGCCGTCTACTCATGTAGTTACCATGCATCACCATTGGGAGATAAGGCTGCTTTCCCAATCCAAGTTATAGGGCAGTAGTTATCCGATAAATCACCACGTAGGTTCCTCAGATAAACCTTATTGAAAAAATTTGTTAGAAATTTTTTCTCGAATTGATTAAGATGGGTTTATTGCGTTCAAAAAATATTGGTATATTTTGCGCGTCTATTTTATAAGTTTTCTTCTTTACTTAAAAAAAATGTGTTGCGATCTCTTATTTACAGACATAGAAGTTGAATCTAAATAATAATTCTTAACCTAAAGAAAAAAACCAAAATCAAAAAAATTTGAAAATGTATTTTTAGAGAAAAAAAAAACAATCTAACACACGCAAGGTGGTCTCGAAAGTATGCGTTTAGTTTAAATATACCGAATAAAAGAAGGTAAAAGAAAGAAAGAGGAGAAGTAGAAACTATGTGTATACAAGAGGTGATCGCTATTAATAGAGAGGCGGAAGAGATTCTGGGTGCGTTTTTCAAACGTTTGTCCTTGAACGAGCAATGGGCGAATTTGGTCATGTAGATAGGTGCACTTACAATTGAAGGCCCCCTTAGTGACCAGATCTGAGCAGATCAGAGATGCGATCCTCTGGTAACTTACTTAAAGTACAAATATGAAGATTGAGATGTTTGATTTAGCTTTTGTCGTCATTATCTTTGTTTAAGCAACTGATGGGCAGAAAAGTTAAATAGAGTCTGTTCAAAGTTTAGTTTTAGTATTGTTTATTAAAAGCTTTTGGTACGTATTTATGTATGGGGATCTAATTCTACTATGTACTTATTTTACTGTATATATTACTATTATCGAATCATTGTTATGATAAGGTACATTACGGATTTCATGTTAAACCCATTCTCATAGGCAAAACTGTAATTACGTGATCACTTGCAATAAATACGTCTTACGTCTTCCTAAATTTGTTCACCTGGGAATACTCGTAACTCTTACACCATCTCTTTAAGCCCAAAAATTCGAAACAGTCCGTCTACAATATTCTCACCATATACCTTCAGCCCCAATTAAACACAGGTACTTAGAGTAAAACTGTAGCCCATGTTTATACAGTCACGTTTAACAGCCTCAAGCAGAAAACGTAAGCACTCTTGAATGGAGCATTCCTTAAATGTTATTAGCTTTATATTCGTTGGTCCTTGTCCGTGCAAATTTTCGTTTTACACATTGTCCGATTCTTGCACACTCTCGTCGAGCACAGGTGTAGATTCTTCCAGTAAAAAAAAAACGGTCCTGTTACCCTACACTTCCAAGTCAGAATTAGAATGAAACACTCGTCGGGTGTCGAAGTTTGTTTGACCCCTTCGTGATTTGCAATCTATTTGTAGTGCATGGCTGATAATGATGATGGTATGGTAAATTCCTTCCAAGCAAGATTTAAATTGTCTGGTTTCTTGCAAATACTTTGTCCCGTATTTATTGCGTATTTTTCATCCGATAGTTTCTAGTCCATTTTTGGGATGTGCAGTCACTCTTTAAATATATTGTTCAGTCTTGTAAGAAAGGGCCTGACTGAGAATATAAGTGCAGCGAACGATACCAATAAAAACCAATGAAATATGGAAAATACTCAAGACAATTATGGCAGGAACTCAGCAAATCCAGAATAAGTAAGATTCTCTTGAAAAGCAGATCTGAACTACTCGTATATACGCTTCTTGGATTACTTCTGATGGCGTACGAAATAAAGCTACGCCTTGCCGACGACGACTTCTGCAGAGACTGTGGGTACATAGGCTTACAGAACGATACCCTCCACTTTTTGTGCCATTGTCCCAGCTACTGAGGCGAAGAACTTTAGGAAGTTAATACTTCAGAACTATCTACTGCTTTATTTACTTCTCTGTTCAGATTCGCGGATGCAACAAGATGGCTTAGAATCGCTCAGGGGCCAAACGACAACCAACGCGGAAAGCGGAAACCAAAACTAGGAACCGCATTCAAATTCCAATTCCCCTACCCGGACATCACAATGGGTCTACATAGACAGTAGTACAGTTTTGAGAAATCCTTCTTTAACTTTAAACGAAAGCTACTAACTGGTGAGTAGTTATCCTTTTTCTCGATATATCTCACTACCAATCAAGACTACACTTGTTTCCTTTCTGCACCCAAGAGAGAGGTCGCATTATCGGAAAATGTTACTGGATCATAGACATAAAAAGTAGCTTTATTGTTGTTGTGTAACTTGCCAGGTTGTGCTTACTCAATAAAAAAGAAAACCTCATACAAACGATGTTAATTCCAATAATTCTTTTATTTATTAAGAAAGAAAAAAACACTAGAACAGGCCAAGCGGGTGGACCAGATCTACGCGCTGCTGCCGGGCCTAACGCAACACATGTCGTAATGGGTACGTACATGGTGGAGCAAACTTTGAAGGTCCTTGTTAATGTTAAGTGAATGTTATTTCACTGATTAGGATCGAACGAAGAGCCGCGATGTTTAAATTGCTACAAGACCAAACTCCTGATGATGCTTTTCGCTAGCGAAACCAAGCTAACCGATAAACACAAACTGGAGTACAATAATTATATTGTTAGAAGAAGAAATCGGCCCAGATCCAAACGTGGAGGTGGTGTCGCGATCTTCATTAAAGAAGGTATAAAATTTCACAGAGTGTACAAGGGAGTGTTGCGCAGATTTCGGGTGTTGGAGGCAGTTGTCATTTACATACCGCTCCGCAGTGGAAAGCGGCTGTACTTGGCCTCTGTTTATGCACCTGAGGCCCCAGAATCCACTTTATTCATTACGGAGCTCGACACGCTTTTTCGACTTCTGAGGCTGGAATCGGGGGAGAATTATTTTATAATCGGCGAGGATTTCAACGCTAGACACAGAGATTGGGGAAATAATTTGCCAAATACTAGAGGGAACCTACTACTCGATTGGTGGGGTCAGCACGATGTCATGTACAGACTCGGTCTTAAAGCGACGGACGCATACGACTGACAGGTACGAATTTACAAACGCTAAACTGTCTGCGCACGTTCGTGTATGACAGTGACCACTGCGGTTTTAGCACCGAAATTACAGTTCCCAACGAAATTGCGGAATTGGAGGAGTTCGTCCAAAGATATTCTTACAACTACAGTAAGACTCGATGGACACGCTTCTCCGCAACCTTGACAAGAGCGCTCTCCTCGAACACACTCCACCCACCGTCCAATAGGAATTTGTCAAACGAGGAGATCGACAATTACCTAAAACAAATGGACGAGACAATTAAACAAACTATGGACACTACAATACCGCGGTATCGACGTACGACTAACGAAGACCTGTTCCGCAATCCTACTATTGACGCACTGCACCGACAGAAAAGTAGACTTCTGACAACACTTAAAAACTTGTACAGACAGTTAACTGACCGACAAGACCCGGAGATTAGGACACTGAAGTCGTCGATTAAAAATATTCAAACGCTAATAAAAGAAAATTACAGAATTTCTGTAAGTTTGTATTGGAACAACAAGGTTCGGGCTGTAAACACCAGCAACCCGAATATGTTTCCGCAAATAAATAAACTATTTAATCAAAACGACCTTCAGTGTCTTAAAATAGCCCGGACAACAGACAACGAACGGTTACTGACAATAGCAGGTATTGATCCAAATGAGGCCGCTGATGATGACGACTTCTTTGTGATCGAGGATCCACAGGAGAAGGTTGAGACCATAGGGGCGACTTTCCAGGAAGTATACAAGGCCATTGATATCATTGGCACTAATTATGACCTTTACAATCGCGTCATGGTGCGCGACTTCTGTATTCGAAATGAAATAGGGAACTGGCGATCCGAGGGCTCTGGTTTCACCCGGTTCAGCGACGAAAATATGGCCAATAATGGCCCTGTTTAATAATGCAATGAATAATGCACATTATCCAGCGCATTGGAAAACGGCGGTGGTTCAACCTATCCCCAAAAAGGGGAAGGATATATCCAATCCGGCGAATCTCCGGTCGATAAGTCTCCTTCCGAATATCAGTAAGGTTTTTGAAAAGGTAATCAATAGAGCTCTGTCTAGGTGGGTTGAGGACAAACATATAGTTCCGGATAATCAATTCGGTTTTAAGGCGGGACATGATATCTCACATGCCGCGTCTAAACTGGTGTCCGATATCCAATGGAACAAACGCAAGAAACAGTGCACTGGTGCCTGCCTTGTTGACTTGGAGAAGGCCTTCGACACCGTATGGTTAGAGGGTCTTTTCTATAAGCTGACTAGGCTGGGTATCAGTAAACCACTCTTGTACATTCTTTATAATATGCTAACCAACAGACAGTTCATCGTTAAAAATGTTGATGTGACTTCTGTTGGAATATTTCAAATTAAAAATGGTCTTCAGCAAGGCGCGGTCAATTCGCCGATCCTATTCAACATTTATACAAGCGACTTGATAGGTTCACTTCCCCATACTATTGCGTACGCAGACGATTTGGTAGCGTACAGAACAGGTCCAAAAATCGAAGTCATTAACACTCTCTTGCAGCGTGACTTCTATAAGATAAGACGATTTTGCGATGACTAGAAGTTGAAAATCAACTTTCAGAAGTTGGAAACCATTCTCTTTAGGACGCCGTTGTCTGGAGCCTCCAAACAACGGTATCCTCCTAGAGATACCAGAAAAAATTGGCGTAAGTTCTCGATCATTGGACAACGCGGGCGGCCTCTTGCCTGTCGAAATGTAGTCAGATACCTTGGAATCTGGCTAGATCAGTTTCTGTATTTTGGCTGCTCTGGCCAGAGCTAAAGGTGCTTTTGCCCTTAAAGAGACTGTTTTATAGCAGCCAACTCGATGCGAGGGTAAAGGTAATCTGCTACATGGCCCTTATCAGGCCCATGCTGGTATTTGGTTGTCCCGTGTGGTTCAATGTACGAGCAAGCTTAATGGAAAAGATTCGGGTGTTTGAGAGGGCTTGCCTTCGCTTGTACAGAACACCAGAGTCGGAGTACAAGAAATTTTATCCTAATGAGGTCCTTTACAACAGGGCGAACCTAATACGAGTGGACAACTTTGTAATTAAGCTGATTCGGCACATTGCAAGAGCAATGACCTCGACGAATAACCTGATATCTGGGGCTTACTACCCCAATTACCTTTACCACGAGAGTGTGCGCTGTGACAGCTTCGTTCCACCGGAAGCATTCCTCTACCTTGATCAGATAGGGTTGATCCAGGATAGATCAGCGGTCCCGTTAATCTTCCATGTCGCTCGGACAGCTGGGGACAGGCGACTCAACAACAGAGACGTCGCACACGGCAGTGTGGATCGTCTCAGGTTCAGTAGGGCGGTGGGGAATCGTGATAAACGGGATGTCGTTCGGCAGCACCAGCATTTCTGGTGGTTGAATGATGGAGAAGTTGTTTTGTCGTCGTTTCCGTCAATTACGGGCCAGCCTCACTAATGAGGCAGAGCTGACCAATATATTTGCTTTGTAAATAGCGATGGCCAGCTTACATAGGTTTAGGTTAGCATTTAAGTAATATGTACATATGTTAGTATATACAAAGGTATGTACTAATATATGTATATTATTGTGTATAATGTCTATGTGTGTGTATGTGTGTTTTGTGAATGTGGGTTAAGTAGACTAAGGTTTATTTTAAGTTAGATATTAAGTTTTTATAAAAAAACAAAAAAAAAGTCCATATACTAAGTTTTTTCTTAACGAATATTTTTTATTAGCCTTAAGTATACAATATAAATAATTCTAAATAAAATGTAAGTAAAGTCGAAAGACATAGATATAAGTATTTAGAGTAGCTTAGAGTGCCTGTGAGGGGCCAGTAAGTTAGTATAAGATTGTTAAGTAATTGCAAGCTAGCATTTAAGCATTTTTTGTTAGTATGTAGGAGTTAATTAGTAAGAAAATAAAATGCATTGAAAACTGAAACTGAAACTCTTTCTTTCTCTCTATATACCATTTTCCAAAAAAACTTAACACACGCTGAGGCATTATAAGTGTGTTAATACCCACTTGAGTGTTACGTTCTTAAAAAAATAAAAATAAATCCCGCCATGCATTAGTTGGGTACTCAAAAGTAGAGTATTCGCTTCCTCAAATTCTTAGGTATCACCACTGGGCTATTTTTAAGGATTACACCATTTGATAAGGAAAAATGACGGTAGTTCCTCTCAGGCGCTAATAAAGATCTAGAAGTACTCGTATAAGCGATTGGATGTTCCTCTCCGCCAGGAAGAGTGTGTACCAGCACTGCTCCTGGTCAGTATGGGCTTGCATCAGTTTCCAACGACAACGGAAAGGCCGAATCATATTCAATAAGCGCGACGACCGAAGTAACCTCAACTTTGATCATAGAACAAAGTCATGCCACTTTACCTCTATGTGACTGTAACATTCTGGATGGCATCGTTCTCTGAAGAAATATGAAGAAATATGCATAAGCCCGTAATCGAAAGCAATCTCGTTTTCGACCCTTTCTACGAACAAGTGATGCCCACGATGTTCAAGCGAATTCAATTTTTGAGCTCGGTCTAATGAGCACGCAAACCAAGATCTCTCAGTAAAATCTCCCATAGAGTGATGGACACGGCTCTAAATATTGCGCACGATAGCGAATCAACTCATTCTCCTAATACTACAATACGTTTCACACCAGCAACAGTTTCTTCTGAGTGAACTGAACGACGTCTCAGTGGATGTGTATTATCCATGGTGCGTATTGGGCGTTATAGTTGGACGATTACTATAAAGTGGTAAGCTTCGCACACTGAGCCACGATATAATAAGTTTGCATAATTTGCAAGTGTTGTTCTTGCGGTATTTCAAACCAAACTGAGCACAAATCAACCGTCAGCTGTTAAATTGCCTGTCGCTGGAAAAACAAAACAAATCTCCATTATGAAATTCCCACTCGGTAAAATGTTCGACTGTTCGTCGTGCATCTGTCTTTATCTGAAGTTCTTGGTTGCAAAGTGGTCTTTTTACGGGGTCGGGTATTTGCCTTATTATTCAGTTCAAAAAACTGTGCCAAATCGATAGCCGCCGAATATTGCGATAAGTAACACTTCTCTTTGTTACTATGCTATAAATCAAATCTAACTGATTCTAGCTATATAATGTCATACTTAGAACGTAAAATTCCCTAAATTTAATGAATGTTTCCTAAGATTAATGAATTAAAACTTAGTACTATTTGATTTGTCACCATAGCCAAAATAAAAAGGCACCACAAGATTTTTATCGATCACGCATGCCCTAAGTTTATAGGTGCTTAAAACGTTATCATATTCGCAAATATCAATTATAAGCACCTGCGAATTAAAAGCGTAGATAGGCATATAAATACTCGTGCATATGTGATCACATCATACATATGTAGGAGTATGATACGTCATATATATGTACGTAAATGGTATGATTCTCGTCTTACTTGTGGTCTCAATTGTCTTTTATCAATGTTGTAACTCATCGCAATATAAAATATGTTTTAGGTCGTACTGCCCCCGCAATTGGCGGATAAGATCCTTAAAAAAAAAAAAGTTCTAGTATGTAAAAAGGACTGCTCCGACAGGAAAAAAATGTTCTTTTATAACACTAAAAGTTCACTACTTAACATAAATGAGCCTTTCCAATAGGAAATCCTGTGGTTTAAACCTCTAACAAGTCAGGCGCAAATTGAAGTCCAGGGGGGATAGACTGCCACCGTACCTTATTTTTAAAAGTCCCGGTAAGGACTACCGGTAGTCGTGCCCATCAACAGGACCTTGATGATTAGCCGCATGTATAGTAATGTTACTGGTCAAATAGTCAAATGGGCGCAGGCAGAAATTTAAAAGGAGGAGAAAGGAAAATTGTTTTTTTTGTGGTTTGAAACTCAGGTGTGTGTGGCTTCGATATTTGCTCTCCAGGGGTTGGAGACTTTTTTCTTCACTCAGAGCGATTCGAAGGTTATATGTTAATTCACAGTATTTTTTTGTGCTTGAAACTCTACAACAGCCAAATCTACGCGTCAGTGTTATGCCTTCACACGCAGGATTTTTCTGTCTTAGTTTCAATTACACAAATGAGAAATTACGAAACACAAATGAGAAACAAAATTACATTTCGTTTTGTCGTATTTATTTGTTCATAATAAGCCATTTATTTATTCCACTTAGATCTTTATTTATGTAGAGTAGCGCATCGTCTGCGAAAGAACCAGTTTACTGTGTTTGATTAACTTTTCCATATCATTTATGTAGAGTAAGAAAAGGCGTAGTCCGAGAACAGTTTCTTGAGGTGCTCCTACATAAACGGTTATTGGGGTGGGTACTTTGCAATCAATTGTTCTTCCACAAAGAAACGATTTAAACCATTTTATCTTCACGTCTTTCACTCCATATTTAGCTAGTTTGGCCATAAGGATTGCATGGTTTACCATTTCAAAAGCACGTTTAAAGTCAAGAAATACGGCCAATATAGAATGCCTTCTGTCTATTATATTTTGCCAGTCACTCACAATATACTTAATACATAAGAATGGTTTCGACGACATCCGGATTGATTAACACTTAATATATTGTGATTATCGATGTGTTCTTGAAGTTGTAACATATTAATCTGTCGAAATTCACAACATTTAGTTATGTTTGGGACTTTTTTTGGCGCAATTATATTGAAGTGTTCTTCCAAGAACATGGGAAGACACTAGCTCAGATAGAACTATTAATTATACGAAAAAGCAAGGGACTAATCATTTAAAGCTCTGTTTTAACATGTTAAAGGAATTTTTTTTTGTTTAACCTATTTGTTGCACTTGTTACATCGCCACCTTCTACTTCACGGAACTTTACGGTAGGTAAAAAATATCACAGTATTGCTTAGGTCATTAACGCTATCAACGAAGCATTTATTAAGTTATCACATATTATTGCACTATCAGTCGCATTTCACCCATCGTTGAACTGCACTTCAGTTATTTCGTCTTTGTGCTAGAGACATACTTTTTTTAATTGCCTTCACTTGATTTGTTGGGTATACGCATGTTCTATTATATTATATGATATAATATTTTATTTAAGATGAATGTTGACTTCGTTTTTTAATTTAAGTTTTTTGTAGTGCTATCGTAGTTTATAAACTGTCGACATACTCGTATTAGCCAATCATGTAACTGCCGTCCTGTGCAGATTCACCTTATAAGATCTTGCTCGATATACATAATTCATTACTAAACCATTCAGCATTGTCGTATGGTATCGTCTTTGTTATAACCATGGAATTTGTTGCTGATTTAAGTTCCACTGCAAAATTTTCACTTAAAAAATTGACATTGTGATCCTCTTGTGCATTAAAATTTATAGAAAATGGGTTACACCTGAGGGACGAAATGAAACTGTTTTTGATGCACTTGCAATATTTAATCACTTTTTTGTTAGATTTGGCTTCATATTTACCCTTAATTCCTACTTGTAGGGTTTCAAGGTCTGTACAATGCTTTCGTCACATAAATGTTTATTGTTAGCTAGGACATCAACACAGAATTCACATTTAGATGACATATGGGATTTTTGATGTTCAAGACTCAAAAGTACTGTCGATTCTTCGACTATTCAAAACACGCGGATTGCTGCCGAATACATAGAACAGTATTAGAATATGACATACCTAATAAGAGTGGATAATATTGTTATTACAACCAAACAAAAGTTCCTATAGCATTGACCGATCATATGCATTTCAACGGAAGAAGAATTGTAAATGTAATGTAAATTTCAAAGCGAAGATGTCGCCGTTATTTTATTTTAATTTTTCCTCTAAAATGAAACTTCCTGAGAAAACATTTCCTTGGACTTTTACGATCACAAAAGAATATGGATCCCTCCTTATTCGCACGCAGGCTAACAGACTTAACACATTTACGTAATACTTATATTGAGTTTTTATTTTATCAAACAATCAGTTCCCATCTGGATTATGCTATTTAATATTATGTCATAAAGATAATTAATGTTTAATTTATTTTAACTTCCGATTAGTTGCGAAAAACTTTCCAAACGCTCTTATTCTTATCAAGCGAATTTTTAGAAAAAAATTGTTTTTCTTTTCAGAAATGCCGTATCCTATACGCACAATTTCGGACATAATCGTAGGTATGTATATGTATAATTAATCATGGGCAATGTGGTATCGTGCGTCCTAATTTTCACTTATATTAGCAATGCTAGTACAGATATAAAGCGTGTAATTATTAGGCCGTTGTTGGCATATAAAGATGACGTCCATGGAACGTTGTATTTTATATTAGAGCTTAGGGGCGGACCATTTTTCGATATATGTATTTCATCACATGCGTATTTGTATAGGCGGTGACCTAGAAACGCTCTGCTATTAAATAAATTTTGAACAACTTTTATTGTTTTTTTTTTTTTAAGAGAAGAAGAAATTTTTAATGACGTAGTTTACGGGTATGCAGTTGTTTAATTTATTTATGAGGAGATGAAGAACTAGAAAAAGGAATATGTTAAAATCGCTTGATTTCCTTAAAAATAATCGCTGATATGTTTATGTACGAGTATTTGAAGAAAAACAGATTAAGAAGATACAATATACAATGATGAATTATTACAAGAAGAAACACGAAAAAAACATTGTCTTACACTTTTAGGGGTTCGACTATGAATTTATGTATTTGATTGAAAATGCACGGTTCTATACACACATAACTATCTATTTTGTATTATGTGGTCCAAATACAGAGATGCTAAGCGATTTTTACATTATTGCTCCTGAGGACGTTGGCTTTCCTTACGGAGTCGCTACAGGTAAGGAGAACATTAATTAGGGTGCTAGTTACAAAGATTTAAGTTAGTTCTGTATTGACTTCCCTTGTAGCAAAAAGTTGGCTACGAACCAATATTGTTGGCTACAAAGTACGATTATATTATTAAATCCATCTAGATCTTACACTTGCAAGTGCCTCAGAGAGTATTCTGAGACTTTGCATTGCAATATAAATGTTAGATTTGCAGAAGGTAAATGTGGTTCTTATTCTTTGACATTTGATGATTTGTTTTTTGGTGGAGGGGTTGTGGGTGAATTAATGTACATACAATAGATATGTACCTAGTAGGGATATAAATATTGCGAGAATACAAAACGCATCCATTACCATAACAAGAACTGAACGCACCCAAAAGTCAATATTTGGAATTGAAATATGTACTGTTATGGTACTTATTTGTTAAAAAAAAATTCGGATTGTGGTTTGTTTCGCCATAGAGTTTCGATAAAGAAAATTGTATTGTGGTAGTAGCTTTACATAAAGTGGAAAAAAAATGATATTTTTAAAAGATGGAGACTTTTCTAATCAAAAATCATAAATTCGTATTATCCACAAAGACTTAGGCCTTAGCGCCTACAAATGTCGTGCAGGATCTAAAAGGGAATAAAGTCGAAAAATCAAAGCGGTTACTTTTGAAATACTCAAACAACCTTCACAGAAAAATTTTGTTTAGAGATGAACAAATTGTTATGTGCAAGTAGAATGACAGGATTTACGCCCGGTATTCTGGTGAGGCTTCACAACTGATTCCATGAGTCGAGAAAAGTCATCATCCAGCGGCAGTCATGGGTCGGGCGTATCCTCCGACGGGGTAACTGACCTCCATTTTTGTAAAAAGAAGGTGAAAACATCGGCTAAAGTGTACCAAGAAACCGTTCGGAAACAGGCCGTTGCTTCACTTAATTGCACTTTGTTTCAGAATCAGCAGTGGACCCTTCAGCAAGATTCTGCGCCGGCGCATAAAGCATAAACTACCCACCTATGGCTTCACAAAAATATTCCAGACTTTATATTGACTTAAGACTGGCTGTTTGCAAGTCCCGATTTGAATCCACTAGACTACAAGCTGTGAACGGTGTTGGAGGACATGGTATGCCGTAAAAGATACCGTAACACGTTTATTATAGCTGTAACCAATTTTCCGATGGAGGATGTACGTGAAGCCATCGACATGTGGCCAAAGGCCTGTATTAAGTCAAAAGACAACCATTTTGAGTGAGGTAGCGTTTTTTGTATTTAATATTCAAATACAAATTAAAGAAAGAAACCAACGAAAAATATTCGTTATGAAGTTATGATGGAAAATGGATGTAACAGTATTTTAGTCCCTACTAGGTACTCGTATATACGGTCTTGCTCCACTTTGTGAAAATCTTCCTATACGAACTTAAGTTGGTGGTACCCTAGGTAGCATTTAATCCAGGTACAGTTATGACAGCACACGACAATGGTGATTACAACAATTTCGTAGTGGAAATGAGAGCCTCGAAAATAAAGAGATTGATGACGTCCACTTGAAGTGGATGATTGAAACAGATCTATGTAGAACGTCTGGTAATCAAATTAGATGTTTCTGAAAGATTTAAAAAAAATAAAATAAAAAAAGCTTGTCAAATATGAGTTAAATGTAGGTCTTATGCACTTTTTGCATAACAAAAATTAACCATTTTTCTACCGAACTGTGAATTGCTATGAAAAATTTATTTTGTACGACAACCGATGGCATTCGACATAGTAGTGCGATTGAGATAAAACACCAAGCAACACCTATAGATGAAGTTTCATGAAAAGAAGACTTGCTTCTAAATTCACGTGAAATCATACTTGACTTACGAGTATCTTGAAATTAATCAACAAGAAAGGTTCAACCCTCCTACACGAGAATTCTCGAAAACAGATACCAAATACTTTCGCACCCACCATAGTCAATGGAGCTTACACCAACCGACTATCACTTCTTCAAACATCTAGATCACTTATACCAGAGAAAATATTTTGACGGAAATATTCCATCTAAAGCTAGGTCTGAGTCTTTCGGTTGAAAACACAAATTTAAGGACACGAGTTAAATTTATGCTTAATAGGTCTGCTAAAATGTTTGGTTTTTAAAGCCCACAATTCAACTTTTCATAGCGGTACTTATACCAAAGTCTGCCAATATAAGCGGAAAAAAAAACAATTTATTATAAATTGTTAGTCTTAACAATAACATAAATAAGCAGAAACCAATTTAAAGATTGAATTCGTTTGGAAACATAAATTTTGGAGAAAGAAGTGCTCTGGGTTGGAGAGTTTTTGAATACACTTGATTGGCATATGACATATAGTCGTATTTATGTTAGAATTATTGGCCCCGATTTGAGGCAATTCCTAGATCTTTAAACCCCATCATAATCATTTGTATGCCAGTGTTTCTTTTTCTCGTCTCGTCATTTGTATGCGGAGTGTATTAGACAGCAATTTGTCTTTTATCGAGTTTTAAAAATTAGTTTCCTATGTATATCCTCATACTAAAGTCGTTATTGCTGGCAATTTCAATAACTCTGGATAACTTCGACATGTTGGACAGACAACACACCAAGGAATGTTTTAAGATCTTCGCTGTGCAAGCGAATACCGGACGTTCTGACTCAGGTAACCCACTATCCTGTATTTATTTTAAATGTTCATCCTAATAGATTCACCGTTAATGTAGTAGGCTCGAACAACCATTGCGTAAGTTCTTCTATCTATCCTACTCTTTACTTTGGACCACATGGAAATTTATGAAATATTTTGCAACTTGAAAATTTCTCAATGATTGTCATTACGACTTTGTAGCATCAGCTCCATTAGTGATAAAAGGGCTACTTGATATAACGACTAACTTTGAGTAACCCTGTCAAACACTAACTAATTTCATTGGAAACGTCACTACTTTGCGCGTCAACATCTGAATTGTTCCCGCTTTTTTCATATTCGTTTTTATGTGACCATTGTAAAATTAACTTAGTCATACTTGAATAAACTTTTACTGCTCTTAAATGCAATACCTATTTTCTGGTCAATTGACCTACAATACATACTCGTATATAACATTCCAAACCAACGTTCGTCAATATTTCTCTTCCTTCCTAATTTGCCTTCCGCCCACGCTGTGTGCAAACAAATTTGTTTTGAAATTTTAAACTCTAAACTTATTTTTATCAGTATTAAGGCTCAAGAATTAAAACAGCTACCTACAGAATTAGTAAACTTTTGTGAGAAACTGAAAGAACGAGAAAGCTTGACCAAACCAGGATCATAGAGTAAAGCTGACCTCAAATTATAACGCCCCTACCACGCGATCGTTATCATTTCGGTAAGTCAATAATCTTCGTCCTCAGATATTTAGAACGATGTATTTTCTGAAATTTCTCTTACTGTCGTTCCAGTGATTTTAAGGAATAGTTTTGTATCTTCATGATATTACTAAGCAAACACATATTTACTGGGGCACTAGATATTATATCTGTATGATCTTAAAACGAAAATCCTCTTCGAAATTTTATAATAGACCAAAGTGCGTAATCAATGTCACTTCGAAACAAAAAAAGATTTAAGCTACCTTGCTTTCTTCTTACTTGCTGAGGGTTTTATTTTTATTTATTTATTTGGGTTTTTTTTTTCTTCCCTTTTTCTCTCAAACTTTTCTTAGTACAGGAGTACCATAAATAAATAAAAACCATTTTAACCCACACCTAGTTGGAGGACAATTTTAACTAAAATCTCAGACAGTAGATTTGAATTCCTCTTTCCTCAATCAAGACAAGGGATGTTTCTCATGCAAAGTCTGCGTGCGTACGTATGTAGATTGAAGGAGCCCCTGAAAAGTCGAAAAGTTTCCCAGTTCACGAACTCCCAGAAATAAAAGATTATCGATTGTACGACGCAGTTTCCCTAAAAGCTTTTACGAACCATAGCTTGCAGCCAGTACTAGTCACTTTCGTGGTGAGATTCAATGACCTGACCTTGAATGGGTAACAAAAAAGAAGACACTACAACAACGTTATGTTATGGTTAAACGATGAGAACACAGATCTCACGGTTAGAGAGAGTACACTGGCCGCGTCGTCGTTGTCTGAAAGCAAAGGTCAGTATCCTATAAATAAATTCCACTGTTAGGGTTGCGTTGTATTAGTATCTATATGGTATTAATACTGCTTGATGATGGGGGGCGGCTGGCTGAAGAAGTTGGACAGAGTCGATTTGCTGGTTTATTGTGTCTATTGTTGATTAAAACGCAACCTAAATGATAAATTAGCTGAGAGCACCCGTCACAATTTCCAAATAAAGAAACACAAAAACCGCCGAATCAATGATGTGCGAGCATGTATGCGGGGAGGTGAAAATTAACAGATCCCTCTAAGGTAACAGGCCAACTACATGACTAATTAGTAATTACCAATTCTTGTCTCTCACATGAATGAACTTGAGCTGTAGAGCACTGAATATCCAGAGGTACTTTTCTAAGATACTTTCTAATTGCTTGCCAATATATGAACGGATAAGCTGGGAATTTCGTTCTCTTCTATTTCTTTTTGCGGTTCATTGATCGACGAGAAATCTGTAAACATTTGTGGTGATTCATTTTTAACTATGTATATCGTAACTAAATTAGCCATACAGAAACCTGTTTGGATTTCTCACTTTTTTTAGGGAAATAAAGGGTGTTTTTAAAGAGGGTCATACTTTTTTTTTAATAAAATACAATGAAATCAAGTTAATTTCTTTATTAAATTTATTCGAAAGATTATTTTGCGGCTGCCTCGTATAAAGCTCATTCTATAGGTCCAATTTTCCACCACTTTTCCGAGCAATAGGGGGCGTATACCGCATACTACTCGAACAATGTTTTGCAACAAAGCGTCAATCTTGACGTAGCCGCACAGAAAATAATCCAATGGCATCAAATCGCACGATCTTGTTGGACATTTCTTGAAATGACTCTAATGGAAATAAGATGTTTTCATAATACATAAAGTGATGTTTTGGTTGGTTTGGATCACAGTTCTTCCAATTTAGGAACAAATAATCGCTTTGTACTGGTGTTTTGACAATAATTTGTGCTGCGGCCTCATTTTTGAAGAAATAAGGACCGATTATGCCACCGGCGTACAATCCCCAGCATACGATACATTTTTCTGGATGCAATGGTATCTGGTGAACTTCTTGAGGATTGTTCTTGCTCCAAATACGACAATTCTGCTTGTTTATGTAGCCGTTTAACCAGAAATGAGCCTTATCATTGAGAAAAATTTTACGGTAAAAACTGGGTCAACTTCCAATTAATTTAAATCCTAATCACTAAACACCCGACACAATAAATGGTCACGCGGCTTGTTTTCTTCCGAACGTACTGTTCTTGTTCTTATCACATATATTATTGTTCTTATCACATATATTATTATTCTTAGGTAATCACATACCACCTAATAATGTGAGTTAGGTGCAAAAATTTTCAATAATTTGATAAATAGCACGTTCAGATGGCCAATCATGTCTACCGTAAATTTTACGAAGTTTTCCGAACACAGCTTCGATTTTGGAACGTCAATGTTTACAGGATCGAATGGCATGCTGTACTAGAAATAAATGAAACTTGGCAGCTCAATGTAACAGCTGATTTGACATTTTATCCCTATTGAAAAGGGTGACACTGCAAAAAAAGAAAAAGACACCCATTATTAGCCATTAGGTGATTATGATTTTCAATATTTTTTCTTAAACTAAAGTAACCTTCCCCGTTCCACGTTAGAGACTGTGCTTGATGTTAACTACCCAACCACATAAAAACCATGAGCTATGAGCTGTGCAGTTGTCATGGCATTCAAATTATCCTGGATGATTTTAACTCGAGGCTAGGATAGGAGGTGGTTGTGTTGAAAAGTATATCATGCATGAGACCACGTGTGATAACGGATTCACGTTAATAGATTCTCAATATACACAAGGGTATTTGGAAGGCGGCCGATCAATTAACCGTGTCAACCGGATTGACCGCATACCTGTCGACGGAAGGCACCTCAATTGTATAATGAAGCATCAGCATAAGTATATGTCAGCATGAGCATAAGACTGTATAGCGGTGGAGATGATCGAAATCAAATTTCAGAAAAAATTAAATATTCACTCTGACTGATGACAACCACCAATTAGCTGACCGCCTATCCCCTGAGCTGATTAAAGCAGAAAGAGATTAATATGTCCTAAAGAAATGCGACTTCCTACAAGATCATGAGTGTATAAACACTCTGCATTAGCAACTAAATGTAATCGCGCTTTGAATTGAATAAAGAGAGAACGTAAGAGGTTTGAACGCAGTTTGCTCAACGCTACTGTGTTAGTGCCTAGAGTCTTTTCTCAACACCCTGATTGGACTATATCAGTGTGGCCTTAGGTGAGGAAGTCCATTTTGCAGTGTTTGGAAAATCCATGAACTTCAAACCTTTTTACCGATCTTGAGGCCAAGCTCACTGGAGTATTATAAAAGAAGAAAATAATAGTATCCTGTACATACATAAGTATGTACTATTGAAAATTGTCAGAAAATTATGCTAATATCACACAATCAATTGACCCCTTGAACACCAACGTAATGCCTCCTCCTTACCTTGTTCTATCGCTATTATCACCATCAGTGCTACATTGCAATTGCCAGCAGCATTCCGCCCCTTCAACCCTTCGGCGATAGCACCCGTCTCGTTCCGAATGCTTATCAGTTTATCCTCAAGCCATTTTCGGACGTACTTAATTCATGATTCTTTCCTAAGACGCACAACTCGCTATTTATTTCCTTGTCATTAAACGGTCAAACATTTAAAACCAACGTGCGTCGGTATCTCTTTTTCTGCCCGCGCTGTGTGCAAACATTTTAAGTGTGCTCAAAAAGCCTTGAACACGCGCAGATTATAAAAAAAAGATAACAAGAATGATGCAATATCTCTTCAAAGTTTCAACAGAGTGAGTAACGATTAGTTAGTTTTTAGTTAACAATGACCAGTCAATGCCAACGCATACTACACTGTAGCTGAAAGAAAGTATACCTATATTTAGGCTTAATATGGAGAATCTACGGATCGTTTTAATGCACCATGAATTTGTTAAGGACGATTTTGCTTTAGGAGTAGAGTTAGCGAAACATAGATTTAAATGCTGTTGTTGTTGATAAATAAACAAATATGCCTACATCACATTGCTATCTGCAGAATTCTGGTTATGAACTAAAGAAAGTATGTTGCTTGAAGCTCAGATTGCAGCCGCTTCAACAGATAAGCTTGATTCTCAATACCACCGAAAGTTGATAGTTGCCATATTACCTTTGTAGAATACATTTACTCTGCACAATAAAAATCGGCACCGCAGGGAAGAAGTTATGGGAAGTTATAAGACAAGTTATGGGCCTTTGGTCACCATTTGGCTCTTAAATGCTTTCATGGTGTACGTACTTACCTCTCTGGAGGCAATTATCTTACGGCTCTTAACTACCTGTTTTGATGATATTTTGTTTTTAAGAAATACAAATAATAGCATATATGAAACAAATTTTTTTATTTCATTTATTACATTAATCAGTGTTATATATAACATAATAGCATAATAGAGGCAAGCTTCTGTATTTCTCATCACTTAATGTAATAAAAATCTCTTGTGTTGTTCTCTCGGCAAAGTTTAAGGTTTAATTCAACATGTTGGACACTATTAAGCCATTTTTCACTGTCCGCTTTCTTATAGTAAGTGCTTTCATTAGCAACAGTTGCACGTTTTTCATATTTGAAGTCCTATAGCTTGCAGTAGTATTAGGGTTTCTGGATCTGTTTATATCTGTGCCCCTTGTTTAACTTCGTTGTATCGGTGGAATATATTTGTTTGGTGTTTCTCCAAGCAAAGAAATGTTCTAGTACGAGTATATAATTATTATGCTATGCATTTTACCGTCCATATCAAATATAAAAATAATAGCTTTCTAAAAGCACAAAAACCAAAAGCACTACTACATAACAAAGCAAAGAAACAATATCCTTTAATCAAATAACCCATTGGTAACAGTGATCATTTTAGAAAATTGAAGTGATAACAATGGCGCATCACAAACCATTGATCATTCTGCGTCCGACTGTTTAACAGACCGATCGTATGTTGATTGAGAATTGTATGAGAAATTACAAAAACAATTTCAATGTAAACCAGTGGTACTTCAGTGGCAATTTAAAGAATTTAAAAAATAAAAAAAAACTTTTGTTCAGAATAAAGGGAACATTATTTCTGTTGATTAAATTGGAGGTACGGAGTAAAATCGGCAAAGCAGAGGCTCTGGGTATAATATCAGTATCAGTGGATGTATAATAATATAGGCACTCCTTGTTAACAGTAATCTTTTTAACATTTGATGAACTAACTTCCCGAAACTGGCCATGAACCTTTCTCACCATATGGAGGAGAAAGTACCTACATACTCGTAGTAATTGATTGGTCGCAAAACCTTTCACACCATATGGAGCAGAAAGTACATATAATGGATTCGCCAAATTCTACGGACAAAAAATCTCCATTACTCTCCTAAACCGGTAGGAGAGGGATGGCTCTTAAAGCACGTGATGTATCATAATATCATAATTGGAAAAAAATGTTGTACAGAACACAATGGCACGCAGGCCTGATTGAAGCCCTCAACCGTTCAATGAGACCCTTATTTGATTATCCCTATCATTCACTACAACGGTTGCCTGACTTGACGGTGCCGTGACATAACGCCAAGCGACATTAGGCCAAATTATTTTGAGACATAAGACCAAATACGTTTCAATGTACTATTAAGATATAGGCGCCTGCCAGACATATTTCGTTCAATGCTAAAATTGAGATAAGAATAAAGGTGTCATGTGCGAAGCGAGCGAAGTGAGCCACCCACTCACCACCCACTCACCACAGACTCGCTTGCGCCTGCCTGACAGTTGTTGACATACCTTTAGCGGAGCGACTAAACCTGCGGAGAAAAGGGTGAAATCATGTTAAAAGAAAAATATAATATTCGTTCAAAAAGTTCAAAACTTAGCTGAAATGTTCACCAATGTTCATTGGCATGGAACGCGCGAGTTTTCTGCATTTGTCATTGGTGAAAATGGAAGAGAAACTGAAGACAATTCACCCGTATTCACAGACAGTGGCACACAGATAGAGGCGATCAGTGGAAAGCGGGTTTTGCAGCTTCAATATCTGGAAAGTTTGCCATCTATATTATCTGTAGCTTGTAACTTCAATGCAGGCGTTATCTGTGATACTCAACTCAATTTCTACACCAATATTGATTCCATAATTAGCAGATCTAACTCCGCGCTTAGCTTTGTTAAACGATGATCCAAAAAGTTTTCTGACCCTTATGTCACTAAATCCCTGTATATGACCTTTGTTAGGCCGCTTTGCGAATATGGCAGCCAGGTATGATCCCCTTACTATGAAAACCATATTCTATGTATTAAAGCTATCCAAACCAGATTCATACGTTTCGCTCAGCGCTGATCATTCATGGGCTGATCATTACATCCTTCTGCTCTATAATGACCGACTCAAATTGCTGGGTTTACTAAAGGGTTTTCCAATAGGGACTTGACAACTTTGACTTTAATTTGTGAACGCACTCTTTCACTAATCATCAAACTGTCACTGTCAATTTATTCAGTAAGCTCATTCAGGCAATAACAAGATTAGAGCAAAAATTTGAGTCTACATATTCGTTGTGTGATGTTGCCGTGCCAGTGAGACAACGGGTTGGTCGAAGTGTCGAAAATATCGCTGCCGTTCAGGCAGTAACAAACGATCCAAATCAGTCAATTCCCAATTCTCAAGAATTGGGCATCGCTCAGACCACATTATGCCGTATTTTGCGTAAGGATCTTGGTTTACACCCATACAAGATCAAGCTGATCAAGAATTGAAGCCGATGGACCATTTGAAGCGACGTACGTTCTCCGATTGGGTTCTGGAGAAGATGCGCCAAAATGATGAATTTCATCACAAATTCATCTTCAGTGACGAAGCTCATTTTTGGCTCAATGGGTTCGTCAATAAGCAAAATATGCGTTATTGGTCGGGTGAAAATCCACATGTGCTTCATAAATCACCACTGATCACTGATTATTTTTGGCCCGAATTGGAAGACATGGACTTGAACGACATGTGGTTTCAACAGGATGATGCCACAAGCCACTCAGCACACGCTACAATCGATGAAGAGTAAGTATGGTGAGCGTGTTATCTCAAGAAATGGGCCAGTCGATTGGCCGCTTCGTTCGTGCGATTTAACGCCGCTTGACTATTTTCTGTGGGGCTACGTTAAGTCATTGGTTTATGCCAACAAGCCGACGACGTTGGAAGAGCTTAGAGCCAACATTGAATGCGAAATAGCGGCCGTTTCGGCCGAAATGTGTGGCCGAGTCGTTGAAAATTGGGTCCAACGAATCGACCGCTGTAAACGTGTCCGCGGTGGCCATATGAACGAAGTCGAGTTCCATTCATAAATGTTTTGATTGTACTTCAAGCCGATAATAAAGTTTTTGAAATATCTCAAATGGTTTGCGTTTTATTTAAAAAAAATTTTTCAAGTCCTTATTGGAAAACCCTATATTACTGGAAATACATCGCGAATCCACCGATATTCTCTTTATCCACCAATTCTTAACCGGTTCCATTGACTTTTCCTCACTGTTGGATCAAATTTTTTTAATACCAACTCTTTTTCGTCAAAATAACCACCGAACTGCATACGGTTTTAAAGAACCGCTGTCTCGAATGCTACGTGAAGGTAATAAAATTGCTCATGTATTCGATTACCATTGCCGCAGAAGCACCCTCAAAAACACCCTCAATTATCACCTCGCCCGACTCTGATCTTCGCCGACTTTTAGTTTTAGTTATAATATAATAACGGGTGACCAGATAGCAATGATAGTTTTTTCAATTGTTATGTTTCAGCAGCTGTCAACGTTACCAATGACATCCAGCTGTCAAAATGAATCAGCTGAATCAGCAAGGTTTGCCATTCCATCATGTATCGTTTTACGCTTGTCAAACGTGCGGAAATTATTAAAAAATAATATCGAAATTCCGGCTCAGTTGTAAATACGCAACGTGAATTTTGTCGTGAGGCCGGTCGTCATCATAGCTTCAGTGTGCAGGCAATTCGTCGCATCTGGATGTTATCCGGGCACCCTTTTTATATGTATATACAGGGTGTCCCCTAATTCGTCAACGATAATTTGGGAAATGATTCCTGGACATATTCTAAGAAAAAAATCGTTCAACAGTAAGGGTCTATCTCCAATGTTGACATCATTTATCGAGGATTTAAGAAAAGGCTTACTTTGGTGTACCCTGATCCATGTTAACGGAAATTGCTCTGTTCGTTCTAATGGTAGAAATTTCGTGTACGACTTTATTTTCAGAAGAAATATTAACATTTGTAACGGCGTTTAAATAAAGTTGATATCTTCTTTGAGTCTTTAGATATCCAATTTCTAAATCTGTTCCTTTTTCATTGCCCATGCTAATTTTTGACTTTGAGGTCACTTTTCTCCAGAAAATGCCTAATTAACATAATGTTTTAATATTTTTTTTCTTATGAAATTAACAATATTAATAAAAAAAATCATCATCAAGTTTGCACAAAATCCCATAGATTTTATGATACCTGGGAAAACACGCAGCAGGTAAAAAAAAGGAATTTATGAGTTTTTACCAACGTTTCTAACAACAGTTGACAATACTCGTAAGAGTGGTTTTCCAAGAATTACTAATTTGCCAATATTTTTTTAAAAGGCTAGTATTTCCTCTAAAAATAAAGACCTAGACTAATTTTCTACCATTAGTATTAACAGAGCAATTTCCGTTAATATGGGTACACTAAAGTAAGCCTCGATAAATGATGTCAACATTGGAGATAGACCCTTACAGTAGAATATTTTTTTTCTTAGAATATACCCAGAAATCATTTCCCAAATTATCGTTGGCGAATTAGGGGACACCCTGTATATTAGTTTTAGTGTTACAATAAAGCCGTCCGTGATTGACCCGGGCCTGGCGCTATTTACTGGCAATTTTTACCAGATTCGTTCGAAAAAACATATTTTCTGTGCAATTTTCTTACAAATTTTTGTCTACAATAGATGTTATCAAATTTTAATTGGTTGTCAACGATAACGCCCAAATATTTTCTTTCATTTACAATGAACTTTATCAATTACATTTTTATTGGATTCTACATTTACAATCATATGTATTGTAGATCTAGTTTTGCTAGTATAAAGCTTTAACTTATTCATTTTCAAATAATTTGTTACATTGTCTAAATCGGCATTCAATTGATCGATACATTCATTACCCAAATTATCGGTTACAAAAATAAGTGCATCGTCAGCAAAAAATCTGAGTTCAGAAAATTGAAGAACTTTCTTCATGCCATTGATATCTATATAACACTGTTCCGAGAACTGCGGCTTGATGTACTCCTATATCAACTTTTAACGGGTCTGAGATGCACTCTGCCAAGTGGTTGATGTGTCCGCTTTTACACGTCGCATGTTTCGAAAGATTAAAATATTGAAACAAAAAATACCCAATTGCATCTTTTTGTGCATTTCCTTTTCTTTTTCTCTTTCTTCTTTCTTTTTCGCATTTGCTTCTATATTTCTTTGGCTGTTGTTACGAGCACAACATTTCAGTATGGCGGATGAACTGAAATGGACCAGAAAATTAACAAGCGGGCTCATTTTCAACTATGAAACAAACGCCAAAGATGAAATGAAAGAGAGCTGTCAAATAACATGAAAAGCCAAAGAAGGGGAAATGCTTTCAGTAAAAATGCGCGCTTCACTGAATGACAGTTCAAAAGAAAATAACCAAAACATGACACACATGCTACGTGTAGAAGCGGACTGTCTACTTGATAAATAATTGAAAAACCATTTCAGCTTGGTTCCTACTATCCCATTTTTTTGTTTGCTTTGTAATGAGAATTTGTCTGGATGCAGTTTCAAATTACCTCCGACCATTCAAAAATACCCCCACTATTGCCTTCTCGTTATGTACGTCTGTTTTCCATTCTATTATCACCAGATTTAACAACGTTTAACAAGTGTGTTGTCCTCTGAATCCAGACTGGTATTCCGACCGTAAATTATTCCTCTCCATATACATATCTAGTCAATTGCTTAAAAACCAGTTTTACTAAAATTTTGCACGAAATTCGACTGGTTGCCGATTCATACTAACTACGAGTATAGTGCGCTATTCAAAACAGTTAGCATTTGATCTCACAAAAATTTAAATTTTTTAAAAAAGGGAACTTTACAGCAAAAAATATTCGAAAATGATCGGTAAAAAAGAAAAACAAATGGAAGAGGGCGTTCACACCCATTCTCTTACTCTCTCTGCGCATGTGGCCGTTGGCCAACTGCTTTGAATAATATTATACCCAGTTTTCACTTTTGGTCCTGAATGATGCATTCACACTATTCAGTTTTCACTCTTGTTGTTAAAGTTTTTTCTGTTTTCTTTATTCGCCATTCGTCCTAGCAGGCAACTCTTGTTACTAGCTGTGTTTTTCCGGTGCTTTTGATAATATGAGTGAGCAGAAATTTCAAAGACGTATTCGATTTACGAGTAACTAATCAATAATTGCTGTAATGGATCCAAAAAATGATGAGCAAAACAAAGTATGTACATATGTATGTATGTATTGTAGTTTTAATAATGCAAAAGAATAGGAAAATAGTACGTATAAAGCCATGGAGTAAAGTACGGGATACAAAAGGACCATTTTTGTTTTTGATGAGAGAATTTCTAAATGAAGACGAATCCTCGTTTTGCAATTTTTTAAAATAAAAAAGTTCAAAATCAATTTGCTTTTATCAATTGTGAAAAACGGTTTGAAGCGAAAAAACACATACATGAGGGATGCAATCAGACCTGAAGAAAAATTTGCAGCCACTTCAATCTATCTTGCATCAGGATAATCGTACAAAAGTACAAAAAAAAAATTCCAACAACTTTTTTTTGCATCCGCTACATACATATGTCCTACAGCAGCGACATAAAAATAAAGAAAGCCCACAAAATAACGAAAGAACCACAAAAGAGAATTCGGGAAGTCATTTTCATTCATTTTATATGCATTTTTATTTATATAACTTAAATTATTCTTATATGCTAAAACAAAAAACGCTTAAAAATTAGCTTAAAGTACTTAAAAATATCTTATTCTAACTTACTGGCCCCATGCGGGCACTCTAAGTTAAACCTAACACTTAAACTATGTCTTTCGACGAAACTTACAGTCTAATTTTATTTCTATTTTTACATTTATTAATACTAAAACTAAGAAAATAAATTTCAAGCAAAAACTTAGTATATGAGAATTCGGGAAGTGGATAGAAAATTGTGGACCATCCCCTCATGTTCCACATCTCTCTTCACTTCTCACCCTTTTTACCGTCAATCTTAGGAAATGCCGAAAAAAAATTAATCGGAAATTCGTCAGTATTTTTAAACTTCTCAATAGGTGCTCGTACCACCGTATCTCTTTTCCAGCAGTCGAGGAAGATGTCCTATTGGATTATTGTATTTTAAGAAATATTGGGCCTATGATTTCGAATGTGCTCAACGTCATTTTCACTGATAAGAAGTTGCTATCTTTTTTATTATTCATTCTCCTCATCGGGTCTTTTAGCTCACTATTATTCGAAATTTGAAGGTATTTTCGCTTATACGAGTATTTTGTATTTGATTGTATGATTCAAACTGAATGTTGTCGCTTTTTCTTCTGCGCTTCTGATGAAGAACTTATTAAGTGCGTTTTGTTTATTGTTTTGTTTGTTATAAATGTTCCATTAGCATTAATTTTTTTTATTTTCCTATTTTACTCCACCAACTTTCCTTGTAATATAGATACATAATTGTTGTTTTACTAACGTTAGTTCTTGTGTGTGATTTACATATTTCTAATGTTTGCATATACGAGTACATTCCATCTCTGATGTTCGATCAAATAGTAATCCAATAGCTTTGATTTTTTTTTGTTTCGTTTTAGGATAGATAATATTGATTGAACTAATCACAAACATATTTGGCCTTGCATGTTCTAGTGATTACAATCTTTTGCACCGCTTTGTTTATAGGCTGTAATAAACGTTTTGCTCATTCGTTCCAATTATTAAAATGACTCGATATAAACAATTGACTATTAAGAAGTTGCACATCTGTTCTTTCTTTTTTGATGGTTGATAAAACTCATTTTATTTTCAATTTCAAGAGACTCGTGTTCACTTATTTTAAAGTTGGTTTTTATTTAATTTTTTAATATATTGTAGCAGGAACAATAAGATCTGTTTAAGAGAATAGTTAATTTTTAATTTTCGAAATACATAATATGTGGAAGCTTATTTTATATATTAAATTTCATAATTAAATTTAAACTTTATCTGAATCCAAGCTATTTGAGAAATTTGTAACAGGATTTCTCAGAGTCGAAATCTTCATTCATTTTCAATAACATAACACCTATACTCGTATCTAAAATACACACTCTTTTGTAGGCATGTGAACAAAGGACATCAAAACTAAAATGTCATTCAGGTCCCACATAAACATGTCGCTATTGATTAAGACGGTCTCAAAGGGCGATAAGGTTCTGGGAATTTTCTTTTAGTAGGTATTTGCGGATAAGTACCTCAACAAGGCATCAATTTTTTGCTAACGCTCTGTAAATTCATTCCAGGAAGGATTTATATTTTGTCCTTACGGAGGGTAGTTTTTCAGTCATTGCTTTGATGTTCAGCTATTTCCTCAATTAAGGAGACCGTTCACGTTGCGTTGTGAAATGTTCTATTTTTTTAAATTTAATTAAATCCGACGTAACTGTAACTCAATACTAGTAATAAGGACATGGTTTTATTTATATTTTTTTCTGCAATTTCATTTAATTGGGGTTGCTAAATATTTGACTTTTTTCAATCGCCAAACGTTATAGTAGATGCTAAGTTCTTTTGTATATTAAATATATAGGCAGACTAAGATGTTCACGTAGCTTTTAGTAGCTAGAGTAAGTATACCAACAAGTGTATCTTTATCTTTGCAAATGCTGCCATCGGGCATTTGATTTTGTTAACACTAAAATCATTTTGAATAAAAACTTTCCCACCTGCGGTTCTGCTTGCAGTGCCAGATTATACTCTGATGTCAGATTCGTTACTCTTTCAATAGAATTAATTTTGTCTGTTATATTTAAAAACCATCTGTTTGTCCCGCATTTAAGTTATTTAATTGTTGCTGAAAAGAAGTAAATACATACATAATACACTCGTCATATTTGAAAATTGTAGCGAAACCAGTGCTCCATCGAAATTGCCATTATCATTCCATCCCTTCAAATCTTCAACCACAATACCCGTCACGCTATGAATGATCAGAGCTCACTTTTGGACGTCTCTGAAATATCATGATCGTTTCCTAAGCCGTACAACTCGCTAATGGAATGTTCTGCCGAGCTCTTTATTTCCAAATCATTCTAACCTGCAAACATTCAAAACCAATAAAAATAGGTACATTATATATTTGCTTTTTAATTTTCCTTCGCTCGCACTATGTGCAAACATTTTAAAGATAAATCCCTTGAGCTCGCGCTAAGTATAAAAAAGAAACTGGTATCTAGCATGTAAATTAAAAATTAAACAGTGGTATTGGGATATTAAAAAAAGTAACCGGCATAAATAGAAAACGGTCGGGTAACGTCGTTTTTTCATAAATCTAGAAGTTCTATTCAGAACCTGATCTTCAATTCAAAATGCATACAGTCCAAAATCTAAACAAAAATCGCAAATAGTTATATTCTATATCATACAACTCGCTGTAACTGGTATCTGTTATCGAGTGTACTCGTAGTGCCGAATAACGCTGACCTGATAACGCAAAAATATTTGGACCGATTGATGTCGAATTTGAAGAGGCCCGCCATTTTCCAATGAACCAAATTATTAAATGCGAATAAGTAGTATGCAGAAAATCTAAAAAAAAAAACTGCTAACTAGTCAAAAGCTTCAGGTCCAATTGTCTATTGGACAATCTCCTTATGAGGAGCATATAGAGAATGGTCAAGTTTCATATACATATGTATATTGTGCATTCATACATAAAGTAGTAGAAAAAATAATAGGATGAGTGAATCGTCGACTTAAAATGACATTTGGATCTAAGCTACTTAAGGCGATCTCAACATATTATGGTGCTTTTTAGGTAGCTGCATTTTAAAAACAACTTTAAATTATTGGTTCTTAAAAGTTCTCATTAGTGAATACCTACGTGGTAATGACGTGTCGGTGGAAAAAAGGACTGTATTAGTTTTGCGAGTATTTAATCGAGAATAACTTCTTCTAAACAAACGACGTTTTACAGTAAGTTGTTTTTTGTATTTATTTTCTTATGATTCCGAAGTTTTTACATAAAAATTGTTAAGAATTTTTCGAAATAATAGGTCGTGGCAGGCACTGTACCGATGAAGTGAAACGTTTTATCCAGGAGCTCCGCTCGAAGGGCAAAACATAAGTGCATTGCAGAAACGTTGTGTTGCTGAGGGAATATGATAACGAATACACCAAAGCAAAAAAAAGTCGAAAGAAACTAGAGGAAGAAAGAAGAAAACCTCAGATACTCTCGACCGACAAATAGTGCGAATGGCTAAAAATGTCCCTTTTATTACTTCTTCAGAAATTAAGAAGAATCTAAATCTAATTATGACAACAAGAAAAACAGATTGTTAACGGCTAATTTGCGATCTCGATCCGCTAGGAAGATGCCATTTGTGTCAGAAAAAGAAGGAAACACAAAAGAGCGTTAAAAATATTTACAAAACAAAAGTCATATAAGACCACTCCCTTATAACGAATTCAACTCCAAGTAGACCAAAAAAACTATTAAGCACAGAAGTATAATGATATGGAACTCTTTTACCTGGTATGATGTGGAAACATTATTTTGGATGAAAGAGATTATGACTCAGGAAACATATGTGGAAATACTAGAAAACGTCATTTTATGTCGAAGATGAAATGCGGTTGCTTTGGAAATACCAACAAAATAACGACCCCAAACACACTTCGAAAAAAGCCAAAGATTGGTTTCATGCGAGAAAGGTCTCAGTTTTCGATTGACCAGCTCAGTTGCCCGATATAAATCCGATCAAGAACTTGTGATCTGAAGTCTAGAAAGAGCTCTACAAAAAATTTTCTAATAAGGTCGCATTATGGGTTGGGAACGAATACCAGTGCAAAAAGGTCAAAATCTTGTGGAATCCTTGCCACGGCGTTACCAGCCGAGGTTAATTGCTAAAGAACATGCAACCAAATATGTACATAGTAGTTTAAAAGAAAGTTTTGTATAGATTTCTTCCGGAATTTGCTATACGTTTGATATTTTGCTTATTCTAGGAACCACAATATAATTTTTTTCCAACCCCGAAAAACTAATTTTAATGTTAAAAAAAAATTGATTGCTTTTTATTCCTAAGTAATGGCATTTGTCTTATAGAACTGAACTATAAGCACATACCTACATATATAAAAAAAATTACAATAAAATTGGGTTAATATTTAATTTTGATTTATGCTATTTTCCGTTAACACCTATTATTTTTTTCCACTACTGTATATTTACATATACAGTTAGTCAAAAAATTATTCACACCCCCCATAAAGAATTACAAATTATTCAATATCTTTAAGAAAACAAATTCAATTTTTTTGAAAAAAATATATTTGTTTAGTAATTCGATAACAATTTTGATTTAAGTAAAAGTAATAAAGAAAAAATTATAACACTAAATATACAATATAAAATAAGAAAGGCCTCACTTTTTTACGACAAAAAAATATTCACACCGCACATTTAATATTTAGTGTGCCCGCCTTTGGCCTGTATTACAGCACGACACCTTTTCGGCATAGATTCAACCAACTTATTTGTAATATCCGGCGCTATGTTTTTCCATTCATTTTCAATCACAGTTTTTAAATTGGCGATGTTTGAAGGCCTAGACTTTGCAACCCGTTTTTTCACAATAGCCCATAACTGCTCAATCGGGTTGAGGTCTGGTGACTGAGGAGGCCAATCCAATACATTAATATTGTTGTGGGAAAACCATTTGGAAACGATTTTGGCGGTATGCTTTGGATCTCCGTCTTGCTGGAATACAAAGTTGTCATCAATTCCCAACAATTCAGCGCTTGAAAGCAAATTGTCTTGCAAAATCTGGAGATAATCTTCCTTTCTCATAATTCCTTCGATGAAATTTAGATTTCCACAGCCGCCCCAAGACATGCAACCCCAAATCATTCGGTTTCCTAAGTAAAATGTACAAATAAAATATCATGGATACCATAATAAATGGGAGAAGATTCTTACCTCCACCATGTTTAACAGTGGGTCGTAAACATTCTTTTTTAAAACGCTCTCCTTGCTTCCTCCAAACGCGTGTTATACCGTCAGAACCAAAAAGTGAAATTTTGCTTTCATCCGACCAAATAACTTTTTTCCAGTCCTCAGGAGACCAAAGCACTTTTTCTTTAGCCCATTCAAGTCTTCGTTGTTCATTCTTTTTGGAAATGAATGGCTTCCTAATTGCAACTTTTCCTTTGTACCCTGCCGCATTTATGCGGTTTCTAATGGTTTGACTTGTAACTTTAACGTTAAATCCATCTTCAATGTCAACTGCGATTTTGTTTGCTGATATTCGTCGATCTTTCTTGACCTCTCTCAAAATAACTTCATCAATTTTGGTCGTTGTTTTTCTTTTACGCCCCCTGCCACCGAGATTTTTAATTTTTCCAGTTTCTTTATACTTCTTCACAATAGATGCTATTGTATTTTTATTAATTTGAAGATGTTTGCTTATTTTTTTATATCCCAATCCCTTCTTATGAAAATTCACAATCTTTTGCCGAATATCATGGCAAATTTCCTTTCCTTTGACCATTTTTAATACTTTTAGACTTAAAACCGGCTTAAAATAAACTGATCACTACACGCTCTCTTTTAAAAATAAAAATAATAACCAGGCGACCCGAAAATTAGAATTTAATGTATGGGGTGTGAATATTTTTTTGGCGTAAAAAAGGGAGGTCTTTCTTATTTTATATTGTATATTTAGTATTATAATTTTTTCTTTATTACTTTTACTTAAATCAAAATTGTTATCGAATTACTAAAAAAATATATTTTTTTCGAAAAAATAGAATTTGTTTTTTTAAAGATATTGAATAATTTGTAATTCTTTATGGGGGGTGTGAATAATTTTTTGACTAACTGTATGTACATATGTATTCCCTTGACAAATTTTATTTTCTGTCTTGTCCAAAAAGTCCTAAGAGTAGATCTGATGCAACGCCTTGTGCATTGGTTTTGTCACGTTATTCTATCGCTTTAGCACAAAGCTAGTTGTTATCGAGTTTTCTTTTGGGACTACACATGTACCTACATATGTATGTACCTTTATCGGACTTCTTTTATTAATTCGAAGTTAAATTAGTTGTTAGTCAACGCTAACAAAACTAAGAGAATATTTCTCGTCTGAAATAAAAGTATGTACTCGTACATGTGTACTTTTAGCAGTCTTTGGTACTTGACCCTACACCAAATTTTAACTTTAGAATTCGTGATAGTAGGTATATTGAATCAACAAATGTCCACCCTACCAAATAGAGTTATCGTGAAGGTAACTAGTAGATAAACCCACTCGTGCGTAGGAACGTAACACATGCACCCCATTTATCTCTGGTGTTCTACCCACCCGTAGCGCAAAATCGTAGTGCATACAAGTCCGGCGCACTCGCGTAAAGCTCATCCTCCACGTTCGCACAATTAGTTGTGACAATCATCAAACATAATCACCAGTGAATATGGTACACGAATCCCTCAATTCTATTTTGCGCGGCTTTTTCTTAGTTGGTCACTTCCTATATTCCATCATACGACATGCCTCAATTATAGCAAGTAAAAAAAGTTAGTGCGCAGGAGCAACACTAATACCAGCACCCAATTCAAGCATAGGAATTCCCAAAGCCCAAATCCTAATCTCCGAACACCTTACGTTCAGTTTCTTTTTGTTTTTTTTTTTTAATAGCGCCTATTGACACGTGTTCAGTATTTATGTCCGACACACACACATACTCGGGCATATATATGAACATTCTTACGCTGGGCTAGCTGGATGACTGGGCTTGCGAGAAATTCCATTAATTTCCAACCGGTGCGGTGTGGTGCGGTGCGGTGCGGTTAGCGCATCATCTCATCGCTCTCTTTTTGTTTCCTCTAGATGGTCTTTCTCGTTAAGCTTTTTTCATAGTATATTAGTGTATACGTATGCCCGTCAGCGGAAGAGGAAAGAAAAACCGGTATGTGGATTGCTTACTTTTGTATGGTGAGACGTGTATATGATAATTGTATCGTGCAACTCGTCGGAGGGTAGCAGACGTAAAATACACACATTCAGTTGTCAGTCCAGTCACCATATCGGCAACGTTGGCAACGTGACTTTTCCATTGTATCTTGCCAGAGAGTGCTTATGCAAGTGTGTAAATGAGAAAATTTTAAAAGAGAGATGGGTGTAGTATTTTGTAGAAAGTAGTACCTGTGCCGAACAACATCCAAATCGTGGATTTAATTAAATTTAGGTGAAAAAGAAGCCAAGGTAATGGGATTGGAGTTTTGTCTAGGATTGATGCGGTTTCAATAGGCGGGATGACATTATTTTGAAAAATCTCAAAAAGCCGGCTAACGCCTTGTTCAAGGCGAGAGAGAGATGGAGAAACAGATTAACGTTGTGTGCGATTTTAGTAGTGTTTGTTTACTATTGACGGCGTGTGTAGAAAAGTAGAAAAGAAAAGGCACATGTGTGTGTGTTTGTACACCATTTAATGGGTTCTGAGTCGCATAGGAAATTGTTTCGTGTGAGTGGTGTATCATTCTGCCGGCATGTTGAGTGAAAATTGAGTGGTTTTCGGTAGCCCGCGCATGTTGAGTGATGAGTGTTGTGTTGCTATTATTTTTATTTTTTTATTTTTGGAAAAGGATTTATGAATGCAGTGTTTTGATTTGTTGCTGCTTTTTTGCGTAGTCGCCTTAACAATAGGAAGCAGATTCAGAAATCGGTCTGAGTCATTGCATCATGTCACTTGCACTAATTTCCAAGTTCGCGAAATGGCCGATTTTTTCTTATCTTGCATAAGATTGCATTTAGCGGCAAAGTTCGGGGCTTAGATGTCAGCTAGAGGTATATATCCATAAAAAAATTTACATAATATGTACCTACATATGGCACATTCAACAAACCTAACACATATGAAAATCGACACCCTGGTATGAAATTATGAGGCACATTTCTAATAAAAAAGAAATGTCCGATTTTAGAATAAATTTACAAAGCAATATAGGTACCTATACCTAATTTGTTTAGATTTCTATTAAACCAAAATATAATTCGTTGGAATGAAGGTACGAGGACAACCTGGCTAGAAGAGAAGAAATGAGTTTTTTATTTTAAAAATTCTTTTTTATCAATATGAACTCTCTTATCCCTAAAGTAACTTAATTTTATAATCATTGAAAATGGATCAATTTTTCATATACCGTTTAATGATTTTTATTTAATAAAATTTATTTAAATTTTAATAATCACCCCAGTAAATATATGATTATTATTTTAATAAAAAATTTATACACTAAATACAATACACTATCCATTTATCGCTGATATCTTCGTTTAATCCAAACCGTTTTCCAACCACAACATTTTTGACTCAGGTTTGAAGTGGTGAACTTGTGTTTCTCCATTCGTAAAAAATAGGCGCAGAAAATCGGTTGGATTCTTCTTAAAATGGTACAAACCCTGTTGAGAAAATTGATTCCTCATATTTTTGAGATCTGCATTTAAAAAATGTGGCAGACACAGCTTTCTCATACTGAGTTCTTCCTGTAAAATCTTTTTTTCTGAAATTCCTACAACCCTAGGTATTTCATACACCTTTAATCGTGGATCATCTAGAACCATATTGTGTATCTTCTCGATATTTTCTTTGGTAGTTGCAGTTTTTGACCGTGCTTCACGTGGAACATATTCAATCGATGTATGCTCGTACGACCGCGTTTAACAAATTTCTAGAAAAAAAAATTGTACTTGCAATGAATTTTCTGCGATAAAAACTAGACAGAGTTCTTAAATTAAACTTACCTAGACTACTTTTCATATGTTTATAAACACCAAGGAGTTCAATGGGAAGAGCCATTAGTTTTTTTTTATTGAGATGCATTCATGTGCATACAATTATTTTTTATAAATTTTTTTTTTATAGCATCTTCTCTATTACTTTCGATTGGATGTTATATCCCTCCCAAAAGATTGCTGCCGTGGAAAAATTATATTTCGAAAGTCTTTCTATCCAAGCGATAGCATAAAATTTGAATTAGGCGATTGTTTGGTCAATGCCCATTGAATTTTACCCCATTTTTCCTTCTGTTGCAGAAAGCTTCCACCTAACTTACCAAAGATTTCTTGGAATGGCCTCGCATCCTTATCTGGAATGGTTCTGCAGTCTTCTTTGTTCAAAATGGCTTTGATACCAACGACATGGTAGAGATTTGCTTTGCGGGACGTCGACCAAAAATTCGTTTCTTCGTACTAATCAGACCGAGCTTGGCTTCATTCGATCAAAGAACACGTTCTTAGTTCACACTGTCCGAATTTTTTTAAGGTTTAACCCAGTAGCGTGTTTTTATTTATTTGTAATACGTTTAAAATAATTTTATTCTCTCTATTCCTGTTGAATTCTTGACACGTTTTTTTGTATCTTAAGCCTTGTATTGCACTGCTTCCGGGTTTACTTAATTGCTTGATGGTGTAATCCCTATTCTGTTCTACTTCCTGGGCAATGAGCTACTGCACAAATGAGCTACTGCACGTATACTGCACAAAATTGATAGCTTCCTTCATTAGAGTTGAATGCGTTGAATTCGAAATTGAGGCGCGGCGCACGTTTTAGACGATGGGCAAAATAGATCCTAGACTTTGAAATATCAAGTTTCCGGGAGATATTTCTTTCGGATTTACCGAAGATTTCATGTGTCTACTTTCAAGTAATAGAGACAGGAATAAGTAATATATATAAGTGTAGATAATCTTCGTTGCATTTGTTTGCAGAATGCTACTTTGGCACCTTTATAAGTCTTTTTCTTTGTTTTCTGCTTCCATTCTTCATCGAACCAGAGGTTTTTTCAAAATCAACCAAAAGATTAAAAGATTCGTTCCTGATGATTATTATTTACAATTCTGGGACCGTCTTGCCACATTTTGCGTTACCGCTTTTCGGAAATTCGATAGGATTTAAAGTAACGCCCCCCTATAATATCTTCATGGTTTATGCTGCCATAATTGATATGGGGATATCGGGTGGTTATATTGTCGTGTGATGGGCGACCGCCCTGCTGTGACATGCATAAAAGCTCATTACTTAACTTAAGTGTAACAAGCTCACACGCCCCAACAGAAGACGACGGTATCTTGGACCGAGTCTATGGAGCGTTAAAATCGTACTCGATTTTATTCTAAGATTGGAAGATGTCTTTGGCAGATATGTAAGTCAGGAAATACCACCACATAACGATTTCCCGCGAAGAGAATTTGAGGCAGCAATGAACAAAATGATATATAACAAGGTGGACACAAAGTGACTAATATCGATTTTGATTATTATTTTCTAGTGGACGTGTAACGAAAAAACACTATTTGGAAAAATTAAAAAGCTTCAAATTCCACGTCTTAGTACGCCTGAATGACAAGAGTTTACAATGATCGAACATTAAACTCTTTGATTGGTCATCGCCCTCCACAATCCCCAACCAAAATGTGTTATTCCATCACAGAGGTAGCCAGTAAACCGTTGGGCTTTCAATCACTCTGAAGAAAAAAAAAACTACAGGTATATAAAGCATGAGCGTTATTGTCCTGTGTGACAGAAGAGATACCGCAGGAGGAGTGTCTACAAAAAGGAAAAGCCAACGCAGCTATAACAACATCCAGGTTTTATAAGAATGCTAAGCAGCTAGCAGGTTGTTTCAAGCCCGCAACTCAGTTTTTTTTCTGATGCTACCTAGTTACCGATCTACAGTAAATATTGGGTGCATTTAATCAGCTTTTCAAGCAGCCAGGATGCACCGCGCAGAGAGAGAAATATAGGTCTAATTTTTGCACAATTAACATAAATTGAAAAGTAAGTTTATAAAATAGTTGCTGCTATAGTTTTTTTTCTAATAAAAAGCTGGCATTGTAATACTGGTGCCAATTAAAACGGCTTAGGGTCGTAATTTCAATGACAAAAACATTACAATTCCTTGAGTAGAATTGGTGTTTGTGATAACCTTATGAATAATATTTAATTGATAGTAATACACGTGCTGAATTGCAGCCGATATCTGGAGCACAAGACAAGGAAGCATTAAAGTTTCTCAGGATTAAGATTGTGTTTACATTGCATTGTACGAGTTTATAATATTTCTAATTGGAGTGTTGTATAAAACTTCTTCAGATAACAAATCAAGACATACCAGTATTTACACCAAATAAAAAATGCACGTGATAATATTATTACGTCTCGAGTAAAAAACCTTTGATGCAATCCAAGTTTTTGCTCTTCCCAACCTCAAATTGAAAACTGTTACCCATTTCGCAATTTCACACGATCGATTTCACAACAATTTGCAATTACGAACCTTTTTTTATATTTAACAACAAATTAACAAATACTACGTAATAAAAAAAAAATAACTGCAAAATTGTGTATACCAGCAAATGCCATGAGTTTCATTGAACTGTTTGACAAATCAGCAAAAAAAATCGGGTTTTCTTTTTGACTTACGAGTAAGTCTGAAAACAGTGCTTTAGTTATCGGTATTGTCTGCTTTTATATTTTACAAATTTCCTGTTAAATTATTGTCCTGATTATACAAGTTTACTGGGAAACTTTAAGATTTCTTAGAGTATCCAGAGTACTGATGTCCAGAAACTGCACTGATAATAATTTTGATATGTTGTTTATTTGTTTATGACACTTGTATATTAATTGAAAGGTTTGGATGCAAATCTTACAAGGGGTCTTACGTTCCTTACCTCGTTTTTATGTGTTTTAAGATTTCACCTGCAGAAACTTTATTTGTATTTCTGCTTGAACATTATCCCGTGTTTGTCTTTTAATTGTGAAGCTGTTTTGAATATTCTACGTTCTGCTGATTGTCATTAAAAACTTCTATGCTTACTCACTTATGTAGGTGGCTCTACAGGTTGAGATGAACCTGGACCTCAAGTAACAAGCCACTCTATTTAGCCAGATCCTTAGCTAACCCACTCTGCTCAAGCGCGCCACCTAAGTTGAGGTCTTCTTCTACTGCGTTGCCTCTGTTATATTCGAAGACTCTGTTGGCCGGAGTTTTGGTGTCCATCCGCTCTGCATGTGCTTTCTTAAGCCTGTAAAATTTCAATACGACCAAAAACTGAGGTAAAAATACTACAATACACCAAAGGTAGTAAACATGTTTGGTCGTTCGTCAAAACTATTAGAAATTATGCCTCATCCTCCATCCCAACGCTCATTTATTATTATTACATTTCAGCTGTCAGCTCTTTAGACAAGAACTACCACTGCGTAAGCTTTTTCATCAATCTTACTCTTTAGGACTTCCAAGATCATGGAAACGCTTATAAACCATCAGCTCAAGAAATATCTCGAAATACGAAAACTTCTAATGACCAGCAATACGGTTTTCGTATCGAAAATGCGTGCATTTACGATCGACTACTCATTTTTAATAGATTAGAGACTACTTTTCGGAACATTCAATTAAAGCTGTCTTGGATGGTTTCAAGTCTGATAAACAAAATAAACGCTGGTGTGCTCCAGGGCTCCATTCTCTCTCCGATTTTTCTTTAGTTGTCATCAATGATTTCTTGTCTGCTACTTCTAATCCAATATATTCCTTTGCTGACGACAGTATTCTCTGTTTTTCATATTCGTTCCCGACTCACGTCCCTGCTCTTCGGCTGTAGAACGGGAACGACAGCTTATGTTAAGCTCATTAAATTCCGATATTAACAGCATAACCAATTAGGGAACTGTCAACAGAGTGGAATTTAATGCTTCCAAAATACAACGCTGTCTGCTGTCGTTAAAGCGAAATTTAAATACCCAGTTATTATCCATGAATGGGACTTAGGCCCTTACTGCTCAATTGCCTTCTTAGCCCAAAGAAACAGCGATTAGTAAGAGTTATTCTTCGTTTTATTTCTATTGATGTGTTGTTTGCAGAATTGATGACAGAGTCCCTTACCACCGCAAAGTTATAGAGTTCGACTGTGAAGCTCTGTCCAATTCGTCAATGTTGTGTGTTCCTTCTTGTTGACATCATATACTTGGTTTTGCCCTCATTTACCGCTAAACCCATTTTGGCGGCTTCCGATCCAGTACAAGCGAACGCACGGGTGACAGCCCGCCGAGTTCTGCCCATTATGTCATTATCATCGGCGTGCGCTAGTAGTTTTACAGACTTTTAAAAAATTGTGCCACTGGTGTTCGCTTGTCAGCTCCACATAATTATTTTAAGTACGAGTATGATGAAGTCACGTGATATCGTAGGAGCAGCGTGCGTCCTTCATCATCATTCTGCACAGACGGACGAGTTCATCAGAGATGCCAATACTAGACTATAGCTTGTCTCTATAAATATACGTCATGTACGACGTTAAAATCGGAAACAGTGGGTATAGATTTGGACTTCCTGAGTTTTTTCCAAGATCTGCTAAAGTGTAAACAATTTGGTCGATTATGGACTTTCCTGGTTTGAAATCACACGGCTACTTATATCTCTATAGTTTTGGCAGTTGAAGGGGTCTCATTTTTCCATTCATCAGTCATACAGTTATATCTGAGAAATGAGCTGGCGTATGCCCTTCTCGGTCGGTAAGCCTTCAGGTTCAACAGCTTTATTGGATTTAACCTTAGTGGCATTGAAGTTTTGGCTATCATCGTCTAAGTTGAATGGTCTATTCTACCTGCCGGCGGGATGTTTGGTTTCGTTGTCGTTATACAGTCTGCAGAAGAAGTTTTCCCATATTCTCAGCACCGACCGTGTCTCTACTACAAGGTTTCCTTCTTCATCTCTACAGGTTTCTGTACGGATATTCTTGCCTTGACACGTTCTTTTACCTATTGGTAAAACTTCCGTACATTCTTTCTAAAGTACAATATCGTCGATCGCGCTCTTCCCGTGCGGCTCACATTATACGTTGCAGCGCCGCTCTGTGCGCTTCTTTCTTCACCCAACCAGGGCGGTAGGTTGAAGCCCAACACATCAGTTGCGGTGCCTGATGGTACTTTGACAGCGTTGACACTGGTTTTGGTACTTAATTCTGGCAGCATAGGAGTTGTTGGAAGATTTTGGGATTCTGGCGGTCCTTTCCGTTTGCAGCTTAAAATTTACCATCAAATAAAGTCAGTGGTCTATAGAGACCTTAAACCTTAAAACAGGTGGCTTAAGACGTTCGCATAATATGCTGAGCAAGACCTTGTGTGTATCATGGTACATACATATGTATATTTTAAATAGGGATATACTTTTCAAGTTATCGTAAGGTTAAGGATCGATTTCGTTTTGGTATCTCAATCTTCGCGTATACTTTTGTGCACTCAAGTATATTTTAGCGGTTTGGTGCAGACGTTTTGCCTGATATCAATGCTCAGAACTTACATAATGTTTGGCGTTTGTACAATCTACTGTTGTTTGCGCCATTTGTTTTCTCTTTCATGTCGTTAGATATTGGTGAATTTAACTTTAATAGGTATTGCCGATATTCGTTTACATGCCGGTACCTTAGGATTTCTAGCTTGTCTTTTTTAAAACGGTCTGTAAACATAAGATACATCCATACATACATACATACATATACCTACTGTCATATTGCTGTATACTGTACACACTACCCACTGTCAGATACCATATCTATTAGGTGTCAGGGCAAGGAAATGATTATTCGACTTAATTCATGTACATACGTTAAAATTCGAAATTCAATAATTTTTCGATTAATAAGCTCGATTAAAAAAAAAGCAGACAGGACTAAACGCTCGCCATTGAAATGTATGTATGTATATACATACATATGTATGGTTAATATATCCCTGACCTATATATGTATGCATGTTTTTACATATACGTATGTTCAATTTGCTGTGTGAGTAGCTCTACTGATTACGGTATTAAGATCGCAAACTTTTTTAAAGCTTCCATAAAACTTTTTAAGAAGTTAAATGGCAGATTCGAAAATGGTCTGCTTATCCATTATCAACCTGCTATAAATTGTACATCAATTCTATAGAAAACTATCATAGTTGTTTATTTAAATGTTAACCATGTCCCTTTGCAACACTGCACTACACTCCAACACTACGCAAATTGCTCTTCGACGCATAAAAACAACGATTAAAAGAGATAACAAAAATTGTCTATTTATTGTTGTTTTTTTTCCCACAAAGAAAGCAAAAGTAAATAATAAAAGAAAAAGAAAAACAAAAAGGAGAAAAAAAAGGCAAACTACGCAGAAACTACACAATGAAAATACACGGAACGGGATTTACGAGCATTTTACTAGAATGATTCGAAAATTCTCACTCAAAAGCAAAGAGTGAGTGTAGGAATTTAATCGCTTACGACTCGATTGGTTTGTATAAGTGTGAGTACGAATTACCCTGTGCCGCGCTGCCTGAGCTAAGATCTCAAGAGTGTGTGTGTTGTGTATAGTTTCAGAACAGATACTAGCTAGGTATCGTCGTCGCTTTCAGCAGAAAACGAATCGTCCACCGAATAAAACGGATACCCACCGTGTACGGAACTTGAAACCCTACGACTAGTTACTCTTTAACGCGCTCCCTGTAAAGGCGTCTTTCCCAAAAGCGCTCTTCATCGTTGAATGTCTCTTCTTTTCTCTGTGTGGGGAAAAATATAAAATTTGTTTTCTAAAAAAAAATAGTATAGAAATTCTATAATAACTGGAACAGTTCCCGTTAAAAATTGCATATAAAAACATATTTGATGCTTGTCAGTCTTTTTTGATGTGGAAAAAGTAAAAAAAAAAGGAAATCGCAACGATAATAATTGTCGCTTGTAACGGTAAAATTGAGCCGGAAGTCAACTTAACAAAAAAAAGTTAAGGACAGGAAATCTTCGAAATAGTGTCCACCCGTAGTGTCATGCCTACATCAGTCACAGAAATCTGTCAACATCTTCGTCATTACTGTCACCAGCAGCAAAAATTTAGCGCAAAAAAGAATCCTTCGTCGCCGTGTTTTACTAATATTCGCAGAAAAATTGTAAAAAATCGCTGCATATCCGTAAAGAGAATATTTTACAAATCGCGTCATATTTTATTGCAAAAGTGTCCGTGAGCAAAAAATCGAAAAGTTTTTTTTGAGTAATATTTCTTAAACATTTTTTTAAAAATAAGAAAAAAAGTAAGTGTCAGTGGCTTGTCAATTTTTATTTTTTTTTTGGATTAACCGAGCACAATACAAGTACGAAAGGTAAGTTCAAGTCCGGTAGGTTGATTTCTAATTTAAGAAAAAAAAAAAGTCCAACCTTTACCGGCTTTTGAAATGTTTTGTTGGCATAAATGTTAGCGATGATTTTTTGTCGGTCTTTCGATAAATACTCGTATTTTTCGCTAGTGATGATTCATGATTCATCAGAGAGATAACTTAATGATATGATAAAAGAATGCAACAGCAGCCTTTCTTTGGATCTGTTGTACTCGTACATAAATATGGACAAGAACATGGACTAAATTTGCGGTATTTTCGCATGTTTTTTTTTTCTTTTTCCCTCTTTCTGGATTTGCGAAACTGCTGGGGTGTGTGGGTGGTTTCTACTAGAAATCGGGCGGGTGATTTCGATTTGTCGAGTTTTCTCGCAGAAGTTTATAAAATTGAAGACAAAATTAAAAAAAATGCACAGAAAATGGGTGAGGCAGTAGAGTAGACTGGTCTATGGCAGATATGTGAGACAAGCATTTAACTTGCCTTGCCATATGGCCAGAGATGGTGGGTGAGGTAAAACGCCAAATCAGCAATTGAGTTGCTAAAGTTAGCTGAATCGCTGTCGTTGTGGTTGTCATTGTCTTCGTAGTCATATTCACCGAATGACGTGAAACATGGAAATTGTTCCCACTCACAAATGATTAGGTATCGTACTTTTTTTATAATCTTTTATGGCGCAATTTAATGTTGCATGTTTCGCAGCAGGAATAGAGAAGGTTTAAAGTCCCACACAACCTAATATTTATTGAGAAAGGGGCTAAGTGTAGTGATAGTTGGTGTGCACTCAATTGTGAGATAGTTGAATGTCATTTTACTATTTCGCATTTTGATGAAAGAAAATTTCACAACTTTCACGTTTCTGCGCAGCTGGTATTTTGTTACTACTACCACGGTACTCGAATTAAAAAAAGATTCTATACAACGATGAGGTTTTAGATGTATGTTATCATTACCGGTTTAAGAGCGACCGAAAGAGTAAGATACTATCATACTCCTAATATCTTATAATAATAAAAAAAAAACTGTTTAAATTGAAGAGAGTGTGTTTTGTTGCATTTTATTTTATAAAACCCTGCAGTATATCCGTTGGTGTACTCGTTACTCAGCAAACATTTCTATCGTAGAATCAATATGTTATTTGGTGTATGATGTGGGCTGTTTGAATTGTACACAACGTATACGGGCGGTGGTGGATTTTACGTTGATAATGGGGATGCCTTCGCACTTACGCCATCTATTATTTGATTACCATGAACACTGACTGGATAAGACTTTTAAGACATACGAATCTAAACTACATTAGATTTAAATATTAAAGTTGTATTGTACTTACATAGTCTCATGAGCTTAACATAAAAAAGAACAAGATTTTAATAAAAGTGTTAGTTTCGATATTTTCTTTTTTCTATCGCCTTTGTTACCAAAATAATACCTACGTATGTATCTACATATGTGTGTATCTATACCTGTAAACTTGGCTTGCTCTTTCTTCGTTTTACTATTCAATTTCTTTAGAAATTCAAATATTTAATGATCAAGTGTGAATAAAAGATTTTTCTACGAAAAAATGGTAAAGTTTGAAACTTTGGAGGTATTTGAAGTGCAAAGAACGAGCTTTGAGTTTTATCGGAATTATTTGATAAAAAATAAAGGGTTGAGGGGGGTTTTTGCTTCCACTTTTCTCCAATGGCAAACCCAAAACACTACGTAAAAAAATATCGTTTGAATCGTTATACATACAAGCAACAATTTAGATCACACATGTTTGTCAGAGTCCGATTTCTACCTAAACTGATATGCTTGACCACAAATAAAAGAATATAACAATTCCTGATCGCTTTAGCTAATGTCGTCTACAATAAAAATCTACGAATGACTTCTGTACAATCGATAATGCAATATAATCCAACTTCATGACAGTCACAGCGGCTTTTTTGACGTACGATGCGGTTCAAAGTTTGCTTATAACAACAGCGGCTAAGTAATATTTTCACAAAAAGGTGTAGAGGTATCGAGTGCAACAACAGGACGGAGATACGAGTCAACTCAATGGTAAAGGCATAGAGTCCTTTCCCATTAACCGTTTCTGTTTAGATTTACATTGTACCACACTCAAAGCTGTTTAGCTTAATTTTATAATAATTTTAAATGCAACATTGTAAAAAAAAACTACTAAAGATATAATTAGCGCGCCACATTTAACAAATATTTATATAAATACAATCTACGTTTACAATTTTTACAGTTTCTTATCTAGAGTGGAGGTCTATTAGTTATCAGGACAGAGTGAAGAGACTGTAGTCATGACAAGTTAACTCACTATTTGAATTAGATCCGGTGAATTACCCTGTCGACAACAAATAAAAGAAAAAAAAAGAACACCAAATAAATAAAATAAATAGTAATAGCCAACTACTCTGGCTGGCACACCTAATCTATAAAAACAATTTGACGAGTACCTGGTATAGTAGACTCGTGTGTTGAATATAATAACGCCTTTTGGCTGCAGTCGTGTTCATTCTATCGCTTAATCATTGCGCGGTAAATAACAAACACAAATCCGAGGCTTTTCTACTGTTGGTGTTGTCCCGGTACTCGACGTGGTCGACGCGCATCAAGGTGTTTAAAATCACGAGTTGGGTACTAATCCTTAGAATTGCACGTGCACAATTTGGTCATCGATTACAATTTTCGTATTCATTTAAGGGGAATAGGTATAATATTTCTGTTTCGAATTTTTGTTTTGATGATGTTGAGTGACTGTTTTTATTATTTAAATGAATAATCTAAGAATGATCATACCTACATTAAAACACTTTGTGTGAGATATATTTTAACCAACTTTCATTTTGTTTTTCTTGCAGATTTTCAATTGAGAAAGGGGAAAGAAATTGCCTTTCCTATTATATTTATCTGTTTGTACCTATATAATTTTTGAAAAAGAAACGTATAAAATGACTCAGTTATTTGCAAACAGTTCAGTCGATTCACCATGTTCGTTGCTCGAGTCAGACTGGCCAGATGCTTTTGAACAAAACTACAGCATAATACCAGCTGATTCATTTTCATTGGAAAATGAACTTTATTTTGGACGTAGTCTTTGTGATGATATAAAACGCATCGAATCAGGAGGAACTGATTTTCCTGGAAGTGAAAATTCCGATATTGACGATGTGTTTTCACCTCCAGAAGTACGCAACTACAATTGCATGTGGTCGGGGGAGAAATGCTCATCGTTGAATGCATTATATTCATTGTCGCCAACAGATAGTAGCATTACAGCCGTACCTCCAGCAGATATTATTGGCAACAGCCTTAAAGTGTCTGAGAATGTTATAAAAACAGAACCCGTTGACAGTGAAACCGACAGCCAACAACGGACGCTATCGCGTCAAATTCCACATCAACAACAACAGCAACAGCATGCTGCAAATCAACAGAGCATGCAAAAGATAGCGCCGGGAACTTCACTTCTATTGAATTCACGAAAGGTGAACCAACAACAGCAATCACAACAACAACCACAAGTGCAGCATCAACAACAAATCCATAAGAGATCCAAATGCAGTATAAGCAACAGTACACAAATTCCACAGATGCAAAGCTCGGAATTTTTACGTGATCGTGATTTAATTGCATCGTCTGCATCACCAACATTTGTAAGACCCGAAACACCACATAGTTCCGATGATGATGCTACAGAATTTAAGCATTCATATGATTTGAGGGCATGTGTTATGGGCTCGAACAATATCTCATTAATAGAAAGTATTGATCCTGAGAAAATGATGGCCATTAATCGATTGCGCGAACATTTAGAAGATACTAGCAAGAAAATTGTACCAAATCATATGGGTTCATTAGCTGATGTGATGAGTGTCATCGATAAGGATAATATATCCTTAACAAATCGACGTATCAAAGACGAAGATGATGGTTATTTCAGTCAGCAACAGTATAGTTACACAAATTATTCTTCGACATCTAACCAACAGAATAGTACCGGTGATTGGGATTCATCTTCAGATGACGCATCGTCAATTGATGGCGATGCAACTTCATTGTTATCTAAACGAAGTGATTGTTCATCATCAATGTCGGTGTCTTCAAATCAAATGGGTAGCAGTAGTAATATTTATCCAATCAAACATAGTGACCATAGCTATACAAGAAGTAAAGATGGCATCGATGATATAAGTCCAAATTTAGAGACTCCATCTGACTCCGGTGAGTTATTACATATTAATTACTTATATAGATAGATACATAGTTGTAGATACATTATTATTTAACGCTTTAGGTTTTTATATGTATGCTCAAGAATAAGTAACACAGTGTTTATCCAATTAGTACCCATAATGTCAATGGCCTTTTTTCTATAAACTCATATTCGTGTATGTACACGAAACCACCACTATCCAACACCTACCATCAACAAACACATCCCACCCTCCAACTCCACGTCGTAAATGTATGTACCTATACATAACGGAGAATCTACTCGGATTCCCGCCTAAAGAAAAGGGAAAAGCCTTGAACCTATCCCATTTTTTCGCATATTGGGTATTACTGCCAGACAACTCCTTCTAACGATAAAATCAATAGTAACACGTGTACAATAATATATCCGTACATTTATCTGTATTTGTTCGTATATTCATTATGGATAACAAGTGCATTTGACCAAAGCAGGGCAACTTCTGGCAAGGAATTAACACCTTCTCGTCGTCGTCATTGTTGCCTGTGGGTTTTAAGTTTTGAGACTTGCGCATTGATGTACACAGAAATATAAAAGATTTTCTCACCATTACTACCCTGTATGGAATACATACAAGTACAAGAGAACTCGTAGCATCGTGCCCAAGAAAGTGCTTGCATATCTATTTACAAGGATGTCTAGCTTAAGTTTTGCGGTCGTAGGATAATATGAGTAGATAAATCCCTATCTCGATGGTGCTATCATTATATGCTCCCTTTTCGCTAGGTTCAAGGTACCGTCGCTGATTGTCGCCATCACAATCGCCAGCAAAGCAAAGGTACAATTCCAATTGATGCCCATTCAGTTTATAAGGTTTCTTTTGTGAAAACAATAAGTGCGGTGGTCAACAATGTTGTGTTTATATGTACAGATGATATGCGAATACATAGACTTTACTCCCTCTTTTGGTCCGTTACCCTGGTATGTAGAAGGAAAAGATGACACGCACAGTGAAACGCGATATAGATAGCATGCTCGTATAGTTGTACATTTTACTCCCAGATTCACTCAATAAGGCGTTTTCCAACCATTCTAAGTCATCAGCCCCATGAATTGCTGTCGGGAAGAGCAAATAAAGTGAAATTCTTGTCTGATGTCACGTCTGCCTGATGTCACACATTATTAGGCTCCATGTCAATCAGCTCAGTTTATGTAGTACTGGTAGAATTATTTATACTATTTTATTGGCGCCAAAAACGCTAAATTGCCCTTTCGGGAGATATACCTATGTGCGCATATAAACTTCACCATATGCTGGGGGAATGCCCTAATTTTTTATTTAATTTTATTTATTTTTCTTAGAAATCATATACCATAACAAAAGAGCATTTCCTCGATCCATTGTTTACGGACTACCAGTATGTGCTTGTCTCTTTTGTCAATTGAAAATTAAACAGCAGCCTAATTGGTAGACACACCACTGCCTAACAGCTAAAAACTAATCATATTCTTGAAGAATTTTGAGCGTACACATTTGAATAATATAACGATAATGAACTTTTCGAAGGCCATTCTATACTACAGAGTCCAGAATATATATATATGTATATGATAGTATGTACTTTTATATGTACGCTCTGAGAAGAACTTTAGAATCCACGTGTGAACAAAGCTCTGAGGGCGTCTTCTCTTCATATCAGAAGACAAAAAAAAGCTTCTCACTGCTTTATATCCATAAAAGCAGATATTCTGATACTCGTGCAGACGCTGTTGTCTCGTATATGGGATACATAGACGTATTTCAAAAATGAGGGTGGCTAAAATGTGTGTGTTTTTTTTTTAATAAGAGAATTTATATTGACTGGCTCTTGACTTCTCTCCATCCATGCAATATACACTCTACATGATACATATATATGATATATGGTCGACGACACAACGATGAGAATGACGCCCGGTTTCAATGAATTTTATTTGCACACGTGTAGGAATAAATGTTTACCCTCAAGGTCGCCACGACGGTATTCATCGTAGCTGCTGCTGCTTTGGTTGACTGGTTTACAAGTCAGTGAGCGAGAGCTTTTTATTTCACTTTCTACTTTCCACTGATTGTGGGTTTTGTTGTATTTTTTATGAGTAACATATAGAAAGATGATCCTGTTAAATGTAAAATGCCCACCACGCCCATGTCAAGGATTTCGATGCGAAGGAGCAATGGCACTAGTAATAAAAGATACATTTTTTTATGTCACAGGTTACAACCTCTGGGTAAAAGAGGCGAGAGTATGGATTATGTTGTCTGGATGGTTATAATGTAAGTTTTGTTGGGGAGACATGATGAATTGACATAGCGTTTTGATGAATCTTTTCTTTACTAAATTATTGGGTTTGTAGGTATGTATCTTAACAGGTGAAAATTGATTTCAGGTAGTTTTTAGATTCACTCTATCAACATACGGCACAACTACAAGATAACGAATTTTTTGTTTTGTTTTGCTAGTTTGATAATCTAAAGAGACCCATCAATTAAAATCAATATGTATCTTTAGAGACCATTTTAAGATTATTCTGTGTGTAACTGCAGCAAAAAGACTCATCAAGTAATTAATGCAATTAAAATCCAAAAATTAGTAAAGGTCTGCTTCTTACGTTGTCTTTTTTTATATATATATATACCAGTGTATACATATTTATTTGGCTCTTCCTCCTCTAGAGCGATTAAACATACATATATATGCACCTATATACTGGTTTCCTTCTTGGCCTTTTGCGGTTTTCTCATTTATATTCCATCATGCGATTTCCGTCGGATGAGACATTGTCTGCATGTCTGGTTTGGTTAGTTGGTACATGTGCACATGGTTGAGTGCAATTCGTTGGCTGTCTTTTCTTTTAAAGTGGCTTCTCATCGCGTCGACGCGTCGGAAAGCGATCGACTTGGTTTTGCAAAAATAAAAAATATAAACATAAATATATATTGTATACTTTGTATATATTTATGTACATACATATATATAAAAACGAGTAATACGCTGCAACCCATCAACCAAGCCGTGTGAACAAAATATACTCGTTTACTACGTCCTCTATAGCACCGCCAAAACTCACCACAAAAAAAGAAAAGAAAAAAAAGGAGGGTGTCAGACGAGAGCATAAAAAAAAAATAACTAACCGCTATTATTATTTTTTTTCGTTTCTTGTGGACCTCGATATTCTTGTGCCGGGTACACAATTTGCGCGAGTTTCCTTCGTTTTATTGACGTTAGTTTTAGATGCATGTGCGCGCGTGAAAATAATCCATACATATCGCGTCAGATTTCGTGCGGCATTCTATTTACATTTTTTATGCGCGCGCAGCACATTCATGATTATCAAAAAAAACAAAAAAAACATCACATGCAATCGCGCTTTACCACGGGCCTCATCCATATAGGGTGTCGGGAGAAGCCTGAGGCGAGTGGGTAAATGCAATCGTTAACCCTTTTATTGGATTCGCCAGTTCATAACTCAAGTTGTGTGCGAGATATGTATGTTAGGCATTCCCAAGACCATGTGCACATTTTATCCACACATAGTGCATCCGATCCTACTTCTTTATGTAGCCGTTTCTCGACCGTGACTGAAGGCTGCTTAGTATCGTGTGAAAAGTGTATTTTGTGCAGATATAGTGAATGTACGTTTCGGTTAGGAAACCTCTTTAATTTTATATATATGTATGTGCATATAGTATGAAGAAAAAGCGCTCCTTGAGAACGTTCTTATCATATCTATTGTGACACGTTACAGTTCTGGTAAATTCCAGCGTCAACCGGTTTACAATTCCACAAGAAACTGTTGGTCGGCAACAGTCGACCAGTTGAATAGCGATTCCAACAATTGTATCGTCATCGGTTTTCTTCCAATTTGTCGTTGTTTTTTTTTTTTTTTTTTTTTTTAAGACCGAAGTTAAACTGGTTTTTAGTTTCTAGCGCTTTTTTTTTAAATTGTAGAAGGAAAAGCTCCCTCCGTTATGGTTCAACATCTCTGTCTAGGGGAACAGGTACTTTACTCACAACTAGTGGTAAAATTCAATGAATATTAACGTTACGTCATATAAAAAAAAACATTCACCTACGGCCAGACTAGTTCGCGTTAGCGTCGCGTTTCGTTATTAATTTTTTAAATACTTATTGTATGATGTTTTAATAGCATAGCAACCGGTCGAAAAAGCCCATGTGATATGAAGTATTGGAAACAAGTTCTACTGCAGTAACACAACTAAGAAATAGAGACGTAGACGGTATAGCACAATTAGTCGAATAAGTCTGTGAATGATGCTTTAACGCCATTTGACTTGATTCGGGTAATTTTGGACGTAAGGGGGCTGGGTATTCATTTTGAATCGGTGTTCCATTAGGCGATATTTAATGAATGAAGTTAGTATTTGTAGTTACCGTGAGTTGAACATAAACAAGGGCAGTGCTTGGTTTGACATACATATTCTGAACGTGTTTTTTAGGTAGATATATACCTAGTTTATCCGACAGCTCAATGTGCGTTGGAGCAATGCGCATTGGTTCAGTACCCGTAGAAATGCTGGTGTTTATATGAAATTATCCAAAATGAGCGAGAGAAAATTGAGAGAAGTTTAACAAACAGCTGACTGGACTGACACTTGACACTAACACTGGCACATTGTTCTTATTTCTTTGTGCCTGTTTATATTGGCGACAGGATGAAAGTCCTCACCACGAACGTCGTGTTCACATTTTCATGGAGTTGAAAGACTTTTTGACAAGTGGAACACTTGAAATGGAGCATTTTTATATTTGAACAATTGGCCTCAAACATACCTTTTTTCCTATTCTTCACACTTCCTTGCTCATCAACGATCAAAACAAAAATGAAAAAATAGGTCAGAAATGGAACGATATGGGAAAAAAACGACGTGCTTCACTGGAAGTAACCCTTCTTCTTCCCACTTCAACAAAAAGCGTTTCCTCTCTTTGGGACAATCCTGCCCGCGCTAATGTGAACAGGCACTTTGTCTTTCCAAATATATTGTTTGCAATCCCACATTTTAAATACACAACTAATTGCCGGATGATGAAAGAATGATAGAGCTTGAGAGAGTAAAATGTTTCAATGCGATTTGAAAAAGTTTATATGATATTTCAAAGCTTTAAGTTTTCAATGCGTTTTATAAGCAGGAATGAACGTATACGTGTTTAATATTTCAATGCGGTTTGAAGTGGTGTTTATATGAGCGGGTTGCTTCAACGCTGTCGGATAGACTGGGTAATATACATACTCGTGTTCCAATGCGTTTAGTTTCTTGTCGTCGCAGTCAGATCGAAGTTGTTACCACTTTCTGATTTCTAGTCCGGTTAGACTTGTAAAAGAAAAAGGTTTCCCATTTCATATAGAGAACTTCGAATTTGGCTTGATTATCAACCTCTTGTTGCTAAGATTATAACGAACTGTACTTCCGATTTTTATTTTCTCGCATGATGTTTTTATTTTTTCACAAAAAGGAGGGCATGACTTTCGATTAAGTGAATATGAAATTTTTGTGAGATGCATTGCTGAGAATGAGTGCAAGCAATCACATTAGTGTGGGTATATGAAAAATACGTTCATGATTCATGTTTATTTCCATGAAACTCCCTTTATGAGTAATAGCTTATTTCCAGAACGACTGTAATTCTGTGTAATCCTTAATCAGCAGTAGATGAAATACCTAGTTAAAATCAGCAATTGCACCAGCAAATGAATTTTCTTCCCATCATTGTAAAAACAGTTATTGTCTTTTGTGTGCACTATTAAAATACGTTTAACAATCTTACAGGGGTAATCTGAGCTTTGCCATAAATCGTTTTTATATAACAATAGACAGAAATTTACAATTATTGGACAAATCGCAACACAATTTGCCGCCAAGTCATGATATCACACGTGCAAGCAGTCGAATGTGTACTACTACTACTACTTCTTGCGACATTTCTTTTTTTCAATCGAATCATGAAAAACCGTATCTTTATCGATTGATAGCTGCATGCTGCCAGTTTATGTTCACGTTCACATGTCTGGTATTGGATACGACAATCAACAAGACTTTCGCTTTCACTTGCGTGTTTGACGAATAAAAATCCAATAAATCCGGAATAAAAGTATCTTACACGTAATATTTAATAAACTTCAGTAAAGGTTATGCAGATATGTAATATACGTATGTACATCTGTGCCTCTTCCACCAGGTCATTGATTTAAGTATAATTATGTAGGTACATTTTCCATATTGAAAAAGCTACATACCTGTTTTCTGTGAGTTACTATGCATGCTCTGAACTAAATTGAAGTTTTTACTGTGATACATACCTATACAAGCTGATCGTTTATTTGGATTGTTCGACTGTACCACTCCAATGCGTAGTGAAAAGACATTATAGCTGGAGTATTTATGTTTGTTGATTTAATCGACTATACAACTTTTATAAAATATTTTTTATTTGCTTAATGCATTCCCCTAGAGACACAAAACAAAGACAGGAGACAGACAGACATACTCATAGACTCGTTTTTGTAATAAAAAAAATCCCAGCATCCATTATGAAGTTTCGTAAGAAATTCACAGATCCCCATTTATATTTCTCGAAGCTATAAATTCCCAACACAACGGCAAAGTCACTGCATGTGTTTGTATAAATAAATAAAAGCTTCACCCATTTAGATTTATGTTTTTTATTGTCAAGTATAAGATAACTTAAACGCTCGTTCCGCTCAGACGCGAATGAATCGTTCATATACTCGAATCAAGCCTAACAATTTTTATGTTTGACGAAATGCCAGTTTTTTTTAGTTTGTCTGTTTTGGAAACTAGGTTAATTTTTATAGGTTGACAACAGAGAAGACGAAAAGAAAATACTATTAAATTTGGAGAAATGCGAAGAGTAGTGACGTTGTTAATTTTGTCTCCTGTTTCTTAGCCACCCAACGTAAACGTAAACGTTTTAGAACGTTTTGAAATGCCTTCACATTTTACAATGTGCGCTACAATATTTCATCACCCACATTTACTCGATAGACAGAGTGAATCTATTTATACAGTTCGAATCATAAAGTTTTCTATAACTATAGACGACTGGTAGGCAAGGAAAGTGGCGCGAAGGTAGGTGTACACACGCATATAGGAAGAAAAAAAATCAAAGATTTACTAAAATTAGGAGAAACCAAAAGCGCGTTAGAATATTTCAAACAATTTCCGTTTGCCTTATTCACTAATTTTAAGTGTGTGTATAAATATGCATATGTGTATATGATATCAGCTTTGATTAAAATTAGATTCATCGTAGTAGTGGGGGTAAATTTAGGCAATCAAATCGCGGTTTTCGGCAGTGCGACTTTGAGCAGCACATTGCTAGTATTCACATGCCAACTCTGTTGCTGGCAATAGTGCGGATACGATACTATGAGACCGAGTGCTAGTAGATGTCGACGTAGAATATTTTGCTCGCACATGCTCTGCGTCTCTCACCCAACACGGTATTTGTATTTGCCCGAGTTCTCATTACAGTTCGGTATTGCTGGTTTCTTGTATGGTTTTTTGCAGTTGCTATGCGGAAATCGATTTAAGAAATCGTTGTCGTTGTCGTCTACGGCAGGCCGGTAAGCTGTGTCGTTTTCACTATTTCGTTATACTATATATTAAGTACGAGTACCATAGAAGAGTCACCAGGCAATAGGCATATATGTCTTTTAATGATTTTTTTTTTACTTTATTTTACGTAACAAAAACATATACTTGGAATGTCGTTGCTTTTAGTTTTTTTTCTATGTTGTATTTTATTTACCGGCAATGGCATGTCTTCTATATATACAAATAAGAAAGGAGTTATGGTATGATGTTTTTTTTTTTTAAACATAGAAAAAGAGTGAGTTCTTTCTTTTGTAGTAGGGCATATGATAAATAAGTTTGGCATCTTAAAAAAGCTTTCTTTTAAGTTTTTTTTGTTGGATTTTGCATTTATACCAAATTTAACCTACCCTCGTTAGCTTACGTCAGGAAGAGGGATGATAATACTCCGTATGACTCACAGACTATAGTAGTTGGGTGGGTAGAAGTTTCGAGCTAGAAAAAGCTTTTTAGTTTGGCGGCAATAGTCTGAGTCAGATTACTTTTTTTTCTGAAGTGGGTATTTCAGTGTAAACTGGCAACTGGCGCCTGCCAACAGCTCAAAAAATAGTTAATGTGTCTTTTTGTCTCGTATGGAAGAGGGGGTCATAATTCGACATGACTGCGGATTGTAAGAAGTAGTAGAAAAATAATCTGCACTGCAGTATACTTATGGTACATGGTTGAATGTTTTAGTATTGCCGAGTAGAGGAACAAACGAAAAGGAAACAAAAATTCTAACTTTATTTGATATATGTTCATACATTTGATAGTTTTTCGATCTCAATTTGGTAATACATTACAGTTAAATACAGTTAAACTTGGTTGATTGTTGGAAAAACTAATTTTTACTCTGCTGTTGATTAATCTTTGACTGGGGTTAATTAGTTGAAGTAACGATTAAAATTGACTATAAGATGCAATTTTTTTGTTCGTCATTCGGGCTTGCATATAGGCATATATTGGTTTGTACATATATGTGAATGTGTACTCGTATATGAGTATAAAGCCTTGATTTCAGCAGCGTTTGGATTGTATTTGGAATTCACACTTGTGCGTAGTAGAAAATCCTTAACTTGAAGAGGGTGCGTTTCAAACCGTTATACACCAACAACCTTCCGATATTGTAGGTAAATACATGGCTTCTAACGGGGCCATAAGACTAAGAATCTTCTACAAATAAAAAATGAACGAATTGTTTCCAAAAGAGGACGTTTGTAGCACTAGCACTTTTAATAATTGTTTCTTATAACTTTCGCGGCATTCGGTTATCTGTTAATTTATGTAGTCGTTACAGTATCTTCCACGTCAAAGTCTATTCATCGGGCCTCAAGGTAGCTATGTGTAAATAGCAAAATCTGCCGTATAACGAGATAGCTAGATTTTTTCTCTTTTCTATGCAGACATATGTAATTCGTTTCCTCTGTACATGCCATTTTCTCACCAACATAAGCACAATCACTAGAGTTTGATTATAACAAGGTTTTTTAAAGTATTGCTTTTATGTATTTTTTTAATTTTATAAATTGTAAGTCAATATTTTCTAATTTTTTTTCTTTCTCTAATTTTAGATGAAGAAATCGATGTTGTGTCAATTGGCGATAAGAAACTGCCAACCAATCCATCAGACAAAGATCGTCGTGCTTTACAAACAAAAGTCGCCCACAAATTCTCTTCCGCACGTATTGTTAAAACAGCAAATGGTATTCGCACAATACCACCACGTCGACGGGTCTCTTATGATTTACCTCACACTCCAGCCAGCTTGAGTCCAGTTAAATCTGGCTCCTCCCTAGCAAATTCTCGTTACCCATCACCACCAAGTACACCATATAGTAGCAGTCAATATTCATCTTCATCCTCTTCGTCGTCTTCATCAAAATATCACCATCACCATCATCATCATCATCATAGCTCGCAGTCTAAAAAACGCATAGCAGCCAATTGTAGCATACGAACAGGTGGTGGTGTCTACATAAATGGTTCCAACTCAGATGAGTATATGCCACCAAGCAAACGTCATCGTGGTAAGAAACAAAAGAACCTTCACTCCAGTGCGTCCATTAAACGTCACTACAGTGTAGACGAAGTCGATACCATTGAGAAGCGTAATTTACACAATGACATGGAACGTCAACGACGAATTGGTTTGAAAAATTTATTTGAGGCACTTAAGAAACAAATACCTAGTATAAAAGATAAAGAACGTGCTCCGAAGGTAAATATTCTAAGAGAAGCAGCTAAATTGTGTGAGAATCTAACACGTGAAGAACAACTTTTGAGTGATCAAAAAGAAATGCTTCGCGACCAGTTAAGAAAGCGTCAAGAATTACTAAATCAATTGAGAATAAAACAGAATGCTTCAAGACGATGTTGATATAGCAACAAAGAAAGCTAAAGAAAGATTGTGGTAATTCTTATTCTCAAAATTTAAACAGAGTAAGTAATCTGTGACCAAAGGAAAGAAATTGAAAGTAGGAAAAAAAAAGAATTGATATTGTTTTCATCAAAAATGCTTATTAAAATTAACAATATATATTCTACAATGTACGTCCGTACAGATATGTGTAGAAGGTAGATTTTTTTGAATAACACATTTATATACAAAATAACTATACATGGCCGGGTGTTAAACCACTTTCAGGCTGATAACTGTCGATTTTCATTAAGGTTTTTATTTTTCGTTTAAATACTAACTACATATATAAATATATATTATATAAGACCTAGGATAGGAAAAACAAAAATGATTATTGATATATATATATACCGTGTGTCTTTTTTTTTTTTGATAATATTCGCTTTAGAATAGGTTTCGATATAAATTTGTACATAGACTGTACATAATTATCTATAACTTGTATATGACACTTAAAAAAAACAAAAACAAAAAAAAAATGAATTACTATAACTATTACCTTGATCTTGAATGAATTTTTTTCTTTGGGTAAGATGAGAAAAAGAAAAGAAAATTAAATAAAAGGAAAGACAAGAAATTCACAGAAAAAACTTTTGTCAAACGATTGATTAACCATTAGATTTGAATTCCTACTCACTAACTAAAGTACTACAAGTCCACAAAAAATATTTTTTAACGAAAACTGAAATTCATTGATAAAGAAGTAAAAAAATAATAATTTGCACAATTGATCCGGATCTCATTCATACTATGTTGTCCCCTCCCACTACTCAGGCAAAGTGTTCGTATTAAAAGTCAACGTGTAGCAATTTTTACAGCGGCTCACGAGAAAGGTCAATGATTCATTAACCCTTTCTCTTCGTGTTCTCTTTTGTTTTTATTTTTTTTCGTACACATTACTATGCCTCGCGCAGCGCGCATCCCAGCACTACGATTACAAAAAAAAAACTCACGGCTTACCTCCAATATTAAATTGCCGGCCGGCAAAACAACAACGAAACAAACACCGCGGAGAACTGAATACAATGAAAAACAATCAAACAAATTGGGAATACCAACTACAGTATACCGACGACGGGTACACAACAGACTATAGCTCCCTTTGCCTCTAGAACTGCATGCTTTTTTTTGTAGTTGTGGCAGTTTGTTGTGCATGCTACACGTGAATACATTCTGACGTGATAAAATTTTTATTTTTATTCTAGTGGCAACGAATTGTTGATTTTTAGATTATAGGAAATGATATTTGTCGTGCATAATACAAATTAATCAATCTTTTGACAGCATCTTTACAAAAAAAATGCATATATGGAATATTTTAAAACAATATAGTACAAATAGAATTAACGAATAACGAATATTTATATACCATTTTTCATTTAATTATCATATATTCAAAAAATATAACAATTACCTTATACATACACTTATTTCTCTTTTTTCTCTTGAAATTGTATGGATTAAATAAATATGAATTAATAAAAAATGAAGAAACAAAACAAACAAAATTAAACCGCTTATAAATTTGATTGACTTGATTTTTCTCACTCCATAGGATCGATTACATTTGACTTTTTGATTTTAAAATTTTTTTTTTCTTGATACACTAAACCTTATATAACATATATAATATATATTTTTAATTTAATATTGTTTAATTTAATTTAATATCTTTTTTGCTTTTAAACTTTTGTATGATTAAAGATACAACATTTAGTTACAACGAATATTACGATATAATTACATAAACACTTCAATACATACATAATTGTGTATTACACAACAACAAATTATAGTTCCTTTTTGTATAGGTTTAAAGAAATAGATATCTGTAGATATATGCAGTCTAGTAGAGTAGGGAGTATGATAAGAAAATAAAATAAAAATCGATATTAGAGAAAAAGGTAATATCCTACATAGATGCAGTGATAAAATAAAGCGCTTAGAGTAGCTTCAAGAAAGTCCTACAATTATATAAATCTGTTGGGACGGTAGCTTTTCCAGGCTTGTAACAAAAGGAAAAAACAACGGAAAATAAATAGATTGGGATATTCAACTAGATGAGCGTTTTTTCGGTAGAGAGTAACTTGGAAATATTTTAGATTTTTTTTTTTTTTACTTTAATAGAAAAAAAAAAATAAAAGAAAAGAAGGAAAGAGGGTTTTTAAAAAGAGAAAAGAATTTGATAGACATTGCGTCGAATACTTGAATTATTTTATTTTAGCTGAGACTTTGCTCTAAAGTTCTTAGGATATAATGTATTCTTTCTTTACACACATACACACACTCATACACTTGCGATCGCGCTTACTAAACTTGAAAGCAAACATGCATAAAAAAAAATAAAATAAATATTTATATGTAGCATACATTGTATATCCAAAATATGAAACATAAAAAATCAGGGGAAATGTTCTTAACTTTTGTTATTATTTTATTTTATTATAATTTTTTTTCTGAGAAATAATTTTCTAGAAATGCTTTGAAATAAACAAGAATGAAACTTAAATAATGTATAACCAAATATCTATTAGACGACGAAATTTTTACAATGTACACATTTTTTAAAAAAAGAGCATTTTTTGATGAAAACATTTGTTGAAGAAAAATAAATTGTTATATACATATTACTACAATATACAATATAAAAAAAAAAATAAGTGTGACATAAATAAAGCAAACAAAAAAAGCATTATTTGCAATTCTTTAATTGAGCCCCTAAAAGTTGTAAAAGTATTTTTTGTATTGAAAATACTATGAATGTTTTTTTTTTTTTTTTAATATTATGTACACATACGTACATATGTGTATATATATACGCATATGCATATTTTTTTCTTACAGTTCATATAAAATATATTATTAAGTCATGAATTCATTATAACTTCTTAATAATAATAAAAAAAGTATGTATAAATAATTAAATAAAACAAACAACTGTTGATAGTAAATTTTAAGTTTATTAATTTTCTTTGTTTACCTAACACAATTATTTTGTTTAGTGTTAAGTAACCTTTAAAATAACAAAATAAAAAAAACCTTTAAAGAAAAAAAAAACGATTGTTTTACGTAACAATAGCAATACGTAATCTTAAAATTTTATAAATGTACTCGCTTACATTTAATATTTTTTGTTTCCCAAAACATTTTCTTTTGTAAGAATTAAAAAAAATATGTCCAAATATCCTGAAGACACATTTATTCACAATTTCAGTGAGTTTGGCTAATTAATTGATGGTGATTTATTATTATTATTTTTTTCTTTTAATTTTTCACAAACCAAAAATAGAAAAGAAGTGCTTCTAAAAATAAATATTTAGAATTAATAAAATGCTTTTTCAAAAGCACAAAAACAATAGACACATGGAATATGTAATTTTTATTACACATAAACAAAATCAATGCAATTATATAGACTTTATTTTTTTTTTTATAAATATTTACATACAAAATATCGTTTGATTTATAATAGATAAAAAATACATATAAATATTTAATTAAATTTGAAGTAAAAAAGATACAATAAACAAAACGTGTACAAAGTAAAACATAAAAAAGAAAACAAAAATTCTTAGAAAAGATCTTCCAATCACTGTAGTAATGAAAGATGAAAAAGCAAAAGAAAAAAAAATATATATAATATGCAGAATTGTGCCTTTTGAAAACGCGTTTTTTAAAATCTTTGTATAATAATTTATAACTAACTAGCAAACTTCCCTTATATTATTATTATGTATATTTTGTTTAACCTTTATTTGTGTATAAAAAAAACAAGAAGAATAACACTTTTGTGTCTGCTATTCATTCTTGTATTCTTCTATTATAAACAAAATAAAATGTTAAAATAAATTGGGAAAAAACATTAGCAATTAAAAATTGCGTTGCTTCTTTGATTAAATTTGTTTTCTTAAATAATTTATATATACCTCGCAAATGTTGATTAATGGTAATCAAAAAATGTAAGTAACAAAATTAAATAGATTATATTAAATGGAAACTGTAAACCGTAACTAAATCTTAGTTCTCATTAATTGAACTTATTGAAACACATTTGTTATTACTGATATGTTTTTTTATTATTATTATTATTATTGCAAAATTTATTTACATTTATTATTACTATTATTATTTTGGTTTTTATATATAATGAATTCCTAAGTGATGTCGAAATGATAAAAAAAAGAAATAAGAATAATAAAATGGAAAATTTAAGAAACTGGAAATTGTAATTTTTGTATTGTTGTCTTTGTTGTTGGTTGGTTTTAGATTTGGTTACTCCGGCAGAGATGTCAACAGTTTTTTCAAACGGGTTTTATTTTTCTTAAAATACTTTGCCTATCCTAGAAAACTAAAAGCTGTAAGGAAAACACAAATTTGACATCACTTTTAAATGTCAAAATAAGATGCTCCCATTTCAGTAAACTGTTGTTCTTTTTAAATTTAAATAAACGATTTGCATCTGAGTTTATTTGGAATTAACGGCAAAATGAGTGTTGATACCATTTCTGTAATACATATGTATGTGTTTGAAATAAAGTCTTAATTCCTAAACGTGTAGTAGCAAGAGTACTTAAATGCCTTAGTGTACATATATTCGCTGGTCCCTTTGGTCTGATCGCTCCTGATTTTCGTCCGAAATTGGAGTACAAAGCCCATAACTGGTCGGGCGCTCCGAAGGCCTCTACGAACTTACTAGATAAGATATAAAACCATGCGATAAAACCGTCTGCTTCTTACCTTGTTATATCGCTATTTTCACCCTGTGTACCTTATCGAAATTCCCAGCCCTTTGAAACCTTTAACCGTAACACCCGTCTCGCTATGAATGCTCATCAGGTTACTATCAATCTCACTTTCAGACATAGGGTGAGTTCACAAACGTCAGCATTGCAACCTTCTTACAATCGCAGTTCTTTCCTCGTATGTTTTTGAACGATTTCACTGCGTAGTCATGTCTTAATACGATCGTCATTTGTTTTGCATTCAAAAACGTCATGTTAGTGCAAAAAGAGTATAATAATATTAAGCCAAATCTTAGATTTGCTCTTTTTTTGCTCAAAAGAAAAAGGTTATTTATTTGTATTGCATACTCGTATTATTGAAACAGTTGCTACATCTTTCCTCTTCAAAAAACAAAATGTTTGCAGCCACAGCCCGCGCTGTGTGCAAACATTTTAAGGGTACTTAAATCCCTTGAGCGTACGAAAATTAAAAACAAAAATTGAAATGCCTAACTAATCTGCACAGATATGACGATACGTTGACGTCTATAAAGACAAGAATAATACGGTTTGATTATGTTAGTTCTGCAGAAAATCTGCATTATTGAACGAAACTAATGCACTTCTTTGCTAATATCACGTTTTTGAAAACACGCATTCTCTGAAGTGCAATTGGCTTATGGAATGCCCTGCGAGGTTCTTTATTTCCTGGAAACATGTAAAACCAACGCACATCGGTACCTCTCTTTCTTTCCTCCCTAGTTCACCATTGCCCGCGCTGGTGCAAACAGGGTATATTAAAGGGTATACAAAATCCCTTAAGTGCGCCTTAATCATAAATAAAAACAGGAAGCACTGATGTATAAACATATCAAACGTAGATACGCATTATAATGAGGTGTTCTCTCACATGCTTTAATGCAAAGAAGGTACAAGTGGGATCACACTACATACAAACTTCTGAATATCATTAATATACGTTCTGTAGCGCCCTAGATCTGTTGCTGGTTGGCATGTAAAGAACCCGAATATTCCTCGAGCATAACCGAGGGTCGTTGTCCTATTTTCCTGTACTGGGTTCGTCAGTAATAAAATTATTAATTTTCCAAACTGTTGCTTAAGAACTTCCCTCATTTCACGTGATCGGGCAGCCAATCCTACGGTACATTTTCAAACTTTGTCCTTATAAATGTAAAGTCAGTAGCCCAGTATGAGAGTTGGTTCAGGAATCCCTACATTACCATCTGTATGTATTTCGACATCTTGGATAAACACCGAACATTTTTCAAATGATGTGATCTCCAGATCTCGAAGTGTGGAGCTTTGAATTGTGGATTATTTCCAGCGAAGTCACCCAGAAAATACCAGGTCTAATTGAGCACTGAAAACGAGTATTTGCACCACCATTCTGTTGTTTCCCTTTTTCTTATAAGTTATGTTAATGATTTAGGTTATCATATTTAAAATATTTAAAAGAGAAAGACAAGCACGATGTATATATATATATATATGAATATACATTGGTTTTGATTGTTTGAATGTAATTACAAATCGAAAATATATAACTTGATACAACGTAGTATTTCACTTTGGAATTGTTCGACTTTGAAATGAATCAGGACCTTAAAAATGAACTAATGATCCAATATTCCAATATGTATATTTTATCTTTTCCTCATTTACTTTCAGAATTTTGTCTTTTCGCTTTTATTCGCTATACATAGATGCTTTTATTTACAATGACACATTTGAGTTGATGTCGTTATGTAGGTGAATTTGTTGAAGAAACTGCATAGTCATTACCAAAATGTGACACATGTATGGAATAGCTCTGAAGATAGGTTTCCAAATCGAACGGCGCACTGTGAGATTTCCAGATTTTGTCTATTTGGTAGTTTATTGCTCGTAAAATATTCTATATTTCCTGTTCTGGCTCACTACACCACACTAGTTGTGCAACTTGAGCTGTTGCTAGATAAATAGATGTATTGATGTCTCGTCGGCGAAGGCGACAAGCTTGACATGATTTCTATGCCAACCGTTGTCACGACAAATTGGAGCGGTCTGTGGGTTGTTTGCAGAATCTGGAGAAAGTTAACTAAAATCATACTTCCACTTTCCTCCATTTTTCTGGAGTGACACTGCCGTCGACATCACTCTGCCAACAGCCATGATCGGATTGCTGAAGGGCTTTTGAAGACCAATGGCAGTTACAGTCCTAGGCCTCTTCTGAGTGTGGACTTTGTGCGGACCAAAACGGTCCAATATCCAGTGCTGTTCGCCTCCTGTGATAAAGAATTTTAGAAGGTGGGTTAGCGTCATTTGAAGATAGCTTAATCATTTGAAGACCGAGGTGGTCATAGAGGAGGAAATATCTCCTTGCTCCAATCGATTATTGGCATCACAGTGACCGAAGGTGGTGGTTAAAGGGCCTGAGAAAAAATTTGGAGCCGTGTAAGGCTGAGAGGCCTTATCTTTATCCGGCGTTTTTTAAGCGGCGACATTAGAATTGAAATTTTTGTTTGTTTCAGACTTCATGATTGATAGCACGAGTGGCGGATAGATAGATAGATAGATAGATAAATATTTATTTTTCATATAGTATTACAAAGAGATACCATAGTAAATTTTCCTTAAAAGCAATCTGGAGCAAACGGTTCGCAAGTAGAAAAGTATCTAAGAGTGCAACGGAAATACTGTGATTTGAAAAGCTCATATTGGAGTCCACCCAGGTGCATGAAAATAAACATTCGCTTCTAAGTTGTGTAACGATAATAATCCAAAACACATTATTTTTGTTTTAGAGCTAATTACCAACTTGTGATTTGCAAACCAGTTTCTCAATAAATTCAAATCCCAATTTATGTCAACGATGAGATCTGAAGGACAATTCTGACCATACGAAAAAGCTATGTCATCCGCGAAGGCAGTTGGTGAGCCCTTAAAGTCAAGTGCAAGAAGTGAATTAATATAAATAAGAAATAAAATTGGCCCCAATACAGAGCCTTAGGGTACACCCTAAAACTTACAAAACTTTAATTTCGCTCCTTATCTCATCTACTTTCATTCTTTGTGATCTATTTTTAAGGTAAGTCTTAAATCAATCAAGCATAAAAGCACGAAATCCAAATTTTTCCAAATTCACCAGCAAAATATTATGGTTAACCATGTCAAAGGCTTTGGTAATATCAATGACCAGTCAGCTGTACAATTTTTACTATCAAGATTAGACATTGTTTGTTCACAAAACTGTAGTAAAGCATTTTCAGTAGATTTCCTTTTTCTAAAGCCAAACTGCTTAGGACTAAAATAATTGTTAAAGTTTAAACAATTTACTATCCTGTCTTTCATAAGTTTTTCGAAAATTTTGCTTAGCACGAGTAGCAGAGAAATTGGCTTGTAGTTGCATTATTGCAGAACCTTTTTTTAATAATGGAATAATCATCAGCACATTTGAGTGCTTCAGGAAAGACCCATGCGAGAACGCAACCGTTGAAGATATCCGTTAAAGCATCCGCTACGAACCATGCAATTTTTTTTAGAACAAAACTAGAGAGACCATCCGCCCCACTAGAACTAGTATTCTTTAAACTACGAATCGCTTTTAACATTTCAAGAGAAGTTATGGGTTTATAAATAAAATTATTCCTTTGAAATGGTTCAGCACACAGACAAAGAGCATAAGTTGAATTGACTGAATTAGGTTGTAGACTGTAGGATATATTTGTGAAATAATCACTAAATGCTTCAGTGATTTGGAATTTGTTAGAAACTAAACAGTTTCTGATACTCAAAGAAGCAAGTTTTTTTGTAGAAGAAGTAAACTGGAGAATAGCAATCATTCGTTTCTAAGGTTACCTCCAGCCGAAATAAAATGGTTACGGTAATAGGTATCACGACAATTTGGAATATCCCTCTACAGTTCATGGCACATCTTTTTATATTTATTTTTTAAAACTTTTTCTCAATTTTTTTGGAGGCAAGAAGGAGGAACAATCAGAAATGTGATTCATAAGGCGTACACAATAAATATTGTGTAGGAAGTCGACGCATCGCATGTCCAGTGATTAGGAATATCTGCTATTATTCCTGTGAGAGGTTTCTACAAAGAGTCCTGTCATGCAGTGGTCAGTGATCATTAAATCGAGAACACATTTCTCACAGTCATTCGATGACACGATTTTGAATCGCCCATTGATGTGATCTAATCATCTACCTGACACAGTCCTAGTAGGTTCATTAATAAAAAACTCAAGGCCATAAGAAGCTAATAATGCCAAATATGTTGAAACAGTTTCACTACTATCTATATTTTATAAAATTCACATCTTGTTCGGTGATATTTACACATAAATAGTGAAAGAAATTTTTTCAGTAACCACTGTCTATTTTAGAAAAACTATTACGATCGATTTTTTGAGAACACACGGAACAATTAATTTTGAAAAATTTAAAGTTTCTTTGAGATGCGCACTCATGACAAACAAAGAGACACTTCTGTACAGTGATCCGGTCTATACAGATAAGGCTATCCCCAGGTCGCCAGGTATCCGCATATTAAGTCTGAGCAATTTTTACTGGGCCCTCAGCAAGGCTGATTATCGGCACGGGTCGTATGACACCTTAATCCAGCCCAGTGGAGGCAGAAGTGGAAAGGAAAGGAAGGGGTATGAGACTTTAGGGTGGACTATAATCTGGGAAATATTAATCTCGAGAAGCTTTGACCTCTACTGAGCCCCTACACCGCGGAAGGGTGCATAGTCATACTACTTAGTCATTTTGTTTTACAGTTGAAAAAAAAATTATTTATAACAAAACAATAAATGTAGCCTACTTCGCGAATAAATCAAAACGTAAAACAAAAAAAGGCGAATCAAATTAAAGAAATACAAAAAAAGAAGTGATTCAGCGAATAACCCAGTCGCGTGCTTGTGTTCTCAAATAACAAAAAAGGTAAACGCACGCAAAGTATGCTTAAGTGCTCTTATTAAAATGTTGAACGATTAGGTATTCACGCGCTACAAATTCTGATGCAAGTTTACGCCGTCAAATTCTGATGGAATACAATTTCCCCTAACTGCTATATTTCAAAAATATGCACATTCAAAGTGCTACAATGTTTTCTAAGTTCATGCGAGCATAGCAAGTCGAATGACGTATAATTTAATCAAATATTACTTGTTCAACGACCTTGCTAATATGCGAACCACCTTTGTATCTGTTGGATCTTTTTATTGATATATGATCTCTTTGTAAAATTTTTTCTTCGAATGTGTATTTTTTATTTATTTACTACGCCAAAGATGAAAGAGACAGAGACTTAAGGGCATTACCCGAAGTTAACAACTAAACCTAGGAACATTTGGCATTTCTAAAACTTGTTTGTCAACAGCCGAAAAAAAACAACAAAATTATGCTTACATAGAAAAAAGTATTGTTAGCGCGTGCTACACGAATACGAATACGAATACCCTTAAAATGATTGCTCTCAGCAAAAGTGAAAGAAGAATAATCATAGAAAAATGCTTAAGTATATTGATTTAACTGTCATTTCATTATAGGTGCATTTTTTTATTTAATTAATTTCATACTTTCATTAATACTTAGAAGCTGAACAAAACATGCTTAAAAACGTAACTAACACAACTAACTTTTTCTAACTTACTTAAGTTAAACCTAACACTTAATCTACATAGATTATGTACAGTATGCAAAGTTCATATTTGTACACTCTCATTTTCACAGAAAAAAACTGTTTCTGTACAAAACTAAAAGAAATCAAAATGCGAAACAATAGTATTACTTTATTTAATTTTGTTAGTCATTGCATTTTTAATAAAGAGAAATATTTTTTTATAATTGTGCTTTAAAAAACTATTTTCTGCTTTCTGGGTGTACGAATACGAGTTTTGCATACTGTATGTAATTCGACGTAATATAACCGTATATTAATTTATTTCATTAAAATATAGTTGACATTAATAAAATGAATTTTGTAAGTTGGACATGGCTAAGGATTAAGCATACAGACTTTGCTCCCTAATAGGGCTACCACGACCTAGTTGCAATCGACGAAGGAGTTTCCTCTCCTTCAGCAAACCAAAAAAATTGTACTTGCTGAATAGAAGATATTCCGCATTGCAATGCGCGATGTTTCATAGTTGTGTCGCCTATCCGCATCTGTTTGAGTGACGTGGAAGATTAGCAGCATTGCTATTCTACCTTGGACCAGTCCTTTTTATCCATATAATTGAACGTTTCTGGACGAACAAACCAATTGAAAGGCACACATTCGTAGTACATATGGGTGTAATAAGCTTACCCTTATAACTGAAAACCTACAAGAAGTGCTAGATATCGCTCTTGTCTCCGACAACATCACCCAAATGATAATGAACTGGATGGTACCGTCTGAACACTCTGGTTGAGCCGCCCTCCCGCCAAGTAGTATTTCGGAATTACCAGGAAACTGATTGGCCAAAATTGCAACATTTTTAAAACTGCTCTGCTCTGAATTCTAATGAGATTCACATAAAAGTCAAGGATTTTACGATGTGTCAATTAGGCAATGGCTGTTTCCTGCTCTCATTACAACCGCACTGGTAGACATCAGCACTGGGACCACTTAGAAATGCATGCAGGTAACGTTTCAACCACAAAAAAAGTAACAGACTGGGACGCATATAAGGAATTCCCTAAAATATATAAAAATGAATCTACAAATCCCATAATACCTATATGTTTGAAAAAAAAAATCTATGGCTCTTGGATGACCACACGTGATGGATCACTTAACCTGCTACTGGACACCTACTTTCTAGGTGGCTCCTTATTCACGACCCTTGATAACCTAAAAGGACTACTGCTACCGTGATTAAAATGTACGGTCTGATTACAACAAACAAGCTGCTCTGGGCGCTTCGTAGCTTCAAACCATACAAGTTTGCTAGGGCACACAGTATAATGCCTGCTGAGCTGCAAATGTCTTTAGATATCATCCTACCCATGTCATGGGTAGTAATAGTCCACATTCCCTTGTCATGGAGAGAAGTTATTGTAGCTTTCATTGCCAAAGCAGTAAAATGTTCTCATGTTGCCTCAAAAGACCTCAGACCCATAAAACTATCAACTTTCCTTCTGAAAATCCTAGAAGACTGGCTGATATCCATATAAGATCTAGAATTGATCCAAGACTTTTGTCTACGGATCAACATGCTTACTGTAAAGGAAGGTCGATGGAAATGGCTCTACATTCACTGGCTAGCTACATAGAACGATCAACGAACAACGTCAGCACATCTGCAATCACAACTACGCTGTCAACTCTGAACGCACGAGTAGATGACTCACTTGTGTAGATCAGTCTTACGCTAAGTAGCAGGATTATCAACTCCAAACAGAAATGTCCTTTCACCCCTTTTCTTGAACTTAGTGGTTAATCAACTGTTGATATACTCGTACCTAGAAGCGTATGGTAACAGGGTGGTTCCCAATATGGATGACGTTGATATAGCGGTCGCAAGAAAACATCTCAACACCATTAAAGAACCGCAATCTTAACAGATTAAATCTTTAGGTGAATATTTGTGGATTGGGAGTAAACCCCAACAAAGCTGATCTTGTCCTCTATTGCAGGAAATGTAAAATTTCAATCATCGATCCTCCCCAAATCAACGGTACCAGCTTACTCGTATTCCTTTCCCTTACAGCGAAATATCTGGGTTTTATTTTTGACAGGAAAGTAAGGAGTAAGGAAACTTACGGTAACTTTATTCTCTTGCAAACCGGTCATTGGGTGCAAATGGGGACTTCAATCTCGCATTACCAACTGGTTATACGTCTCGGTTATGAGACCGACTGGTTATACGAGTACGTCTCGGTTATGAAACCGATACTCACCTACGGAGTGGTTGTCTGGTGGACGGCCTTAGACAATGCAGCCAACTGCAGCAAACTAAGCAAAGCCCAAAGGATAGCATGTCTGTGCATAAGGCTCCGCTTATGCACTATTCCCTCCGCAGCACTGAATATTAAATTTCACTTGACACCCCTCAATATCCTCAGCAGGAAAGTGGCCATCGCACTAAAGCGACTACACAGTGGACAAGAAAACTATTTGGTGTGCTAATTTCTTAATAATTATTATTAATTCTTCTTAATTAAAAATACTTCCAAAGAATAAAAAATATCGTCTACATTATATCCCAACATTGGTTTGACGAAAACTTCCATGTAAGCATCCCCTTTACATTTTTCTGGAATTAAGATGCTTCAGACAAGTGAATTCATATTTATGTTACACAGATGAATTCAAGACTGATAATGGGATTGTTTGCGATGTTTTCTCAGATAAACTTAACCTAACCTCTACTTCCGCTTACCAAATCACTGTAAAGTGTTCCAGGTAGAAATTTTGTCAATTAAAGGAGTTTGTCCTGGCTGAAGATAAACGTTAAAATTGCAAAAGATTTCCGCATCTTTTAGAATAGTTAGGCTGCTATCAAATCCCTGGATTCAATCCCACTAAATTCTGAAACCGCTCTTGACTGCCAATCATCTCTGAGGTTGATTGCAGAGCAGTTCAATATGCACGTATGTTGGGCGCCGGGCGACAGTTATTTACCAGGGAATTGCAGGGCTGACGAACTCTTCAAAATTGAAACCACTTTACCTATCCTTCCTGAAAATGGTATCATCGGTATACGAAGCGCTACGTGAAAATTAGAACTAAAGCTGGATGCAACTCATCTTTTAGTTTAACATGTCAAGCTGGCCAAAACTGAATCTGAATCGTTTTAAGTGTTTGGTCTTCCTAAACAGAAAGCATATCACCACTGGATACTGTCTTATAGGTAAGCATGCAAAAACGCTTGACGTTTTTACAAACGACTTCTTCAGAAGCTACATGGACGAGGAGGAAGAAGAGATAATCTTCCACCTGCTCTGTGGACTCTAGCTCAATCCCAAAGAAGATACCTCCACTTAGGAGCATTCTTCTGCAATGACTTAAACGATCTAAACACAATATACACGTTAGTAGTCTCTTAACTTGCTTCCACCTCAAACCATAGAAAAAGACAAGCTAAGATCGGGTAAGGGCCATTTAGGAGATTACCTTTACCCTGACATAGTACGAGTATGTTGATGGCATTGAGTTAGAACTGAAACAATGTGTTCAGCAATCAACAAGGGCAAAATAAAGTATGTATTTTTGATAAGAAAGGACACCATCGACTCTACAATTACAATATGGACATTAACTTGGTCATAAGGGTCCAAATTGAGAAGTTGACGGAATAAGTATCAAGTTTTTAAATACACCCCTACGGGATAGAGGGGATTTCGTTCTAAGTTGCGTGTTTAATCGGAAAGTGTGGAGAAGGTGCGGTAAGAATGCGCTAAATGGAAAGACCTCTTATTCAAAACCAAAGTTAAGCCCGATTTTGTAGAAATATCTGAATATGTAAGGAATTAATATGCTAATGAAACTCACAGGTAATCATACAACCTTTGATGTTCATTACGCATTTTTTCAAACCCTTCTAAATAAAACGACTTCTTTGTTTGCACTGTTCCGAAATTGAATATTAGGTATATTACATATTTCAGGAACTATAACAGTCCGATTGATATGTTATATCAACGACCTACAAATCTAGCTTTACGCAGCACAATAATAGACAACATGATCTATTAATCAATCTTTAGAAGGAATCTGTCCTTGTTAATTAAAAATAGAAAACGCTTACACGCACAAACCAACGTGATTTAAGTAGAGGAAAACAGAAAAGCGTGGAGGCTGTTAGTTGATTTTAAATGGAGGGGCATTCATAAATATCACGTTTTATTACCCATTAGCATTTGAAAGCGGTTCTGAGATTTTCCTCAGAAAAAAAAATTCCATAATTCGTATGGCGTGGTATACGCAATATGTACTCGAACTCGCATCCCTTCTACAATATTTGCTCTAGGTGAAATTGATCGGTTCTTCTTATTTTCGAAAATAGAATCTTCTTCGAAATGTCGCCTTCAACTGACCTTAACAATAGTGGCTTTTATCAGCTGATGGGCTCCCGACACCAAGGAACAGAACAGAGTACTATTTCTTGTTGTTTCTGGAGTAATCAGATAGTTCAATCTATGTATCTATCTAACATATCTGTTAAAGTTGAACATTTACAACTTTGGGATATTTTCCATGCAAGTATGCATGTGTACATAATTGCTATTATATTTAGGTACGATCCTGGATATATTTAGTATTATTTGTAGGTCATGTGACACATGTACTATTTTTCATTCCTACATACTGGTTCACACATATCTATGTAGGTTCATTCAGCTGGCTGTTGAATATTTTTTTCTGTTTAAATATATCTATAGTATTTAGGGCTTATAGATCTATCCTGTCTCTGTTATATATGTATGCACGTTTATTGTTAAAAGACAGAGTTAAACATTTCTGAACAGAATATTACGGAAATCTGTCTAGATAAGTTGCATTGAAAACAGATTCCACACGCGTGTTCCATTGCAACACGTCAAAGCAAACAGAAATAGAAAATTGCTTCTTTATTTGTTGGCATCCATTCACTAAATACAGTTTTAGGAAACGCTTGTGATTACTGGCGATATCTTCTCAAAATAGACGAGCTTCTAAGATTGTGAACCAATATTTTATGCAGTACAATGACCGTTGGGAATTTCATAATTTTCCGATATTAAAATCAAATACAAATGCACTAAAATTTGTTGCTCGTAAAAATTCAAAAATCGAAATCAGTTTTTATATAAATACATAATATATAGTACTCGTTCTACTAATGAATCATGATGTTTATAAGTTTATGAAAATGACAAAACATATACTGTCTTCTAGAAATGACAGGCAACACCGATATCTTCTACAAAACGGTGGTCATCCCTAAAAGTGCACACAATGCGGTTTTAAGCAAATTAATGATGAAGAAAAAAGATAGCGATACAGATTGGTTCTAATTGTTTTAATATTATATTAATAAATTAAAGCAAAAAGCTCGGCAAGGCATTGCATAACCGAGTTGTACGGCTTAACAAATCATCTTATTTCAGTATCATATTTAAGAATATAACAAATGAAGGTTTTAAGGGGCATAATGTTACTAGAAATTTCGGTAGAAAATTAGTGGTGAAAATAGCGTTAAAACAATATGAGGAAGAAGACATTACGTGGATATAGTGTATCAATTGAATTTGGAATATTATCATCTATAAATTTTTATCACCCTCCAGTAGGAGGGGCACCGGCCGGAGGCCAGCATTTTACTCCAAAGTTGGGTTGATAAAACCTTAATGTATTGAGACAAGATCAGACGGGATGGAGTTTTTTCTACATGGTTATGGTGACGATATTTTAATCATAAAAGTTACTAATATTCCCCAAATTCGATCTTACAACTGGAGTCAAATATCAAAACTTTATTAGCTCGCATATCTTAAATTCTGCTTCTAACTTACCTTATTCCTTAGTTACATGGTCATACTGATGGACATACCGAAAATCGAATATAAAAAATGTTTCGAGGATTGGATCAAGCGCTGGCATAAGTGTGTTGCAGTCGATAGGGATTACTTTGAAGGCAACAATATAGATTTAGATGAATAAACTGTATTTTTAATTTTCTGAATAAATTCCGGGAGAATTTTGATCAATGTGGTATTTTCCTTTTGTACTATAGGCATGCTCCTTTTGCGTACCAAGATTGACTCGTGGTCATTATCTAGGAATTCAATTACCAGTTAGGGATACCTCTTATTTTTAATATACTTATGACAATTGAGTGATTGATCGGTGTATCAACTAGAGCGGTCCGTTATGTCATTAGCGGGGTCAGCCGAATATTAGGAATTTGCTGACAAGACCTCAAGCAAATGGGAAAGTAAACTGAACCCAACTCCTAGCTTGGTAAGGCGCACCTCTCTGTCAGCTCTACACACATCCCAATTTGCCAGTCCAATCTAGAGTTCATGTCGCTGTTATCGAAGAAACAAAATATTGGAATCGCATCGACATCCATCGTTAAAAAAAAAAGAAGTATTGGATGTACATTTTATTTTTCAATGGGAAGAAATTGTACCACAAAAATGTGATGCGAGAACTGGAACCAAAGGATTTCAGGAACTTCTTGAGAATGGATATGAATTGTTTCAATGAAATATAATATCCTCTGCCTCTATTTTCGATCCTCTTTCGCCTCCTAACATTAAATTTACTCAACAAAATACAGATACCATGGAATGGCGTTATGGGAGATAAAAAGATATACGAAAATTTACGTCTCTTTCTTGGCTATCTTCACGACAAATCCGATTCTGTTTGCAGAAAAGCTTTCCTGCTGATGTAATGTTGCGGATTTATTCACTGCTTTTCTGAACTACATATGTACACTCTAAAAGAGTCTCTCACCATCAGCCTAGCCAGGCTGAACATGGTAAATTTTCGTTCCTAACTTGCCTTCTCTGTCAGTATCTCAACCACCTTCTCCTACTACAGGAGCTATTCCCATTTTCTTATAATATTTTCCGATATGACGATCATTTTCACACTAAGCTTGATGATCCTGACCTCACTAAATTTGATTCTCCATGCCGAGGTGTCCTACTGGTCATTCACAATAGCTTTAACTCTTCTCTCATCGCTATCTCTTCTTGTGCTAAACTTGACTTTATTTCAATTAAAATAATCTTCCCAATAGGTTCCTGTGTCGAATCCTACATCCTTGCTATTAAAGCGGTAGATCAATTAATTAACATAAGTAATTCCATAAACGATATCTTTACCGTTGGTGATTTTAATCTGCCTCTGCTGAAGTGTCAAACCGTTGGTTCAACAAAGTAATGTTTGTTCATTGATCGAATAAAAGACTCTATCCTGTGCCAAGTAAATTGAGTTTCTTACTCCATCGATAGGCAACTTAACTCCACAGTAATATTTTGTCCCTATCAACTACCGATAACTTTCACCCCTCTTCTTCTCTAATTTTTCCATAACTCTCCACTCTAGTCCACTTCTTTCCGACTAAAATGTTTTATATGAAGCTCTAAGCTTTCAGCGCAAGTCTCTTATATGCCTCAGTCAGCATGGACTTCTTAAAGGTAGATAAACTACTACAACTTTAGTTGAATTCATACTCTTTGCGTTTTCAGTCCTAAAAAATGGCAACAAAATCAATGTTATTGCTACAGATTTTGCTAAGGCCTTTGAATGGCATCATTCTTTTCAAATTGTCTCCTCCATATTACTAAAATGGATATGTTCTTATCTGGAAAACTGTTATTATAGCGTTCACTTTAGGTCAGCCCTCTCAATCCGGTTTTTAACCACTTCTCGTGTCCCACAAGACAGGCATCTGGGTCCCCTTCTACGATGTCCTCGTCTCTTCTATATTCCAATAAAACGCAACTCCTATGGTCCGTTTTTGATTTTAACCTGAGCGCTCCTGGTCTCAAATTAGATCTCCTCAATGATAGAGGAGATAGATAGATATCATTCCAATGGTTCCTAGCTCTTAAGCATTTTTGTTAGTTTTGAAGTCCTACGTTTTAAGTTAGATTAAGCTTGTATTTATTAAGCCTTAGGCCGCAGCCCACATCAAAATTAAAATTAAATTTTAAATTTTAACATTAAACTAAAATGAGGATAAGCAACAATATTAATTGTACGCCTATGACAGAACTTATATAGGTCTATTGGATACTAATCTCACTATGACAACAGGAGAAAGAATTTTAGATTGTGTGTCTCTTTTTTTACAAGTCTGCGGATACATATTTCTTCAAGGTACAGAGTATTTTTTTTTTGTGGTACATACTTACAATTTTTCTTATATTACTCGTACTTGAATAAACCTAATTAAACCTGTTGTTTTCTTTTATTACCTTTCACTTTAGACCTTAACAATTTATTTAGTCACTTCTTGAAAATTATGTTATGTCAGCTTTGCAACGTCTACGGCGATGTACAAATTGGTCCTTTTTGTAGTGTTTTGCATCACTTTTTGAAGAGTTTCTTGTTAAATTCGTTCCATATGCAATTCAAACAAGTTATGAAATTTTTGAATTTTGGTCATTATCGGCTTTTACAGCAACAATGGTCTCATTAATTCGATGTGGACGGCTTTTAATCTTTGGCTTTGATGTTGCCACACTACCAGTATCATTGAATTAGTTTGGTAACTCAACGTTTTGGCTGTTGGAATTGTCAGATATGTTTTTCTATATTTTTTTTTCTACATTTTTAAAGCAAAATTTAATTTTCAGCTCTTGCTTTCAGGGTGGAATGATGTTTCTTACACCAGCAGTTAAAGACCAATTTGGCAGTTCCTGTAATTTTTATTTTATTTTAACATCAGGTACCACAAACAAAATCATGGTTTACTATATCCGCATTGCTTCTGCTTATACGGTAGAATGCTTGCTGGCAGTCATTAATACTCGTAGACTTTTTAAGAGCAAATACAGATGTACTCGTATGTACATATGTGTTTCGGCTTTCTAGTAAAAATTAATGATTAATGGTCCCGGAATAACCACCATGTGGCAAAAGTTACGTGGCCGAACTTGAATTAAATTTTGCGTAAAAAACGGATTTAGTGGTGCGCGAACTTTGGAAATGTTGGAAAAGTGTTTCGGCAACGATTCTCTAACTATCGTTTACCAGTGGCACGAGCGGTTCAAAAGTGGTCGTGAGTCAATCGAAGATAATGAACGCAGTGGTAGACCATCGACATCGAAAACCGACGAAAACATTGATGGAGTAAAATAAATGTTGGTCAATAACCGCAAATTAACCATCAGAGTGATAGCGGAGGACTTGAACATTGCCTATGGATCCGTGCAAGACATTTTGGTTAATGATTTGGGTTTCCGTCGTGTAGCAGCAAAGTTGGTGCCAAAAGACCTCAATTTCATGCAAAAAAAAAACCCGTGTTGACGTCGCAAAAGAGATGATTTGCGAGGCTGAATCACCTGATTTGGCTCCCTGTGACTTCTTTCTGTTCAATTGAGTTAAAAAAAACACTACGGGGAACGGCTTTCAGCAGCCGAGAGGAAGTAATGGAAAAATCGCAGGAAGCACTGATGGACATACCGAAAACCGAATATAAAAAATGTTTCGAGGATTGGATCAAGCGCTGGCATAAGTGTGTTGCAGTCGATAGGCATTACTTTGATGGCAACAATATAGATTTAGATGAATAAACTGTATTTTTAATTTTCTGAATAAATTCCGGGAGAATTTTGATCAATGTGGTATTTTCCTTTTGTACTATAGGCATGCTCCTTTTGCGTACCAAGATTGACTCGTGGTCATTATCTAGGAATTCAATTACCAGTTAGGGATACCTCTTATTTTTAATATACTTATGACAATTGAGTGATTGATCGGTGTATCAACTAGAGCGGTCCGTTATGTCATTAGCGGGGTCAGCCGAATATTAGGAATTTGCTGACAAGACCTCAAGCAAATGGGAAAGTAAACTGAACCCAACTCCTAGCTTGGTAAGGCGCACCTCTCTGTCAGCTCTACACACATCCCAATTTGCCAGTCCAATCTAGAGTTCATGTCGCTGTTATCGAAGAAACAAAATATTGGAATCGCATCGACATCCATCGTTAAAAAAAAAGAAGTATTGGATGTACATTTTATTTTTCAATGGGAAGAAATTGTACCACAAAAATGTGATGCGAGAACTGGAACCAAAGGATTTCAGGAACTTCTTGAGAATGGATATGAATTGTTTCAATGAAATATAATATGTTCTCTACATTTTTTTTTATAATTTTCGAAGGTTATAATTCACACTTGTTTTTTGTGCTTGAAACTCTACAACAGCCAAATCTGCTGCGTGTCAGTGTTATGCCTTCACACGCAGAATTTTTCTGACTGAGTTCCAATTACACAAATGAAAAACTTGTCATGGGTGGGATTCGAACCATGACACTCCGAGTGAGAAGCGATTGCTAGCACCACTACACCACGGCCACCCCACATACGGATCGAATTATGGCAATTTGCCTACAGACGACACAATTTTTAGGACATTATGAAGGGGAGAACAGAAATTGTGAGTTTGCCCGATGCTATCTGCCAATTTCGTTCGATGGAAGCCCAATTGCCCTCCGAGGGCAATTCTCCTGACGGTTACAAGTTGCAATCGGAAACTGTGTCAAAAATTGCCCTGCGTCTAGGCGCTTTCAGAGCCAACAGCAGCAGTAGAAATATGGACTAATAACCATACGTCTCCGACGTTATATGGAGGGCGTTATATGAAATATAGCAATAGTTTTGCGTGCATCGCATCCTCCGAATCTAAGGTTGCCAGTAGTAGTTTTTAACAGCAGCTACATCAAAGAAAAACGACCTGGTAAATCGACTTCTTTTGTAGAATTTTTACCTTCAAAATGGTATGGGGATTTGGCACAATCAGATTTCGCCGAGTTCAATTATGAAAATATGACAAATATGTCTTCGCCGATGAGAGGATATCTCCCGCAGTGGACATTTACGCCAGCATGTTTAATAATAATGCAATGAATACTGCCAATTATCCAGCGAATTGGAAGACAATCGGTTGTTAAGACTCCTTTCGCACGCCAGCATGATATCTCACATATCTAGTCTTAGCTGGTATTTGATATTCACTATGTGTCTCTCGGCCCATGTCTTTTGTTTTTTGGACAAGATTTTTGACGATATTTGTTGAACATAACAAAACCTGCTGATTTGCTCTTATTTGTTCATTATCGGTTTCTGAATGTTCTTCCATGAGCTGTACATACTTTTTATTATGCCTTCCAGTAGACATTTAAACGTGAAAAATGCTGATGTGACTTCCGTTGAAATATATGTCCTTTAAAACGTTCTGGAACAAGGAATTTTCCGATTCTAATTAACATTTACAAAAACAATCTTGCATGAATACTTCATCATGCAACTTAATCGCGTACATAGTGACTTTGATTATAATAAGCGACATTGTGATGACTGGAAATTGTAGATAAACTTTCAGAAGGAATCATTCTTTTTAGGACGAGGGCAAACACCTCCTTGTCGAAATGTAATCAGTTACGTTGGAATCTGGAAACTCGTTGCGAGGGTGTAAGTTATCTGCCACATGACTCATATCCTACCCATACTTGTACTCGTATGTATGTCCTATGTCAGCAAGTACTGGAATGGAAGATATTCGGGCGTTTGAGATTCCAAATATATGTAATTCTATCCTAATGAGGACCTGTTCAATAATCTATAACAAATTGATAAATTCGTTATTAGGTTGACTCGAAGGCACATTGCAAGAGTAATGACCTGGACGAACAACGTGATTTTTGTAGCTTGTTACGCTCACGAAATATATATAATACAAGAGTTCGGTATTTTACAAGTTTTTTTTCCCCAAGAAGCATTGGTCTATCTGTATGTACTTATAAAAAAAGACTTATCCAAGAAAGACTTGCATTGCCATTACTCGTTACTCGAACATCTACGGACAGGCGACTCAACTACTATAGGTACTAAAGCGTTAACTCGGGTTCGCCAGGGCGGTAAATATAAGGAATATTGCTTGACAGCACCAGGGCTCTTAGTGGCTTGTAGAAGAAAAGGATCTTGATTTGTGATCTTCAAATTGTGCGACATTTTGCGACCATAGTGTTTTGAACTCCGTCACTTTTTTTTATATTTATCATACTTCAAGTTTAAATAGTATTTTCGGCTACGAAAGATCGCGGACTTTAACTTTGGATACTCTGGTTGCACCGGCTATACACTTGACTCACGTTTTGATGGCATCCCATGTTTCGTGTATTATTGCTACAATGTATGTTTTGTGCTTCCTGAAATATTAGTGTCATCTGTAAAAGAACTCTAAGGATTCTGTTGAAGTCTTTCTGCAGGTCGACGATTATGACCCGCAGAAGGTTTAATTCTTTTTTTTAATTTCTTTGCTTTATGTTTATTAATGAACTTGCTTCTCTTCAATCGCGAGTTTTTTCTTTTTTAAGTAGCTTTCTAAAAATATTGGTATATGTATTTAGCTGTACTTTAACGTTGCACCCTTTCTAAAGCTTTCGGGGTTATGTATTTATAAATTGATAGAATGTCATTAAAGTGCCGATTAAAATGTTCTATGGTCACAGCTCTCATCACCGCTTTCTTCGATCCTTTTTAGCCCTATTGGCATTCTATATCAATGCAAAGCATATCAAGCTCGCTTTACCTATACTCGTTGGCTTTGACCTTAACCATTCTTCTCGTATCTTCGTTCCTCTACCAAAAAAATCTATAGTTTTTGGAAAAATCATTTGATACATGTATATTCATCCGCAGAATTTCTAACTTCAAAAATTATCCCTTTGTTGAGGTCTTCGCATTTGAAGTTTAATTCCACGGCATGCATACTCAAATTTTCACTAATTAACACCATTTCCTCCCTTGAGGTTCTATTTAACTTATCATCCAAGTCATTTTAAAACATTATGTACTTATTTACAATATCTATAGTTTCATATTGAATTATCAGCTTTAGGGCGCTATTATACTATCGTTTAAAGACTATGACTAAAGAAATATTAGAGAAATATTGTCATATTTCTGTTATCACAGAAGCTTTTCCAATTGTAAGTTACATATACCGTAGTTAGTTACCAGAGGTAACTATGTTCAAATATCGACGCATCTTTAAAATTATGACAACGAAGAAATATTATGAACTACGTTGCTGGATATTCATTTTTCTTTTTTGTCGAAAACTCTGTGGCAGAGATACGAGACTTTCTTTGGGTCCGCTAAGCGATGGACGGCATCGATTTTAACATCCTTCTCCATTGTGTCTCTCCTCGATACCACCTGCTATTTTGTTATTTTTTGCTGACAGGAACGCAAGTCATTGTATTAATAAGCATATGGTATTGGCATTACCATATCTAAGCGATGGATTTTTTTAACATTGAAGCGCAAGCAATAAAATCTATCGAAGGAGAGATTTGAAATATTCATTTTTAGAATATACATTTGTATATCTTTTAAAACCAAAACTGTGTTTGTTTTGACATTTTGAGCTGAACTATTTTTTTCATTTCTGATTACAGCAGTGTTGATCGCTCGTAATATTTTTCGCTGTCTAACATACTTTAATTTTTTATTCGAGTTCATAAACTTTGAAATCCAACCTAATGCTTGCGTAAGTCTATCAAGTCTTCTTTCAAAGAAGGAAAATATTTTCTCATACTTTCTCCATCTGCACATGTTAGTATTCTCTCTCATAGAGCAAGACCTAGCTGAGATGCCATTAAGGCCTGATCTCTGTCAGTACCAGCACAATTGCCATGTCGTAAAAAAAATCGGTCATATGTCACAAGTTATAGTTCAATTTAAATAAACCGCTAAGTGCGTACTGCCAGTAGCAATAACAGACGCAGCAGCTGTAATACCTAAATGAATTAATTAACTAGATGAGTCCATCGTTTTTTATTCTTTTCTTACATCCGTATCTCTTAATTTATTCACATCCCCTTTGATTCTTTTTTAAGTTCCAGTATAACTATTGTATATTCTTACTCTCATGTTCATATGTAATTGCCATTCATATTTACTGATGCAGAGTGTCTGAATAGTCTCTGACTGTCAGGGTATCTATTCTTATTTGCTATAGGGAATCTTATTAATATTCTTTGAAGGTTGTGACCATTTGTTGGATTCCGAAGCTATACGGTTATGATGGTAAAGTAGAATAAGAATATGCACCTGCAGTAGACAACACTGTGACTGTGTAAGTAGTGACATATAGTCATGTTGCCAGGCACTCGTGTAGGTTCATGTTTAAAATTACCCAAGCTCTTTTCTTTTATTGCATCTTATGTGGAGAATATATTTTACTTCTCAGAATGCATACAACATCCGAGTGCACAGGTCCATACAGTACTAATTCCTTCAAAACAATTCAGGATGAAAGGTTACCTGCCTTGCGACAGGTGTTGCGATCATTAAAAGAAATTTCGCTCAGGTGTTAAGCAGTCTCAGTTCGGATACACATCGAAAAAATTAAGGTTGAATCATATCCCGAGGTGTCCATTGTATCTAAAACGCAGGTGTACAGGCATTTATTGTAAATACATCCTCCCTGGAAAATAATTTTTTTGGATACTTAACCTAAAAAAAATAAACACTTCAACTTGTCACTTATTTTGCTGCTTTCTTTTTCTGGTTATCTGGTTAAAACTGCACTCGATTCATTTCATTTAATAAGTTTCTCATGTAAAACAAATAAATCATAGCAAGTCGATTCCACTAAACAACGAGGTTTGATGTAGTTCTCAAATACGTATAAAAACTCCACCGGTAGTAATCTTTAAAATCTTATATGTAGATAATTCGTTTTTCTCTGGATATTTTACGAATAGAAGCTGGTAAAAAAATTCCTGCAACAATTGTTGCGACGGGTACTTCGAGGAGTTCTTCCATTCTATCAGCGACTGGCTTGACTTCTATTACATATAACTAAAACTTTAAATAATTTTTTGTAAATATAAAATTAATAATTAAAACGAAATTAATGGAATTCGCGAACGCAGCCAGGGAACATTCTACGGTGTTTGGCATTCGATCAATACGACTCATCAGTTACGTTTATCATTGCCCTCATCATCGAAAACTAATCAATTTAACTCCATTTTATCTCGATTCGGATTTTTCATCAAAATCCATTCACTGGATATCCTCGAAGATCATGCAAATATGTATACTTGTTTGTATGTATGTTCACTCCTAACAAAGGCCAACATATAGACTAAGACTTAAAATTAATAAATAATAGTAATATTTTCGTAATAATAGTAATAGTAATCAGGTCGTTGGGTGCTAAAAAAATAGGGTAGGCACTGAGTGGTGTTAACTTGGCGATGCCCGGTGTTACTGTTCCTCCCCTCGTTGCTATATGATCTTAAATCTGACTATTCCCTTAGTGAATGAGTTGCGTGATTTAGGTGCTATCTGTGATAAGGAGTTCAATTTTCGTTCTCAAATTTATAACATGATAAAAACAGCCAAATGTGCGTTTGGCTTCATCAAGCGCTGGTCTAAGGAGTTTTCCAATCCTTATGTTACCAAATCTTTCTACATAACCTTTGTTAGGCCTCTTCTTGAATATGCAAGCCAAGTTTGGTCACCCTTCTACAGAACTCACATCGTCTGGGTAGAAGCTGTTCAACGCCAAAACTTACCACAAAACTGATCGGTTGAAACTATACGTCGAAATGTTGCGGGCTACTTCAGGGAATGCATAACTTTCACGGTTAAGGCCCTTGAAAACGAGGTTGTTACTGTATGATTTAGATTTTGTGTTGGTTTCCTGATCGCATGGTACTCGTAATTCTGATCAAATATGAAGGTAAGACTCTTATGGCAGGGAAGGATAGCTAATTTTGTGAACTAAATTGGAATTAAAAATCACGTTCTTTCAGTAAAACCATATGACACTCAGCTAGTAGCATATTCGCTATACTACTTAAGCCAAAATGACAATTTCACTTTAATTGTGAAATCTGTCTATAAACATCGTGCAGTTTGATACTATCTGGTACGTGACGTATTAATAGTACGTGACGATACCAACCATCTTTTGGAAAAAGGAAGTTTCCACAAGTGGTGTGTGATTTATTTTTTAAATATAAAGTAGACACATGGGGATTTCTTAAATTGTATCCAATAAGTTGTGTTGTATATATGTCAATAAGTATCTGAATCAATCTACAAGTAATAAGCCAATAAAATCTACTCTATATAGATATATGTATGTTAAATATATGGATAAGATATACGAGTATATCGATTTACTTTACAAATTTAAATACCCTTAATTTAGTTACGAGTGCAAGCAATTTCCTTTCGGACAACTGGTTAATTTATACAATAGATAGATTTACCAATGTTGTGCTGGCTAATACATCATTCAGAACTTAAGGGAATTCCAAAATGAGCAGACGTCTGAGCCTTGTGCTCATTCCAAAATTATTTAAAACTGTAACCACATTTGCTTTTGCGACTAAAAGGCTAATGTAATGGGTATTTTTTTTTGTAGTGTCAATAGGGAATGTTATATCAGTTGTCACATTGATCTGCCAAGCTTCTTCTATTTTCAGTACAGTTTGCCATTTCATCATGGAAAGCTTGATGCCACAACAACGATTTCAAATTGTTAAAACTTATTTCCAAAATTAAAGATCTGTTTGGGAAACTTATAGAGCACTTCCTGGAGTTTACGGTAGACATCATCGGCCATCCGCTGTTGAGTACTCACGCACCACCAAGAACGAGAACAGTACATTCGGAATAAAATATTGCGGCTGTGAAAGTTTGTGTGGAAGAGGAGCTCAAATTATCGATTCGTTGTCGTTCGCAGCAACTTGGCCTTTGTCCATCCACTATATTGGCCTCAAGGCTTATAAGATCCAATTGGTGCAAGTTAAATCGGGTGACCACTCATTACGTGAAGAGTTCAGTGATGGGTCTTTAAATCAACTGGAAGTTGGTCTAGTTTTTTTTCCGTAATATTTTGTTCAACGATGAGGCTCATTTCTCTTTAAAGGGCTACGTGAATAAACAGAATTGTCGTATTTGGAGCGAGGACAATCTTCAAGAAGTACTTCTTGATGTGATTGCCTCTAGAAAATTTACGAATTTAATAAATCGCCTTCAAATAAATTTCTTTGTGTTTCATTTAAGCAAATAACTCTGAACCTCTAAAACAAATGTTCATGTAATTACTTCCACCATTTTTATTCGGTATAGCATTTTCGCCAACTGCTGGGATTGCAGCAATTGGAAGTCTTCGAGCCCTTCTTTCCTCGATCAGGAGCGCTCAGAATCGTAAGTGCTCCTTTTCATTGCCGTCACTTTTTTTTCAGAAGTCTCGGATGGTTTGCGATGTTTGGCTACTGGGTTCCAAGTAACCTGAAAGGTAGTAAAAATAATCTCCTTGCAGTATATTTGCAGGCTGACAGTCCAACCTAAATATGTCACTGTAACTTTTGTAGTATCTAAAGAAATCTCCAGGCGGAAACCGCATCTATCCTTTTTGCGGAACCATGGACAAGATGTTAGAAAGTAGTTTTTCTTTACCAAGGCAATGAATATCTTACAAATAGTCTCTGAAACTTATTTTCATCTTCACCAACTTACGTTGCAGATGATGTACTAATAATGTTTTTGCCATCCGCATCTCAGATTCATTTAACAACCGCGAAGGGACCTCATTTAATCCTTTAATATTGCACAATACAATTTCGGTATCAAAACTAATTGAAGTTTTTTTTTTTTTATTATTGACATGCGCCATCGGTCACATAAATCGGAGCAACATATGTTGCTCCATACATATCATACATATGTAGCTCGTTTATGTGCATACTGTCTACTACACAATTTTGACTTATTAGACGTAAGTAGGTTAAGTAGTTTAAGATTTATTTTTAGGTAGTCTATAAGGTTTTAGTTTTAAGTTTTTATAGATAAAAAAAAAGTCCAGACACTAAGTTTTTCTTTCATTTTCTTAGTTGTAATAAATGTTAAAATAAAAATAAAATTAGACTGTAAGTTACGTCGAAAGACATAGATTAAGTATTATGTTTAATTTAGAGTGCCCGCATGGGGCCAGTAAGTTACAATAAGATTATTTTTTAAGTTAATTAAGCTAATTTTTAAGCGTTTTTTGTTTAGCATATAAGCGTAATTTAAGTTATAGAAATAAAATGCATTAAAAAAAAAAAAAAAAAAAAAAAAAACAATTTTGACTCAAATTAAGAGCTATGAAGGACAGATATATATTCAAAAGTATACTGACCCAATAATTTGATATATTGAATCATCATTATCACATCTGAAACCAAAGCACGAAACAAGATCTTCCAACGGTAGACTCCTCTCTACAAATTTTGAGATATTCTCGCACCCCTTATCAAAGTCTCTACTCCATACACACATTACGATAATCAGAATATTGACATGCAAGTTGCCCGTCCTATATAGGAAGTCATAAATAATTTCATAAACACAAAAATGAGATTGGCATCATAGAGGCCAGTAGCTAGTGCAAGTAAGTGTTCATTGTATTATAGCTTGTAAACGCACAGTCAGTATTGGTAAAGTTTATTATCAGCTGTGAGCTGACAAACGTCAATGGTGCATTTAATTTCGGTTCGGTTTGAAATTTGACTTTGAAAGGAAATGTACTCGTCAGACATGCACCAGATGTCAGAGGTCACAGCAAGTGTCACAGTAAAACGGAGTTATGGATTAATGATAAATGCAGTAACTAAATGCAGTGTTCTGATACTCGTACAATGGTATTTTCGCATGTACTCATAGCCTGTTTCATAACATATGTATTTGTGTATGTTATATGATAGCTCTTGTTTCGTGCTTAGCATTTTATTACTTGATGTCTAATGGGTCTAATGATTACAACCCATTAGACACCAAAGCACTTTATTCATCAGCAGTTAAAAATTCCAAACCAAAACTTTATGCGACTATTCCATTGGGATTTGAGATCCGATTCAATAGCCTTGCGGCTACAGACTTACAGAGCAAAATAAGAAAAAGCTATAATTGCCCTCTAACTGTGCAAAGTGGCATCTAAAATCCAAAGTCATGCACTCGAACTACACTGAGGCCAGTTATGATGGCATAGCAGTTTGATAGCCTTCACTGGATTGACGAACTTACAATAACCTGATTGAAAAATGCAGCGATCTGTCCGTATAATAATCAGTAATGCATTAAGAACCTCTCGAACGCCGCTATACAGACTTTGCTTTATTTGCTTTTCGGCATGCAGGTTGCAATTAACGCTGCCCTCAGGCTAAGAAACACATAGTAATGGAAAGACCTAAAATGCTAGTCTACACTCGCGAAAACTTACTCACACACATCGTCAGACCGCTGCTTCGTTCAGCCTGAATTCAAAACGCTCATGGGATATTGTAATATACGTAGGCAGTGAATCAGCGATCAGATCCCTAAATTCGAACACCATAAGTTCGAGAATGGTAAGAGACTACCTCTCATCTCTTAACGAGAAGACTAAGCATCACAAGGTCACATTTTGTTGGATTTCGGGAACCTCAGAGGTCCAGAGAACTGCGTCGCTGATGAACTGGCCAGACTCGGATCGTTAGGTACAAATAGAGCACAGCTTGACAACGGCAACGCATCAATATCCTACGCCAAATAAAAGGCATACTTTCAAACCCTCTCTAAGGCCAGTCATAGGTAGATTCCTCGAGATAACCGTAAGACATCAGACCTTTTTAAACCGCACTCTATCCGAACGGATAAAGAGAGGTGGTTAACCTCAGGAGAAAAGATATTTTCAAACTCACATACAAAATCTTCTACATTGTACTATTGAAAGACAGGCGCAGTAATTGACTATTTCTCACAATGATTTATTCAGGAGTTGCACACATCTGAATGGAATCCCTAGGAAGATATCACCTCATAGATCAGAATAACCTCTACTCTATGAAGATCACCGAACTTGAAATGTATCAAGAAATCTCTTTGGCTCCAGAAGTAGCAAGGCCATAACCCTCTCGCGCTCTCCCAATGGGATCATAATGGATTTACAACGTAATGTAACCTAACGTTATAGTGCATAAAATTACATCACATATTTAATTTAACAATTATAATGTATCATTGTTCTGGTTGGTTAATCGTTTGAAGGCCTAAATCGTATTTCGGCATAAGTGGTTTTGAAAGCATCACGCTATTAAGTACATGGCAATGGAATGGAAATAGTCACTTGACATTATATGACAATTTGTATTGTTACTCCCCCATTTCCAAATATGTATGTATACATTTTGAAATAATAAAATTTTAGGAATCCATCCTAAACTATTTTTCACTATATCATTTTGTTAAACGATTGGAATGATTAAATCAGATACTAAATTTTAAAGTATATTAATTAACATACGTACATAATCCTTATCTGTAAGAATCACATACATACATATGCTTGTTAATTCTAAAGGTATAATTATAAGTATATTAATAGGTGAAAAACCCATAAATGTTAGTCACTTTCACGCAATTCAACTTCCAATCCAATATATTGTATAGCAGTACCTGCATATCAAGTTGTCTTTTTGTGATGCCTCTTAACCATAAAATATGCCACAATCCGACTTATATCATGGTTAAATGGTGCGAAAACAATTTATTGTATTATAGTAATAAAAGTAGGAAATTCTTTTACTTTTTTCTCATTGACCCGCTTAATCTGTCCCTTTTCCTGATACACACGACATATGTACTCGTATGTACAAGTACATACGAGTATGTATGCCTAGCTTAACAGACAAGTAGTACTGAATTCATAACTGTTATTAAGATAATGAATATAATTTCCTATGAAATTAAAAATAATTTAGGGCATTCATTTTTTTTTACCGGAAATAAACTATCTAACGCTAACTAAACAATTTTAATTAAAAATTACCTTTTAATTAATTATGATTGAATCGATGCCGGAGTAAAAGAAAATAGAAAAAATGGGAAGTATTTATACTTATTGTACTAATATAACGAAAGAATCTTAGATATTAGCAAGAGAATTTGCTGAAATACACTCTTAATACAATACAAAAAAATCACGCTTAATTATAGCGTGAAGAAAGTCCTCGAGTATCTATTGGAACCTCTAGGTTGGAAGTTTTGCGTGGGTTTAACTGACAACGATCTTCGGATTTGTAAGTGAATTGTTAAGTGACTTAACAGAATCTCGAGCAGCCGGACAACTAGCGGAGAACGTAGACTTTTGTAGAGCAGATATACATATACATACTCGTACATATTGTACGAGTTTATCCAAAATCGAAGGCGAGCTGGGGAAAAAAAAGAAAGGTGCATGTCTCTGCAGAGGAAAAGAAAGACAACACCATATCTTTTTATATTGTAAGTAGCCCGCGCTAAAGGGGCTATTATTGTTGCATGATATCAAAATATTATACCATATCTGTTTTTCATTTAATTGTTTGCACCGCCACCTAGAAAAGTCTTATTTTTGTACTTTAGTTTATAAGATGAATACCTGTCAGAAAAAACCTTTCCTTTTCTAATAAATTTTGAAGTGTGCTGATTGATACCACATGTTTTTATAACCTTCAAATGTTTGTATACGAGTACAACAGGGGCAAAGGAAACTTAGGAAGAAAAGAGAGGTACCGATGTACATTGGTCTTACATGTTTGCAAGTTGTACCGACTAGGAACTAAAGAAATGCAGGGCATTCCACAAGCGAGTTGTATAGCTTAGGAACGAATTACGAATCACGATGTGGGCTTAAGGGTATACTGATGAGCATTTATAGCGAGACGGGTGCTACGACTAAAAAATTTAAAGGGCGGAATGCTACTGGCGATGACTATGGAAATAGTGATAGAACAAAGTGAGAACGAAGCAACACGAAAGGCTGAGCGTGCTGTCCTCAGCGAGGCAATATATGAGATTAGAAGTAGTAGACAAGACATCATTGACGGAGATTAAGAAGAGTTTCGGAGACAGAATGGATCCCTGTGGCACACCAGTGTTAATTTTGTGTATAACACATTTAAATTGGTCGTTCCGAGAGGTAATTTCTAATCAACTGAAGGAGATATTCAGCAATCCCAATTGCACGCACTTTGGAAAAAAGGCCGTGATGCCAAACTATCTTGCTTCCACGAGATTGATGATGTCAAATCACCAGTGAACCTGTTGTGATGAAAACCGTACTGCCAATCATTGAGAAGTTTTCGTGTTTCGCGACATTTTATGAACTGACGGTTTATCAACATTTCCATGATCTTGGAAAGAAGGGACGTAAGTGTAATGGGTCTGCAAGGGGAGAGAGAAGAAGAAGAAAGAAAGATTCGAATCACTCAAGTGTAGGTGAGACAAATCACAATCTGGAACTGTTGAACTGGCAGTTTTGGCCTTGTCCAAAAAGCTGACAGCTGGAATGTCATTTTAAACGAGCATTAGGATGGATGAAACAGAATTTATAATATACTTGACGAACGACCAACAATTTTTACTACCTTTGGGATATTGTAGTATTTTTGCCTCAATTTTTTATCGTATTAAAATTCCATACAATTAAGAAGACGTTGCTGTCATTCCTGGCTGCTTAGAACTTTTTTCGGTTTTCCTCTGTCGGATTGGTCTTGAAGGCGCGAAAAAACATCTATCTAACCCTAACAGTCTCTTTATAGCTTGAGTCTTACCACGCCTTTTCTTTTGGTTTGATACCCTTCATCCGAAAGGACCTCATTCCAAAGAGAATAGTGTATGTGATCATATCAGCAGCGGCATCCACGTCGTTATACATAACGACCAGTTAAAATCCCTAAAAAAGCTGCTAAGTCCGCTCCAATTGGTTTTCTCGTATAGCCATACGGTTTTTTTTTTAGGAATCTTTTCTTTAACTGGGTGGCCGGTGTACGAAAAGTTGGCTTATACGACACAATGGTCCGGCGAGCCTAGAGGAGATAGCACAAAGACCCTTGTACTTATTAGGGTAAGCAACCCCTTATGAACTTTCGAACAAATTACGTTATAAAAATCCCGGACATTAGAAAGAACGGCCTGCACTATGCCTATGGCGAGCGAAACATTGTTCTGGCTCTCAAAAGTTACAAGGGGACATGGAAGAATCCCCTAATGTATCGTCAACTAGATTGATCACATAATGATCGAAGAAAGAACGGCATGAATTATGGCAGACGCCTGAACGTGCGTCGGCGAACATTGACTTCAATCCGTTTTTTGTTTTAGCCAAGGCGCATTTGTGGATATCCCGAACAACACAAAGACAAGAGTACAGAAGATTAGTTGCAGCGATTACAAAAATTGATTAGATGTAAGAGTAGCTATGTAGCTAAGTCTAACAATAGCTAAATCCGACGGCCAATGACTTAGTAAATAGCATGAACTTTTAGCTGCGACTACTCGTATATGGGTAAAGTCTGCTTTTTCAATAGAAATAATTTTATGCCATTAATGGTGTTAGAGCTGGCTCGAATGAAATGTAGTCTGGAAGTCCATACTTCGTCCACTTTTACTAGCACCTTTCAACTGGTCCACTGTATCTGGTTTATTGGCGTAGACTAAAGACTTCATACATCCCAAATATAATAATTCAGACGTGTTAAATCATACGAATTGGGAGGTCAATCCACAGATCCATTATGCGAAATTATTCACTCATCGAATGCCTCCTTCAATGAATTGATTGAAGTGCACCCTATGTGGCATATTGCGCATGATAAACTTAAAGAATTGACCACAATTTTCGAAATAAATTTGACCACTTGTAAGTATTATTCTGGCGTAAGCCTATTCATGCTAAAGTGGCAAGCCAAATTGAACACAAATTGCTGTCGAATTTGCTGAAGCGGGAAAATGTGTTGCCAATTTCAAAAGGTTCCTTTTTCTCAACGGAAGTGTTCTAACAAAATATACAGAAACATCAACTTAATCATTAAAGTCCATATACATCGACTACAAGAGCTATGACATATTTAGCGCTCCGACCAAAGAACTCGAATCCACCTCAGAGGGATGTCACACTAAAAGAAGACCTGTGTGCGCAAGTGGAGAAGGATATTAACTAAATCGGGGCGTAACTGCAGGAATCTAGCTAGTGCGATCGCTGGATGGAAAATTGTATTTTAAGGTGAAGGTTTACCTCAGACCTATAAGTAAACCTAAATATAACTTCGACATCATTCTTTATTGGTGTGTTATAGTGAAATAATTATTTCACCATTCGTCATTAACTGAACTGGGATTTATCAAGCTGCTTCATGAATGACAAATATTATTATTTCTTTATCTACATACAGTGGAACTTCTCTAACTCGAACTTCTGTTACTCGAACTTTTCCCGAAGTCGAACACTGGTTTTTCGTTGTATTTTTCATATATTTTTTGCTCCCTAACTCGAATTTCTATAACTCGAACTACTCGGAGAGATATTTCAAACGTAACTCGAATTTTTCGGGCAATTTACTCACTGAACTGATAGCTGCTGATGTGGATGACGTCACATTCGAAGACCATGCTAATGCTGATAATGGTGCATGCACAATGTACCCTACTGAGGATGATATCTTAGGAAGCGTTATAGAAAGTCGTGTGCCCGGAGTAAAAGGTAACTCAGACGTAAGATTTTAAAATTATTTAAAAAGATTAAAGAAATTTTGTAGATTCAGAGGAGGATGAGGACGAAGATCTAGCACGGAATACCATACCAACATTTGAGCAACTTTCCTTTTCCATAGAAAAGATAAGAGCTTTTTTGAGTGCAGAAGTAATTTTCCTGACAATATCTGTGTAGATATGTAGATGTAGATTAGTGTAGGATTTTGTAGAGAAGGAGAAGTGGTCGTGCAAAACCAAAAAAAAAAATTACAGAATTCTTTAAAATAAACGAATAATTTTATTCCCGTACATTTTGCGTATTTTCTATAACTCGAACTTATTTTCTGGTCCCTTGAAATTCGACTTAGTGAAGTTCCACTGTATATCCAATTTTCAATTCTCAAAAGCGATTCCTCCAACAACATTCACCTCTAATGTGACTATATTTGTTTTCCTATAATGTGTGTCACGGTATTGGGAGTATCAAATAGTTCCACCGACTGTAGATCTGACTATAACCGGGCGAGACCAGGAAAATAAAATCAGATTTTGTAATTCTTAGCCTTACAAGGGTCTGAACTTCAAAAATACAATGAAGGAATCTAGTCTTCTCAGTTATTTTCCGCTATTAAATCGCCATTGGTGAGAGTTGTAAATTTAGCTTTGCTCCTTTGATCACTTGTAAATCGGATGCAGGGAAATTTCAGTTTGTCAACTTGTGTATATGGCTCTACACTTACTTACATGGAAAATGCGTCACACAGGTGTTGTAGAAAACATCCGCCTTTTGTGCTTTGTCTGTTTTCAATCTTATATGATTATAAACGTCATAGACATGTAGCTCCAGACTTTTACAGGTCTAGTAGAACCCAAAGATGATAAATCAGACGACTTACTCTTAAGTTTTTAAATTCCAATTTATATAGCCCCCAGTATGGTGTCGAATCTATGAATCCGAGAAACAGAAAACGTATTCGAGACGTATGATCTCGGTGGACAGAATCGGTTTTGGGAAAAGGGATCAAGGTTATCTCCAGCCTACTCTCTTATTTAAATTAGAGGCAAGAAAAGGCCGCGCTGGTGGAAATCAGCATTGGGACCGCTTAGAAGCGTTTGCAGGAATCTTTCCAACCCAGCAAAATGGACGAGAAAGGTGACAGACTGGGACTCACTGGAACCCTCAAATTATACAAGAATGATCTGTGGAAGGCCAAGCGACAATCCTTGAGGTCATTCTGTGACAAAATAACAGAAACCTCCAACGCATCGCGGCTAAGAGAAATCCGCTCCACCAACCCTATGATGCCTAGCCGTTTGGAAAAAAATGGCCAGCCTAGAAAGCTAGGCGATAGACGTGAAACTTCAGAATACTCGATAAATAGTTAAAATGAAGATAAATCGTGCTTTTAAAAAAAAATTTCTTTGATAAAAGAAGACATTTTTTATTATTAAGGAATTTTATCGGTGGTATTTCTCACTTCTTTATAACCTCAATAACTACGATATACTGTATATACTCGATAAATAACAAATGCTGCACGACTGATTACACGTGCTAGGGATACTCTACAAGTTAGCTAATTCCCATGTTAATTCTGATGACAACTCGCCTGATACTGATACGAAGCCAGCTACGAGCATGACCCTTTTTCCCATACTCGAGTCAATAGTACGGACACGATATGGAATGTCGGTATCCCCCGCGCGAGTTATGGGTTTTGTCAAGTCCTTACAAATAAAACACAGCTTATTTGGATAATGTCTTTTTCCATCAAGTTTGATAGAGTTGATACTTAACAATCATGCTATTTTGCTTGCATTTCTAATGCCACTATTCCCAAACTAGGTCAACTCAAGTCGCTGGAGCATTTCTGTTGCTGGGCTGTTCTATGCTTCTTATCTTCCTGGTGTTGACAAGCTGAACTTTTCCATTAAGTGTTGATGATTTTGGTGTTGTTACCAAGTAATGTCTAGGTATGTACTTTGACGACGGCAACAACGATGATGCCGATGCTGATGGTGTTGCTATGCATGTAACTCGTGCATTGTGCACAAACCCACGAACGCCCCCTTTACCGCTCATGGCTCATTCAGACGGAGTTAGTGGCAAACCATGCGTGTTAACCCCTCTCTTTTTATTACCCACTCCGAGTGTGTTGACTTTTTGTCCCTCTCCCATGTCTCATTCTGCTCTAACTGACTCACCACGCGCGATACCCTCCTCCATTTCCTGTAGCTTTTTCGTTTTATCGGAGTTTTAGCATTCACAACTTCACTTTAAACTTAACACCTTAACACCCATCTAGTTAAGGAGAGTTTGAAGTGGAAGAACTTTATTGGATACGTATTAGCACTACTGGCGGAAATACACATACAAATACACATCAGTGCAAAAGTAACTAAGGATTTGAAACCACTTCCTGACGCTTTTTCGTTTCATCGGAGTTCGGAATTACTGCACAACGAGCGATAGCAAGTTTCACTTTAAAACCCGATAGCTTTTGGACAACCTTAAGTGTTGAATCACTTAACCTGCTACTGGACACCCACTTACCAGGTAGCTTCCTATTCACGTCAGTAGCAACCTTAGAAGGACTACTGCTGCCGCGGCTAAAATTTACGGTCTGAATACAAGAGACAAGTTGCTCTGGGGAAGATATACAGGTCTGATGGGCCACAACGTTCGAGATACAAACGTTCTCAGATACTCGTATTATCCTGTCAATGCTAGTGAATATCATGAGGAATTGTGTAAAAATGGGCCACATTCCCTTGTCATACGGAGAAATTAATGTCGGTTTCATTCACAGAGCCGGAAAACGTGTCAGCAAAGGTACGCCGCAAGGCAGGGTACTTTAACCTCTTCTCTGCAATTTAGTGGTCAACGAACTGCTGATATATCTGGAAGCGGGTGGAAGCAAGCTAAATCTTAACATATAACCCATTGGGCAAATTGCTGTGGATTGGGATTAAGCCACCACAAAACTGATCTTGTCCTCTTTTCCAGTAAATGTAAAACTCCAATCGTAGACCCACCCTCACTCAACGGTACCAGCTTAGTCTTTTCCGAGACAGCGAAATATCTGGATCTTATTTTTGACAGGAAACTAACTAAATTGGAAACCGGATATTCAAGAGAGAGCAAGGAAACTTACGGTAATTTTATTCTCTTGCAAAAAAGGCATTAGATACAAATGGGGCCTTCAACCCTGCATTATCCACTAGCTATACGTCTCAGTTATAAGACCGATATTCACAAGGCCGACGAACGCGCCTATATTGGAATCACTCGCCGCGGAGGGAGTAGAACGTAGGGTTCCGTTCCGAGATGGATAGCCAGTGGGTTATGCGAGGTTGAAGGCCCCATTTATTCCCAATGGCTTTTTTTACAATAGAAAGAAGCTATTGTAGCTTTCTTGACTCTTTCTTGACTCTTTCTTGAATGTTCGGTTTCTAGTTTAGTTTCCTGTCGAAAATGAGACCCAGATATTTTGCTGTATGGGAAAAGACTAAACTGGTACCATTTATTGTTGGTTAAAATTTAGCTGAAGGAGTTCTTTAATGGTATTAAGATCCGTACCTGAGACGGCTTTAGCAATGTCATCCGCATTGGCAATCACCCCGCTACCACCCGCTTTCAGGTATATCAGGAGTTCATTAACCACTAAGTTCCAGAGACGGAGAGAAAGGAAACCACCTTGCGGCGTACCTCTGCTGACATGTCTTTTAGCAGAAGCCCCACCCAGTTTGAAGTAGATTATCCTGCTATTTAGCATAAGACTGATCAACTCCCCAAGTCTACCTGTAGTGTTGACAGCGCAGTCGTGATTACGGATGTTGACGTTGTTAAAGGCACTCTCTATGGTATGTCAAGGAAAGCTACCATTGTGTACTCTCTATTTTGTAAGGATCGTTCGATGTGGCTGGTCAGTGAATGCAAAGCCGACTTAAGAGTAAGTCGTCTGATTTATCATCTTTTCATCTTTGGATTCTACTAGACCTGTAAAACTGAAGTTTTCCTGTATCTCACCAATTGCCATTTAATCGTGGAAAATAGCTGCCGAGACAAGATTCCTTCGTTGTATTTTCCAAGTTCAGACCCTTGTAAGGCTATGAATTAGAAAATCTGATTTTGTTTGCCTGGTTGCGCCCTGGTATAGGCAGATCTACAGTCGGTGAAACTACTTGATACTCCCAACACCGTGACCCATATTATAGGAAAGCGACTGAATATAGTCACATTATAGATGAATGTTGTTGGAGGAATTTTGAGAATTGAAAATTGGATATATGTAGATAAAGAAATAATAATATTTGTCATTCATGAAGCAATTTGTTCCTAACATTGCCTTTAAAAAAGATGGAGTCTTCATTGAATGCAGACACAAAATTTGCGATCAATTAGTTTGATAAATCCCAGTTCAGTTAATGACTGTTTCAAGACAATTTAGGTGCAATAATTATTTTCAATTTTGATAAAACACTATACACATACCAACAAAAGATGATGTCGATGTTATAGACCGTAGTCCGTAGACAGTATAAGGTCTGAGGTGAAGCTTGGCCTTAAAATACAAGCTACTCCATCCAGTTTGATCGCTAGCTGGATTCCTGAAGTTACGCTCCGATTTAGTTAAGATCCTTCTCGACTTGCGCGTACAGGTCTTCTTCTACTGTGACATCCCTCTGAGGTGGATTCGAGTTCTTTGGTCAGAGCGCTAAACACGTCCCACCTATTGTAGTCGATGTATATGGATTCTTCTGATTAAGTTGATGTTTCTGCATATTTTGTTAGAACACATCCGTAACACGTTATGTTATTTCCTCTATTCGCGCTCTATGCAGACATGACCGAAGCAACCCAACGAATTTTTTTGCAAAGTCCATGCTTCTGCGTTATATAGATAGAGCTTGACTGCGATCATTAGGTTTCAGGCGCAGTAGATAAGATCTTTAGACGATGATGAGAAAATGCATATAGTATCGGTGTTTCTTAGAGATCTTTTCAATTTGAAATTGACGGTAATCCGTTTTTAGGATGTTGTTAGCCTACTCAATCTTTATCTTTATGTTCGCATTTCCCTTAACCTCCGGAATGGATCCGAAGGTTTTGATAATGCGTAAAGGATTACCGTCTTATCACTCCTTGAAAATCTGTTTTTTTGCGTTTATCTTTAGAGGATGGTACACCATGGCCTGCCACAGTTTTACCTCCGCTCGACAATTCTGAAGCCTTGCCGGTAGGCGGTGCAGTCTTAAAATAGTACCAGCCTCGGGTTGCTTTTTTTGTAGATTTTATCCATTTTATCCCACGTAGCGGAGAAAGGATGGTCCATCTGTACAGAGATCCACTGTATACAGATAAGGCTGGCTAATCCGGAGGTCGCCAGTACTCCGTTCGCAACTGAGCTACTCGTATTTTTAGAAATGCTGGGCCCACATTCAGGCTGATCCTCGGCACGGGTGGTGGTAATGGTTGTGTTGGTCAAGGGGGAGGGGAGGGGGAGATGTATCCTCTAGTTTCGGGACTCATCTGGAGAACTTCTTGAGATTCATTGACCTTACTTAGCCTCTACAACTCGACAAGTTCGATGCTCAGGGTAGAGCATCTAAGTAAGTAAGTAATCCCGTGTTCATCTATAAGGACAAGATAAGGATCCGCCACGTGGATGTAAAATAACAACGTTTTCCAATCGTTGATTGAAAATCCAGCAAGTGGTGTCGTTGTCGTCACATGTTTTTCTTTCATTCTAGTGTTTCTTTGATAAGTATCCAAAAGACCGCTGTCATTTGAACTTGAAGATTCGATACCAGATTCTTTTTTTCAAAAAAAGTTCAATTGAACAACTTTTAAATCAATTTAATTATTAACAACATAATATCTTACTCACTACTCTTTTGTATGTTTGTTGAAGTTTACATCGTTTTCGGTATGCTCAATTTGCTAATTCAGCATATGAATGATATTTCAATTGGTTATCTGACACACACATTTATGATTTTTATTGTTCGTACTATTACTGGCTTACATAGTTAAGATGGCGCTACAGTCCAACAAACGTCTACAGCCAGCTCGATCTTTAACTAGGTGCCACCAGTTTCACAGGCTAAGTTAGTTGAGGTTCCCTTCCACTTGTGTGCGCCACCTGAGTCGCAGTCTTTCTTTGCTGCGCCGTCCCTTGTAGGCGGATTCGAAGATTTTTTTTAGAGCGGAGCATTGGTTCCATCCGCTCTACATATCCCAGCCACCTCAGATGTCGGACCTTCATTCTTCTGGCTAAGTCGATGTCGTTGCAAAGCCCGTACACTTCGTCGTTGTATCTCCCCCTCCACTCACCGTCTTTGCAGGCGGGACCGAAAATCACCAAGAGTACCATCATCCATTTTTGATAAAGTCCAGGCCTCTGCACCATAGGATAGGATTGATTATTAGGGTATTATTTAGGGTCACTCTTGTCGTTCGAGAGAGGGCTTTGGTAGTCAATTGCCTTCTTAGCCCAAAGAAACAGCGATTAGCAAGAATTATTCTTCGTTTGATCTCAGCGCTGGTGTTGTTGTCTGAATTGATAGCGGAGCCTAGATAGACAAAGTCCTTCACCTTAAAGTTATATCTATCGAGTGTGACGTCCTGTCCGAAACGTCGGTGTTGGGTGTCCTTTCTGGTTGACAGCATATACTTATTGTGGACCTAGTTGTTAATATCATCGGCTTATGGGTGTAATTAGATGGACTTTTGAAAGATTGTGCCTCTTGTGTTGGCACTTGAGTTTTGCACTATTCTTTTAAGAATTATGGATTTTTTAACATAACAGCATGACAGCGCATCGCCTCGTCTAAATCCTTTTTCGACATTAAATGTTTCGGTGAGTTCTTTAGCGACCGTGATGGAGCAGCGTACATTCTCCATCGTCATCCTACACAAACGGACGGGTTTGGCAGGGATACTAAAATTAGATATTGTACTGTATAGTTCGTCTCTATAGATGTCATCATATGCGGCCTTAAATCGATGAATGGGTGGTGTGCATCAATTTGGAGCTCATCGGTTTTTTCCAAGGTATTCCGTAGTATGAGTAATTGGTCGATGGTGGACTTTCCTGGCCTCAACCCACATTGATATGGATCAATCAGCTTGTTGACGAATGGCTTCAGACGTTAACTCAATTCGATAGGAGATAGGACCTTGTTGGCGATTTTAACAACACTGATGCCTATGTAATTGGCGCAGTTCAGAGGGTCTCCTTTTTTGACGATCGGACAAACAATGCTCAGGTTCTATTTATTGGGTATACTTTCGCCCGACCATATTTTACAGATGAGTTACCAATTCGCTTAGATATGGCTATCTTCCCTTCATTAGGGTCGGGGGACGGAATCGTCGTTCTACGTTGTCCAGGTTGAAAGCTTCATTCTGCCTCACAGCAGTATTTCGTTCGTAATCGCTATTATACAGTCTACAAAAATGCTCTTTACAAATCCTCAGCATCGAGCGCGACTCTACTGCTATGTTCCCTTGTTCATCTCTACAGGCCTCGGTTTGGGTTTGTGTCCACGGGAAGCTATTTTTAACTTTTGATAAAATTTCCGAATCTGTTTTTTTTCTGTTATAATGAGCGCGCGCTCAAGGGGTTTGTGTACCCTTAAAGTGATTGTACAATTTCCTCGACGCGCGCTTCTCATGCTCCTTCTTTTTCCTCCTGAGTTCTTCGTCTCTTCTCTTCTCCTGCTTTTTTTTTTATAATTTACGCACGCCTAGGGGGTTAGATACCCTTTTACTGTTGCCTGGTCGCGGGCGGAAAGATAGAAGGAGGAGAAAGGAAAATTGTTTTTGTAGTGGTTTGAAACTCAGGTGTGTTTGGTTTCTATGTTTGCTCTCCAGGGGTGGGAGTCCGAATAGGACGGAGAGTTTTTCTTCACTCAGAGTGATTCGAGGTATATCACAGTATTTTTTTTCTTTTCTGTGCTTGAAACTCTACAACAGCCAAATCTACGTGTCAGTGTTATGCCTTCACACGCAGAATTTTTCTGTCTGAGTTCCAATTACACAATGAAAAACTGACTTGCCATGGGCAGGATTCGAACCTGGACCCTCCGAGTGAGAAGCGTTTGCTACTACCACTACACCACGTGCTCGTGAGCAGCTCTAGTCCTTATATGCCGCACCATTTTATATTCCCCTTCCTTAGCTGCATGTGCATGCCGGCACGCGTCATCAAACCAGGGGTTTCGTTGTGAGAGCCGAGTGAAACCCAACACATCAGAAGCGTCATCTCTGATGGCTTTTTGGCAGTGTCGCTACTGGTCTTCAATACTTGATGCTGACGACATAAGACCTCATAAGGCAAGTTCGACTGAAAAAGGATTTAGTAATTTTGTGCGATAGTAACCGTCCGACAGCAAACTTTCTAACAGTATTAGATTATCTTTGCGATATTCCGAATATCCGCAACCATATCTGGGATACAACAAGATAATGGTTCGAGTTGATTTTGGCCCCCCGGATCGTTCGGACATCCATAATACTGGTGGAGTGGTTTGAGTCGATCGCAGTGTGGTCAATCTGCTGGACGGTTGAGTGACCAGGGAATCTCCAAGTCCACTTATGAATATCGAGATGAGGGAATCGAGTACTACCTGCGACAATGTTTCGCCCCGCCGAAAAGTCGATTAACCTGAATTCGTTATCGGGGGTGGTATCGTGCAGGCTATAATTTCCGGGAGTACCAAGGATCCCCTCTCTTCCTAGCTTTGCATTAAAATCGCCGAGGACAATTTTAGTATCATATGTCGTATATCTAGTCATTGAAGCTATCTTTGGTGGCGTCATCTTTCTCTTTTGTGGGGGGCGCGCCTTGATACGGATTGTTACGAGGGGCTCGTTTACCTGCCGGAAACTCAAGCCTTCTTGTCTAAGTATGCCTCTAACAACAAATCCGCATCCAAATATGTACTGCTTTTGCCGTCGATAACAATCGCCGTGGTAAATGTCGCATTTCTCCATTAAGGTCCATTAAGGGCTCATCCGCCACCATCTTTTTTTCAGACCTGACTCGGATTTCGGCTCCAAATACGTCGGAGTAGAGCGGATAAGGTCTCATTTGTTTTATTCCATCTGGGGAATCTATCCGCTTATAGTGCTACTATTTTTGTTTGCTGGTGAACACACTTGCTTGTAAGTTTGGCAAGTCGCATTCGGATGGACATCGACCAGCACCCGATGGTTACCACGTGGAGGTAAAATAAGCAGAACTGATGTGTAGGAAACTGTCGCAACACTACTGTCTACGCTATTTCTACAATATTCAACTAGAGATTTCTATTGAGTGAATGGGTAAAGCATGACGCATCAAATGGCAAACAGAAGTTAACTTCTGAGCTTCGTGCTGGCAGTATAAGACCGTTGATATTATCAGCGACAATTTGAATTGTCGTATATATATATATATATACTCGTATATATAAGTACATATGCTATAAGAAGTATATGTGCTGATACAATTCCACTCTGATCACACTGACGCTCTAGTATACTCACCTGCATCTATATCTTTCAAAGATAAAGATATGCAAACTTGACCATCATTTAAACATTGATGTTGGTATCTTATGCTAAATATCTCTGCTGGCACCACCTAACGATTTGCATACTTTATCGCATCTTTATTCACATATATGTATGTAGTACGTGAAAATACGGTCAATCTTTGCATGATAACATGAGTAACATTTTAACAGGCCAACACAGCCAAACAGTCGTTGAATAAGTTAATGTCCCTCGTTATACCTTGTCAACCTCCAAACCACTAATTTTATTGAAGGCCTTCATATCGCCGGCCGGTCGGTCGCTTAGGTATTTCAATTTCAACTTGAGCAAATGGTGCTTAATAAAACGTGGCGACGAATTCACGCATCTACAAGACAAGTGAATAGATACCCTCAGATTCGACAAGCCGGAAGATTCCAAAAGCTAAACACGTGAAAAGAAGTAAGACAAAAAAATCGTTAGTTTATTTATTTATCTACTTATTCGTATCTACCAACATAAACGCAACGCAAAAGAAAACCGACAAAAACTTCCACAAGCCTTTTTGGATACAAAATATTTTGTTTTTTGTTTTGAAGTTCAAGTTCAAGTTGTAGCACACTAGAACAGCGGGGTCTTTGACGTGACCATGAACCGAGCATATGGTTATGATGTGAAAAGTAGGTTTAGCCGGCTCGGTTCTTGGTCGCGTCGTATGTGCTACTACTCACTTGCGTATAGATACTTTCAATTTCCATATGCTATTATGGCTAAACGCTTACTCATCATTCACTCTACGATCGCTAGTCTTCATTCAGTAAGTTTTTAATGTTAAAAATGTTTTCCTTTCCCGCTGTGCCCCTTATCAGTGTTCCGAAGAAAACCATCCGAAATCGGAAAGCTTTTCTTCGGATGTAATGAATTTACAATTCGTAGATACGGCGTAAAATATAAAACCTGTGAATACACGAATTTGGATTTTGGTTAGATACAATACGTATGTACATGCATATACGGATACTTTTGTGTTAAAGTCAAAGCGAAAGGCAAAGTCCATGTGGGCTTAGTTAATTGGCAATTCTAAGCGACAGTACGAGTAGATACTTTAAGTAAAGAATGGAGCCGCAAATCGGTATGCGAACTATACATATTTATATATATACATACATACATCCATACATATAGAATGGCAGGTGATCGTGCGCGTGTGTAGGTCGGTTCAATGTACGCCGAATTCGTGAAGGCCAAAACTATAGGTATATACGACTTTTCCTTTTCACGCAGTTTTTTCCCACTTTGTGTTCTGTTCGGGCCTTGGTCTAGTGCTGCCTACATATACGCAGCACTTGCGTTTGTGTGAGCAAAGTAATTTATTGAAAGCAAACGATTCCAGGTTCAAGAAGATGTATGTACTCGTACATAACTTAGATTATAACAAATGGCCTTCGCTCAAAACACTTATTTCTTTGAGGCGACAAAACAGCGCCAGGTACTCTTCAATGTGGTGAAAGGGGTAATCTACAGCTCTTGTACACATTGCCCATGGTATTGGTTGATATTGGGATTGTTTGCCAATCATTACAATATGAATGTGTTTTAATTGCTAATACCCAGGAAATACTCCACCAAGTGTAATAGCGTAACCTATTAATTTTAGGTAATTGATACATAAACATAGAATGTAACTTATGGTTTGCCCGACGAGTTCATAGCATCCGTACCACTTTGCAACATGTGTATGAGAAAGGAGATAGCGAAATTCTATTTCTATTTCAGATTTTGAATTACAAACCATTTTGCTTTGAAATGGCACATACAGAAGTGCACATATAAGAAGCAATTTTCATTGATCTCTTCGAGAACAGTGGAGCCTATGGCTGATGACACACAGCTGATTCAGCAATATTTTTGAGTTAGTCATAATGGATTGCAAATTGTTGCCAGAGAATCGGAGTATGGGAATAATAATAATTTATTTTAGTCATATGTATTTGATTATGTCAGCGGAAAATGGGGAGACAGAACTTTCTTAGTAAGTGAGTGGAAATGGCTTGAAATGAGCTTTAAAGGGGCAGAAACACTTTGGTGTTCAGCTGGTAGGCTTTATTTTACGGAAGTGTTATTGAGAAATATTATCCTAAAATGAAAACTTGTGTATGCTTTCAACTTGATCTAGATGGCACGTCCCACTGAAAAGTGGAACCAAAGTGTTCATCAATCTGGCGAAAGCAAGATAGTTGCACTTGATATTTCTAAGGCGAAAATGTGTACTTTTGGATCGATGAATCTCTTCTTCACTGGTTTAAAAATTATTTTTCGGAACGTTTTTTCAAGTTGCCTTGGACAGTTTTAAGTCTGATAACCACAAAATAAATGCTGGTGTGTCACAGGGATAAATTCTATCTCCGACATTGTTTTTAATTTTCATCAATGATCTCTTCTCTGCTACTTCTAATTGAATATATTCCTTTGTTGACAAGAGTACTCTCTGCTTTTCATAGTCGTTCCCGGCCTCACGTCTCTGCTTCTGGGCTGTAGAACGGTAACGGCAGCGTATGTTAAGCTGATTAAATTCCGATGTTAACATCATAATCAATTGGAAAACGACCAACAGAGTGGAATTTAATGTTTCCGAAACATAATTCTGTCTTTTGTAGCTAAAGCGAAATCTAAATACCCAACCAATATCCATGAGTGCCACTTGGATCGTCAAAACTGAAAAACTTTCTGTACTCGGTATGTGTGTCGATGACAACTTACGTAGGAAAGGAATGACCACATATTCGATCTCGCTAAAAATGCTACGAAATGTGTAGGTTTTCCCACCTCTGATCTGGCCTCAATATATAAGCCATTTATCTCCTCGAAATTAGAGTACTCTGAAACATCGTGATTCTTTCCTAAGCCGCACAACTCGCTTCTGGAATGATGAACTCTTTATTTTCTAGTCATTATATGTACGAGTAACTTACAAATGTTTAACACCAACATCTTTATCTACTTTTTTTTCCTCCCCGCTCAGTGTAAAAACGTCTTAAGGGTACGCAAAATCCTTTGAGCACGCGCCAAATACAAGTACTCGTATTTAAAAAAAAAAACAAAAAACACCTCGTTAAAAATAGGAAAAGACGCGGAAACCACAATCGGGAAACGATCTGCATTCATCACCCTAGTTAAAGAAGACATCGGGAAATTGCTTCGCAGTTGTGGATATCATGCTGTGTTTAAAAATAATTCAAATATTGAAAAAAACTGCTGTCCTTTACAACGGTTGAACGAAGATTAAGACATGCTGGACTATTTGGGCGAGTTAGTCGTCGAAAACCTCTGCTGCAACCACAAAACAAGCAAAAAAGGTTAGAATGGGCCAGCAAGCATAAAGACTGGACGGATGAAGATTTCAACAGAATTTTATGGAGCGGTGAATCCAAATTCGAGGTATTTAGCAGAATACTGAGAGTTTTCGTTTGACGCTGCGCCCGATGCTACCAGAGGGCTGGTTCGTACCGTCAAACATGGAGGCGGTTCTGTTATGGTGTGGGGATGCTTATCTTCATTTGGAGTGGGAGACCTCGTTGGAGTGATTGGAAAAATGAATAAGGCGGCATAACATAACATATTGGAAGAACACGCGGTGACCTCTGAACTAAGATTAAATACCGAAGGCAGCAGGACAACGATTCTAAACACAAGAATACCTGAAACAGAGGTAAGATGAAGAAATCTTACAAGCATGATATAGCCGCTGCAATCACCAAATTTAAAGGCTGTAGAGCTATTGTGGGAGGAGCTGGTTAGAAGGTGCAAGATCAATGCCTATTATCAGAATCTGCGTTGTGGAATATACCTACACTATTAGATTGCTTGAGCAATATACTTATATACCGCAGACAAGAATTCAAATACTGATAGCTAGAATGCCGAGAATTGTAAAAAAAGTATTATATTCCATTCGATTTGTGGCTTTTTCGACGAAAAATTGGTTTAAGACATTTTTTCTTCTTTTTAATAAATTCCCTTATGCTTAGAACAAAACGAAAATATTTTTCTTCTTATTTTGGTTTCATATATGTTCCCGTTCATTTTACATGCATATCATATTATTCTACCAAAGAATTATTTTCGATATTAAATTTTGTTTTTCCTTCGAGCATTGAGGGGCCACAAACTTTTGGCTAGCAGTATATACAAATGAAGGACAATAAAAAAAGTAGTAGTAGTTCTGCAGCTGAGCCACGTAGGGAGGGTTGGTGGATTCAACTCCTCCAATGGCATGGAAATGCACATACAGAGTAAGGTTCTGAACGCGCTCAACTAGGGGAGATGCCAAATATGATCCCGGTCACTGTATAGTTCAAACTGCCACACAGTGGCGCCCTTGGATAACCATCTCAGCAGCCACTGTAGTGAACTAATGTATGCAACCGTGTTCTAGGCAAGAGGATTTGGCCGTTGTGCATTGGGTTAACGGCTCAACCACGTAAAAAACCCATCGTTACGAGGGAACTAACTACCTCGGAAGGAAATAGACCTGATTTAAAACCACGACACGACGCGAAAAAGGACAATGATATAGGAGTATGCTTCTGGACTGAACTGTTACGCTCCAGTAGCTACCCAAAAACTGGAAGATATCCACACGCAGTATAAGGCGGACATTACTGCGATCCAGGAAGTACACTGAATAGGATCAGGAATGATGAAAAGAAAAGAGTGCGATATACACAATATTACAGCTGCCATAAAAGGTTGCATATATTAGGATGCGGATTCGTCGTGGGAAAGCGGCTCACGAAGGTCATCGATTTCAAACCAATTAGCGATCGCCTGGCTGTGATGCGCACCCAAGGGAAATTCTGAAACATCAGCCATATATGTACACACGCCCCTACAAATGAAGCTGAGGAACCTATCAAAGAAGATTTCTATGACTTCTTGGATGGAGCCTACGGAGCCTGTCCGTGCATTTCCAACAGCAGTTGGATGCGCATGACCAGGAGAGAGTGATGGGGAATGAAGAAAACTCAACTCCAGTCGGTGAAGTATATAGTTCTCCCACCCAGCCATTAAAAAATTAAAGAACAATGAGGCCGCGGCTCGGACGGATTGCCGTCAGAGCTCTTCAAAGCTGGTGGCGATGTTTTGGTAAGGAGCATGCACTAGATCATCCGCAAAGTATGGGAGGACGAAAGCATGCCCGACGACTATCAGCTCTATCTGCCCCATCTTCAAAAATGCGATCCTATGTCTTGCGTTTTCCCATTTTCCAAAAAACTTAACACGTCCTCAGACACTTTAAGTGCATACCATACTTGAGCGTTAAGTTCTTTAAAAAAAAAGATGCATATCACTGCTTAACGGTTAAAGCCGTTTTGCACCACACTCATTGAAACTTACCAGTGTGGCCTCGGGCCCGGAAAATCGACGATAGACTAAATCTTCACACTTCAGCAAATCCTGGAAAAGACCAACGAGTTCGAAGTCGATACTCACCATCTTTTCATTAACTTCAAAGCCGCATACGACAGCATTCATCGCACTGAATTATATAACGTGATGGCCAAATTCGGGATCCCGAGAAAACTGATCCGGTTGTGTCGCGCCACGCTAGAGAACTCGTGCAAAGTGCAGCTTGGAAACGACACGTCCAAATTATTCCAAACATTTACTGGATTAAGGCAAGGAGATGCGCTGTCGTGTGATTTCTTTAATCTTGTGCTGGAGCAGATAGAGCGAAAGGCCGGCGTAAACACAGAAGGTACTATATTTAAAAAAATCTAATCAGCTGCTGGGCTATGCAGATGATATCGACATCATTTCCGGTTCTCAGCGTGCCATTATTGAGGCTTTTACTACTATAGAAGAACAAGCCAAACGAGTTGGTCTCATAATGAATGAGGATAAAACAAAGTACATGCTGTCGACCAAAAACCGATCCGTCGAACAACGTCAAGGACAGAACCCAACCGTCGACAGCTATAATTTTGAGGTACTGAAGGAGTTTATCTACCTCAAGGCAAGTATAAACTCCACAAATGATACCCTAGTGGAGATTCGACGAAGAATACCTTAGACAACCGCTGCTACTTTGGTTTATCCAAACAACTAGGGTCCAAACTCCTAACTCGAAGGTCCAAAGTCATGCTCTACAAAATCCTGAATAGACCCCCCCGCAACCCCCAACTACTTCGAGGCATTATAGTTCAACAGTTTTTTTTTTTACAGAAATAGTGATGGCGGACGGTGTTAAATCCTTTGAATAAATCTAGTAATGTTAAGATTGTACAAAAGTTCTTACCAATGGATTGGTGAATATCATAAAAGAAATGCAGAATATTATTTATATACGTACATAAATGTTCTACATATATGTAGGTGGACTGTTTGACTCTATTATGGAATATATTTTTGTCTTTGAAGTAAAGAAGGTAGGAGGTAGGAAATATTGAGTTGAATATATGTACGAGTATGTGTGCATTGAAAACATTAGATGTTCCAGACGTTGTTTCCCATTACCAAACTAACGAACGTCATCTTGCTTACCAGATTGATTACTAGAATTTAAGAAATGCTTTGCAATACCATCCCTCAATAAAAGATACTACTAGTTTAGTCTTTTTCGATACTGAAAAATATCCGGGTTTTCATTTTTGACAGGAAACTAAACTGGAAACCTAATATTGAAGAAAGAGCCAAGAAAGCTACAGTAGCTTTATTCTCTTGCCAAAAAGCCTTTGGGAACAAATGGGGCTTTCAACCTCGCATAATCCACTGGTTATACATCTCAGTCATAAGACCGGTACTCACTTACGGGGTTGTTGTCTGGTGGAAGGCCTAGTCAACTGCAGCAAACTAAGCAGAGTCTAAAGAACAGCATGTCTATGCATAAGCAGAGCCCTACGTTCTACTCCCTTCGTGGCATTAGACTTTCTGTTTCATTGGACACCCCTCGATATCTTCAGCAGGCAAGTAACTACGACTTTGACCACGCTAATATTTTAAATATATTAGAAATCCTCACAGGGAACATCGATTACACCATACCTGAGCTTTGGTTTGACAAAGACTTCCATGTAAGCTTCCCCTCTAAGTCCTTCTGGAAGGAAGATGCTTTCATGGACGACAAGTCAATCCACTTCTATACAGATGGATCTAAAACCTATAGCGGGGTTGGTGGCGGTGTTTTCTCAGATAAGCTTAATCTAAGCCTCTTTTTCCGTCTTCCAAATCACTGTAGCTTGTTCCAGGCGGAAGTTTTGGCGATTAAAGAGTTCTGTTCTGGCTGAAGAAAAACGTGATATATGCAAAGGATATCCGCATCTTTTCGGAGAGTCAGGCCGCTATCAAGTCCCTGGACTCAATCTCATTAAACCCAGAAACCGCCGTCAAATGCCGATCATCTCTTACCGAGATGATAATGATAGTAGTGAGGGAGTACTTCTCTCAACGGTTGAATGTTGACTAGCTCTTACAAGCTTTCGCAACACATGGACATGCTCTTAGGCAAAATTGGGTTGCAAGAATACGTGCTTAACCGCTCCAAGCTCTGATCAGTTCACCAGGCGATCCCATAAACTGCTCCAATTACAGAGGGACAAGTCTTATGAGTATCCTATAAAGTTCTATTAAGAGTATGCAAAATATTTTCATCAACTGATTGGGCAGATAGTTCATTATAGATTAGATATTCACATTCCCTGATAATGTTGGAGAAAAAAACAACATTAAGTATTCGTGATTATAAAGCTGCATTTGATAGCGCTATAAGAGATCACTTGTATGGCGCTAGGATTGACTACGGTATCCCTACAGAGATCGTCCAACTTTGTAAACTGACTTCGGCTAAAATCACAAGCGCAATGAGAGTTGGTATGAACTTTTCTACCACTCTGAAGCAAAGCGAGATTCCCGATAATAAGAATCTAGTGATGAGAATAGTTTGAGAAAAAAAAACTAGAGAGCTTTGCTTTGCAAACTGCCGAAATATCCGGCTCTATTTGGATTTGAAGGTATCGTCTTTTCAACAAAGAAAGACTCGAAGTTTCTGGATTCGTCTTATAAAACATTTTACTATGTACAACTAAACTTGCGATGTATTAAAGTATTCTGTTCATCTCGGATCTGCGATAGCATTAACTAAATCAATAATATTAACCTTAAGATTTATTGAAGTATAATATTAGTTCGAGTGAAGTATGATACATAAGTAACTGAAAAATAGATTCCTTTCATGGGTTTTTTTGCTTTTTAAACAAGCTTTACTTCGTGTTACTCGTAATGCCAATTAAAGCTACTATCTTATAGTGATAACATTAATAAAATGTTTCCTTTAAATAACCGTATCTTTGTAACTAATCCCGTTTTGCCTGACACCCTTGTATTAACAGGCGCATATGTGTTACACAAAACGCACCCGATTTCCTTGATTGAAATTCTTTCGTAGGAAATATGAACAGGTTCCACCCCTTCCCAATAAAAAACACATGTATCCGGGGTTCACAATAATCGCAGATATGCGAATAAAAATGCAAAAATTGATAATCAGTAAATACCCGTGTTATATGCTGTTAATTTCTCTCTCAAACTATGACAACTTGCTTGTTTTCGTACTAAAGATATTCGCGAATGGGTCGCGATTTCCTATCGCTCAATGATCGCGATAGAGCTGCACTCATGACTCGCGTGTATAAACAATTTTATATATGCATGCCTATGTGCATATGTACATATGTATATTTCTAATTGAAATACCAAACACGGAGATAACCCAATTCATTGGAACTATTCACAAGCTAAAATCTGACTCATAGTTGCTCTTTAAGATACATATGAAAACGGATAAAAGAGGGGATCATTGGCACCGGTTTACAATCATTTATTTTATCTTTTTCCTTTTTTCCAAGAACCGTCAATTCAACTGTATGCAAAAAATTCCCCACAGCGATAATATGCAGTGTTGTGATGTAATTTGGGCCTATTTTGAGCGGGAAAGCCCGATCGAGCACAAAGTTGTTTCTACTCGTGAATTGCAGTTGAGTACTCGTACGACTGTATGCACATACTTGAACAGTGTATCTTAATTTTGTCAATGAGTTTGTATTTCAGAAATGTGTTAGGTTAATTTATTAGTTGATAAATTCTCACATATTGTGTGAGTAATTTGTTTTTAAAATTAAATGTTTGTTTGATATTTTACTCGGGAATTATTCAGAATTGATGGATTAGCAAGAAATACTGCGCCCATTAGTAAAGTAAGCTCTTAAAATAGAAAACTTTGAATTCGTATTATTGCAGCTTTGTAAGAAAGTTGTTTTGGCTTTCATTTCAATATGCCATTTGAAGTCCTTTTCAATTAGATAAGTGAATTTTAGTTTTTCTTTATATATCATATGTATTCACGAGTATATACGAGTACAGACATACATATGTATGGACCTGCGGGTCGTTCCTATTTTCTTAAATCAATCATTTTCCTTTTCAACTAAGACTCATAGGAGATGGAGATTTACAATATGTATCTATTGCTTACGTGTAATATACACTAGAGGAGTTTATAAAAGTGCAATTACGGACTTGTGTATTTACTCCCGAACCGCAAGTACATACATACATACTGCTGTTTTCCATTAGCGTGACACCTGCAATTAAGATATATAGTGTTGGCCAAAACTAAAGCAACTTTTACATAAACACAAGCTTCTGCGGTAAAACTGATTAAATTGCATTATGTTTTATTAAGCTTTTCTTTACAGAACAAGTAAATCTAATTGAAAACAAAATAAAAGAAACAGAAATATTTTTTCATAAGTAGAAAATATAAAAAAATAAAAATACTCTAACCACGTCGATTTCAAGCTGGCCAAAACTAAAGCAACTTCATAGTAATTTCATATTTAATAATAATAATCGCGGCTAAACCGCAATATTTTGTGGCGAAACCTTTGTTTTTTATTACTGCACTACACCTTCTTGGCACACTCTCGATCAGATTGGAAATTATAGAGCGTGGGATGGTTTTCCAAGCCTCATGGACTTAAATATAAAGCTCGTCCCTATTCCTGAATTTCTCCCAAATTATTCGCCGATCTACAATCTCCCATAGATCCTTTATCGGTTTGAGATCAAGGTACTGGGCTGGCATTCCATAACATTGATTTTCTGATCCCGAAACCACTCTTGAAGTATTTTTGAACCATTCTTCGGATCTTTATCCTGCTGAAATATCCATTTCAGTTGAAATTCCTCCTCAGATTGTAGCAGCATAGTGTTTTCAAGTGTACTTTTGTAAATAAATTGGTCAATAGTTCCATTTCCATTTTATGCATGAGACCAATTCGATGTCCAGAAAAACATCCACAAACCATAATGTTCCCTTATTCATGATTCACAGTGTCCTTTAAGTATCGAGGATTCAATGCTTCATTGATCGGCTGGCGGCCACGGCGAATGTCATCCGTTCCCTTTAAATACAATTTGGATTCGTCGGAGTATAGTAATGTTTTCCACTTCGATACTGTGTGGAAATAATTAATCTGGTCATTTGCAAATTTCAGTCTTGCACTTCTGTTTTTAGCTGAAATAAATGGTTTCTTTACGATCCCGAATAATGAAAGACAACCAGCGATGAACTGTCCCGGCGCTTGCTTAGTTCCCTAGATGACATAAAGGGATTACTCTTTGTCGTTCTAATGATCACTTTGTGGTAACTCTTGGCCTGAAACCTTGGTGAATAATTTCTAAGTTTAATAAGTTGTAAAATTTTATTAAACGGCTTATCACCGATTTCGGGATTGAATACTTTTTGAATTTCAGATTGTTAAATACCATTTCTATATTCGCTAATAGTTTTTTCTTTAATCTCATGGTGTAGAGGGAAAATTCGTCCTCTCGATGAAACTTGTGAAAATTGGTTTTGATTTATGTGAAAAGACCAAAACTTGGTCGAAGACACACAAATAAACTTAAACCTCCAATCACTTACGAAAGGCCAAGTCTTGGTCGAAACGTATGAGTGATTCCTTTTAATCGGAGCGTAAACTTGTAAAAGCTGTTCTCTAAATAAAACACTAACAACGGTTTACGTGGATTTTTCACAATATAATAAAATTTTATTCTTCTATTAGAGTAATTTGGTACTTGAAGTGAGTGTGAATTATATGATGCGACACAAATAAAAGTTGAGAGTTGCCACATCATTATATTTTGTTTGGTACATAAATTTAAATGTTGTCACATCATTATTTTTTATTTGGTACATAAATTTAAATGTTAATTAAAACTGAAATAATGTTAGATAATTCACAAAACAATTAATAATTTATTTATAACAAAATAATAAAATAATAGCTGTGCTACAATCTCCCCCTCTGGACATGAAGTCGTCTCGACGATTGTACAGGTCAGCGTCGGTTGGAAGGTCGTCCCCTCCTTCTTATGGGTCGTATTGGCTTATTTATTGTGGATGCGTCCTTCGCTCGGAATGGAGTTAGCGCAGACACATGATAGGTTCCAAGAGGTACATCTAACTTATCCGCTTCAGCAATTTGGAAAAGTGTTTCGCTGAATCGCCGTATAATGATATATGGACCATCTCGCCTAGGTGCAAATTTGGATGTTATTGTTTTGCCTGCGTTACTAAGAACGTGTGTTGTAATTAGGACTTCATCCCCGAGTTTATATTCTGGAGCCTTTTGGCGCCTTCGATTAGCGTACTGCACATGTTTGTTTTTGTTGTCATCTTCTAACTTGGATACTGTTTCCAAGATGTTGGGTAGTTCTCTTAGGACAGGAAGTATTGTAGAGTCGAAATTCGGATCATCAATGCTGCTACTGAGATCATGGGAGATATGTATTGGTGCTTGCAGCTCGCGTCCAAAAGTAATATAAGCTGCTGTTTGTCCAGTTGTAGAACAGACTGCAGAATTCATCGCGAAACGAATGGATGATAGGTGTTGTGACCATGTGTCATGTTGATTTTCAACGAGGATCGCCAACTGTGTTTTTAGGTCACGGTTCTTGCGTTCCACCATGTTGGGCTGTGGATGATATACCGGTGTAAGCATCTGATCTATTCCGAGACGTGTAGTTAAATACTGCATTATTGCAGCGATAAATTGTGGACCATTGTCGCTAATTACTCTTCTTGGGATTCCGTATCGTAGGAAGATTTCGTGTAACAAAACATTTGAACATTTTTCCGCTGTTGCTTCAGTAAGAGGGAAAAGTTCTACCCATCTGCTAGTTGTGTCTTCTACTACAAATATCCATTTGTTGCCATTGCTGACAGGTAATGGTCCAAAAAGGTCTATAGAGAGTGCCTCGAATCTTTGATTGCTTGCTGTGGTTTTGTAAAGTCCCATTGGTCGTAGATTACTTGGCTTATATCGCTGACACTTGTCACACTCTTTGGCATATTTCTGAACCGTAGAGTACATCTTATCCCAATAGAATTTTGAACTTATCCTTGATAAGGTTTTGTCAACTCCGTAGTGTCCAGCAGTAGGGGAATCATGAAGGGCTTTCATGATTGTTTCTATTTCTTGGTCTGGAACTACTAGCGCTGCTTCTTCAGTATCTGTATACTTGTATAATACACCATGAGTCACAATGTATCCCTCATTGGCATATTTTTCACCTTCAGTACCATCGGTGCTCTCAAGTGCTTCTAAAATAATTTTAATTTTATCATCTTTTAGTTGTTCTTGACGAATTTCTTGGCTTCCACGGGTTGGAATCGCGACTTCTGTGTAGCATACAGGATTCAATCGGCGGGCGTGATAATGTATCGGCTACACTATTCGTTCTCCCTGAAATATACTTTATTTGAATATTGTATGGCTGAAGTTGTAACGCCCATCGTGCCAAGCGTGACTTGATCATCATTAGCCACCTTAATGGCTGGTGGTCCGTTAAAAGGGTTAAGTCTGCGCCTTCAATATAGCCGCGAAATTTATTGGTCGCCCAGACGATCGCTAGTGCTTCTCTCTCTGTCGTCGAATAGTTCTGTTCTGCTGATGTCAATAAGCGACTAGCATATTCTATTGGGTGCTCGTCAGGGCCCTCCCCCTGGACTAAAACTGCTCCCAATGCATAACTGCTGGCGTCTGTCTTCAAAAGGTATGGCTTTGTTGAGTCGGCTTGACTTAGAATAGGTGCAGTCACCAAGAGATTCTTGAGTTTTTGAAATGACTCGTCTTCCAATGCACTCCACCTGAATACAGCTGATTTTTTTGTAAGACTGCTTATTGGTTTCGAAACTTTAGCGAAATCAGGTATAAAGCGTCTATACCATGAGCAGGTTTGTAGAAACGTGAGAACTTGCTTCACGTTTTTTGGCTGTTGCATATTAAGTATGGCTGACACTTTTTCAGGATCCGTTTTTATCCCATCTATCGTAATAATGTGTCCCAGAAACTTAACTTCTTCGCAACAGAAATTACATTTTCCTAGATTTACCCGCAAGCCGAACTGCTTAAGCCGGTTGAAAACTTTATCTAAATCATTAATATGCTCTATTAACGTTGATGAGCAAACAATTAGATCATCTAGGTAAGCCTGGACCACTGTGTCATCTAAACCAGATCGGACTTGGTCCATCAGGCGTTGAAATGTAGCGGGTGCGTTCCGTAATCCGAATGGCATCCTATTAAAACGAAAGGTACCAAACGGCGACGTGAAGGCTGTCTTATCCTTATCCGATGGGTTTACTCCGATTTGCCAATATCCAGCTTGAAGGTCAATCGTAGACATGTATGGCGTGGATTTGGCTGCATGGAGCAAGTCATCTATCCGAGGAAGAGGATACCTATCTGGTGTGGTGATGGCATTGATTTGTCTGTAATCAACACACACCCTGATGTCACCATTCTTTTTGGGAACCAACACTACAGGTGAGGCCCATGGTGAATCGCACGGTTCAATGATTTTCTGCAAAAGCATTTTCTGTAACTCAGCTTTAAGCTGTTCCTTCCTCACAGGTGATAGACGATATGGAGGGGAAGCTACTGGTTGATGAGATCCGGTTTCAATGGAATGAACTACACCACGAACAGTTATCTCGTCCTCCCATTTAAAAATATTGTCGTGCTTCTGTAATAAATCATCTAATTGTCCCTCATCCTTCTTTATAATACTGGTCAAGTTTATGCCCAACTTATAGGGTGGCCCAAACAGTCTGTCATTTAGCCGGTCTTCCTCTTCATTAGAGAAATCGAGGAATACGTTTCGTATCCGATTGTTACCTGGTTGTCCTTGGTCGTAGACATGTAGTGGTAAGGAATCCTCAAATACTTCGTATATTTCTTCTGCAGAATATTTCTTCATAGGTGGCAATGGCATGGGTTTTTTATACCTTGGTGCGTTATCAATCAGCTTATTTATTTTTTGTACTATCGCCGGATCGTAAATTGGAGAGACTGGGCTGATTTCACCGTCTGCAAAATTCGGTGTTGTTGCAATTTCTGTATATTTAAAGAAAGGAACACTAAATTCGGGTTGATCGGCAAAATACCATATGTTCTTGGCTGGGTTGATTATAATACCAGAGCTTTCTAAATAATCGATTCCCAATAACGTGATATTGTCATTGGCTTCTGACAACACACTAATGCTTATTTTGGTTTGTCGGCGGCCTATTTTCATATAAGTGGTTGTCGTCAAGATATCTTGGGTTCTGAGAATACCATCTGCCAGTCTAATTTCCGCTTTCATTTTCCGAAAGTCGTGATTTTCCTTTCTTAGCTGGGCACTCAGCCTGTTGCTGGCAATACTCGTTTTGGCTGCCGTATCTAAGTAAGCAACATGTTTAATACCGCCAAATTCTACTACCACTGCTGGTATGTTACCTCCCTCGCTAATTCTCAAGTCTAAGGCATTAATGCTGGCTCCACTTCCAGAGCTGATGCCTTTAGAGCATTTTATATAGCCTTTTTATATAGCCTATGGTTCCACATCCAAAGCAAACTAGCGGATTTTCCGGACCTCTATTATTAGGCCCTAGTGGTCGTTGCTGCTTGGACTGCTCGCTGCTATTAAATTTACGGCAATTTTCTTTCATATGTCCTACAAAATGACAGAAGCTACATCTTATAACTTCCTTCTTCGCTACTGGGTGGAGTCTTTCGTATTCTCTTGCGAGGGCTATGAGTTGGGTAAATGTTTTAAACTCGCCCCTCCTAACACCCTTCTTGATATTATCATGTAGCAGGCTGTATATAATGTCTATACAGTGTACCCCTGGTATGGGTGGCTGGGGAATTTCGGCCAATAATGCTCTTTTTGCACTGATAAATTGGTCCGTTGATTCACCCAGTTTTTGTTTTTTTTCAAACAATAGCTCAAATATAATGTACACTGGTCGTCGTGAAGCGTATTGGTCTCTCATCATTTCGATGGCATTTGACCAAGTAGTCATTTCCGTATGGATGCCTTTCCACCATGTCGCTGCTTCATTCTTTAGAAGCAAGGGAAGCTCTATCAATGCATCTTCATCGGTGATGCGGCGAACCCTTTTAAAAATTTCAACGTTCGTTATAAAATTTTCGAAACGTTGGGCGTCAAATTCGCCATTAAACCGCTCCGTGCAATCGCACAACGTCTCTTTAAACCGCTGGGTTCCTTCGGGAATACGGTGTTCCATGTCCGTTGTATTTGCTTGTTCGTTGGTCGTCATCCTGCTGGTAGTACCTGTTCTTGTATTTGCCGCTGGACCGTCAAACATTCCCTCCAGTCTTCTTGATCTACCCCCCGAGCCTTGCCTGTCAGAGGTCTTACTGCTGCTTAGTAGGTCTTCTTGCTCTTCCACGTACGTTCCAACAGAGCCTTGCCTATCAGAGGTCTTACTGCTGCTGCTGGTGCTATCTCCTGTGCTGAGCCTTGCCTAAACGCCAAAACGGAATATCCGTTTACCCGCGACCGCGACTCACGTTATCGGTTTCACTGACTCGCGTTATCGGTTTCACTGACTTGCGTGAATTGCCGATAAATCCGTGGGGAACTCGAGCCTCACGTTGGGCGTCAATTGTAGAGGGAAAATTCGTCCTCTCGATGAAACTTGTGAAAATTGGTTTTGATTTATGTGAAAAGGCCAAAACTTGGTCGAAGACACATGAATAAACTTAAACCTCCAATCACTTACGAAAGGCCAAGTCTTGGTCGAAACGTATGAGTGATTCCTTTTAATCGGAGCGTAAACTTGTAAAAGCTGTTCTCTAAATAAAACACTAACAACGGTTTACGTGGATTTTTCACAATATAATAAAATTTTATTCTTCTATTAGAGTAATTTGGTACTTGAAGTGAGTGTGAATTATATGATGCGACACAAATAAAAGTTGAGAGTTGCCACATCATTATATTTTGTTTGGTACATAAATTTAAATGTTGTCACATCATTATTTTTTATTTGGTACATAAATTTAAATGTTAATTAAAACTGAAATAATGTTAGATAATTCACAAAACAATTAATAATTTATTTATAACAAAATAATAAAATAATAGCTGTGCTACAATGGGAGTATTATTTCTAGCCATTTGACATAAAATTTAAGGAACACTTCTAAAGATTTTGTTGTAGCAGACAATTTATGTTATCTTTTTTGAATATAAACAAATCAGATATGTGTAGTTGTGGTCAAAGTAACGGTTTTTCTATTTCTCCCGTAATAAAAAATTACGGAGTAAATTGAGTTGCTTTTGTTTTGACCAGTTGAAAAGTAAAATAAATTCAATTGGATGTTTCCTTTTTTTATTTTAATACGGTTACTGTTCATTGATTTTATAAATTAATCATCAATATTCCAAGGTATTGGGAACATATTTTTTTAACTTTTGGGTTAATTTATTTGAAATGTATCACAAAACACAGACTTGCGATTTTAGTTGCTTTAGTTTTGGGCGACACTGTACATATGTATGCGCGCAGCCGCAGCTGCGTAAGCCTTTTCATCAATCCTACTCTTTAGGACACTTCCCGAGCAGATGGAAAACAGAATTTGTCCAGCCTCCTACAGACCCATTGCACTTACGTTGCTTCTTTCCAAGGTCATTGAAACGCTGATAAATCGTCAGCTCATGAAATATCTCGAAACACGAAAACTTCTCAATGACCGGGAGTACGGTTTTCGTAGCAACAGGTCCACTGGTGATTTGATGGCATGTCTCACCGAAAAGTGGAACCAAAGTGTACATCAATCTGGCGAATGCAAGATAGTTGCACTTGATATTTCTAAGGCATTTGACAGAGTTTGGCATCAGGCTCTTTTGTCGAAAATGCGTGAATTTGGGATCGACGACTCTCTTCTTCAATGGGTTAGAAATTACCTTTCGGAACGTTCAATTCAAGTTGTTTTGGACGGTTTCAAGTCTGATATTCACAAAATAAATGCTGGTGTGCCCCAGGGCTCTGTTCTGTCTCCGACACTCTTTTTAATTTTCATTAATGATCTCTTGACTGCTACTTCTAATCCAATATATTCCTTTGCTGATGACAGTACTCTCTGCTTTTCATATTCGTTCCCGGACTCACGTCCCTGCTCTTCGGCTGTAGAACGAGAACGGCAGCGTATGCTAAGCTCATTAAATTCCGATATCAATAGCATAACCAATTGGGGAACTATCAACAGAGTGGAATTTAATGCTTCCAAAAAACAAAACTGTCTGCTGTCGTTAAAGCGAAATTTAAATACCCAGCCATTATCCATGAATGGCACTTGCATCGTCGAAACCAAAAAACTTTCTATTCTCGGCATGTGTATCAATGACAACTTACGTTGGAATGATCACATGTTTGATGTCGCCAAAAATGCTGCGAAATGTCTAGGTTTCCTGAAGCGATGTAAGAAATATTTTACCCCCTCTGATCTGGCCTCAATATATAAGGCATTCATCCGCCCAAAATTGGAGTACAACGCCCACATCTGGTCAGGTGCTCCTAAAACATCTCTGCATCTGCTAGATAGGATTCAAAACCGTGCGATAAAACTTATTGATGATACTAATATCAGTCAATCAATGGACACCCTCGAACACCGACGAAATGTCTCCTGTCTCACTTTGTTTCATCGCTATTTCCAACACCAGTGCTTCACTGAAATCGCCAGTAGCATTCCGCCCATTCCGCCCATTCAAACTTTCAACCGTAACACCCGTCTCGCTATGAATGCTTATCAGTATACCCTCAAGCCCATTTTCGGGCGTAATCTAAAATATCATGATTCGTTCCTAAGCTGGAACGCCCTGCCGATCTCTGTATTTCCTGGTCGTTATAACTTGCAAACATTTAAAAACAATGTACATCGGTACCTCTCTTTTCTTCCTCCCTAAATTTCTTTTGCCCGCGCTGTGTACAATCACCTTAAGTGTATACAAACCCCTTGAGCGCGCGCTGATTATATAAAAAAAATATATATATTTCTGCATTATTATATACATATCAGCATTCTGCTACCAAAGAGGTGATGCTAAATGTAAGAATAACACAGGAAGAAGAGGAGAATAGAAAAAAAGCTTATGAGATGCAAGAAGCATGAAGATATCTAGGTATTTGATAGAAGGACCTTCATTAAAAATTCTTTATTGCTAGTGGCTTGAAACCACGTCCTTTTCTTACAGAGACAAAATGATAATCTGATGACAGAATACAGAGCATCATAATGATAGTAGTGAGAGAACACTTCTCGCAACAGTTGAATATTGACTAGCTCTTACATATCCTTACCAGTTTCCATAACACATGCACATGCTCGAGTTTATTTATACCCGACTTTGAAACGCCTGCAGTATTGCCGTTCTCCATTGGCGTCATGTTATCCGACAATCAAAATCAGAATAAATAAAATTCTCTGTAAAACTTAACATAACTACGTTTAATATACAATAAACAGGGAAGAATACTCGTATAGATTAAAGCAATTGCAATAAGAAGAGAGACAAATCTAAAAGAGAATTAATAAAAAAGAGCGACATAAAAAAGAGCCATCACATACAGCGCAGTTTTATCTTTGGCTTGGGTATCCTAACCAGTGCTGCCGTTTCTACTGTCTTGACAGGAGACTACTGTTATTTTGATTTTTTCCGCCCTCGCTCTGGCAACAGTAAAAGGGTATCTAACCCCTTAGGCGCACGTAAATTATAAAAAAAAAATTTACTGTCTCCTGTTGCCATAAGATATTTTCCCGGCACGAGTATGATAACTTTGGTGCCAAGAATTGATAATGGTATTTTGTAGAGGAGTTAAAAACTAGCATTTTTTTACTATAGGAGGGGGGTCCATCTCGTCCCGTTTAGGAGTTATGGGCAATTTAAAAACAAATGACAAGATGGGAAAAAAATTATTAAAAAACATCGGTAACACTTACAATAAAGTACTATACAGAATATGAAAGCCCGAAACTTGTTCTTTAATACAAAATTTACATCAAATTATTCGTGTGAATAGTTTTTTGAATAATTCACATTCAAACTCAAATTCTTGGTAAAAAATTAAAAAATTAAAAAAAAAAACATCTCGCAGACGCCTATATCAATAGTTTCTTAATTAAGAGTACACGGGTGACCCGTTTCGCGGGATTAAGGGATTTCAAGTCTCTTTCCGCAGGCGGCAGGTCCCGCTCACGCAACTTCGTTGCTCCGCTCGGGGTATGTGCTTTTCGTCAGGCAGGCGCCTATGTCATCAATACTCTTCATCCACAGTACTCATCACAAAATTACAAAGTTCCCATTAATAACAAAATTTTTCATTATAGAAAATTCACATGTTCCAATGTTGCAGTAAATTATTTACTTTGCGAAATATCTATATCTGATGCAAAAATATAATCGAACAAACGTTTGGCTTTTATACCGTTATTTTTTTTTGTGATAAGGCGTGTAGTTATTGATATTCACAAAGATCACTCTGTGTTCAACCATAGTGCGAATCAAGTGATATTTTTTGTGAATAAGCAATGACAGCTAAGCATCCTCTAATCCATCCTAAACTAAATAACTTCTCAGTGTTTTGTTCGTTCGGAAATTTGGTGACGACCAAAGAAAGAAGCATTGAATTTTTAGAAGAATCTGGTTTAATTCTCACTAAAACATCCATTCTCCCACTGTGTTGCAACTTATCTATGAAGGTAGAAAAGTGTAGAAATGTAAAGTTCGGTTGGATTTGGCGATGCTCAAAGAAAAGCTCTAAAAAAATGTGACAAAAATTGACAAAAATCTATCGGTACATTTTTCCATGGACCACAATGTCGGCTAGAGATTCGCGAGGTGCTTGCAATAATTATCGCTTTTGTTATCAAAATGCCTGTGAACACGATTTTTCAGGTAAATTAATTAAACCTTAAGCTACAACCTAAGGATTTTTTTAAAAATATTATTACATGTATGTTATTATTTTAAAATTAGCATATGCATAATCGCTTGTGATGAAATAGCCGAAATAATAGCATTTCACGTCGATGTTAACATTGGCGGCGAAGGAAAAACTGTACAAATCGACGAGACCTTACAAAAAGAAAATACCACAGAGGCCGTGTAACCGAACAAATGAAAATCGTAGTGTTGGGGTTATTTTGTAAAGAAGATAAGGTCGGACGCTTCTTTAAAGTGAACTCCAAAAGTAAAGAAGACTTGTCGCCTTATATACACAAATACGTTAACCCCAACAGCAGTCGTATTTGTACCGATAGCGCACGCCAATACATAGGTATTGAGAAAATGTTCCCTACTTCTACGACTCATGAAATTACAAACCACAGCAAAGGCGAATATGTTGACAAGACCGATGCAACCAATACTATAAATGATCTTGAGAATCAGAACAAGCTTCTGAAAAAATCAATTTTATGTCGCAATACAACGCAGCACCTTCACCAATATATGGCACTTTTATTTTACCGGAAATACTGCCTTGAAAAAAATTATAAGGACGACATGGGCTCCCAAATCACGGAATTTTTAATTGACGTAAAAAAAGTGTACCCAGGTCTTGTCAAAGGTAAAGAAAGTGTGGGTTTGCAACTGAAGGACTTCGACCCTCCGACCCTTCACAATGAGCACTTAGAAGGTATTTTACCACCAAAACAACCTCGGCTCTTCACCATCATCGACGAACTCAACGAACTCAACATTGACACCAGTACGGACGATGACTTCATTGAGGAAACTTACATACCTTTTTAAAATGTACTCGTACATTGAACATTTAATTGACTACTCTTAACTAACACCTAACGTACTCACAAACTGACTGACTGGGACGCGGAATGCAATGCAAATCTACCTCCTCGTGGTGCATTCTGGGTCACGATAAATGATTTGCTGTACTTTACTTACAAAGATGACCCTATCATCAATATTAATCCTCAAAGTGGGATCACCATAAATACAAAACAAAAAACGTCTTATAAAAAATAGTTTTAGTAATTTTAAATTTTCTCAAAAACTAGAAAATATAATGCCATGCGGTTTTTGTGTTCGATTCAGAATTGATATGTGCATTAATACAAAAAACCAATTGGGCACATCATCTCACAATTTTGAATAATATTGATTTAAAAAAAAAATTTTTTCATTTTTTACCAAAAATTTAAGTTTGAAACCGAATTATTCAAAAACTATTCACACGAATAGTTTGATGTAAATTTTATATTAAAATTTTATGCTTTCAAATCCTGTATAGTACTTTATTGTAAGTGTTGCCGTTGTTTTTTTTAATAATTTCTTTCCCATTTTAAGTCATTTTTTTCTAAGCTTGCCCCTAACTCCTAAACGGGGCTAGATAGACCCCCCCCCCTCCTTCCCATTGTAAAAATGCTAGTTTTTAACCCCTCTACTAAATACCATTATCAATTCTTGGCGCCAAAGTTATCGGACTCTCCCCATTTTCCCAAATTCTGGTGTTACATTTTTTTTAAATTTAATTTTCTTTTTATATTTCGGGATGCAGTGAAATAAAAAAACGATTTCCAATAGATATCCCGCTTTTTCAAAAATTCGAATTTTTAAATCCTTGTGTCGCTCTGGATTTGAACAGATCAGGATACTTAAAAGTCTTTGCAGATACTATGTAATATTTTTCAAAATGCATCAATCCGCGTGACATTGTGAATGAGTGCAATACATTACCCATACATTTTAAAGAAGAAGACCGAAAAAAAATTGAAAGAGGTAAACATTGAAGAGTTGAAATTGTTTTTCAAAATCTTGCTAATTTGGCTGAGATTGTGTTATGTCTTCAACATTCAAATGCCGAATATGAACGCATTTTCAGCATTGTTACAGACGTAAAAACTAAAAAACGGAACTGTTTAGGGAATGAAACTCTCAATGCAATTGCTGCCCTATGATCACTTATGAAACACGAGGATTTAAATTGTACAACATTCAAAATTAATGAAAATCACTTGCGTTTAATGAAAAACCAATGATTTGCTGTGACTACAGGAACTCTATGTAATGAATTAGTAAATAGTTATATTAACTAAATGACTGATATTTTAATGACTAAATGACTGGGCCTATGATATTATTCATTTAATAATATCTATGTATGTATATGTAATTTAATTTTTTTGCGATATTATGTATAACTTTGAATAACATTACCACCCGCATGAATTGCAATATAATATAAGTATTTGTTTTGTTTTTTTTGTTTTTATGAAGTATTAATTTGCAATGTAGGTAATTTAATTTGTTTTGTGATGTTTTTTATAAAGTATTATTTTGTTTTTGTTACATAAATAAAATATAAACTATGTCGTTATATTTCTTAATTCGTTTTAATTTTCTTAAACCAGGTGTTCTTATGTTAGAGGCCTCTCCAAATAACAATGAAGGAATTTTCTTAGTTGAAATACTTTCTTTTTTTTAATTTGGAAATATTCTGTTTTTCTTGAATTCGAAAACGACAGCACTGATGCCAACCCAAGTCCACCTAACAACTGGTTTGATCATACCGATCATGTGGCTTTTGTATTGTTACAGTATGCGACAAAAAGTAGTTTCAGTTGGCGACTGTACCACTGCTTAATGGATTAGAAACAGAAAAACAACTTGTTTGTTTCCTTTTACTGTAACTGTTTGTTGAATAATTGCAGTACAAATGTTTCTACTTATGTTGCTCATATTGTTGCCAACGTATGTTCCAATCAATTAAATTTGTATATTTTTGGTTTCATTATAAAAAAAAAAAATTTTCCTCTGCCTCACTTAAAAACTAACTTACACAAATTACAAAAGAAAACTTATCAACTATTTTAAACTATGCGACGGAATATGGGAAATGATGGACGTGGGAAACTATTTGAAAAGGGATATGGAAGTGCTAACTCCAGACGCGATGTCAGCTACATGTATCTGGAGGGTAAGGTGGTAATACAATACATACATATACTGAATGAATCTGTAGGAATGTGCTGAGGTGCATTCGTGTTTGAATAATATTTTTAATTTTGAGAAAGGAAGGTTGCTAACTTGTCATTCTGGGTATGTTGTATGTATGTATGTACAAGCCCAAGTTACTAGGGTCAACAATATATCAAAGGTTTGAAATTCGGCTAAGATTCTGAGATCATTGATTCCCATACCGAGGATGAACAATTTTTCCGTTTCAGGAAAGCAAGTGCCATTCATGAATATTGTACTTAAGTTTAGCATTAAAGGCAGAAACAGCATTTTATTTTGAGGCATTCGATGCAACCTATTGATGATTTCCTATTAAGGACATCGGCACACGTTGAAGAGACAGAACATCCTTCTACTGTTTTTGATACTTACCATGCTCAATCCAGTCCTCTTGAGCAAATACTGTGGCATCCAACATAACACAAGTTCACACACGTGTCAACGTTCGAAACTTGATACCTACATATGTTTCACCAGGAAAAGTTCGAACGAAATCGTCTGGATGAGCAACATTGTATGAAACAAACTGCGGCACGGTTTCAGCTGAGCGACATCCGCTCTCACGACCGGTAGCTAGCTGCTCATCATAATTTAGATTTAAAAAAACATTTTTTTGTCAGTAATTTAAGCGAATTTTTAAATTCAGAAACGCTGCCCAAATAAAGTTTTTTTAAGTATTTAAAATTTAAATGTCTTAATTGGTGACCGAGCAGAGACCGGTATCGTGTGTTCGACATTTCGACAACATAAAACGCCTAAAGTCCTCAAGAAATTCAAGTGCGTTCTAAACATCTGGTTACCGTTCCAAACGAAAGTCTGGTTAAGAAGGTCTTAAGAACGCCATCAATGATCCACAAACAAACGGACAACAAAAAGGGAACTTAAACAACGCCAGTGTGGAGTTGCTTTCGATATTATTGTAAGTTAGATTAAGTTAAATTAAGTTAATACGGTCTTATGAAAAGTGAAAAACATAACATACTGGCATGTGAATTTATTTATTTATGTTTTATAATCTACGCGCGCCTAAGTGGTTAGATACCCTTTTACTGTTTCCAGGGCACGGGCGGAAAGGTAGAAGGAGGAGAAAGGAAAAATTGTTTTTGTAGTGGTTTGAAACTCAGATGTATTTTGTTTCGATATTCGCTCTCCAGGGGTGGGAGTCTGAATAGAACGGAGAGTTTTTTCTTCACTCAGAATGATTCGCCAAATCTACGTGTCAGTGCTATGCCTTCACACGCAGAATTTTTCTGTTTGAGTTCCAATTACACAAATGAAGAACTTGAAAGACTTGTCATGGGCAGGATTCGAACCTTGACCTTCCGAGGGAGAAGCGATTGCTAGTACCACTACACCACGGCCACCCAAATTTATTTCCTGAACCCAGTGAACAACTCACCATACGACCATAACAAACTCTGTCAAAGGAAGAAACTAACAAACTACAGTCTAAATTATCCACGGGAGATAAAAGACATCGTAAGGGAAAAAAGAAAAGCCCGTAAGAAGTGGCGACAAAGTCGTGCTCCACAGCATAAAACACGTTTGAATGACCTGTCTAACCTGCTCAGAGAGACCATTAAAAACCGCAATTCAAAGAGATTTTAACCGAAGTACCGCATGGAAGTGTTCTCGGCCCAATTCTGTATCCCCTATATACGCGTGACATACCCCAAAAAGAGAGGAACGTTCTAGCTACGTTTGCCGATGATAGTGCAATACTAGCAGTAGGTAAAGTGAATGAAGAAATAACGGTGAAACTGCAAATCGCTCTCGATAAAGTACAATATATAAATGGACAAAGGTCTGGCAGGCCCATCACCTTTTCATAAATATATATATAAAAAAAAAAACATAAGCGGAACCAATCTCCTTCCCGACTCTACCTTCTCCACAACCAACCTATCTCCTCCGTTCAATCTCCTCGCGACCTCGGCATTTTGGGTGATAGGGAACTAAACTTCCGTTTACATATGGATGGGATAATCCTCAAAGCCAACTCTACACTAGGTTTTGTAAAACAGTGGTCCAATGAGTCCCATACGTGACCAGGGAAACCTCTTGTGCGGTCTGCAAAAGACCAACATTTTGGATCTAGCGCGATAAAATGGAACCTCGTTAAAAAGCGAAACATGCAGCAACTTTCAGTGGAATGTCACCTGCCAAACTTGATAAATCGAATTAGTTGCGGTAACGTAAACATTAACATCGTAGGGAGGTGTTTTTATCGAGTAAGAATCTTACAATACTATGAGCTTGCGATCTCATAGTGTCTAATGTCGCCCGAAAAAAAAAGACCAAGGTCACAAGTCCGTACGAAGCAGATACTCCAGGCTATACAAAATCCTATCCATACAATGCATCCTTAAGAGTTGAAATTTAAACCCAAATTGATGTTATTATTCGGCCCCCGAGTATGGGTCACACCCAAGGAATGCCACTTGTAGAGAAATAAACAATACAGAATGGTGATTGATTATAGGAAATTAAACAATACCTGACATTAACGAAGTCCTTTCTCATTTTGGCAATAGTAAATATTTCACAGTTCTCGACTTCTCCACTGAAATATTCCGACATGGAAAAAACATTACTGGGCTTCCATTTGGATTGAAGGATGTGCCTTTTATTTTCCAACGAGCCCTGGATGATATACTCCGCGCGTTTATAGGAAGATCATCAGACAAATGTAATTTTTTCAAAAATATGGTTGAGTTCCTTGGTTTCATCGTCTCCTCTCACAGAATCCGGATGAATCCTGATAAAGTCAAGGCAATCTCAAATTTCACGGTTCCCAAAACACTAAAATAACTCCGATCAATGGGCCTTTCTAGGCCCTTCCGGCTACTATAGACAGTTTATTAAAGATTATGCGCAATTCGCAAAGCCCTTAACTTCCCTACTAAGAGGAAAAGAAAGGTGAATCTCTAAAATGGAATCCCAAAAGAAATCCATTATCCTGAATTCTGTTTAGAGGCATTCAAAGAAATGAAAAACTCATTGATATCACAAGATTTATATTTATCGTATCCAAATTTCGAAAAATCATTCCAACTAACAGCTGATGCTTCAAACGTAGCTTTACGTACTGTCTTATCACAAGACAATCGAATAATAACGTTCATCTCTAGGGCATTGAGTAAGACTAATGAAAATGATGTATGAAACGAGAAAGAAATGCTCGATATAATATGACCTCTGAAGACTCTACGTAACTAAGGTCAATATCTAAATTCAACATCTAAGGTCAACAGTTTTACTGACCATCAACCGCTGGCTCCAAAATGAAGTGCTAGGAAACTAGTCTAGAGGAGTATAATTAGGAACTCTAATATAAACCTAGACAGAGCACTGTAGTGGCTGATGCGCATTCAAGAATAATTCAGATTAATTATTTCATTAGCCCCCTCCCTGATGAAAGTTCATCGAATGAATTAATCCCAGCTGTGGAATCACCCATAAATGTTTTCAGCGGTCAGATAATGCTATCAATTGGAGATGAAGAAAATTGTAAATTTGAAATCCCTTTCCCCACCTACAGTCGCCACATCATTGTTAGGAAAAATTATACTAAAGAATCCCTTATCAATATTATAAGAAAATATTTAAACCCTAGCGTGCAAATGGGCTATATGTTTTAGAACCCATCATTGGAAGATTCAAAAAATCTACCCAGTCCTTTTTGGTCCTATAAATCAAGGTTTACACAAACATTAATAAAATATATTACAAATCCAATAGAATGAAAAGAAGAATATTAAAGGAACACAAAAGAACTGACCGAAATAATTTAGAAAATAAAAATCAACTAATCCAGTACTTGTACTTTCCAAAAATTAATTCCGATGTGGATGAGATAGTCCGAAAATGTCCAGTTTGTAAGGAATATAAATATGATTTCAACCCTAAAAATCCAGAGTTACAATCCAGGCCAGTCCTCCAACATGCCGGCCACAGTATCCATATATCGCATTGTAGATATCTGATGTCCAGACGCGAATCATGAAGTCTAATGTCATAAACGATGTGAGAGAACCTTTACGGCAATTCCTCTTGTCTTCGGCCTAGCTAAAGTTGTTGTTTTTGACAATCCAGTATCCATTCGATTCCTGCACCAAGATCAGTTACGAATATAAGCCTACAAAACTCTCCCTAATACAAGTACGAGTACAGTCAATGGGAAAGTGGAACGATTCTACTCAACGCTAATCGAAATCATGCGTTGCCTCAAAACTGATAATATACACAGATCTTTTGAGGAGTTACTCGATCGTTCAATATACGAATACAATTATTCAATACATTCAACAACATAGAAATGACCAAAAAAGGGTCCTCTGGCCGAATCGTAGGTAATTATTAACCCTGAAGCTTATGAGGAAGTCAGCAAAGAAAACGTTGAACTATTAAAAACTAAACAAACTTAAGATCTAACTTATCACAACAAAAGTTAACAGAAATTTAAAACGTAGAACCCTGGTGAGACTATGTTACCTATGCCAAGATCAACAAACGATTAGGAACTAAATTATCTACCAGATTCAAGAAGTTAGTTAATAAAACAACAACTATCCTTACGCAATCGGGAAAAGTAATTCACAAAATCACAATATTAAAAGTTAGCACATACCCTTACAAATTCTTTCTGGCTCCATGCCTCGGGAGCATTCTCTTTTGTACTACTCAAACTACTACTACTCAAGCGATAGGATGGCACATGGAAAACGTGAGAATACAGACAAGAACATTTCGACTAATACACATAATAGCCTAAGATGAATATTAGGAAAAAGTTAATTAGATTAAGTGAACCATAAGTGACCAACAGAGATTAAATCTAACTCTTCCTTTTCTATGAACGTTCCCAAATCCAAACCCATCTAGATAGAGCTAAACCTAAAACCTAAAGCCAAAAGATTCTTAGACTTTATAGGCAAAACCTAGAATCCAGACCACGAAGATCTAATTATACTAACAGAAAATAAAATTACGTTCTTCAAAATACTAGTACGAGTATATAAGTTATTTTAAACAAAACAATATTAGAGAGAAGGTGTAAGCTTAATAATTAAACTAATCAAATTTGAAGATTTAAGACTAAAATCATAAAGATTAAATCTGAAATTCCGGTTGGAAATAATAAAATAAGAAATAATTAACCCAGAATATGCTGTACTACACTGAGCCAAAACTGTCAAAACTAATAAATTCATTTATTTGAGATGAACTCAATATTATAAAAAAGCTTTTGAGAAGAATTGAATTCCATACCTAAATATCGAAAAGGCTTGCAGCACAAAAATTGCATTTAGTAATTATGTATTTATATTGTAGGTGTTCCGATCGCAGATGAAAATCAATCTCAACTTTTATTAGCTAAGCCTATTGTATATTAAAGAATTCAATTTATTAAAATACATATGAAAATATTTTAAATTGTAACAATAGGACTAATGGTTTCAGGATTATAGTAGTTCAAAATTATGTAAAAGTAATAGTATAATAGATACAACTGAAACACCTAGTAGATAGATAGATAAATATATTTTTTATTTTGCATAATATAACTTACATTTGGTATTGCACATTTTACATTTAGCGATTTGGTACATTTGTTACCTTACTACTATTAAAATGGAAAAGGTTTTGATACAAGAGTAAAATAATAAGCATAAAGAGTACAAGCGGAGGAAAGTTGCTACAAAACCCTCAATGCACCTGGTATACCCAAATTCTTATAGACAAAGAGAGAGCCGCAATTTTTAGACGTGAAGATATAATTAAAAGCTTGATCTTAGGTTAGTGATAGTGTGGTAAAAAAGTGTTTTCTTGCATTATCAAAATACCATATACAAAACAATCGCTTGCTTTGAATTTAGTTTGCATTTTAAAAAGGGTTTTTAAGCATATTATAAGTATGTCTGGCAAGGGTATGGCTGGGCGTATAACGTCTGGGACCTATATTTGTGTCACCCTCATATGGTTATACCAATTATTTCAAAAAGTTATTTTTGGAATATTTTATGTACATACGTCTGGCAAGGGTATGTCTGCGCGTGAAATATCTGGGACCTATATATAAATGTTATCACGACACTCTGTTCTTTCGTTTAATACTAAATTCAAGTAGTAATAACAGAAATCCGGATAATGGAATAAAGCACATTTTTGCCACACTATTACTAAGCTCAGCTGCGCCAAAATGCTCTCAGACTTCCACATTTAAACTTAATTATGAAGCTAAATCTAGAGAATATGCTGGATGAGGCAGTAATTCGTAGCCTAATTCATGCAATTTTGCCATTGTGACTGCGGACTTGTGCGCCGGTGCGTTGTCCTGATGGAAGAGAACTTTTTTCCTCGCCAAGTGCGGTCGTTTTTGCTTTAAATTGGCGTTCAATTGATCCAACAGCAACGCATAACAGGCACCGGTGTTCGTTTTACCCTTTTCAAGGTAACCGATGTGAATAACACCGCTCGCATCCCAAAAAAATTGTCGCCATTACCTTGATGGCCGACAGACATATGTATATTGCCTTCGATATCCACTATCTCGACTGTTCCTTGGTTTTTGTTGTATTATGATGAATCCATTTTTCGTCCACAGTTACGAAACGGCGCAAAAACTTGTTCGGATTGTGATTGAACATCGCCATTGTTGGTGGATAGCTTTTTCATATCCAAATAAAGGGTTTTCCAATAGGGACTTGACAACTTTGAATTTAATTTGTGAACGCACTCTTTCACTAATCATCAAACTGTCACTGTCAATTTATTTAGTAAACTCAACATTTTCATCATGGTAAAGTACACGAACGAGCAACGTCTGCAAATTCAAAAATTTTCTACCGAAATTCGGAGTCGGTGACTGCAACTTTAAGAGCGTTAACTCCAATTTTCGGTTGTAATTCTAGCGCTAGTAGACAGGCAATAGCAAGTTTAGTGCAAAAATTTGAGTCTACATATTCGTTGTGTGATGTTGCCGTGTCAGTGAGACAAGGGGTTAGTCGAAGTGTCGAAAATATCGCTGCCGTTCAGGGGTCCGTAGCAAGCGATCCAAATCAGTCAATTCCACGGCGTTCTCAAGAATTGGGCATGCTCAGATTATGGCGTATTTTGCGTAAGGATCTTGTTTTACACCCATACAAGATCAAGCTGACTCAAGAATTGAAGCCGATGGACCATTTGAAGCGACGTACGTTCTCCGATTGGGTTCCGGAGAAGATGCGCCAAAATGATGAATTTCATCGCAAAATCATCTTCAGTGACGAAGCTCATTTTTGGCTCAATGGGTTCGTCAATAAGCAAAATATGCGGTATTGGTCGGGTGAAAATCCACATGTGCTTCATGAATCACCACTTCATCCACAAAAAATAACTGTTTGGTGCAGCTAGCATGCCGGCGGCGATATTGGGCCATATTTTTTCGTCGACGATAACGATCGTCACGTTACTGTGAATGGTTAGCGTTATAGAGCCATGATCACCGATTATTTTTGGCCCGAATTAGAAGATATGGACTTGGACGACATGTGGTTTCAACAGGATGATGCCACAAGCCACACAGCACACGCTACAACATTGAACGCGAAATAGCAGCCGTTTCGGCCGAAATGTGTGGCCGAGTCGTTGAAAATTGGGTCCAAGTAATCAACCACTGCAAACGTGCCCACGGTGGCCATATGAACGAAGTCGAGTTCCATTCATAAATGTTTTGATTTTACTTTAAGCCAATAATAAAGTTTTTGAAATATCTCAAATGGTTTGCGTTTTATTTGAAAAAATAATTTGTCAAGTCCTTATTGGAAAACCCTATATTTTCGCAAACTGATCACTGATCACTGATCCATGTGACCTATAGCAAGTTAGCAAGCTAGCGCACCTTCATTCGCTGATTGTGAAATATCATACCGTGGATTTTATTTATCATTTCTGCCGTGGTAATCTCAATAGGGCGACCAGAATTTCGGCGCCACTTGTGCTGGTAAGACCGCACCGAAATTGAGTATGGGTGGTTCCAATTGATGGTGAAGAGTCCCTATAATACTTTTTGAGCTTTTGTTTGGTCTGCGTGATGGCTTTTTGCGCAAAAAATAGCGTTTAATGAGCGTACGAAATTCACTTTTTTCCAGTTTTACGAAAATTCTCGTAGGTGTCTGTTTCAAATGGCTGTCACAATAAAACCATACTCAGACAAATTTGTCGGAAAATTTGGGTGCGCTCTTTTGAAAGATGCTTCTTGACAAGCAAAATGTTGGATTTGAGGTGACAACGCCATCTGTTTTAAATTTCAGGGGCTTATTGACCTACTCTCGTATTCGAGTTCTTTATACATATGTATATATGTACAATCTTTTGGTTATATCTTCAACCCCACAAAATGCTGTGTGGACTTAGGTTACTAATAAGCTAGCGAGTATCCTGCACAAAAACTAGTAAAACACATGTACCAGCGATAGAGGTAATAGAACTGTTATATAAATATATAATATATATAAATATATATATAAATATATATAATGGTCCCATCATTGCCAAAAACATCACAACGAACCTGAAACATTTATCGTTCATATTCAAAGAAAGTACTATAATAAATGGTGAAAATTTTACTTTAAGAGAAGTCCCGGGATGCAAACTCTTACCACCCATATTACATACCAGAAAGCATTCCAAGAAATCCTTACTTTAGCAGTAATGAAAGATGTACTCGTATGTCTGATACGCAGGAAATACAACGCTTGAGGACAACGAATTGATATATTCGTATACATATATGATTTAATGAAATACGCGAACACTTTTAATTTAAACTAATTCATTGTATACATCTATTCTAAGCCACTGTTAAAACCTCATTCACTCTCTCAGTTATTACCCAGACAGTCGAACCGTCACTAAGCGAATCAATAAGCTTTTAATACATATTATCTCCTTCCTTAATTAAATAGGTCTTAAATCCTAGACAAAAAGTAAAGTAAATAATTCAAATATATATGTTTATTAATAGTTAATTTTTTTTTTAATTATTCTAACAATAGCTCATGACGTGGTATTAACTTAAATGATTTTTTTTAAATTACTTAATAAGCGCTTTGACCTTAGCCTACTGGCTATTGGACTATTGTCTGTTTGAACATGCTCTTTATCATTTCCTCTTCTATATTTTGGTAATAAAAATGTTGCTTCTATATTCTGGCATTGGGTCCTGTCCCGAACCGGAAATCAATTTGTGGGTCACAACGTTCAAGGAAACTGTTTCTGTGCAGAAAAGAAGAACTAGAGACGCACGTCGAAAGATAAACACAGAGAGTATAAGATGTTTTTTTTTTTTTTTTTTTTATAATTTACGCGCGCCTAAGGGGTTATAAGATACCCTTTTACTGTTGCCAGGGCGCGGGCGGAAAGGTAGAAGAAAGAGAAAGGAAAATTGTTTTGTAGTGGTTTGAAACTCAGGTGCGTTTGGTTTCGATATTCGCTCTCCAGGGGGTGGGAGTCCGAATAGGACGGAGAGTTTTTGCTTCACTCAGAGTGATTCGAATTCAGTATTTTTTTCTGTGCTTGAAGCTCTACAACAGCCATATCTACGTGTCAGTGTTATGCCTTCACACGCAGAATTTTTCTGTCTGAGTTCCAATTACAAATGAAAAACTGACTTGCCATGGGCAGGACTCGAACCTAGACCCTCCGAGTGAGAAGCGATTGCTAGTACCACTACACCACGTCCACCCCCACGTGGGTCAGATGTGACCTCGACACTTTATTTTTTCAACTGATCTCTTTTCAATAACATGTATTGGATCTTATATGAGCTGTACAATGGATTAACGAGACTTGCGGGAGAATCAGTCTGAACGGGAGAATCCTCACACTATATTCGTATCGCAGTAAATCCTCTACAGTATGTTTGGCAAAATACGTTCACTCAAATATTTTATTTTAGTGTTGATCATTACAATATGCATCAATATTCTGAAGAGAGTGATAAGAAACGGCAGAATTCGGTTTAGCCAGTGTATCGACAATGGGCGGTTTTTAAAACGATGTAAGTCAGAACTTTAAATGATTAACTTTTTAATAAAAAAAAATAAAAATATATCTTTACTATTGTTGTTTTATTGCATTATCAATTATCTTGCTGTACCTTGTACATTTGAAGGAAAAGGCTTACGCAGAGAGTTTTTCATCATGCAAGAACACCGCTTCAGATCAAAATTCATCTGGAACAGTGAATTTTTTGGTGTTATTTTATGTACATTTTCTGATTTATGATTGTCAAAGCGGATTAGACCCATTGAAGTTTTGACACGCTCCAGATGGTCACATGGATGGACACAATCTACAAGACTGGCCTTATCCAAAGAGCTGTCATGTGTTGACCAAGGAGCCATTTTGTCAAATTTGTTTAAAAGTTTAGTTGAAGTTTCGGTTTTTCGTTAAGGGTTCTGAAAACAACACAGGTGAAATATTGAACTACTCGTAAGTGCGAGCGGAATCCTGACTTGACGTTAAGCCAACTGGAGAAGTGTTTTAGGCGCCCTGTGAGAAGGGAGGTAGACAGTAGTGCGATGAATATGCATAGTACAAACTCGGGTGAAATTGGTGCTAAAAGCAGCGGGGACTACAGTGCTGATAGACAGGAATCTGTTGAAGTAGTCAAATACAACAACAGCTTTAATGTTGATTTTCAATACCCACAATGTGCGAGTGTAACGTGCTCTAAATCCACTATAAACCACTATGCAAGACATGAATAAAACCTGTGATGCAGCCCACCCTGAAATCCAACTCGTGTAAGTAAAAGATAGTTTTGTGCCACCTGCATATGTTTCCATGTTTTTTAATCAAGTCAAATAGATGAATCTCATTAGTTTTGATATTCATATATTGAACTAAGTAGATACCATCGGTGTATATTAACTGGGAGTTCAATTAACTTGCGCGTCACTTGTTGATCCCAGTCTGGTGAGCCAAAAGCATGATCAAAATCTGAAGACGGCTTTCCTTGCATGCGGCACTAGTCAGAAAATCCGGTTACAATTTGATGGATGGCTCTGAAATCAGTCAAATCTGTGCTGCTGTCGTGTATTTAAATAGGAACATCCTTAGACTTTGTTCCTCGTTAGGTAAACGCTTTTCTATCCACCAACTCATTAGCTCCGTTTGAGACCCTTACTGAGATTGGTTTTACAAGTATACCATTGCAGGAACTTGCAATTTTAATAACAGCTTTATTATTGCAAACAATCGACACAGGAGTATTGTACATAATAAATAAACAAAAAAAATACTCGAATCGACTTCTGTGAAGGTTACAAAGGATACAAATATTAAAATTACATGGATGATAAAAGAGTGTTACCAAGTAATAAATATTTATACTAAATTCAATACATGGATTGCAATTTTAATATTTAAAAAAAAAAATTAAAACGGTTTAGACTCAGTTGGAAACGGTTTAGTAGTTTCTTGAATTAGCGTGAACAAATAAACATATGTACAGATAAACATACGCCATCTTAACGAGCAAGTGTAGATAACATGTCATGTCAATTTTGGTTCAACTTAAGGATTAGTCTTATTAACTAAATAGTCTACAATCACTGAGATTTGTCATTTCTATTCGTAAAATATTCATGCTAAGTCGGTTATCATTGCATTAAAGTCATTGTCACACTATTTGCTATTGATCACTCGACGTTCAATGTCGAACGCACACAAGTCACGTGCAAGTTTAAGAACAAAGTATCAGTTATGGATTGGTATGCCAAATGGAAATAATTATCACTTACGTTGCCAAAAAAAAAACCTTATCACTGAATAAAATACAATATTTTATAGAATACATAATTGATAATAAAATTACTAAATAAAAAAATATATACCACAGATACTGGTTTCTTTTTAAAATTAAGAAAAAAAGATACCATTTAATTGTTTCAAAGTTTTTTGCTTTATTGAAAATAGTAAGCTTTCTGATTATAGTTATGGAATCGGATTATGGATTTCATTTACTCCATTTTCGCTGTTCAATTTCGATGGTTTGAGGATGGATTTCAAGAATAGTGCGATAAATATTGTGCTTAAGTGTGTGAATCGTTTTTGGATTGTCAGCTAAACGTCGATGTTCAGCAAAAAGAAAGGGCGAAAGAGCTGTCAGTGTCTAAATAATAGGTAGTTTAAAAAAGAAACCAGCAGATGGGCCACCCTTTACTCGTTTATGTACATATATAAGAAGAGTAGACATTTGTTATTATTATACTCTTTAACAAAGGTATAAGTAAACTATCTAAACTTTCTTGAAGGATGGCACCAAAACCGATTTAAGATTCGGCGTTGGTGTCTTTTGTTAGAAAAACTTGTGTCTGTCTTCCAAGCAGGGCAATCCTAATGGCTACTACGAGTAACTATATTGTAAAGAATCGGTGAAAGTGGCGAAGTATTTGCATCAGTAGCAAAGGCTACAGGCTGCGAGGCACTACACTAATGAAGACACCGTGGAGCACTACTTCTGTGGATGCTTACATCAGGCTGCAGGTACTCGGCGCTAAAAATGTAGGCACTTTATAACTGAAGCGTTACTCATCTTACTTCGAAAAACTGAGAAATTTCATTACAAGAAACTTACATGGAGTATTATACAATGGACGAGTTCTTTGTCTAAGTGCTGAAGATTGTATTAATTATTTTTGTTTTTAACTTTGCGACATTTTTCATTGTATTTTCTTAAACTTGAGCAGAAGATTCGATCCTGCTTTTAATACAACTTGCATGGCGAGGAAGCATCTTTGTTTCAATACACTGCAATATCAGGTACGCCTATAAGCTAGTTTATCGTTCAACACTCAGTGCTGTAGAGTAAGATTGCATAGATCAGAGTTATTTAAATATAATCTTGGTCTATCGAGTTGGGAGTCCTGAAGCAGCAACAGGGTTAATCTTTCATGAGGTTCCACTAAAGTGCCATATGTGGGGTTAATATTTATTCTGACATTGCAGCCGTCAACAATAATAAAATATTAACGTTCTTACTTAGATTATGCTACAGTCCGGGGCAACCCAATTAGCGCAGTTGTTGCCCAACTGCCTCCAGTTACGCACTACAAGTAAGTTAAAGTCGCTTGGACTTGAGTGCATCACCTCAAATTCTTCTTTTACTGCGTTGACGCTTCGCGTTGGAAGCGAAGACTTTTGGGGCTGGAGGTTGGTATGCATTCGCTCTACATACTCTGGATACCTGACTGTTCGTGATTGAAAATCACTCGAAGAATTTTGCCTTCATCGTTAACGTACTCGTATATATCATACGTACTTTGGCGGTATATGAGCGTCTTAATACTTCTTAATAATTGTATCAAGCCTACAACCTTTATGGGGTAGCGAGAATTCTCGATTGTCATTCTGCACCGTCCTCTATATGAACTGACTTTGAAAATAAGTCGAAATAAATCTTTCAATGCGCAAATGTGGACGTGTATGTCTATACTTTGTGGTTTGACATACGCGTTCTTCAGGGTGGGTTTTCTTATAACATCCAATTTCCGTTCATCAGAACTGTAGCTCTTTCTGGTTGTAGAATCAGTTATATGCGTGTAAATAACTAGCAAAATTAGAGCTTCTCTCTTTGATTTGGTTAGGGAAAGTAAAAATGGAAGCCACTATAGCTATGAGAGATTTATGGGTTTCAGTTGGAGTGATTTTCGTCTTTTTTCTTCTTCTGAGTCGACTTTTAAATGGTGAATTATTAGAATACATATTTTTTTTTTTTTTTGGTTTTCTATGTTAAACTGTCAGAAGCAAAGATCTGACCAGAAGCCCTACCAATTTTTATGAAGTTCAAACTGACTAGGCCTCCACCACTTCTTGCTTTTTCCCAGTTTTATCCACTGAACGCGTTACAGAAAGAGCCACCGCAGTCACCGTAGTCACCCATATTCAAAAACAAAACGACTTCTGTGTCAGTCCGTTAATAGACGGGAGTATTTTCGCATTATTTTAGTTGAATTCTCTTTATTCTAAGTGACACCGAGAGTACATAAATCTGTTTGGTTCGGGTTAAGATGTTTTTAGAGGCAGCCTTACGTTTTATTTTACCTTGAAAAAAATAAGCTTTAGGCAACCTTTTATAATATATCCTCTTAATCTAGTATTTTAGAACCGGTTAGTTGTGTTTTGATATCCATGTTGTAATTACAAAACGATCCGAGGGCTCTGGTTTTACCCGGTTTAGCGACGAAAATATGGCAAATATCGTCATTGCCAGAGAGGGTGGCCAACCCCCGTTCATTTCGAAGGAAGGACTCCATGAGATCTTCGTCACAATCAGGGCTAAGAAATCGGTGGGGACCGATGGTATTCCGAACATCGTGCTTCGACATCTTCCTCTAGAAGCGGTGGACATTTACACCACCCTGTTAAATAATGCAATGAATAATGCACATTATCCAGCGCATTGGAAAACGGCGGTGGTTCAACCTATCCCCAAAAAGGGAAAGGATATATCCAATCCGGCGAATCTCCGGTCGATAAGTCTCCTTCCGAATATCAGTAAGGTTTTTGAAAAGGTAATCAATAGAGCTCTGTCTAGGTGGGTTGAGGACAAACATATAGTTCCGGATAATCAATTCGGTTTTAAGGCGGGACATGATATCTCACATGCCGCGTCTAAACTGGTTTCTGATATCCAATGGAACAAAGGCAAGAAACAGTGCATTGGTGCCTGCCTTGTTGACTTGAAGAAGGCCTTCGACACCGTATGGTTAGAGGGTCTTTTCTATAAGCTGACTAGGCTGGGGATCAGTAAACCACTCTTGTACATTCTTTATAATATGTTAACTAACAGACAGTTCATCGTGAAGAATGGCGATGTGACTTCTGTTGGAATATTTCAAATTAAAAATGGTCTTCAGCAAAGCGCGGTCAATTCGCCGATCCTATTCAACATTTATACAAGCGACTTGATAGGTTCACTTCCCCATACTATTGCGTACGCAGACGATTTAGTAGCGTACAAAACAGGTCCAAAAATCGAGGTTATTAATACAATCTTGCAGAGTGACTTCGATAAGATAAGACGATTTTGCGATGACTGGAAGTTGAAAATCAACTTTCAGAAGTCGGAAACCATTCTCTTTAGGACGCCGTTGTCTGGAGCCTCTAGGGATACCAGAAAAAATTGGCGAAAATTCTCTATCATTGGACAACGCGGACAACCTCTTGCCTGTCGAAATGTAGTCAGATACCTTGGAATCTGGCTAAATCAGTTTCTGTATTTTGGCAAAAATGTAGATGCTGCTCTGGCCAGAGCTAAAGGTGCTTTTGCCCTTACAAAGAGACTGTTTTATAGCAGCCAACTCGATGCGAAGGTAAAGGTAATCTGCTACATGGCCCTTATCAGGCCCATGCTGGTATTTGGTTGTCCCGTGTGGTTCACGGGATGGAAAAATGTAATGGAAAAGATTCGGGTGTTTGAGAGGGCTTGTCTTCGCTTGTACAGAACACCAGAGTCGGAGTACAAGAAATTTTATCCCAATGAGGTCCTTTACAATAGGGCGAACCTAATACGAGTGGACAACCTCGTAATTAAGCTGACTCGAAGGCACATTGCAAGAGCAATGACCTCGACGAATAACCTGATATCTGGGGCTTACTACCTCAATTACCTTTACCACGAGAGTGTGCGCTCTGATGGCTTCGTTCCACCGGAAGCATTCCTCTACCTAGATCAGTTAGGGTTGATCCAGGATAGATCAGCGGTGTCGTTAATCTTCCATGTCGCTCGGACAGCTGGGGACAGGCGACTCAACTACAACAGAGACGTCGCACACGGCAGTATGGATCGCCTCAGGTTCAGTAGGGCGGTGGTGAATCGCGATAAGAGGGATGTCGTTCGGCAGCACCAGCATTTCTGGTGGTTGAATGATGGGGAAGATGTTTCGTGGTCGTTACCGTCAATTACGGACCAGCCTCACTAATGAGGCAGAGCTGACCAATCTATTTGCTCAGTAAATAGCGATGGCCAGCTTACATAGGTTTAGGTTAGCATTTAAGAAACATATACATATATCAGTGTATACAAAGGTGTATACTGATATATGTATATGATTGTGTATAATGTCTATGTGTGTTTATGTGTGTATTGTGCATTTAGGTTAGGTAGGCTAAGGTTTATTTTAAGTTAGATACTAAGTCTTTATAAAAAATAAAAAATTATGTCCATATGCTAAGTTTTTCTTAACAAATATTTTTTCTTAGCCTTAAGTATTCAAATTAAATAGTTCTAAGTAAAATGTAAAAAAAGTCGAAACACATAGTTATAAGAATTTAGAGTAGCTTAGAGCGCCTGTGTGGGGCCAGTAAGTTAGTATAAGATTGTTAAGTAATTTTAAGCTAGCATTTAAGCATTTTTTGTTAGTATGTAAGAGTTAATGATTAAGTAAATAAAATGCATTTAAAACTGAAACAAAACTGTAATTAGAAAAACATTCCTCAGCACTTGTCCGCATAACTCTTATGTACTCGCATTTTTATGTTATTTTATTACGATGAAAGAAAAAAACCAAACGAAATGAATTGAAATATATTTATGCGTAATATATGATAATAGCTTTCACTATGTCTAATCATTTCTTATTCGGTCATTCATTAATGAAGCAATGCAACATCTTAAAGTTCATACGTGTATATCAACAATGAAAAATATTTATTAGTTTATATAATGTATTAGAAATCTCACTTTATATGCTCGTCGAAACAAAATTTTATTTATAAATTCAAAGAACTATAAGCACTTAATGTTTTTTCGTTTTTTATAATGTCGTGCAGAAGTCGTAAAATTAAAAATTGCGACTATTAATTTGTTATTAAGCTGCGAAATATGATTCTTTATATCCTTAACTGGTTCCATTGATTTTTTTCTTTTATAAATATAATAGGTTGTGATTATTCTTCATACATATAATCTGTATAATTGATTAAATAAATTCGCCTTCACGAAATCAAATTATCACACTTTTTACGGCTGGGGGCGCAAGAGTCCTTCTTAAGTCCATCTTAAGTTTTTAAAAAAATTACAGATAAAGTACTCGTATCTTATAAAAACTCAAACTAATCAAAAACCTTTAGGAATTCAACGGAATCGACTAATTTCAGATGGGACTTGTCAATAAGAGTACTCCGTCCGTTGCTCTCCCGAAAGTGGCAACCAAGATTTTAAAGACGCCAATCATGGTCCCTTTCTAGCTGCTGACTGTACAGTGTATATGAGCCGTTAAAACTTTCCAATCCGAGGTTTTCTGTGGGTTCTCCTGCATTACGACAGGTTTGGTAGAATCAGCTAAATGAATGGGGAAAGTGACGAATTGACTTAGCTCAGCGTGATATGTTAAGCCTATGTGAAACAGGTAAGCGCATGACTATAGTGATAATTTGACTTGGAAGCTTAATGGGTTTTTGAAAACACAGATTTATTCAAAAGAAAAATAAAGTTTGTAGGCTGAAAACCAAGAGAAATATAAATATAATGTGTTTTTGTGCACTGTCATACTTTTCAAAAGAGATTATATGTCAAATTAGCTCTTACGATTTGGCAATAGAGTCATTTCAAGAAATGAACCGTCAATTCCCACCAAGGTCGTGTGATTTGACGTCATTGTACGTATTATTTTCTGTGCGGCTACGTCAAGTCACTAGTTTATGTTAATAAACCGGTAACGATTGACGCTTTGGAGCCAAACATCATTCGAGTAATACATCACGTATTACGCCCCAATTGTTCGAAAAAGTGGTCGAAAATTGGACCTCTAGAATGCACTTTGTACAAACAGACGAAATTACTTTCAAATATTAAATGGCATGGAATAATCTTTCAAATTAAATTAATAAATCCTCATCACGTTAATTTCTCGGTATTTTTCTTCGTCTTCTTCTTATTTGAACAAAAAGTCAAAACTTCCTCAAAAAAAACTTAAAATTATACATACATACAAATACATGGTACTCCTCGTGTATAGTGTGTCACAGTCGTCCAGCGCCTTAAATTAGACTTTAGGCTTAAGTGAGTGCCGGGATGGGATCAAATCTCCTGCTTACATCACTACACAACTACATTACAACAGTATGCGCCAAAGGATACATGACTCCTCCTGAAAACAAAAACTCCCTAAAACCCTGAGCAAAATTTAATCACCGAACTGAAGTGAATTCTGGGTGTAAAGGGTATTTAAACACCATCTTCAGTAACTGCTTGATGGGCATGACCAGGTTAGAATGATATATAGGGTACAAGAAAGCCCGATTTCCGTAGATGATGTATCATACATAGTTATAAGGGTAACAAATCCACTTTTATCAATTCTGTAGGAGAGGGGGTACTTTACCACACAATCTCGTCTCCCTTTCTTCATACTCTTATCAAGAATTAGCATATATTAGATGAGGATGCCTATTCGACCATATGCACATAAGGTTCAATATCGGACAGGGTCAGACTAGATACATGAAGAAATTTACGAACTGGAGTACATTTCAAGAAAATCTCGCTTTCAAAGCTGAGTTACTGCCCTCATCTCTACAGTCCATTGAGGACGTAAATGAGACAGCGGATCAACTAAATGAAGTAATTATCTCATCATTTAAAGTTGCAAACATGGTTAAAAGTTTTGTATCATAATGGAATCCACAACTTGAACAGATACGTAAAATGATGAGTAAAATATTTAACAAATCCAAACACACCGGTAATTGGGACCTATACAAGTCTGCCTTAACCAACTTCAAGAAAGAATTGAGAAAGTCCAAGAGAGGTTCTTGGAGAAAAAATTTAGAACCTGGGAAAATTGCCAGAAATCTCGAGTCTCCAAATATTTCTCACAAAGGACTCCTCAAATAGCTTAGGTCTGTTACAAAAAGAAGATTGCTATTTCACAGCTAGTCGAGAGGAAACGCTAAAAATACTACCTATGGTTCATATCCCAGACACGACCGCTTTAAACAACACACAATATATCAATTCTGAAGCTACTAGCTTATCCTACAACAACAGAATTAACAGCCTATCTGGAAATATGTTCAGCATAGACAAAGTTAAATTTGCCATAAACTCATTTAAGTCATATAAAGTACCGCGATCAGATGGAATCTTCCCAACACTGATGCAAAAAGGTCTGGTCCAGATGCTTCCCACTTTAACCACCCTATTTAGCCACATCTTCCGGTGAGACTAAAATATCTGTCTCAGTCGTCTAAGGTTGTCCACAAGGAGGTGTTCTCTCATCGCTCTTTGGTCACTGGTCATTGATGACCTACTAGTAAAACTTAGTAATCTGGGCTATCAAACAATAGGTTAATAGGCCGACGACATAGTCATAATAGTGAAGGGTAAACACCCTAAAGACGTTTGCTATAAGATGCAGACTGCTCTAAAGGTAGTAAATGACTGGTGTGTTGGAGAAAAATTCTCAATCAGCCCCAGTAAAGCTATACTCGTAAAATAAATCTGAGTCTTGACCAGGTCTCACTTAACGATATATAAATTGTGTACTCTAACGAAGTAAGATATCTAGGAATGGTTCTCGATAAAAAAAACTAAATTAGAATTCACATATTAATAATAAAATTATTAAAGCGACTAAAGCCATGTGGGCTTGCCAGTGGATATATACAATGATGATGAGACCCATTATCACCTACTCATTAGTAGTATGGTGCAACAAAACAAAAGAGAAATCTGCCATACAAAAGTTGCAGCGGCTACAGAGACTTGCATGCCTTCATTGGCTTAACGCTACTTCATCTTTTTCTAAAAAGATGGCAAACAAATAGGAGAGATTAATCACTCAGATCACATGCATCAAATGAATCTTCCCTCCGAAATCCCCGAAGATTATCTGCGCGGTAAACGACCGCAGAAAGTTCAATATAGTGATCCCAATCAATGTAAATCAAATGGTATACGGATGAATCAAAAATGGGCATCACGGTGGGTGCTAGTATATTTAGACCAATCACCAGAATCTTGCTACCAATGGGAAAAAGTCCCAGCGTATTTCCAGCGGAAATATTGTACATGCCATTCAGACATGCGCCAATCTCATCCTCGATAAGTGAATGAAAGGTGTCCCCATCCATATACTCACGGGCAGTCAATAAATTATTAGGCTCTAATCTCACTGACACCAAATCAGCCATTTACTGTTTCAATACACTACAAGACCTCTCCCATAAGAACAAAGTAAAACTTTGGTGGGTGCCTTGTCATATAGGTATTGACGGAAATCAATAACATTCTGTAATATTTTGAATTCAGCGATTAACTCAGCAATAAAGAGTTAGGAGAACAAAATTTGTATATCACAGGGTTTTGCTATTCTATAAAAGCCATCAAAACCTTTCACAAAAATCAAAAGAACCCCGACAACTCAAAAGGGATGATATCAGCAGACTGATTGGATTTCTAACCGGACACTGCCACATTCGATAGGCCTTATTCAGGAAACTGAATGCGTAGAAGACGATGAAATTGCGGAACACATTTTATGTGAATGCATGGCTCTTAGTGCCATAACAAGACGACACTTCCTCAGAAATATTTTAATCCCTGTGGAAATTCTCAAAATATCTACTAGAGAGTTTTCCGATTTCGTCAAAAGAGTTGAGCCTTTCTTGGCTTCGTAATACTGAGTTTGTGGTACAAAAGATCTTTTAGGTCGCAGTGCCACCGCAATTGGGGGATCAGATCCTTTAAAAAAAATCATACATAGAGAAAGTATGCACAGGCATTAAAAGGCTGAAGAACAAAAAGTCAGGGGCCTCAGGCGAATTACCTTCGTAGCTTTTTAAGGCTGGTGGCGATGAAGATGGAATACCGCAAACTATCAAGGTACATATGTAATTAATCTTGCCAGATTAAAGCCATTTTGCAGTATACACAATGACACTTACCAGTGTCAAAATCCTGAGAAAAATTATTTCGTCGTATCGCACCTCACACGACAATTTGCAATGTATCGTGCAGCTTGGAAACTTAACCTACAGAAAATTGCTTGCTGGAGCAGAAAGTGTTAAAAGGCGATATAAATATTTAAGAAATCCGTTTAGGGGTAGGCTGACAATATCGACATCATCGCTTGTTCCCAGAGTGTTATTACCACAAAATTTCCTTAAAAAAAGATAAAGCAGATACAATTTCCGAGAAGTGAATGTACTCGGAAGGAATATTAACTCAACAAATAATGTTCTGGTAGACGTAAGACAAAGAATAGCCTGGGGCAACTATTGCTGCTTTGCTTATAGGACTGAATACCTGACGATAAATAGGATAAGGCAGCCAAAACTATCCTGGGTTCCTTCAAATGAAAGATTTTATATGGAACTAGCACATATCCGCGAATTCGCCTACGTTATTTAGACTCATATGAGAAAACGTGAGTTTAAATGGTTTTTAAATTTAAAATATATGTATGAAATTTTATGGTCTAAGGTCTGAATTATAAAATAAAAAAGATATACCAATAATTTGTTTACAAAATTTCTTTGTTTTTGCTTCTGGAGTTAAAATATATAGACTATAAGGGTTGCTGACTCGAGAGCAAGCAACAGTTGGCCGTGCGAGAAATAGCCGCATTTCAAGTCAACACCAATAGATTTGAGCGTCTATCTCTGCGACTTATTTATCGTCATCATAAAGCAAACACTCACAGGAAACTATAGGTACTCGTTTAAATTGAAATGGAAACTGTTGAGAATGAGTGGAATACATCACAACCCGTAAGGATTTCCACCTCAAGCAGATTTCTTTGCAATTTGATCGCTTTAAGTCGGGTTCTGTTGCATAATTTCGGAGGATTTCCCGAAGAAGCATTATCAGAAAACCGACTTCAAGTGTAATCCGATGTGCAGATGGCGTTGAGAGAATTCAGAAATTCTGCTGGATAAATAGTGGCGGCATTTTGATCGACTACGGTATTTATCGACATGTACAATTCCAATTAAATTTCGGTTAAATAATATCAACCATTTATTTCAGCAGCTTGGTTGTTTTTAGGTGTCAGACTATATCGTGCAATCATCCAGGAGCTGCTTAACGTGGTATATATGCTATATCTATGCACACCATGCTACGAGTAATAAGTTACTCTAAGTGGAAATACGAGTAATCTTGCCGAGCATTTCTGACAGTTTCACTTGACCATTCTCCTTCACTCCTTCACGTCTTTCAATAATACAACATTTTTAAGCGTGTGAAGTTCCGCCAGATTTTGCAATTATGTTAACCGCCAAGCGTAGTCGGTGAACCTTGATCCAAAGAGAGGATCGTTTCAGCGAGGCAGTAATAACAGGGAGCGTTTGTCAAAAATCGCCGGAAAAGAGGACAGTGAGCTTGCCCATAACCTGGTTATTTTGGCAGATGTACTGCAATGTTCGGTCTACAGCCTCGCCCGTTTTCCTGTTTGACATCGTACACTCATGTCATACAGTTATACAGCAGTTCTAAAACACTTTTTCCTTACCATTATTCGTATTAGTGGAAACGGGACTAGCATTATCGTCTATGTATATTGGAATTTTTAGCATAGTGTGGCAGCGTTCCTGGAAGATGCTACAGCCAGTGCTAACTTTCCTTGTCTTCTCGGTTTTTGCGGTCAGACCAACGGTATCCAGAAAAAATATTCAATTTTACCTTAAATTCGGGCTTTGGAATCTGCCTTTGTTCGGAATGTCATTAACGATGTCAGACATCGCCCCTGAGCTGTAATTCACTTCGGTGGCATACTCTTGGTTTACATGCTGTTGTTCCGGCAGTCGTTGAGGGGCCGGAAGTCCATAATCGTTCAATAATTTACCACTGGCGGAAAGGACAATATCTTGAAGTGGATAGAGGCTACTTTATAATGCGCTCATCGGTTTCCAGAATGTCTTCTTCTGTATTATGCCTTAAGATCCGTAGGAAATTTTCGGACATATTATGATGATATCTGTCCTAGAACTCTACTAGATTCGAACATCCCAGTGTTGGTTGAAGTCAAGTAAATGACACGGCCTACACGGGATCAAAATAAATCCGTTGGCCATTTTTCAAATGAACTGTTGGACGCGGCCGGCCATGTATTGAAAAGGCCGGAACCTTCCAAACCGCTTCTGATGAATATAATAAGAGAACGGTAACCTCATCTCGATGAGTGTGCTGAAGAGGAAATGTAGCTTGGTCGCTTCCTTTATGCATATATATATAAATGTATTTAATCGAATGAACGCTAGTATCGGGCTCCAGACTGATATGGGTTTGTAATATGGTAGAAAATACCGGTGAATACGGAACAACCCATCTATTGTTGATTTTTACCGTCTGCCTGTGTATGTTCACTTCGGTAGTGAATCTACTCTTAGTGGGTGATCAGCGACGGTATAAGGGGTATCAGTCCTCGTCAGTAATAGTTTCGCTGATAAACCTCTTCGGAAACCGTTTTGAACGCCGGCCGTTCTGTGAATTTTTATTTAAGAAGCTATAGAACCGTGGATCATTTGACTACTCACAATTTGATAGAGAGCAGGGTTTACTTCGGGGTCAGACAACTCAGCCCTAATGAGTTGGTCTATGTCATTTGGCCTGATCCATTCTTTCTAAGCAACGCCTTTGGCACTCAACTGAATACATGTAGCATCGAGTCGCCGCAAACAAGTTTTGTTTTCAGAAAAGATCCATCAGGCGCTTTAATTTCAAATGAAATACCCTAGCTATCCTGCATATATCGCGGACCTCCCATAAAAGTCGATGGAAGAATTACCATCCTACCCACCCTATCTACTTAAACGTCTTGTATATCAATGTAGTTTTCTATGCACAGCTTTGGCGGATTTATTCGAATAAATAAGTATTTATTAAACGTTTTTCTCAATTTTGGCAGATTGATACTAAAAACTTGCTAATAAGTTAACGATAGCGATGTACAAGTATGTGAGGATTTTCTTTCAATCTCAACTGAATCACATAGTTATAACACTAATCGTAGGTGCAATGCGTCTCGTTAATTTTTAGGAAATGATCATCATGCGTGCGCGGGACAATGTCGTTTGTATCACATTCCTCGTCGAGCAGAAGTACGGCGATCTCGTTAATCGTCAGAGCATTATACCTACCCGAATGGGTTGAGGTTGGCCTCTTATCAGCTTACATCAGTGCTACTTTGAAGTTGCTTACGTAGGTATTAATATTATGGTCAATTATCTGTAACTCCCCAACCTCGAAATGTCTTGTCTCCTAATGGTAGCTTGTTCAGCATAATTAGCTATAAAACATATTTCCAAACATTTTGGTATATATGTGGGTAATATAGATATGGTAGACTTGTCCACTTTGTCTATGAAGGTCAGCATGAAAGGTCCTTCCACTATTTGATTTAATGATTTAATGTCTCCGGTGTCTCTTGTATTGGATGTAAATGAGCCTTTCCCGAAGCACATCACATAGAAAACAGAAAATAGAAAATAGAAAGCAGAAAACAGAAAACAGAAAGCAGAAAACAAAAAACAAAAAACAGAAAACAGATGCTCAAGAATGAACAAATTTACTTTAATGGCATTTATATGCCAAACCTCCCCTTGCAGAATATTTAAGAATGAGCATATTTTCAAGAGGCTAACCTACCTTCAACTTTTTACACTAACATGAGAAAAACAACCTGAGAAAGTCAGCAGGCGGTTAATTTTAAAGTAAAATAAAGAAAAAAGAGACGGGATATAGGCTTCAATAATATTTTATGGTCTGCTTTGGAATATCCAAGGACCTTTTTTCTTTCTTTTACTGTCCGCACATAAACTGAAACGGACAAATTTAGGGATAAGATCTTTTGTATGGAATTACCAATGGTCCCTTTCTTTGTTTCTTGTTTTATTGCACTGATATAAAATGACGCGGACAAATTTATAGATAAGATATTTTGTACGTATTGTAAATAGTTTCGTTGGAAAAATAAAACCACTAGGTATTGAGTCAGTATTGAATTTCTTAAGACGTTGTTAGTTTGCATTTAAAAACAGAAAACAGAAATCAGAAAACAGAAAACAGAAAACAAAAAACAGAAAACAGAAAACAGAAAATAGAAAACAGAAAACAGAAAACAGAAAACCGAAAACGGAAAACAGGAAAAAGAAAACAGAAAACAAAACAAATGGAAATGCATCCTTTCCTTAAGGCTTTGCTGAAAACCTCTGTATCACAGAGGGTGTTAAGTCCTCGCTTAAAGCTGGCAATGCTGAGAGCTTAACCGATTGAATAAAACTGCCAAACCGGACACTAATCGTCCGCATGCATTCTACCATTTTTCATCTTTTGTACTTAACCTCATTTATACATATATCAGCGTCAATATATTGAATAAAATTTAATTATATTAATTTAGTATATAATATGTTTCAATTGATTCATATGAGTAAGTGTACAACTGAGGGGATGCGTTTCTGTAACACGATTTTTTTCTCAAAATATGTCAAGAAATCTTCCTTAAAGTCTTCGACATATAATCTGGAACACCTTGTATGTATAGATAGAAGAAGAGGAGGAGGTCGAGAAAAAAGAATAGAACTGTGAAATGAACTACACTGGTTCATCCACATTGACGGAATGGACGAAAATGCTCCACTTAAGTGGGTCTTCAAATCCCCTCTGCCGTGTGCACGAAGAAAATAGTCAAGCTATCTTTAAAAAGTTCGAGCTAAGTTCCGATGGAATTATAAAATGTCATACGCACTGAAAAATATTTTTGATATAATTCAGATTTTATTTCAGACTTATAAATCAAAATTTAAGTCTAGAATATTAAACCAGTAGTGGGTCTTGTCGAACAATCAACAAGCAGTGGTTTTAATAAGGTGAAAAATTGCCTTCATCACTTGAGTGGTTAGGACCTTCGTGTGACAATACCTAAAGAGTTCACAACAACACAGGTTACCCATTGAATTTACAATCAATTTAATGTGAAAAATCTCGGAACTCGATATGATCGGCGCGTTAAATGGCTACATACTAACCATGCCTTATTTCACATATTTGATATAGTGTTCCCCATTTCAAATGTTAGGTATTGCAATCATCTAACTTCAAACCTTAAATGTAAAAGGTCCGTTAATATTTCAACAAATAAAAGGTTGATAGAACAATTGAAGCTTTTACAGTAAATCCAAATTGGTATTTAGTTTTAAATTGACTAAAGTCTCAGATTTTCATCGCATAACGAAATAACCCACCTTTGTTGGATACCTTAACAGAGTGGTATCTATGGTTATTACCAAGCAGTCGAATTTTCTAAATCCATGACCATCATGGAGATTCCACTCTTTTAATTAAATTGGTTAAACCAAATGCTTCAGGGAAACAAATTAATCAGTAATCATCACGTGCTAATGAAACACAAAGCATACCAGTAATTATAGACTAATGTGTCCAGAAATCTGTCATTTGATTTATTTTCATGACGTTGCGGACCACTATTTATTTGATGATCATTAGAATGAGGAATTTTAGTGATATCAGGAATATCAAACTAAACAAGCCATTTCATTTTTAAAGATTTTTATTTAATATGTAAAAGTGGGCATATACCTGTATGTAGGATATTATATTTGATTGTGATCAAAATTACTTTAAGGAGATATTCCGTACCAGCCTTATCGTGCCCTTCAAGTTTATTTTAGCCTGAACAAAAAAACAACTTAGTTCGATAATATCTTCTTCATTTCAGTTGCAATTCTGAGTAATTGAAAGCCCTGCGGTTTCAGGCGAATTCCTCACGTGTCTTGACCCAGAGCTTCTGCCTTCTAGAAACAAAAGTCCTCGGAAATTCCAATACTGTCAATCTAAACCTAGGTCGATTCAGTATAAATGCTACTTGTTAGGAGTGAAATGAATGAGAATAGAGTATTCTCTTAACCCGATTCCAGCCTAGAGAAAAAAAACGTTACTATTATAACATATAATACGAATACAGTGTTATTGTCCCATATTGCGACTGACTGAGAACGAAAATGACAACTTTTATATCCAACTGAAGGCCATGTCATCTTCGTGATGGAAGTTTTGCATAATATGTTCAGGCATGCATCGATAACCAAGGGCTCATATATGTGTTGTGTAAACAACGTTAGAGTTAATTAACAGCCTGATGGCCTTTTGAAAAGAAAATCAAAAGTTGTCAAGCCGATGATAATTCCTTTTTACTGACTGATAGTCCATTAAACCATTTCCGCGAAATGGCAAAGATTCACATTACTTATACTTAACATATGTGGACTTTCGGTTTGATATCAATTTAATTTTCCGTCGGCGCGGCGCAGCGCTTAGTAACGCAGAACAAAATCATTATTCAACAAAACTTGTTTCGTATGTGATGAAAAATTTTTAGTCATAGTCAAAGCAATCTTGTAAGATTAGGTGGTCTTCAATTTTTCAAATTTCATTTACTAAATATGCATAGCCAGATTCCGGCATTATTTCCAGTCAAGCAGTCTAATAAAACTAAATACTTGGCGGAATTTGAATTCAAGCAATAAAAAATATAAATCCCAGACTAAACTAGAGATCTTTGAATGAATCTCAATAATTAACTGGTAGTGGGGCTGTGTTTTAGGTAAAATCCGAATCGCAATAACCATCCAAAAAGGAGGTACGTCTCAGACTGAACTATTTAGATGCTAATTGAATTATATGAACCTAGCAACAAAACTAAAAATATTTAAATATTCGTTCACATGTTCAGTCTACTGCTGACTGCCTGTGTTAAGGTTTTAATCAATCGATTTGAAAGCATTTCAAATGGCAAGCAAGTCTTATATACTGCTCAGACTGGTCGGCCGCCGATAGACACCTTGATTTTGGAAATTTTTTTGCTCACCGTGATCGCGCGAAATACGCAAGATACTTGCAAATTGGGTAATATTTTATTTTATTAAGGTGAGTGCCAACGCACAAATATAACTATTTAATTGATAAGAATTAGTATCATTATTATATTGTGTTCAATATACTTGTATTCATAAACTTGCTAATTACGTTAATCTTTGTATATATATGTTTTACATATGTCTTTCCAAGGTAAAGTTAGTAGTTAGTCAAAGGATGCTTGAAAAAGGCTTTGTACGAGTTACTTGAAATATACGTAATAGAATCATCAAAGCTTTACTTTTGGGACACGTATAAAATGAGTTAAATTAATTGCAAGTTGGCACGATAGGTTTTATTTAGTAATCAAGTCCCTCGTTTGATTTATGTGATAAAAGACGAAAGGGGCTGGTACATTCACATCTAGTCAAGAACAAACACTTAGAAATCCACTTGAAGTATACTCCATACACTCGATTCTATTGTAGTTCAATATACACCAAATGCCAGTTCTGATTATAGTAGCTTTCATCATGAAAGCAGAATCAATAGTCTGTCTGAAAAAATGTTCAGTCAAGACAAAGTAAATGGGTCATGAACTCATTTAAACCTATCAAAGCACCGGGAACCAACGAATTGCTTGCCTTATTTACTCCGAGCTTCAATCTGTATCACATACCACATGAAGGGTTGGGTTCAAACGCAGTTTGAAACGCTGCATACGGTTTAGATAGGTGAGAGCGATACTCAAAATCCGTAGAATAATCACTACCTCCAGCGAAATAACCATTACTTTCTCAGCAGCCAAAGACTGTCCACAAGGAGGTGTTCTTCAAAACTTCTGTGGCCACTTGTAATAGACGACTTATAAGTCAAACTAAAGAAAATAAACAACAGTGATTGGCTAAGCTGATAGCTTGGTTATTATCGTGAAAGGTAAACACTGAAAGGAAATTAGCAACAGAATGCAAAATGTCCTATAAGTATATGTTTGACTGGTGCGTTAGAGAAAACCTCCCAATCAACCCTGAAAAGGCTGATTAGTACAACCTAGTAGAGTATGTAGTAAAAAGATGAGTCTTGAACATATGTATATCCCTGAACGATACCACTATAGAGTTCTTGAATGAAGCTAAATATCTAGGAGTAGTTCTAAATAACTAACTAGATTACAACTCACATATAAATAAAAAAATTACCAAAGCTATCAAAGTCATAAGGACTAATAGACGCATGCTTAGTTAGACATGGGGATATATCTAAAAGTGGTCCATTGGATCTACGCTATGCGGGTTAGACTGATCATCGATAACTCGTCAGTAATATGATGGATCAAGGTATCAAAGCCGCAACATCGTCGTGCAACGTGCATAGGTATATCCGGTACTATGCGAACCTGCCCCATAACATACGTATACGTTATAAAACTGTAGTAGAGTCAGGTGATTAAAAATAGGAGAGACTATACTCGCAATATAATCAGACTTCGTAAGCTTCATCTTAGGGATTCCTGAACTCGACATGATCTGTGGGGTAAGTGACTCCAGACCACAAAATGTATGCCTCTACAGGAGGTTCAGTATATTGTTTCTAAATCGACAAGCAATGGACTTCTAAAGCCCAACATCAAACCTTGAAGGTAACAAGTTTTATACGGACAGAGCCAAAATGGAAACCGGTGCAGGTGCAGGTACCCATGGCCCAAAAACAAACGTTGCAGGGCCAATGGAAAAAAGTCCCAGCGTCTTTCAAGCTGAACTTCATGCCATCCAAGAATGTGCCAGTATCATCTTTATTACAAGAATGAAAGGCTCCCCCATCCTTATACTTGCGGACAATCAAGCAGCATTGAAACTTTAAGCTCAGACCTGTTTAACTCCAAATCGGTTACGCTGCTTTAATACCTTTCAGGACTTATGTATTTCATTTCACAATCAAAGACAAACTCTGGTTGGGTGCGTACCTGGGCACAAGAGAATTGAAGGAAATAAAAAAGTCGATAAACTGGCTAGAAAAGGCTCAACTGATCCATTCAATGGCCCAAAGCCCCAAAATTAGACAGATGGCAGAGCCTAAATATCATAGGGTGTGCCAACAAATTGATGGTATCTATACTAATACATTTTACTGTAGCTGATATCTGTCATCCACATATGATATTTTTTTAATGGATGCAAGTAGCTTGGTACCGATGACATATGTATAGGTATATTAATGTGCGCTGCAAAAAGGTATGCATAATCCAGCTATTTTACACTCTGAAGCATGTCTACATTACAAGTACTGGCTTTCATACCAACCCTTTGGCAACCTCTTAGTCTTGCTTACCAAGAACTTGAAGTCCGTCAGTTTATCATCGTTCGTAGCCGAAAGTAAATGTAAAGAGGTTTTCATGTGTGGAAAACTGTTTTACCCTGCCGAAGATGCAACGCGGATTTAGGCAGAGTTGTACAGGTTCTCGGCTAAAGAGTGTTACTAGTGAAGTCCATCAGACTAAATATGTCGCGTCGAAAACTGAAAATGCACTGTAGGCTTTCTGACACGGGCTCCCGTGTCAGAAGCATTTTAGTCTTTGATAAGCTTTGATAAGCATATTAGTCAGCTACGGTGAGGCTTAGCTGTACGACGACACTGCGAAGCATTATCTCTATGTATAAGTGTCCGACTAAACAAGGGTAAGTTGTTTCCTTCTCTAATTAAATTAATTAATTAAATTAATGTGATTTTGGTCAAAATTTTAAAAGAAAACGTTAAATAAGAGTAAGAATTGGACGTCCACTCGAAGATCATATGAGAAGATTTCCAAATCCGTAAAAATATTACAAAAAACTACAAAATTTTAGGTTTTTGCTGGTAGAGCAAAGAATGTTATTTAGTATTACAGGAAACAAATAACTTTTAATAATTTTACACACAAAAAAAATGTAAAAAACAACAGTTGCTGAGAATGTAGAACTGAAACTGAACCTTTCTTCAAATCGTCGTCACAAATATGAGTAACATCCCAAATAGAGGCTGAATATAAAATAATATTATCAACACAAACTGCACGAAGACGGCTTATAGAAAATAGGAGTACATCATTTAAATGGAAGGATTACGAAACGTTCGCTAGCGTTTCGAAAAGAAATATTACCCGAAGGTTAAAATATGCGAGGGAGCATCTTTCCACAGACCTACACTTTGGAAAATTTGCTGAGATGAATCAAAATTGAACATCTTTGTAAACTATGGAGGACCACATGAATCGCACCAAAGAGAAACGTTAAATATGGTCTTTCATCGGTAATGTTTGGTGCGGCTCCACCTTATCTGGCGTTGAAAACTGGCAGGTGAAATGTATAAAGACATCCTGAAAATAGATTTCGTGGATCATTAACCACTGGAAAGAACCTTTCAACAAGATAACGATCCGAAACATTGCTGAAAAGCAGTAAAGTCTTGTTTGGAGTCCAACCACACCCAAGCCCTTTAATACAAATCGCGGCTAGAAAACCTCCAAATAAGGCTTCTTTGTAGAAAATTATTCAACAGGAGTGGAACAATATCATCCCCATTCAATGTTCACCTCCACTGCTTTTTGGCAAAATAATATAAAATGATTTGCTCAAATTTAACCCGGACGTATGACTGTCGTGAATCTCTTTGTGCGATATCATCGCAATTTTTCTGATGGTTTATGACAAAGTCTAAATATTGCAATTTTGCAAAATTCAGCATGTAGGCTCTTTCTAAATACAAGGTGGGTCAATAAGGGTTTCACCATGAGAATAGTGAATAATTATTACAGTGGAATGTTTATTGATTGATAACAATGTCGGCCAAATGTACACACGGCTTCGCCGGCATATGCGTATATATGAATCCGTTTGTCCTAGTTTAGGATGACATCCTGGCATGATTGCTCCTCTAATCTAATCCAATATGCCTGATTATCTCATCTTGTAGATCTTGAATTGCTTCTGGCTTATTGGCGTAGATATTACTTTTGAGATAAACCCAAGGAAAGGTGTGGAAAATTCTACGATCTCGGTGACCAATTTACATCGCTGTTCCGGGAGATAATGCGTCCCAGGAACATGCTGTGGAATAAATTTATTGTTGCATTGGCTATATGACACCATCTTATTTAAACCACATGCTGTCCACATCCATATTATCCAACTTGGGCCATACAAAGTTAGTTATCATGATACGATAGCGTTATTATGATACATTTTCAAAAAAAAAAAAAAACGGGCCAATAATTCCTCCAGCACCAAAAACATACAAGCAGTCATTTTTTGAGGATGCATCGTTTTCGATAATCTCTTGGGTTTTCATCGGCCCAAACAATATGAAAATGGCCTTCGTCACTGAAGATGTGGTAGTGTTTGCATTTGCAAACGATCTGGAGGCTTCCTATGTTAACTTGCTTAACTTCCTATGTTAACTTGATTTTGTAAGCGTGTTACTTAAATCTTTTGTTATAATTCGTCGTAATTAGGTTCTTGAGAGGTTTAATTTCTGCGCACGATGAAGAGTTGATGTGCTTGGGCTCTAGGTCACACTTTCATGTATGGTGGCAATGTTTTCGGCTGAACGAACACGCACTGATGATTTCACATCTGCTACCGACCCAGTTTCTTGGAATTCGTGCACGACATACAAAATTGTACGCTCAGTTGATCGATTATTAACACCAAAAAAATATCGCGTAAAGCGCGGTATGCATTTTTTGCTTGTTTGTTTTTTTTAACTATCATTTTCATAATTGAATGGTCCATTCTGCCTGATGGCGGGATGTTGGGCTTCTTCGCCGTTATACAGTCTGCAGAAAAAGTATTTGTATATTCTCAACACCGAGAGTAGAGTCACATACTACAATTTTTCCTTTTTCATCTTTAGAGGCCTTGATACGTTCTTTTTATCTTTTGTACGTTATTTCTGGAGTATAACCCTCAATATCTTCGATCAAGCGCTTCCCGTGATCGTTTTTCTTCTTCTGGGCTTCTCCGTGTTCTTCCCGTCTCTTTTGTTCATAGAGCTCACGAGCAGCTCTCGTCATTCGTTGCAGCGCCGCCTTGTACTTTAGGCATGCCTTATGACGATCGGAAAATGATTAATTTAGCCTTTACGTTTCATAACCTGGAAACCGCTATATCCCATTGTTTATAGTGAGATCATGAAACCGTGTGCCTGCTATAGTGGCATTTCGTCCCGTCTCAAAGTTAATAAGCCTATGCTTAAAAACTGTCCTACCAAAGATGTCCTTCTTTGTTATCATGACATTAAAATCGTACTAGGAGTCAACCCTTACTCATGCAGTTATCGGGGACCACCACTGGGGGGTAAGGCAAGCACTACGAACTTGATTGTTGCGCTGCTGTACGAGTACCAATCCAAGTTATAGGATACTTAGCAGTTTCTTGATCAATTGCCACGCAGGCCCCCCACTGAGTTTCTAATTTGACTTAAATTGTTAATGACGGTAGGTGACAGATCTCGATGTGAAACAGTTGTTTTTTTTTTATTGATTTTATTCATCACTCTCATGGTGAAATACCCATTGAGGCATCCCAATGGATGGCAGGAGTAGGATTAAAAAAACTGTAGGTATATTTATTTAGCCAGTTTTAATTTTTAAGTTAAGACCTTTGGATTCCCCAAGAAAGGTTCCGCACGGTTCCTTTTGTCCGTAGGAAGTGGTTTTAAATGAACCTATCATCGTAAGATTTCTGTAATCGTGAAACAATAAAAAATTATTTATATTTCAGGTTCTAAAATTTTTAAAATGCATATGTATGTATGTTTGTATATCGATGAAATATTAATCCGGTTAAAATTTGAATTTATAGTACTCGTATATATTTGAAATGAGTGCTGGTGGACAGGTATAAAAGCGGGTCAGCACGTGTTAAATGAAACGGAGGACCAGGAAGTATCTATTTGAACAAAAAAGTTGGTTATCAAATATGTGCATACATACGTATGTATGTATATATTAACATATAAAATGAACAGTTTTTAATGAATTCAAAAAATAGTTATCCTATACAATTATACAATTGGAGTTAACTACTTATGTATGGATATATGTAAATGATCTAGGATAACACAACTTTCAAAATGTGTTTGCAAAGAGATACCTAGATGCATAAATTATTATTTATGTATGTCTGCATGCACGTATATATGCACGTATCAGAGGCATTAAAACTGAAATTATTTACGAACGTAAAAATTCAGCAGAGTTATTTGTACATATGTATGTTACATATATATTTAATTGAAACACACGCCGTTGAATCTTGAATATAAAATCCAGTTTCACTATTTGTCAAACAACAACAATGGAATCCTGAAAAATCGACTATCATACATACTCGTACATACATATGTACATCCATACAAAAATACGGATGTACATAAATGTATGTTCATATTATATATGTACGAACATGCAATTATTTTGCGTCTTGTTTTTTTTACATTTCCTTTGACTGGAAAGAAAAATTTGCCCGTGACCCTGCATTTCGTGAAATAAAATCAGGAAAAAGGGATCAAATATCGCGAATCCTTTTTACTTCTTTATTTTGAATGGAACATAAAAAAAGTCCTTGAAATATGCTTGTTTACACTCCGGACCTTATGTTCGTCTACGGGAATTATATCCAAATAAAAGGGATGGGTTCAACCACCTCGTGGTTTTTTATATTTTTTGATATTTTCACTTCTAAAGGATTTACCTCTGCTAAGAGACTTGAAGATTTTTTAAGTGGTTTTTAACTAAGTCTAGAGTTAAATGGGAAAATAGCTTAGGTACTCACATTTTAAAATCGATCTGTGATCTGTACTTAGTACCTTATAAAAATTAAATAAGTGACATTGTAAAGGTTCTGATAAGGATAGAATGTTCTGAATAAACGCATACAGATCCAGAGGCTAGCGGCTACTAAAATTCGTACTCTTTTCCATACGTAGGCTCCCATGTTGTATTTCACTTAACATCTAAATACAAGTAGCTAGTTGGTTTAGTTTAATTGAATAATTTATTTAATTTTTTTAAAATATTAGTATCCCAAATCTATACGAGTAGGTATGCTTTCTATTATTAGATTTTTTTAGTATTAATCATTTAAAAGTCGCCTTCTACTCGTATTATGCGTCTCCTATGGCTCAAAGCATTTTCAGCATGCTTATACAGTACATTCCAGCTACGGAATCCATTTAAAATACTTAACGCATTTTCCATCTCTAGTACTTGTGCTCCAAAAAATATCGCTCGAAATTCTGTAAGAATATTGCATTTAGCGATAAAATGAAATACATCCTCATTTTCCCTGAAGAATGTAAATGATCGGAAGCTCAGGTTGGTGTGGTATGAAGTTCAAGTTTATTAATTCTCCTCTTATTTTAAATATGGTGTTTATTTTGTCAGTTGAATTACAATTCAGAAAATACGTTTTTTTCTTGTAGATTGTACCTCATTTTACTACAATATAAAACAATCTGTAGGTACTGATTAAGGCTTCCTTAACACATGAATCGTACAGATGGCCTGTTTTTTTTTCAGTATAGTTTCGAAATTTAGCCTTAGTGATGTTCCCTCTTCATTGTGTGAAATAATTTGGTTAGGCCCACAGTTCTAAGCTAGTTTTTCCTATTCTTGTTGATATTACGTGGGGAGTATTATATTTGGTAGCCTTTCTTGCTTCATTCTCATTACTTTTACAATATATTGTAGTTAAAGTGTAATCTAAGTGTTTCCAGAAACAGGGGAGCCGTCCCGATCTCTAAGTATAGCATACGAGATGTGTTCAAAAAGTAAGGTGACTTTTGAAATTTCGCGGGCAACGTGCGTTTCAAGTATATAGCATACTTAGTTTGTTTTTGACAGATAGAAAGGTTAAACGTGTTTCGGTGTGCTTGCTGATTTTGAATTATTATAAAAAATGGAGCAAAGAATTTGCATCAAATTTTGTGTAAAAAATGGAATCAAGTGCTCTAAAACACTTGAAATGTTGACAGTGGCATACGGTGAGTGTGCTCTAAGTAAAAAAATGTTTACAAGTGCTACAAGCTCTTCCAAGATGGCTGAGAAGATGCCAATGACGAGACTCCCTCTGGGCGCCCCAGCAAATCAACAAAAGACGATAACGTCGAAGCTGTGAAGAAAATTGTTTTAGAAAATCGTCGAATTACCAAAAGAGAAGTTGCTGAAGATGTTGGCATATCGGTCGGTTCGTATCATGAGGATGTTTTGGACATGAGACGTGTGTCAGAGAAGTTTATTCTCAAACTTCTTAATTTTGATCAGTATAACCGCCGCATGAGCATCGCTCATCGACTTTTTCCTTTTCCCAAAACTGAAGTGACCTATGAAAGGACTGAGATTTGCAGAAATAAAAACGACATCGCTGGAAGAGCTCGAGGCTATACCAAAAAGTGATTATGAGAAGTGCTTCGAGGATTGTAAAAAGCGTTGGCACACGTGTATTAATCTGAGAGGGATTACTTTGAAGGGGACAAAATTAATATTGATGAATAAATAAATATTTTTTTATAAAAAAATAGTCACCTTACTTTTTGAACACACCTCGTATAATTAGGGGTGGTATTTGATAACCTAGGAACTCTTTTTATTAAGTGTTATAGGAATTATTCGACAGCTGTAAAAGTAACCCCATACGCGAGCTCCATAGATGTCGCAGTGGCACGAATGATTTTTTGTTTCGAACTGTGTAGTTAATATATTTATTTTTGATGTATTTTCCCCAGACGGAACAAATTGCCCTTTTAGCTTCTTTTAATTTAGTTTCAGTATGTTAAGATGTTTATTCATACTTATGTTAGCTGATTTCTACTCTCCTAGATACTTATAGTCTCTAAATATGTTCTCTCTTCCATACATTGAGTATCGCCCTTAACTATTTCTGAAAATCATGATTTTCTTTTTTCCTAAGTTAACAGACAGATTCCATGTGTTACAGTAACTTTTCAGCCTGTTTATCATTAGCTACTAGCATTAGCATTAGCTACTATTCACTGTTTCATCTAAAAAAGACAATATCATCTGCTTATATTAACATAGCTATATTTCTCTGGTTAATTTCAAATCCTCTTCCAATATTGTCTGTTATATCGTTGATGAACAAGAATAAACAAGAGTGCACTTAGGATACACCATTGTTTAACTCCCATAGTTGTCGCGAGCTCTTCAGAGGTACTGCTCCCATTTCAGACCATTGTCATGCTATTTTCATACATATGTAGCTTTCAAGTTACTAATAATCTTGCTCGGAATTCCTCCTGCCATATGGTGTCGAATGCTGAACTAAAGTCAACAAATAGATATTTATACTCTTTGTTTACAGACGCGTAGGGACGTTTAAAAGTATTGGTGTTGTACAACCTCAATGATTTAAAAACCCAAAATATTTGTCCCTATCTTTCATGCATACACTGTCTCACCATATTTGTTTTTTCCCTTTTTTCTGACAGGATATCGTTGGTCTTAAGGGAAATACTTTTTTATAACCTACGTAAGTATTTTAAGGTCTATTATTTCATTCGATATATTATACAGGATTTCTAGTTATCTACTTAAGTTTGATTGGTACTGTTCAGAACTTCTGTCACTCCAAAACTATTTGGTAACAAGTTTAGATGTTTTTCGTTTATTGTGTCTGAAGTCGTAAAAGATATTTCCAACGGCATGTGGTCGGAGAAAGTTTTTAACCTACTCAAAGGCCATGTAGATAGTGTTGCCAATTTCCAGATACAAAGCAATAATCAATAACGAGCCCGTAGTACTTCGCTGAAACGTATACTCGCTATTAAAATAACCATCGTAATTTCCGTTTCCATATTTTAGAACCAAATACGAGTATAGACCAGATTAAATTAACTTTCTTAAACAGACTCTTTTTAAGGGCAAAAATAATTTAGACTCTGGCTAGGGCAGCATCTACAATATGTATATGGCTGTTTGTTTGAATATGTGTAACAGTTCTTTTTTGAGGTGATAGAACTTTCGAGATAACTGAGCAATCAGATGCGAATTTATGACATTTTCAGTATATCATATCAAATCATTATAAAATGACTCACGTCTCAAAAACCTTTGCGTATCGTAGAAATTTATTCATAAAATTCGTGTTGTGTTCACTATAGCACTTCGAAATTGGTCCTCCTTCATATAATGTCCTTTCTGATCACGTATACGCAACTGAAAAAAAAAAAACATCCAGTAAGACGATCCAGTAATTTAGCACCGATTAAAATAAAGCCGGGTTACAATTTGGTGTCATTATCGGTCAATCACTACCGAACCATGATCAAAGAAAATTTGTTTTAAAAAATGGATGCCATTGGTCCGGATGATATGCATAACAGCAACTCAAATCATCGATTTATCGAAAACAACAGTCAATTGGCTTCCAAGATCATGCGATTTGACACCTTCTAATTATTTTCTTTCTTTCTCACCCGAAAAAATTCATTTTTTTCAGTTAATGAAAATCAAGTAAGATGAGTAGTTGACTAGAAATCAACATCAAACCAACTTCCACTAAGAGTTTAGTCTCCCCATTAAATGTTGGATGCCACCCATGGAGCGAAATAACCACTGAGCCCAAAATCGAGGCATTATAAGTATATTCATATCCACTTGAGTGTTAAGTTCTTAAAAAAAAAAAACAAAACCGGAGCTGTCTTCGGGCCTTAATCCAGTGTTACTAAGTAATATTGATTTCTTTAGGCTCCTAATCTGTTCTCATGTTGAACTGTTTATTTGAAATAGATTTGGGAACAAAACTCTCAGCATAATACGTACATACATATATCAATTTACAGAGATCTGTAGCTTTCGTTTCGGTTATTGTCCAAGTACTACACCCAAATAAAAATACTGACTTAGGGTTCGGGCGAAACATTGGCAGCTTACTCTTAGTGCTATGAATATTACTTTTCCAGAGTTGAAATACCATGTCGATATGCCATGTGCGCACTTTTTGTACTCAATGTTCTGATGATTTCATCAATTTCCGTGCCGCCGTCAGACGAAACGACTCATCCTAGTTAAGTGCAATTATGAGCTTTCAACATCTCCTGTCAATGTTAAATTATACCTAAATTATACCACAATTTTGGATGCATGTACGAGTTCGTGTGGTGTTTCATATACCTAACTGAAATCAGGTTCATACATATCTTCAGGCAAGATGTCATATTCTATTGGATTTCTCTTTCCTCAGACAGAAACTACACGGATAAAGGTCAGTTTTTGATTTTAAGCGTATCTGACAGCTTACTACTTAATAATAGCGATGAGATATTCGGAAGTACCCATCCGGAGCAAGGCTGTAAGGCTTTTGTGAGGAACACTCTCAATTTTCAGCCTTCTCGAACTAAGTCAATAAAAAACAGAAAGAGAAGAGATCTGTACTCGAGGCAATGCTTTGCACAGTCAGTGCGGGAGGATCGAAAGCGAAAGCCGCTTGTTTGACATCGCGAATTGAATCAAGGTGTTCATTGTTCCTGGAACAAATTACTCGTATTTTTGTTACTATTTTGATTTAGCCAGTTTGTCACCCACCTTGGCGATCATGCCTTTATTCAATTCTTTCAGAAAACGCATATTTTTCCATGAGCAAGTAGATGGCTTCAGAAGCTTCTTCAATGTAATCGTCGGATCTATGAAAAAATGATACCTTCAGGGTCAATGGGCTTGCTGCATTTGTTTTGAACACTTTTATCACAGTTACAATCTTTGTATTATTATTGTTCAGATTTACGACCGTTGCGCTGTCATCCCAACGAATAAATACTACTACAAACTGCTCCTTCATCCTTCTGTGCTGATCCTTAGCGAGGAATCGTCTAGCCTTCTCACGGAATATTATTTTGAGCTACCTACTTGATAGTAGCATAAGCCATCTTCGGTATTTGCAGCTAGAATCTTGATGTAATTGTTCATTTCACATATTACGCTACATATAGTGCAGGTCACATTTCTCGATACCTCTACATTTTGCTGCTGATAGCCATGAGCTATGGTTTCTTCACCTCTGACCGACATATCGTTGACATCCGATTATGGAAAATTGTTCACGTACCTCTAGTGATCGTCCACAATTGTCTCGTTGGATGTGCTTATCATTTCTGTTTCGAAAGTGAGGTGATCCCTGTCTGTATCTGTTGATACAAAGTCTTTTGGCGTAGTTGCTACGAGATGGAGCGCCCACCTCTTTCTCACTCTCTCTCTCTAGTTATGAAAGTTCTGATGATCTTCTAATCGGAAAGATCCAGGAAGGTCTTAACGATCACATAATCATAAATCACATACGCATAAATGTGTATACAGTCAGATTTACTGAGAAATGATGTACATACTCGTATGTACATCCTTAGTTTGTTTAGAGCTCTACTTTCAAAGTGAATAGAAGATACTCGAATACATATTTTCTCATCGGCGATGATATTGTTTGCCACATTTTTGTTATTGAGCTTGGTGAAATGTGGGTTCTCAATTTGTCAGTTCTCTATTTACATACGTAACTTCTTTGGTGAAATTTTAACACAAGGACAGGAGATTTGAGTCGGTAATGTCATTCGCCTACTGTATTACCTATAAAGTCGATCCTGTAGACTTAACCTATTCATGTTATTATCAGCAGCATTACCTGAGTCTTGTATCTTTGCTGGCCTTAATATCTATCGTTACTTATGCTTCGCATGATCCTTAGACATAATACGTCGTATTGATTGGTATATCACTCTGGTTGGTTATGATTAGTTAGTTTCCACTACAAACTTGCAAAAATGCTATAATTTTATTTTAGTAACATCTGCAGGTTTTGACTTTAGTATGCTAAAAATTGCTTTGTAGAATTCTTATGCCTACCTACGAGTACGAATTGTCAGTGGGTTGATACCGCACAATACCTTCGTACGTTTTAAAGTCATGCCAATTTGTGTTAAGCTCGTGTCAATCTTCTATTGGAAGAGACTTCGCAGAGAGCCATCTTACAAATGTTCGGTATTAAGTCCACAATAATCACTGTTATATATGCATGAATGGTAGTCTAATGTTTATTAATTCGTGTCTGGCTGCTAAGGTAAACAGCAGCTTTGTTCCTTGCCCTGTGTTAATTGACAAATTTAGTCACCCATAATGTGATAGTCATTCAGATCGATACAGTTCTACTTTGTGGTGATTTTTAACAGTTTCGAAAATAACCGGCATGCAATATATTAAAGAGTCTGAAACATGAATACGAAAGGATCATATAAAAAAAGTTGATCCTATCTAGTCAAAGATATGAATAAAGATCGACGCCAATGATAAAAGCGTCTGCTCGATGAATGCAAATATATATGTATATATTGGCATACGGTCCTGCCCCTATTGCAATTGTTTTAAGAAACCTATAAATTAACGATCTCAGCAGACCTTTTCACTAGTATAATGCACCTGTGGAGCGCATTTATCTGAATCAACTTCAGACGACGAGTACGGACATACTACATCTCACGCTATGTCCCCTACCACACCGAAGACGGCGTGCTTTCCCCACATAGCAGACCACCTTGCCTCAATTAACCGCCGACCAGCCGGCCGGACATTTGCCTTGTTGTATTAACATATCTTTCTAATAAGCTCAGGTTAAATGAATTATGTGTCTGCAATGTTGCACTAAAAACTGAACACGCACATTCGTTCATTTCCAAATTACCCATACAAGCGCTAACAAATATTCATGTATATGTATTTATATTCGAATGGGCCATAGTCGAGCCGACACTCTCAAATCACTGGTTGGCTCCAAAGACGAAGTGAAAGGCTTCATAATTAAGACATTCCATTGCCTCGAAGATCGTTCTGTTGAAGTCAGTGGTTTTCATTTAAATTTTCACCGCATATCTGTTAGAACATAAAAATGAAAATAAAATGAGTCTGGAACGTTGAATAGATTACAGAGAAATCCTTATGGATCGCAAAAATATTTGACTTAGCCACACTATTGGTGTGGGGTATGGGCCGGTCTACGGGCATGAGTATGAGATTACGAGTAGGTACAAGACGAGTAACATAGTAACGTCCAGCATTTCAGCCACCATCAGATTGGAACGGCGCGTTTCAGCCATATATAAATATACGAGTCCATTGGTTTGGTTAATTTATTCTTAGGCGTATCATTGCCTCTTTGTAACGAGGTAATTGGCCGCTTCTGGTGACAGGTTCTAAACTGAAAAAGATACTTTGCTTCCTGCATTACCTAATGGGAAAGCAATTCCACACTGAAGCTCGACGACAATTAGCTACACCTTCACGTATTGGTGCGCCCGTAATTTGTCTTCACATACTTGCAGGTAGTAATGAGACACAGACAATAAGGCTATGTGTATTCACCTAACTGGGATTCTCTGGTGGTCTTTCGTGGAATTGATTGTCATTTAAACAGTAGTAGATCGGTGACAATCATTCAGGTGGGAATGCTTTATTTTTTTTCTCTAATTCTGAACCTTTTCTCACAGTCGAGATCTTTTGAGCAGGTGATTCAAATGCATTAGCAGGTACATACATACATATGTACATATGTAGATATGTGAATGAATTGAAATTTCATGAGTAAGTCCGAGGGTTGCTGAAGAAATTTGTTAAAGATATTTTCGATCATTGAAACAGTGATCTATGCTTCTCTTTACGGTTTGATGGCCTAGTGACACAATCATAATAAAAAGGATATTCAAATATGCATTTTATTATTTTCATATATGTACGAGTATTTCATTAATTTTATTCCATTACCTTTAATTTTATGAAGTTCTAGCTGTTAACCGCGGCTTCGCTCGCTTATCGGTACGGTAAGCCATTCATTTTATAAGTGTTTATAAGTACCTGAGTGTATAGCAGTGTAGACATGTATAAATGTATGTCGGCGTAGCTGAGAATTTTTTTTTGTTGGAACAGACCACTCAGACAAAAAACTAGTCCATTGTACTCCTTGTAAGTTACTTTTAATAGAATCATTCAATATTCCAAAAAAAGATGAGTAAGCCTACAGTACCAGCACCCACCACGTCAACGCCGAGTACCTGCAGCCTAATGCGAGCGTAAGCCGGACATTCAGAGAGGTAGAGCTCCTCGGTGTCTTCATCACTTTCATAGTAAGCGTCGTAGGATGTTGTATCAATTATGCCCAGCACATTTAAGTACTTAGCAGAAGTGTAGTGCCCCATCACGACATCTGTAAGCAACCTGCACTCTTTCCTGCTAATGGACAGCAGACTTCTTAGAGACGTCGGAAACCATTCTTTTGGTCTGCCTGCAACCTGGGGAGTCATGCTATCTGAAGCTGTGCTCATATGAAACCCAACTGTCTATGGAAGCCTTAACCGAGGACACAGGCCGACCTAATGTAGGTTCGGGGCCTGAAAAACTCTCCTCTGAGCCTTTCCTACCAAGTTCATAGCCGGTTTTATTTCCCGTGATCGCATTGTGACCTGGGACCCCGAGAAGACTGAGTGAATTTATCCTTCCGCCTACATTGAGTGATTTCATGCATTCTCGAATAAGCTTGGAAGCCGTAAGACGTTTCAGCAAGGCTTTGAGGGCAGCTTGGCTGTCATTACAAATCCAAATGCTTCGCCCCCTCCACCGGTTTTTCACAATATATTTCGTTGCCATCAGGATTGCAAATATCTCCGCTTAAAGACAAATCCAAGTTTTCCTAACGAGGAGTGAAATCTAACATCAGACAGCACAGCTACATCATCCACGTATACCTGTGCATAGAGTCCAACGAGACAGGAAGTCGCTTTGCGGGCAAACCCTCGTTACCCCTGCCATCACATATTGACAACAGTCAGCATCCGCAATCAGTGCCCTATTCATCAGCATTACTTTTGTTCCTGCTTGAATGCAAAGATTCTCTGCTTTGGTTAGCTTTCCTTCAGCGTCGTTCATACTGTTGTTATTGCCAGTCTTCCCAACTCGAAGCGCTCGAGTGAAGCACCCCTTTGCCGTTTCGGGGTTTTCTTGGGGGTTGGTTTTTCAGTGACGTCCAAGTTACGTCCACCAGAACTACAACTGGTGCTGTTGTAAAGCCACCACCAGGGTTGTCTCTCGGGGATTTCACCGCATTAGCCGACTTCCGTTGACTACAACTACGACCTTTGTTGGCTGTAGCACTTATGCAGACATCATGTGCACGTGAAACCACCTCTGGTGTTATTTTGGTCGATGGGTTTGACCGCATCATGCGATTTCCGTTCATTGGAACTGCAACGGTTTCATCCAAGCATCGTGCGCGGAGAGATGGAGGAACAGAAGAAAAAAGCGCAGTTTCAGATTCGAGGACTTCAGAGAGTGTCACTTACACCAACCTGTTTCTCTTCTCCGTCGCCGCTGGAGGAGTGAGACTTTTAGCATTTGAAACTTCGACGGCACTGGACATCTCTTTGCGTAGTGCGTTTACCCCACGTCTCCGTTTCCTTTTCGACTGCCTTTTAGACGATAGTCCTTCAGAGTGCTCGTCTTCTGGACCCCTTTTCACCTATTCGATTTCCCGAGATAAGCCGTCAAAAACAGAACTCTGAACACCCACAGGTCTACTCTGATGGAGTTTAAACGTAGCAGGCAGGGCCTCTCCGGTACTCTTTCCATCGTTCTAGCTCAATCTGCCAAACATGTCGTAGAAAGAGCCACAGAAGTCATCAAGTGATCCAGCAGCTCCTGGGTCAACGCCTAAATCGGCGGGTGGTTTTTGTAGTATGTTGGTTGGGGCCTCCAGAATCCCCGGCCGCAGTCGAAAAACTCACGGGTGGATTGTCACTATTGCGTGTAACACCTGGTGTAAAACCTTGTGGTCAGCTCCATACTTTTAAGCATTTTACGTCTAGTTTGGGCATCTTTGGCATTTAGTTCTACGACCTGAGATTGCTCCTACGTCTCTGTAGCTCTAAGAGATGCGTGGTGCTCTGCATATAAGGACCTGTGGGCCTGAGATTGCTCCGAGGTTTCTTAGGTTCGAGTAGCTTTCGCAGCTCGAGCTCTCTTAGAGCTAAGCGCTAAATTACTTAACTTATTAATGCTTGCTTAAAAAAAATCAGTAAAAACATATCCAGAGATAAAGAAATACTAAAAAAAAAGCAAACAATAAAATACCAAGAAATAGAAAATGACATAATACATACTATCTACTAAAAAAAATCAATACTTGTTTCAACGATTAAATAGAATTAAACTAAACTATACTAAAATATTACTTATATGTCTTAGTTAATAAAATCAAAACAGCATTAAATAAATTAAATAATGTATTCAAATGTTCAAATTATCTAAATCAAAGAAGTAGTAAGAAATGGGTAATCTGAATATTGTTTTAAATATGTAGAATTAGTAATAGTTCGACACAGTGCAAATTTTATAACACTTCGAATGTGCGACAAATTCGGCTGTAGGCTGCCGGCTGCCATTTGAAGTAGGTTTGCGTATCATATATATATATTTTTTTTAAGTTGCCTTTGTAGATCATATTTTTTATAATAATGTCGTCGAGTGTCTTGTTATTTAAGTATAGTATATTAATTTTTTTTGTTTTTGTTTTCTTTTAAGCTTTTTAGGGTGCAGGTCCTTCTTCGGGGTTATGTTCGTACCAAATTTCATCAAAATCGGATCAGCAGCTTAGCCGTAAAAACGTAACACACAGTAACTCTGTCTGTTATGTCTTTCTCATTTGTAATATTATATTATATTTAGTATATAGTATATATGATATAAGTTCTTATATAGTAATGCTGGTACAGCTTTCGGCGTAGAGTTCATATGAGAAGAAAATATCATATCGCTTCATACCTTGGTTTGCTAGTAGACCTTGCAGGCCTGAATCAAGAGTTTGCTGATATTTTTGCATTTGAGTGATCCTTATTGTTTTTTCGGTCATATTTGAATGAACTTCGTTTATCATGGTAAAATTAGGTGATTTGCGTAGCTTTAAGTTTTCATACAATGGGTCACTTAAAGTAAGGATATCCACGGATGTGCGAAGTTCGTATTAGATAATGTTTTGTCATCACGTGAAGCTCTTAACATTTGTATTCATAATTCTATAAGCCACATCGTCATCGAAATTTCTTAGATGGTCAACCACTCAAGCTGTGTTTAAATTGTTCGCGATTTGGGACTTCTTTCTAGGTGTTGCGTTGTTGGATTTTGGGCTCGAAAGAAGTTCAATGCAGATATTCGGTATTAATGTAGGGTGTCTTGTCGCTGCTTGTGATAGAGCTTTCATCGGTTAAAAGAAGAGGAGTCGTTTCGAACTAGTAAATATTCTGTTTTAATAGAAAACCTTACACGACATTAAAAAGCATCCTGAACATTTAACTTTCATATTAAGGTCATCACATATCCCGTATCATTCTCATATACATCTCAGCTATATTTTGCGATTTTAGCACGGTCCATATATGATCTTTGGGAACTCTATCGAATGCTAAACTTTGAATCGCGTCAAAGGCGTCGATCTGCCTTCTACAAAGTTGCATTTACTGCAATGGAGTTTGATAATACTGCATTGTTGATTGTCTAAAACTCTTTAGTACTCGTATATTTTCATAGCGTGCGACATACGTTTCACCGATCGGTGGTAGTCACATGTGTACATATACATACTCGTATAGTGAAACAAGAAAGTTCTCCCTTCACTGGCTAGGCTCTCAACATTCTATTGAATAAAATCGCCCATATTTTGGAGGGTATATTAACCGGTCCTACTACACGTCCCCAGTTCATTCTTTCTTACTTTCGCTTACTTACGCCTCCGTAAAATCTGCCGTTTCCCCCTCGTGCGCGACAGCGGAGGGAATGGTACTACGCGGAAATTTTTCCGGTTAGTACGGAAGATTTCGCTATTTCTGCACTCCTCGCTTCAAAGCCGTCTCGTGATTCCAGTACCACGTTTTCTAATTTATACGGAGCCGGCTTTTGGTATATCGAGCAAACTTTCCGCAGTACTCTTCTGCATTTCTTGTCCTGAAACCATTTCTTCCATGGTAGTTTTCGTATTCGCAGTTCGGTTCTCCGACGTGACCGTTCAAATCTGAACTGATGATACAATTTTGATGTGCGATAGACCCCGTAGGAAGACTGGGAAAAAGATTTGCCGTTTTTACGCAGCGTGAAAGAACACCTCTTCGGAAAAGGAGATATGTATGTATCATCTGGACTAGCGGATTTGTGTACAGCAAGATCTTCGAGTACCCTTGCTACTACTACCCAAGTGGGAAAGAGGATTCGTTCATTAGATTGGTCTTGTCCAAGAGCTGACAGCTGGAATATCATTATAAATGAGCGCTGGGAACGACAATGAGGCAGGCCAACAACTGTTGGTCGTATTGGAATTTCACATGCTTTAGAAAGGCGTTGAAATCATTCCAGGTTTATTTTAACGTTTTTCGATTTTCCTCTGTTAGGTTGACCTTGTATGAGCGAAAAACCCTTCCCTAACCCCAATAGCCTTTTTGCAACTCGAGTATTGCCACGCCTTTTCTGTAGGTTTGATACTCTTCATCCAATGAGAATACTGTTAGTGATCATATCAGCAGCGGCATTCGTCGTTACCGACGAAACATAACGACCAGTTAGAATTTCTAAGAAAGCTGTTAAGTCGGCTTCAATCAAGTTTTACCTATTGCCATACGAAACTATATGGTTAATGTAGGTACGAGCAAATAACTTATATGACACAGTGCACCGACGAGCATGAAGAAGAGAGCACATCAACGGTGTACTTATCAGAGTGAGAAAGTAAAAACTAGTATAGTAGGTTGGCGGTTTTTTTTATATAATGAGCGTGCGCAAGGGGTCTGTGTACCCCTAAAATGTTTGTACACAGAGCGGATAAAGGAAATTAAGGGAGGAAGAAAAGAGAGGTACCGATGTACATTGTTTTTAAATGTTTGCAAGTTATAACGACCAGGAAATACAGAGATCGGCAGGGCATTCCATAAGCAAGTTGTATGGCTTAAGAACGAATCACGATATTTTAGAATGCGTCCGAAAATGGGCTTGGTCTTGTCGGACTGAAAAAAAATTTCTATAACCTTGATAGCGTCTTTACAGCTCTAGTCGTACCAAGCCGATGCTCTTCATCCGATGAGGGATAAAGGATTTCATTCCAGAGGGAATAGTGCATATGATCATATAAGCAGCGGCATCCACGTCGTTATCGAGGAAACATAACGACCAGTTAAAATTGTTAAGAAATTGTTAAGACCGCTCCAGTTGGCTTTTCCTTATTACCATATGGTTCTTTTAGGAATTTTTTCTCTAACTGTGTGGTTGGTGTGCGAGAAATTAGCTGATATGACACAATGGTACGATAAGCCTAGCGGGTAGAGCACATCAACGGCGTACTTATCAGGATGAGAAGTTAAAAACAATCCATTGTGTTGGCGGTATGAGTATCAACGTCTGGTATTCGCGTGGGCTCATTTACAAACTGCGTTAAGTTGTTTTCCGCAGCGAAGATCTCAACACACTGTTATAACTAATATAACTAAAAACGTGGGCAAGCTTGTAAGGGTTGGTTAAGATGTTTTCCAATATTAAGATTTCATCATATCGTCCTTCGAGTGCTCTCTGTCTAGAATTTTGAAGCCACACAGAATTTTTTATTAAAACCGCTAGCAATAACGATTTCAGTATGAAGGTACATGAATAAAATCCTTTGTATGGGGTCTCACAGCGCATCAAATCCGTTAAAGGTCAAATTATTGTCCCGTTTAGAGCCTTACGGAGATGGAATTGTAGCTATGCGAAGCTAAATCCCAAACTCCACAGCACTAGTTCGTATCTACGTTGGTGCAGACTTGTGTAAACTGCGAGGTATGAAGAAGATCTACCTATGGTTCAATAAATGACAAAACACCTGACATGTATTTGAAGACGTGGATGCACGCAGAGTGAAGTCACTTGTTTGATCCACTAGGTAATGCATTTGTTGTCTTAAGGATCTTCTATGGTGTTGATTCTAGCATCCGTTCCACATTGTGGAAAACACCTACTATAACTAGAAAAGCAGCCAAAGTTAAGTTAATTTTTTTTGGGGGGTGTGGGGGTTTCTATTGAACTTGTAAGAAGTTTAGCGCTGGTTCACTTGTTTTCCATACGTTTTTCTAATATTCGCATCTTGAAAGGGGACTATTATTTAAATTAGTACGTATTCAGATATTTTTTAGTTTTTTCAATCTTTCGAAAAGGGAATGGGATTTTTTGGAGAGTTTGGACTCTGCTGGATCATTGCCGGTGCTATGCCGTCCAGTCCTGGAGACTTACTGGAAAAAAGCCACACCTGCTCTTAATTGCTCTTAATTTATCTGGTAAGATAGCGTCTGACAGCACAATTTTATTTCTGATTAATTACGTACAGAGTGGATGTGTAGGAAAAGATTCAGTTACTAGCCTCATTGATAGCGCTTCACAAAATGGATTGGTACTTTGCCTACAAGCGATACGATATATTTTACTGTTCCGTTTCACAGCGATTGTCTAGATTTGTCTAAAATCGTAAGAACTTCTTTTCTCTTTCTTCAGTAATTTAGAGTCAACCAATGTATTCTGCGCTATTACTTTTTCGCGAATGGTACCAGTGGCAAAGAAGTAATTCTGGGCGAGGCGATCTATAAGTACATCGATGTGAAGAAATTGTCGAAAAAAAGATGAAACTTATTTCTTGGCCATTTTTTTCTCAAAGCATCTGCAGATTCCAGGACCACGCCAGTACAACTCCATATTCCGCATAAGTAGTGCCAATATTGGTGGATACACCTTGGTCAGGTTCAAACCAGTTGACATATCCCAACCTTGTTGTACCTACCCACAATTTGTAGTCATACCTAATGAACTTACCGCGGATAAATTGCCTACATCCATGGCGACCAAATTAACGTAGCATCGCTTCATCCACGGAATGATTTATCTTAATTGAACTGTTATCTAAAAACCTTTCGTTGAGGTGCTTGAATAAAACCCTTACTCTGGAAAATTTGTCGGCTGAGTCTAGGTTTTCGTTGTCCGCTGAATGAAGATTTTAGAATATGTACTCAAATTTATCTCATCAAACTTAGCCCATCCTTCTCTCGTTCAAAATTAATTCTTCTTTGTGGAACCTGAATGTACCCACTCAGCACTAAAACTATAACAAAGGCTTTGTGTTCGTGCTTCGTTGCCTGTTTTTTGGGGTTATAATTACAGTCAAAATCGGTTATAACGAAATATCGGTTATTGCGAACTAATCCTGAAGTGCCGGCCGAGATTCATACACATTGTACTAACCGAATATCACTTTTAACGCTATCACATATAATGAATAATCGCTTAAAACGAACAGTTTTAAATGGAAAATTTAAAAATCTATCGCTTAAACCGAATATTAAAAAAAATTAAGTAGGCACTGCAAATTTTGTGCATTTAAAATAATAAATTCTGGGGATTTCCCTTTTGTTTTTTTTTTCCGCATTTCGCATTATGTTTTTGAGAGGAACTGGAATAGTAATTTTATATCAAGAAAGGGTAAAAGTGTTAGTTTTTTTCGAAAATGGGTTTAAAACGTAGAGGTTTTACAATCGAAGAAAAAGCTACAATAATTTCAAGGCTCGAAGTTGGTGATTCCAATAAAAGTTTGGCAGCAGAGATTTCTGTATCGGCTTCAACGACCTCTACCATTTTCAAAGACCGAGATAAAATTAAGAAGAATTTTGAAGAATCCAACTTGAAGAAAGAAAGTTCGACGCAGTCAACATCCCGACATAGATGCTGCTATGCACAGCTGATTCAAAGTCCAAAGAAGCTTGAATACTCCATTAGGCGGACCAATTCTACAAACTAGGGCAGAAGTATTTGCAAAAGCGTTGGGAAAAAATGACTTCACCTGCTCAACTGATTGGGTTCAACGATTTCGGCAAAGACATAACATCTTTAGTGCAATGGTAAGCGGTGAATGGGGTAGTGTTTCTAAAGAAATTGCGGATGATTGGTTAAGTGGCCAAAGCTATTCAGATGATCAAATCTTTAACATCGACGAAACAAGTTTGTTCTACAAAATGACACTTAATAAAACTTTGAAATTCAAAGGTAAAATATGCGTTGGAGGTAAAATGTCAAAGGATCGAATTATGGTTTTAGTAGGAGCTTATATGACCGGAACTGCTAAACAAAAGTTGTTGGTTATTGGAAAAATAAAAAGCCCGAGGTGCTTTAAAAATGTCAAGAAATTCCATTATTGTATGAGTCCAATAAACGAGCCTGGATGACATAAGACATATTCGAAAAACATTTAAGAAATTGGGATATACAGTTGACAAAACGTAAGGAATCAATTCTGTTTGTAGTGGACAATTGTCGTGCACATCCAAAGATCGATGGTCTTACTTCTATGAAGCTTGTGTTTTTGCCACCTAATATAACTTCTGTGTTACAACCAATGGATTAGGGTATAATCAGATCAATACAAGAGCATTACAGAAAGTTTCAAGTACTAAATATAATTCGTAACATCATAGACGCATTCTACTGATTTCCAGAGCTTGGGAGAGGGTGTCGTTGGCAACTATAAAAAATTGTTTTAAACATGGTGGATTTATCCCACAAGAACCTGATAATTCAATCGAAACTGAGTTCGAAGAATAAGACAATTGGCCTTTGAGGCACTGGATTAAACATATTCAGTCATATGATAACGTATTTATTTGATTCATACGATTTTGAAAATTTGATTAATGTGGACAACAACATTGTGACTGCCGACGAACAAATCGTTGATTATGTTCAGAATGAAAATGTGGAGAGTGATGACAATGAAGAAGGTAAGAAGAGTTTTTAGTCTTGTTTCTCTGACAGTATGAAAACATTTTGCAACATTTTTACTTACAGAAACTGAAACAATTCCAGTGAAGATGGTCTTCAGGCTGTGAATACCTTGAAATCGTTTCTTTTGTTGACTAATACTTTTGACCAAGGTTTTGAAGAATTTTGGAGCAAAATGGAGATGAAAATAGGAGAGTTCATAAAACAAAAATGTCGACAGCAGAAAATCATAGATTACTTTGTTCCCCAATAATAAAAATGTGTCCACTTGTAAAATTGAAAATCGGTTATAACGAAACACCAGATATAACGAACAAATTCAACAGTCCCATGTTTTTATAATCAGCGCGCTCAAGGGGTTTGAGTACCCTTAAGGTGATTGTACACAGCGCGGGCAAAGGAAATTTAGGGAGGAAGAAAAGAGAGGTACTGATGTACATTGTTTTTAAATGTTTAGAAGCTATAACGACCAGGAAATACAGACATCGACAGGGCATTTCATAAGCGAGTTGTACGGCTTAGGAACGAATGACGATATTTTAGAGTACGTCCGAAAATGGGCTTGAGGGTATACTGATGAGCATTCATAGCGAGACGGGTGTTACGGTTGAAAGTTTGAATGGGCGGAATGCTACTGGCGATTTCAGTGGAGCACTGGTGGTGGAAATAGCGATAAAACAAAGTGAGACACGAGACATTTCGTCGGTGTTCGAGGATGTCCATTGATTGACTGATATTAGTATCATCAATAAGTTTTATCGCACGGTTTTGAATCCCATTTAGCAGGTGCAGAGATGTTTTAGGAGCACCTGGCCATATGTGGGCGTTGTGCTCCAATTTTGGGCGGATGAATGCTTTATATATTGAGGCCAGATCAGAGGGGGTAAAATATTTCTTACATCGCTTGAGGAAACCTAGACATTTCGCAGCATTTTTGGTGACATCGAATATGTGGTCATTCCAACGTAAGTTGTCATCGACACACATACCGAGAATGGAAAGTTTTTCGGTTTCGACGATGCAAGTGGCATTCATGGATAATGGCTGCGTGTTTAAATTTCGCTTTAACGACAGCAGACAGCATTATGTTTTGGTTATGCTGTTGATATTTAATTTAATGAGCTTAGCATACGCTGCCGTTCTCGTTCTACAGCCGAAGAGCAGGGCCGTGAGTATGGGAACGAATATGAAAAGCAGAGAGTACTGTCATCAGCAAAGGAATATATTGGATTAGAAGTGGCAGTCAAGAGATCATTAATGAAAATTAAAAAGAGTGTCGGAGACAGAATAGAGCCCTGGGGCACACCAGCATTTATTTTGTGAATATCAGACTTGAAACCGTCCAAAACAACTTGAATTGAACGTTCCGAACGTTCCCATCGAGTTCGTTGTAACCGATTTTGACTGTATATCTGTTTGTTTCGTTTAGATTTATTTTAAATAGTTTGTAGTTTAAAAATTGATAAAAAAATTATATTTATCATGAATACCACGGTGGTTTATTATTTCGGCTGGAGCTTGTAACTAAGAACCTGGTACATTGCTGACAAAAAAATTCTTCACCACCAGAATCCTTATCAGTTAGTCTCGAACAAGCATTTTTTGGTGTAAATATTGCAATTTCATCCACTTTTGTTGCCAATTGTTCATCATTTTCAAGAAAAACAAATGCTTCATTCAAGTAAAGCCTTCTGAAAAAATCTGACATATTTGCCTTACGTGCTACATGTAGTACACGATACATTATGCACATAAAGTACTATTAAACGTAGTTCTAAGAGCTGATTTGGTTATTATAATCGAAAGAACAATAATTTAGTAGAACATAATGCAACCAGTATAATTTGTAAAACTAAATCTAAATACAAAACATATAATACTTACTTTGTGAAGCGAATACAGTGTACAGTCATGTTGCAAATTGGTTGAAATACAATAAGACATAATTTAATTATACTTTGGTTTACTAACTGCACTAATAACACATCCTACAGTGTAGATTGACTAAATCTGAATGTGAAAAACCAATGCACAAACAGCACGTGTCCAACGGTTTATTTAAAGTTGTACTTGTTCTGACTAATCTACATATAGGACATCAGGCACATCTGATTTTTTTTAGCACCTACAGACCTGTTTATTTCGTTTTAGGTTATTCTCACCTCGTATGATCGTTTGCCGCGTATTGATATTATGGTTTTGATGGTAACTTGAGCTGTACTGCGTTGATCGAGATTGAGTTATCTCTCTCACGATTTGTGTAGTGCTGATCTTAACACGAGATGGAATGCAGTACTGCTTCCTTTGTCTTGTGTCCCTTACGCTGCATCAAAAGCAATATCCCGACAGGACATCACTTTCGCATTAGGTTCACATCTGAGGTAATGTCAGATGTACTGTGATATCACTTGATTTTCCAAGGACCGTAGTCTAGTCAGACCATTAATAACCACCAAACCAGACACAAATTTATTTCAACGGACACTAAACATAGAAGCAAAGTCTCTGAATCGTTGTAAGAGAGTTCATTCTTTGTTGAAAAAATACAGCAAAAATCTGCAGCCATTAACTAATTAACTAATGATTTCAAGTAACAAATAAAATAAATAAAATCATTTCCACCTGTTCAAAATAAAGTAATTAAATCCATCACGACTTCTACTCTACATATTTAAATTCTATTCAATCGATAATCAGTAAACAAAAATTCTACGTAACTCAAGATGCATTCGCCCAATAAGATTTTATCAAACACAACATCACAGTCATAATAAACATTCCACAAGTTCTACTTTTTAAATACTATGTACTCAATAAGTTCCACAACACCCAGCCGTTCGGTTTGACGTTTTGCCTGTCAGCTGTTTGTTCATGTGAAATGTAAGCAACGTGCTCCGCAAAGTTTCTATCGGTGTTTTCTCTGGTTTTCTCGGAAATAAGTTCAATTTTATCGATTGTTTTGATATTAAAAACTTAAGAAATGATTCGCAAGGTTCCGTTAATAGTTATTCTAGGTTCTACTGGTACGGGTAAAACGAAATTGTCTTTGGAATTAGCAGAGCGATTCGGCGGAGAGATAATAAGCGCGGATTCCATGCAGGTTCGTGCTTAGAGAGATTTTTAAAGAGAAAACTTACATATTCCCTTTCAATTTAGAAACAACAAAGTTTTCCCCTTGTCTGTTATCAATTGTGTGTGCATATTTAGTTTAAAAATAATTATCCATATAAACCATTGTGTTTATTTTGTTTACATCTTTTTCAATGTACAGTGACCACGAAGATAGTTGGTATGATATAATTTTGTACGTTTGTTAAAAATATAATCTACATACATATGTAATAACAATGCTTATAAGCACAAACAAATAAACATCTGATTATGTCGAGCATAAGTCAAAAATACGAGTAAATAAATCTTGAATTATTACGTTTTTAGGAATATAATTTACGACGAATATAATAATCGACGATCCGTTGCTTCTAATTATTAACGTATGCTTTACTTGTTTTAAACGTGACAAGACAGTGTTAATCTGTTATACAGGGTGTCCCCTAATTCGTCAACGACAATTTGTATACTTTACTTATTTTAAACGTGACAAGACAGTGTTAATCTGTTATACAGGTTGTCCCCTAATTCGTCAACGATGATTTGGGAAATGATTCCTGGGTATATTCTAAGAAAAAACCGTTCTACAGTAAGGGTCTATCTCCAATGCTGACATCACTTATCGAGGATTTCAAGAAGGGCTTACTTTGGTACACCCTGACGCATGTTAACGGAAATTGCTCAGTTAACACTAATGGTAGAAACTTCGTTGATGACCCTGTTGTTAGAAGAAATACTACCCTTTGTAACTGCATTTAAATAAAGTTGATATCTTGTTAGGGTCTTCAGATATCCAATTTCTAAGGATGTTCCATTTTTCTTGCCCATGCTAATTTTTGACTTTGAGGTAAATTTTCTTCAGAAAATGCCTAATTAACATACCGTTTTACTATTTTTGTCTAATGAACGTAACAATAATAATAAAAAAAATCATCAGCAAGTTCGCAGAATTCTGCCAGAGACGTCCCTTACTATCTTAAGGTTATAGCTTTCGTCTTTGACATTCTACCCAGTTCGTCGATATCGTGTGTCTCTTGTTGATAGAGTATACCGTTAAACCCATCTTAGCCGATTTCGTCTCAATACCAGCGATCGCACCGGTGACAGTCGGGAGAATTCTGCCAATTATGTCAATATCAGCACTGATAGGGGCCAATCAAGTTGTTAACGAAGAGTTTTACGCGTTCATACAATATGGCAGATATGACTTCCGTACGTTGTTCCTGTAGCACCAATGTTACTAGTGGTCTGCGGTACTTGATGCTGGCGGTATGCGAGTCGTTACGAGAGTTCGGGATTCACGTTGGGCAAAGATTCTGACGGTCTCTTGCGATTGCAACTTTTCAACGTTATAATTTCCCACCGTAATTCTTCTTTGTTGTGCGGCTTGGAAAATCTACCTTGGTAGTGATCCGACTGAATTTTGGTTGTCCAGAAGGTACAGCCGTCCAGAATACTGGAGCCATGATTACGCAGATTGGAAAATGATTAATTTAGCCTAGCGTTTCATGATCCGGAGACCGGTATGTCCCGTTATTTATATTGAGATGAGGAAACTGTGTTCTTGCCATGGTGGCATTTCATCCCGTCAATAAACCTATATCCTTTGCCAAACCTGGTATAGTGTAGACAATGTTTACCAACTGTCCTACCAAAGATAACTTTTTCTACCCTGGCATCAAAATCCCCTAGTACGATTTTAACGTCATACTTAAGACATTGCTCATGTGTATATCTTTTCGAGAAGTTTGTAGCAACATTCTTTGGTGACGTGGTCCTTTGTCATCGTTTGCCATAGCAAATTCGTTGAATTTCACGTGCTCTGCTACATGTTTCTCTTGAGTTTGATTCCACAATTTTGGAACCTATATTACTCCCTAAGTGCAACCAGATTAATGTCTCTGTATCAAGAATCATTAGATATCTTTTCTTTCGATATAATAAAAACGTGTGAGCTCATGCGATAATAAAGATAAAATATTGTGCTCGTCATATGTACTTACCTGAGTGGTTCATACCAGTTGAAGAAATAATCGAAAAGCTTTTTTTAACCCCTCGATGAGAAATTAATCAGTAAACAGATAATAAGTATAATATAATATGATACAGATCCTCAAGCTAGATATGACATTTGCGAAGCCGGCTTTGAAATCGATAAATAGGTGAATAGCTAAGATCCACGATGCGTACTCATGTATTTATTTTTGGAACCTTTTTTGAGATTTCTTCTCGTCGTCGATAGTTAAAGGTAAATTACCAAATCCGGAGTGTAGTAATGAATCAACGCTTGAGCGTAAAAGTCACAGCTTTGTTTTGGCGTAGTGGACATAGCTTTTTCAAGTTCTTGAATGCATTCCATTTGCTTTATGCTTGTGCCTCAATTATTTTCTGTACCTTTATCAATATAGAAAACACTTCATGCGTACAGAAAATTATCAACCTTTTTCACTTCATATTGAAGGATGTTAGATGTTATTATGAAGCTGGAAGGAGTTTTTATTCTAATTGCTGATGATAACTAGGAGTTGCAATGGTCAAACGTTTTTACTATACTCAGATTTAAAATTCATCTGAGAGCTTCAGTTTTTTTGCAGGACTTGGCAAGTAACCCCTATGTAAGCAGGAAATCCAAGAAAATACGCTTTTCCAAAATCGATAAAGTTTAAGAGGAGACATGACGCATAGAGTAAATGTATTTGGTGTAGGAGGATCCAAGCCGAAAGTCTTCTTGTTACTGCTCGACTTTAGAATTTGTATGAATCTGTGTTCTCTGATTTTTCCAGGATTCTTCTTGTCACAATTTTATTCTCTGATTTCCCACGGCTTAAGTATGATTGGGTGGAGCCACGTAGCAGTAATGTTTAGCGGCGCTTGTAGAAGCTCTACAATTTATGGATTCTGGATTCTGCGGATTATTATGTGTCCTGGTTTATTTGGGTTTTACCAATAATTTTGTTTGCTTCAGTCTACAAAATCACCTTGGCTGTGCATTTAATGTTCGTCGGTCATCATTTGGTCTGAAATGTTGATTCAATGGAACACAGTATACGTGAAATTATAAGTCCATCACTATAACATGTGTGAGCAATATTTTGTATGATAGTTCCCTACACTGGAGTAAAGATCCCTAATGACCATGACAATGTCACCTTGAATGTAAAGCGGAATCTGGGCACACTTATTAAAAATAAAAACTTGTAATAATAAATACAACGCGAAGTGGTACTGATTATATTTCTGCCCAAAAACGGCAGCCGATTTACTATTTTTGTTAGCATATTCTTTGAATGAATATACCAGCTAATTGTCATTATAGGATGGCTGATCATTTTATCATTGGTGCAGTTAAGTATTATACGAGTATGTATGACTTATTTGTCTTCATGGTATTATATTTATGTGTGCCTATTCATCCAGAATAAAATAGCGTCAACGTCGAAGTAGCCAATTTACTGAATTGTAATTCATTTTATATTCTTTTTTTATTCTACGTCCAGCACAGAGTTCTTATTCTTCGCATTCATAATTGATTATTTGCGTAAAACGGAAATGCGGTGTTGCTTGAATTCTGACTTTTTACTTTTGCCGCCGCCCTTTGCGTGAGCGTGCGTTGATATCTCGTCAATATATCCCGACACCATAACATATCCTATTAAGATATTGTCCATCTCGACTTCATTTAAAATAACGAAGCACTCACCGACATTTGTTGAATGTTAATTTTTTAAGTAAACTAATTAATTTTTCGCTATTTTAAATTTTTTTGAGTGCTTGACCAAGTTCGTCAGTCCTTTCTTTTCGTTGCGGCGGGAAACGGAAACAAAAAAGAAAATGGCAAACATTTACGTTGCTTCAAAATTTTCTCTATGATTCAGTATTTCGCCAGTGATTCCAGGGCGAGGCTAATGATCAGAATACTTTTTGGGATAGTAGGAAATGCAATGTATTCGCAATCATCTCCTGTACTTCATACTAATGTTTGACCTGGTTGACAACAATGTTGACTCGCAGCCATTAACAATCGACATTCCAACAGATACGCTAAGGAGACTACCGGCTGGAAAGTACTGCCTGATGGCTCCATGTCAGACCATTATTTACGTACATCGAGTTCAGAATGTTCACCTTGTTGAGAATCATTGCTCAAGGTACAACTCGCTCGACAAGAGGTTCAGATCAATCAGTCTTATTATTCGTTTATCCTATGAAGATAAGTATTTGGGTGTCATCGTGGATAGGAAGCTTCTTTGAACTAGACTTGCAGCGTCGAAAAACTCTATCGGCTTTCTGTCAATGTAAACGAGCTTTTGGCAACACATAGTTTTGTTAGATCAAGACATATGCCAACTAACTTTTGACTTTTATCTAATGCACTATATATTCTGCTTATAGAAGCGGTAATTGCGTTCTCCGTACATTTGTCCTTTATAAAGCCATATGGGGATTTACTGAAAAAAATAGTCTTTTCTAGGAACCTTATCATTTTATTTACAATTATTTTTTTAAATATTTTTGAGAAGACAGATAGTAACGATATAGGCCTATAGTTATTCGGTTCAGTAGGGTCTCCCTTTTTAAGAATTGGAATAACGATACTTGTTTTTAGAGCATCAGGAAATTTCCCCTCTTCGTTGCTCTTGTTTATTAAAAAATCCAAAGGACTTAAAATAGATTTTCCGATCTTTTTAATCGCCAGACTACTTGTTCCATCTATTCCACAGGATTTTTTTGGCTTAAGAATGTCAATTACGGAAAGCAGCTCTGCGTTCGTTATCGGGCTGAAGAAAAATTAACATGAGGTGGATTTATCTATCAAGAACTTCGTATGTGTTTTATTTAGCTTCACAGCAATATCTGGCTTAGCATTTTTAGTCGCATTTATAAAGAAGGAGTTAAATTCGTTGCACAGTCCTCATTGGTATTAATATTCGTATCTCTAAGTTTTGGGATTATTAGTTTATTTCTCTTCTAGTCATTTCCTAGAATATTATTGACTATATGCCATTGCTCTTTGTGGTTGTATTTATGCCTATAATATTCTATCTTCTGTTCAGCTATAAGGCTGCGGACATTCGATTGTAGTTGTTTGTACTTTTATTTTATTGAGCGCTGGTTTAACTTGTTCCTATTCGTTGAGTAAAAGCTATTTTTTTCCTTTATTTTGGTGCATATTGCTTCCGTCATCCAAGGTTTTAATTTTTCAATCCTACTATTTTGCTTAAACGTGCATCTGAATAAGGCAAAGATGGACCCTTGGAAAGGTCGAATAGATTTTACAGATTTTTGGGTAGCATTACAGTGAATTATTTGGCATTTAGCAAAGAAAAAAGCGCACCATCTCATGCATCCGCAATTGGCAAGACCCAATTTCATGAATTGCGGTGCGAATTGCTGCCGCATCCGCCGTACTCGCCTGATATAGCTTCCTGCGATTTTTTTTTGTTCCCCAACATGTAAACGTGGCCAAAAAGCCTATTTTAAAGAGTTTGACAAATCATATTTCTTCGTTGGCTTAAACAATGGCAGAACGTCGGGAAAAGTGTACCGTTCTAAAAGGGGATTACGCAGATCAGAATGTTTTGAATCTCAACAAATGCAGGGCACGTGAGACTATGCGTATTCACCGAATTATCTGTGACAAGAAACAGAAAGTTTCATATGATTTTGCTATGGTTCACGAGGCTACATCAGGAAGCTCGGTATGGAGAGCAATAGATGCTCTAGCTCCCACCGAAGTTCTAAGATATATCCGAAAGAAAAATAACTTCACTTTAACACAAAAACATTAGTAGAATCTGGGCGTTACTTAAGAGGTGATCCAGAATAGAGGGGCTTGTAGATTGATACTAAGAAGCCAACCCCACAAACGTCTCAGAAATATGTATTTATATACATATTGTATATTGTATTTTAACGACTAATAATGGAAAAACAGCACAAAGCTCCAGAGGATCTGCATATCGTCTTCATTCGATAGTAGAAAAATTGCAAGCTGAGAAAACCAGCTGGTATTGTCATATTCAAAGAAGGTTGTCAGAAAATCCGGTGCAAAAAGCAGTAGAGAAAAATAATTGGATCAGTCAAATGCGAAAACATCAGCAAATTCTTGGCCCCACTAATGAAATGATCCAAAATAGAGTGGCCTGTAGAATGTTTATAAGGTCTGCAAATATAGCCAACACCACAAGTGGCGCAGTAGCAGTACAGATATGTGGAAGGAATATATGTAGATTCAATTATACCCGTTTCATTTCTATGATGTAAAGTGATACGAAGTTTTGTTCCACTTGAGCACTCTACTTTCTGAAAAACGATTGTATCTTCATTATAATATTCAATGGTGTCTATAATTTTCTGTCCTATCGTGTCCTTAACTTATTATCAATTCTTTAAATTTGTATATGTCTGCTTCTTGAATTTCGATGTATTATTATTTGTCTTGTTGTTTTTGCGAATGTAAATTAAATTATCTTAAATTTTACTTTCATTTTAGGTCTACTCAAAATTAGACATTGTTACAGCTAAGGCAACTAAAGAGGAACAATCAAAAGCAAAACATCATTTACTGGATGTTGCAAAACCTGGGGAAACTTTTACAGTTGTAAACTTTAGAGACTCCGCCCTTAAAATAGTATCCTTTTATTATTTACTCAGTATGGTAGGATTTAATCTTTCCGCCCTGATGGAAAGAAGACAATTACATCCAAGCGATCTATGTAATTGAACAGAGCTCTTCGGAATTTATTCTTGGCATCAAATCCTTCAGTAAAGCAATTTTGTTCAGAATATTTCCTTTTGGAATTCCAAATTTTTAGAACCGGAAAATCAGGAGCGGCTGTTTTCTTACTATGGGCACAGATAATAAACTTACCCAGATGTCGCATCCCCATACAAAAAAATGATCTTTTTTGCGATGGGCAAACAAAAAGCTTTTCTGCTTCGCAAAGAAAAAAAACGGAGAATAAATTTTCTATGCGAAAAGCTTTTTCGTTTGCTATTCTTTGTACCGTCTGCGACCTGCGACTGCGAGACACAATTTCATCTATACATACATCTGTATGTACATATATTCATACATCGGTACATACGTATTTTCCTTTTCATTTTGCTACATTGACCGAAGTTTCGATCTGTGTAGATCTGTGGTGTGGTAAAAAATATTTAAATTGTATTTTTTCGAAGTGAAAAGTGTTATTTTACTGTGTGTGTCCAGTAAAAATTTTGAAGAGTTAATCTAGGAAAGGTAAAATATATTGTTTAAGTTTATTTCAGGTTGATACTAAATACTAAAAGTTGCGAAAAAAAATTGACTTAGAGGAAATATCGTGGCGAATAAAGGGCGCTATTGTATGCTGCAATGCAACATCTACCCAATTTCCAGAAAGGAAAATGCTTAGAGTTCCTAAAAAGGGAACTAAGAAATATAATGACTGACTAGCACAGGCAGATTAGATTAGAATCCTGTGTTAATATTAAAAATCATATTGAAAAAAGGAGTGAAATGTTTTTGGAATCTAACGACAATAAACTTTTTGATCCTAACAAAACCAAAATAAACTCCTCTAATCGTACTGATATATCCATTGACGAACTAAATGAAGTTTCAGCACTTATAGAATCTGTATGCAAGAAATTCGAAGCGAACACAAAAAAGCAATTTTTTTATATTCGACAAATAAATAGACTGAAAAAAATTAACAAAATCCTCAAAGAGAGGAGCCACATTTAATCAAAAGTGTAAGAAACAATCTTTTAAGATCAGATTTATAAACTCTGATTGAGTTGTAAGCTGGAAAATAATTGAGTATATCTATAATACAGAAAGAAATAATACCAAAAAAATGTGTCCAAAACTAAAATATGCTCATATAGATCTCACAGAATTAATTATTACACTACAGCGAAAAAACTCAAATATTGGATTTTTAATAGAAATGCAATTATATTTAAAACAAATTCAACCAATCAATGCAAAATGTAAACCCTTCTGCTTTAAGGGCCTGATTATGACAATTGAAAGTATTTTAATGAAAATTATTCAATGATTACTGTGAGCTACATTATATATATGTTAACAAGTTCAATCAGGACCCACTTGAAAACCTTTTTGGAAAAATAAGAGCAAGAAATTTTAATAAAAATAATCCAAACGCGTCTGAATTTGCCTTATTACTGACCAAAATTATGGCTCTAAAATTTTTGTTTAAGTCAAAATTTTCTAATTGTGAAGAAGATTCTGAATATTTACAGTTAGAAAAATGAAAACATATTCCATCTAGCCAAGTATTGTGAATCCGAACTTCTAGCGATAGAATTACCAGATGAAGACACGATTTCAATAAAAATAACAGAAATGAATGACGTCCACAAGGCATTTTGCAGGTTACTGTTTTTTTAAAACACTTAAAAAAATGAATGCAGTTTGTGAGAACTGTGTCAAAGAGATGAAAAAGGACAACAACAATTTCGATCTCACGGAAATATTGATCAAATTGAAAGAATCTGAACACTCGAATGAAAATTCAATACTTGTCTGGCCATCAGACAAGTACTTCAAAATATGTCAACGTCATACCATATACAAATATTTACCACTTGCTTTCAGAAATGTCCATTTGCAATCTTATACTATATACTAATCTTATACTATGTTCCCACCGAACCGAAATCACGTGGTTTGGATGCACTTTTACTGAAACCGCAATAGGCCGTTCCCACTGAGTTGAAGTGTTTTCAAATGTCATTTAGAAATATTTCTATTAAAAATATTACCTGTTTGTCCGACTGCCACAATTGTTTTGACGTCTAAAAATGAACACCAAAATAAACTGAAGTTCACGCTGTAGGCTTGTTCGGTTTGACAACCTCTCACGGACGGATGAACTCAAGGGATTTCAACTAGATTTCGCCGAAATCTCGAGGTTTCGAAACCCCGAAAATGTATGGCAAAACTTCGGAGGGTTGGAAAAATTTGGTGAAATCATGGTGCAAAATGGTGCGAACATAGCATTAGAGAAAATATAGTTTATCAATGTATCTCAAAAACAAATTTGAACTATCCAGATTGGTTTGAAGCGACAAATAAATGTCGTTGATACAGTCCTTGTGGTAGTTCTGCTTTGGAAAAATTGTAAATGGTTTATTGACAAGAGCATAAACAATAAAAGGAATCCAAAACAAAAGACAAAAAAGTTGCAAAATATAATGAATATGTAAACTAAAATAAATATTTACATACATTTGTATGTACATAATGTATGAATATTTGAAAAAAAAACTAAGGCGTGGGTGAGGTAATTAAGGTGGGGGTCAATATTCTGCTACGTCCGCGTTTGTGTCCCCAGGAAACCACTTTGGTTAAGGCACTGTGAATAGTTAAAAATCATACCTCTAAAAGATAGTTGTATTCAAACAATTAGGAAACAAATAAACATAATTATTTGTCTCAGCCTCAATCTTATAATACGTACATAGCTACATATGAATAAAGTAAAGTAAAATAAAGTTAACCTACAATACCTACAGTACCTACTATATATTTAAATTTTTTGTTCCGTACCTACAATTTCTTTCACATCATCGCAGATGATTATTATATTATGATGATGATTATATTATTCCTGATCTTAACCTAATTTAATGTACATACAGTGGGAAGCAAAACTGTCCGGATGTTTTGCATTTCTATGGTCATGTTAACAAAATAAGGAAGTTAATAACAATTTGACACATATTTTTGATTTAATTATTTAATTAAACGTTTAACATAACTATAGAAATGCAAAACATCCGGACAGTTTTGCTTCCCACTGTATGTAGGTATATATACATATGTAGGTATATTTCTGCTCTGTCTGTTCCTCACCATGCCAAAGTCGCAGGCCAGGATAGAAAATACGAGAATACAAAACAAAACAAAAAATATATTTCGCTGTGGGTATGTCACAATCTGTACGCTGGTGGTGAAATCTTTTCGCAAGGCAAAAGGGCTTTTTCTCAGAAAACTTATTTTCCTTTATTTTTCTTTGCAAAGCAGAAAAGCTTTTTGTTTGCCCATCGTTGTTTGCTCATCGCTAAAAAGATAAACATTTTTTTGTATGGGGATGCGACATCTGGGTAAGTTTATTATTTGTGCTATGGGCTTAGACAAAGCTTATGCTGAGAAGAATAAGTTAAGGTAGGATTCACGTTAATGATGGCGTCGGGGAATGTTTAATTTTCTCCAATAGGATGTCAAGCCGCAACTTTACGGAAGAAGAGAAATCTGCGAAAACCAACTGAGTATACGAGTATTTTAAGAACCAGAAAATAGAGAACGCTATTCTAAAGCTGCATAAAATCGTTATCAAGTGCTTCGATTGTCTTTTTGACGGTTGTATGTAAAATAGCAGCAACTTAGTTGTCTTTTCTTCTCGTCTTCTATCTTACATTGCTGATGATAATTTCTCTGTATTTATAGGCACTGTAAATTAGGTGTACTTCTTTGTCCGGCATAAATCTATCCGTCCTTGCTCCAAAACGGTACACTACATGAATATTCCAAGGGTATCGGATTGTGTGACTACATACATATGTATATGTATGATGGCGTTTTTCATAAGCAAATGTTTTAGTTTTGCATCGACTCAGTGTAACTGGAACTTCCTATAGGTCTGAATATCCGAAATACCCAGGCAACCTTTTGTGAATCTTGATCATTAGATTTATCGTCAACAACGTCTCGCTTTGTTTTTTTTTTTATTTTCCCTAACTTAAGACCTTATACTTAGATAGATAATTTGATATCAAAATCCAAATGTCCAGTGATAGTTGGCGGCACAAACTACTATATCGAGAGTCTCTTGTGGAATATTTTAGTCGTCGAGGATAATCATAAATTGAATGAAACTAAGGCAAAAGGCAGACAGCAACAGGAGTTAAAAATAACTGAAAACGTAAGTAATAAGATCTTAAATTTTATATTTGAATGATACAAAATCAGTTTTAGTCTCAATGTGGGAAGAATTTAAAATTTAAATCTTAATACATAACATATCTATTCATCATTGCAATACTCGAATTTTTATTTAAAATATTTATTTATTTAAGTTGCTGGAGACAAAGAAAACTTCGGAAGAACTGCATTCTTTGTTGAGGAAAATTGATCCAATAACAGCAAACCGCATTCATCCAAATAACCGGAGAAAAATTATAAGGTGAGAAGTTGAAAATTTTTTATTATCAAACTTGAAAATTGTAAACATTTGTGAATAGAAAAATAATCGTAGAACTATATCTATACTTTTTTCAAAGTAAATGCGGTTTAAAGATTTGTATCTTCATACAGAAAGTGATATCCCAATTTCACCCTATTGCTTTTAGGTAATTTATTAGCACAGCTTTAATTTAATCGTATTTAGAACAGTATTTAGAAAAATTTTGCATTCTTGAATTAGATGGAACATTTTTTATAATTGGGGCAAGACCTTATTCATAATTTTACTGATATGGCAGATATACTCGTAATATTGACAATACGGAAGGGAGTTGGTATATGGGTAAGTGCCTCGCTGACTGATGATATCTATTTTTAGAGTCGCCAGCAAAAGTACTACAACTCAATTCCTGCAAAGCTAATGGAAGCGAATCCGCAGTAAAAAGCTGAATCCATCCGCCTTTGTTTCAATAAATTCTATAATGTTAACAAAATAAGTTCGGCTTGATATGATTATCTGTTTTAAAAGCTGTCACCAGCCTGCTGACTCGATTTTTTCACCGAAAAGCTTAAAGCACTGTTTTTTTCGATTTACATATAAAATTTCAATTTTCTTCAAAATTTACCTTTGGTGATTTATTTAGCAATTGCTTTATTTTTTAACGGAAACGCTGCAAGTCCATCACGGAGCGGCACTATCCGTCAACTGGGTTTCAGTAGACTATTTACTATTTACCTTATATTGTTTCCCAAATAGTATTTTTAGCATTCGCTTCATAATATATGACGAAACTAATCTTTTCTATTTCACGAAACTTAGATTTAAGTTTCGTCATTTAGGAGGGAGGAAGCCTAAAATTTAAGTTTTTTTATAATTTAAGCGCGCTCAACGGGTTAAATGTATCCTCGTGATGTTTGCACACATCGCGGGCAAAGAAAAATTTAGGGAAGAAAGAGAGATACCGATGTACGTTGGCTTCGAGTGTTTCCAGGTTATAATGACCAGGAAATGAAGAGCTCGGCAGGGCATTGCATAAGCGTTTTGTAAGGCTTAGGATGGAATCACCATATTTAAGAGTGCATCCGAAAGTGTGCTTAAAGTCAAAGCGAGGAGTATTCATTGAAGCACTGGTGGTGAAAATAGCGATAAAACAAGGTAAGGCAGCAGACATTATGTCGGTGTTCAGGGGTATCAATTGACTGTGCATTATTAGCATCCGCTATGAATTTTTTCGTGCGGTTTTGGATCCAATCTAAGAAGCGCAGAGAGCTCTTAGGAGAGCCTGACCAGGTGTGGGCATTCTAATTCAATTTTATGCGGATAAATGCCCACAGACAGATAGTGTTGTGTTTTGGAAGTATTAAATTCGAATATGTTATTAGTTTCATGAGCTGATGGTTAATCAGCGTTCCCAAAACCTTGGAAAGAACGGTCGTAAGTGCAATATGTATCTAGAAGGGGTGAGAAGAAAATTCGCCTTTTTTAGGAATGGGGTAAACAAATGCTGTTCTTCATCTAACCGGAACAATTAAAAGGCTCAGGCAGTGGTTTTGCCAGCGTGGAAGAACACCTCTTTAGAAGAATGTTAGATAGACCATATGGACAAGCAGATTTGCGAATTTTATAACACACTGGTCCGACGAGCCTAGAAGGGAGAGCATATCAACGGTGCACTTATCAGAGTGAGTGGTATTGGCGGTATGAGCTACATGACTACGTACGTAAATTATATTCGTATCCAGGCAGTTTCAGATCTGAGTGATGCGAGAGGTATGAGCGTGGATCAACCTATAACTGAATAACTGCCATAACAGCTGACCTGTATTTACAGACATGGAGTCATTACAGTAAGCATGATAAGAAAATCTATAGTAATTAAAACCGACTTAAAAAAATCATTTCTCATTTTAATGTACAATACCTCTTGACCACTTGAATGTTTCATCATTGCCAAACTGAATCCATTTATATAAAGTATGAAGCGAAAGTGGTAGAGTTTGTATGGAAAATCATTTTTTGTCAGATCTATGATATATAAATGCTATTACTTACTTAAATTGCAATACAATTTCTGCTGCACGTGAGCCTGAGCGAATAATCCGATTATGATTAGGATTTTATGGCTTTCTTGATACGAATCTTTATATTTTGCTCTAAGATGTCAACATCACATATCACTATGGCCTTAGGTTAGGTTAAGTTTATTGTTGGCAATATTAATGATGATCCGCATAGTTCTAATAGGGCTCTTAGCGTGCCCGATGAGCTTTATTCTTTAGGTAAGTGCATATGAGAACAAGAGTGAGATTGAAAAACAAGAAAAGGGGATGGAGAGAGAGTTAGTAGTTTGATCAGTTCGAGAAGTCACTTTTTATAGTCAATTTGTCGTCCAGTTTATTGATAGGGTGTGAAACTGTGCCCATCTAGTGTTGTACGAGGGGCGTTCAATATATTCTCGGTATCGATATGAAGGAAAATGCGAATTCAATTTAAATTGTTTTTATTTTTCAATATAATCTCCCCTAACATCAATGCATTTGTTACATCTTGAGATAAGCTTTTTTAAATCCTCAAAAACATAAATTTCCTCTTTCGCTGCAAAATACCCATTTATTGCCGACTTGAGTTCTTCATCATCCGAAAATCTTTTTCCACGAATACATTTTTTCAAATCCGGAAACAGGAAATAATCACTAGGGGCAAGGTCTGGACTATAGGGTGGTTGTTGGATTTCTTCGAAACCACAATCTCGCGCAGCAGCCTTGGAAACTCGCGCCGTGTGAACAGGAGCGTTGTCATGAAGAAGCAACACACCCGCTGCGAGTTTACCCCGTCTTTTCTTTTTAATTTCCTCCCGCAAATTATGCAGAGTAGAAGCGTAGGATGTGGCGTTGATGGTTTCACCTTTTTTTTTGTACTCAATGAGCAAGATTCCCTTTGAGTCCCAAAAAACTGTGGCCATGAGCTTCCCGGCAGACGGAGTGACTTTGAACTTCTTCGGGGGGTCTGTTCCTTTTTTATTCCACTGCATGGACTCTTGTTTGCTTTCAGGGTCATAGTGTTGGACCCATACTTCGTCCCCAGTAACAATTCGATCCATAACACCGTCCGCGTTCTCACTACACATCTCCAAAAGCTCTCTACAGCATGCGATTCTCACTTTTTTCTGAGGCGCTGTGAGCATTCGTGGCACCCACCTTGCACTGACCTTTGAAAGGTTAAGATAGTCATGAAGAATGGTGTGAATGGTACCAATTGAAAACTTGGTGATCTCTGCCATCATTTTCACCTTTATTCGGGCATCCTCAAGAACAAGTTTTTCGACTTCTTTGATGCTTTCTCCCGTACAAGCAGTAGCCGGGGCGCCGGAGCGGGGGTCGTCTTAAATGCTCTCTCTGCCTCTCTTGAGCTCACTTGACCACATTTGCACAGTTGATAATGAAGGTGCGGAACCCTGGTAAACAGCCACCATCTCTTCATGAATAGTTTTTTGGCTTTTTCCTTGCTTAGTGAGAAATTTTCACCATCATCGTCTCAGTTGCCATTATGATTCTGTTTAACTAGAGATAAAACGCGAATTAATAATCACATTTATATGAAATTTTACATGAATGCACTAAAATAATAGTATTACCTGATAAATAAGTCAATTTATATATACAACCACAGCTTCACCCCGATACCGAGAATATGTTGAACGCCCCTCGTATAAAAATATCACTATTTGCTATATTGGTACCACTTCGTAATAGTTTTATCAGATCTGAACAGAAGTACTTTCCCAAATGAAACATGCGTTCTTTGCTGATGTTTGAACATTGAAAGAGGAAGATGGGAAGAACAAGACCATAGGATTGGTTTATCGCTTAATGTGGGAATGAATTTATCATATTCCAGGAGAACTACATCATCAACGTAATATACAACTCTTATTCTCTAGTTCTCAGTTTGTTGCAGTATGTGGTTTATGACCCACAGCCATTGCCCATTGGTGACAAAACATCCCCTTGTGGTGTTAGTAGTCGGTTTGCCAAATCTAGATATTATTTTGTAGCATTGCCCTAATACATTTCACGACTTGTTTTTACAAGTGTTTTGTCATTGCATCTGTCTTAACATTATAGATGTCGTCTTCTATGTTTAAGAAGGCTGCTAGTGTGTATTATTTTAGTTTGGGAGACCACTTTATAGTGGCTACTCTACTATTGTGTACTTTGTCTTTAGTGGAGGAATGCATGCTGTTTGCAATTTATGTGATACTGATTCTATCATTAACATTATGTTTAAAGTAGTCGGTGAAGAGTGGTTAATAGGAACGAACTGTTAATTAGCAGTGGTGATGACGTTCGATTTATGCAGCATCCAGAATGCTACTTGGACATCCAGTTTTTAGAATTTTAAGCTATCAACCACTCACATGATCCTGCCAGTACTTACTATATCATTTATGATATCATCTCTTGAAGCAGCAATGTGTATTCAAAAGTTGTCCCCATGGCAAGACTCAACTATGTCCCTTCACATTTCTGCAGCGACGTAACTGCACAGATTTTTTTTGCCTGTCCTGGTCATCGCAGGGGATCCCGCAGATGGTTTGGGCAATACACTTTTCCAGGAGCCTTGGGCCCTTCCACCGGTGGTCTACCGGACAGAGTTATTGACCTCTCCACCTCCAACGAACTAGCTCCGAAGTTGACCATAGCTGTCCGGAGAGGGAGACAGAGGACCGGATGATGACAGTTCACGCGTTATCGAACTGGGAGTATGCAGTCGGATTAGAAAGAAACAGCCGCGCGGCGCTGATACTTTTCCTCTGTTATGAATCGTGATCATCGTAGATTTTCCCTGTGTTTAGCTAAACATCAACCTGCGCCAGGTTAATGTCAAGATCCATTGCCATAGGTGGTGGTATTCCCCAACTATATCTGCAGGACCTACCCTACGATCATTACCCTGCACAGTTTTAAAGGTTGATAGATAGCATGTATTCTTTGAAACAATATATAAAGCTTAGTAAATAGGGGCTAAAAGGACGAAGAAAATATGTGTTTGTTTAATGAAAATTATATGTCAACAGCGCCGTACATCGGTTTCTGAAAATCGTAATTTGCCCAGTCGTTCATAGACCTCGATCGGGGACAGACGTGTTTTCGACTTTTTCTCAAGTGAAATAGTGCAAAAGTGACAAAAGAACAATCAAGAACATTTTCCCCAAGTGATTCGGTGGCGCAGCGGTAGTGGTGTCGGCCGACAAAGCAGGGGTCGTGGGTTCGATTCCCGAAAAAACCACATCGAATTTTTATTTTTAAAAAAAAGTTTAAATCGATATACAACGGCAGAAACAGAAAGTGTGATCAATCGATCGTGAGATGAGTGGAAGTGAGCGGCCCGCTATTCCAATAGCGGGGTCCGCAGATGGCATGTTGTCATCTGATGATCAGGCCGTACAGCCAGCCCAAAGATCAGAAACAACAACAACAGAATTTGCTACAAAGAGGAGGAGAAAGCTCCGACTCCGAATCTCGTAAAGCGCCTTTCCCTATCAGCTTCCTCAGAAATGCTGCATGGTGGAGCGAGAGAAACGACGGCAACAACAACAGCAAGGGCAGCATTAAAGTCAAGGAGGCAAGTGTTGGATAATAACGATTACCCGTACGTATCGGATGGTGGGGAAGGCCACTACATGGGTGCAGACAATAGCTTCGCATCCCTAGCTGCATCTGAATCAGATGACGAAGATGATGAAGTGGAAGCTATTAGTACTACAATTAAACAGCTAGAGCAAAAAGTGCTTGCTATTAAGGCAAAGCAAGAGGCAAGGAGGAAGTTGGAAAAACTGCAACAAATCCAGAGCCCTCAGAAACAACCAAACGTAAGCGGGGAGCTACCACAAAAACAGAAACAGCCGGTTAAACAACAACAAATACAGAAATCAGCACAAGAACTTACAAAGAAACATGTGCAACCACAACTAAAGCATCAGCAGCAAAAACAACAGCAGCAGCAACAACCGCAAAAGCAACAGCAGCAGAAACAACAACAACAGCAAGGGCAGAAACACACTAAGCAGAAAGTGCCTCCAATTAACACTTTCAAATTGGAGCTGAAGGACACCATTGAACTATGTAAGTCGGCCATTGGTAACAACTTTTTTATTAAAAGACTAAGTCAAGATAGGCATGCGATCCACTGTAACACAGTGGAGCGCTATACTAAAATAAAAAACTTATTGAAGGAATCGACGACGGAGTTATTCTCCTACACCCCGAAGGGGGACAAGCTGCAAACAATGCTGCTGAGGGGGATTGAACCGTCGACTGATCCGGAGGAGCTCCTTGCACTGCTGAAAGAGAAGGAGTGCGAAGAGCTCAAATTCGTAGGGGTTAAGCCATTTGTCACGGCTAGAGCCAAAAGGGAGAAGCGGAAACTACCGTTCTTCCTGGTTCAGCTAAGTCCCAACAGCAAACTGGATGGTCTAAGGAGCATCAAAGTCCTAGACTACCAGGTTGTACACTGGGAAAAATTAAAGAGGAGCGAAAACATTTTACAATGTGTTCGCTGCCAAAGGTTCGGGCACGCCGCGTCGAACTGCGAAATGCAGCCTCGATGCGTGAAGTGCGGAAAGAACCACAAATCCGAGGAATGCGCTCTGGGTAAGGACGGAGCGTCGGAAAAAAGCCAGCTCTCTTGTGCGTTATGTAGGAACACGGGACACACCGCAAATTATCGGGGTTGTCCCAAATTCCAATACATAAAAAGAGTAAATCTGGCTCGGCAGCAGAAAGTGGAAATTAAACGTTCACTCGTGCAGACACAAACACCAGCCGTTACTCCCCATGTTACCTACGCCCAAATGGCGGCAGGTAGGGGAAATACGGTACAACAACCAAAGGTAGCTTCTCAGGCCCCAGCGCCTAGAGCACCGGAACCTGTACCTGACATGCTGGCTATCTTGCTCTCTATTCAGGGGCAGATGGCTCAGCTGCAGCGTCAAATACAGGAACAGGCTAAGCGGGTAGATCAAATACACGCGCTGCTGCCGGGCCTAACGCACCTCCAGCCGTAATGGGTACGCACATGGCGGAGCAAACCATGAAGGTCCTTGCAGTGAATGTTAATTCACTGATTAGGTTCGAACGAAGAGCCACACTATTTAAGTTGCTTAAAGACCAAGTCCCTGATGTGCTCTTGGTTAGCGAAACTAAGCTTACCAAGAGACACAAAATGAGGCACAAAAGATATAAAATAGTACGGAGAAACCGACCCAACTCCATTCAGGGAGGAGGCGTTGCGATTTTCGTACGAAAAGGTATACAGTCGTGTAGTACGTAGGTTCCAGGTGTTGGAAGCATGCATTGTGTATATTCCTCTCCGTAGTGGAAAGCGGTTATACATGGTGTCTGTTTATGCAACTAAGGCTACTCAATCCACTTTATTTATCTCAGAGCTCGAGACACTTTTTCGATTCCTAAGACTGGAATTGGAGGAGAACTACTTTATTATCGGCGGAGATTTCAACGCCAAACATAGCGATTGGGGAAATAATACTCCAAATACTAGAGGGAACCTACTATTCAATTGGTGGGGTCAGCACAGTATATACACTTCTCCAGAACACTGACGAGAGCACTCTCCTCGAATTCGCTCTACCCACCGTCCAATAGAAATCTGTCAAACGAGGAGATTGACAGATATCTAAAACTAATGGACGAGACAATTAAACGAACAATGGACAAAACGATACCTCGGTATCAATACACTGACAACGAAGACTTATTCCGCAACGCAACCATTGACGCACTGCACCGACATAAAAGCAGACTGCTGTCAAGGCTGAAAACCTTGTACAGACAGTTTACTGATAGACATAACTCGGAGATTATGACGCTAAAGTCGTCGATCAAAAACCTCCAAACATTAATAAAAGAAAATTACAGAGCATCTGTAAGTTTGTATTGGAACAACAAAATTCGGGCTGTAAACACCAGCAACCCGAATATGTTCCCGCAAATAAATAAAATATTTCGGAGGAAAGATCACAACGACCTTTCGTGTCTTAAAATCGCCCGAACGACGGACAACGAGAACATACTTACAGCAGGCATAGATCCAAATGAAGCGGTTGATGATGACAACTTCTTTGTGATCGAGGATCCGCAGGAGCAGGTAGAGGCTATAGGAGCGACTTTCCAGGAAGTATACAAGGCGAATGACATCATTGGCCCGAACCACGACCTGGAAAATCGAGTCCTTGTGCACAATTTCTACCTTCGAAATGAAGTAATGAATTGGCGATTCAAGAGCTCGGGTTTCACCCAGTTCAGTGACGAGAATATGGCAAATAATGTCTTCACCAATGAAATGGTACTACCACCGTTCATTTCGAAGGCAGAGCTCCAAACGATCTTCGAATCACTTAGAAGTAAGAAATCAGTGGGAACCGATGAAATACCGAACATTGTGCTTCGACATCTCCCTCTAGAAGCGGTGGACATTTATACCACCCTGTTTAATAATGCAATGAATAATGCACATTATCCAGCGCATTGGAAAACGGCGGTGGTACATCCCATCCCCAAAAGGGATAAAGACACATCCAATCCGGCGAATCTCCGGTCGATCAGTCTCCTTCCAAACATCAGTAAGGTTTTCGAGAAGGTGATCAATAGAGTCCTGACTAAGTGGGTCGAGGACAAACATATAGTTCCGGATAATCAATTCGGTTTCAAGGCGGGGCATGATGTTATTCATGCTGCGTCTAAACTGGTTTCTGATATCCAATGGAACAAAGGCAAGAATCAGTGCACTGGTGCCTGCCTGATTGACTTGGAAAAAGTCTTCGATACCGTATGTTTAGAGGGACTCTTTTTCAAGCTGGACAGGTTGGGCATTAGTAAACCATTGCTGTATATTCTTTTTGATATGCTTTCCAGTAGACAGTTCATCGTGAAAAATGGCGATGTGACTTCTGCTGGAACTTTTAACATTAAAAACGGTCTGCAACAAGGTGCGGTAAATTCGCCGATCCTATTCAACATTTACACAAGTGATCTGATAGGTTCACTTCACCATGCCATAGCGTACGCAGACGACTTAATTGCGTACAGATCAGGTCCAAAGATTGAGGTCATTAATATACTCTTGCAACGTGATTTCGATAAAATTAAACGATATTGCGATGAGTGGAAGTTGAAAATCAATTTTCAGAAGTCGGAAACCATTTTGTTTAGGACGCCTTTGTCTGGGGCCTCTAGGGATACCAGAAAGAATTGGCGAAAGTTCTCGATCGTGGGGCAGCACGGGCAGCCACTTGCTTGTCGAAATGTAGTCAGATACCTTGGGATCTGGCTGGATCAATATCTGTATTTTAACAAACATATAGATGTTGCTCTGGCCAGAGCCAAAGGTGCCTTTGCCCTTACAAAGAGACTGTTTTATAACAGCCAACTCGATGCGAGGGTGAAGGTTATCTGCTACATGGCCCTTATCAGGCATATGCTTGTATTTGGATGTCCCGTGTGGTTCAACGTGAGAGCAAGTTTATTGGAAAAGATTCGGGTGTTTAAGAGGGCTTGTCTTAGGGCTTGTCTTCGCTTATACAGAACACCAGAGTCTGAGTACATAAAATTCTATCCTAATGAGGTCTTATACAATAGGGCGAACCTAATAAGAGTGGACAATTTCGTCATTAAGTTGACTCGAAGGCACATTGCAAGAGCAATGACCTCATCGAACAACCTGATCTCCGGGGCTTACTACCCTAACTATATGTATCATGAGAGAGTTCGCTTTGACGGCTTTGTTCCTCCAGAAGCGTTCCTCTACCTAGATATGAAAGGTCTGATCCAGGACAGATTGGCGGTGCCGCTAATCTTCCACGTTGCTCGAACAGCTGCGGACAGGCGACTCAACTACGACAGAGACGTCGCACATGGCAGTGCGGAGCGTCTCCGGTTCAGTAGGGCGGTAGGGAGTCGCGACATAAGGGATGTTGCACGGCAGCACCAACAATTTTGGTGGCTTATGGGAGGAGAGGAAGTATCTTCGTCGAATTCCTCTAGTACAATATAGCTTCACTCGGAAGCAAAGTCGGTTAGCCTAATTTTTTTTTAGTCATGGCCGGCTTACATAGATTTAAGTAGGATTAAGGTAGATATAAGAAAAAAAAAATAAAAAAAAAAAAAAAAAAAAAATTAGAAAAAAATATAAAAAAAAATTATAAAGAACTTAGATGGGTAACAACTTCTCTAAAAGAACGGAAGAAAGGGTAACGCATCTAGGGACAAAAAAAAAAGAAAAAAAAAAATTGTATGATATATACAATAAGTTAGTTTAAGTAGGTTAAGATTTATTTATAGGTAGATAGTTTATAAGTTTTAGTTTTTAAGATTTTATAAAAAAGAAAGTCCGTATACTAAGTTTTTGTATTAAATAAAATGTTTTCTTAGTTTTAGTTTAAATAAATATAGAAAAAAAAAAAAATTTATAATCGTACGAAACGTCGAAAGACATCAATTAAGTATTATGTTTAATTTAGAGTGCCCGCATGGGGCCAGTAAGTTAAAATAAGATAATCTTAAGTTAATTAAGCTAATTTTTAAGCGTTTTTTGTATAGCGTATAAGTAATAATGAATTGAAAAGAATAAAAATGCATTTAAAATGAAATGAATGAAACCGTAATTTGCCCAGATGGCTTTAAACCATTCATGATCAGGCATGAGCCCTGCCGATTTCTTTATAGTGATATGAATAGAGGTTGACGAACTTGGGATCCAAGTAGAATTTCCTGAACCGGGTGGGTTATAGAATGTGGTTATACGGCCCAGTAAGCAGAACTTAGTTCTTCGTAGTGAAGCAAATACTTTATGGCACAGCAAATTGAAAATATTAGCAGCGGACACTGAGTTCTGGACGATCGAAACGATAAGTTTGATCTGAAGTCAGGCGACTTTCTCATTTGAGCCCTATTATTCGCATCTTTAGAACCCAGAACTCAGTATCGCCCGGTTCCATGGAAACGCACTAACCAATGGCCATGGTTGCGTCAGGTTCATTAACGACATTGAAAATGATGAAATGAGGACTGTTCATCGACATTGCGAACGCAATGTGGTTGTTTCGTTAAGCTTTAGTCTACCTAAATTTAATTTCCGTTTCACTGAAATAAAGTCTTTATGGAAGAAAAAACGATTCAGTGCCTTCTCCTTAACGATGACAAAATTATGATTTTCACTCTTAATATACCTCTCAATATAACGTAGAGCGGTACATACTCTTATCTACAAGTATACGCTGCAAAGTTCTCCACAGTTATAATAACTGAACAGGGAACTGTCGCATTGATTGGTTATCAGATTTCAGAAAAATATAACCATCTACGTTTCATAGACAAAAAAAAAAAAAAAAACTTGAAACGAAATGTTTGCTTTCTCGTGTTTGTTTTTACAACAACTCGAGTTCGGGTTTTTTTTTTATTTCTCACTATCAAAACGCTATCAATGAAGTGAATATTGACATTCGTTTGAATTAATTGACAAATCAATTCCTTGATTTTGTCGCGTTCTTGCCTAGCAAGAAAAACTCGATCAACGTTTGTTCAATAAAATACAAGTATCGCCAGATCATGTCAGAATCTCTGTTTGCTCTTTTGATTAGAAATTCTGTAGGGAATCGAAAGACGCAGCATAAACTGGATTACCCGATGTGTTTTTGAGACAATTGCGCAGCGCGCCGTAAACGAGCGCGTAATAAAGCTCTGAAGGTTGAATTTCGCAACACACTTATCTGTATATTTATTCATATGTACATCTGTTTTTACATACAAACATGCATGCACGTTTCTTCGGACTCACTTCCTACAACACTATCAACAAGGTTACCAGAACTGAAGTAAGATTTTCTCTATATGTTAGCCGATGTTTTTTGGCGCTTATTGTGTGGGTATGACATGCAATTTTAACGGCGTTTTTAAACTTGTGTGATCATGGCCTACAGAAGAACATACTTTTATACATCAGTAGGGGTGTGGTCCTCGTAGTTAATAAACCCCTAGTTTGGGTAATTTAATTAGACTGATTGTGCGTAGCATGATTTTGGGATTCGACGCATTTGACGCATGCATTTCTACATTTTTATATTAATATTTATTTATTTGTATATTTGTTACCCTCTACATATGTGTACACGTATTTGTTTTTTTTATATATTTTTTATCCTTAAAACTATTTTGATTGTAACAGATATCCTACCTAAACCATGTTAGATGGCCATGACTTATAATTTAAAAAAATAAGCATGCCGAATATGCGCCCTGATGGAGCTATTCCGAATTAGAAAGAAATGGCGAAGGAGTTTCCTCCCCTCCAGTAAGCCACCACAAATACTGGTGCTGTTGAGCTACATAGGCACCTTATGTCACGATTCCGTACTGCCCTCCTGAACCGGAGACGTTCCATACTGCCGTGTCTAGGTTAGGTTAGGTTTGTGGGTTGGTTTGGTACCGAAAGCAGCCAATACCTCATCGCACTTATTTTCACATGTGTAGATGCATTGTGATGCCCGGGCGGAGAAATTGGGAGGGAATGGGTATTGGATTGTGGTTTCCCCTTTCTGTCTCGCGTTAGTTATCATTTGGTCGCTGAGCGTTTCTAATTCATATTGTTGCATCCGCAAATGTGAAAAGAGATGTCAATGAAACAGTAGATAGCTCTGTGAGGTCATGGAAGTAGTAACTTCCTTAAGTTCAAATTACTGAGACTGGGACAGTAACACAGAAAGTGGAGGTTATCCTCCGTGAGCACACGTCCTCATAGGCTCTGAAGAGGTCGTTGGGTGTAAGGCTCAGTTTTATTGTATGCGCTCCCAGAAGATTATGTTCTGTAAGTAATTCAACAAGCGTAGACAGTTCAGCTCTGCCTTTTAAAAGAAACTTACTTGTATTGGACTTGCTGAGTTCCGGCGATAATTGTCTTGAAGTTTCACAGGTTATTGCCTTTATTGCCGAAAGTCTGGCGGCTTCTGCTACAGCCAATATCTCAGCCTGCAGTCTGTCATGTGACGTGCTCATCTTAAGTTCAATTGATCGGAAGATCACTGGCCCTGTTCATATATCTTTCATCCACCCGTGAAAATTAATATCGAATTTTGGTTCTATTTAGTTCCTGTTCCATCCCTCTCTGCATGAATGATGTTCCAAAATCATGTTGCAGCATTACACTCGTATGAGAGCATAAACGCAATTCACTTGAAAGGATTAAGGCGTGTCTTTTCGAATTTGGTTTACACCAATTAAGCTGACTCAATCTTAAAGCATTTTTCGCTGTCGATTCTTGCATGCAGAGGTCTAGATTTTGTTATTCACTTAAGATTGCTAGTTTTATTTGTGGATTGTCACCACTACTACAGTAGCTCTGTAGACTAAGATGGTTCTAATGACAGCCGAAATTTATCGAAGTCATGTCGCCTCGACCTTTAGACTTGCGTTATAGCATGCTGAAGTGATCGCACAAAATCGTTTTGTAAATTTTGCATAGGATTGGCGAATCAACCCCATTTTATTGTACATAAGTATGTTGTTTTTTAAAAACAACATACAGCAGCAGTTTACATATGCCCAACATGTTCAGCTTGAAAATCATTTTCTTCCTCTGAGGGTTGATGTATTTTTTTTCTTTTATCATGCCAACAATAGAAAACGAAATGTACATCTTTTTAGTTAAGATTTAAAATTTAATTGAAAATTTAACTTTAAACCAACTGTCAACATATACTCAGCGCAAGTTTTTCTGCATACATATACACTGGCGATCACTAGGATGAGGCCATACATTTTGAAATCGATTTTCACTCTTTATATCTGTTTGAAATTTTGTACCCGCAAACTTTTACTACCTGTGAACAGGTACATATTTTCTCAACAGGAAGTCATAAAATTAAAGGGCAAATAAGAAACGACCATTGGAATTTCCCAATACCAAACAATGAACTACTCGAAAAGCGTTTAAAAGGATGCGCCACTAGGATGAGGCCATTGCGAATATTTCGTTGCAGTAGTTCACATCAGCGATTTTTTTTCAAAGTTTTGTTAAGAATATTTAAAAAAGAGTTGAAAATAACTGTTTTTATTGAGTTTAAAAAAAATGCATTCTCGAAAGACTTTGACAGCGACGACAGAAAGATGAAAAATATATGCTTTAAATGAGTTAGGACTCTCAGGCCGAGAAATTGCAAGGAGGCTTAATAGAAGTAAGACTGTTGTAAACAGTTATCTTGTTCCAATACAGGTAGCTTTCAGACTTGTGGCACTATACATATACTGCGATTTATTGACTATAGATATGTAGATGCAATGAGTGAAGTAGCAAATCTGATGCAGCAGCGCACCACTGTAGAAGATGGAGGCCGGTCTTTGCGAGTTCCCGAGATATTCACTGGTGGTCTACTTATCTCTGATTTGAGTGCTTGAATATTTTGAAGTAGGAATGGTATTACAATCCAAAGTGGACTTTGATAAGTTCTCCATTTTTGTAGTCCCCATTTAACCCCTATGGCGTTTTGGGTGTAAATAGAGACATCCCGGTTTTATTCACTTCCTGCTGGGTATTTGGTTTTCAGTTCAGTCCACTGTTTAGAATCGATCCTAGAAACTTTTCTATTTGATAAAAAACTGAGGATAGTTCCTATTTAAATACACAGAGCTTTGAGTATACGAGTGTTTACCAGTGATGCCAACTTTAATTTGCCTAAAATCTGCATAAATGTAGGTATTGTACACACATCCGTTCTCTAACAAAAGTCAGCAATTTCATAAGAGGGGATAAAAAACACAATATAATAGAAAATTAGCTATTCGAGGCCTGACAATCGCCACTTTATATGCCAACAACTATTACGACTTTATAGAATGACTGTATGCTGCGACATTTGGGCAAGCGTCATCGTTAGACGATATTTCTTTGAAGATGCTAGAGGCAAAGCTCTGGTGATCGCTAAGTGGTGTATAATCGTATGTATTTTTGAGACAAGTGCCTCACTTGATTCAATTGTTTAACCAGATACAATTCTCAGAAGTTACAAATTAGCACCTAAAATTATGGTTTTGTTTATCACAAAAATCTGCTTCCCGAAATCTAAACCTGCTCCTCAAATTTTTAATTCTTTCCCCCCCTTGAATACACGTATCTTAAGATGCCATTTACATACGTACATACAGTAAGTCCAACATTTTTCACCTACCAGTTGGAATAAGGAGACGTGTCTCCTGTCGTGTCAACTGACATTTCGATAAGAGTGTTTTTAGATATTTGACTGAAAATTTATAATTTATAATTTTATTAAAGGCAAAATTTACTCGTACAGAAGTACAACCTCCTTCACATAGAAACACACACACATATGAATACATTTTCTTAAAAAAACTGTCTAAATTTTTATATACGAGTACGCCTTACAACGTAAAGATATCATCAAATTTTCATTTTCGATTTTCGGGGTGAATGCAACAACTTCCCTGTCAGGAAGTTAAGAAAATAGCAATAATATTACCTTAATAGTAAAAATTATGTATAATATTTTTTTCTAATAAATAATATAAATAAAATAGATTATAACATGGATAATTTTTCATGACAAAAAATATAGTTATAAAAAAAATTCAGTTTTTGTAAATGTTATTGATTTTTCCAAAGAAAATAAAATATATACCTACAAATTTCTTTCACCTGCGTTATGGTCTCGTAACTAAAATTTTTTTCTGAAAAAAGCGACCAACATATTACAATATTGTCTAATGTGCACTGCTGATATTTTGTCTGACCAAGTGAAGTTGTTGGCAAGAATTTGCTTTATTAAATCGAGACATATAACTCAATTTATTTTTCAACAAATAAATAAAAAATCCCAAAAAATGACAAGTTCCTTGAACTTTTCATTTTTAAAAGAAACCAAAAAAAATCATTCAAACAAGAGAAGCCGTTTAAATGTTTCTTAAAATGTTTGAAGAAAAGAACACAGCTGTGTCGATAATCTATTTTCGAGTATCTTGGCGAGGATGTTTTTGTTGTCGGTTTACAATTTCTTACGCACGGAGTTCATTGTCCTCAAGCGCAGAATTCAGAATTGTCTCTTCTGGTCTTTTTTTTTATCTTGATCACCTACAATAGAAATTAGAAACTCTTTTGTAAGGGGTTTCTCTTGACTAGACTAAAATTAGAGATAGAAACTTTTGAACGAGACCTATTTCTTGAGCACATTTGGTTTAGGGTGATTGAAAAGGTACATATGTATGTAGGTGTGATTTGAGATTTCTTTATTTAAATTAACATTTTTGTGTTTAAAAACTACTACAATACATTTTGTTGTGCAGCCGGTTTAGATATGAGGTATATAATTGGTTAAATAAATAAAATAGATGGCGTAACAATATTGAGCTCCACAATATAGCCTTTAATAAAATATACATATCAGTCCTAGTGAGAACCAGCAATTCGAAATGATAGTTTTGTCCTTTCGAACGGCAGCTCTCAAATTTTAAAATCGAATTCGGGCAACGAAATATCTGGCCCCTCTATAATATGTATAAAGGTTTAATTAGCCAATATAAGACTAATTTAACATCACCAGAGAACTCTTGGGTGATATACCATAATAAATAAACCAGGAAAGCATCTTTGCTATCGCATTAATCTAATAATGGATTAGATCGTTGCAAAAGAAAACAATTTCTAATAAATCTCGGTCCCTTCAAGAATAAATTGATGGCATTTGTAGAAGACGATTCTAGAACGAAATGTAAAACGAGTTTAATCTTTTTATAAGGGTACGATTCCAACGACTTATATTGCTGCACATATAGAAGGAAAACGAAGCAGAGAGAGTCTTTGACCATCTTGGTGTGCAAAATTAAATTAGCTAGCAACTGGCTGGGTTATCTGCAGAGGCTCGTTGGATGAGATCCAGATATACTATAGGTTGTACCAATATTTAAGCAATTAAATAAGTTCTCCAGGTGGAAGTGCCGCTATCCACATGTTCTACGAAACCCGCGAAATATCTTCTGACTTGATTAATCCGAACGAACTGAGCGAAACAGATAATAGTCTAGTGAATACCATGGGTGAATCCTCTTAACTTGTAGATTTGACGTTTCTGTTTCTATCATCTAGTTTTATTTTAATCAGAGAAGATACCTATATTAGTAATAGTATTTGTTGTTTGTCTTCGAAGGCGGATATGAAGCAATGCATATGATACTATGAAGCTCTGTTTCTAGAACGAACTACCCAGCACTGTTGATAATCTGCTCATAAATACCATTTTAGCATTTATGCCTCCCCACTCTACTGCGATATCGCAATTCATATTTTTCAATTTTTTTTTATAGTTGAACCAAGTTAAAACAACTTGTTTTAAATAATTTTAACTACAATATGTAGATTTTTGGAATTAATCTTGTGCATTCGAATTCCCTCATTTTAAGTCTTTTATCGTTAAATGTTATCCTCTATGCTATTATCCAAGGTTTGTCACGTTTCTACTAACAATTGCCAACTGAAATATAAAGATTTCATTCTAGAGTCATTGATGTTCCCTTACAAAATCTTACTTAAATTTTACACGATATTGAAAACCAAAAAAACTTGAACACTATCCTTTCTGAATTTTACTTTTATTTTACGGCAATGTATCTGATATATCGTTTTAGGTATGCGGCATTCCCATAAGATTTCTTGAAATTTTAGCAAACGTTTTCTCAAGATTAATATGGAGATCGTCCATGTTTTGAATTCTGTTGTCGACTTGACTCTCACAAGCATCTTATTTTTAAGGGCCATGAATTTTACGAGTACATTACCTGTGTTTTATGGACTTTCTGGAACTCGATAAGAATTCTCCTAATCTGAGACTTAGGCTTTAACGGTCGTGAATTGTTGTACCGACTTTAAGCGCAGAATTTTAATCAAGAATGCTGGACAACTGTCAAGTGGGTGACAACGGGGTGGCCGTGGTGTAGTGGTACTAGCAATCGCTTCTCACTCGGAGGGTCAAGGTTCGAATGACAAGTTTTTTAAGTTTTTCATTTGTGTAATTGGAACTCAGACAGAAAAAATCTGCGTGTGAAGGCATAACACTGACACGTAGATTTGGCTGTTGTAGAGTTTCCAGCATAAAAAACAAGTGTGAATTATAACCTTCGAATCACTCTGTGTGAAGAAAAAACTCTCCCTCCTATTCGGACTCCCACCCCTGGGGAGCTAATATCGAAACCAAATACACATGAGATTCAAACCACTACAAAAACAATTTTCCTTTCTCCTCCTTCTACTTTTCCGTCCGCGCCCAGGCAACAGTAAAAGGGTATCTCACCCCTTAGGCGCGCGCGTAAATTATAAAAAAAAGTGGACTCATCGCAAACGAATAGACTGATCGATCGAACGGCTCGGTTATGAACGAGAACCCACCATTCAGGCCGACTCATTGAAAATATTGCCCTAGTGACTGCAAGTGTTGGTAAGAATCCAAGCACTTCCATGGAAATATATAGTATGCAGTAAATTTTAAATAAAGATCTCCATTTCTATCCTTATACAATCTAATCGATTCAAGAACTTAAGCTTAAGATCTATCGCCGTACCTTTATTAACTATTAGATAACCAACAAATGGACGCTGATTTTGTAAGAAAAATTGTCTTAAGCGATAAAACGCATTTTCACTTGGATATAAACTTGAACACAAAAATCGGCTGGATTTGGGATGTTTATAAGATTATAAGATAGAAATTCATCCACAACGAGTCACTGCTTAATGCGGACTTAGAATTGTTTAGAGTTGAACAATATTTGATGGTGATAGCGGCACCCGTGACAGTGAATGGTAACCGCATTTGTAATAAACGGTTTTCCAATAGGGACTTGACAACTTTGAATTTAATTTGTGAACGCACTCTTTCACTAATCATCAAACTGTCACTGTCAATTTATTCAGTAAACTCAATATTTTCATCATGGTAAAGTACACTAACGAGCAACGTCTGCAAATTATAAAAATTTTCTACCGAACATCGGAGTCGGTGACTGCAACTTTAAGAGCGTTAACTCCAATTTTCGGTCGTAATTCTCGCATTAGTAGACAGGCAATAACAAGTTTAGTGGAAAAATTTTAGTCAATATGTACCGTGTCAGTGTTGCCGTGTCAGTGAGACAACGGGTTGGTCGGAGTGTCGAAAATATCGCTGCCGTTCAGGGGTCCGTAGCAAACGATCCAAATCAGTCAATTCCACGGCGTTCTCAAGAATTGGGCATCGCTCAGACCACATTATGGCGTATTTTGCGTAAGGATCTTGGTTTACATCCATACAAGATCAAGCTGACTCAAGAATTGAAGCCGATGGATCATTTGAAGCGACGTACGTTCTCCGATTGGGTTCTGGAGAAGATGCGCCAAGATGATGAATTTCATCGGAAAATCATCTTCAGTGACGAAGATCATTTTTGGCTCAATGGGTTCGTCAATAAGCAAAATATGCGTTATTGGTCGGGTGAATCACCACTTCATCCACAAAAAATAACTGTTTGGTGCGGTTTGCATGCCGGCGGTGTTATTGGGCCATACTTTTTCGTCGACGATAACGATCGTCACGTTACTGTGAATGGTCAGCGTTATCGCCCCATGATCATCGATTATTTTTGGCCCGATTTGGAAGATATGGGCTTGGACGATATGTGGTTTCAACAGGATGATGCCACACACCACACGCTACAATCGATTTATTGAAAAGTAAGTGTGGTGAGCGTGTTATCTCAAGAAATGGGCCAGTCGATTGGCCGCCTCGTTCGTGCGATTTAACGCCGCTTGACTATTTACTGTGGGGTTACGTTAAGTCATTGGTTTATGCCAACACGCCGACGACGTTGGAAGAGCTCAGAGCCAACATTGAACGTGAAATAGCGGCCGTTTCGGCCGAAATGTGTGGCCGAGTCGTTGAAAATTGGGTCCAACGAATCGACCGCTGCAAACGTGCCCACGGTGGCCATATGAACGAAGTCGAGTTCCATTCATAAATGTTTTGATTGTACTTCAAGCCGATGATAAAATTTTTGAAATATCTCAAATGGTTTGCGTTTTATTTAAAAAAAATTTGTCAAGTCCTTATTGGAAAACCCTATATGTAATATGGAGTTTCTGTGGCCTGCTTTAGTCATTATGGATTTAGAAGTTATGTGTTTTCAGCAGTACAGGGCGAGACGACGCAATTATTTCATTATCAATTCCCTGACCGTGCTTTCCAATGCATTGGCAAATGCCTTGTAACTTTTTCCTATTGGGTTTTGTGAAGCATATGCTAACATAATTCCTGAGCTGAAGAAAAAATTGAACGTGTCATTGCGGAATTAAAGGGCAAATATACGAACATGTTGTTAGAAACTACTCTGAGAAAGCGAAAGTGTGCAGAGTCGTTGTGGCCATTTGTCAAACGTGTTGAGAGCGCGTTTTAAATAAAGGACATTCCTTTGGAAAAAAAAACTTTATTGAAGACTATCTTATACAACAAACGAAGAAAAATAAGAAAAAGTCAGAAGTAAGAAAAAATTACAGAAAAGTAGGAGCAAGAGATGACAAGAAACAAAATGTAGTAGATTGCTGGAAATTAATATCAAAAAGGTTTAAGCACATTGGATATTGGATTTAGATCGTTTGTTGACACCAATAAGAGTAGGTCGTGCACATAAACAGTGATCAGCGTAATTGTTTTATTTACAATCTTATAGTAAATGCACGTGTCATATTTGGAAGTACCTTGAGCGTCGCATCCAGCTTCAAGTTTTACTGTCGTCCGCTCTGCTTCAGCCCATAAATCGCTTTGTTCAATTTGCATGCTTGATCTCCATCCGCAAAACGTTCTGGCTGCTCCATGAAAACAACAGATAGGCTGAAGAGACACCTAGATGACATGCATCAAGGTGTATTGATCAGAACTATTCCGGTCATTTCCAAAGGCTAGTGCTGAAGCCTGAAACGAAAAGTAATAATAATTATTGCTTTTGGTTTCATTACTTTGCAATTGAATCTTGCTGTCGCTTTGAACAAATCGGATGTCTCTGCTTTAATCACGCTTCGCACCTGGTACCAAAACTCTGTAGCCCTTTGTTTCTATGTGACCAAAAATGATGCCCTCCTCTGACTTGTAGTCATATTTTCCCAGATTAGAACCTTTATTTAAGGTGTAAACTTTTGCTCCGATCTACCTGAGAAAAGCTACTCTAGGTTTGCGTCCGCTCCACAGCTCCTCTGGCGTAACATCACCATTAGATCTGGTTGGGGACCGGTTTTGCAAAAATGCGGCGGTGTTGACCAATTCTTCCCACATAAACTCAAGTATTGTAGTTTACTTTCGCTCATAACGCACCTGGCCATTTCAGTCAAAGTTAGATTTGCCCTCTCAGTAAGACCATTCTGCTCCGGCATATGTGGGACACTCATATGATGCAGAATTCCACCTTCCTCTACATACTCGTAGTTTTGGGAATCCTTGCCACAGTATTCTATACCATTGTCAGTCCTCAGTATTTTAAGTTTCTCGCCAGTTTGCGTCTCAGCAAATGCTTTAAATGTTTTAAACGCGAGTAGGGTTTCATTTTTTCGTTTTAGAAAGTATACAAATATCTTCTGCGAAAAATTATCGGATCGATGAATGTAATAAAGTATTTCGCTTTTGCAAGAGATTCCGTCCGCATGGGGCCGCAGATAGACGTCTGAGTGAAAAGCTGCAGTCGCTGCGATATTTTCTTCTATCTCATTGCTGCGCGGGAAAGGTGTTTGTGTTTGTTTCGCTCGAATATATACTGTGCAGGTGGTGACATCATCGTTAAATTTGTCCGGCAGTCATCGAATCATCTCCTTTAACAACAGCTGCTTCAAAGAATTGAAGTTGACATGTCCCAGCCTTTTGTGCCAAGACATAAGTGAAGCCTAGGCGTCCCAGTTGTGCCACAGCTGATCTGTGCCTTTGCATCGACGACTTGGTTATACAAAATATTAATTTTTTTACCTCTCATTACCAAACAATTCGACTTATCCAACATGTTGGGTCCAGCTCCTTTAAAAACTAATTTGTAGCCTTCATTCGTTGTCTTGCTGATCGAAATGAGGTTGCCCATCAATTTTGGAATACAGTTACAGTCCCCTTTGCACTGAATAGGTGGTCGCCAACTAATTTCACGTGATTTAGAGTGACAAATCGCGACTCCTCAGCACACGAGTGTGACGTCCCTCTGCTGTCCAGGGACCATAACTTATTTCGGTGATTTGATTCAAATGTTACATTTTATTGTGGCGTACACTCCTGCACGATGAAACCATGTTCATTCCCACTCTGCGTTTGCCTGATTTTTATCACTCCTGCCCCATCAATCTTTGGCCATGCGACCCCGCATCCTACATTTTCGCACACTGTTGTTTAGAGGGTCTTTTCTTCTGTTGCCTACTTCCAGCAGTCTAGTGCAAACAGTTGAAACTTCAGGATATACGCTTTGGTTTGATTGTATGTCTTTTTAGTCTTCTGACAGTCCATCTAGAAGCACTACTACGAGCTTCCAACTCCTTCAATCTGTTGGTTATATAGGGTTTTCCAATAATGGCTTAACAACTTTTTTTTTAAATAAAACGCAAACCATTTGAGATATTTCAAATACTTTATTATAGGCTTGAAGTACAATTAAAACATTTATGAATGGAACCCGACTTCGTTCATATGGCCACCGCGGGCACGTTTGCAGCGGTCGATTCGTTGGAAACAATTTTCAACGACTCGGCCACACATTTCGGCCGAGACGGCCGCTATTTCGCGTTCAATGTTGGCTCTGAGCTCTTCCAACGTCTTCGGAGTGTTGGCATAAACCAATGACTTAACGTAGCCCCACAGAAAATAGTCAAGCGGCGTTAAATCGCACGAACGAGGCGGCCAATCGACTGCCCAATTTCTTGAGATAACACGCTCACCATACTTACTCTTCAATAATTGGGGTGGCCGTGGTGTAGTGGTAGTGGCGAATATCGAAACAAAATACAACCACTACAAAAACAAATTTTCCTTTATCCTCCTTCTACCTTTCCGCCCGCGTCTTGGCAACAGTAAAAGGGTATCTAACCCCTTAGGCGCGCGTAAATTATATAAAAAAAAAAAAAAATCGATTGTAGCGTATGCTGTGTGGCTTGTGGCATTATCCTGTTAAAACCACATGTCGTCCAAGTGCATATCTTCCAATTCAGGCCAAAAATAATTGGTGATCATGGCGCGATAACGCTGACCATTCACAGTAACGTGACGATCGTTATCGTCGACGAAAAAATATGGCCCAATAACGCCGCCGGTATACAAACCGCACCAAGCAATTATTTTTTGTGGATACGCCATAATGTGGTGTGAGCGATGCCCAATTCTTGAGAACGCCGTGGAGTTGATTGATTTGGATCGTTTGCTACGGACGCCTGAACGGCAGCAATATGTTCGACACTTCGACCAACCCGTTGTCTCACTGACACGGCAACATCACAAATTTTTGCACTAAACTTGTTATTGCCTGTCTACTAGGGCGAGAATTACGACCGAAAATTGGAGTTAACGCTCTTAAAGTTGCAGTCACCGACTCCGAATTTCGGTAGAAAATTTTTATAATTTGCAGACGTTGCTCGTTCGTGTACTTTACCATGATGAAAGTGTTGAGTTTACTGAATAAATTGACAGTGACAGTTTGATGATTAGTGAAAGAGTGCGTTCACAAATTAAATTCAAAGTTGTCAAGTCCCTATTGGAAAACCCTTTAGTTTTAATTTCCCCAACATTGCCAAGCTGCTCGGCTTGCGATATTCTTCAGTCTTTTCACGTGATCCTTTTTTGTCATAGTACTCCCCCAAAAAGTCCCAGATGTTTTTGGATGTTGCCAGGTTCGCTGTTAGCTTCCATTGCTATAAGCAATTCCGGTCAGACGTCCAAATCCTTGCCTTCTCACTGTGTCTGCTCCTCTCCAGCCCTTTTCGGGTGTGGTATTTCACTCTTAACGTGTTGAAGAAATCTTCCATGATGCAGGACGGCTTCCATCGGTGCTTTCCATTTGATGTAATTTTCTCCATTTAGGACAGGTATATGATTCGAAGCGCTCATGGCGATTGCAATTAATTTTAGTGGCTTACAACAAGAATAAAAATATTGTTTTTAAGAGTTTGTCCTTTATGAACTGGGCCTATAATCTATTGAGTGTGCGTTTAAAATAAAAGTGATTCCTTTGGATAAAAAACTTTATTGAATTAGAAAAAAAATCGGAAGTAAGAAAAAATGATATAGGAAATGAGAAGAAACATAATGTAGTAGAATTTAATTCAATATATATTATATATACTCGTATGTAAAGGGTTAAACACATAGTATACCCATCAAAATGTTCATGAAACGTGTAATCGTCTTATGTAATCCTTTTAAAACACGCTTCATTCTATCACCTTCGAGACCAGAAATACGGTGATAAACTGCTTAGGTTTTGTTTGATATTCCGATGTTTGAATTTAAGGGGGTTTCCTCGTGTGACTGCATTTTTTTTAAGCGTTTTTTGGGAATTTTTTTTGACGTCTAATGAAAAGATAAAACTTTGAGTTTTTTTACTATTATTTATTACTATTTTATTACTATTTCAAGAGTACGTAAAACAAATTTTAAGTAAATATCTTCAATAGAACATAAGTTGTACCACTCCGAAGACACCCTCCTTGAAAAAAATTACACTCACTTCCTCCACCATTTCGGCTGACTGGCTTATAAAAAAGCAAAAAAAAAAGCGTTTTAATCTGTAAGCCTAAGTGCATGGAGTGACCTAGAATCATTTGAAAATATTGAAAATTGGGTTTTTGGCCAACTTCTGGAATAAAATTTTCAAATTTCATGATTTTTTTTTAGGTTTTCGTTACGACAAAAATAGACATGTGTACTTAGAATTGTAGGATGATTCTACGTCACTCTGTGAGTCTATATGTGCTGAGTCTATCCCTTAAATTTCAAGTAAATCGGTCAAACCGTTCTCGAGATATGATGGAGGAAAATTTGAAAAACACAGTTTTGAGAGAAACGCGTTTAAAGTTTCAAGTACGGTTAAAACTATGAAAATCGTAACTTACCATTAATCTGCGATGGGAAGTTTGACAAAACAAGTGTTCATAAAAATGTCCTTCTATACTTGTATAAACTTGTCTAAACTTATCTATACTTGTATAAGTGCACTTTGTATAGAAGGGTATCAGGCCCGGCCTACTACTACTACTACTACTCAACTCAGCGCTCCGACCATCTGTTTCTTCTAACTGCTGTATCTCTATAGCGACTTCAAATTTAAAAACAAATCACTTTTCCAGCATTTTAAGGAATTAATTTATGCAAAAAAAAATTAAAATTAATTTTTTCAACCCATCTCACGGGGGAAAATGAAACCACCATTTATTTTGTAAGTATTGTGCGAATGAATTTCGGCCGCTACGAAATGTTGCAGTCACTACGCTAGTAATTTGTGAAGTTTTCCGATCCGATTTCTAAAAGTTTTATCTGTGTGCAGGGCAGCCAGCATCACATGAGAAACAGGTGACCATACTGCCAATAAATGCAGTAGAAAATATCCTCTTTGGATGAAAAGCCAATACATATATAATATTTGCCAACATTACTAGCTTCATGTAAAATCAATAAATAAACAAATTCCTCTTCCCAGAAGGATTACAAATGGAGTACACAATTGAGATACATACTTTGCTCTTGAAATTGCTACTTATTTTCTTAAATTTGTTTGCTTTATAATTTGTGATTTTTTTTTGGATTACGGGATACTCGTACTTGTATCTTTTAAAAAGATCTCTTTCATCATTCCTACATAGGTAAAGAACTTAAACTTCTTAAAAAAGTTTGATTTGTGTAATGCTTACTGTTGGTAACGATTGGAAACACCCTCAACCTTTTCCAAATTATCTTGTTAAAACTATAAAAATTAATCAGTTGTAGATTAACCCAAAAAATTAAAATGCGAGTATGGTGTATTCCTTGTGTTGGCACTTTTAACCTTATTTTAAAGTTAAAATTTAATTCAAGATTCTGAGTTACGTGCGTACGTGTCTTAATAGATGTCGTTCAAAATGTTATTATTTTATTTATGTATGTGCGCCCCAAAAGTGTCTTAGGCTTTATGTCTAATCTATCCAGCAAGATGACCCAATTTTTGGTGAACAATTTCTCATTATTTAATGGACACACATGTACTTTTTTATCAATTCAATGGATTCGAGTAAATTTTCCTTTGATATGCTAGGATTACGGCACAACATTTTGATTGAAGACTCTTATCAACTTTGGACGCTACTAGATTAGACGATTCAAATATAAATAAAAATAAAATAAAATTCAAAGGTAATCTTATTTCGCATCTAAAGTAGAAAATTCGTGTACAGGTCACCCGAATTAAATATGGAAATGGTTTGGACGTATCTGTGAAATAAGACTTAACATAAATATGTTATATGTTCATATATCTACAAACTGCTTGGAAAAAAATCGTTTTCTTAATTTATTGGGTGTTTGAAAGTGATAATAATGATAGTGGAAATTGTTAGCTTTTAGAACGCGAGTACTAAGTACTCGTAATATATGAGCACTAAATATTTAAAGTCTGACTTATGTTTATAATAGAAAAAGAATGTTGTCTGTACATATGTAATGTTACGAATAATATTGACAATTTTAGCTTCCAAGTACTCATAGTTACCGTTGCTTAAACTAATTACTGTGAGTAGCTCTGAAGGAACTATCAGGAACCGTAAACTTGTGGCTGATTTGTGATTTCTTTAAGTCGGTGGTTCCGGACACCGTATGAGTGCTAGCGCAATTATGTTAAAGCCAATTTCCGTCCAAATCAATGCCATACATAGAAATATTGATTAGTCATGGTTTGCATGGATTGAAACGCAAGTTTCGCAATAATCTTAGGGACGTGTTTACTACGCTAAGAGGCAATTTTTGGGAGTAAAATTGAATCTGTACAGTTTTTTCTTGACTGCTCTTATTTGATATCAGTGAAAGAACGACGCAAAGTATGACCTTATCCTGACATGTGCCAAAGTTTCTCATTTATTTGACAGATTGAGCTGTGGAGGATAACTACACAATTTTCAGGTTACTTGTCAATCGTTTCTTCGTCAACGGCTACTGTGTTATAAAGTCGTGTCCATAACTACTAAAAAAGCAGCAGCAGAATTAGCCATCGAATAAACGGATAATATTTTCCCTTGTGTGCTAAGGAGGAGGAGGTGCAATGATAAACTATACATGCCATTCCGCGCCATTGACCTAGTCCCACAGAGGTCAATCAGACGTCTAAAATGGCCAGTACATGTAAAGGTGATTAACACTATTAACATCCTGGCCAGAGGGTATTCGGTCAACGGAGCTGGGAAAGGCCTCTTCTTATACGGGGCAGACAAGAAAAATAGACTAGAAGATACAATCTAAGCGGAGAAGAGAAGAAGCCGGTTGATAAACGAGGAAGAAGGATGTATATTTATATGAGATGTATCAACATGTAATGAATGTAGTCCAAAAATATAAAACACGTTAAGCGACTCGGTCACATTCAGCCATATAAGATTTTCCATTATCAGTAAGACAATTAAATCAGAACGTCCGTTTTCAAATCTAAGCTATTGTTAACGCTAAAACACTGGATTGACAGCTGTTGTGACTTTAACAAATAATCTTTACTGGATAAGAGCCCGCTAAAAATAAGACATTGAATTCCTATGATAAGCTTTTCGACAGAAGGTAATCTTCATTTGCAGATCTAGCTGCAAAGCGGTGTCCACTCGGCTTGTATGTTGACAATTTTAATGTTGTAATCATTTTCTGGGCTCAAAGTGATACGAGTTTGAGTTGATCGTAAAACATCCTATGGGTGAAGTCATATTTGTAACTGCAAAATGGGGATAAGTTATTACTTTATGTTTTATAATTAATTTTTTTTTTTACATGAAGGCATTCCACGTCATGATATGGTAGTATTAAACTTCATTGTTAACCTAGTTGTGATTTCGATGAAGTAACCAGATTTTTGTCTCTTATGTATGGCCCAGAAGGAATTCCCAAATTACTCAGAAATTATTTGATCACATTCTAGTCCTCTAAATGTGTTGATATTTTGATAAGTGTTTTGTTTCTCCATTCAGCAAATCGGCCACACACCTGTTGAATGATCATCAGATTGCGCGCAAAATACAACAGACATTGCACACGAGCAAAATGGTATTTTTTATTTTTTCTAAATATAAACAAACCAAAAGTAAGATCTAAATAATAGAGTTTCATGTTTCACAAAAATATGCAAATTTCGAAAATTGCAAAGGTGTGAAAATTTACCAACATATCGTGGACATTGTTTTGATAAGCTTTGCTATTTTTTTGTGGAATGATGTGTAAACAAACAGAACTTTTATTCTGACATTGTTCAGAGAATCAAAGGAATTGGAATAGAAGGTCGCTGATTTTTGATAATACCAAGTTAGAATGCAATTTCTGCGATTTTTTAAAAAGTTGTTTTCGTTGTCAAACAGTAACTGCCCCGTTCGCACAATTATTGGTATGCGAAAGGTACAATTATGTGTCAAAAACTGCCACCACATTTATGTTTCGTTACATAAATCGATGAAGCTTGTTTTATAGCAGATTGCAACATCTTGCATCATGTTTTGACAGGGTTTTCATTCTTAGAGCGAAAAAAAAATCGCAGCAAGCATGTTGTTTTAAATTAAGTTGTAATGTTGACGAGTATCATTTGGTATGATGGTACATACTCATTTATTTGCTGAGAAGCATTTTTTGGGGAATGAACCCATAAGGCCAATGATTATAGTCCAAGAGAATTATATGTTTACGGTGAATGCGGAATAAGATACATTGACAAACTGTAGAGTATACAACGACTACGATCCACGCACCAAACTGGGGGAAGCTAGCTTACGATCAAGCTGGATTGAGAGGGGTGTTAGTTGAGAGTCAAGTCTACCCCGGCCTAAAGCACACTAAAGGTGTTATAAACACTTTTAAAATGATTTCACGAGGGTAAATTGTCGCAGTTAGGAGGATAAAATATATTGCGTGGACAAAAAGGTAAGATTTCGTTCTTTGGACATACTTTCATCTTTAAATAGTTCGTCAGTAAGACCATCAGTGTCTGCAGATTCATTTGTCTTTAGTTTTCGCAGAACTAGGCAGACCTCTTCTAGATCGGATGTATCATCTACGATGACATTTCGCCACTGCAAAATCAATAAGCTTGAGTCCGTTTCCAAAGGTGATTCAGCTTGTGTATGCCCATTGTGCTGTCAAAAATGTCCTACTTTCTTTACTTTATGTTTAAACTAAAATATAGCAAAAGTGAGTTTTTGATATGAATCACTTAATTCTATGGAACAATCTTATACGCTTTTTGCGGCTTAATCAGAAGACTCAATGTTTACAAAACAAATAAATCCTATTCACAATTCCATCGATAACATCCATTATGTAATATTGTATTAATTCGTTTTACAATGTTGCAATTTAGAAATTGTAACTGCTACACGTGCGATCTTTCGACTTTTCCTACTAATCCATTAAACTTTTTTTCCTCATATCAATAAAGACTACACTGCGATGCATGTATGCGGTAAATAGAACTTGTCGGCGCCGGTACTTAAATTAATCACCATTGGCATTAATAGTACACATGTCGATCGTGATTGTAGCTAGAGCACTTCAGCCGATTCTGGTCCCTTATCAATATATCTGTACACTGTACGCCTCTTGTTTTATACCGTCATTAGCAACAACTAATAATAATTTGTACCGCAGCCTTGATAAGAGCTTCAGAAGAGTGTAATTTAGTTTGACTTTCACTATCAGTATCAGTGCACTTAATTGGCGATTCTTAATATGAAATTCATTATCAACACACCTATCAATATTACGCTTTAAAGTTTGACCTACTTCTTGATAAGACTGTTTCACATATACTCGATATACGCAACCAGTCATAGATACGAATACGTATACATGTGTAGATTGTATGCATAGCTCATTTATTATAGTAGCACATGGGCACATGGGCACATGGCTTTTCATCAATTCCACGGGCGAACTTTTAATTTTATTAAGTCAGCGCTAAATTATAGACATACATAGATGTGGAATATTACAGCGGCAGGGGCTGGAATAGAGACAGGGACAGAGACAAGGACCTACGCAGAAGCTTTAAATTAACGAAGAGGGTTTTTTTTTTATATAAAAAATTTGAAATTGGAGTTATCGCACTTTCTGCATTTTCTTAAAACTAATAAAAATATATTTACGCCGTAAGCGCACTGGTATTTAATAATCGTGAGAACTACGAACACAAAACATAGCTGCATGATAAAGGCCGGGAGGTAGGAGCAGCTTGAGAGAGATTAAAACGACGACGGCGTCGTAATGTTCTACGAAAGTTGTTGTCGAGTGGAAAAAGATTCAATCTGTGATTGAATGACGACCGCGGTATGGTCTCGGTGAGGGTCAAGTAGTGAAATCAAAATAAAAACAGAAAACCAAAACCGCACATGCCTCGATAAAGCAGAATGAAGACAGAAGTTTTTGACGGGTTTTTCATCTGAAATGTGCTTAAATAGAAACAGAGACTCGCAGCTATGCTATCCGTATCTTTTTTGAATGAAGTTGCTGTGCAGTTTGGATGGATGAAGCTGATTAGGAGACCTCTTGGAAAGGTCTGGAATAAGAGTTATCGTAATCGAAAGAGGAAAACCGCAAGTGCGTGGAAGCAATAGTACATGTGTTAATTGTATGATTGTACGGGAAGAATTTACTTGGGAAGTTCCAGAATGAGTAGGGACTATGGGAACAGTAGTTACACGATGGCAAGGTTAACTAATTTAACTGCAGAATAAAAGGGAAATTCATATATGGAAGTCACTCGTGTAGGTATATATACTCGTATATGCATGTGTCTCGTTGACATGGGCATAATTTCCATTACTTCGAGGTTTTTCTTTGTATGTTATTATTATTTTTTATTTATTATTTATATGACATGCTTAACCCATTTAAAGTTCTGATAAATTGTGGTAGAGTGTCAGTTAATATTAGGAAAAATAAATACGCTTGCTTCTATTGTAATATTGGTATATGTTTGTACTTTAGGTAAAGCGCGTAGCATATGTACATCCATCGCCGTATTTTCAGTTTTCTATTTCTTTTACATTTTTTGATTTAGAATGCAATTTCTTGCCACAGAAAATATCGGAAATCTTGCGCCATTTTAACCAACCCCATCTCACTTGAAGCAGGGACAATGGTTATTTGTTAACGACTACATATGTCGAAGTATCGGCATTTATTGTTCTCCGTAACAAACACTTGCTACTTTTTTATCAAAAAGAACATGTTTTAAAAAATATTGATCCTTTCAATTTTAATCTAAGGTATCGAATGTTAAATGGTAAGCAAAAAGGTGGTAGTATAAACAACTTACATTTTCCTTGCCAAGCTAGTATATACATTTTACGATGGATTTTACTATTTACACTGGAAGACCATAATTAAAATATAGATTCAGAGTAGAATATCTGTGCTCGAATTAATTTTTACAACTGAATACACACTTATGGTCAAATTATCCAGTTGCAGTATCACAATTTTAAAAGAAACAGCACCGTCACCAGCAGCACCAGCTTTAATTTCTATTTTATTGTATTTTCAAGAATTATATTTTAATGGAAGAAGCCCTCAGTATTGTGGATTTTCCATTTTACTTGCCATCTTAATACTTCCCGAAGTCGCACAGCAACTGGAAAAGTTAGACGGTATTGGGAGTATTTTAATATCATTTATCATACTTATTCCGTAATTTGAATAGTAACGTTAGTTGCCCGACCATAAAGTAACAATCGCATTTTTACTTATGGTCGCATTAGTAACCAAAACTACCTTATGGATACTGGGTTGTCATTCGGTTACGATAACGTCATAAGGAAAGCAACTCGAAATAGGATTATGCACCGTATACGGGATAAAAAAAGGGCTAGTCAACGTGTGACCATATCGACTTTTAATGGACGATGCCGCGATAAATAATAAGAATTCAAATACCATCTGGATGGGGGAATTTGAAAATTTCCAGAATTTGTTGGGTAACCTCGATTTCAAATATTTCTTTCAATTATCGTATTCGCAAGCTTGAAAAAGGTTATGTTATAAAATAAAATAATAATTTGCTTAAAATTTATAATTTGAAGTCTGTAGTTCTTAGCTGTTACCTTATACTACAAGAGAACTCGATAGGAACTCCTAGTTGCAATATCCTGTTACTCCTCAGTGTAGTTAGCAAATACCTATTATAGATATGAATCTATTTCAATAAAATTTTCGGTTTTAGAATTTCTAGGATTACCGGGACAATTATCCGCGCTTCCTTACACGAACTATTAACAAAAGAACAGCAGTTTATGGCGATGCAGGTACATTGCCACTATATAGACGCATTTTCTTACAATCGCAAGATGGATCAAAGTATAAAAGTTACTTTCCCACTATTTTTTGCAGGAAAATTCCCTATACTTCCGTGACATAGCATGTTAAGTTTCATAGTGTCTTCAAAGTTGGCCATGTCCTACTCCCCAGTATATACGAATATATCTCCAATTATAATTGGTCGCTGTCGTAGGCTCCTTCAGCTTTTCTTGTAAGTGAGTTTTAAAAGCTATGTATGTAGTTCCGGTGTAACGGTGACAACAAAAGAAGTATATACACACTTTCTAAATGTAAAATTAAAATTGTAATTAAATTACAAATTCATTTTGATCAACTGCATCCAATTACGCACTCTTCCTGCCAGGACGAGGTCGATGTATAGCTCCTAAAGCTCACCTTCTTCACATCTGCTCAACGTAAACGGGATGAAAATTACTTAAATAATCTTGCGTTCAAAGCGACCAAGTTTATATTCATTTGCCTTGAGCCACGTTCATGCTTCTGCATTCTAAAAGGACATCAAGATGTTAATTTATATTGTCTTTTTTCACAATTGTAATCCTCCGTTTGATTTCTGACAAGGTGTCATTATCACATTACGGCCTCAAATTCGGTAAGGTTGGGGATCAATCATATCGTTAAGAGACTACCATATTTCATGCATTTATACAATACGGCAGATAAAGTCTTGTACGCGTTGTTAATGACTCTTATGCCTCTCTAGATGACTCAGTTTCTCCCTTTATTTTCTTGTGGCAAACGATGTTGAGATTCTATTCATCAGACGTTCTTTCTTTCAACTACGTCTTAAAAACAAGTTAATGTATGCGGCATCCAATTTATCTCTCGCTAGCTCGGCAATTAGCCCGTGTTGCCCAGCCTTCTTACATTTAAATTATGATATTACTTACTTAATTTAACTCGGGTGGACGGAAGTCTTGCATATGATCGCACAAGTTGAATAAATCATTCTGCGTGAGCGATTTGGGTCGTTTCGTAGTTTAACAATCTGTACAAGTGGTTTTTGTATATCATCAATACCGACTGTGACTCACTATTACGAGTAAGTTCTCTTCAAATACGTTATCATCTTTCTATACAGCGCCGCTGCATTCCTCATCAAGTTTCAGAAACCACTCCCCCCGTGGGACAGCTGTTAAGTGGGGCTAGTAAGCAATTCTGCTGTATTCTTGGCGTCTGCCTCTTTGGCTCTTTTCAAGATTTTAGCTTTTAGCTCTTCGCAGAGCGATAGTGCATGGAGCAAATCTCCATCCAGTCGCTCTCTAATCCGGTGGGTTCCCCGGCCTTGGCAGGTTTGTTCTGTGGTCTCCGAAACGTCTGCAATAAAACACCCATGCTCCGAATTCTCCTCCACGTTTGGACATTGCGGGCACATTGGCAAACCATCGTGCCCAAATCTATAGAAATATTTCCGAAAGCCACCGTGCTCGGATAAGTACTGTGTAACTGTAAGTGTGACAGTTTTTTTTTTCTAATTATTGTACCGCTCACACTAGAGCGAACCTGAGGTTTCACCAGCTTGTTTCTGAGGGTTTCCTGGCATCGGTGCTCCCGGTCTGCAGCATTTTGTAAAAGTTGCATAGGACTTGTCGAGACATTGAGAGTTACATGAATTTGTACTATGGATTTGTTGCAATTGGAGCTTTCCAATGTTAAGTCTCCTCATATATATCCGTAGATGTACCTAAGCTATCACTAAGTAGTGCTCCGAGTCTATACTGGCTGCTTGAAACGTTTGGAAATCTATAATACTAGGAAAGTGGTCGTTCGTCGATGGCGATAGTTTAAATTTGGCTTTTAAATGTTCGTTTATGAATATTGAAGACGAGAAATCGTACACTAGCCCAAGTCCATTTTCAGATTTAGCATAATATCGTGCCGGCTAAGTTTTCTGCAGGTATCATATTTTTCCTCTGTACGAATTGAAAGCATATCAGGCTGAATTTGGTGAATTAAGCATTACTGCGGATTATTTTATTCCAACCCGTTACCTGGATTGTGGTGACGTCCCCTTTATATCAGTCTCCTCTGCTGGTTGCTAGGCTGTACGTACGCCTGATGAAGGTCAGATATTTTATGTTTTGAACATCGTTCATTTTGAAGGGACGTAGATAGTGATTCTGTCCTTATCTGCGGGTCCTGGTTCCCTGGTAAGAGCAAGGTTATTACAAATATTTCTTACAGTACATTTGGACAAAAGGATGTGTAGGATCTTACAGCTTGCAGCGGAAAACAATAGACGTCGAGACCCATAAAACCTCTAAAATGAGACAGAAGAACAGAAAAAAATAAATTTAGAGTCACAAGAAAAGATGGGCAGAGAAATCAAGGACATTTAGAGTTTCTAACAAATAATATTATGCTTCCCCATACCCAATACAGAATTGCCTTTTGCAGCGGATCAGATACCATTATTATATTAGATATCCTACTTCTTTCAATCAACACAGGTTGCTTTTGCCATTTCAGTTTAAGTGGCATTTGTCAGTCGTGGAAAGTGGAAAATAACAATTTACTCTGGAGCATGTAATGCCGCAACGACGTGCTTAAGTTATTTAAACAATTCTCCAATTGGTGATTATTTTGAAGTCAGTCTTATGTAAAACAAATCGATCAATCACTCATCGTTTTATGAAAATTTGTATACATTAGAAAAGGGCCACAAGGAAGCCAACACCAGAAAATATTGTTTTATTGTATTATGAACTTGATGAATGAATGCTCATTGTTAATATCAAAAAAAAGGTGTAGTTTTTCTCGCGTATTCTACTCGTAATTGACAATTATTAAAATAAAACATATACGGACCATGACCAATTACTTAAGTTTTTCAGCATGGGCTTGAAAGATACCTTGACTTAATAGCCCAGTTCATACCAGATATCAGAGTAAAAAAGTGTGGCTCTCAAAATAGATCTTCGCTTGAATAAGTTATTTGCCCCTTTTAGTTTAGAGGGAGAAACTTTTTATGGTTGTAACTCGGTAATCAAACCCTTCTTTTAGGAAACTCCGAAAAGGTTGCTTCTGTAATATACGCTGTATAATACTCGTAGGACACTATCATTTGTTTTTCCTCTGGGTTTCTTTAGCAAAATTTCATGTCTGTTTTAAAAATGTACGATATTTTATCAATTTCAAATAGTTTATTAATGAAAGAGCACGTGTATCAAATAGAAAACCATATCGAGTCTTGTAAATAATAATATATATTGAGTTACGTTATCGGCTGAGGTAACGTTTAAATGCGTTTCTACAAAGTTCAACTGACATGACATGTGGCATGTTGTATTTTTGCTCCGATCCGCTCTTTTGAAAGCAGAATGTGAAGAGAATGTGATTATACTTAAGAACTGAAGCTATAAGCGTAGGTAGCTGTTCGCGGAAAAAACCGCAACGGATGCACGTACTCGTAAAAATACCTTTTTTATTGTATTTGACTTTAAATATTTATTAAAGAAGTCATTTCTTTATTTAATGTGAGCAATTGTGTTGATGTCATAAACATTCGGTTATAAAAAAACCGATAACTTTCAGAGTTTGGAAGTTGACAAATATACTCGTAGTTATCTCATTGAAATACGAGTATATCATGGATACCATGTTCTCCAGTTTCGGTACATTTTTGTATTTCAAATAATATTTTCTTGTTTTCTGCACCCGTTAGAAACGTATGCAGTATCTTTGTGTTGTTAAGAGACAATAGACGGTAAACCTACTATTTGCGTATCATATTGCTTCAGAAGTCGACTCAATGTGCATGTTCACACGTCCTGCTCATGAAGGTCGTGTTCATATTTTCATGGGGATGAAAGACTTTTTGACCAGCGGAACATTTGAATCGGACCATTTTAAATTTTTAAATTTGAGCAGTTGGTCTGAAACATATCTTTTTTCCTCTTCTTTACACTTCCTTGCTGATCAACGATCCAAACTAAAATGAAAAAATGTAACGAAAATTAAGTTCCGAAGTATATTTTCGGTATAAGTAACCCTTTTTTTCGTAATTAAATAAAAAGCTTTCCCTCTCTTTCATACAATCTTCCTTCCCACTCCAATATCAACAAGCAAAATCAATTGTACAAATTTATACAAAAACCTGTTCCCGAGTGAAAAATATTGTAAAAGAAAACGCTTTTGAGAGACTAATTCATTTCCCCATCCTGCCTAGATACTCTTTTACAAATTGTTACAGAAATCTTCTGTATTCAGCAAAATCGGTTTATAAAAAAAATTACAGAAAAATGTTAGATATAAAAAAAGGGATACAAATTACGTCATACGGATATCTGCCTGCAAATGGTTCCTTGCAAATAAATGACATATGTGCATTTTATCCGATTAAGCAATGAAAAAAGAAGAATTCATTATAAGCGTAAAATGAGACGTAGAAACATAAATTTTAATAATTATGGCGACAGGACGACCTTTTTAAGTTATCATGTACTAACTCCAAGCAACGAACCGTGTAACATCTATAAGATATGAGGGTCATCGAAATGAAAGAAAAGGAAACGTTAACGCCATGCCATGATGATATATAAATACTCGTATATAAAATAATACCCGCACAATTACTTTCAATCCGAATTGATTTTCCTGAGGTCGTTCCGCAGAAAGAGGCCAAACGGCTTCATGAAAATTCTGAAAGCAATATATGTAAACTAAGTACAAGGATTACACACTTATATACATAATTGGACAGCTGTGCGACGGCGAGTGTAGAAGCAGAAACAATTCAAAATATGATTACAAATGAACGAAGGAAAAACCAAGCATATGCTGTTAATAAGAATACTCAGTTAACATCGACGAATTGGATAGAACGTCCCTATTAACAGATGCAACTGCAGAAACTAAACAAATAATACTTTCTAATGGTTGTTTCCTGATTGCAAAACGGCAGCTTCCCTAACCCGACAAACTTCAGAGACGCTATATAAGACTTGAAATATCCCAGTCATATTTTCGGAATTATTTGTTTAAGATGGCTAATGTATGCTGAGCGGATGGATAATGAAGCTCAAAACCAGAGAACAATGGAGAGTCTTACATTTTAATATTAGAAGTTGGGTCAACCTGGAGTGCTCAGTCGGAGGCAGATAGATAAGAACCGGACTAACTGGAGGGACTTGTTAAATGATATCTGCGATAACATCACACTGTTACGCCAACATGTTCAATCTTTGCATCTGCGGTGCCTCTAAGACCCATGGGGACGTCCAAGATAGGGTTATAAATGAGCGCTAAAACTCAATGGAAATTCAAGATAGCCAATGAAAGACATTAAGTTTCTTGCTGCTATTTCAGACCACTGTGCATTGGTATCTCACATTCTCTTCTTTCTTATTTGCTTTTAACAGCGCAGCATGTCGTCTGCAACTTTGTTCTTGCTTTTTTTTTTCTTGTGTGATAAAATTTTCCATAGGGATAACTGTCAAATAAGCTGTCAAATTTGGCCGATGTAACATATACATATGTATGTCATTTTTGTTCAGTATTTTTATTTTTTGACAAATGATCACAAACAAACTTACGACTCAATAACGTTATGTTCGTGAAACACATAGAGTGGTTCGTCATTGATCTTAGCCTACATGCGAATAAAAGCCAGTTGGTGAACGAATGTATAACTGAATGTATTTAATTAAAATCACTTTACGTTGAACAGGGCGTTCGCTTTGTGCTTCGAGAAAGTAGTCAAAAATTGCACTAACAGGATAACATTTGTATTACGAGTATAAAGGGTGATTCTTTTAGAGATACTTTTTTCAAAAACAAAAAACAAGTAAAGCATTCAATTTATCGGGTAATTTTTATTATGATACAAAAGAACAATTCTTTACATTTATTTTTTGAAGATTATTTCTTTCAAATGTTGGCCATAACTGCGGCTTACATTGTCCATACATTTGACTAATGACTCGAGTAATGTTGGCCCCCAATTCCTCAATCGAGTTGTTCATGTAGATTTTGAAAAAAGTAAAATTAACTGTTCACCTAATCATTCTCGCAATAAAGCCGTGGTTTCACTGGTTGTGTGGCAAATGGCGCCAAATTTCAATTTCAGGCATTAAAAAGTCCATTATAATGGTGTGATAACGGACGCCATTCACTGTTACGATCCGTCCTGCCTCAATTTGGACGACATATGGATCGATGATTCCACCAGCCCATAAACCATACCACCCGTTATTTTGTCTGGATGTAATGGCAGCTCCGCACCCCAAATACTGGTATTTTGCTTATTGACGTAGCCACTAAGCTAAAAATGGATCTCATCGCTGAATAAAATATTGGTCGAAAACAGCGGATCTTTTTGAAGTTTTTCAAGAGCCCAATGACTGAAACGGTGACGATTCGGTAGGTCGATTTAGTTCTTGCATGAATTGAATTTTGTATGCTTTTAATCTAAGATCTTGGCGACAAGCCGAGCTGTTGAGAAAACGTCGAATCGATTCATCAAGGTCATCGCGTGCACTCCCCGCTTCCATCGCTATATTTTCTTCATTACTTACTAGATATTGCCTATTTGGAAGCGTATTATCCAATAATGAAAATTGGGCTTCAAACTTTTCGATAGTATAACGAATTGTGCGTTCGGTAGGACGGTTATGTCGACCATAAGTTGCTCTAAGCTCTCATTTTATAATGTGGTCAAGGTGGTCATATGAGCAACATTGCTGTTCCAAGATTTTTCAATTAAAAAAACAAAAATTATTACTGTTTAATTAATTGTTCTATTTTATGTTACATTAAACATAAAAAATAAAAAACTCTATTCTTGGAGGCACATGTCAGAAAAGTCTTGCTTTCTAGGTAATACAATTAATCGCTATTGCCATTTTCTAAATATTGTGGTATTTTTGTTGTTCCATAATCCATTCAACGAATTCTCTTCGCTGCGCGTGGTCAGTAGGCTTCAGTTCTTGAGTTAATTGCACTTTGTATGCATGGAGATACAAATCTTTCGTGAGAATATGCTGTAGAGAACTTCTCGAAATGTCTAATTCTTGACCACGTTGCCGAATTGATGTTCTTGGACTCTTAGCAACACTCTCACGAACTGCTTCGATGGTTTGTATTGAACGACTTGTTGTTGAAGTCTCCCTGAATTGTTGAAATAATCTCATCGCAGTTGATGAAGTTAAATCACTATTCCAACCATATTTTGTACGAAAATTGTGGATTGTAGCTGCCACAATATGTAATATAATATATAACAATGAAAACGCGTTGTTCGTTCATGTAGCGCTCCATTTTTAATAATCCTAAACTGCCAGCTGTCATGCCGTCGTTTTTTTTTCCTTGGCAACATTTTACCGCACAAATGCCGCAATATTAAAATCTTTCGTTAATTTTGGGATACATTTTATTTCGATTAATTCTAGCTTTGCCTATCGCTTTTTAAATATAGTCTTTTGCCACTGAGGTGAGTTCTCAATATTTTAAGATTTTAGAATCATTAAGTTTTATATTTATGAATGCGCATTTAGATTTTAGCTGTGTTACTATCAGAAACGTGTTTACTCGTACATGTGCTGATACCATTCCATGTACTCGTATGTATTGTAGTTTGACATTGGTTTTACATAATGGAAGTGAAACATCGACACAAATATGTCGATAACTGTAGTTCATCGGGATTTCAAAACATTTTGATTAACATTTTAGGAAACTCACGCATTTTACGGCAATCCTTTTGGAAATATTTTCATAACCCCATGCCAGACTCATTTGTAATGACTTTCTATTTCTGAAATATTTGTTTCCTGAATTTAATTTTTTCAGTATTTTTTTTTGTTCAAGTTTTGAAGGTAATTACGAGAGTATGTACACAATCCGCAGTTGGCAACATCGCATTTCATCCATAACATAGCACGACAATTTAATTCTGTTCGATATGTTCTATCGCTATATTCAATGAATCATGATAAGAACACAAATGTTGTTCGCAACAAAAAGGTGTTCAAATAATTAATGACATTTGGTAGAGTCAAGGCCAAGAAGAAGAGTTCAAACAACTTAGTCAAATAGTTTTGCTACGCATGCGAAATAATGTCTTGAACGTGATACATATGCCAAACGATATGGAGTTCAAGTATCTATTGAATATTGTTAGCTAAGACAGCACATTCCATTTTCAATTACGATTACTTTGGCGGTTTCAAATAGGCTCTTGAGTATAATTATCCAAATAAAAGCCAGACATAATGAAGGAAATCGCCGAAAGAAATTAGACGGAGGTAGTTTTGGCTATAACCGAAAGCTCAGTGGTTAAAACTTGTTAATTAGTCTGCCCCTGCGATGTCTACATTAATGTATTTTACATTTAAATCGGTATGGCGTGGGAATGTTTGTAGGTAGTCAGAATGTTAATTTGTTCATGAGGAGAAGACTTTTTACACCTGCTGCCCTTTTTTAATCAATTTAATTTGGAACAAGAGTTGTACTTCACTGTAACATTTGCTTTAACAAATTAATTAATACGGTGGAATCATAAAAAAGCCGATAGTACCATGTAATGTACATTTTATTATTGTACTCGTATAATAATATAGTGCACCATTAAGACCGACTATTTTAAAATTCGAAAAAAACCCAGTGTTTATTTGAAAAGTTCTGATGTTTTTATATTAATAAACAGTGTATGCATGGAGTTTGTGTATGGAACAAAATATGCGATAAATGGCCGCCTCGTGACTAATGGCACACATTGATCTTTTCGACGAAATTCTCGATGTCGTTTTTCAAATTTCAAACAATGCACGGGTATGCTTGATTGACCTGGGGAAGGCTTTTTACTCCTTAAACAGCTTAAAGGCTGGGAGTAATAAGTAATAAGTAAACCACTGTTGTGCATTCTTTTTGATATGATCACTAGTAGACAGTTTATCGTGAAGGGTGGCGATGCGACTGCAACAAGAGTTCACTGTACCACGCCACCATGGCATACGCCATGATCGGGTCCAAAATCGAGGATATTGATATGCTCTCGCAACATGAGTTCGATAAGATTAAACGATATCGCGATGACTGGAAGTTGAAGATCAACTTTTAGAAGTCGGAAACCATTGTTTTTAGTATGCTTTTGTCTTGGACCTCTGCGGATAACAGAAAGAACTGGCGATAGTTTTCGACCGTTAGACAACACCGGAAGCCACTTGCTTGTCAAAATGTTGTCAGATAACTTGGAATATGGCTGGACATATATTTGTTTGGTTGAACTTAGAGAGGGGCCAGTAAATTATTGTGACAGTGTAGCTTGTAAGTGTAAATTAATTCTGATGTCAGCATCGCAAAGTATGGCGTTTTTAATGCTCTTTTACAGAGACTTGAAAAATTCATCGCAACCAAAAAACGAAATTAAATTGTGAACATTTTCATGCTGTATCTTTGAAAATCAACTTAAAATTTATGTCCAAAAAACCAGTCACAAAAGCTTTGTCCCTAGTCACACGGAGATATTAGAATAACCAATGTGGTTAGGTTAACCTTACTGCCGTATATCTCATTCAATAAATATTTTTAAAATAGTTCAAATCTAACCTGATCATAAACGTTGTTTTATCTTACCATGTTTATCATAAAGACTTGTATCTTCAAAACGTTCTATAGGAATGCTTGTTGGCTGTCTCAGTGTTAAATTCGATTTGAGAGCATACTATATCTCTAGTTCATTCATTACTGGACTTGAATGATTTAAACGATATCAGAGCCGTGAAGTATATGATACAAATATGTGCCATTGTGCGATATTGACGAATAAATTTCATGCGTAACACGGCCTTAACATCAATCACAGTTTGACTCTATTTTCGTTAATGATAAGTCTTCTCTAAATAGTTTCGCGAGTTGCGAATTTAAAATGGCATGATTTTTTATTACATAGCAGCTGAAAAATCGCTAGCAAATCAATGTAACATATTTTATATGATTCATGATGCTCATTGAGATTGATAGAACTTGTCGAGAACTGGATATTCAACGTTTTATGATGAATGGAATAACTATTCGCTTAGAAAGTAACATGCTTAGTACGTCTAAATTTTGTCAAGAGATCACATTTGTAATCAAACTGTGTATTGACTAAGTCTCCTGTTTTAGGTTTTTGTAGTCATAAAATTGTGTTACAAGCCACTTACGGAGTTAAGTACAGCGCATTTTATGACCAGGTTTTTGTAAGAAAAAAAAACAAGGCACTAAATACACGGTGAAGGTAAATCCAATTTGGTTTTGATATTGTTAAAATAATGAATCAAACCTATCAGCAATACGAGCGGTTGACGGATAATGTCGTCCACCAGTGATGAGTGGTGTAGAGGTACTCGCAATCGCTTCTCACTTGGAGGGTCAAGGTCCTACCCATTGACAAGTTTTTCAAGTTTCTCATTTGTATAAGTGGAACTCAGACCGAAAAATTCTGCGTGTGAAGGCATAGCACTGACACGTAGATTTGGCTGTTGTAGAGTTTCAAGCACAAACAAATACTGTGAATTATAACCTTCGAATCACTCTGAGTGAAGAAAGAACTCTCCGTCCTATTCGGACTCCAACACACCTGAGTTTCAAACCACTACAAAAAAAAACAATTTTCCTTTCTCCTCCTTCTACCTTTCCGCCCGAGCCCTGGCAACAGTAAAAGGGTATCAACCCCATAGGCGCGCGTAAATTATAAAAAAAAATACGAATATAAAACTTGCCAAATCGTTTAGATCCCGGATGCTCTTCAATTTACGCAGTCATTAGTCACTTGCCTCCAATTGCGAATTTTAGAATGTTTTAGTATAAAAGAAGCCAGATATCTTTCAAGGAACCTTTCTCTTGAATAGCCAATTCTCTCTAGTTATCTTGCAAATGGATCATGATAAATTGCATTGAGTAGCTCGTAGCTATACATGCTAATTGAAATTTTCAACACAGAAAAATAGGTGATGGAACTCTCGGGTGCGACCGATCTTGGACTTTCTACACTATCCACACTGACAATGACCAATCAAGGTCTTTACGAATAGAATTAGATGTTCATATGTATATAACATCATCCTGTACTATGTACATGTATGTATTTATCGGGCCCTCGACATGTGCGTGACAGTATCTTGTCTTCGAACACTAGTTTGAACCCTTGTACTTTGCCAAACTGAAGTGTTAGCAGTTTGTCGAGTTTCCGTGAAGGTATCGTTCATAGAGTTAATGTTAACCCCAATATATGTAGGCTTCTTACCTATTTCAAAGCTACATATGTTCTTATCAACAAGAGAGATTGTTTTTTTTTTTTTTAGTAACGTGTATTTGATCTTATCTTTTACTACAAGTCGAGCTCGTTGCGTCACATCTTCGTTTTATAAACGTGTTTAAAACAGCATTATGGGGAAGAACGAGAATGTTAATGTCGTTAGCGTATCCCAACAGACGGATGGACTTATAGAAGATAGTGCTTTATGCTCCTGCTACTGGACACCCACTTTCCAGGTAGCTCCCAACTCGCGGCTAGTAGCAGCCCGTGCAGGCCTACTGCAACCGCGACCAAAATTCATGGTCTGATTACGAGAGACAAACTGCTCTGGGCGCTGCATAGCTTCAAACCATACAAGTCTGCTGGTCCGGACGGTATAATACCTGCCGAGCTACAGAGGTCCTCAGATATTATTCTGCCTGTGCTAGAAAGTATTATGTGGAGCTATGTAGAACTTATCCGCATTCCACTGTCATGGAGAGAAGTCAATGTAGTATTCATTCCCAAAGCCGGAAAATGCTCTCATATTGTCCCAAAGGACCTCAGACCTATAAGTCTAGCATATTTCCTTCTCAAAACTCTAGAACGACTGATTGATATCCATATACGAATTAAAATTCATCCAAGACTTCTGTCAACGGCTCAACATGCCTATTGTAAAAGAACGGCTTTGCACTCTTTGAGTAGCCACATCGAACTATCCCTACAATATAAAGAGTACACAATGGCTGCTTTCCTGGACATAGAGTGCGGCTTTAACAACGTCGACACATCCGCAATCACGACTGCGCTGTAAACTCTGCAGGTAAACGACTAACTTGGGGAGTTGATCAGTCTCATGCTAAAAATCAGGATAATCAACTCCAAACTGGGTGAGACTTCTGTTCAAAGATGTGTCAGCAAAGGTATGAGTAAATTTCAATAGATTAACCCGCTGGGCAGATCGCTGTGGATTGGGAATAAACCCCCATAAAACTGATCTTGTTCTCTTTTCCAGGAAATACAAAATTCCAACTATAGACCCTCCTTCAATAAACGGTACCAGTTTAATATTTTGCGATACAGCAAAATATCTGGGCCTCATTTTTGACAGGAAACTAAACTGGAAACCTAACATTCAAGAAATAGCTTTATTCTCTTGGAAAAAAGCCATTGGGAATAAATGGGGCCTTCAACTTCGCATAACCTACTGGCTATACATCTCGGTCATAAGACCGATACTTACTTACGGGGTGGTTGTCTGGTGGACGGCCTTGAAAAATGAAGATGATCTGCACTAAACTAAGCAGAGTCCAAAGAACAGCATGTCTATTCACAAGCGGAGCCTTGCGGTCTACCCCCTCTGCGGCATTAGACATTCTGTTTCAATTGACACCCCTCGATATCTTCAGCAGGCAAGTAGCTGCGACCGCAGCTATTCGCCTCAAAGCAACTACACAGTGGACAAATAATTCATTTGGCCACGCCAATATTCTTATCACCTTAGGAATTCTCACAGAGAACATCGATTACACCATACCTGAACTTTGGTTTGACAAAAACTTCCATGTAAGCTTCCCCTCTAGATCATTCTGGGAGCAAGATAGAGGATAAGTCAATCCATTTCTACACAGATGGATCGAAAACCGATAGCGGAATTGGTGGCGGTGTTTTCTCAGATAAATCTAAGGCTCTCTTTCCGTCTTCCAGACCACTGTAGCGTGTTCCAGGCGGAAATTTGGCGATTAAAGAAGCTCTGTCCTGGCTGAAGAAAAACGTGATATCTGCAAAGGATATCCGCATCCTCTCGGATAGTCAGGCCGCCATCAAGTCCCTGGACTCGGTCTCATTATATTCTAAAATCGCCCTTGAATGCCGATCATCTCTTATGGAGATGGCAGAGCAGTTCAACATTCACCTTTGTTGGGTGCCGGGCTGCAGAGACATTCCAGGGAACTGCAGAGCCGATGAACTCGCCAAAATTGGAACCACTCTATCTATTCTACCGCAAAAGGGTAGTATAGGTATACCAATCGCTACGTGCAAACTAACATTAAAGCTGGATGCCAATAAAATAACAGACCTAACAATAACAGAAATAACAAAAGACTTCTGTAAAAGCTGCATGAGCTAGGATGAGGAGGAGACAATCCTCCACCTAATCTGTACATGTCCAGCTCTCTCCCAGAGAAGAAAGCTTCATCTAGGGGCTTTCTTCTACAACGACCTAAACGATATAGAAAATATAGACGTTAACATTCTCCTACGCTTTATCATAAGCTCAAACTGGTTCCATTAGTAAGAGGATCATAGATCCACGTATCATCACAATGGGCCAATAGGCCTAAGTGTTTTGGTACTTCCAACAGCCACTCTTACCTACCTAGGGCTTTATGCTTAATCTCTACTGTACGAACTATTTTCCCCACCCCTTAATTTAAAAAACCATATGGCAGCACATTTCATCATCGATATCTGGCACGAGTTTGAAAAAGTTGTCAGTGGTCAGTTTTCAAATTATACAGAGCACTGTCACTTCAACAGCTGCTAGAAGTGCTCCATCAATTCAGCCTGCGCGTTGGTAACAAGTTTTTAGGGGTTTTCGTAGAACCGCGCGACGGATATTGTTGTCCTCCTATTGTTAACCCTTCGACTTCCTTGTTCTGAGAGTTTGCGAATGCTTTTTCTCCTATTCTCTTGTGTCTTCCCAATATGCGAATTATGCTACTTTTTCCATTCATCATTATACCAAGGACATGTATGCTGTATTTGCTGATTGTTAGCATCTGTAGAATGTGTACAGTGGAGAGTTTTTAACCAGATGCTCTTTCCAAAATCTGGCTACATCAACCTTTCTAGGCATCCAACGTCGAATCTCCTTTTTTATGCGCATGAGATAGCCAGAGTCGACAACTGCACCTTTGAATGATCGTATCTTGTACACGGCCCATTGAGTTGATATGTGGTCATCAAATCATATACAGACTGTCAGTAAATTTTTCTTTATTGCGTCGAATTATTGGCAAATATGTTATGAGTCTACTAATATTGTATATTTGTGTATTTTTACATAAGCACGCACAAAAAACTCTGCGAAACGATGTTCTGGACCTCGACGCTAATTTGGTCTATTGAACTAAACGACTGCATGAAAGAGAAACAATTAAGGGAAGTTTACGTGAACTGAAAACGTAAAACAAATAATCAAGAAACGCCCTATATTGTACTCAGAATTTTACTATTAAAAAATCGCACGCAGTTGTAAAAGACACTGAACGCCATACTCGTACTTCTATTTACGAGTAATGAGCAAACTTAGGTAGATGGATGGGTGAATTGAATCGAAACTGGGTATAGTTTTATAAATTTTTTTAATTGCTAAGCATCGATTTATGACGCTGATAAGAAATACGCAAAGCCTTACATATTCTCGGCAAGCACGTTGACTAAAATACTCATACTTAGACTAAATCCATATTTTGGTATCTGTATATATCGTTGTGAATCTGTCCCATATGCGAAATGTTCAAAATGCTAATAGTATTAAGCATTCAAAGGCAAAATTGAAGGCTTTCAAAATTCGATACGTTAAATTAAAGTATCATTAGCATAATGCTAATTGGCAAATGAATTTCATTTCGAGCGATGGTGGTAATCACATAAAATTCTAAACCGACTTAAAATCACTATTTCGGCTGATAGTCGATATGATAAGTGCTGTAATAAACGCCACTGCTTCTGTTTGTTGTTGTTTTTGCTGCTGAGAGTGGGCAGTGTCGCAATGCTAAAAAAAAATTGGAAGATTCGGAGATGCTGCCAAGTGTCGTTGTGGGCTGCTGAGGTGGAAATCGGAAACCAAATTCTTCGTATCCGTATATTCCCATTCATTAGTGAAAGTAAAATAAATGAAAACCGGCAAAAGAAAAGAAAGCAATTTAGAAAGGAGCCGCACTTAACCAGTTTATCGGAATCGGAACGATTAATTTGTCTGATTGCATACGTATCGTGGAGTACGATTGGGTTGCAGATAGAGTGGCAAATATCAGTACAGTCACTAGTCGGTTTCACAGTTCTTAAAATATTAAAAAATGTGAGATTTCAATATTGTTACGTTTAATCGTCTAAAACTTTTGATTTTTACTAACACGTTGCAAATATTTCACCTATATTTGCCCTATCAGCTTTTTATCTAGCATTTCAAGGAATTAATTCAATATCGGGAACATTGGCGCCTGCCGTCTTATCAAAACCTATCAATGGTATTCATTGTCTGAGGTGGTGATTTAGGTGATCATAGGGAACTGTATTAGAAGTTGGTGAATTTTATATTTTATATAATTTACCGCACATACCTACATATGTATATATACGAGTATGCACACTTGATAATGCTTTTATAGTGGATAATGTGAACTATTTACAGATATTTTTTTATTATTGTTTGAATTACATGAAGTACTATTCAAAAAGACTTCCCATGTCCAGCAGACCGGACAACCTCAGTCATGATGTTATTACATTAAAGTGTTTGAAAAAGCAGGCTTTTGGGACGCATCCTCTTTAAAACAATACAGGTCATGTTTCTGCGATACTCTCTAAAAAATGCAATCTTTTCAGGATAAAAAGATAAAAAAAAGCTCCAACCAGCGTTGTTGAAAGTGATATGATAACATATATTCTAGATTTACTGATTTCTCCCACCTGTTCTATCTTACTATACTCTAATTTTTTTTTCTGCAGCTTTGTAAAATAAATCCATAACAAAAATGGATCTTTAGATCTAAAAACAACTTCATATTGCTAATCCATTTGACAAAATTTCACCTAACTTCACGCTTTGTTAGCCGATACTTATTTAAGTCTGCCTACTAGATTTTGAAGCGCAGTCTTCCAAGATCCTCTGCATTGTGGCATGCTTCTTGCAACTCACGCCCCTTGTGCTCTTTTTTTTTTAAAAAGAACTTAACACTCAAGAGGGTATATGACTACTCTTAAAATGCCAGAGCACGTGTTAAGTTTTTCGGAAAATTGGGTAGAGGGAAAGAAAGATATTTGGGCTCAGTGGTTATTTCGCTCCATGGGTGGCATCCAACATTTAATGGGGAGACTAAATTATTAGTGTAAATTGACTTGATGTTGTTATTTAGGCAGCCATTCACCTCACGATATTTCAGTTGCCTGAAAAAATGACTTTCGGTCACGGCTGGTATTGAACCCCGAACCGTCCGAATGGGAAGTGAATGCACTACCACTTGAGCCACGTGCCTTTTCGTTATAAAGGCTACCCTCACTGTACATCTAGGTTTGGATATGTCGACTAGCTCCAGTCTCGTAGAGCTGATAAGAGTCTATATCTAACATATTATATATATATATAACATATTATATATATGTATATAACATATATATATATATATATAACATATTATATATATGTATATAACATATATATATATATATATATATATATATGTATGTAACATATTCATAGATTAATTTCTGTAGAATTATTTCCTGGCAGCAAATATCAGTTCGAAACATTTGTCGAGGTCATTGTTCTGGTTCTAAACAGCTATGGCAATTATTAAATGTTACTATAATTTGACTTGTATTCTCATTTCAAATGAGTTTAGTTGCCCGACGTCTTTTGTCTTATGGTAACATGAAGGTGAATTCTATAACTTAATTCGACGTCCTTCTCGCGAATTCGGCAAAGTCTGATAATTTTGGCGTGTTGCATACTTGTACTGGAAGCCAGACTGGTACGCGCTGATTAGTGTCATTAGGGCTAGTTTGAAATGTTTACACAGTCGTTGAGTACGCTATTCAATAGGAATAAGCTTGATTTTGCGTTGCGGGTTCGAAACCGCGAATAAGTCTTTCGGGGCAAGCTAATTAGATCGACATTACCCTCTTGCAGGTTCAGCTTTTTAATTTCAGCATACATCCATTAATATGATAGTTCTAAACTTTGTTACTACGATAAATACAGAATTGTCTATATAGCAGAAGTGATAAAGCTATATAATCCGAATTAATCAAATACCTTCCTTGTTGAATTTTTACACAATTCTGAACATGACAATGTACGAATACTATCATATATTTGTCAAGCACTTCAATTCTCCTTGATAATTTGACAGTGGTGTCATACACTTGCCAGCAGATTTGAAATGCTTGGTATAAGCCAAAAAATATGGTCTTATAGCACCATTGCTTACCATTTTTATTATATTAGAGACGCTTCTTTAACAACTAACAAATGCCTTATATGTATCTACTAACCGTTGCCGACCAACATTTTTTACTAAAAAAATGTCTTGATTGATTTTGAACCAAGGCCTTTGCAGTTATTATACTCGTAATACATATGATATATGAACATAACATACAACTATGTACATATATCGTCCGCCTACGAATTTCTATCAGATTCGCTCACGAATTCGAGCCTTTATATGTGAGGCGCCATAGAGATATGGCTTACTAAACTATTTACAAATTATTTATTGAAAATGAAACTGATACTCGTATGTACTCGTACGTGTTACCGAAAATCCCACCTCAACTAAGTGAAAAAGATTGGTGAGAAGCCACCATACGATGTTGACATGATGTCTCCCAAGCATTGTGTTAATATGGGGTACAATATTATTCAGATGCATATCCTAAATACGTTTTCATTTCTTTAAACAATATCAAATCACCATAAAATCGCCCTAAAATCTTCTAGATCTTCCAAATTTTGGATTTATTGTAGGTTGCCAGCGACCGTTACAAATTTGAATGCCTGTTTCAATTAAATAAGAGAACATCGCATTTCCAAGAATAATCAGTGAGTTGTTGGATTGATGAGAACTGAAAACGTTGCCGGAAATCCTTACAAAAAAAACTCAAAACTCCATAGAACACTATCGTTGCTGCCCGCGCCGATGACACCGCAATCCGCATTTAATTTATACGTTTGATTTCCTCTTATATTCGCGTTGCTTTGTGTCTCTTCGTCAAGCTATTAGCGTTCGTTCTCTCTGTTGATTTTCATATAATTGTGTAATCTTTGGCATTGGCCTATCAATTCACTCTACACATATGAAACCGGCTTCAACACACTAACTCAATAGTCAACACTGAAGCACTCATTTCCACTCACTGTACGCATCGTTTACGCCACCGCCACTGTTGGCGGTCGACGCCGCCAATGTTTGTGGGGGTATTCATCAGAGTACGGAGAGGCGAAACAAAACATCGCCATGTGGAGGTAACCGGCTTTCAACTCTACAATTCCAATTCAATGATTAATACATGGAGGCTTTCTTCAAAAAAATCGCAGCGCTAGGCGTGCATTGGTATACATGCACGAGTGGGTATGTAAAGAGAGAGATCTTGAGTGAGTTGTGTATACGAGGTCAATTTTGGCGCCAAAAGCCGGAGTGTAGGAATACATTTTGGTTTTTTGTAATTGCATCTTGTTTGTGCCCCCCCTTTTCTTGAACACTAACACCGCATTTGTTTATTTATGTATTGTCATGCCGCAGTGTGTACTCGTATATTTTTTCAGTTTCACGACGAATTATACCCGCGAATTATTACTCGTACCATGAACAGTGTGTCAAGTAAAAAGATGGAGAGGAATATAACGATGGTGTGGGCAAGAACTAAGCATTCATCGAATGATGCATTTTGAACGCAACTTACACGTAAGCAAACCGGTAAAACGGTGATGAATGGTTGGAATGTACAAAGTTCAAGCCATAGGTTGGCTTTTAGTGTTGCCATTATTTAGTTCTGCTAAATTGTTATTTAGCATGAGATGTTATTTAGCATTCAGGAAAGTGGAATGTGGAAAAATTAAACATCTCTGAAGTCTGAAAATTCGATTACACAGTCTAATTACTTTAAAAAGGCGAATCGAAGCGTTAAATATGCAAACAGCACTCAGAAGATAATGTTGTTAAAATGTTAGGTCCCGAAACAAGTGAGGTTATTTTATTTGTTAAGGTCCAACGGAAACTTTAATGTGTGAGATGCTCATCTTAACTAGTGTAATATAAAGGGTTTCCATTAGATCCACCGGATTTTTCTACTAGGCATTCTATGAACTCACGCAAACCATCTTCTTGTTTTAAATTGTCTAAAAGCCTACCATTAAAAGGTAGAAAGATACACGCTTCAACAACATTTCCAAATCATCCAAATCTTTTATTAAAATTCGCGGTCGTAACTTACTGCTTTACGTACGTCAATTCCAATTGAGCTTTAAGTGAAAAAAATCGACTTACTCACTATGTAATGTTGCTGTGCCAGTGAGATAGCGAAACACAAGAAATTAAGAGAATATTGCGGCTGTACTCGAGCTAGTAAGTCAAGACCGCAATCAATCGATTCCGTGCCCTTCTCAAGAGCTATCGCTCCATGGTAACTAATAATTTTGTTGAGACAAGTTGGAATTGGAAGGCTTTGAGGACATGTAGTCTCAACGGGACGGTGCTGCTTGGTACACAGCGCGTGGTACAACCGACTGCCAATACACCGCTCCACTCATTCTATTTAATATTTTTAGACTTTTTTTTCTTTGGTCTATGACAGCAAACCAGAAACTTAAGATGACTAGGAAGTGAATATTGGACGTGAAATTGCTGATATACCGAATGATGCGAAGAAGTCATGGAGAATTTTGTCCAGCGCATCCAATCATGCAAGCAATAATAACAAAAATGTAACTAATGATATCAGTTACCTACAAGTTAATGAATCCCTTAAGGGGATTCTAAAAAAAACCGCTAACTAACCGAGGCTGAGTCTCCCCCCGACTGTTCGACTTACTCGAAATAAATTCAATATTATTATTGTGAAATTCTACTGTGTTGCCGATCCGTCACAAGTCAAGACTTAAATCCCATTTACAATACTGCTAGATGCGATACGTTGTTCGAAAACGTGACCGCATGAACTGTCAAAAATATTTCCGCCACATGTAATTCAATGTGTTCGTTTACAATAATGTGCGTCTCGCAGCGAGCATCGCAGTCAATTTCGAAAATCTGGAAAACTATCGCATCTCGCAATGCGTGACAGCTAAATTGTTGTTGTTTTCATTTTGAGCTTGTTATTTGTGAGTGGTGTTTTGGCGCATCATTGTAAACAGACGTCCGATATCTGAATGCGAGAGCTCTCACATTCGAATTCGAATGCGACTCTCGTATCGCATCTCGCAGTATTGTAAATGGGGCTTTAAACTAAACTTAGAGCTACTTCGTTTCCCATAGGAAACCACTGTTCCCATCATCCAATATGCAGACTCATCCATTTCATGTCAGCACGTGTATCCGGAGCGACGTAACATTATTCCGGTTTAATGCAATATCATTCTGTTGTTGTCGTGGGAACATGTATGCACCTGAACAATCTGTGTCAGCAATTCCCGTGTAGTCTGTTACCTTGCATTGGGTTCAGGGTCAGATGCGTCGTGTTAACTCCTCCCTCCTTAAAGATCTACGTCCCGTAGATCATGTGTGATGTCAGACGCAGACGACGAGATTCGTGATGAATACGATTCGGTTATTCTTTGATTTCCTGAATCGGCCCTGCGATCAAGCACGATATTATGCGGATTCACAGACGGTAGATTAGGACCGAGATGGATTTTTCGCCAGACAATCCAGGCTACGGCTGCTACTATTATGACGATCCCCACAAGTTCCAAGTTTTGTACTCATTTTATGATGTTCGTCAAGACCGTTGAAAGCAATTGAAAGTGCGAATAAGAAGAACTTCTAAATGTTCTATTCTTAAATTTGATTGTTTCGTTACTCAATTGGATTACTTAGGTACTATTAAGGACCCTTGAATTGTTTTCTGAGGTTAGTTGCCCAATGAAGTTCGTAAGGAAAATTGTGTCTTCTTTGATTAGTTCGATTACCTCTAGTGTATTAGTGCGGAAAGTACATGCTGTCAGTCCTCCTCTTAAAAGCCTTGGTACATAGCTGCCCTCAAGTTTTTGTACTGATTTGGTATTACAGATCATCTGACTATTAGTACAAAGGCATGCGCCGATGGTCCCATAGGTCTCCTGATGATTAATTAGGATTCTATCGTAATCCATGCCGATTTGTAGACCGTCTGTAATCGATACTCTGGTTGAAAGTAGGTTAAATAAGTCACTTCTTACTTTTGGCATAGAGAGGACATAAAGGAGAAGTGAACCATTTGTGTATACGGATGGCGATCCCTTTTCTATGGCTTCAATTGTGTTGGCATACGGTAAAGTTTCCACTTCACCAATGATTCTACTTATTTCTTCTTTGTCCAGGAGGTTCGTGCTTACCGTACCACTTTCGTAGTCTCCTCTAGGATACTAAAGAGCAGGTATTTTGTATTGTTGGTTATTGTTAGCCACAATGTGTTCCTCATTGGAAATTACTCTATTCCAGTCTGCAGCATCAGGGTTCCCTGCAACCCACTTCCAGGCCGATCCGATCCAGTTGATAGATCTGGTGGTTCGATGTTTTTCTCCTCTAAGTGAGGACAATCTGTCGTTCGTTTTGTTGAGGTAAAATTCAATTATGGTCCTCTTTCCCGTTGAGAGTTCCCGGTTATTGATTTGTTAATACTTTGCACTAGGTCCTCGAATTGAGTTATATTAATAACATGTACTAATTTAAAGTGTCTGCCGACAATCCACCCCTTGACTTCCTTTATAGTGAATGATAACAGCAGTTCTGAAAATAGTGATGCAAGGAAAAGCTTCCTTTGTGGATCTTTTCATGAAACTAAGAAAACTCTTAGTTTCAGGTTTTAATTTTTCTTACAAAATGTAGTTTTATAATTATCAAATCATAATTCGATATACAATTCGTAATAATCGTTTCTACAGACAAAAAATAACTTTTTCTATAGTGCTATACTCAAGTGTATTATAATATACATATATTTTATAATATATCATATTTAGTAATTTGTATTAACTACGATTCATTAAACAACGGTAATGTTGTGTGTCGGGGAGTTCATTAAATTAGTGAATTTTACTTTTTATATTATTATATTCTTAATGGTAGAACACCACTTATTCTGAACATTATTAAGGTGAGCTTTATGTATTCTACGCCCAGAGGCTGTGAGGACACCTTGTGGTGTAAGGGTTTATTTTTCGTCTCGTTTTTATGTCTCCCTTATTATATTTTTTTGGAATTGTTTTTTTCTTATTAAATCTGAGCAGGCTCATTTTTTGTTTCCTTTCTATCTAATTTCTCAACTCATTGTTCACTCTAATACGATATCCTAACAAATTTTGGTAGTTTATTCGCTGGGTCCTATTGAAAAAATTGTCTGAAGGTTTCTTTTTGGTGACAGAATGTATGTTGTTATATCTGTCAACTGCGATAGTTCTTTAAGGCGTAAGTCTTTATGTTCCATCTTTAGGCATATATTTCCAGTATGGTGGAGTGAAGTCTCTCCTGTTGGCCATTCACTATTTAATGCCAAATAGTTCGACGAAGTTGAGGATAATAGGACTTAAGAAACTTCGCTCATTGTCTGTGATCAATATTTTTGGGATAGTGAAGTAGTGCAATATCTTTGTAAACTTGTTCCTAAGATAAAGTGCCTATTTATTTTTTATATGGAATATTTTTGCGAACTTTGAAAATTTATCGATGCAAGTGATAAATTTCTCAACCTGTAGGTCCACATGCATATGATGGGAGAGGAGTAGGTTGGAATTCAGGTGTATTCGGATGTCTGTCGTACTTACTCAATTTGAAGGTTTCACAAGTACTCGTGTACTTCTTAATCAGGCTTGTCATACTGGGAAAATAATATTTCTCGAGAAGTTGTTCCCGATTTTCTCTAGGGTTTCTATGTTCTTTCATGATCAGCTCAGCCTTCCTGTCCTCATTTGTCACATCCTCCACCACCCTTTGAGTAATCCGTAGTTTGTAGTTGGCGAAATGCTCCAGGCATATTTCCTGAAGCAGTTGAAGATGCGATTCCGGTATTTTGATACCGTTGAGGATGTTTGGCCTCAATTTAGCTTTCAGACAATCAATCAGTTTCCTTCTATCTTGGTTATCTATAGCAAGGTAGTGTCGAGTAAAGCCTGGGTGAGGCTCCTCTAGAATTTCTAGGCCTCTACCAATTTTGACAATAATCTGATTCCGGAATTAACTCTGAGCTGTCTGGGTCAGCACTGTGGGCAGTTCCCAACGATGATTGTGCTTCACTAGCTGTCTCAGTGTGAATACCGCTATTCTCGCTGGCAGTATCAGTTGGGGAGTTTTCGTTAGGATCATCATCACTTTGTGTGTGGTTAAATGGTTGACGTTGGTTTTGAGTCGGGGGAGTGCGTCTGCCACGATATTTGATTTGCTGGCTTGTACAACTTATAGATATATTCTTCGACACGAGATTTCCAGCGCTTTAACTTCTCTTACTGAGTGCGAAAGTTAGAGGTTGGTGGTCAGTGTGAATTCGGATCTTTTTTGCCCCATTGAGATAAGATCTTCCAGATTATCCAGGGCCCATACAATTGCCAGCATCTCCTTCTCGTTCGTCGTATAATTCTCTTCAGTTTTGCTCAAGTAACGAGAGATGTAGGCGATTGGTCGATCTGAGGCCGCATCCCCTTGAGACAGTACAGCCCCTATGGCGTAGTTTGAGGCGTCCGAAGTCAAGTTGAACGGCTTTTCGAAGTCGGGGAAGGGCAAGATTTCCGATGATATTAGCAGCGTCTTCAAGTCGTTGAAAACCTGCAATGCTTCTTCGTCCCATATGATTTGATTTTCACCTTCCTGGATTGACTCGCCTTGTTCTGAGCATTCTCACCTCGTGTTAGATTCGTCAGGGATTTAGCTACTTTGGCATAATCCCTTATGAATTTTCTGTAATAGGACGTGAGTCATAAGAAGCTCTTCAACTCCTTGAGATTTTCTGAGGGAAGTAACTTTTCGATAGCTGCTACTTTCCTCGGATCGGCTTTTATGCCGTCGCGGGTTATGATATAACCAAGAAATTCGACCTCGGATTTCATAAACTTAGTTTTCTCAAAGTTTACTTTTAAGTTTGTTTCCTGGAGTTTCGCGAATACCATTTCTACCTTCTTAAGATAATCATCCTCGTCATAGTCGAAGACAATTACGTCGTCGATGTAGACGTAACAAATCTTCCCGATGTATTCCTTCAGCACGTCTTCTATCATCCTCTGGAAGATAGCGGGGGTGTTTTCAAGCCCAAAAGGCATTCTCAGGAATTCATACTTCCCCGGTGATATATTCTAAATATGGAACGCTGGACGGCCGTCCTTCATAAAATTTACTTCGTCGCAGGCTTCGTTCTCTGCCACCTCCTCGTGATTTAAATCAGAGTCTTCTTGATGTGATTCTACATGATACAGTCTCTGTTGTTTTTGTGGGTAGTTATCAGAGGGCGTCCTCCTCTTAAACGGATTGATACCGCGAGGACGATTTGCGTAGTTCACATCGCGCGACTGCGTAGACCCCAGCTCCATCTTTTCATGTGGTTTTGGTGTTATTGGTCTTGGCGGAGGCGTACTCTTCACTGGGGGGCGAATAATGTATAATAATGAATAATAATAATGTTGTGGTAGTGCAGGCTTTAATTCTTTTCTAAACATCTGATTAATGGGTGCCGTTATCGTGTTTTATGCACCATAGTTGTGAATCATATATTCCTATAATTCAAATTTTGGATTTCCAAACAGGCTGAATAAGCCTCAGGTAGAGTTCTAGGCCTTTGCAGACTTTCTTCACTGAATGATTCAGTTTTAATTTTCTTCACCATCAATGAGATTTGATGGTTGACCGCTGCATAGAACTCGTCTAATCTCGTGTTCTTTTGAGACAGTTGGTTCAACTGGTGCTCCAGTGTTCTCATGTCTCTTTTATCTGCATAGTGCAGAGAGAGACACTGTTTAATGACTCACCAATCATTATCAAAAATGTTATATGACACCAGGGCCGCATCAGAACGCCCCCTTATTTTTTGCCTAATATGTATTAATAAAGCCCTATACGTTTTAATATAGCCCTTACTATTTCAAAGTCCTTTAGGATCCCCTCAACTGTATGCCCCCATGTTACATACTGCGTAGGATTCCCATCGAAGACTTGTAACTCCTTTACACAGTCTGGCAGACGAGAGATGTCCCTCAAATCCGCCTCGTTCCTAGGAGCACAGAGTTCGATTTCCGTGTTTTCAGCAAAGGTCACAGGTTCACCTACCGGTCTTGTTTCTATTCTCCTTAACCGAGCATCTATCTCTCTTATCTGGCCTAACATGGCATTAACTGCCCCCGTCAGATCGGTTTATTATAGCATCCATAATATAATAGTTATTATAATTGCGCACTTGAATACATTTCACAATTATAATTTCGCACTTGGGCTCTGCACTTTAAATAATTAAAATTATAATAAATTGATTCTAATTAAATTAACTGGATAAATTTTTTCCTCTTTTTTACAATTTGTTGTTTCATTAGGATATTATTATATTGCTTTTTTTTTCTTCTTCTCGTTTTTTTCCTTTACAATTTTTTAATCTCACTAGAGCTATTTCCTTTTTATTTCTTTTACGTAGCTTGTACAAATTGACACTGATTTTTGCCTCTAGATATGATTTTTTAACTGAAGAAGAGGTCTAGATTCATTTTTATTATTTATATTTTTAACTAATTTTCCTTCTTTCTTTTCTCTTGGATTTCTTATATTAGGAAGTTCACAGCACTACACATCGTATTAGTTTGTTTAGTATTCGATTCCTTGATCCTAGGATTTACGAGTATATATAGAAGCACGCTGCGTTGAGAAAGAAAAAAGAAACCGAAAAGTTAAGCGTTTAAATTCGTTTCTTTTGGGTACCGCTCTTTCGGAAGGATCGTGTTATCCTTTTTGGACGCGAACATTAAAATGCACGCAACCTACTAAGGCACGATTTGCTTCACACGAATGCCCTTGATTCCCTTTTTACTACCATTCGTGTTCTCATGGGTACGATTGGATGCTCTTGAATAGTCGATGTATAAGCGCAGTGTTCTCGTGGGAACTAGGCTTTTCGTTCAATGGAACATATCGACTCTGTATTCTGGTTAGAGGATCTGAGAGTGTCAAAGGAAAAAAGGGGAAATCATATATGGAGCGGTCCCTGCTCGGGCGCCAGTTAACGAATCCCTTAAGGGGATTCTCAAAAAAAAAACGCGACTGTTCGACTTACTCGAAATAAATTCAATATTATTATTGTGAAATTCTACTTTAGTGGATCAGCAAGTCACAAGTCAAGACTTAGACTAAATATAGAGCTACTTCGTTTGCCATAAGAAACCACTGTTCCCATCATACAATATGCAGACTCATCCATTTCATGTCGGCGCGTGTATCCGGAGCGACGTAACATTATCCCGGTGCGATGTTGTTGTCGTGGGAATATGAACATGTATGCACCTGAACAATCTGTGTCAGCAATTCCCGTGCAGTCTGTTACCTTGCATTGGGTTCAGGGTCAGGTGCGTCGTGTTAACTTACATATATGTCAATACATAATAAAAATATTATTCATACCGTAAAGTACGTTTTATTACTCGTATTTTAAAAAATGCATAAAATAATAATAATAATAATAAAATAATAGCCCGTGTTTTTTTTGCACATCTGCGTGTAAATTAACACAATAACATAGCGATCATAGCGCCAATTTATATACGCTAACTACTTAACGGATTTAAAACAGTGCTTCCAAATACTATTTTCTTCGTTTGCGATTAACTTTCCAATGAATTTTTAAAAATGTCAAACATTTGCCAAAACTAATTAAATTTGTTCGCCAACCGACATACTAGTATCTGTGCTACCAGATACTGAGTTCGGTCATTTTTTTGTGACAATCGCTAACATGCATGCAAGAAAACACTGCTTATATTACGGAGCACCACCTTTGAAGTTCGAAAAAGTATCTACCGATTACAGTTCTTGATGATCTTGGTTGTCCCGGATTGAATGAAAGCAACTTGCTTCGTAACACAAATTATGATGATTAATAGGGCAACCGGAAATATGCTTTTAAAAAACTTTAAATATGCTCTAAAAAAGACGTTATATGCTCTTAAACTATGCTCTAAAAACTATTGAAAACTGGAAAAACTGGAAAAGAAACAACTTAATTCAATAACTTAAATATATCAAAATTCTTCTTGAATCATAATTAATTAAAATTTTTGTTGCAATAAATGCAAATAATTTTGCTTAAATTGTCAAAAAACAAAAACTTTGCCTATTTGCTCTAAAGACATTTTTGTACCTCAACGGATGTAATAGGCGCCAATTTAAATGCCATTATCTCAGAGGCTGTGACTCACTGTTGAATTTTGTCCGGACAGACAACTGGAAATTTTTTTTAAAGTCTTTAAACCACGGTTTTTTAACAAAACATTTGACATTTTGGTTTTTATTTTTCTCGTTTATTTTTCTAGTTTGCTGCCAAGAACCCCAAGTTAGTTCTTAAATTACCTCACACAAGTAATTCTTTGGCGGTTTTGACAGCAGCAGAATCCTCTTCATTGAATGAATGAAAAATGTTTATAATTTTTTCATAATTTTCTGCATAGTATGAAACTGCTTCTATCCAGGTTCCCCAACAAGTTGTAGCTGGTTGCGGAGGAAGTGATAGATCTGGTTCAACTTCCTTAGAAGTTCTTACTCTTGAAGGAGCTTTCAATAATACTTTTTTTATACTGGCAATAAGAAGATCGACATCAGAAAATTGTCCTCTTATGGTTTCGCAAACTCTATGAAGTCCATGTGCTAGACACGTCACATGAGTTATTTGTAGGTAAAATACTTGAATTGCTCCAGCTGCTTTAACCATATATGGAGCAGCATCCGACAAAAACAGCAGTATGGAGTCTTTTTCAAACTGGTCACCCATTATCTTTACCGAGTCATCGAAGAGCCTGGGTATTGTTGAATGGTTTGCTTTATCCATTAAAGCAGTATTAATTAAAAACTTCTCCTTTGCAACTGAGTCGTCAATTATTACGTTGGCAACATATCTATTTGTAAATAAAAGAGAGTAAGAAGGAAAACAATGATTCACATTTTGTTTATATTTTACTGGACCACTAAAATTAAATTCAAATTTGAACATTTGAACATACCTGTTTCCAGCATCCGTTGTTTCGTATATAGCAACCCACAACTTCCGGTTTTGCACTTTTGCCTTTATTTTTGCCGTGGTTTCCTCATAAAGTTTGTCTGTGTGTCTTATGTTCCGTATATCTTTCCAAAACCGATTTCAAGTTTTCATTACGAATTTTATGCAATGGAATATCCGCTGCAATTAATGCGCAACATAAATCCTCTGCAAATGCATCATTTTGATTTTGGTTATTTGATGATGATTGCCCGAGAAATTGTTGCGTTTTTCGGTCTTTTCTCTGCAAAAGTTCTAAATACCTGGTTGTCTTCAAATATTGCTTGACGGTGAATATTTTTTCAGCATAACCCTTTTATTGCAAATTGTGCACAACACAGTTATTCCATCTGTTTTAAAGCTTGGATATTCGGCTATGATTTTATTTAACCGATCATTGGTCTTTGCTATAATTTTTGGCATTTTCTAAAATGAAGAAAATTATATAAATACTAAAAACTAGGATATACCTAATTTGATTTTTTTTTACGTACCCGAATATTTTACCCTCAAATTAAGGATTTCGATCAAACCAAACTCTTTTTTATTTTCTATCTTTTCCTTTTTTCACAAGTTGAATTTTTCACAACCACCTTCTTAGATCCACCATCCGCGATTGAGATGAGAACTATTATTTTCGGTGTCGCGTGCTTGTTGAAAATGGGGAAAGGATTGTCATTGTAAATGCGCAACTATTCGTTAGCTAGTCGCGTCATATGCATAAACATTGGCGCCATCGCTCATGACCGGAATGTATAGCGCACATTTAGCCTTTCATGAATGAATGTACTCGTAAAACAAAAAGATAATGAAACAAAAATAGAAAAGTACTTTCACAGCTGCGTATTATTCGCACATGCTCAGATGTCTAGGAAATTTCAACAAAAATTTTATAACTTGTCATATGCAGATGGTAAAAGGGTTTACTCGCGCAGCTGTATATATATATAGGCAGCCACATAGTGAACAAATTACGCCCGCTGGTGCGCAACTGTGCGCAAAATAAGCAAAAGTATGGAAACAAATCACAAATATGTTAAAATATGTCCTAAACCTGCAAAAATATGCCGAAATATGCTCTTAAAAGTGAAATACTTAGTTTTGTATAAAACGTATTTCTGTGTAATCCAATTTCCAATATGTCCTCCCCAAAAAAAACATGCTTCCGGTTGACCTAATGATTATTGATCTATCTCAGTGCAGTAATAGCCGTATCATTGTTTGTATAAACTTTTCTCACACAAAAAATATGGTCTGCTTCATAGAAAAAGTCCCTAACGGCTGATTTTCTGGAAGTACTCGTGCAACTGAATTACATGCGGCAAGCGCTTCACTAGTTTTTTGTTTTTAATAAGAAAATTAAATCGAGACTATCTTTTTAAGACACCTTACTATATGTATTTCCTTATCTCTTACATTGAAGTTTCTATTCCTAGATTTTTTAAATATATGTGATACAAAAGCCGCACCGCCGTCATGTCTCAAATTCGATGAAAGGGCAATGTCTTTCTTCGCTGACTTTGAAAGATTTAGGGACTTTATCAAAATGCCATTTCGTGCTGCTGTAAATGGTATCAATAAGAGTAAGTTCTGTCCTCTGAAGGAGATCTTCATTGGTAGTCTGACTCTGACCTATATGCTAAATCCCTATGAAACAGTGTGAACGGTTAAGTTTTTATAACGAAAATCAGTAAGAATGTCTACCAATCGAGTGAATCTTCTGCCTTAGATACAAAAAATGTACCTACAATACGGAAAGTCCTGTGCGACAGCGCTTCAATCGAGTTTCTAAAAGTAATATTTTCATGAATAATTAAAAATAAGGTTAATTTAAATTAAATTGGATAAAAAAAGTAATATCCTTATACTTGTTTACGGATTTCATTTTGCCATGTTGCAGGTTGTTTTATATTCGTATTCCAGTTGCTTGGCTACGCTAGCAGTGAAGTTTCCCTATTTGGGAATCTGAAATAATCAATATGTATTTTGTTGTCGTATTTTCTTCTCGTGTCGAAATGTGAGAGTGGTTTTATTCCACAAAATGATTGTCAAATGCGCTTTTCTTTAAGTTGTAGCAGAGAATTTATGCAGTATGCAGTTAAACAAAACATTTTATTTGTACCACTTAAGAACACACATATCAGACCTGAAAGTTCAATTTACAATATGTGCAAGATCCCGCTCTTTACAATATGGGCTACATTTAATTAATCCAAAAATATTAAATTGATTATTCTGAAAAAAAAAAACGCAAAAAATACACAGTTAAATTTTTTTACAGGGCATTGGAGGTTTTTCAGAAATCAGGTGAAACAATGAGCTCTATATTTGAAAGTCAAAGAAGTGCCCCTGGAGGAAATAGACTAGGCGGTCCCTTAAGGTATCCTCATACTGTTCTTTTTTGGCTCCGCTGCAATCAGGCAAGTCTTAAATTTTAGCAATTACTTTTACAATAATTTATGACCTCAAGATACGAGTACATATTTTTTTAAGATTAAAACCTCGAAGTTTTGATAGTATCAGAATAATTTCCTTAAGGCTTTTGGTTTTTACAGATACGCATTATTATTCATCTATAGTACGATAGTTGAATATTTGACGATTAGGTTTATCTTTGTACATTAAATAAAATCTTTAGACAAAAAAAAAAATAAACAAAAGGTAGGTGTGGTAGTCTTATCTCGTCTTGTTACAAAAAACACACATTTATTCATAAGTAAGTAAGGTACCGGCACGTACTTGTATACTTGTAGTTGAAATCAACCAACCTTCGGAGATTTTAATGCGATTAGTGTGGCTAAAATATATGGACTTTTTAATAATCTACTTAATTTGAACATAATGCAGTTTCTATTGTGATGCCTAAATTGGTAAAGGGTTGTGACTGTTCAAATGCTATTTAATGTTTTTTTTATATATATATTCTTTATTTTTATTTTTAAAGACACTGCAAAAAAAAACAACATTTTATCAGCTTTTCTCGTTTTTCTATTAACCACATAACATACTCGTATAAGGTTTTTCATTAAAACTTTGCTGAAGGTATCAATGTAATTTTCATTCTGGATTGAAATATTTTTGCTACTATCACCGAAATTCATCATAAGTCGGTTGTTGATCTTGCTGTATACCAAGTGGCACCATCCTGCTGAAAGAACATATCCTCCAGTTCCAGTTTCCCAAAAAAAAAATCGGCTTACAAGGAGCGATAGCGGTCTCCATTGACTGTAACCGTCTCGCCGGAATTATCGGAAGAAGTACCGCTCAATGCCAGATGTGTCATGAAAACCACACCAAACTGTTGTATACAATGACTGTTGTTGGAACACAACTGGATATTCGGTTGACCAAATGCGACAATTAAAAATACCTTACTTAAGGTGGCACTACAGTCCAGGATGTACCTAGGCCTCAACCAACTTAGTTGGTGAAGCTTTCTTCTCTGGGAAAGAGCTGGGCATGTACAAAGTAGGTGGAGAATTGTCTCCTCCTCTTCCTCGTCCATGCAGCTTCTACAGAAACCATTTGTAAAAGCGCCAAGCCTTCTTGCGTGCTTGCCTATGAGGCAGTGTCCAGTGATGACACCTATTATGGCGCGGATATGTTTCCTATTTAAAAGGATCAGCCACTTAGAGCGATTCAGATCCAGCTTTGGCCAGATCTGTTTGATCGCTAGACATATTTGCCCAAAATTCCACTTAAAGTCTGTTCTTTTATTCTCATCCAGCTTTAATGTTAGTTTGCACGTAGCGATTGGTATACCTACTAGGTGGGGTGAAAAGTAACCTCCTTGACCGCCAGAATGCGCTGCTACTGCAAAAAAGGTTATTGTGCCTTGAAGTCCGTTCATATTAGGCAGACATGCCAAATTTCTGTCTTTAGTTTTGTTTTGACAGCTGATTGTTGTTGACGTGTTTGGCATCATGTTGAGTACGGACAAAAATGATTTTCGTTCTCTCATAAAACATAATTTTTGGAGAGGCAAAACGGCGAAGGAAACAAAAGAAAAGTTGGATAAATATTATGGGGCTAATGCTTCGTCAGATTACACCGTCAAATATTGGTTTCGAGAGTTTCGTGGTGGCCGCAACTCCACTACCGATCAAGTCCGCAGCGGTAGGCCCTCCGATGCGGTTTCAGAGGACAATGTCAAAAAAATACATGAAATGGTGTTGGCTGACCGGAAAGTGAAGGTGCGCTAGCTAGCAGATATCACAAAGATTAGTACTGAGCGCACACGCCATATTTTGGGCAATATTCTGCATATGAAAAAGTGGCGTCGATTGGTAACTGTTGATGAAACTTGAATCCACTATTACACACCAGAGAACAGAATGAGTTCCCGGCAATGGACTGAAGCCGGCACGAGTGCTCCGAAGCGGCCGAGGGAGGCTCGATGGGTCGGAAAGGTTATGGCGTCGGTTTTCTGGGATTGTCATGGCATACTCTTCGTGGACTACCTCGCAAAAGGAAAAACCATCAACAGCGAGTATTACTGTGCATTATTGGAGCGATTGAAAGGCAAAACGGCCTCACATGAAGCGGAAAAAAATTTTGGTTTTGCAAGACAATGCGCCGGCGCACAAGAGCATCGCAACCACGACTAAATTCAATGACTTACGGCTCCAATTGCTGTCGCATCCACCGTATTCGCCCGATTTGGCTCCCTCGGACTATTATCTCTTTCCAAACCTCAAAAGATGGCTCATCAATAGAAAATTCAGCTCACGCGAGGAAAAATACTCACAGAGGAGTATTTTGCAGACCTTCCGGAGAATTACTTTTCTTGATCCCGTCAAGAAGTTGGAAAATCGCTGGAATAAGTGTATCAAGCTAAAAGGGGACTATATCGAATAAAATAAAAAAACATTTAAACAATTTTTTTTTTCATTCCCAAGGAGGTTACTTTTCACCCCACTACCCTTTTCCAGTAGAATAGGTAGATTGGTTCCAATTTCCAGAATGATCTAGAGGGGAAGCTTACATGGAAGTTTTTGTCAAACCAAAGTTCAGGTATGGTGTAATCGATGTTCTCTGTGAGGATTCCTAATGTATTAAGAATGTTGGCGTGGCCAAATGAATTATTTGTCCATTGTTTACTAAGGCGAATAGCTGCAGTTGCAGCAACTTTGCCTGCTAAAAATGTCGGGGGGTGTCATATCTAATGCCGCAGAGGGAGTAGACCGCAAAGCTCCGCAAGGTGCATAAACATGCTGTTCTTTGGACTCTGCCACCAGACAACCACCCTGTAAGTAAGTATCGGTTGTATGACCGAGATGTATAGCCATTGGTTTATGCGAGGTTGAAGGCCCCATTTATTCCCAATAGTTTTTTTGCAAGAGAATAAAGATATTGTAGCTTTATTGACTCTTTCTTGAATGTTAGGTTTCCAGTTTAGTTTCCTGTCAAAAATGAGACCCAGATATTTTGCTGTATCGGAAGAAACTAAACTGGTACCGTTATTGAAGAGGGTCTATAATTGGAATTTTATATTTCCTGAAAAAGAGGACAAGATCAATCGTTTTTGCGGATGTGTCGACGTTGTTAAAGGCGCCTTCTATGTCTAGGAAAGCAACCATTGTGTACTCTTTATATTGTAGGGATCGTTCGATGTGTCTAGTCAAAGAGTGCAGAGCCGTTGCCACCGACTTTGCTTTACAGTAGGCATGTTGAGCCGCCGAAAGAAGTCTTGGATCAATTTTAGCTCGTATATGGATATCAATCAGTCGTTTTAGAGTTTTCAGAAGGAAATATGATAGACTTATAGGTCTGAGGTCCTTTGGGACAACATGAGAGCAGTTTCCGGCTCTGGGAATGAATACTACATTGACTTCTCTTCATAACAGTGGAATGTGGATAAGTTCTACATAGCTCCTCATAATATTTTCTAACACAGGCAGAATAATATCTGAGGACCTCTGTAGCTCGGCAGGTATTACACCGTCCGGACCAGCAGACTTGTATGGTTTGAAGCTATGCAGCGCCCAGAGCAGTTTGTCTCTCGTAATTATACCATGAATTTTGGTCCCGGTTGCAGTAGGCCTGGTTGGGCTGCTACTAGCCGCGAGTTGGGAGCTACCTAGAAAGTGGGTGTCCAGAAGCAGGTTGAGTGATTCATCATTTGAGGTTGTCCAAGAGTCATCGGTCTGTTTTAAACAGCAAGGCATCATAGGATTTGTAGAGAGGATTTTTGTTAGCCGCGATGCCTCAGAGGTTTCTATGATTTTGTCACAGAATGACCTCCAGGATTGTCGCTTTGCCTTCCTCAGTTATTTTTTGTATAATTTGAGGGATTCTTTGTATGAGTCCCAGTTAGTCACTTTTCTTGTGCTTTTTGCTACGTTTAAAAGTTTTCTACAGGAGTTTCTAAGCAGTCCCAGTGCTGATGTCCACCAATGTGGATTTTTCTTGCCTCCATGTTGAATAAGAGGGCAGGAAGCGGCCATAGCCTGATTGAAAGCCAGAGTAAATTCCTTAACGTTCATGTCAAGCTCATTGGTGTCACGCGGGGGACTTGATAGTTTAGAGGATAGCGTTTCTGACAGTATTTCTCTGTATTTTGGCCAATCAGTTTTCCGGTAGGTGCGGACCGACTTCCTGTCGGTTTCTAGTTATAAAAGTGGGCTCATTGCCAATGTTGCAAATAAAGAGGTTAGTACTTAAAATATAGTCAAAAAGTGACTCACATCTATTATTGATGTCGGTACTGCCCCATACCGTGTGATGTGCGTTAGCGTCGCATCCGATGATGAGGCCAGTTTTTTGCCTTCCAGCTTCCAGTACCACCCTTTCTAGGATATCACCAGGGAGAGGATCCACATGGTCGTGGCCAAGGTAAGCCGATGCCAGCAAGTAGGAGCGTTTGGCAGCCTCTAGTCTGGCAACGGTTAAGTCGGGGTCGCTGAGGTTGGGAAGTAGAAATACATTAAGGCTACGTTTCACTAATATACAAATTCTGATCTTACCTTTGTCTCTTGTATAGAGCGGGGCGTATGCGGGTGTCCTAAGTCCACCAACCACGCCTTCTACAATCTATGGCCCATGGATTAGGATAATATCTGCTGCGTTTTTTGAAAGACGCAGAATGAGTGCGGTCGAAGCCTTTTTTGAGTGGTGGAGATTAATATGGAGAAACCGTATCATAGCTACAGTTTTCCAGAGTAACCTCCACCACGGTGTTGTTGAGGTCCTCCGATTCTGAAGATGTGCCCAAAAGCTCATCTTCTACCTCTGATCATATAGGACCTCTCTTTGCTTCGTCATCTGTTTCCATTTCCGACAGGGTGTCAGAAGAGGAGACCGACGACTTAATAGTCTTCGGAAAGATTGGAGTCGTCGCTATCCATTTCTGGAAAGGATAAAGCTCATCCTTTTTGTAGACCCTTAAGTGTATGGACTCGAATCCGAACCGAATCATGCCTTTGGTCTGCGCCAGTGGGTTAAGGGATTCCTTATTGATTACGACCAACGCGCATCTATAAGGGCCCCTTAGTTCCTCCAGTTTCGCGATTTTCCAGTCATGAGTCGGAAGAGTCGGGTTACTGAGCCTGATGTTTTCAGAATACTTTCTGGAGAGGAGGGTTCGGCTGAGATCCAGGTACGAGTTCGAGGTCTTCTAGGAATGTCTTCCTTAGACACGACCTCGAGTTTTGCACCTCGTCAAATCTCTCCTAAACCACATATGGCCTTGGTGAAGAGATCAAAAAATCTCAGGTTGAAACACGCGATGAGCTTGACATGGCCTTAGTGCCAGCCAGCGTCGCTTGCGATAGGAGGTGGTCCGGGGTTTTCCCGCAGATGGCCAAGAAGTTGCTCGAAAGCTTCAGCTTGACAAGCTGCCACCGTTCAGGTGTAATGGAACCGTCGGTATCGTTCACCGCGATCACTGTTGCGTCCTTTAGGACTTCATTGAAAGACCTCAGAGATGTGCTGTTGGATGGCCTAGGGGTTTTGGAACTATGTATTTTGGGCCTCTTGGAAGCCGGTACGGTTTCCTCCAACGATCTCTGGCACTTATAGGAGTCTTTATTTTAGGAGCAGTGGAAGCAGTGGGTAATCCGTCTTTTAGGATGTTTTTAACCCACTCAATCTTGCTCTTTAATCCGCATCCAAATAAGCGCTGCTTTTCGTCGGTAACAATCGTCATAGTAGAGTTACCATTTTTCATCTCTATTTTTCCGGTCCATTCCATCGTATTTCCTGTATGGCGGTAATATGTAGTTTGCTGTAGTCCAGTGCTTGCCAGACAGCCAGTGGCTGCACGTGAACTATTAAGGGGAACAACTGATCCAAAGTTCGTTGTCCTTGTGTCGTTTGCAGGGGTTGCGAGCAGCAAATCTGTCCGAATTCGGGGCTTGTTGTTCCTTCGTTATTTGGTTTATTTTTTGCATGGGTCAGTTCCATTGTAAATATCTAATACGAGGGCTTGGTTAGACCGAAGCCAGTAATCCATTCGGTGATGTAAGCGCTGCCATTGATCCATTAAGTTCTCATCCGTCATCACCTCTTTTCCAAGATCCTTGACTTAGACTCGGAAATCCTTACCGACCGGAGCTCCAAATGTGTCGGAGTAGCCCAAATAAGGTCTCATTTGTTTTATTCCGGGATTTTACTTCACCGCTGATTCCATCTGGGGAATTCTTCTGCTGTCCCGTTTATAGTGCTGCTGTTTTTATCTGCTGGTCAGCACTCGCCCTTATAAGTTTGATGAGTCGAATCCGGGTGACCAGTACCAGATGGTTACCACTTGGAGGTAAAATAAGCACAATTGATGTGTAGAAACAGTTACAGCACTAGAAATCGGCAGGTTGACACCTCTCTGTGTCTACCCTATTTCTACAGCACCCAACCATCGTTTAAAAAATGCCATTTAACTAAAAATGTACCTCCTCACTGAAGATGATTTTCATAAGTGAAAGTTCAACATGCACGATGGTTTGACTTTAGCTCTTTACTTATACGGACGGAAGACGTGTTTCTGCACGGAAGACGCCACAGGACGTTCGAGAGGTACCCGGCTCTTGAGAACGGAACGGAATCGATTGACTGCTACTTTAAGTTCCCGGTTGGCGTATTCTCTTCATTTCTGGTGAGACAGACATAGCAACATTAGGGAGTGAATAATTGTTTGCTTATCAGGACGATTATAACGGTCTTAATTTGGAATTAACGCACGTAACGTAATCATAAATGACCGTGAATTTTGATAAAAATTTTTTAATAAATTATTAACGTTGTTGAAGCGTATACCTTTCCATGATGAAATGGCCAACAATCTAAAATACAAATATGACATCTGCCGAAAGATGGTATATATATGTGAGTTCAGAGAATTCGTAATCGAGAAATATGCACATACATATGTATTGTACATACGTATTTTTTTAACTTTGAGAGATGCTCTAATTGATATATAGATTATTATTGTTTTTTGGTTTGAACAAATATTAAACGGAATATAAAAAAAATGCCTTCTAATAATTTGTACGACCTGATTCTCAAATATTTTGAGATTGTTGTCAGTGTTTTATTGTGCGTTTAGGATATTCTACGTATATCTTCTTGTATACATTATACTATACACTTTTTTATCTGTATCCATATATCAGAATCTGTGGTGTCTTTTAACCGACCCTGAACAGCCAAAATAAGTTCATGCGTTTTTGTGCTTTCATGGCGAAATTTAACTCAGACCTACTCATATATTGTACCATTGGGGTCCTGACCTACGTGAATGTCGTGTTCGGATCAATTTCTTATTGAGAAAGAACTCCTTTGTTATTTACTATTGTCTAACTTCTCGACTAGAATGATGATTTTATTTAAAATATTATTTTCTATCTCACGATATCTTTCATTATTGGAATATTGTTGTAATACTGGCTACTGAGTTTTGAACAATCCATCTATCAAAAGTATTAATGGTAACATTAATATTAAACAGCAAATATTTTGCATTATCATCCATCCAATAAGGACGAGTTCAATAGATTCCAAAACTGGATTTGGCTCTTTATTGCTCGTCCCTATACTTGCTTACTTAGATCTACATTTCTGTAGTACACCTCAATCCTTCGCCCTTTCGTCTGGCTTTTTTTTTCTTTCTAAGAAGCAAATGTTTCTATCATTTCTTTTGTTCGTAGAGTTATTTAGCAGCTCTTATTCTTCATTTTTGCGTATTTTCCTGCGTGGACTTAGCGACACCCTGGTATTTTTTTTGTCTGGTGGTTTACCCAAAACGGTGTAGTTGTTCCTATACGAAGGTATACATTCGATGTTTTGGCTATAACAAGGCAGTGGCAGAGTCAATGTTTATTCATCGGAAAGTTTGAGCTCTGCCTCGCGTCGATCGCAACATAGTCAACCTGATTGTTGGTTAATTAATTGGGAGTCTTCCAAGTCCTCTTATAAATTTTGAAATGAATCTGTTATCACAGATAGTGTCGGGCAGGCTAAGTTTTACTATTGTGATATCAAAGATACGTTCTTTTCACATGACTGAAAGTCATGACCTTTTTTTGACAAAACTTTTCCTCTGGCATCTAGTCCGCATCTCATCGGGCACATAGTAGATGTGTAGTATTGTATTTATCATTCTTTTGTCTATGCGAAAACTCCTCAGAATGGAAATGACGTCCACTACCAACAAAAAAAGCATAGTTCTCACTTTGTTTCGTGTTCCTTCCTAGTGGAGTAGGCAGTACTTGGCCCAACTTGCCCCGCTAAACTTCAAAGATTTACTTAAATGTCACAGTCACGAGATAATTGTCCTATGGGCTACGAGGCACCAAGGCAGGTTTTCGATTCCGCATAAGAAAATTATAAAATTAATATTTACTAAAAGCATTTTGCATATTCTCTGGCTTAACACCAACGAAATGTTTTCATGGTTGTCTATGCGTGTGTTCAAATTTGAAATAACATTTCCTGATTCTTGGAAAGAAAACAAGATGACAGGAAACGATTTCTTACTAGGAATCACCAACTAACCATAGTTGCGGTTTAGGAAAAGAAGAACATAGATTCGGCGACCTCGGGCGCCCTGGATACAAATGTAACCTTTATAGTAGCCGCATTAGCGTCCGGGGTGGCAATCCCACCTTCATGGAATTGACATGCTCTCATTTCCTTCTCATCGTAGCCTTAAGCCCCAGTCTCTAGATGTTTCCTTATTAAAATCTTTCATGAAATATCTACCGGGGGGGACAAGATGGGTGGATACATATTAATCCAGGGCGGACAATTTAAATTTTTGACATTCCACGAATTGTAGCTGAATTTCTTACCTTAGCTACATCACATTAACATACTACTAATTGTAGTATTTACTTCTAGTGAATTCGACCCATTATATGGGACAGATCGGCCAAAGGGAACAGGTTAGTTAGTTAATCTTTACGGTGTGGAAAAAACTTTGAGTTTATATACTCGTACTTATTTCTATTCAATCTGGGTCTGGTATTGCTGTTGAGATAACTGCCGAAAATACAGTTGATAACCCTTTGTTTTGTACAACGTGAGGATTCCATATATATGTATTAGCCTGAAGTGGTTTTGCCATTTCCAAGGAAGAAAACTCTAACAAAACGAAGAAAGAGACAAGCTGTAATCTTAACTGACATAGCAACGAAAAAATTGACAAAAAAAGAATTTTTTTTTCAAAAGTTAAGCTCCGAAGTATAAAAAGAGCCGTAATGTTTTTGTCTATGCACATTGAAGTTTAGCGGGCTAAGAGCGGGTACGATGTCATACCTGTCGAAAATGGGTTCATTTAAAAATGCTATGTGGTTGTCAGAATGAAAATACGGATTTTAAGAAAAGTTCCTTTTTTATCTCTTTTTATTGTAAAAAAGGGCCATAATATCTGACCCTATCGGAAAGTGGCATCGATTTTTTAAATAGCGTCGAACTTCAATTCGGTTTTTACATTTGCGAAGAATACCTGTGAATCAGCAATGTAACGTTAGACTCCTAAGGAACGCGGAATAATCGTCACAATGTTTTTGATTAACAATTCGTCAGCGATTTTGGCGCAACGATCATTTCGTCCCCGTTTTCCTGGGCCTCGCAACTTCTCGCCGGGAATATCTCTGTAGTGGCTGAAGATGTCGTAGAGGCAGACGACGTGCCACGCAATTGGCCATTCTACGCTCGACTCTATGGCGTATTTTGGTGAAGGACTTGAAGATGTTTCCTTACAAAGTGCAGACTGTCCATCAGCTGATGGGTGTTGACCGTGAACCGTGTCTATCCTTGAAGATGTTTCCTTACAAAGTGCAGACTATCCATCAGCTGATGGGTGTTGACCATGAACCGCGTCTATCCTACGCTAACACCCTCCTGAATCTCAACAACGTAGCGGACGATTTTGCGTCAAGAATAATCATAAGTAACGATGCCCATTCCCACCTTTGTGGATACGTGAACAAACAAAATTTTCGGTTATGGGGCACTGAAAATCCGCGAATAATGCACAAAGAACCATTACATCCACCCTAAGACCATTTTTTTTTGTAGAACGGTCCGGGCCATACGCCAATACGCTCATATAACACCACTTCAAGCCGAAATTAAATGTTCAATGTAGTTTGAAGTGGTGTTTATATGAGCGTATTGAAGCAAAGCGCATTGAGTCTATGCGCTTTAAGCTGTCATACAAACTAGGTATAAGGCATTTAATTCGTTGCAGTTAATGAGGTGCGGTTCAGAACTTACTGATTTGATCACGAAATCATCGCTCTCATAGTGGCACTAGTAGTTTGAGATTGAGATAATACAATATCTTTTATCTCTTGAGGTCATTTTTGAAGCTAACGTCACATAAAATACGTTATATACAAAGTGCATTGACATAATAAATTTAATCACGTGAGTATAGTGTCAAATCTTCTTCCATCGCTCCTTCCCAATTTTACTTAATACAACACGTTTCTCTTTATATACTCATATCATTGTAAAAGGTGCAAAATCAAAGTTTTTCAAAAATTAACGGTGAGTTTAGTTATAATATTTTCCGTATAAAGAATTAGAAAATAATTATTAAAATAGAAACTGCTAAACAATTTTTTGTTCTCTTGACCTGTGTTATGAATTGACTTATTTTAAGAATTCTTCAAATAAAAAGTGGTCCAACTAGACCCGATCCCCGCTGCTGATTTTTTGGAATTGCTTGGTAAATAATAAGCGAAAGTCATTCATTATAAAATTAGCTACTCGTATGTGTGGATATTTTTTCAAATTTTCGTTATCAAAATACCCTAAACATTTTTCACAGTGTATTCAAGCGTAAGACCAATGAATATGGACTCACGCCTAGGGCTCAGATATCTTAAGCAACATACAAATATATTTATGTATTATGAATTGAAATTGATTTATGCTCTAAGCCTTGATCCATTGTGTCTTTTTGTACACGAACTTGTCGATACACTTGCTATTTAGCATTTTTCAATCTATTACATCGCTCATTTTAATTGAACACGTACACTATTTTTTATTGAGCTGTTTTAAACAGCTCAACTTACAAAATGTTTCCCGAATGTATTGTGGTAAATTGAAATTGGTTGTACTCGAGTATTCAAATTTGAGCGGCGAATTCCATGTCTGAGGTGACAAATGAGTAGGTTTTGGCTTGGCTATCGTTTACCGAGAGGTAAATGAATCGGCAACCTTGGCCTTTGATTAGATTTGAATTTTTAATATTATCTGCCTGCGGGAAAGAACTTTTGGGATTAAATATTCTAGTGCGTGAACATGTTTCTTTATGTCATAAAGTAGTCATTGACATTCAATAAATTTGCGAAAAAGGTCAATAAAGGGCTTAAACAAAAAGATTCTGAAGGAATGTTACACAAATCAAAATAAAAATACTTTTCTCATAGCCTTTTGAAATATCTATTGAACCAAATGGATTCAGTCGCGACATCATGCCATATAACTTCCGGTTAAAATTAACTCTTTCTTTCACATATAGGGAGGTTTTTGTGCTATCAGCAAGGGTTGTATTTTGATTGTTGCAATTTTGATTACACCAAACCATAGTACACTGTTTCTATTGTAAAAGTTTTCTCGTGCGGAAAAGTCTCAAATGGTATAATATTTTAGTTATTTTCAGCAGGTATCTTCTTACAGAGGCGGTATTTGAGGTCCAGTTTAATCTACTCGTATTGTACTATCTATTTCAAGACGCAGACACTTAAAAACTTGCACATTTAAAATACATAAACAATTCGGGGAACAGCTTTCGGTGGTATTATATTATGTAATATGAAAATTAGACACACAGCAACTATCAGAAATTACCAAACAGTTAATGCAATTCGAGCTATGATAAGTGAATGGATAAATATAGACCACCCGCACTAAAAACCAGATAAAACCAATATCTCAATTTTTCTAAATAGTGGTTGAAGAGAATGAACAACATATGTCATCCGCAAAACCTGTAAATTTACCTTTCATATTCAGGGTGAATATAGAATTTATATATACTAGAAACAAAATTGGTTCAAGAACGGAACCCTGTGGAATACCAATTTTTTACTTCATCGCACTCGCTAATTTTTCCTTTTATTTTAATCATTTATTTTCTGTTTGTGAGGTAAGATTCGATCCATTTAAGCAGAAATCCTCTGAATCCTGCTTTGTTTAGATTGCTTAGTAATATGTTATGATCAACTTTGTCAATCTTTCGTACAAAGATGAGTAATCGCTTCAGGAATATAAAGTGCACAGTACCAGCATCCAAAACATCAGTGCCTGGTTCTTGCTCGCCTAATAAAAAGTGTTTTATTTAAAGAGCTATACGATTTGAAATTCATTGAAAACACACAAGTTGAGCAAATTAACCAAGGTTTCTTTATTCGATAGATGATTTTATGGTGCGTTCGATGTTGGCTTTCACGGCTGGAATCGTAACTGGCGTGTAAACTACGGAAAATAGTTTAGCGGCGTAAAATCATATGATCTTGGAGGCCAGGCCTCAGGTCTAAATAATATCTTTAACGAATACTTCCTTCACTAACTCGGTGGTATCGCCGGCAGTGTGACATGTGGCATCATCCTGGTGAAACTAAATGTCCTGCAGACCATGTTTACGCACCTTTGGAAATACAAAACCGTTGGTCATGCCTCTGAACCAGCGATCATTGACGGTGACATTTTACATTTTTGAAAAAGTAAGACCACACCAAACAGCACATCAGTCGTTCGCAGATCTCCGCAGAGTGTAAACGTGTTCGGCTTTTCCTAGAGTGAAAAAAATAAAAAATAAAAAATAAAAAATACAAATAAAATAAAAATAGTGATACAGTTAAAGCCAATTGGTTACTATTCTGTTGTCTGACTCGATAGCGGGTTAGCGGCGTCGATAAGCAAATCTGGGATACGGGTTCGATCCCAGATTGGGACTTTGTTTTTTTTCTTTTCTTTTTTTTCTTAAATTGGATAAACAATCAAAAAGTGATAAGGAAATCGTGTGATGGATGGTGGAGAGCGCTCCGCTCTTCCCATGACGGTAGTTGCCAAAGGCAACAATAGTGTTGCCGGTGCCGTGGCGAAAGCCATTAAAAGGCGGAAGATTTTAAAAACCACTCCTACAAAGATGAAAATGGGTGCTGCTTTAGCAGCAGACACAGTACAAACCAGACAACAAATGAAAAAACAATTGTCGATGTACATTTCTGATGAGTATTATAAGGGAGGCAACAACAACTTTGCCTCTCTAGCAGCATCCGAGTCTGAAGATGAGGATGAAAAATTAAAAGACCTCACGAGCAGCATACGAAAACTGAATGAGGAAGTGCTTGCTATTAAGCAAAGACAAACTGCACGCAGGCAGAGGGAGCAACTGGAAGTAGAAAGCTCCCAGAAACAGAAGCAACAAAACCAGCAGCAGCAGAAACAGCAACTGCAACAGCAGCAGAAACAGCAACAGCTGCAAAAACAACAACAGCTGAAACCACTGCAGCTGAAAAAACAGCAGCAGCAACAACAACAACAACAACAACAACAACAACAGCAACAACAGCAGCAGCAACAACAAAAGCAACAGCACCAACAACAACAGCAGCAGCAGAAGAAGAAGAAGGAGAAGGTGCCTCCGATCAACACCTACAAACTGGAGGTAAATGCAACCAAGGACCTGTGTAAGTTGGTCATTGGTAATAATTTTAATATAAAGAGATTGGGGAACGATCGCCATGCCATCCACTATAATACAGTGGAGGGCTACGCGAAAGTGAAAGAGCTCCTAAAAGAAACGACGACGGAGCACTACTCATACACACCGAAGTGTGAAAAGCGGCAATCGATGCTGCTGAAGGGGTTGGAACCGTCTTCTGATCCTGAGGAGATCCTGGCACTGCTCAAAGAGAAGGAGTGCGAAGGACTCAAGTTTGTGGGGGTAAAGCCATTTACCACAGCTAGAGCCAGGCGGGAGAAACGGAGTCTGCCGTTCTTCCTGGTGCAGCTCAGTCCCGAAAGCCGTCTGGATAGTCTAAGGAGTATCAATGTCCTAGACTACCAGGTGGTTCACTGGGAAAAACTAAAAAGGAGCGAAGGCGTTATACAATGCGTTCGCTGCCAGAGGTTCGGGCACGCCGCGTCGAACTGCCAAATGCAGCCTCGATGCGTGAAGTGCGCAAAGAACCACAGTTCCGAGGAGTGTGCTCTGGGTGTTGACGGAGAATCCGATAGGTCGCAGCTCTCGTGCGTATTATGTGGGAACGTGGGACACACCGCAAACTATCGGGGTTGTCCTAAGTTCACCGAAATTAAAAAAGCAAAATTGGCTCGGCAGCAGAAGGTGGAGGTCAAACGTTCACCTGTGAGGTTTCAAACACCAGCCGTCACGCCCCAAATTTCCTACGCCCAAATGGCGTCAGGTAGGGGGGCTACGGTACAGCAAGCGACTGTTGGTTCTCCGGCGCCGATGCCGAGAACAACGGAAGCTGCACCCAACATGCTAGCCATCTTGCTCGCAATCCAAGGGCAGATGGCTCAGCTGCAAAAGCAGGTTCAAGAACAGGCCAAGCGGGTGGACCAGATCTACGCGTTGCTGCCGGGCCTAACGCAACACATGCCGTAATGGGTACGCACATGGTGGAGCAAACTTTGAAGGTCCTTGCGGTGAATGTTAATTCACTGATTAGGATCGAACGAAGAGCCGCGATGTTTAAATTGCTACAAGACCAAACTCCTGATGTGCTTTTCGCTAGCGAAACCAAGCTAACCGATAAGCACAAACTGGAGTACAATAATTATATTGTTAGAAGAAGAAATCGGCCCAGATCCAAACGTGGAGGCGGTGTCGCGATCTTCATTAAAGAAGGTATAAAATTTCACAGAGTGTACAAGGGCGTGTTGCGCAGGTTTCGGGTGTTGGAGGCAGTCGTCGTTTACATCCCGCTCCGCAGTGGAAAGCGGCTGTACTTGGCCTCTGTTTATGCACCTGAGGCTTCACAATCCACCCTATTCATTACAGAGCTCGACACGCTTTTTCGACTTCTGAGGCTGGAATCGGGGGAGAATTATTTTATAATCGGCGGGGATTTCAACGCTAGACATAGAGATTGGGGAAATAATTTGCCAAATACTAGAGGGAACCTACTACTCGATTGGTGGGGTCAGCACGATGTCATGTACAGACTCGGTCTTAAAGCGACGGATAACCCATCGTTTCCCAGAGGCGGGTCTTATTTGGATCTACTGCTGTACGACGAACGTATACGACTGACAGGTACGAATTTACAAACATTAAACTGTCTGCGCACATTCGTGTATGACAGCGACCATTGCGGTTTTAGCACCAAAATTACAGTTCCGAACGAAATTGCGGAATTGGAGGAGTTTGTCCAAAGATATTCTTACAACTACAGTAAGACTCGATGGACACGCTTCTCCGCAACCTTGACTAGAGCGCTCTCCTCCATCACGCTCCACCCACCGTCCAATAGGAATTTGTCAAACGAGGAGATCGACAATTACCTAAAACAAATGGACGAGACAATTAAACAAACTATGGACACTACAATACCGCGGTATCGACGTACGACTAACGAAGACCTGTTCCGCAATCCTACTATTGACGCACTGCACCGACAGAAAAGTAGACTTCTGACCAGACTTAAAAACTTGTACAGACAGTTAACTGACCGACAAGACCCGGAGATTAGGACACTGAAGTCGTCGATTAAAAATATTCAAACGCTAATAAAAGAAAATTACAGAATTTCTGTAAGTTTGTATTGGAACAACAAGGTTCGGGCTGTAAACACCAGCAACCCGAATATGTTTCCGCAAATAAATAAACTATTTCGGAGAAAAAATCAAAACGACCTTCAGTGTCTTAAAATAGCCCGGACAACAGACAACGAACGGTTACTGACAATAGCAGGCATTGATCCAAATGAGGCCGCTGATGATGACGACTTTTTTGTGATCGAGGATCCACAGGAGAAGGTTGAGACCATAGGGGCGACTTTCCAGGAAGTATATAGAGCCATTGATAACATTGGCCCTAATTGCGACCTGGACAATCGCGTCTTGGTGCACGACTTCTGCATTCGAAATGAAATAGGGAACTGGCGATCCGAGGGCTCTGGTTTCACCCGGTTTAGCGACGAAAATATGGCAAATAACTTCATTTCCAGAGTGGGTGGCCTACCCCCGTTCATTTCGAAGGAAGGACTCAATGAGATCTTCGACACAATCAGGGCTAAGAAATCGGAGGGGACCGATGGTATTCCGAACATCGTGCTTCGACATCTTCCTCTAGAAGCGGTGGACATTTACACCACCCTGTTTAATAATGCAATGAATAATGCACATTATCCAGCGCATTGGAAAACGGCGGTGGTTCAACCTATCCCCAAAAAGGGAAAGGATATATCCAATCCGGCGAATCTCCGGTCGATAAGTCTCCTTCCGAATATCAGTAAGGTTTTTGAAAAGGTAATCAATAGAGCTCTGTCTAGGTGGGTTGAGGACAAACATATAGTTCCGGATAATCAATTCGGTTTTAAGGCGGGACATGATATCTCACATGCCGCGTCTAAACTGGTGTCCGATATCCAATGGAATAAAGGCAAAAAACAATGCACTGGTGCCTGCCTTGTTGACTTGGAGAAGGCCTTCGACACCGTATGGTTAGAGGGTCTTTTCTATAAGCTGACTCGGTTGGGGATCAGTAAACCACTCTTGTACATTCTTTATAATATGCTAACCAACAGACAGTTCATCGTGAAAAATGGTGATGTGACTTCTGTTGGAATATTTCAAATTAAAAATGGTCTTCAGCAAGGCGCGGTCAATTCGCCGATCCTTTTCAAAATTTTTACAAGCGACTTGATAGGTTCACTTCCCCATACTATTGCGTACGCAGACGATTTGGTAGCGTACAGAACAGGTCCAAAAATCGAGGTCATTAATACTCTCTTGCAGCATGACTTCGATAAGATAAGACGATTTTGCGATGACTGGAAGTTGAAAATCAACTTTCAGAAGTCGGAAACCATTCTCTTTAGGACGCCGTTGTCTGGAGCCTCTAGGGATACCAGAAAAAATTGGCGAAAGTTCTCTATCGTTGGACAACGCGGACAACCTCTTGCCTGTCGAAATGTAGTCAGATACCTTGGAATCTGGCTAGATCAGTTTCTGTATTTTGGCAAAAATGTAGATGCTGCTCTGGCCAGAGCTAAAGGTGCTTTTGCCCTTACAAAGAGACTGTTTTATAGCAGCCAACTCGATGCGAGGGTAAAGGTAATCTGCTACATGGCCCTTATCAGACCCATGCTGGTATTTGGTTGTCCCGTGTGGTTTAATGTACGAGCAAGCTTAATGGAAAAGATTCGGGTGTTTGAGAGGGCTTGTCTTAGGGCTTGTCTTCGCTTGTATAGAACACCAGAGTCGGAGTACAAGAAATTTTATCCTAACGAGGTCCTTTACAATAGGGCGAACCTAATACGAGTGGACAACTTCGTAATTAAGCTGACTCGAAGGCACATTGCAAGAGCAATGACCTCGACGAATAACCTGATATCTGAGGCTTACTACCCCAATTACCTTTACCACGAGAGTGTGCGCTCTGACGGCTTCGTTCCACCGGAAGCATTCCTCTACCTAGATCAGATAGGGTTGATCCAGGATAGATCAGCGGTGCCGTTAATCTTCCATGTCGCTCGGACAGCTGGGGACAGGCGACTCAACTACAACAGAGACGTCGCACACGGCAGTGTGGATCGCCTCAGGTTCAGTAGGGCGGTGGGGAATCGTGATAAGAGGGATGTCGATCGGCAGCACCAGCATTTCTGGTGGTTGAATGATGGGGAAGATATTTCGTCGTCGTTTCCGTCAATTACGGACCAGCCTCACTAATGAGGCAGAGCTGACCAATCTATTTGCTCAGTAAATAGCGATGGCCAGCTTACATAGGTTTAGGTTAGCATTTAAGAAACATATACATATATCAGTGTATACAAAGGTGTATATTGATGTATGTATATGATTGTGTATAATGTCTATGTGTGTTTATGTGTGTATTGTACATTTAGGTTAGGTAGGCTAAGGTTTATTTTAAGTTAGATACTAAGTTTTTATAAAAAATAAAAAATTATGTCCATATGCTAAGTTTTTCTTAACAAATATTTTTTCTTAGCCTTAAGTATTCAATATAAATAGTTCTAAGCAAAATGTAAATAAAGTCGAAAGACATAGTTATAAGAATTTAGAGTAGCTTAGAGCGCCTGTGTGGGGCCAGTAAGTTAGTGTAAGATTGTTAAGTAATTTTAAGCTAGCATTTAAGCATTTTTTGTTAGTATGTAAGAGTTAATGATTAAGTAAATAAAATGCATTTAAAACTAAAACCAAACAGCACATTTGTTGGGTGCATCGAATCACCTTTAGATTTTCCTCTCTCCAAATTCGACAATTTTGTTTACTAACAAGGCCACTGAGACAGAAGTGAGCCTTATCACTGATCAAAATTAGACGATAAAGAAGTGAATCGACTTCGCACTTTTCAAGCACCTAATCAGCAAACTATGATCGCCTGGCTTCATTTCTTGCAGCAATTGAATCTTGTAAGCGTGTAAATCAGTATCCTTGCAAAAAATCTTCCACAAAGAAGATGAGCACAGGCCAAGTTCTTATACTATACACCATGACGAATCGATGAACATTATTTCATCTGTGCGCACCCTGCGCATTCTTGTCAGTGGTTAAGAGTTTAAATGTGAATGTACTGCGAAATTTTTCAATTTTGTTGCGAATAGCCGACTAACTTGGTCGGTTATGTTAACCTTATCTTATATTTTGCAAACTCTCCCTTATATTACCAAAATGTCGACCAAACCATGGAAAAAAAACCTCAAACTCAAATTGAAGCGTCATATTTAGTCTAAAGAAGTTTGCTATCCTACATATTTAGCCTCGAGGAAAAATGGATGGTGACTTCTTTTTCGGTAGATAAATCAGACCTGTCAGATTTCTTCTTCTCATCAAGAGAATATCCCCAACTTAAGAAGCTAAATAATAATGTGCATGTGATTGAATGTGCATATGCGTTAGAAATATTGATCGTGGCCAACGTGCTTCGTGCAAAGTAGACAGGATACTGCCCCGTCCCAGCTTACCCCCGTCTTTACATGGCCGCAGTCAGCATTCGTAACCAAGAATCTGTTCGCTTGTGTTGTTTATTCCACAAAACTGTTCATTAATCTGCGGCGATTTACGATTACAATAATAGGAAAGTTAGCTAGCGCAATGAGGAATTTTTGCCGTTTTCTGTTCATTTCGTAACTTATGATTGCAGTAGCTAAATTTTGTAGCAAAACTGCTCAAATCTAAGTTTTGTATTCAAGCTCTACTGCATATATAGATATGAAGTAAATATTATAGATAAATACTAGGGAAATCGTGTCGTTCAGACTTTTTCGTTGATTGCAAGTCTTCCATATTCAATGCATCAAAGAGGAGATATCGGACCTCTTACACCTTTGGGGTTTCGCAGTTTTCATTGTAGTGGATTTTCTCGTGACCTCCAACTTCGTTGCTTGAAGCACTAATTTCATTCGGAAATTATGCGCGGAGGGAACTATCATAAGGGTTGTTTCTCCAAGTTGATCATTCCACTTTAACCGAGCTTTGCTGATGAAGTTTTTAGGCTGATGAAGCGTATAGTAAAAGTGGAGAGCATCGGGCTTTTGTAGATCATGATCTTGATTTTTCGAGTTATGAGTTTTGAACTCAATTATTTCACCAAACCCAAAAGCCTAGATTCTGGTAGGGTCAACGACCTTCGTCATTTGTAGTTAATATCTAGGTGACCTCCTTAACAACATCGGAATACAGTAATGATTTTCACTAAACGTTGAGGGGCTGATAATTTTTGTGCCGATAACATACACATATTCTTTTCTTTATTTGCAGATATACGAGCTTCGTTTTTTCCTTAATTGTCGCCAACAGTTCTCCAACAAGTTTGGTGCAGAATTGTTAAAGTCTGTTCCAGCACTAAATTGAAGAATAATTCCAAAGAGTTTCTAAACCGTTTTACAGTGGTTTACAGATTTGCATGGCTTTACTAAAACTAGAAACTAGTACCTAGACACATAGAAATCTAGGAAAACGCAGCTGCTGATGCTGCAGCAACCCCGCAATTAGTCTGAGGAACGCAAAAGAAATATTGTTCAGAAAAGGAATTAAAGTGTCCATCAACACAATACGAGGCCGTTTGGCAGAATCTAGCATCAAAAAGATGAGTATCAAACCTAAACTGATACTGACTCAAAAATATGTTGAAAATAGGCTAAGTTGGGCAACGCAGAATTTAGACCGGGATTGCAGCAACACTTTGTTTGGAGATGAGTCGCCTCTCCACGCGATGGAAAGAGGAAAATGGTACATATAAAGACGTTAAATTATAGACGTTATATATAAAATAATCAGAGGCTTAATGGAAATAAATAAAACACTTGCTCGGCTCTTGAAACAAATTTGGCCTAAGATTAGAATATGCACAAAAATTAAGTGAAAGTTGGACTAGACGATATCAAGCAATTATAAATAATAATTATAAATACACTATTCGTATATGCACTTTGTCGAGATGAATTGAAAGAGCAACTTTCCAATATCCTAGACTCACATCTGCAGGATCCCTTCATCATGTCTTAACGATATTTCAACTCTAAACCAAGTGTAAATAAATCTACGGAATGTAGATAGATGCCTTTCTTTCATAATCTATTAATCTAATTTATAAATTACTACTTAAATAAATAAACAATGTATTTTGCGAGAATTTGAAGTTAACCATCGCCTCGTAGAGCTGCAGACGATCTTCCTCTTCATCCTTGTTAATTGTTGAAATATTTGATCCTTTTATTTTTTTAAGGCTTCCTCTTCAAACTTAGGAACTTGTGGTAAAATTGCTTTCGAACTAAAGTTTACGACGGCTTTCAGTTGTGGCTTTAAAGTTCACAAAATACGGCGTATAACAACTTCAAATTAATGAGCCGTTTTCAGTTACTGTCTTAGAATGAAATTTTGGTCAATAGTCGATTTGGCTGGGTGGAAACTACACTACTATTTTCCGATGAGTATGGGGCAAATGGGCTAAAGTCAATCCTATAGTAGGCTTGCAGGATATCATATGTACGTATATCCAATATTTATTAGGTGTATATTTTGTAGTTTTTAAAAGAAATATGTTTGTTGTAGATGGGAATATCATTCACTCGATTGATGACTTGGGGCTGACTTCCCACTAAGGCACAAATTTTCAGATTTGAATAAATGCCACAGGCAATATTACCGGATCCTTGTGTTTTTGGCTTCTTAATTACTATGGCAACCTCTTTTCAGTGAGGTGGAGGGGCTAATTTATCGCTGACTGGACTTGAGTTTACTTTGTAACTGCTGGAAATACTGGTTCTACTATTACCTTTGAATTGGTTATAATGTTCTTAAAATAACATTGCTATGGGCGGACTCTTTCAGCTCCTTGAAAGGCGATCCTTCGTGAGCTCTTTCCATTTTCGCAAAATTCTCTTTTTCTAATTTCCTTCTAATGGGTCGGTACTCTTGCCTAGTTGCTACAGTTTTTCGTAATAGCATGATCAAGCTGCAATTAGTGCCACAGTATTGACTACATGTCCCCAACTTGCAACGATTAAGAGAAGTATCATCAAAAATAAAGTGAACAAAGTTCACCCTCTAAGGGAAAGTCTAAAAAGCCATCCAAATTCTTCTATTTATAATAACGCAAATGAATCCCTAAACCCTGGCTGATTGATATACAAGGTGTCCCCTAATTCGTCAACGATAATTTGGGAAATGATTCATGGGCATATTCTAAGAAAAATCTCATTCTACAGTAAGAGTCTATCTCCAATGTTGACATCATCTATCGAGGCTTACTTTGGTGTACCCTGACCCATGTTAACGGAAATTGCTCTGTTAGTACTAATGGTAGAAACTTCGCTTAGGACTTTATTTTTAGAAGGAATACAAGCCTTTGTAACGGCGTTTAAATAAAGTTGATATCTTGTTTTGAGCTTGTTTAGATTGAGCTTTTGATTTTGAAGTCACTTTTCTCCAGAAAATTAACATAACATTTTACAATTTTTTTCTTATGAAAGTAATACTAGTAAAAAAAAGCATCAATACGTTTGCAGAAAAAACCACAGATTTTATGATACTTGGAAAAACCTGCAGCAGATAAAATTTATAAAGAAGGGTTTTTTTTGCTTTAAGCTCCAAATGCTATGAATAAAAAATGATTTTGTGTGGTCTTGGGTAATTCTTATTTTATGTGTGTACTAAAACAGTTATAACAGGTGTTCAAAGTGTCGTCCTCGGTTTTGTATACATGCTAGAGCCCGTTTCTGGATTTCACTGTAAATGTTTATTGATGCTAACTGCTGCCTCACTTTTGATGACGTTTCGAGAATACGCTCTTCCAATTCAATTAAATCTGCTATTTCGGTTGAATAAACAAGTTCTTTCATTTTTCCCTATACAAAAAAATCCAATACTGTAAGGTCAGGAGATCTTGCAGGCCAATGAACTGATCCATTTCTTCCTATCCAACGGTTATCGTACTCTTCATCTAGCCAATTCTTAACCTGACGACCATAGTGGGCTGGGACACCGTCCTGTTGAAAATATGATGAAGCTAGTTAGGTCAGTGGAATGTCCTCCAATAGTTCTGGTAAAAGCAAAAACTCCAGATAGTTTGTAGAATTCAACCTAGGTGGTAGTTTGAAGTGGCCGATTAACTTGTTTCCAAGTATACCTGCCTACATATTGACGCTGAATTTGTGTTGAAATGATTTATGTCTCCTTGTATGTAAATTGAGATTCGCCCGTCCAAAGAACTCTGCTAATAAACTCGCTGTCATCCAAGCTCCACTCCAGCAACCAGTTAGAAAACTCAAGCCTCTTTTCCACATCTTCGGAAAGCAGTTCTTGCAGAGTTGTATGGTCGTAGGATAAAGATTTTCTCCATGCAGTACATTAGAAATTTTATATCTGGAAACATTGAATTGCAAAGCTAAGCGTCTGATGCTGATTGATAGGTCAGTTGTAACAACTTCCAGTATTCTTTCATCAGCCGAAATCCTTCTTACTTGTGGAGCTCCCGCATTCGTTCGTGTATTTGAATGTGATCCCGTTTCTCGAAACCTTCGATACGTATTTCCGAATACTACTTTACTAGGAAGTCGTCAGTTAGGATAAAGTTCATGGTATTGTATCTTTGTCGCGCACCAGTTGAACTTCCATTGCACAACCTATAAACGTAGATAATGTCTGCGTATTCTTGGTTTGTAAATGCAGACATTTCAAATAGCGTTTCTAAGCGACTGTAACCTTAGCGTAAAAAGTTGCACCTAGGCTATACGAACCTCCGTATTTTATTGTTTTTATATTTATATATTTATACAATATAATAATATTGTTATATTTCTTTTAAAAATGGCTTGATAAAGTGAATTACGATACTAACCAGTCGACGTAATTATTAAAAATAATAATCTCCACACGCATTAAAAAATTTCCCGTCACTTTGTACATACATATGTATATCCGGAAATCGTCAACCGAAAACCCATCATACTTTAGAAGAAAAATAAAAACAGAAAAAGTAAATATATAAATAAAAATGTATCTAGAAAAAAAAGATAAACAAATAGTGTATCAAAACGAAAGAAAAAAAAATCTGTATCTACGTCGCAACCAAATGAGCAGAGTTCATTGCTACTATTCTGTCAAATGTGTCAGAATCTAAATGGATTTTATACCACTACCACGCAAAATCAATCACGAACAACAAACTGTCTAATTGCCAATCTTTGAGAACTTTCATTGAACCAACGCTCCCGTGCTGGTGATCGCACGATCATGCCAAAGATCGCCGGCCGGTAAATTTGGTGCCATCTCACAGTCTCCACATCCATCGAGAAGCTTTTTATTGTAGTAATCGCGTCCATTTTCAAGGGTGGATAATTGCCGCTTTGCTCTTCTCTAATAAGGTCGTTTGCGCTTCACAAGAAACGAGTTCTATTCAAATCTTCCGAAAAGATTTATGAAATTATGGTCAACACGTGCGAGTCGCCAGGGAGGGAGGCTGCTTTCATTGCGTCATTACTTCTTCGGGTAAAAATCTTTTCATTTTCGGCAGATTGGTTAGAAGTACATACGAGAATTACAAGTTTAATTCTTCATCTGGACACATGTGATGACCATTTAAGCTTCGAAAGAGAATGTGGTCTGTACAAGCTTACCAAACATTCTTGTTGAGGAGGAGAGTCAAGACGGAGAAGCTGCCACCATTGCTGTGGTTGCTGGCCGAGTATTAAATCAACTTCGGGCAAAAGCCAAAGTCAAAACCAATAACGAAGAGATACGAGTACGTAGTTGCGAAGTGAATGTAGGTATACAGGGGTAAAAAAAGGAATAAAATAAATAAACACACAACAGAAAAGAGGAGAAAGATTACATCGAGCGATGGGAAGAATTAGCATTCCAGGCGAGTTCAGGTTCAATGCAGTCCAAGAGAGGTTTTGGCTTTGGTTTTGGTATGTGAAGTGAAAGGAGTCATTCAACAAATCTGAGAATAAAAACTGGAAATTTATGAGCAGCGCCTTACTTTTTCTGTTTGCAAAAAAAAACAACATAAAACGCAAAAAACGACAATTCCTATGTATGGCGTGGTACCAGTAGATTACGAGTACATCTATACACACGAGCTACGATATGGTTTGGCTTGAAATGCTGGATACGTAAAACGATACATATCGCAGTGTTGTCTTTTAAATTTTAACTATTGAAGTGAGTGGAAAGGAAATCAAAATGTTTTTTATTATTATTATTATTTTTTAAAGAATTTCTTTTGTTTTGTAGATATATTTCTTGCGAAAAAGACACCGCTTGTCAAGAATTAATTTCACAAGAGTATTGAACTTGGTTGCGTACATTTTGAATGATATCAACAAATAAACGAAAGAGAAAAAAGTTGCACGCCATGATGCAGGTTTTATGTATCGCATCATGTTGCGCCGTAATCTGCTGTGGTAGAGTAATAGCAATAAGTATTTCGAGTTGACCTTTGGCTTACACGTTTGCAGTAAGAATTTGAATAACGATGATATTAATCATTCTGGAAAATACTCATTTAGCATTGAGAGGTCTTTTTGGATGTACATACTTGAATGGTCTTCAAAATATACATAGATAAATTGACTTTAATAAGGTTTAATTAGACGGATTTGTCAATTTAAGCATAATTGCATAGATATTATATATTTTGCGTATATTGCTGATTTCTAAGTTAAAGCCTAGAATAGCCAAGCTTTTTCAAAAAATGTATTGCAAGATACTATTTAAAAACTATGTTACTAAGAAAATTGTATTTTTAATAACAATAATTTCAGTGAATATCTACAATACTTCAATGGTTATGGATTGAACTGCACAAAGAGCGTGGAATATTATTGATTCGATAGCTGAAGTAATTGTATTGCTATCTCACTCCTTATCAAGTAGATATATCACTCGTGCTAACTCCTATTAAACGAGGAAAAGCGTAAAACCTTGTGATTACGGATACCACATATAGACGGCTTTATCGTTCATACACATATGTATATAAAACGGTATTTCTTTAAAGGTAAACTTATTAAACGCCGAAGGAGCCAGAAATGGAATCTCAACCGCGTAAAGTTCTTTAACGACAAACAATGAAGTCAAAAGATACAACCATATCCCAGAGGTAGTAAAAGTTATTGGTCAAAAAAAGAAAATGCTGGTCCTTCTTAAAAAATATACCAAATTATGACTCGTGCTGTCACACAATAAACATATACCTACTCCAATATGGCGTCAGAAGAAAAAGAACCACAACCATGCACGTCATCAAATAGGTAAATGGTGTTTAATAGAATATCGGTTAATGGCTTGGCTCACTTAGTCGTAATACCGAAAATCTTGGAGTGGCCTAGGCAAACTGAATTAACCATTTCAAAATATTCTTGCGAACGTCCGACATTGTGGTTGACCCAAATAATAGAAAAGTAGCTCTTGTTCTTTACTACAATATTTGGGTCCGGATGCGGTAAATATATTCACTGCATTTAATATCGATCTTGGTAAGGTGAAATGGAGGATCTTGTGAAAAAATTGGAAGAAAAATATTGCAGTAGAGAGGAGCCAGTTAGTACTTCGTAAGCAGCATTCAGTAGAGTCCATCGAGGGATATGTAACTGTACTACGAAATATGAGTTTTGTTTGCGAATTCCGAAATCTCCGTGAAAGTCTTGTACGTCACATATTTTTCTGTGTATTATCTGAGGGACACGTGACCATAAAAGAAAAACTCCTTAATGAAGGAGACATGAAGCTTGAAAAATCCGAATCTATCTATTGAACAAGTGAGGCAGCTGCAGGATGAGGCACATGAAAAGAACAAAAGCAAAAAAAAACGACGGCAACGCACATTTGTGGGAGATATTGGCAGTCACACATGCATAGTTGTCCTGCAATTGCTGCTATATGTAATAAGTGCAAATGCACCATCACCATATTTGTTCTTAGGTCCGCTACTAATTGTTTCAAGATCACCGTGGTCAAGAAAATCATCATATTCATCAGCAGAACTAATACCGTCGTCTTCGTCACATTTATCAAAAAAAATTCGTCGTCACATTTCTCAATTAAGTGTCGTTCTCGTCGCACTCATCGTCTGCACCAACAATATTGTCCATCAGCATACATATTATCCCCAATTGCTGTCAACAATTTGAAAACAATGAACAAACTAAATTGGGAAAGCTTGTTAATTATCGGAAAACAAAACGTCACATTTCAACTTACCAAATTTGAATGCATGCCTATTCTAGGTTTACAAGCATGCATAGAAATCTTATTAAGAAAGTCAACAAAATAGATTGTGAAAATATTGTAAGTCTCAATCTCGATTTGTCTACGGGTCTTGTTTAAAAAGAGAAACTAAACTTAACCTTAACACAGGGTCCCGTTTGGCATAAATGCTGCTGCAGAAATTTTTCACAATAAAAAGGTGGAAAATTTTAAGTGTATATAGAAAATGTCGTCATCTGTAATACATACTACTGTATGTATAGTATTACCTGCTAATCGGGACACTACAATTGGGCGACCTCCTATTCGGAGCGCATGTTATACATTCCCTGCTATTTTTCATAGAAATTTCCCTCTATAATCGGGACGCCTGCTAATCGGGCCATGGACCACTAAAATAACATGCGTTCTTTAATTTATTTACTTGTCTAATTGGACCAAGCGTAGGGAATACGAAATGCAGATGTAAGTATGTATGTGTCGCTCATTATAATAGTGGTGTAACTCAATTTTTTTAAAAATGGATTTTTTGATTAATTGTATCATATTTTTTAATATTTCAATAATATAAGGGAATCAACTCCAAATACGGATTATATTTTCGATAGTTAACGTTTTTTGTTGTTATAGTGATTTTATTTATTGCGTAACTGTTCACAATAAAAGTGAAGTAAGTCATATTTACGTTCAATAGAGAAGTTGATTCTCTTTTATTGTGACAAATGTATTCTGACCATTGACTTTAATATTGTACAACCGGACCTCTAACTCCATGTAATAAAACGTGATTTAAGTGCTTTTCGACTTTTTCAATTATTACATCAAGGTTGTTGAATTTCATCCACTTTTTGAAATGGCGCTTGAAGACTTTCTATATACTTTGCCTAAAGCGGCCTGTAAACACTAAAACATGGTACCACTAAAACCCGCAGGCGCTGAGACCAATTCACTCCAACATAATTGAAAACACTTGGAAAATTCTTTCCAAACATCTGTATTTGGAATGTTCGCCATTTTTTCCCGACGAAATTCACTGATAAAATGGCTTGCTCGAGTAAATGTTAACAGATGAGAGCGCGGACACTCAAACATAGTATCAGCAACACAAAACTCCCCCCACAAACATCGACAAATATCAAACCAATCAAATTGATTTTAGTGAGACCAAATTCTGATGTTGGTGAGACCAATAAATTGGTACGCGTACCAGCCCGCAGACGATCAACATCAGCTACAACTTGGTTTGTTTTACATGTTTACTAGTACCGTGTTTTAGCGTTTACAGAGCGCTTAATGCAATAATGACACTTTCCCAAAAAAGGGCGGATGGCGCCCACTTTTGAATCCCGCAAAAAAGTTATAAGAAAGTAATGCTTTTCACATCAAAATGGCAAATCCGTGTCAGGATAGCATAATTTATAAGAACAGAAATCCATATTGAAAAAGGCATGATTTTAAATCGCTTATATGTATCTCAAAACTGAAAAAAATTAGTTATACCATTATTGCAGGCAGTGAGCGATACGTACCTAATATGAAAAAAATGAATGTGCAATGTAACTATGTACATATGTACATAATCAACATTTATTTAACAAATTAAATTAAATTAAATATGTATGTACATGCATACATATTAAAACAATTCCCTCTATTTTAATTGTTAATTAAAGTTAAATTCAAATATATTTTCTGGAAATTTATAAATATATGAACTGCAAGTCGGTTTTTTTTTGTTTACATATACATATGTATAATACTTCATATACATATGTATAATACGGACAGGTATGCATGAGGGAAAAACCTTTGTAAGTGGACCGATCCAATTAAAAAGGAACCTCTGCAATCGGACCACCTACTAATCGGACCACATTTCTTCGGTCCTAAGGGCGGTCCAATTTGTCAGGTCCTAAGGGCGGTCCAATTTGTCAGGTTTTACTGTATATTGAAGTTTTTTTTATCCATCAAAAAAATGTACAATAGAAGGACACAATATAAAACCTTAATTGGTTTTTAAATTCAATTGGTTTACGATTCAATAAAGACAAATCCAAGTTTCTTTAATCCGAGGAATACTGTCTGAAACGCTATCCTCAAAACTATGAAGTCCCCCGCGTGACACCAATGAGCTTGACATGAAAGTCGAGGAATTCACTCTGGCTCTCAATCGGCTATGGCCGCTTCCTGCCCTCTTATTCAACCTAGAGGCAAGAAAAAGCCACATTGGTGGACATCAGCACTGGGACTGCTTAGAAACTCCTGTAGAAAACTTTTCAACGTAGCAAAAAGCACAAGAAAAGTGACTAACTGGGACTCATACAAAGAATCCCTCAAATTATACAAAAAATAACTGAGGAAGGCAAAGCGACAATCCTGGAGGTCATTCTGTGACAAAATCATAGAAACCTCTGAGGCATCGCGACTAAGAAAAATCTTCTCTACAAATCCTATGATGCCTTGCTGTTTGAAACAAACCGATAACTCTTGGACAACCTCAAGTGATGAATCACTCAACCTGCTTCTGGACACCCACTTTCCAGGTAGCTCCCAACTCGCGGCTAGTAGCGGCCCAACCAGGCCTACTGCAACAAACTGCTCTGGGCGCTGCATAGCTTCAAACCATACATGTCTGCTGGTCCGGTCGGTATAATACCTGCTAAGCTACAGAGGTCCTCAGATATTATTCTGCCTCTGCTAGAAAATATTATGAGGAGCTGTGTAGAACTTATCCACATTCCACTGTCATGGAGAGGAGTCAATGTAGTATTCATTCTCAAAGCCGGAAAATACTCTCATGTTGTCTCAAAGGACCTCAGACCTATAAGTTTATCATCTTTCCTTCTGAAAACTCTAGAACGACTGATTGATATCCATATACGAGCTAAAATTGATCCAAGACTTCTGTCGGCGGCTCAATATGCCTACTGTAAAGGAAAGTCGGTGGAAACGGCTCTGCACTCTTTGACTAGCCACATCGAACGAACGATCCCTACAATATAAAGAGTACACAATGGTTGCTTTCCTTGACATAGAGCGCACCTTTAACAACGTCGACACATCCGCAATCACGACTGCGCTGTCAACCCTGCAGGTAGACGACCCACTTGGGGAGTTGATCAGTCTCATGCTAAAAAGCAGGATAATCAACTCCAAACTGGGTGAGACTTCTGCTAAAAGATGTGTCAGCAGAGGTACGCCGCAATGCGTTGTCCTCTCTCCCCTTCTCTGGAACTTAGTAGTTAATGAACTACTGATATACCTGGAAGAGGGGGTAGCAGGGTGATTGCCTATGCGGATGACGTTGCTATAGCCGTCTCAGGTAAGCATCTCAATACCATTAAAGAACTCAATAGATTAGATTAAACCGCTGGGCAGATCGCTGTGGGAATAAACCCCCATAAAACTGATCTTGTCCTCTTTTCCAGGACATACAAAATTCCAACTATATACCCTCCTTCAATAAACGGTACCAGTTTAGTATTTTCCGATACAGCAAAATATCTGCATTAAGCATTAAACTAAGCAGACTCCAAAGAACAGCATGTCTACGCATAAGCGGAGCCTTGCGGTCTACCCTTTGCGGCATTAGACATTCTGTTTCATTCGACACCCCTTGATATCTTCAGCAGGCAAGTAGCTGCTATTCGCCTTAAAACGACTAAGCAGTGGACATTCACTTAGCCACACCAACATTCTTAACACCTTAGGAATCCTCACAGAGAACATCGATTACACCATACCTGAACTTTGGTTTGACAAAAACTTCCATGTAAGCTTCCCCTCTACATCATTCTGGGAGGAAGATGATTGCATGGAGGATAAGTCAATCCATCTCTACACAGATGGATCTAAAATCGATAGTGGAGATGGTGGCGGTGTTTTCTCAGATAAGCTAGATCTAAGGCTCTCTTTCCGTCTTCCAAATCACTGTAGCGTGTTCCAGGCGGAAATTTTGGCGATTAGAGAAGCTCTGTCCTGGCTGAAGAAAAACGTTATATCTGCAAAGGATATCCCCATCTTTTCGAATAGTCAGGCCGCCATCAAGTCCCTGGACTCGGTCTCACTAGATTCTGAAATCGCCCTTGAACCACCTTTGTTGGGTTCCGGGCCACAGAGACATTCCAGGGAAATGCAGAGCCGACGAACTCGCCAAAATTGGAACCACTCTACCTATTCTACCGGAAAAGGGTAGTATAGGTATACCAATCGCTACGTGCAAACTAGCATTAAAGGTGGATGCCAATAAAAGAACAGACCTTAGGTGGACTGTTGGGCAAACATGTCCAGCGACCAAACAGATCTGGCCAAAGCTGGATCTAAATCGCTTTCTAGGAGCTTTCTTCTACAACGACCTAAACGATCTAGAAAATATAGACGTTAACAGTCTCCCACGCTTTGTCATAAGCTCAAACTGGTTCCATTAGTAAGAGGATCATAGATCCACGTGGCATCACAATAGGCCTAAGTGGGTTGGTACTTCCAACAGCCTAACCTAACCTAACCTAACCTTAATCCGAAATAAAATTTCTTGTGCACGTATTGCTCGTACGTGAAAAAAGCATTCGTCCCAGAAAATAAGAGCAATATGTGAAATGTCTCGCCCAACAAATGTTATCAAGTTACAAAGGTTTCTTGGCATGGTAAATTATTGAAATTCTTTTATAAAAAGTCTTTCAGTCTGTTGTGAAAACTTAAGAAATTTATTAAAGGAACAAGTTCTGTGGCTTTGGCTAGTTAGCAAGAGTTCGTAAATTTAAAAGGACTTTTATAAAAAGCTCCCATCCTCGTGTACTTTGATCCTAAAAGAGCATCTAACTCAGCCTTATGAACTGTCAATCAATAAACATACTTCCGGTATATGTACTTACTCCAACATGGCAGTTATCATTAAGCAGTTTGTTCTGAATAAGTTTTCTTTCACACGGTTGAAATCATTGCGCAAGGTTTTCCATCTTAGTATTATTTTGCTTGCGATTACAGACCGGGTTCCGAGATAGTCCAGGGCCTCAGCTAACATGCCTCTCCAGCTAGCATTATGTATTTGCCACCTACCTCCAGTTGCGCACATGAAGTTGGTTATGGTCCCCTTCCACTTGTGTGCGCCACCCAAGATGAGGTCGCCGTCTACTGCGTTGTACCTCTGATTTGGAGTCCCCAATTTTCCGGAGTAGGACGCTTGTGTTCATGAGCTCAAGGTGGCGTAGTCATCTAAGCCGAGTTATTCGAACTTTTCTGATGAGTTCGGCATCACTGTTCAGTTCACTGTTGAAACGTCTCCTCCAATTTCCATCGATGCAAGTGGGACCGAAAATACCCGAAGGACTTTTCTCTCGAAGCGCCCGAGAGCATTTTCATCCACTTTTGTCAGTTTCTGCACTTTAGTATTCTTTTAGAGCAGATTAAAAATAGCATTTTTTTTAGTATGCCCATAAAAACGCAAATCTTCCTTTCCCTTCTCTTACAGACCAATTGCTCTTATGTAACTTCTTTCCAAGATCATGAAAATACTGATAAATTGTAGCTTATAAAACCTCGAATAGCGCACTGCCTGCACAAAGTCGTTTTCCAAGAACTTTGACTAGCGCGTTCGTTGCATCGTTCGTGACAATCAAGTTCTAAAGATCCATATGCCTCGGAAGCACTGCTTAAATCTACTGTTTTTCTGTTTTTGGAATTATACACAGTATATGGCCGACATAACTGGGTTCCACCGTTTGAAAAAAAAAAGTGACATATAAAAGATCTGCCATATTAGAATCAAAATTCGTCATGAAAACTATACTATATATAGTATATTTAAGAGAATAAGCCATAACCTTGATGTTATCCACATAAGAACATTTTTTTTAACTTGAGCGTAATATGATAACTGATAAAATACAAGCGTTCAGACTATTGCACCGTTTAAATATCAGTTCGGACTTCAGCGTCAAAATCGTACTCGGGCATTTTAGTGTTAAAATTGGTAAAGATATGTACATATACACATTTCTAATAAGTTGTAGGTACAATTACCATGAAAAGGCATTAAGCCTACTGGAAGGTTCGCAGGTGCTGTATGAAGCATAAAGTATTGTGATAACCACTTAAATGTGAGCAGCGACATCTAGCAGAAAATGTCGAAGACCAGAAGATTTCGATATTGGAATAACAAAGTCTCGACTGGAGAGTGGAATCGAATTTTCTAGTAAATTGGAAATTGTATGGGACGCTGGATGGCGAGGATTGTTCTCGAAGTACGTCATTGGAGTATAAATACCAGCATCCCAAAGGTATGCAAGTCAGTTCTAAAGTGTAATTTGAAGTGTTAATTAGGAGAAGTGATTAAGTGGTTTAAGTAAAAGATAATAAAAGCATAAGTGGTTGAGAAATTGGATTGTATTGAGAGAAAGAATTAAATAGTGAATTGTAACTGTACTGAATAAAGGGATTTGTATTGAAAATAATAAGTTCTATTATTTGTACCCACACAAACATTCTACATTGGTGTCAGAAGTGGGATAGGACTTATTGTGTGTAAAAAAAAAAAAAAAAAAAAAACAGTGTTTTCTGACTATTTGAAAAAGCTAGAATGGGTCGAAAACTATTGCAGTTGACCCTCGTCCAACTCAAATCCGAGTTGAACAAGAGAAGCCTCAGCGCCAGTGGAGGAAAAAGTGACCTGGTGCTCCGACTTCAGGAGGCTTTGAACAACGAGGGACATGATCCTGATGCATACTCCTTCGATGTTGACGAGGATGAACAGACAAGTACCGGCAGTGATATGGCTGCGATGATGCAACTCCTCTTGTTAAAAATGGATGAACAAAAGAAAAATCTGGAACAACAAAAGAATAGTCTCGAGCAAAAGCTGGATGAACAAAAGAAAAATCTGGAAGAACAAAAGAATAGTCTCGAACAAAAGTTGGATGAACAAAAGAAAAATCTAGACGAGCAGAAGAGCAGCATTGAACAAAAATTCGACGAACAAAAGAATAGTCTAGAACAAAAACTGGAAGAACAAAATAACATTCTCCAGCAAAAATTCGAAGAAATCGATGACAAATTTGAAAGAATAGAGAAGAACGTTGATGACAAATTTGATAGAATAGAGAAGAACGTTGATGACAAATTTGATACAATAGAGAAGAATGTTGGCGAAAAATTCGAAGAAATGGACAGCAAAGTTCAGCAACTTGCAAAAGAGCTCGACACAGTGCGAAAACAGAAACTGCGAGAATGTTCTTTAAGCGGTCCAAGGAGAAAAGATTTGAAGCCTCCCTCATTCGATGGCCAGACCTCATGGTCTACTTATAAGAAGCAGTTTGAAATGGCTGCCTGTGCAAACCACTGGGACAATAAGGAGAAGTGCTTTGCCCTAGCGATGGCCTTACGTGGTCCTGCGGCAGAATTGTTACAAACAATCGATATCGAAAAGAATAGAGACTATATGGTTTTAGTGCAGGCTATCGAGAAACGGTTTGGGGATAGCCACATGCGGGAAGTTTACAAGGTTCAATTGCAAGGTCGTATGCAGCAACGAGGAGAAACACTGCAACAGCTCCAAGCAGACGTGAGTAGACTGGCACATTTGTCATATCCCACCGCAGGCCAAGAAATAATCGACGAAATGGCAAAGGACGCATTCATCAGGGGAATTGCGGATTTGAAGCTACAATCAGCAGTAAGGATGGCCGGGAAAAGAACCCTTGCTGAAGCACTTGCCTTCGCTCTGGCGATGGAAGCATCCAATCAGGCTTCCAAAGGAATGCATTTCGTAAGGGAAATAGTATCTGGTGAATGCTCCTGCTCAAGACCAACTACCATGCAACGAAATATCCCACGGGAGAGACGAAGGATGCGCTGCTGGAACTGCGATAAAGTAGGACATTTGCAAGGGCATTGTAAAGAACCGGTACGACGAGAAGACTGCCCTCACTGTGGTGACAAGAAAATAAGGAAGAAACCCGCAGAAACAGCTATCAAGAAGCCGGTCAACCTTCCCGAAGCCATCAGTCGGGAAATGCTTAAGCACCAACTTCGCGGGGCAGAAGTTGGTAGCAGGAGTCGACGGCCCCAGGACCATCATCCAAGTCTCGCTGGCAAAACGACGCAGCGAAAGCCTTCTAGTAGAAGTAGTCAGTGGAAAAGAAAAATGGATGGCAACAATAGACACCGGTGCCACGGCCTCAATCATCAGGAGGAATCTTGTGCAGAAGTCTTGCCTGCATAACACTAGCAGTTGCAGCTTGCGAACAGCTACAGGAGCAACGATTAAGGTATATGGTGAAGTCCGCATAAAAATCCAACTGGCCGGAATAACATTCACTCACGCGTTTCTGGTAGCTGACATATGTGACGAGTGCATCATTGGTACAGACTTCATGAGAGAACATGGACTTGTAGTCGACTTGGGGGCACAAACCCTGAAATACGGAAACATGGAGATACCAATGATATACGGAAACGCCAATACCACAGTCTCAAATGTCGTTATCTGCAGCAATCAGAGTCTAGAGCCTTCGTCAGAAGCAATTTTGTGGGCAAAAGTGGAAGGTGGTCCTGGTAGCCACCGATTCTATTTGATGGAGCCAGAAATGAGAAGAGACTTCATGGTGGGAAAGACCTTAGTGGAGCCAAAGAATAACATGGTCCCTGTAAGGATTCTAAATCCAAAGACATTCAGTGTAAAGGTGAAAAAGGGGGAGATAGTGGGAAAATGCGTACCTGTTGAGGCTATATCGACCACAACGGAAAAACAGGGTGCAACACTGGTCACAACAGTTCAGAGCATAAAAATCAAGAACAAAATTCTCAGCCTCTGTAATCTGGACGAAGATCAGCGAATCCTGGCAGAAAAACTAATCGGTGAGTACGCTGATATATTTGCTGCACAAGACGGAGAATATGGACGTACGCATATTGTTCAACACCACATTGACACCGGAGACGCTCGACCAATCCGTCAACCTGCAAGGCGTCTTCCATTGGCAAAGCAAACAGAAGTTGCCGAAATGATGTCGAAGATGAAAGCTGAGGGAGTGATTGAAGAATCGCAAAGTCCGTGGGCATCTCCAGTGGTCCTCGTGAAGAAGAAAGATGGCAGCACGAGATTTTGTGTAGACTACCGACGTCTCAATGATGTCACTAAAAAGGACAGCTACCCACTTCCGAGAATCGATGACACTTTGGATATGCTTTCTGGAGCGAAATGGTTTTCAACACTTGACTTGAAGAGCGGTTACTGGCAGGTAGAGATAAATCGTGCGGATCGTGAGAAAACTGCCTTCACTACAGGAAGCAGTCTTTGGCAGTTTGCAGTGATGCCGTTTGGACTGTGCAACGCTCCGGCCACCTTCGAGCGACTAATGGAACGAACATTGCAAGGACTCACCTGGAAAACCTGCCTAGTATATTTGGACGACGTTATCGTCATAGGTAAGACGTACGAGGAGCACCGCGAAAATCTAAAAGAAGTATTTGAGAGGCTGCGAAGTGCTCATTTAAAGCTCAACCCAGAAAAGTGCGCCTTGTTTCGTCCGGAAGTAAAATATCTGGGTCACATTATATCAGCGGAAGGAATAAGAACGGATCCTGACAAAATCGAAGCCGTGAAAAGTTGGCCTTCTCCAAAAGATAAACACCAATTGAGAAGCTTCTTGGGACTCGCCACGTATTACAGAAGGTTTGTAAAGGATTTTGCTGGCATTGCAAAGAGCCTGTATCAACTTACAGAAAAAGGCCGACAGTTCAGGTGGTCTGGAGAATGCGAAAAAGCATTTCAAGAACTGAAGCGACAGCTGTGCAATGCCCCCATCTTGGGTTACCCGACGCCCGGAAAAATGTTCATCGTGGACGCAGACGCTAGCAATGTTGGGGTCGGAGCTGTGATTTCCCAGGTTCATGATGGTCAAGAGAAAGTGGTCGCATATTACAGTAAAGTACTCTCCAGACCTGAAAGGAACTACTGTGTAACCCGGCGCGAGCTTCTGGCTTTAATTCTGGCTACGAAGCATTTCCATAAGTACCTCTACGGACAAAAGTTCATTCTCCGGACAGACCACGCAGCTCTGAAATGGCTACTCCAATTTAAGAACCCTGAAGGCCAAGTTGCAAGATGGATTGAGCAGTTGCAGGGCTACGACTTTGAAGTGCAACACCGCAAGGGAACACTCCACTCAAATGCTGATGCTCTCTCTCGTCGACCGTGCGGGGTAAAATGCGAACACTGCAACCGTAAAGAAGCGAAAGAACAGGCAACTATCCAAATGATCAGGACTGAGCCAATAGAGGGTTGGAGTATAGACGAAATCCGTTCCTCCCAACAGGCAGACAATGACATCGAACCAATAGTGGCCTGGAAGGAACACGAGGAAAGACCAAGCTGGCAGCAGATATCAGATCGGAGCCAAACTCTGAAGGCATACTGGGCACAGTGGGACTCGCTTTTTGTGCAAGATGGATTGCTGAAGAGAAAATGGGAAAGTGCAGATGGGACAACATCTCGTATGCAGCTAATTGTGCCATGGTCCAGAGTCAACCAAGTGGTCCATGAAATACATGACGGAATCTCAGGAGGCCATTTGGGAATAAACAAGATGTTGGAAAAGGTAAGGGAACGTTTCTATTGGCTAAGCGCTAAACAAGATGTCGAGAATTGGTGCAAAAAGTGCATAAGGTGTGCGGCTACCAAGGGTCCAAAAGTAAAGCCACATGGACAAATGCAACAATACAATGTCGGAGCACCTTTCGAACGAATAGCCATCGACATCGCTGGGCCGTTTCCCGAAACCTTTAATGGAAACCGATATACCCTCGTAGTCATGGATTACTTCAGTAAGTGGCCGGAAGTGTTTGCCATCCCAAATCAAGAGGCTAAGACCGTAGCCGAACAGATAGTCAACAACTGGGTGAGCAGATTTGGGGTCCCAATGGAGCTGCACTCTGATCAAGGGCGAAACTTTGAATCAAAAGTCTTCCAGGAAATATGCCAATATTTGGGAATAAGAAAGACAAGGACAACGCCACTACACCCTCAATCTGATGGAATGGTCGAACGATTCAATCGGACCTTGAATGAGCATCTATCTAAGGTTGTCAGCAACTGCCAGCGGGATTGGGATCAACACATACCACTCTTCTTAATGGCCTACCGAAACGCGGTCCATAGCTCAACAGGGCACACACCATCCGAGATCTTATTTGGTCAAACAATTCGGTTGCCAAGTGAAGCAAAATTCGGATCCCCACCGACGGAGCCCAAAGAGGTGAACGAGTACGTGAATGACTTACGCAGCAGGATTCGTAAATTGCATGAAGACACCAGAGAAAAGATGAAGCTAGCAAGCAGCCGCATGAAAACTAGGTACGAAATCAAGGCGAAATCTTCCGGTTTCAACGAAGGAGATCTGGTTTGGCTGTATAATCCTCAGCGTAAGAAAGGCAAATCACCAAAATTGCAACAGGACTGGGAAGGTCCATACAAGGTGAGAACTCGCATTAATGACGTTGTCTACCGGATCCAGCGTGGGAATCGAGGAAAATTGAAAGTGGTCCATTTGGATAGAATGTGTCATTTCAACGGGATGCTGAATGACGAAGTTGTTCGGGACGAACAACTGTAGGGAGGGAGCAATGTGATAACCACTTAAATGTGAGCAGCGACATCTAGCAGAAAATGTCGAAGACCAGAAGATTTCGATATTGAAATAACAAAGTCTCGACTGGAGAGTGGAATCGAATTTTCTAGTAAATTGGAAATTGTATGGGACGCTGGATGGCGAGGATTGTTCTCGAAGTACGTCATTGGAGTATAAATACCAGCATCCCAAAGGTATGCAAGTCAGTTCTAAAGTGTAATTTGAAGTGTTAATTAGGAGAAGTGATTAAGTGGTTTAAGTAAAAGATAATAAAAGCATAAGTGGTTGAGAAATTGGATTGTATTGAGAGAAAGAATTAAATAGTGAATTGTAACTGTACTGAATAAAGGGATTTGTATTGAAAATAATAAGTTCTATTATTTGTACCCACACAAACATTCTACATTGGTGTCAGAAGTGGGATAGGACTTATTGTGTGTAAAAAAAAAAAAAAAAAAAAACAGTGTTTTCTGACTATTTGAAAAAGCTAGAATGGGTCGAAAACTATTGCAGTTGACCCTCGTCCAACTCAAATCCGAGTTGAACAAGAGAAGCCTCAGCGCCAGTGGAGGAAAAAGTGACCTGGTGCTCCGACTTCAGGAGGCTTTGAACAACGAGGGACATGATCCTGATGCATACTCCTTCGATGTTGACGAGGATGAACAGACAAGTACCGGCAGTGATATGGCTGCGATGATGCAACTCCTCTTGTTAAAAATGGATGAACAAAAGAAAAATCTGGAACAACAAAAGAATAGTCTCGAGCAAAAGCTGGATGAACAAAAGAAAAATCTGGAAGAACAAAAGAATAGTCTCGAACAAAAGTTGGATGAACAAAAGAAAAATCTAGACGAGCAGAAGAGCAGCATTGAACAAAAATTCGACGAACAAAAGAATAGTCTAGAACAAAAACTGGAAGAACAAAATAACATTCTCCAGCAAAAATTCGAAGAAATCGATGACAAATTTGAAAGAATAGAGAAGAACGTTGATGACAAATTTGATAGAATAGAGAAGAACGTTGATGACAAATTTGATACAATAGAGAAGAATGTTGGCGAAAAATTCGAAGAAATGGACAGCAAAGTTCAGCAACTTGCAAAAGAGCTCGACACAGTGCGAAAACAGAAACTGCGAGAATGTTCTTTAAGCGGTCCAAGGAGAAAAGATTTGAAGCCTCCCTCATTCGATGGCCAGACCTCATGGTCTACTTATAAGAAGCAGTTTGAAATGGCTGCCTGTGCAAACCACTGGGACAATAAGGAGAAGTGCTTTGCCCTAGCGATGGCCTTACGTGGTCCTGCGGCAGAATTGTTACAAACAATCGATATCGAAAAGAATAGAGACTATATGGTTTTAGTGCAGGCTATCGAGAAACGGTTTGGGGATAGCCACATGCGGGAAGTTTACAAGGTTCAATTGCAAGGTCGTATGCAGCAACGAGGAGAAACACTGCAACAGCTCCAAGCAGACGTGAGTAGACTGGCACATTTGTCATATCCCACCGCAGGCCAAGAAATAATCGACGAAATGGCAAAGGACGCATTCATCAGGGGAATTGCGGATTTGAAGCTACAATCAGCAGTAAGGATGGCCGGGAAAAGAACCCTTGCTGAAGCACTTGCCTTCGCTCTGGCGATGGAAGCATCCAATCAGGCTTCCAAAGGAATGCATTTCGTAAGGGAAATAATATCTGGTGAATGCTCCTGCTCAAGACCAACTACCATGCAACGAAATATCCCACGGGAGAGACGAAGGATGCGCTGCTGGAACTGCGATAAAGTAGGACATTTGCAAGGGCATTGTAAAGAACCGGTACGACGAGAAGACTGCCCTCACTGTGGTGACAAGAAAATAAGGAAGAAACCCGCAGAAACAGCTATCAAGAAGCCGGTCAACCTTCCCGAAGCCATCAGTCGGGAAATGCTTAAGCACCAACTTCGCGGGGCAGAAGTTGGTAGCAGGAGTCGACGGCCCCAGGACCATCATCCAAGTCTCGCTGGCAAAACGACGCAGCGAAAGCCTTCTAGTAGAAGTAGTCAGTGGAAAAGAAAAATGGATGGCAACAATAGACACCGGTGCCACGGCCTCAATCATCAGGAGGAATCTTGTGCAGAAGTCTTGCCTGCATAACACTAGCAGTTGCAGCTTGCGAACAGCTACAGGAGCAACGATTAAGGTATATGGTGAAGTCCGCATAAAAATCCAACTGGCCGGAATAACATTCACTCACGCGTTTCTGGTAGCTGACATATGTGACGAGTGCATCATTGGTACAGACTTCATGAGAGAACATGGACTTGTAGTCGACTTGGGGGCACAAACCCTGAAATACGGAAACATGGAGATACCAATGATATACGGAAACGCCAATACCACAGTCTCAAATGTCGTTATCTGCAGCAATCAGAGTCTAGAGCCTTCGTCAGAAGCAATTTTGTGGGCAAAAGTGGAAGGTGGTCCTGGTAGCCACCGATTCTATTTGATGGAGCCAGAAATGAGAAGAGACTTCATGGTGGGAAAGACCTTAGTGGAGCCAAAGAATAACATGGTCCCTGTAAGGATTCTAAATCCAAAGACATTCAGTGTAAAGGTGAAAAAGGGGGAGATAGTGGGAAAATGCGTACCTGTTGAGGCTATATCGACCACAACGGAAAAACAGGGTGCAACACTGGTCACAACAGTTCAGAGCATAAAAATCAAGAACAAAATTCTCAGCCTCTGTAATCTGGACGAAGATCAGCGAATCCTGGCAGAAAAACTAATCGGTGAGTACGCTGATATATTTGCTGCACAAGACGGAGAATATGGACGTACGCATATTGTTCAACACCACATTGACACCGGAGACGCTCGACCAATCCGTCAACCTGCAAGGCGTCTTCCATTGGCAAAGCAAACAGAAGTTGCCGAAATGATGTCGAAGATGAAAGCTGAGGGAGTGATTGAAGAATCGCAAAGTCCGTGGGCATCTCCAGTGGTCCTCGTGAAGAAGAAAGATGGCAGCACGAGATTTTGTGTAGACTACCGACGTCTCAATGATGTCACTAAAAAGGACAGCTACCCACTTCCGAGAATCGATGACACTTTGGATATGCTTTCTGGAGCGAAATGGTTTTCAACACTTGACTTGAAGAGCGGTTACTGGCAGGTAGAGATAAATCGTGCGGATCGTGAGAAAACTGCCTTCACTACAGGAAGCAGTCTTTGGCAGTTTGCAGTGATGCCGTTTGGACTGTGCAACGCTCCGGCCACCTTCGAGCGACTAATGGAACGAACATTGCAAGGACTCACCTGGAAAACCTGCCTAGTATATTTGGACGACGTTATCGTCATAGGTAAGACGTACGAGGAGCACCGCGAAAATCTAAAAGAAGTATTTGAGAGGCTGCGAAGTGCTCATTTAAAGCTCAACCCAGAAAAGTGCGCCTTGTTTCGTCCGGAAGTAAAATATCTGGGTCACATTATATCAGCGGAAGGAATAAGAACGGATCCTGACAAAATCGAAGCCGTGAAAAGTTGGCCTTCTCCAAAAGATAAACACCAATTGAGAAGCTTCTTGGGACTCGCCACGTATTACAGAAGGTTTGTAAAGGATTTTGCTGGCATTGCAAAGAGCCTGTATCAACTTACAGAAAAAGGCCGACAGTTCAGGTGGTCTGGAGAATGCGAAAAAGCATTTCAAGAACTGAAGCGACAGCTGTGCAATGCCCCCATCTTGGGTTACCCGACGCCCGGAAAAATGTTCATCGTGGACGCAGACGCTAGCAATGTTGGGGTCGGAGCTGTGATTTCCCAGGTTCATGATGGTCAAGAGAAAGTGGTCGCATATTACAGTAAAGTACTCTCCAGACCTGAAAGGAACTACTGTGTAACCCGGCGCGAGCTTCTGGCTTTAATTCTGGCTACGAAGCATTTCCATAAGTACCTCTACGGACAAAAGTTCATTCTCCGGACAGACCACGCAGCTCTGAAATGGCTACTCCAATTTAAGAACCCTGAAGGCCAAGTTGCAAGATGGATTGAGCAGTTGCAGGGCTACGACTTTGAAGTGCAACACCGCAAGGGAACACTCCACTCAAATGCTGATGCTCTCTCTCGTCGACCGTGCGGGGTAAAATGCGAACACTGCAACCGTAAAGAAGCGAAAGAACAGGCAACTATCCAAATGATCAGGACTGAGCCAATAGAGGGTTGGAGTATAGACGAAATCCGTTCCTCCCAACAGGCAGACAATGACATCGAACCAATATTGGCCTGGAAGGAACACGAGGAAAGACCAAGCTGGCAGCAGATATCAGATCGGAGCCAAACTCTGAAGGCATACTGGGCACAGTGGGACTCGCTTTTTGTGCAAGATGGATTGCTGAAGAGAAAATGGGAAAGTGCAGATGGGACAACATCTCGTATGCAGCTAATTGTGCCATGGTCCAGAGTCAACCAAGTGGTCCATGAAATACATGACGGAATCTCAGGAGGCCATTTGGGAATAAACAAGATGTTGGAAAAGGTAAGGGAACGTTTCTATTGGCTAAGCGCTAAACAAGATGTCGAGAATTGGTGCAAAAAGTGCATAAGGTGTGCGGCTACCAAGGGTCCAAAAGTAAAGCCACATGGACAAATGCAACAATACAATGTCGGAGCACCTTTCGAACGAATAGCCATCGACATCGCTGGGCCGTTTCCCGAAACCTTTAATGGAAACCGATATACCCTCGTAGTCATGGATTACTTCAGTAAGTGGCCGGAAGTGTTTGCCATCCCAAATCAAGAGGCTAAGACCGTAGCCGAACAGATAGTCAACAACTGGGTGAGCAGATTTGGGGTCCCAATGGAGCTGCACTCTGATCAAGGGCGAAACTTTGAATCAAAAGTCTTCCAGGAAATATGCCAATATTTGGGAATAAGAAAGACAAGGACAACGCCACTACACCCTCAATCTGATGGAATGGTCGAACGATTCAATCGGACCTTGAATGAGCATCTATCTAAGGTTGTCAGCAACTGCCAGCGGGATTGGGATCAACACATACCACTCTTCTTAATGGCCTACCGAAACGCGGTCCATAGCTCAACAGGGCACACACCATCCGAGATCTTATTTGGTCAAACAATTCGGTTGCCAAGTGAAGCAAAATTCGGATCCCCACCGACGGAGCCCAAAGAGGTGAACGAGTACGTGAATGACTTACGCAGCAGGATTCGTAAATTGCATGAAGACACCAGAGAAAAGATGAAGCTAGCAAGCAGCCGCATGAAAACTAGGTACGATATCAAGGCGAAATCTTCCGGTTTCAACGAAGGAGATCTGGTTTGGCTGTATAATCCTCAGCGTAAGAAAGGCAAATCACCAAAATTGCAACAGGACTGGGAAGGTCCATACAAGGTGAGAACTCGCATTAATGACGTTGTCTACCGGATCCAGCGTGGGAATCGAGGAAAATTGAAAGTGGTCCATTTGGATAGAATGTGTCATTTCAACGGGATGCTGAATGACGAAGTTGTTCGGGACGAACAACTGTAGGGAGGGAGCAATGTGATAACCACTTAAATGTGAGCAGCGACATCTAGCAGAAAATGTCGAAGACCAGAAGATTTCGATATTGAAATAACAAAGTCTCGACTGGAGAGTGGAATCGAATTTTCTAGTAAATTGGAAATTGTATGGGACGCTGGATGGCGAGGATTGTTCTCGAAGTACGTCATTGGAGTATAAATACCAGCATCCCAAAGGTATGCAAGTCAGTTCTAAAGTGTAATTTGAAGTGTTAATTAGGAGAAGTGATTAAGTCGTTTAAGTAAAAGATAATAAAAGCATAAGTGGTTGAGAAATTGGATTGTATTGAGAGAAAGAATTAAATAGTGAATTGTAACTGTACTGAATAAAGGGATTTGTATTGAAAATAATAAGTTCTATTATTTGTACCCACACAAACATTCTACAGTATGTTTACAAAATTTTGTAATCTGGCTAGCTCCAGACGGTCGAAGCGCTAATAAAATCGGTACTAGGTGTATTCAGAAATATATGAAGACGCGCCTGAAACCCAGGAAGAGATAAAGCTCATAGTGACCGCCTAGGCATATACATTTCGGTATTCCATCGCCTTCGCCCAAACCAGTGCGAAAATCAGTAAGGAAGAGGCCGAAACAACTATTGACTATCAAAAAACTCCAAATAAAAAACATATGATGCGAAGATGAATGGGCGAACAGGAAACGTGAAGCTGTAGAAGCAGACAAAAAGACACAAAGGTAACACGAAGCTAGAGCAGCGAAAAAAGAATACTGAGTCAAAAGAAGGCATTTGAGGGAAATCCTGTCAAAAAGCATAGATTTCCAATTCAACAAAAATCGAAGAGTCCAGCATTATAACTAGATACTAGGAAGATAGGATAAAATATTTTTAAATTTCTATTTTTTACGATTTTTCAAAAATGAATTCGATAGCAATCGGATCATGTGAACCTCAAGCCAGCCGCTGTTCGGTTTCACCTTCAAGATTTTCAGTAACGTCATGATATACCAAACATACTCGTACCTTTCTTGCAGGCCACTATTTGATTTCCAATCGGTAAAAAAACCAAGAAATCTTTTTGGTTGATTATATTCAGACAAACGATTTGGACCACTCACTGGTCCACAGCCCGGAACATTAGTTATGGATCATTTTTTTCCTGAATTATTAAAAATATAATATTAATAAAAGAATATAAAATATATAAAAAAAAATACAAATATAGTAATACATATTAACCCAAGACTTAAATTGGCTTAGTCAACAAATGGAATCGATTTTAGGTAAACGATGAGCAGCACGACGAGCATACGAGAATAAGAAGTTGCAGAATTAAATCGATCATTACAACTAAAACCCAAAATGAAATTCCAAATCTTATTTTAAGGATTGAAGTTTTTTTAGATGCAAATAAGCTTGAGTAAATTGTCAGTTATCAACTAAATCCTTTAAGTTGTTCGTAATCCCTGTTTCAGCAAAAACCACATTTCTTCAGTGAGTTAACTTAAAATTAATGCAGCCAGTGATTAACCAATACAAATACTTTTAATTTTATTTTCTCTTTGTTTGTTTTGAAACATAATGACCAATAACATAAAATTGTTTCCATTTGTCGTCCAAATGGTTACTAGCTAGGCAACATATTTGATAGATTAAGAATAAAATTTCGTAATACAAATTAAAGCAAATAAAAAACTTATGTAACCGGCTCTTCTTTCAGGAGATCCTTAACGAACGTCTTGAGAAACGTGTGGACTCAATGGTGGAGCTCGGGCTGTTACCAGAAATAAGAAGCTTTTATAATGAGCACTTAAATGGTTCAAGGTAACTCATACTCAATAAGATACGAGTATGCTCGTACGAACACCTAGTCAAATATTTTTGGTTTATCTTCTAATTCTGTTTTCTTTTTTTTTTATATTGTAGTGAGAATGAATACACGAAGGGAATTCTTCAAACTATCGGTTTAAAAGAGTTCATACCCTACTTAGAGCAGTTCAATGAGGAAGACGATGTAAAAAACGAAAGCTATTTGAAGTCAAATTTCTATAAAATTCCAGGTAATCGATTGAGGCCAATTAAAACGATTACTCTTGATAAGCTTGGGATATGCTGCTGATGGCTCTTGTCCTATAGAGTATCAATTCTTACAATGGCATTTATTTTATTTAATCTTTGGTGTCTTTTAGAAGTGAACGTCGCCGCCGACAATGCTAATGACCGCCCGGAGGGTTTTGAAGTTCTGCTAACCTGCTTGGATAAGTTAAAACTTGTTACAAATCGATACTCAAAGAAACAGATTAAATGGATTAAAAATCGATTTCTGGCCAGCGCCGATAGACAAGTACCAGATCTATACAAACTCGATACCTCCGACGTGAGCCAGTGGAACTCCGAGGTATATTCACCTGCCGTTGATATAATTGAATCGTACATAAACAATAGAGAGCCCAAATTAAAACCCCTGGAGAAACTTGAGCACCCAGGGCAAGGATTGAATGAAGAGGTTTGTTGACATTTTTTTTTAATTTAGTTTCATTTTTGTTTTGATGTGATTGGAAGTTAAAAGTAACCACTTTTGGATAATTAATTTTGTTCGAATTAGAATTGCTTTTTGGACTATATACGTTTTCACTATCAGCATTATTATTAATACAAAATAAGTGAAATACAATAATTAAACTGCAACGGACACATGCGAAATGAGGAGAGCTTTTTGAAAACCATTGTTACAATTTACCGAAGTGTTTCCCAGAAAATGGAATACTAAAATTGCGAGTGTAACCTGTATAATATATTGTACATACTCATAGGTTGTGTTGCAAGGAATTTTGCGTAACACAAATTCGTTTACTTATAACAAACCCTCAAGATTGCTTGGATAGAGACTAATTCTACAAAGACAACAACTTTGGCTATATTATTCCGATAAACATTGATTTCTGGTATCCCAGCATTCTTTCCGACCTAGATATATACCTCCAAATGATTAGCTTATTCGGTACCTACAAACTTGCGGAAAGCCCCTCGGTAGGCACCATAAATACAAAGTGAACTTGATAATGTCAAAAATAAAAAATGTCAAATTTCGGGAGTTTAAAATAAACTTTGATTCTCCTAGCTAGCTTCCAGAGATCTTCCGAATGAAGGGGAATAGGACAACTTTTTTAACTAACTGAAGCCGTGTGTTCTATTATCAGTTGGTCGGAGGTCAACAATGAAACATTAAATCACGCGATGGTCAAATAAATCCTCGCCCAACCGAATGACAATGAAGAACGATTTATCGATTTCTGTTGCTTCAGATATTAATAAATAATTAATTGCTAATATGATTAAGGCTATCCTTCGAATTTGAGCTAAATTTAAAGATCGATGTACCGTATATGCGAATGAAATTTTCAGGTATATACTCGTATATATATATTTTTTTTAATAAAAAGGATGAATTTTCCATATCCATTTATCGGGAAACAAAAGTCTTGCTTTTAATTATTGTAGTTGTTAAGCGTCTTTACAAATACACTTACAAAAAGGTCGAAACTCGTTAATAAAGAAATGGAATTACTGATTCCAGTTAAGGCTCATCGAAATTTTTTTTCAAAAATCACTGTAAAGAGAAATTTCCACGCAATTAGAAAAAAAATGCGTTTCGTTTTCTCCAAAATTTCTCCGAAAATGGTGAAGCTGTATCTATCATATTACACGTAGGTTTTTTGTGACAAAACAAACATTAGATGCAGTGGAAAAATTAAGTTTTATGCGGCCTATAAAGCAAATCTGCATCCTGTATGTAGTTTCTAAATCAATAGCAATAATCTATATAGATCAAGTAGGTTTCCGCTCTAGTTCCTTCTTTATTGACCACATCAACAGGCTGCAGTTTATTATTGGCTTTAGAAAGCCACTTGGCAATATAAGAGGAGAAATTATTTGGGTTGCATTAGAAAGGACAGTGATCTTAGTTATAGTTATTAAGGCAGCGAAGGATCCGATCTTACATAGAAAAATATACATAATATGTTGTATACAAAATGGCGTTAGACAGGATGTATCCTTTCACCGATAACATTTTTGTCAACCATACTCGTACAATAATGGATGGTAACTAGATAATAATGGTGGGCTATACTTAATAAACATAAAACTACGCTTATGATAACAGCTTACAATGACAAATAACAGCGCATGCAATCCTACTGAAGGTAAACGTTTCAAAGATGAGAATTATCGCACAAGGATATACAAAGCATTTATTTTAAGGAAAAAATCTACAGGAAAGACTGAGAGAGGATTTACAAATAGATGAATTTGTAGATTTCCAATGATTTTAGGTTAAAGTTGTGAAGATCGAAATGCAATTTGAATATATGGTATGAAGATATAAGTAAAATTTTCAACAGATTTTAAGTAAGGAATAAATTGCGACGAAAACTTACTTACTTACTTACTTAGGTGACGCTACCGTTGGGGGTAAACCTGGGTATCAACCCAACTGCCTCGAGGTATGAAGATATAAGTCAAATTTTCAACAGATTTTAAGTACGGGCCGTTGCTTAATTGAAGGAATAAATTGCGACGAAAACTTACTTACTTACTTACTTAGGTGAGGCTACCGTTGGGGGTAAACCTGGGTATCAACCCAACTGCCTCGAGTTTCGCACTCCAAGTCAGTTGAGGTCCCCTTCTGCTTCTGCGTGCCACCTAAGGTGAGGTGTTCCTCTATTGCGCTGTACCTACAGGATCTGCTGGAGTGTGAAGATTTGGTCGATTGTTGACTTCCCTGGTCTGAAACCGCGCTGATAGGAGCCAAGGTTGTTGACGAAGGGTTTCAGATGTTCACACAATATGGCAAATAAGATCTTGTATGCGATGTTGAAGAGACTTATGCCTCTATAGTTGACGCAGTAGTCATTAAATAAAAATAAAGAACATACTTGGTGTTCGAAATAGAAAAATCCGAAATAGAGAAACCAATTGTTACAGATTAAATAAGTAGTGATGTGATGAGAATTTGCGTCACAGTACACGAATAAGAGTATTTTCCACTTAAGCAGAAGTTTACTTAGGCTGTACGAAAGTTGCACAATTATTTGTTAATTTTCAAGAGTACGCCTGCCTGGAGCCTGTCTTAAAATGTTTACGTGTTTGTCCAAATTTTCAGCATTCAACGCCGTATTTAATACATTTGCGATGAATGGATTAACGTTTGCCATAAATGAAAACTTCTCCGAATTTTCTATGGTATGATAAACTTTGTTGTTACTTCCTTACGCTGCTTATTTTTAAAAGCTGTGTATTCTTATTGAACGGATTACAGTGCGACCACTTGAGCAAGTTGTAGATTTGTGCTTAGTTCGTCTGCACAATTATGTAAACGACCAGCCATCTCTTGCACGACAACTACAATATTAACACATTTCCATTAATCTTTATTAATGTCTTGGGGTAGTTTTATCAGGTGGCAAAGCTTTTGACACCATTGAAACAGATGCTTGGAAATTGGCTGTAATTTTGTGACACATAGAGACGCATTCTTTTCTTCTTCCCAACGATGCAAGTCTTGAATGAATGGGATCAATTGTTGACATCAATTATTTTAAAACGATATACATACCTATATTTCGTAATTTTTTATACCTATATATATATATTATCATATATATAGTTATCATTAGTTCTAAAAAACTGTTTGGTTTTTTTTAGACATCAAACTATTGCCCAACTTGCGAAAGGGTTTTTATTGGTGAATTCCAGTTTAGACTTCATCTAGCATCCAACAAGCACAAACGGAAGAGGGAAAGCTTAAGGAAAAAGGAAAAATTGTTAACTACGCTTAAATCAAAAACAGATTTGGAAGAAAAACAATAATAAAACTGCAAAATAAAATATTCTTTCTTGACTATTATTAAGTTACCATATTTACTGTCCGCGTTGTTTTTTTTATGTTAAGTTACGTACAATATTTTTAATATGAACACAATAAAATAATTTAAACAAATATTAATTATGTATTTCAAATTGTAACACATTTATAACTTTTGGAAAAGACTTTAGTGGTCTAATGTTGATTTCTTTAGCTTTTTTTTTTAAATATTTATATACACATGAAATTAATATACATAAGTATTTGACATTAAGCGTAAGTATGTGTGAGGTGTTGAAGGAAAATAATTTTGCCATTTGTTGTTTACACCTATAAGGTCATTTTTTTATCATTTTGCGTGGATTTAACAAAAAGCACTTTATATGTGTACTTTTGATAGTTAGCATTCAATCCATGATAGATCAGTTAATAACTTTATCTTCTTGTTGCATAATTTTTTGTGTAACTCTTTATTTAAATTGTTATTTGTTTCCTTTGTAATGAATAACAATGAACATTCAATAGATAATGGTAAAAGTGTGCGTTGTTTACGAATATATGTTAACAAATTAAGTGCATATTTTCTTAAATCATTTAAAGGGTTAATTTAAAGGCTACTGCAAAAAATTAATTAAAAAATCAATTATCAAATGAAACACTTTTAAGTACGCTAATAACTGTTTTGTTTAAATGTAATTGTTTTAAGTTATTTGTATAATTATTGTTCGACGTTTAATTTTTGTTTTTATTTTTCTCATTTAAAACGCATGTAAAACAAGATATATATATGTATAATATAATAGGAATATATGTCATACATAAATTGATTAAATATTAAATATTTTTCAGCTATGATCTGCCTAAGGCCACATTCTAAAACGTCAGCCTTGATTATATAAAATAATTTAAGGGACTTTGTGGTATTAAGCTGTGTTATTAAAAAAGGAAAAATTATAAGAAACTAATTTTAAAATATGATGTTAATATTTGCTACCTAATTATTTATAACTGACAACAATGCATTTTTAGTAAATCGATGAAAAATGTTTACATAATGAGTTCTTCTCAAATAACCCAACTGATCATAAAAATAAACTTTTAGTGGTAGATTTGAATGTTTACTGTTCACCCATACTTCAAACCCACATGACGAAATATGCAGGGAGACAAAAAATCAGCTCCATTGATCAATTCCCACTTGTGCGTAATCAAAAACGCAAACTTAAGTTTTCGGATAAACATTTTATTTAAAAAGGCGCACAACCTAACAGAGAGCGCAAATATTCAAAATCATTCTCGCGAATTAAGATATAATAATAACTTAAGATATAATAAATATAGGTTACTGCAACAAACATATCCATATGTACATATGGAGTCCATATGTACTCCACAAGGAGTTAATCGTGTTTGATATGTAAATTCACCAGATGCATGTGCATATAAACTCTTATATTTCAAAATGGTGTGATTTAACAATATTAAACTAAAGTAGCGGAGCTATAGCTATGCATTTATTAGAGTGACCTAGGATTTACAGACGCGAGTTAAACCAGTAGGGTTTTATCATGGAGTGTTTTGTTTTTTTAGTAGCAGCCTACTCGCAGGCCAAATTCGTCTGCTTTAAAGCTACAGATACACTAACACGTGCAAACCCTACTAGTTTAACTCACGTGTGAAACTAGACTATCATAGATTCCTCCAACAAAATAATTAGCATGCTCCATATTGGAAACAAAGGAATTGAATTTCAGATAAAGATAGTTATAAATTTAAACTGCCTGATATTCTGGATTACCAGCGGCATTTAATTCGTTTTTCTAGCTAATAAAGCAGCAGATATTTGATTGAAAATAGAATTAGGGAGAGTAATTTCAATTATATAGACTCAAAAATGCACTCGGCTAGGCTTTAGGTCATTAAAAAGTACTACAAAATTTGTCAAGTATAACCTTTAGGGATCTTTTGCAGTTGTACGACCAAATTCGGAGAGTTCGAATAAGCCTTTATCTAATTATAAGCTAGGCTTATCGATCACTGAAGCTAGAATACTCGTATAAGCTAAAAAAAATTTTGACTGTACTTTACGATCAGCACCATCAAAAGCCTTGGAGTCAAGCAATGTGAACGAAAATCGGATTGAACTCGTGATGCCAGACTGTTGATTACGGAAACTAAAGTTTATCCAAGATCTTCGAAAATGCTTTTGAGAGACATGTTTAGGTGCTTATGGGATGAACGTCAATTGACAAAAAAAATGCGTTTTTTTCGGAACAGGTATGAATAAAGCCTACCCTCAACTATCAAGGAAAGTAGAAACGGAAGGCAATCAATGATAAACATGCGTAAACAGCTTTGAAAATGGGGCATCTACTGAATCTATATAATGAAATTTGTACTCTTTTTCTTGTAGAGATAAAATGATAACCAGCGGCCCAAAATTGGTACTAGTTGGCCTTGTATTAAACCTTGTGTCAACACCTAAATCCGGCCCCCATGATAAACACCCAACATATCCGGGTATGCACATGTATTTTCATACATTTTATATGGATAACGAACGATTTTACTTCCATCAACAAGTTTAAACCCGTTTAATTTTTATTACTGTACATTTATACACCTTGTTAGTTTCTATGTAGGGACTTGCACATTTTGTTTATCCAAGTGGATTGAAGTAGGTTTTGTGTGTTCTGTCGCAGTTTATTGGTTGAGTAGCAAGTTTGAACAGACGTGAAATCTCAGTTGTGTTTCAGTGTTTTGATGTGTGTTTTTTTTGTGATATGTGTGACTGTGACTCCACCAAAACAGAAGAAGAGTTTGCAGAAGCAGCTACTGAAAGTGCTAGACGTGTTCATTCAGAAGCTGTTTGTTATCATTCACATGACTGAAAGGTATGGCGTAAACTACGTCTACACTCACGTGGTCATGAACAGCATAACATTGTCAAAGTTGCTTCCACTAAGGTCGGTCCAACTAAAGCCACAAAGTCATTGAGCAGAAAGTGTATTTTCAAATTGTTTATTACACCGGAAATGCGTGATGTCATCTTACGGGAAACCAATCATCGGGCAACGTAGACCTACAAGGAATGGAACACGGATTATCCTGTTACTCCACAGCGTGTATGGAAAGAAGTCACAGAAGAAGAATTATGCTCAAACACACTACTTGTGATAACTTCTTTACCAGTTTTGACTTAGCACAAAAATTGATGAACGATTACAGATTGTCTATTCCGACAATTTCTCCAAGAACTAAGCAACCATTACCTAGGTTTTACGAAAGTTTTCCACTAGAAATGGTTTGGAGGCCATTTTAGGTTATTCCTTACGTTTAAGTTCTGTATCTAAAGGAAAGTTTTCTGGTCCCAAACGCGATGCATCGGTAAGGATCAAATACAAAGTCAATTGTTTTGTATGTGACAATCGACGTCCGACCAGAAAATCGTGTGAGTAATGTACAAAGGCCCTTTGTGATCAACATTCCACCAACTATACTATTTGTAAGCAGTGTATCTAACTATAGTTTAGTAAAATATTGGTTTAAATAAATTATGTGGATCCACAATTTATCTTCACTTTACATTTAAAAAAACAATTTACTGCTTTTTTATTGATGTTTTGTACTTTGCTTTATGCATAGCCCGATATGTTGGGTGTCGAACAGGAGGATACTTGGTCAGAATTACATATATTCCTACGCCTCAAACATAGTATTACTTTAATTTTTATTTTTTATAATTTGCGTTATTTTCCATATTTGCTAGGTTTCTCAGAAGCTCGTTCCGATTGTAGTTCGAATTAATAAAAATATTTCGCGGGTGTTGACACAAGGGTTAAGGGTTAGTATTCTCTTTAAACGACACTTAAGAATCGATTCTCTCAACATTCAGTCGTAGAGGAACTTCACAAGTGGTAGATGTTGCAATTATTTTTGAGTCGGTTGCATTTTTCGGATTAGTATTTTATCGAAAATTGTATTCATTAACCTTAATACATTCTTTACAGCACAAGAGTTCCCACGCATGTGTTTTTGGTTTAATATAATATAATATTTTTGGTTTGGTTTGGTTTGTGGTCTTATCAGCAGCCACATGCACATTATTATCGAGGAAACCTAAGGAACAGTTGCAACTCCTAAACAAGGTGTTGAGTCCGCTCCAATTTGATTTCTCATGTTGCCATACGGTTTCTTTTAGGATTTTTCCTCTAACTGTTTAGTCGGAATACAAGAATTAACCTGATATGACGCAGAGATTTGACGAGCATCGATCGGACAATACATCAACAATGTGTTTATTATGGCGAGAAGTACTGGGGACATGACTTTCAACGTTTGGTATTCGTGTGGTTTGATTTCCGCACTAAACCTTTCAACACGCTGTCTTTCAGATATTGTCTGTTCTCAGCGTTGAAGCCACTCAGAATTGTGCATATTGAAATCGCTATAACGATTTTGATATGAAAAAAATAATCAGTAGGGGGATTTATTTGTATGGTGTCAGACAACGCATAAATCAATCCCAATAAAGTGCTGAACGATAGAAGGCGCACATCGAACACTCAGGGATCGAAACATCGAAGCGTACGACAAAAACAATTACAGACGAGATATTTATACAGCCAGAAAAAGGAAGGAGAGCAAATAGTACACTCAAAGAAATACGACCTATCCTCGTTTCCTAATGCATGGGCAAGGCATATTCACAATTGGATATTTATTTCAGTAAAATATTGTAATAACTTCAACATGTTATTGCGGCGTAGGATGCTGTATAATAAATTGCTCAATTCAATTCAATTCAATTCAATTCAATTTATTGCAATAAAAAAGTTGTACATTAAGACATTGTCTCTTATAGTACTAAGTAATAATATTTAGTTACAAAATGTTAAGTTTAAACAGAAAGAAGATTTTTAACCCTAGAAGACTAATCATATTTTTTAGTATATTAAGACTAATCATTCATCGAATCGACGACGCAAAGTTTAAACCCAATTTGTAGAAAAATTTATTTACAAATTGCGTCCGCACACAACAAGAACTCATGGATGACTAGAGCTATACGAAGAACGAAAGGGATCGCAGAAAAAGCAAGAGAGAAATTAAGAAATTAAAGACGAACCTTACTTTTCTAGGGTTAACTCGAGTGAACTCCATGAGTCCATTACTGTCAAATAACAGTCAAACTAAAAAGTCACACAAAATCAGCCTGAAACATAAAACACACCCTGTATATGTATATTCAGCATGGATGGTCACACATTGCTCACTTGAGAATTCAAGCCATTTTTCCGGCACAAGCTTAGTACTGAGAATGTAACCCATATGATAGACTTCTGACATCCATATGACACAGAGCCGCATGTGTGTATTTAATAAGAGCCTTGTCCTACTCCTTATGACGTTGATCTGGTTATGAGCCTGTGAGGCGGCTCGCATAGTGGCAAATAAGAACTGAGACATGGCAGACATTTTTGTTGCGAAAATTTGCAAATGTCTGCTGAAAAGTTTGTGATATAGGAAATCTTTTTTCCTGTTTTTTATTGTACGGTCTGGATTTGAGCCGTGTCTCTTGTGTTATTCGTAAAGTCGGCTCAGCAAACACTATAACGCAGAACTATGTTTTGACAAATAATATATGGAATTAGAAAACAAAACTAAGTATTGTAGAATATACAAGGTGTTTTTTTTTTTGAAAAAGATTTATGTTTTGAATTAGCAACAATATTCAGCGACAGGAAATTTGACAGCCGGAACAACACTTGCAGATCCTGCAAATTTATTTCGAAAATCATGGTTCAGGTTGTGAAACTTACGGCAGAGCCTGTCACAGATGGACCAGTTGGTCGAGATAGAAAACTTAACTTCCAGATTGTACCTTATTCGAGGTATCCGCGGTGCGTATAAATAAAGGCAATAATGGCATACAATTATTTCTCCAATAACGCCAACACTACGGGTTTTGTATACTTAATTTAATTTTTCAATTTTATACCTATAAAGCAGATTTTATTTTGTAGCGATGCAACTCCTTTTAAAAATAATTTTGTTAAAAAAAATATGTGGGATGGGTTGCGGGATAAGTATTAAGAGCATACAAAATGAAAGCTGTATTTTTCGATCAATTGGGTTATATGTATGTACATATGTTATGTAGATGCAAATTGTAAGTTATTAATACGAATAAGGCAGAATGGTGGATGTGAATTAAATTATAATAGTGAAATAAAGAATTTTACGTTCACAAACCTGTGCTGATACATGTATTTTTTTTTCAATTAGTTTTCATAATTATATTTTCACAGATTTAACTTACCCTGCTTTAACTTTACTTTATTTAACATAGGTAGGTACTCACAAATGTTACTCTATCTGACTACATATAATGATTTTTGGTTATTTAGCTTGGACGCATTTATGGCATATACGTATTTTGTATACTTTCCTATAAATTATTTAAAGCAAACTAATTTTATTACACTTTTGTTTTGTTTTTGTTTTTATTTAAAGAATAACAGCAAATTTATGTTTTAAGATATGACTTATGAAGATATGTTTTAAATTAACAAATTTTGTATGTTTACAGATAATATACGAGTATGATGGCTAGGGATTATAGTGATTGGAACAATTCAACGGTAATAATTTCTTTTTTTTTTATATGGTAATTAAAATACATACACATGTATTATATAGTAGGTACATTAGTGAATTCCCTTTAATATACATACATACATACATACAATACATAGCAAAAATGTAACATAAAAAAAATTCTTGTAAAAACAGTCAAATACACAATCAAAATTTATGAACAAAAAAGTTAACATTTTGAACACAACCATAACAGGGTGTGTACGAGCATATACAGACACATACTATATACATATGTATATAACATATAACATATATTCGAAAGATATGGGCTATCGTTGGAACCTGAACTATAGCGTACGAGTACATTTACGACCATAAATTTTACGAACTCTTCCGGATCAACCGATTTAGTTAGGTAATGATGTTTACATAATAATCACAAATATTAAATTTTTTTTTTCAAATCAACGGATTTGTTCATGTATTTCCAGGCATTCAATTTTTAGGTAACCATGATATACATTCATATCTTTCAAATGATAATTTTCGAATTCTTATTGTCTTTTTCTTTTTGGTTGTTATTAACATTTTTTGAATAATTTCTTTAAACATTTACATTTAAAACCTATTCCAAAGATTAGAAAGTATGTATGCTTACGAAATACATTGCATGAAAATGAACTAGAGAAAAAAGGTACTTCCTGAAAAAATTTAATAGAACACGAAAGGTATCGTACGTAGTCCAAAATATTTTATGCAAATATGAACACAATTACAATACATTATTCTGGAGAAAAGTTAAAATAAGCCTTGTTCATCTAACCAAGTATTAGTATTTAAATTTTGAAAATACAAGATCAATTACATACAACAAAAACGGAATTACGGCATTCTAGATAATGATTAATAAACTTTTGGTTGGTTATCCACTATGCAGTGGCTTTGATCCGCGCAAACGGCTTCCGTTAGGCATATGTTAGCTCTTAAAATCCGTGAGACAGAAACTCTTCAGTTGAAGATGAAGTTACCCTTAGAAAACTTATTGGATTAGAGCAAGTGCTTGCAATTTACATATCGATCCACAACCAAGTGGCAGTCAGGGTACTTCTATGAATAACTCTGACCCCACAACATCGGATAAATACTAGAGTCTTTACTGATCGCGTATTTCTTAACGGAACTGCGGTGGGTTTTAACGGATCATGCCTACGAAACCCAAGATTTGATGAAAAAAGCAGGCTAAACGACACGCTTACAAAGCAGTGAGTATATAGCAGAAACCTGTTGAGATGCGCAAGGAATTGAGAGGCAAACCCTATTTTTTTTAAGAAAGCAGGTAATAAGATCTTGTCAAAAAAACACTAAGGAGACTATATAAAAAAAATTGTAATAATACGTTACGAAGACGGATGGAAATAACACCGGTTGTTTTGAAAGCAAGATTTTTAGAGTACGTTTTGTCTCGTTTTCGTTTAGAACTTTTGGAGGAGGAGTTATAACAAGGAACTCTACGAACTGTACAGTTATATTGACCTGGTCAGAAACACATTGGCTGCCACGTCGTACGTTTTCGTACGACACCTAATACTTACCCTGGGGCCACGTCGTACATTTTCGTATGACACCTATGTTAATACTTCTTTTGGGACCACGTCGTACTTTTTTGTCCGACCGTATATGAAATTTTATAGCCGTTTCAGTTTCCGTGTCCTCTGGTGAACATTTTATTGTAACTTGCGTGGCCCTAGGGTGATTTTGAAGGCAAAAATAAGCCAAACACTCTTGTTTTCCTTTATTTCAAAATTCATAGCTTAGAAACCTACTTATAGATAAAAAACGTAAAGATAATATATTTTATATTTTCAAAATTCAAGATTTTGAACTGTATATTTACTGTCTGAACAAAATAAAACAAATTATGCTTTGTCAAAAGAGAGTTGTAAGTTCAAATTACCTTCTTGAGTAAGCGTATTTTGGGAAACAATCCACGCATAACTGGGGTTTGTTAGGGAACTCTAGACAGTAGGTTGTTGCCTTCTTTACTTTTTTTCTTGCAGTATTTCTGTCATACGATTTGTTTGTCGTCGCTTAGCACAAGCACACCATATTGCCTTGCCATTCTTATCGTTTCATTTTGCATGGTATGTGCAAGTTAGTAGCTCGTGTAAAAATTATCTACGAAAAGGATAAGCCCCTGTCCTTTCAAAAGGCAACTCAGCTCCTCGCAAACATTACGTTACGAGACCAAATTCCCGCACACCTCTTGAGCTTTTACCCGTGTAAATTTTCATGGACCATATAAATCCTTCCGTCGAGCACAGCTTGAATAATTTAACCCCATAAGGATGGGCTTTGTTTGGGATATATTGGCGGAAAACTAGTCTACCTCTCCAAGGAATTATGGTTTTGGCAATTACTATATCCTCTCCAGGCATGAAAATTGAGAATTTGTATGCAGCGTGTCCAAAAGAGGCTTAAGTTTGCCAATTCTATCATCTGGGATAAACAAATCGTTGTCCACAAAATGGAGAAAATTCAGCAAAAGCTAAAAACGACTGCGGAATATAGCTTTTGCGGGAACTCCAAAATTGTATCTAAGGTCTCTAGACCAATAGTTTGCCAAATTCCCAATTCTTACCAGACCCATCCATAATAATAATATCATCGCTGTCCGACGCTTGCAACACTCATGCCACCTCTTCGTTTGTTAGGTTTCATATTCACAAAAAGTGTAAAAATAAGTCAGCAAACAAAAAAAAAAAAACACAAGAAAAAACCGTCGCATGTTTTCGGACGACGTGGCACACACATGAAAGGGAACTTAACCATCTTGGGGTTCCCAATTGGAAGTATTTGACCAAAGACAGCGCCAAGTAGAGAAGTTTATTGATTGAAGCCCTGGACTAAATCGCCATCTAGTTAAGTAAGTAATTATTGTTTTCGGTTTTTATGACATCTGTTATGTATCGTTATTTAAAGTACATACTTTCTTCAATTTAATTCAATATATAACTGTAGATTAATTAAAATATGAAGATATTGACAAGTTCTACCAGCAATTTCCTACTCCTAACAAAAATATTGAAATCATATTATCTCCTGCATGCATACTTTCTAATTCTTTCTTTTCTTTCCTACATTTATTATTTAATTTCGTTTCTGTTAAGGTATAATTACATTATTTTCGATTCATTAAATCTTTTCGGTGTTGTATGTGTTTGTTAAAAAAAATTATTGTCTTTAGTGTACGAATGGTGAATTATTGTCGATTATCCGATTTGTCGGTGGTAATATATTACAGAGTGTATATTCGGGGAGGTATATTTCATTTGTGAATTTATTCCTCTTCTTCCAAGGTCTTCTCTGGAAGACCATATTTAGGACAACACATACCTTCAGTCCCATCCATATTAAAACAAAATATCGAGCGCTCAATATCTGTAGGTTCATGTGGGACAATGCCATGGACTTCTCTTAGTTCTTCAGTGGGGAACCAAGCTGGATCGGTGTCTTCGATCAGCTTTAACCCACAGAGTCTATAAGAAGATTCCAAAGTACGAGTAAAATAACAAAAGCTATGTATATATCTAATTTGGATTCTTACCGGCATATTGCAACAATAGGGATCCATAAAATTGACGACATTATGAGGCAAATAGCAACAATAATACTCCAATGTGGCCATTCTGTTTGTTCAGTGGCACCTTTAGATCCGATCCAGGCTGGGTAACTACTACCGTTTGTCATTAGGTCAACAAACGATGCCACTAGTATGGAAATCATTGCAATTGGTGACAGATATTTCCAGCAAAGCATCCAGTATAGCGATGGACGCGACCCAGTCATCATTTCTATATCATCTGAAAATCTATCAAAGCAGTTGTTTTTATGTATTTTCTTTTTGTTTGACGTTATTAAATAAAGTAAACCTTCTGACTCCATAGATATAACTTATTGACAAACACTCTGAAAGGGCAATGATAAGAAGTGGAAAATTGCCTGCGAAGCTATCCATAAGTTGGAATATATAACTCCCAGCTCCATTAGCAAAGCACATGGAAATCGTACAGCAAGTAGCGCAAAGTATCTATAATATGTATAAATTGTTATAAAATGAAAGTTTTGCCACTAACTGTTGTCTCAATATCTTACACCGACAATGTATTCCTTGGAAAGACTTGGAAAAAGTTTCATATCAACTAAAGAAGTAACCACACCTTCCAGCGTTCCAAACTGTGAATCAATTCCCAGGGTAAACAGCATTAAGAAGAATAAAACAGCCCACAACTGCGCTCCAGGAAATTGATTAATAGCCTCTGTAAAAATGATGAAAGCTAAACCAGTTCCAGATGCACTCTGTAAAACAAATTAACAGTTAAAACAGTACTTTAACAATTGAAAACTTACATTCGCTAATTCCTTTTCTAAATCACATTCCGGCAATACGATATTAGTTTTGTTGGTTGAAAGTAAATGAGATCGCTCTTCTGTGCAACGATCAAACGTTGCATGGGCTTTGAAACCGATCACAGAAAATACTACAACTCCTGCGAACATTGATGTACCACAATTGGTCAGAGAAACAAGTATAGCATCCCGATAGCAATTATTATTGGCTGGATTATAGGAACTAAATGCGATTAAACCTCCGAAAGCTAAACCGAGTGAAAAAAAGATCTGTGTTCCAGCTTCTAGCCACACAACTGGATCTAAAAGTGTCTCCCAACGGGGTGTAAATAAATGTTTAACGCCATCTGATGCACCTAGAATACAAAATCACTCGATGAAATAAAAATTAACTAAGTTTTAGCACACAGAATTTCGCGCATACTATATATATATAAAGGGTCCGCCATCTAACGTTTTTTTTTTTCAACTAGTGCTTATTTCGTGAATGGTAACACTTAGCTCATGTCTGATTTAACAGATAATTAGTTTTGTCCTTCCGGTTAATAATGGAAAATAATTTCATTCAAATGGCTGCCTCGGCTGGCCATGCAGTAGCCTACACGATCGGTCCAATTTTTAAGCACATTATCGATTGTGTGCAGCTGTATTTCGCCAATGGCTTATTGTCCTTTAAAGCGTCAATTGTCTCTGACTTGTCGGCGTAACACTTATCTTTTACGGCACCCCACAAATAATAGTCCAACGGTGTCAAATCGCAGCTCCGAGGTGGCCAAACGACATCAGCTCTGCGGCTGATAATGCGATCTTCAAAAACAGGGCGCAAGACATCGAGTGTAGCTTCGGCTGTGTGGCACGTAGCGCCGTCCTGTTGAAACCAAATGTTGCCAATATCCTCTTCTTCAATTTTTGTGAACAAAAATTCGTTCAACATGGCCCGATAACGATCGCCATTGACTGTAACGGCCACTCCTTGCTCATTTTCGAAGAAAAATGGCCCAATTATGCCTCTGGACCAAAATCCGCACCAAAAAGTGACTCGTTTTGGGTGTATCGGCTTTTCAATGTATGCGTGCGGGTTTTCTGTGACCCAAATGCGACAATTTTGCTTGTTTACATACCCGCCAAGATCAAAATGAGCTTCATCTGAAAAGATAATTTTTTTTGGCAAAATCGGCATCTTTTCTAAGTTGATCGCAGGCCCACTTAGCGAAGCGTAGTTCAAGCGTATACACAACCATATTCATTTAGCGGAAGGATAAAACTAATTATCTATCAAATCAGACATGAGCTAAGTGTTAACATTCACGAAATAAGCACTAGTTGAAAAAAAAACGTTAGATGGCGGACCCTTTAGTATATATATAGTATAAGTATCTTAAATTAGTCTTAACAAAAACAAATAACATACAATGTTCATAGCAGTGTGTTGAAAGTTTATTGATGTTACTCGCAGTTTACTTAAAGGTCCAAAGGAACATTTCAGGAAAATTTTTTGTTTTTGAAATCTTCTTGGAAACAAAAAAGGAGGTTTCCAAATTATTGTTCATTTATCTAATTACTATACATACCATATACATATTTACCCCAATATAGCGGCAAAGGCAAATAAAGGAAGGGAAATCAGAATTGGCTGAACATTGCAAAGGGTTTGAATAGAACATGGAAATTTAAGCATTAAATGGATGGTGGACACATGTCGATGTATGTGACTGTATTATGATATGTACATGGTGGTCCAAGTACAAGTTTATTTTTAAAAATAAAATGAAATCAACAAAGATCAATTATTTTCGGTATGTTATAGCTTTATTAGAAAGAGCGAACATTCCTATCAGATAGGAAATACGACTTCCTTTCATTCCTGACATCGCCAAGGCGGCTGATAACACAATTACCTAATTTAGAGCTCAAAAGATCAATTGTTTGATGGGCTGTGTTATATGGCGTGCCATTCGTGCTGAAACCAAAGATTGCCCAAGTCCATTTTTTAAGTTCAGCCCACAAAAATTCTGTAATTATGTAGCGCTCACCGTTGACCGGAATGGAGTTTCCAGCAACATTTTCGAAATAAAATGGGTCAATCATGCCACCACCTCAAAATCCGCACCAAACTGTCATTCTCTTCAGATGCATTGGCTTCTGATAGTCACGTGCGGGTTTTCCGATCTCCAGATGTGAGAATTTTGCTTGAGTGTTCATCAACAACAAATTTTTAGTTTGGCTAACAATAATATCCCAAGTGTTCTGATAAAATTCCATTATCTCAAAATACCAGCTCACATTTTAGAACTCATTAGAGTTGGCAACGATACCGCCAACTGACTTCCCGAATTCAAGTAGCGCAATTTAACAAAGTGTAATACATAAGGAAATTCAAAACAATCGAAACGTAGAGTGGAATCATAGGCTTAGTATTTTAAACACAGCTTCAAAAATCTTTTTGAATATAGCAAGCAAATTCCCTCTCTTAAACATGGTCTGAATACCTACTTCACTGACGAGGAAAAAGAAGAGGCATTTGCTTCAGACTGAATGAATTATTTATGATAGTATTTCAAAATTTAGACGATGTAAATACAAATACTGCCGTTGAGAATTCTTTACCTATGTTTAATTTAACATTAAATTTTCCTAAATAATTTATCTACAATATTAAAAAATCAGGAGGAATCGACAAGATCAAAAATATCTACCTTAAGAAATTGCCAAAGCTGGGAGTAAAATACAATACCTTGCCTTCATTATTAATGCATGCTTTAAAATGCAGTATTTTCCAGATGAGTGGAATTTAGAAAAGGTGATTCCAATCCCCAAAGCGGGCAAACCTTCTGAAAGAACAGAAAGCTACCTACCAATCAGCTTATTAAGTGCAGTAAATTTTAAATGAAAAAGTTGTTAAAATTATAGATGATCGCAAAGCAGAATACTTCCTTATGAGCAATTCTGGCTTATACGTAATCAAGGGACCTCCCATCAAGTTCTGAGAATGTATAATGTTATTAAAAGTAATCTGCAATAGGTGGGTCTACAGGTATGATCCTACTAGACATTGAAAAGGCATTTGATTCAGTTTGGCATGAAGGGTTGGATATAAAATGTTAAATTTAAGCTTTCCCCCATTTTTTTTTTAAATTGCAAAGTTTTGTTTCAAATCAAGGTTTTAAAGCGCATGTTAATAGCTGTGAGTCCGAATTAGTAAATTTCTAAGCTGGTGTTCCCCATTGTTTAGCTCTTGGACCAGTTTTATATAATTTGTACACTTAATTTAATTTAATTAAAATTTAATATATGCTTCTAAAATATTGTAAGAATATTACACAAAGTGGCGAATAAAGCTTAACGCCGAAAAAATGCAAGCTATTTGTTTTACTAGAGAGGGAAAACCTTGCTTCATTCCGACTAACCAGGTAATTATCAGCGAACACCCAATTACGTGTAAACTGTCTGTTAAATATCTGGGTATCTATCTTGATACAAAGCTGACTTTCAAAGAGCACAATAAGCAAACCTTCAAAAAGGTAAACATTGCTATCAAGTTGTTGCCCACATTCATCAATAGGAGATCTTTACTTTCAGCTAAAAATAAAATACTAATATACAAAAGCATTTTCCAATCAATTATTTTATACGGATACCAAGTCTGGGGTAAATGGACATAATGCCATATAAAAAAATTGCTAATTTCACAAAAGAAAATATGAAAGAATATACTGAAGCTGCCATGGCATCATCCTATCTCAGACCTCTATCTGAAAGCTAATGTTGAGCTCATCTCCAACAGAATAAAAAGACTTAGTGACTCTTTTAGAATCAGATGCAACATTCCCCATAATCCTTTAATAAATGAAATGAATATGTAACATAATTTAAAACATGATTCGTTTAGTTATACAATGCAATGTCAGTACTTATTTATGCTTATATATATATATTTATTTATTTACATATTTATTTATTATATAATTGTTTATTTACTTTTATATTGTATATATATATTTATTTATGTATCTATTTTTATCTTTATATTTATTTATTTATTTTTTCCTCAAAAATATTTTGTATCCAGAGACTCCATCTAGGTTGGAGTCATCAGGTTGGTGCGTGAAATGTTGAGATCGATGGCGAATCGATGTTACTGGATTGAGTCGAACACTCTCGAGTACAACAACCAACACCGTGAGTGTTGTCGGCAAGCAAGATAGTCTCACGACTTTCTGCACAAACTACAGCAGGGGCATTGGGTGCTTTATTTTGGCGAAAACTTATTTTCAATAAACGCAATATTTAGACAGCACAGAACTCACTTTTGAAATAAGTTTGTAATATTTCGTAACGCTGTTCAAGAGTATAGCGACTTATTTTGTTCTGTGGCTGTATGACACTGAGCGAATTTTGAGAAAATGTTTTACATGGTGTTTAAGAATAGGACACATTCATTACAGAGGTAAACACAATATTTTACTTTAATCCATCTCCATATAGTTCATGAATGAAGTAATAACAGGGTTTCTAAATACTAATCCGAACAAAACAGTGGTGAATTAAAGTAAACGAACCTTTTTTAAATATTGTTTTTAGGTGTATCAAAAGAGCATTTTTCTTTATTTGTGGCACATCAGAGTATAAAATATTTCAGTGATTCATTTCAAGTCAAACAGTGTAGGAAAAAGAAAACGGATGAAAAATTTTAATAAAAAAAATCAGATTTCTTGGTAACTTTCGCCAACATCTGCGGTAATGCCTAATAAACTTATCATTTCTGTAGAGCATTGTGTTTGAGACCTTTTTCGGTTCTGGCATGCCCTACCGAAGAAATAAACTGTTCCAATGAGGCAGCAAGCATGTTGAAAATTCTTTATTCTGCCGAATCCTCAAAACCTTGCACATATTTTAATATCCATATTTCTTTTAGTATTTATTTTTGTATTCCTGAGCTTTTCTGACATTTCTTCAAGTGGCAACAACTTCAATTCTCGTTATTACCTCTCTATTAACTATAATTAGACTATATGTTCTAGATTCCTCTGATTCTTAAAAAAATCTCCTCGAAGTATATGTATCATTACTATTCCCAAATTGTTTTGGTCTGTTCACATCGAGCCACACTCTCATTTTGGAAATGCTTTTGGATCTCTTGTTTTCTTATTTTGTTTGTCTCCTTGATTCCATTAGATTCATCAATTATCCTCTACCACTTGTCGAAGTGTATAATGTATATGGAAGTTTCAAAATAAATTCTATGCTCCTGATTCGTGCATGTAATGGAGAGATTCCGTATTCATAGTTATGTTCATCAACATTTGATGTGCTCGTATGGGACATATGGGTCATGACCGCGTTGACTTTGTATCTGTTATCTCATTCAGAACTTTTCCGTCAATCATAGTTGAAATGAACTCGTGGTTGGCAACTATCCCTATTTCATTATTAACTTTATATTCAGTAGGATGAAGATTAGCAATTTGTCTTTTGATATAGTTGATTGTACTTTTGTATGAGTTCTCCATTTTCCCTTGCATATTTGAACATTATGGGTAGGCAGAAATAAACTGATGATAGACGAGGGTTCCTCCAATGTTTACCATTTGAACTGTTAAGTCTCAGTGGAACAACTGAGGCTATAAACATCTTTACATCTGTTTCACCATCGGAACTTCTCAAAATCTTACATTTTTCTTTTGGCAGACCCAAATCCCTATTATACTGATAATAGATAATGCCATTGCATTATCACTATTATACCTGATAGGATATTTCGTGGAGTAAAAATTATTTTTTGTATTCTTTTGATTCGCCTTGAGAGATTGCCTTGGTTACCTCATCTTTCATCTTTTCATGATTTTTATTATACTTTATTCCTAAGGCATTAGAAATATTTTCAGCGGTTAAGTTTTCGATAACATTTATAAGTTTCTGTTTTTTGTGAAGGTCGATTACGCAGTTATTGATTTTCTTTTGCCTTCCTCTTGACGAATTTAAATCACATGTTTCTTCTATTCTTCCAGTATCGATATGGAAACAATGTTCCAACCATTCCTTGTTCTTTTTGAAATTTATAAATTGATGAGAATTTTTTTTCCAATTCCAGACACTTTTCCGATGACAAATTTTCATCGCACCGTTGGTAATCATTTTTTACGGCACACATGAACTCTATTTTATTCGAGACATTGACAAAAATTTCTAATAAATTGTTGGATACTGTATTTTTTATTTTTTAGCTAATATTTTCTAATACAATCGTTAGCTTTAATGGTATAATTGCGTTTTTTACCGCGAATGGTAATCGTAATCTCAGGGATTGGTATCATATGACAACATTTTGGAATGAAAACAATAATAAATGTTTATTACTCATTACAAGAAAAATGAAAATTTGTGTTTGAGTTTACAATTTTGCACAGAGCTGTACTTCTCCAATGAGAGAGGCGAGAGAGAGAGAAACAATTTGAGTGACTTCTACAAATAAAATCTCTTTAGTACAAAGGGATGCAGATTAATGCATTTGAGTTTTTAAGTAAGTATTGTATATATTTAAAATTACATAGGAATTAATTTTCTGTTGAGTTTAGGTCGGAATTTTTTGTTAAACTCAACCTAAATTCTAAAAAGTGCGCCGGAAATAGTGTTGCAAATAGCATTGTTGATTTCACAAAGGAACGGTTATAGCACACAAACTGAAAAAGAAGTGACGCTCTCCTAGTTTTTACACCCAAACTTAAAAAAAAATTGAAAAAAAATCGATTTTTAGGTGACCTTAAAAATTACTAGTGCAAAATCATTGACCCAAAAGAAATAATTTGTTTGATTACCAGAGCTCCAAACATTTGTTTTTAAAAATGTTGCAGCTGAAAATTGAATTATACAAGCACTTTTGCCTAAATGAGCCACTGTGCGGCGGCTATGTTAACAAACAAAATTGCCGCATCTGGGAATCAGAAAAACTTGCACGTGATTATTGAGAAGCCAATGCATCCGCAGAGAGTGACAATTTGGTGCGGATTTTGGAGTGGTGGCATGGTTGGCCCATTTTATTTTGTAAATGTTGTTGGAAACGCCATTTCGGTTAACGGTGAGCGCTATAGAGTTATGATTACTGAAATTGAAGACATGAACTTGGAAGATCTTTGGTTTCAGCACGATGGTGCGCCATGTCACACAGCACATCAAAGAATCGATGTTTTGCGCGACTAATTAGATTAACAATCAAATCCGCCTGAAGAGAAGAAGAGTCATATTTAAAGATTCGAGTTTATAAAAGACATGATAAGCAAGAATGTTCTTACATTCAGGAAAACAAAAGTTTTAAGTTAAGACAACAATACAATAGAATAAAATTTAAATAAGAGCGTACAAAATTTTAAATTACAATAATCAAGAAAAAATATACAATAATAACGAAATCATGAATATGTATGATCAGCTTCATGGATTTACGAGGTGTATTTTTATGTTACATAACTCCTTCCGTCCTAGTGTGAAGCGACAGCCAGAAGACTCTGATGCTGGAAGACTCTTTCTGTACTGGAGCTTCGGGATTTATCTAGTAGCTTGTTTGAGAACCGGCTATGGTTTCTGTTTGATTTTGCTTTTTATGAAGCGGATGAAGGAGAGTGTAGATGCTATGATTGCCATGAAGATGCAGGCGAACAGCGGGCAGGTTTGCTGACTCCTTGTACGTTCGGTTAGTTCAATGATGTCCCTATTGGTTATGTGAAACGTCTCTACTCTGTATATATTACAATTTTCTATGGAATGAAAAAAATTGATATGAATGAATATTGAAGAAATTATTTGTTTTGCTTTCATATACGAATATTATGTTTTTAATGATGATTTTACAACTGCTACTGCTAGACTATGAATAGCAGTACTGTTCCTGAGATTGTTTTGTTTTCAATGCCGCATTATGTGGATATGTCGGTGTTAGGTGAATTTGTCATCAATATGTAATTTTCTTCCGGTTGAGTTACTGTTGATTCGAATTCATCATTATTGACAGGTAGCTGCTCTGTTTTTGATTTTATTGTATTAGAGATGCCACTGTCTGATGTGATATTATCCAATTTCTTTTTCTGACAATATGAGACATGCTCAATTACCAAGCATGGTTTGTCAATCACTTTGCTATAGTAATCATTAATAATTGCATAGGATTTTGGTAGGTCTGTGGTTTTATTCAAGGGTAATTTCATTAAATGTTATAGGGCAAAGGTTTCATGGGCACTTTTTTATTAAATATAATATTCGACTGATTATAATAACCCTAAAGACTCAAGAATTCATATACTCGTAAATGTTCGTCTGAAGAAAATCTTATATTTTGATTTATGATTGATTTACGTTGTTATATAAATTCCAATTCATTCGGACTTAGAATTTGTTTGGAGATAATATTTAGCCTTACTAAATTTATAGATTCTATGATTTCTTGTAAATGATTTAATAATATTTCAATATTATAATTAATTTTATATATATACATTAGGGTGTCCCAGGCTATAAGGGTTAAATTTTTTTTTTTAGATAGAGATACGCATACCTTTTTTTTTTTTCTATTTGACCCAGATAAGTGAAATATCAAATATTATTGCGATCGGATGACGATAACCCGTGCCGACTTAACGCCAAAATCTAAACATAAAAATTAGTATGGAGCAATGGAGGGAAAAGCAAAACTCATTTATTTTTGAAATAAGGCATCCGGTATTGGACTTTATTATTATATTAATTGTTGAAAGTAGGTTAATTATTTATTAATTTTCTTTTTAATGTTTGTTTTTTACAGTCAGGATACTTTTGTCGATGTTCTTGTACGCAACGAAATAAAAATTGCTTTTGCTCCTCTTGAACAGTTAGCAGGCCGTGAAAATCTTGCATCAACTTGACTGCTCTTTCAGCAGAGTCATTAACTGCTTTCAGTTTTAATAGCTTGCTTTTAGCATGTTGGTACGAAGCATTTTTAAGCCACAAAGAGGGGCACTCGTGGAGAAAAGCACCATCAATTTTCAATCGACTAAATAAGGACTTGCTTTTGACTGAAACAAAGTCATCGATGTTTTTTTCTGAAAACAAAAAAAGGAGGATTATTGATATAATTTTTTAGTTATGTAAATAAAAAAGTTAAAAAAACAAACTTAATTTTCAAACTTACCATAAAGTCTGCCACAAAGTTCTTCTTTCGATGGAATGTAGCATTTACCATAGGCAGATGGATATTCTTTGGCTAAGTTAGCAACCATTTTGACTTTCGTTTCTTGGCTTACATCATCATCAAATAGAGACAAGATAGACACTTCGTCTGTCAAATACCACAAATGCAAGCAAAACTTCTGTAATGCTGCTTTCGAGATGCTTTCATCTATTGTTTCATAAGATTTTATAGCTTTCAGAAAACACAAATCCTGGTAAGGTGCTTTTACTGCTAAAATGCATTGCAACCAAGGCCTAACGTATATTGTCACGATGAACAGGCAGACGTCTAACAGAGCTTCTTTATCTTTGTTAGAAATTCTTAATTGATCACCAAGTAACGATATTTTTAATGAGTAAATCGCTCTCGCCATCCATCGAGCTTGGTGCATGGCACCTGGAGGCCGGATCTTAAATTTTTTTTCTGCATCGCCGCCAAGAAATATTATTGAAAGTTCGATTAACTCTCTGTAATCATCCCTAGTAATTTCTTTAGTTAATTCAATTTGGTAAAAATCGATAAGTCTGTTGATCTCAGAAACATTCAAACATGATAGCTTTTCTGTACAGCTCTGTATTTTCTCGGGATCGACATTCTTCCAGTTCTCTCGAAATTTCTTGAACATTGGAATGTCTGGGCTTGTGGTAACTTGGCAGATTTTTGCTTCAAACACGCTTTTTAGTACTAATTCGTAGACGTGATGGCGGCAAGCAAAAATAATCATTTCCCTGCCTAGTTTCTGTTCGAGAAGTACACAAGTACCATTGATTCGACCAGTATTTGAAGCAGTCGTATCACAACACAAAATCTGCACTTTATCCTCAAGATTCCAATCAATTATAGCATTCCAAAGTACCTGGGCCTGTTCCTTTCCTGTAGAGTTATCCAACTTTGGTACAGCGATAAGTTGTTCTTTATCGTCAAACGTTATAACTATCGGCAGACGTTCTTCCTTAGATTTGCGTGAATCTAAAGCCGGCAAAAGTTTACCATCCCAGTGGAGTGTTACAATATCCGGAACCTGGTTTTGAAAATTAACCTTTATGGCTTCCGCTCGCTCTTTTCGCTTTTCCGTACGAACCCTTTGAATAGTGGACTTGCTTATAGGAAATTCGTCTGTGTTATGTCCAAGAGCTTCAATAGTTGCTTCAATAATAAACACAGCATCTCTCACACTCAATTGACACCGATCTAATGCTGCCACTAATTTTGGAGTGATAAAATTCTTCCTCATAACAGTTTTATTTATACTGGATTCTGTTTTGGTTAGGTTTGGCAAAATTTCCTGTAAATCCATCAATTCTGAATCAGACGACAAACTTTCTTGTAGCGGGTCATAAGATGATGTTGAAGGAACTAAGGATGAAAAATATTTAGCACGTCGTTTTTGCTCCTCGACGTTTCTAAGGTGCGCTCTTTCTTCTTTGTGTGTTTGTTTTTGGTCAACTCCGGCTAAATGACCAGGTCGGCCTGGTTCTCTTTGGCGCTGCAAAAAAATCCTATCTTCATCTATCTTTATTAATTGAAGTGCATCCGCATGTGCAATGTCAAACAAATTGTTTAAGTTTGTAACAAACTCATGTCGACGCTGCTCAAACACGTTTTTTGTTTTGTTTGCATTTTTTTGCAAATTTCTCCAAACTTGATACAATGTAATTAATTTTTTAACACAATTAGGTAGAGATCTTGTCGGGATACGGGCCTTTTCCCAATAAATAATGCACTCACGAATAGTAAGATTTGTGCTCTCATTGACACTTAAATTCACTTCACGAATATTATAGAACAAAACTGCCAGTACTTGCCCATTAGAGGGAAGTTTAGAACCAGTAATTTGATGTTTAACGTTCCCTATTAAAAATATCTCCTTTCTACAACTGCGTAACTCCACCGACATGTTAACAGAACGAGAACAATGTGTTTACTAATAAAATAAACATGCAATAACAAGTTATCGATATGTTATTACTCGCGTGCCATGCCTTGCAAGTACTGACATGTTTAGATGCAAGTCGGCACGGGTTCCTCTGGTTCAAAGTACATGCAACTTTATTTACTATTATTTTGACAGTATTCGAATAAAATAAGAGGGTATGCGTTACAAAAATTTAAACTTGATTTTTTTGGGACACCCTAATATACATATTGCATTTATTGAAAGTTCTTTTTTTCAGTACTATTACGAGCGGTTAAAAAAAGCGAATTTGGAAAATTATCGATAATAGTTAATATCTGAATATTGTGGGTACTATTAACATCTATATGTAGTATGTCGGGAGTTCTATCAAGGATTTCTGAGAGTTCAGATTTAATGGAGGATGTCTATCATACATATACTCGTAAGTTGGCATTTTTTGCAATTATTGATAATTTTTCTTTCTTTCATTCTTAGGAAATAAAATATTCCAGGGAAGTGATTAAAAGTTTAATAACGCGATGATTATTATTTATGTGGTATTTATTTATGAGAGCATCTTGTTGATCAGCGTCAATTACGAGTATGTTATTCAGTTTACCCATATACCGTATTAATTTAAATATTTTACTATTACAAAAATATTTATTGAAAACCTTCTGAACTATTTTGAAGGTCTTATCATCTGTATAAACAACTGTAAGCGTATGGGGATTAAGATATTCGTAATAATAAATCCGGTTGTCTAAATAAACGCCTGCGTTTCGTTCTAAAGAGAATGTTATAAATCATGGGCGGTTTGACCAAACAATTCTGTTCAAAACTAACTATTCTGAAAACCCATTAAATGGTATTTCAGATACATTGGAATTCGCTAGCTTTATTTTGAACCAATAGATTGGAAATTAAAGTGCGTTAGCATTTGTATTGGCTTTTCTTTTTTGGACACAATTTCGTAGTTACTCGTAAATTCCTCCAATTTTAACAGCCATCTAACAAGTTTCGAATTTGGTTCCTTAGGAGAAAATAACCATGTAAGCAGCTTGTGGTTCATAATGATTCTAAATTTTCGACCAAAAAGGTAGGGCCTAAAATATTTGGTAGACCACACTATTGCTAATAATTCTTTTTCTATTGTAAAACTACAATATAATTCTATGCTCTTTGGGACAAAGTTCGTGAAGCGAAACAGACTGGTTTCTCTGAACCTATTGGGCCTTGGCTAAGTATTGCTCTGATAGCAACATTAGTAGCACCTGTGGTCAAATTGAAATTTTAGTATAGTCCGGATATTGTAATAGGGAGTTGTTACGAGTACTTAGCATATCCCTACAGTGTTCGAAAGACTTGATATATTGTTCATTAAAATTTATTATGTTGCCCTTCTTTAAACACTCTATTAGAAGTTTTGTTTTATTGGCAAAATCTTTAATGAATCTTCTGTAATACCCAAACAACCCAAGAAAAGATTTTATTTCCTTTTGAGTGGTGGTATGGGATAGTGTTTAATAACGTGAATATTATTCGGATTGGGTCTTACTCCATCAGAGGTAACGAAGAAATTCAACTTCCTTATGGATAAATTATTTTTTATTTACGCTGGGAGGTGGAGATCTTCAATTGACGAAACTCAGTAAAAGTGCGGGATTTTTCCCACTAACCCCTTCTCTCTTCTTCGCGTTTTCCTTGCGGTACCACCGTTTAGGCATTCCATCGTAAGGCGGGGAGGAGCCAGTTTGCCAATTATTGCACCTAGTCGTTAAACCAATCAACAATTTGCCCTTCATATTTCAAAATTTGTATGTTAAGTTTCGTCTGTAGACAATAAAATACTATTTTAGCTTTAGTTTTATTTTTCCACCTATCTGGCTAGCTCAAAAAGTTTTACTCTTCTTAGCCTCCTATTCAGATTGCTAGTATTTACTAATTTTATTTTTATTTTTTATTTTTTGTCTTAAAGAAATTGACACTCAAGTGGGTGTGAATACAATTATAATGACTCAGCATGTATTAACTTTTTTGGAAAATGGGATAGAGAGAGAAAGAAAGATTCGGGCTCAGTGGTTATTTCGCTCCACGGGTGGTATCCAACATTTAATGGGAGACTAAATTCTTAGGGGAAGATGGCTTGTTGTTGATTTGTCTACGATTGTTGTCTACGAGTATTAGCTACTTTTGTGACTTAATCTTCAATCATTTCATTTTCTATATTCCTATGTAGATCAGTGTTTCTTATATACCATGGCGCATTTATAATACTATATTCCGTAGTACTTTATTTCCGTATAAGTCAATACATTTTACTGCGCAAGTTAAGTTCTTCTCTGTTTTTCTTTCCATACGCTTTCCAGCGCAATTTTGAGTCTAGTATCAAACCGACATTTTAGACTCTGTTTACGTATTCTACTTAATTATGATTAGTGAATACTGGGATGTACTGTACATTTTTATTCATAAAATTAATATAGACCGGCTTTAGGCCATTTAATTTAATTTGCAATTTTTTGGTCCATTTTGATGTATTTATTACTTTCTGCGTTCTGTAGTTTTTGTTTTTGCTACTCCGACTGTTTCTCCCACAGCAAGTACAGCAGTATCATCTGCAAATGTTGCCGTACTAGTTTCATCACTATTTGGCAAGTCGTTGGTAAATAAGAGATATAATACATGGCCTAGCACACTGCCTTGTTGCACATCAGCTTCTATTTCTCTCAATGTGGAGTAGTCATCTCCTTGTTTAATCCTAAAGAATCGTTGTAATATATACGAGTAAGACTGTAGAATTTCTGAAAATTTCTTTTGTAGGTGCTTTTTCAATTTATGGATCAGTTCTTTGTGGCATACTTTATCAAAAGCTTGTTCTATATTGAGAAATATAGTAGAGCAGATCATTTTTTCTTCAAGTGCCTTTTCCATTTTATCTGTTATTCTATGCACCTCATCTATCGTGGAGCGCTCATTTCTAAAACCAAAGCAACCTCCGCGACTTTCCACATGCTAGGTATATACCTTATCCATTTATAATCTGTCCTTGTTTCTTTAAGCCTTTTTTTTTGGGAATATTTTGGGATTTCCTCTGATATCAAATCAAATCCCTTGGCTTTTTTAGTATTGATGTCTTCTTTTATTTCTTTGGCGATTTCTTTCGCCATTACCGCTTGAATATAACTCTCCTCTTCGCACAATTCTTCCGAATCTTGCCAGTCTTTGTTAGAAGATGCCTTCGAGATACTCAGCAAATAAATTTGTTTTTTCTTGGGTGTTTTTTGTCCAGTTACCATCTCTATTATTAACTGGTGGGCCGTGCAATTTGCAATTGGCCTTATTATTTTCATTCGTAAGATTGGTAAGGTATTTTTTAAGTGACTCGTTTTTACATTCTCTGTCGATCTTTTAAGTTTACTATTTATATTATTCAGTATTGTCTTGTTGCTGGGTGCCCTTGATTGTTACCAACGTTTCCTAGCTATTCTCTTTTCCGCAATTATATCACGTATGGTATGACTCTTGGATATGAGTTTTGTTGGATTTTATTTTTACAATAGTTTTCGGTGTTGCAGCCCATGCAGCTTTTTGGATATTAACAGTAAAGATATGAGCAGTCTCTTCTAATTGATCCTCTGTTTCAATTGTTTCTAAGAGCTGAATACTATCCATAAATTCTAGTGCAAAGTCTGCATGTACGCATTTTATTCCGGAGTATACTAAGAATTCCGTAGTACTTTGGGGAACCACGTATGGGTTCGTAATTTTTTAAAATTCTATCAACCAAGTTGGCCAGAGAAATCCCGAAGGCTCTTGACCACACCTGAGATTCTTTCGAGACCATCAAGATTTCTGACTTGACTGCTATTATCATTTGGTCGTAATTGTCAGCGTCATTGATGTATTGTACCAGTTCGTTGGAATTTAACGGCATTGTTTTACTACGATTACTAGTAGAGGGATTTTGTAATGGGATTGAGGAAGAGTCAATGTCATCTAGAACACTTGGCCTGAGTAAGCCTTCATTATTATTTTCATTTGCCATTCTGTTTGTTTTTCTAATGCTCTTAACTAAGGAAACTATATTACCATGATACTCAATGAAAAAATATTGAGCCTTATAGAAAAGTTTACAGATTTAAGTGTTTTTAAATTATTAACTTTGGGTAGAAAAGGGAAAACAAATTTGAATTTAAAGTAATATAAAAAAATAATCTCACATAAGAAGTTTCATAATGGTGACGACGGTGGATCCTTTCGCTGGCTGAGCTGGCTTCATTTTGTTCGTTGACGAGATATAGTTGTAGCGGTAACCCCGGGACTCTTTCAACACACTTGTAAGTTCCTTAAATTGCTGCACTTGCTTTTTTACGTCTTTTTTCGGTGGCAATATCAACTTGCTTATTATAGCACTTTCACTAAGGGACCTTGCGTTACTCATTTTTTGAAGACACTCACTGCAATTTACTTTCAATAAGTAATCGCTGTTTCAAGCAACTTCCACTATTAGTTGCGCACTATTTTTTCGTCGTCCCTGCTAGGGCGCCAACTAATCTTTTATACCGAGATTTTTATAAAAAAAACAACCATAAAGTTGTTCGAGTTCAAACTTAAGACTAAATTACAATTATTGGTTTCGCATACTTAATGCCTAACCTACTCGTGGGAACGAATTCAAAGTGCATTTCCCGTATTTCAACCTTTCCCAACTGATGTCGGTGTCCAGCTGCGTTTGGAGTATTGCACGCTGTAAATGGTTGCGCGTGTTATAGGAATACCCTGGCCTGCGGTGGGGTATGACAGATGTGCAAGTCTACTCACGTCTGCTTGGAGCTGCTGCAGTGTTTCTCCTCTTTGCTGCGTTCGGCTTTGCAATTGGACCTTGTAGACCTCCTGCATGTGGCTATCACCAAAACGGTTCTCTATAGCCTGTACTAAAGTCACATAATCTTTATGCTTTTCGATGTCTACTGTTTGCAACAATTCTACTGCAGGACCGTGCAAGGCCATTGTTAGGGCAAAGCACTTTTCCTCATTGTCCCAGTCGTTTGCACAGGCAGCCATTTCAAACTGCTTCTTATAAGTAGACCATGAGGTGTGGCCATCGAATGAGGGAGGCTTCAAATCTTTTCTCCTTGGACCGCTTAAAGGACATTCTCGCAGTTTCTGTTTTCGCACTGTGTCGAGCTCTTTTGTCAGTTGCTGAACTTTGCTGTCCATTTCTTCGAATTTTTCGCCAACATTCTTCTCTATTCTATCAAATTTGTCATCAACGTTCTTCTCTATTCTTTCGAATTTGTCATCGATTTCTTCGAATTTTTGCTGGAGAATGTTTTTTCGTTCTTCCAGATTATTTTTTTGTTCATCCATTTTCTGTTGAAGACCGTGCAGATTGTTGGTTTGTTCGTTGAATTTTTGTTCAATGCTGCTCTTCTGCTCGTCTAGATTTTTCTTTTGTTCATCCAGCTTTTGTTCGAGGCTATTCTTTTGTTCTTCCAGATTTTTCTTTTGTTCGTCCATTTTTAATAAGAGGAGTTGCATCATCGCAGCCATGTCACTGCCGGTACTTGTCTGTTCATCCTCGTCAACATCAAACGAGTATGCATCAGGATCATGTCCCTCGTTGTTCAAAGCCTCCTGAAGACGGAGCACCAGGTCACTTTTTCCTCCACTGGCGCTGAGGCTTCTCTTGTTCAACTCGGATTTGAGTTGGACGAGGGTCAACTGCAATAGTTTTCGACCCATTCTAGCTTTTTCAAATAGTCAGAAAACACTTTTTTTTTTACACACAATGCATACAATTTCCAATTTGCTAGAAAATTCGATTCCACTCTCCAGTCGAGACTTTGTTATTCCAGTATCGACATTTTCTGCTCTGTGAATCTAGATGCCGCTGCTCACATTTAAGTGGTTATCACAATATTTTATCCTTTAAACCGAATAAATTGACCATTCTGTGGTGACTGACTTTAACTTCCCCACCTACAGGATTGACCAGTTTGGTATCGGGTTTGCTACGAGGCTACAAGCAAGCCTTATAATAATATAATATTTAATTTAATATAATATATAATTTTTATTAGAGCCGATATCTATAAGTATCTTAAGCGTTTTCCCGCTCTTAATTCTGCATTCGTAGTAAGGAAGAGAAGAGTTAAAGTCGACAGTTTCCTGATTGGTACCCTCAGGTTCTTTGTATTGTTCCAAATATTCCGTCATGGTTTGTTCGTAATCAATATCTGGCGCATTTGGAGTTTGTTCCTGATAGTCTGCATCATTTTCGGTATGTTATATGTGGAAATTTCTCTGGTGTTTACTTCGTCAGATTCTGCGTTGGTCTGTTCATGTAATTTACTTGTTAGTCCGGACACTCGTTTCCATAAGCTCGGGTCTTGGTTGAGGCTTAGGAGCGGAAGGACGTGGTGGAACTGATGTATTGATGGAACTGGGTACGGAAATTTTGATTTTTTAATCCTAGGCATAGATGTAATGCCTGTGGCAAATCAGTTGGTTCCCTTATTGCCAGGAGCCTTGGTAAATTGTCACGCAATCCTCGAATATAAGTATCAATGGCTGTATCCCTATAAGTCTGTGTGATGATTGTAATTGCATCATGGTAGTGCATCGCGAGACAACGAAAAATACACTTCCAATCTTCCAATCCAATGGAGTATTGTAGGACTTCAATACTACATCAGCTTGGCCAATAATCTTATTTCGGATGATGCACAGTATTCCGAAATATTTTGGGCTTCTTTTCACTCCATCGTATAATTTCAGGACTCGATCCAACTTCTTTCCAGGAGTTGAATTCCCTGGGTGGTCCGTAAAATCTCTTAGACTTCTGAACACATCTGGAACCTTGTCTCTAGACCACTATGGTCTCCGCTGAGGTCTGGGTGTATAGTTTGGTATGTACAATTAAAGCAGTCAGAATTGGAATTTGTCAATGATTGAATTATCTGTCGTCTGTTGCTTTGGAGGACACGGCACACGATTCCACTTACTAGGAGTTCAAGAGCTTCGATTATACTGACGCCGTTTACCTAAAGTGGTTGGATTATACGGGTGGATTTGGTATGGGTGAATTTAGTATTGGTGGTTTTATTAAATTCGGGTTTGCCATGGTAAGAAACCAGGGAATCAATTAAAATAAATAACAATGGTTAAGTAAAAAATTCTTTAAGATAAAAAAAAAGATAAAAAAAATCTAAAATAATAATAAAAGCGTCTGTGTACGAGCATACAGAGGAAAATATTGCTGCTGTGTGCTAATGAAGACCGTGATTTGCCCATTCGCCGCCGTTCGCCTCAATTAGGATTGTGTAACTCGACTAGTGGAAGATTTTACGTAAGGATCTTGGTCTAAAAACATACAAAATACAGCTTGTGCAAGAATTGAAGCCGAACGACCTACCAAAGCATCGGATTTTCGGTGAGTGGGCCTTAGAAAAGCTGGAGGAAGATCCGCTTTTTTATCGAAAAATTGTCTTCAGCGGCGAAGCCGATTTCTTGTTGAATGGGTATGTTAATTAACAAAACTGCCATATTTTGTCCGATGAACAACTTCAGTCAATACACGAGTTACCAATGTCATTGTCCAGCGGAATCATTGTTCGTATTTTTGCAAAGATGTCCCTGAGAACAACGTTACCATCCATGGCGCCCGTTATCTTGCAATCATTTCGAACCTTTTTTTTTTGCCCAAAATGCACGAGCTGAACCTGGTCGATATGCCACACAGCACGCGAATCGATGGACGAATTGAGAAATGAGTTCGATGAGCAATTTATCTCTCGTTTTGAACCGGTCAATTGGCTTGTAGACTATTTTTTATGGGGATGTCTATGCCGATAAACTAGCGTCAATTTCGGCCTTGAAAGATAACATTACAAGTGTTTTAGTGAGATACCAGCCCATATGCTCGAAAAAGTGATTCAAAATTGAATTCTCCGTATGGAACGTAGTCATGGTCAACATTTACATGAAATAATCTTTAAAAAGTAAATGGCAAGCATTGATTTATCAACTGAAATATAAATTGGTTACATTTTTTTTTTGACAATTAAAAACCAAATGGGTGATATTTTAATCACCCATTATAATTAACAAACATAGATGTGGAGACATCATTTTGGCAATAAATTTTTTTTCTAAAATGGAAGTAGCTTTCATACTTATAATCTATTATAATCTTCCATCTCTCTTCGCTCGCATATTCGTATATTCCAAACAAATCTTTATCTTCTCTTTTCTCTTCTCTTGTTTTTTTTACGGTTTATTTCAGTATTATCACGGTAAGAAATGGGGTCAACTTCCAGTTGATTTAAAGCCCAATGACTGAACACCCGGCGCAATAAATGGTCACGTGGCTTTAGCCCTTGAACCAATTGGATCTCTGGAATGCACTCTGCATTGACATTGGTGACAATGCACATGTGTTCACAGGCAGAGTCATGAGCAGGAGCAATCAATGGAAAGTTTTCCATCCATGTTAGTTCATTTATGGTTCGGAAGACTAATTATTTCAGTTTCAGCTGAGTTCATCTTCAGCCCAACATTGGTTGCATCTATTTAAAACAACTTCGGAAAGGATACATCTTGTCACACGCTGTCCTAAATAACGATTTCTTTTGATAGCTTCTCTTTGTGCAGAACATGGTATTTGGACCGGTTTTATGCTCATTTTATTGTAGCCATAATTCCATCCGGTGCGTACCTCCTGGGTAAAGTAAGACAGATAAACTTCATGTAAACGCTATCGAAAGACTTTTTAAAATCAATAAACAGCTGGTGCAGAGTCAACACATGAGGATCGCTATTGAAAACTAGCCTGATTGGTGTAAAACACTACCTACATCATACATTTTTCAAGTAGTGCGTGCTCAATGGGTTAAGGTACCCTAATAATTTTGCACACAGCGCGGGCGAAGGAATTTTAGGATAGGTACCGATGTACGTTGGTTTTAAATGCCTGAATGTTATAATGACTAGGAAATAGACAACTCGGCAGGGCATTCCACAAGCGAGTTGTTCGGCTTAGGACCGAATCACGATATTTCAGAGTACGTCTGAAAGTGGGCTTGAGGGTATACTGATGAGCATTCATAGCGAGACGAGTAAAGGTTTGAGGGGGTAGAATGCTACTGGCGATATGGGTGTCAATTGACTGAGTGATACTGGTATCAGCTATGAGTTTTATCGCACGGTTTTGAAGCTTATCTAGCAGGTGCAGAGATGTTTTAGGCGCACCTGACCAGATATGGGCATTGTACTCCAAACTGGGCGGATGAATGCCTTATATATTGAGGCCAGATTAGAAGGGGAAAAGTATTTCTTACATCGTTTGAGGAAACCTAGACATTTCGCAGCATTTTTGGCGACATCGAATATGTATTCATTCCAAAGTAAATTGTCATTGACACACATACCGAGAATGGAAAGTTTTTCGGTTTCGACGATGCAAGTGCCATTCATGGATAATGGCTGGGTGTTTAAATTTCGCTTTATCGACAGCAGAAAGCATTGTGTTTTGGAAGCATTACAGTCCACTCTGTTGATAGTTCCCCAATTGTTTATGCTGTTAATATCGGAATTTAATGAGCTTACACAGCCGAAGAGCAGGGACGTGAGTCCGGAAACGAATATAAAAGCAGAAAGTGCTGTCGCCAGCAAAGGAAATAATAGAGAAAAAAACCCTCTCGATTTGGTGTTCAATAGTTCCGTTTAATGTTTGTGTATGTATGTATGTATGTATATGGTCAAATAATTAAGCTGGTAACAGACTGAAAACTGCTATACACCACCAGTGCTCAGGCACTTCAAGTGTATTCATACCCACCTGAGGGCTAAGTTCTTTAAATAAAAAAAAGTGAATACAAATAAAAACGTCAACAATGTCAGCTCATAGAGTTTGAGTTAAATTTTTAATTTTGTGGGCTGTGCTTGACCTAAAACAATCTCCAGAAGGAACGACCACTCTATGATACGTTTAGTACTTTTAGAGCAGCTGACAAAGCATGGTGCTGATGGAACCAAATCTGAACTTGGTATAGGATTAAAGTTCAAACAGTTGTAAACAATAAAAACGGCATACAGCGGTTTGAAACGAATACCTGCAAAACTATATCCAGAAGTGGACAGAAATTAACAAGTAAGCTCAAACAGCTTCCAGGCGACATCCAAATTAGGATAAATGCGGAAATTTGTTGATACAGATGAGTTCGAAGAAAAAAATTTGGATAATTTGTCTAGTAATTTACTTTCAATCCCCTACCAAACTTTTCAGTTCGGAGAAAAATACTTAAATGTGTAGAGGGTTACTTTAAGGAATGTATTTCTTTGCATTAACGTAAGGACCATAAACATATGTAGTAAAACATTAAGTAACATATAGTATTATTACTACAGGGTATAACATACACAAAGTCATAGCGTGCTAATCAACGGTACTTGCGTTGAGATTTTCTTCGGTGATCTGCATGTAAATTATCTCTATATCATAATACATACACATTTCTTTTAAATTGTTCCCTCTCATAATGTATACTGAAATTAAGTATACTCAAGTGACGTTCGACCCAAATAAGAAATGTTTTCTTAAACAATCATAAACACGATGCTGCATGGTTGAAAGGCTATTTTATCTGGCGTTTTTGGTACTCATAAGTCATAAAAATAGTTTCGGATTTTCTGGTTGGGAATTGTAAAAAGAAATTTAAAATTATCCAAAAATAAAGAAGTAGAAATTTTTCTCAGGACAATACGAATATATGAAGACTAAAACGAAAAATCAAATTTTGCATCAAATTGTTTGCTATTTTGGTATTGCGTCGCTGAACTCCACAGTTCCAATGTCCCTGAAATTGTAGTATATTTTAGTATTCGCAATCCTGAACAATAATATATGTATATATGAGTATATGCTAGACGCGGAAATCATTATTTTCATAGTTTTTTTACTTTGAAAATTAAGGTAATTAGCTCAATCTCCAATCGATGATTTTTTGATTAATGAGAGTTGCGGCCTGAAGAAGGGGGTTGAAAAAATTGGCAGCAATTTTAACACCCTGAACCCCAATTCCCTTACCACCCGGCATTTAAAGTTTGAAAGTAATGGAAAAAAAGAATTCAAATATATACGAGTATCTGCAAATCTAAAACACGTATATTCATAGTTGATACCGCAAACAAAAGCGACAAAAAAAATTACAATGCACTAACACGTTTTGAAGATATAATCAATCAGTTTTTGAAAAATGTGCTTATAATTTCAAAAAATTTTTTTTATTAAAAAAAAAAATAGTATTAAGGTACCTCTACCGTATTCCGAAACTTGATTTCAAATCTTTTTCCAATGGTACTAAACCTGCTATATTTTCTGATAGATGTATATAGATAGTCACACTTGTACAAACAAAAGTTTATCAATTATAAAGAAATCCGCCGAATACCCCTTGGTAGTTTGATTCATGGGTATATTGCAGGCATTGCATAGGCTTTTTTTTATTTTTTAAGAACATAAAACTTAAGAGGGCTTGACTGCTCTTAAAATGCCGGAGCACGTGTTTAGTTTTTCCGAAAATTGGATAGAGAGAGTGAGAAAGATGTTTGGTCTCAGTGGTTATTTCGCCCCATGGGTGGCATCCAACATTTAATGGGGAGACTAAATTATTAGTGTAAATTGATATTGTTGTACAATATTTAGGCAAGCATTCATCTCACGAGAATTTAATTGCCTGAAAATAAGTCTCGAGCACGGCTGTTATTGAACCCGTAACCGTGCGATTTCGAAGCCAATACACTACCACTTGAGCCACAGCCACCCACAAGTCACGTGAGCAGCTAAACCCTGCGCAATGGGAGTGTAGTCCTTTCCAATAGTTTGCCCCAAAAACCGCTTTGGATTTTTACTTTTGACTTGTCAGTATATACGTACAAAAAATTTCAAGCAAATCGGAGGTGAGTACGACTCGGAACTGCACCTTAATTTTCAAAGTAAAAAAAAACTATATGAAATTATGATTTCCGCGTCCAAGATATATACAATATATATTCTTGTTTAGGATGACGAATACTACAACATACTAAAATTTCTTGAAAACCTGAGCTGTGGGGGTGCAACGACATACTCGTAATTACCCAAATATCTAGAAGGGACATTGAAATGTATGTTTTCTTCAATAGAAAAATTTTAAATATCACTTGACATTGTATTGAACAATACCAGTATATAAATATTCTGAAACTTCAATCACATTTTAAGTTATAAAAATAGCAAATGTTTCGCCGTTCTCATTGATCGTGCCTAATAAATCAGTAAAACCAATACAAAATTAATGCGAATATGATTCTTACCTTTCAAGGTTATACCACGAAAAAAGAATATAATTAGTACTACATAAGGAAAGATTGCTGTCATATACACGATTTTTCCGGATGATGTAATTCCCTGCACCATGCAGATATATACCAGGAACCAAGAAACTAATAGCGCCAATGCCATACTATAATTGAAGCCCTCGGGCTCATTAACGCTTTCCGAGCACATCAAGGTTGAACGATACCAGTAGTACTGCGTAGGTGATGAAGACTTTTTAGAAACAAAAAAAACATAAACAAATTAGAATAAGATGTTCTTTGAAGTTCAATATACTCAGTAGTACACACCACACATTCTGGCTCATGATCATAAGTGTAATTACTGTACAATCGCGTTGGACACTCAGCCCAAGGTAATGGTGACTCAAAACTGTGCAACAAGTAGATTAAACACCATGCAATTATGGTGTTGTAGTACAGTGCTACGATGTAGCTTACCACCGCTGATGATACACCGATTCCTGCTACATATGGAGAAACCTTAAATTGAATATGGAGTAAAAATTGGGGGTGACTCATATACCACATGTTACATACCTGACTCCAAACACCTATGGCTCCTTTGCGCAGCCTCTGGCCAATTGCTAATTCTAGATAAAATATTGGTATTCCTTGAACGCACAGCATTATGAAATAGGGAACCAAAAATGCTCCGCCACCATTTTTCTGTGCCAGATAAGGAAACCGCCAAACATTTCCCAGGCCAACAGCATAGCTAGATAATAAAATAAGAACGTTAACAGTTTGTGTTATTATTCATATTCTTCAACTTACCCAATGGTGGCTAGTAAGAACATTATCTTACTGTCCCAACTTTCTCTTTCATCTTCGTTCTTTTCCTGGACGATGTCTTCCACAACAACTGGAGCAGTCTTTGATGTTGTATTTGGCGTAAAATCTTCCTGTTCGTCGGGCTCCTGTTCATCGAGAATATCCGATATGAATCCTTGATTCGTTGCACCATATAATGGTGGGTGGCTTGGGTGGCCGTGTTCATTTCTGACCAAACGTCCACGATATTCCTGCGAATGAGATTAAGCTTCACATCCTTGTATATAAAGGTGATTTACAACATACAATTATATGTAACCTATGTATGATAAGTATTTATAGGTATTAAGCGGGTAGACCTTAGAGACTTGAAAACCCTTGACAAACGGCCAAGGTGAGCTAATTTGAAAAATAAATTTATACAAAATAAAAATGGATACGAGAATTTCCTGATGCCAGACCCTGCAGGTAGACACACCGTTCTATACTATAGGGTATATGATTGGTGTATTTTTTATTGGTCAAAGGCTATAATTTCAGCTATATTGTGAGTCTAGTAAAAAGTTTGTGGAGTTTTCTTAGAGTGTACAAATTAATTTATTTAAAAGAAATACGCTCCATTATTATTGACAATGTTTCGCCATTTTTTGAAAAAAAAAACGAGCAAATCATTGCCGCACTGCGAATTCTGCTAAGCTTCCTCCCCATAAATGACACAAATTTGTTAAAAAATCTGAGCAACGTTTTTCCTTCTCTAGTAAGGGCATTCTAAAATTTAGCGAAATTTTTTATTATTTTTCTACATTTTCAAATGAGAATGACTTCACAATTACTGCAGAAAAAAACACGTATACACACATAAATTTGAACTATTACTTTTCAAACGAGCGCATACAGTTGTTCTTGTCTTGTTGTGTGCCACAAACTTTCCTCAGACCAATTCAGAAAATTGGTTGTTTACAGTTTGTTATATGAAGGACACAGTTTTCTATTTGCTGTGTAGTTATTGTAATAAGCATATGCCATCCAATGTTGGCTAGCTTGAGGAAGTGTTGATAAATGTTGCCCTTAGCCAATCCTAACAGAATATTAACTGCTTCTGCCCTTACTCTAGATTGTGAATAAGAAAGTTCACTACCTGACATCTGACAATATTTTACCATTGAAGTGCTCAGGATCTAGTGGATGAATTAACTACTTTAACTGCAGCGAGATGAAGAGGGCATTATTTAGGACGTCTGCTACATATGTTAATAGGTTTCTAAGTAAGTGTTGGCTTTTTACTATAAGACCCTTCCATAGTCGAACACCTCTTTCAAATGCTAGATGTTATATACAGTGGACGCTCGATATAGTGAACATCGAAATAGTGAACAATCCAATATAGTGAACACTAAATATTTTATACAGGCTATTCTAAATAGTGAACAAAGAAAATCTCGCTACAATGAACATATATTTTTTTATTTCCTTATCGTGTTGTGCGAGTATCCTTTATGTATGTATGCACGTACATATGCATATGGTAAACAATTTGGGGTTGTTTTTAGTGCAAAAAAGAGCCCGTTTCGCTTACTTTATCATTTTGTGAACGATCTTCTTGTAAGCATGTCTCGTAAGCATTTGACTCTTACTGAAAAAAGTGAAATTTTAAAGCAATTATCGGATGGTAAGTAATAAAAGTCTTAGTTATTATGTATACCATAATACTGTAAGCAGAACAATATTAAAGGTGTCGCGGTAACATTTTTGGCCAAAAAATATGATGTAGTTAAATCTACTACGAGTATCTGTAGTATTCACAAAAAAAGAGAGGCAATTACTGCAAAACTGAGCGACACCTGTTATGGAACTAGCAAAAGAAAGACATTGAGGTCATCCGAACTACCTATAATGGAAAAAAGGTTATATAAGTGGTGTTTGGAGCAACGTAAGAAACATGTACCGGTGTGTGGACTAGCTCTAAAACAAAAAGCCATTGCTATTATCACAGACATCGATAAAAATTAATCTGGTTTCGTCGCAAGTGATGGTGAAGCAGAGGTATGGTGTACGATACCTAAAGATATCAGGCGAAAAATTATCATCGCAAATAGAACTGGTCTGCCCTTTTAAGAAAAAACTGAGAGAGAAAATGTTAGAGCTGCAGCTTACCAAGGAACAGCTGTACAACGCTGATGAAACAGGGCTATACTGGAAGCTTCTCCCGGAAAAGACATATGTAGCATCCAGCGAAAAAACTGCTCCAGGGCGGAAACCAGAAAAACAAAGAATCACATTTTTAGCGTGTGCTAATGCCACAGGTCACCATAAAGTGAAACCACTTGTCATAGGAAAGGCTCAGAAACCTCGTTGTTTCAAAAATGTGTCCTTGTCTGTGCATTACAGGAATTCCAAATCGGCCTGGATGACCTCAGCCATTTTTAAGGAATGGTTCCATACTCTTTTTGTTCCAGAAGTACAACGTTTTCTCCGCCAAAACGGGTTACCAATTAAGGCATTGTTAATTTTGGACAATGCCCCCTGCCATCCTCCAGAAAGTGAACTTCAAACTCCAGATGGTGGCATTTCAGTCATGTATATGCCTCCCAATGTAACACCACTAATTCAGCCTATGGACCAAAACGCCATACGCCTGACCAAACTATTTTATAGAAAAAATTTGTTGATATCAATTGCTGCTTCTGAAAAAGGTGAGTTCTTATTTCATATTCATACCTTCTATTACATACCTTTTTAAAGATTGAATCGAATGTTAAAGAAGTGTTCGTTTTTTTAGACAACATTTGTGAAGCTGTTAAGGAAGTATCAATAAAAGACGCTGTTTTTAACTTGGCAGCAGCATGGGATAAATTAGAAGCTTCAGTCATTGCGAAATGCTGGAAAAACGTTCTTTCGATGGAAGAAGACCCGAAAGACGATTTTGAGGATGAAGATGACTTACCTCTTAGCGTTGTTCGCAACAATTTAGCGTCAAATGCGAACACATTGGCCACGAAGGACGTACTGAATCTTCTGAATCATTTAACAGGATTAGCACATACCGCAGCCGATTTGTTAAATTGGAACGATGATCAGGAATCGTCAAATATTGAAGAAGAAGAAAACGAAAACGAAAAAGAACAACAGCCAGATGTAGAATGTCCGATTAGTTCGTTGTCTTCTAGAGATGCTGTTCAGTTATTTGAGAAAGCACTTGAATGGGCAACTAGCAATAAAGTAGATTACGCAGATATTTTGGTCCTTAAAAGATTACAAGAAAAGGCGATGTTGATTGACATAAATTCAAAGAAAAAGCAAACGAAGATGACTACCTATTTTAGCACAGCTTAAGTTTGTTATGTTTTTAAGAACGTGGACAGTTTTATTTTTGTTCTGTTTTACGGTTTTTTATGGATGAATTGTTTTGGTTAAAAATAAAAAAATATATATACAGTTTGTCAAGAAAGTGTTTTCACAAGTACAATGTATGACAATGTATCTTTTAGCGTTGTAATTACAGATACTTCCGGAATATTTTTTCAATTTTTTCTTTTGGAATTGCAATTAACACATACTTAAGCATAAAATACCATAACAAAGTACTTCTTATAGCACAAAAACAACCACAAAAAAAACATAACAGCAAAAAACAACAAAAAACCACTGTCAAGAAAGTGTTTGCAATTTCATTTCAATTCCATTTTCGCAGCATATGCACAGTATCATGAAAGTACCGTTAAAGCGGTTTTTTATTTTTTGTCCTATGACAGTCATAGGATATCGAATCCAAAAATTTTAGTGATTCCTTTTCTGTTTCGAGTGCTTGACTGATCGTTTTAGTTTTGTTTAAATATGCCTGGCCAAAGAATTTCGCTGGACGTAAAACAATTAATTTACTATAACCACTACAAGGGCAAAAGTGTGCGAGAAATTACGGAGATGTTTGGTATATCCGGAAGAACTATATACAACATCATTAATCGGGCAGAACGTGAGAATCGTTTGGATCCTCCAATAACAACTGGTAGGCCAAGGAAGCTAACGGACAGAAATGAGCGTTTTCTGCTAAAAAAGGTGAACGATAACCCTCGAATATCAATAAGGGCCTTGTCATGGGAGATCAGCCAAGAATGTGGTGTACAAGTATCGCATGAAACTATACGGCAAGTACTAAAAAAGCACAAATACACATCAAGAGTTGCACGGAAAAAGCCACTGCTTTCATTGCAAAATATAGAAAAGCGCTTTTTGTTCGCATCGACGTATAGCACCGAACCAAATGAATACTGGGGTGATGTTATATTTTGCGACGAAACGAAAATAATGCTTTACTATAACGAAGGACCGAAAAGAGTATGGCGACAGCCCTTGAAAGCTCTATGTAATAAAAACATAATTCCTACTGTGAAATTCGGCAAATTATCTGTGATGGTATGGGGGTGCATATCCATCAGAGGCGTCGGAGACATTGAAAACACCATGGACGCGAAACAGTATCTAGGCATTTTGCGAAATCATTTGCTCAGTAGCGCCATAAGCTTTGGTTTTAATTGTAACAATGAGAACAGAAAACCTAAATTCAAATTCTATCAAGATAATGACCCAAAGCATAAAGAGCTAACGGTTAAGACGTGGCTGCTCTATAATTGTAGTAAAGTGCTAGATACACCAGCTCAGAGCCCCGACCTTAACCCAATCGAGAATATATGGGTACACCTGAAAAATAAAGTGGCAAAAAGGAGTCCGAAAAACAGAAACCAATTAATACAGTATATTAAGGAAGAATGGGCTAATATACCAACTAATTATGACGTAAGAAATTTAATTGGATCAATGCCAAGAAGACTAAAGGCAGTAATTGATGCTAAAGGTGGTCACACCAAGTACTGAAGTGCAATTTTTGTATAGTTTACCAGTTTTTGAGGCTATTTTGTTCTATAAGATGAAAATGTGCAAACACTTTCTTGACAGTGTATTTATTGTTGTTTTTGATTGTTTTGTTTTTTTGTTGTTGTTTTTGTACGAAAAGAAATACTTTTTTTTTGTTATTTAATATTTAAGAATGTGTATATCATAATACCAAAAGCAAAAACTGAATAAAACTACTGGAAGTGCCTATATTTATAACAAAATAGGATACATTGTTGTTTTTATTACTTGTGAAAACACTTTCTTGACAAACTGTATATATTCTTTATCCAAAATGTTGGATTGTTTTTTTAGTTATTGCAAAGAAAATCAGTAATATATTATTTTTTTGATGAATCAAACGTAAAAACATACTCATTTTGATGAAATTGCCTTCAAGGAGTCAACGCTCGTTACAATGAACAATCTCTCTCCAGTGAACAGGCCTGGTTTTTTTTAGTTCACTGTTTCGAGCGTCTACTGTATTTTGCTATTGACAGAGCAACTTCTATGTACATCTAAAGTCATTTTTGAGTAAGAGCCCCATTTTTAACTTACCTGGCACTGAATAATAATGAGAGTGGTTGACTATTCAATTTGAGGTTTCTTAAATTGTTCACTTTGGTGTTCGAGATGAAGAGCAGCATTTCAATTTGATCTGGGTTCAAGCCGAGACAATGACGCAAATGGCGTAAGCTTATAAACAAGAGAAATTTCGGTAATACCAAAATTACTACTCCAGCCGCATATTCAACTATTTTAAACTATCTAGTCGCACTAAGATTCTATTTATAAGCATAGAGATGTGGAATAACTCTACCTTGAGGAATTTCTATATTTGTGGTCCCCTTTTATCGGAGGTTTCCCGAATAATTCTGTTATTAAGCAATTGATTGACTAATAAATCTTAGCACACCTAAGGTAGTGAATGATTCCAGAAAGCTTCCTTGTGAATGTTGTTTCAAGCATTTTTAGTTCTAGGAAGTTAACCAGTTACTTAGATACAAGATTTTGTTTGGATTGATATAGCAATTAGCTTTACATGAGCTAAAGTCCTTATAATAAAAAATAATAACAACATCAAAATAAGTTCCCATTAGACCTTCTAAACAATATCCTAATTTTTAAATCAAATTATGAAAGGAAAACATATTTGGGTATAGCTTTTCATGGGTTACTACCACACGATTTTATTTGCTAAGCATCCCTAACACAGTTCTGGGCTATTACAAGATCTACCTATTCCACCATACGTAGATCATACATTATTGCAGCCAAGGACGAACAAAAATATCCTAACGATTCAATAACATCAGAAACGTTTAATGCTGAGAGTGATGCGCAATTATATCTCGATCTAAATGAAGTATGAAGAGCAACATCTGGGCTCGAATAGAGGCGTGCTAAACAACAACATTTGTAACAACTTACCTATGATATAAATGAAATATATATTCATTCCTTATGAACCTGTACACAGTTTATCCAATCTTAAAAAAGGGGTTTTTGGGTTAACTACAAGGGCATCAGAATTTCAAGGATCGCTTACAAACCCTTGTCTGTCATATTCTCTGAAATTTTTTATAAGCCAATTGATTGATCCTTATTAGCGTAATTTTTGGTCACGTTGGTGCACTATTAACCAGAAGTTCCTACTTCGGAATGACATTAGACATGTATGCTGTTAGGTTAAGTTAATTACCAATTTTACCAATAGTGCAGATAGCTATTTTTGGTCCGTTTGTAGTGGTTTTGTTGAAACAGAAAAACGACTAAGATGGGCTAACAGTGTATAAAGGCAACATTTCGATTTGAGATTCTCGCAGTTTAAAATCTTACCTGTCTAGGGGACAAGCTTGCTGTGCGAAACTACAGACATCTTGCAATTGATCGAGCTGGCTAGATAGGCTAACTGATTAAGGCCCACGTCTACCATAGCATGTAGCATTACGTATGAATGTAAGTAAGTAATAGAATAATTTATAAATATTTTACAAAAGGTTGAAAGCTGACAGCTATATATGCATCTCTCAGACACTTGAAATCTCTCTAAAATATCATTTATTCAATTGATTCTCAGACACTTGAAATCTCTCTAAAATATCATTTATTCAATTGATTCTCAATTTTAAAGATTGTTGGACAATGTTTACATATAGACAGTACGGCATTTATGGAGTTTATTTTTTGTAAGTCATTATATTACATAAAGTTGCAGGGTGAACCCCGAAAGGCGAACCTATCAGTCAAAACTGTACCAATTAACTTTTCACATAGAGCTGTTTCTGAAGGTATTGGAATTTGTTAACAAAAGTCTTTTGGTATTATTTGCTATCTATTATTGCAATAATTTCATTATATAATTGCGTTAGACTTTTTTTTAATAAAAAAGTTCTCAATACCAAGATAAATCAAATTTCATTTGAAATATTTCTTGATAGTAAGTATCTATGAGTAGTTAACGCTCGAGATATAAAAACCTTATAAAAAGATATTACTAAGCTAAGCTAAGAGCATAATTAAAATAAATACACTATAACATAATGTCGGTAAGGAAAACGACAACAACAAGCAGAGCTACAATTTATAAGGGAGAAAAGTTAGGCAGCAGGTATGAGATTAAGGGATACCAAATAAAAGTGAGAATAAATCAAAAGACAGCAGTATGTTATGTTGGCCTGCAGCTTACGAGTTCAGAAAAGTGTTGATTTATGATTTAAGTTTAGTCACTATGAGATTTTGTATGGCAAAATTTCCGCTTGCTACTTCACGTTAAACTTATGAAACAGCGGTAGAGATTTCCCAAAAAGTGTATCATAAAATACTAAAGACAGGCATATTTTTTTAATTTTTAAAATAGTTAATATTTTTTATCCGGGGTAATTTGTTACGTATAAAAAAAAATCCTGAGAAAGTTCAGAAGTGTTTTCAGTACTATAGGAACATAATTGAATTAATAAGTAATGGCATTAGCAAAAATGAATGAGAGTTAAATTCAATTTAGTAAATTGTTAATATTAATAAATAAATAAATTATAAATTCTTTGCGAAAAATTATTATTATTAGTTAGACGTATGTATGCAAGTCTCAAGCTCCTTGAGCAAATGCATTATTATTGTAATAACTGGTTTCTTACGTGACGTTATTCATAAAAAAAAGATCAAATTATAGCAACCAACTTGAAAAGGGATATCGCAATAGTAACACTATGCATAATATTAACTTCTTATTATTTATTTTGTTGTTTTTAATAAACTTCTGAAGTCGCTTTCATTTTCCATCATTGCAAGGACTTGTTTTGTTTTCCAGCACCAAGCGACTTGAAACTTGCAAGGAACGCAGATGGAAAACCCAGCGGATGATCTTCCAGCTACCTTTTTACCTTACCCGCTGTATACGGCATTGGGAATTAGTTCCTCTCTGTAAGATGTCCTTTCAGCTTCTTTTGTACTGTTCTAAGGCAGATTGGCAAGTCAAATGCTTGTTTAATGCTACACTTTGGACAAGCGTTTGATTTGGGGTCATCTTTGCCGACTTGATAGTATGTGGTATTTTAGGGGTTATAAGACATTAAAAGCAGATGACCTGTTACTTTCTTCATGAGCTACCGGAAATTACGCCGGAAGAAATTACCCCAGATTTTTTTTAGAAAAAGTGGCAGAAAATGTTTTTGTTTTCAAATTTGCAAAAGAATAGCAGAATCAGAAATTACGGAAATTATGGCAGTCAGATGTGGAAAAAGCACCAGAAAGTAAAATGGAAATTAGACCAGAAAACAAACAAACTCTGGCATTATTTTCAGAACGCGCACTGCTTGCCACGTTATTTTTTGTTGAAAATCTCTTCAACAAAGAATATGTAAGAATGAAATATTGTATATATATTTTAAAACTATGTTTCGTTACTAAACATAAACTTGAAGAGTGTCTACAACGATTTCCCAGCAGAATGAACATTTATAATGATTTCCAAAATACGAGTATCGCCTTATGATGCTTTCAAAAAGTGTCACAAAGCCATATTTCGGGGTATAGAGTTATGTAGCTATCGAAAAGTGACATAAGGCCATATAAATTTGAGACATAGGACCATAAGACATATTTCGTTCAAGGCTAATATTGAGATAAGAATAACACTGTTATGTTCAAAGTGAGCGAAGTGAGCCACCCATCCCACAGACTCGCTTATAGGCGCCTGCCAGACAGTTGTTGACTCCCTTAGCGGAGAGATAAAGTCGCATAAGCGGGTAAATACTGCGGAGAAAAGGGTGAAATCCTGTTAGCGAGCGAAACGAGTCATCCACCCCAAACTTGAAATACGCCAGACTCGCTTTAGGCGCCTGCCTGACAGTTGAAGATTAGTTACAAGGATTTCACACAATGGACGGCCTCGGCCTCGCATGCAAGTGCTCAGGGTGTTTTTCCATTATCAGGAAAGGAAAATATTTCAGAAATATCGTTTCTGGTATTTTTTTCCAAACATGTTCTCTCCGTCGTTTTTTTGGAAAAAAGACCTGAAATTTCGGAAAGATAGCCAGATAATTCTGGCTTTTCTTCGTAGAAAAAAAGGCCAGTCTTGTATAGAAAATTTTCTAGCGTTTTTTCCATAAAAAATATCTGGCGTTATTGCCTCTGGCGTAATTTCCGGGAGCCACATACGAGTATCATGATTTTATACCATAGTTTTTCATCATCCGATCAATATTTTCTTTGCTTTAAAGGGAGTAAATGTTATCAACGATGAAACATATTCAGATATGTATTACAAATATATAATTTCACCTTGATGAAATTGGAAGGGATAATTGATTATAGTCACTTAAGTATACAGGGTGTCCCCTAATTCGTCAACGATAATTTGGGAAATGACTTCTGGGTATATTCTAAGAAAAAAATCGTTCTACAGTAAGGGTCTATCTCCAATGCTGAGATAACTTATCGAGGATTTAAGGAAAGGCTTACTTGGTATACCGTGACGCATGTTGACGGGAATTGCTCAGTTATTACTAATGGCAGAAACTTCGTTGATGACTTTGTTTTTAGAAGAAATACTACCCTTTGTAAATGTATTTAAATTGAGTTAATATCTAGTTAGGGTTTTCAGATATCCAATTTCTGAGCCTGTTCCATTTTTCTTGTCCATGCTAATTTTTAAATTGGATTCGCTTTTCTTCAGAAAATGCGTAATAAACATAACATTTAACAATTTTTTTCTTATGAATGTAACAATTTAACAAAAAACAAAAAAAAATCGTCAGCAAGTTTACAGAAAAACCCATAGATTTTATTATATTTGAGAAAACCTGCAACAGGTAAAAAAAGGAATTTATGGTTTTTTACCTACGTTTGCAACAACAGTTGACAATAACAGTGGTTTTCCAAGAATTATTAATTTTCCAATATTTTTTTTAAAATTCCATATCCATTAAAAAGTTTTAAAGCGTATTCGTTTATTGGACTACCTGTCAAAACCTTGATTTCCTTGCCCTATTCCTCAAAAGTTCTCAGAAAGAGTTAGGTTTCGGCTCTGAAGGCCTATTCGGAAAATTTACCAAACAAAAATGGTATAAAATATTAGAAAAAAAAAAATAATTCATCAGTTTAATTTTTTACGCCAAGGTTAAAGTTGCTTAGAAACGCTATTTGAAATGTCTGCACTTACAAAACAAGAATACGCAAACTTTATTGACGTTTATGGGCTGAGCACAGGAAGTTCAACTAGAGCGCGACAAAGATACCATGAACTTTATCCTAACCGATGACTTCCTAGTGAAGGAGTATTTGAAAATACTTATCGAAGGTTTCGAGAAACAGGATCAGTTTCAAATACACGACCTAACGCGAGAGTTCCACAAGTAAGAAGAATTTCGGCTGATTAAAGAATACTGGAAGCTATTACAACGGATCCGTCAATTAGCATCAGACGCTCAGCTTTGCAATTCAATGTTTCCAGACATAAAATTTCGAATGTACTGCATGGAGAAAATCGTTATCCATACCACCATACACATTGTACAAGAACTGCTTCCCAATGATTTGGAAAAGAGATTTGAGTTTTGAGTTGGTTGCTGGAGCGAAGGTTGTATGACAACGGGTTTATTAACAGATTTCTTTAGAAGGAGGAATCTCAATTTACAATAGATGGGATCACAAATTTTCATAATCTTCATACATGGTTGCGGACAATTTACATACAAGGAGACATAACTCATTTCAGCACAAATGTAGCGTTAATATGTGGGCAGGTGTATTTTGAAACGAGTTAATCGGATATTCAAACTACCACCTAGGCTGAATTCAACAAACTATCTAGAGTTTTTGCTAACAGAACTATTGGAGGACGTTCCACTAATTCAACTAGCTTCATCATGTTTCCAACAGGATGGGGCTCCAGTCCACTATGGTCTTGTTGTTAAAAATTGGCTAGATGAAGAGTAGGAAGAAATGGACTAGACCAGTTCACTGGCCTGCAAGATCTCCTGGCCTTACCGGATTGGATTTTTTTGTATGGGGAAGTATGAAAGAACTTGTTTATTCAACCGAAATAGCAAGTTTAAGTGAATTGGAAGAGCGTATTCTCGAAGCTCTCAAAATTGGGGCAGCAGTTAGCATCAATAAACATTCGTAGTAAAATCCAAAAACGGGAGGACACTTTTGGGCATCTGTTATAACTGTTTTAGTACACACGTAAAATAAAAATTATCTAAAACCACAAAAAATAATTTTTTATTCATAGCCTTTTGAGCTTAAAGCAAAAAAACCCTTTTTTATAAATTTTACCTGCTGCAAGTTTCCTCAAATATCATAAAATCTGTGGGTTTTTCTGCAAACTTGGTGATGATTTTTTACTATTATTATTTTCATAAAACAAAATAGTTAAACATTATGTTTATTACGCATTTTCTGGAGAAAAGTGACCTCAAAATCAAAAATTAGCATGGGCAAGAAAAATGGAACAGGCTTAGAAATTGGATATCTGAAAACCCTAACAAGATATCAAATTTATTTAAATACAGTTACAAAGGGTAGTATTTCTTCTAAAAACAAAGTCATCAACGAAGTTTCTGCCACTAGTAATAACTGAGCAATTTCCGTCAACATACGTCAGGGTGTACCAAAGTAAGCCTTTCCTTATATCCTCGATAAGTGATGTCAGCATTGGCGACAGACCCTTACTGTAGAACGATTTTCTTCTTAGAATATACCCAGAAGTCATTTCCCAAATTATCGTTGAAGAATTAAGGGACACCCTGTATATAATATTTACTTGAGCGCTTTACACATACATATAATACAAATCATTACGCAACTAATCGTATAACTTAAAATGTTAATTATTTTTTTAAGAACTTAACACCCAAGTGTCATAATTACACTGAAAATGCCTGAACATGGGTAAGTTTTTAGGAAAATGGGACAGAGAGAGAAAGATATATGTTTGGGCTCAGTAGATATTTTGCTCCATGTGTGGCATACGACATTTAATGGGGAGACAAAATTGTTAGTGTAATTGGACTTGGTGTTGTATTCTAGGCAACCACTCATCCTTCGTGATTTTAGTTGCCTAAAAAAAGAAATGTCATTCGGGCGCGGTTGGGATTAAACGTCAAACCTTGGTTTGGATTACCACTTGAGTATGGATAAGTTATATCAAGTATTTCCTTAATAAATATATTTCCTTAGCTAAAGAAGTTTTTAAATCTTCAAACTAAATTTGGGAGAGTTCCTGTGTAAGATCGATTCTGAAAAAAACAAAGAATTTATAATAAAAGTCCTTGTGGTGCTCTTAACACACCGTCACCTTTTATCAATTTATAAACAGGGTGCGTTTTATGTTGCAGAGCGATTTGCATTTGTTTTATTTTTTTGTCTGTCATTTGCATTTATATTGATATATGTACATATATATAGTCAATATGTCAGTTCATATTTGACATTGTTGATTTTATTAATTTGTCAGGGTCGTCAGTGGTGAATACGTCTTATCCGAGGCTATTTCATGCTTCGCAGCAGTAGGACAGCTCATCAAATCGCTGTTTAAAATTTAAGCGTACCTACTTTAAACAATCTTAGATGGTGTATTGTACAATACTTAAAAATTGGATTGACAAAATTTTGAGAGTTGACAATGTAAAAGCGATAGCTAAATTTTAAATTCAAACTGAGAAAATAAAATATTTGTTTATTGCTCTAGATATTGCCTTACAAAGATTTTAAACAATAATTAAATTTGATTTTGGCGACTTATTTTGTGATTAAAAAAAACAAAAACAGAATAGGTATTAATATTAAAATTCGAGCATCTGTATCATTTATCAAAAGAATCAAAACAGCTTGAAAATCTACCTATGATATCTGTAAGTATCGTGCTCTTTAATTTATAAACGTGAATATGCTCACTCAAAACCCGCAGGAGCAGTTTTACACAACTAGTGAATTGTGCGTGTATAGAAATGTATTTAAAAAGTATATAAATATGTACTTCAGTTCAATACTCACCCTTAATTCGAGGTTATCAATGCTCTTCTGTGACTTCAGTGGGATATCCCGTGAGCTTTGACGGCGTAGAAGCTGTGCTGTATTAGCCATGCCTTATATGTAATTGCGCGTAATTGACCAAAGTTTAAATTTGTAATCGTTCACTTATGTACTTGCAAGTATGTGTATAAAACTACAGAAATTTGTTTGTGCAGACACCACTGGTAGTGCAAATTACCAATATATTACTAAGTACTGTTCTTTGTGCAAATACATAATATTAACATATTGTGTTGGACAGTTGATGTGCTGAATTCGATAAAATTTTGCAAATTGTAAAAAAAAATACGTATAATCCAAATTTACTAAAAAAATTGTTTTAGATTTGTTTAATTATAGTAAAGTAATTATGTCTAAAGTAATATAGATGTAGATATCTACTAAAAATAAATCATGCACATAAACATTCCTAAATACGAGGTAGTATTTATTTTAAAAAAAATTGTTATAAAAATTAAAAAAAACGATGTTACTAACCAATTTACTGAAAATACAACAAAGACTAGTTTTAGTGGAAATTGGTAATCATACATTGCTATAATTTAATGAAATCTTAGTGTGATTAGTTTACTAAAGAAATTGACAACACCAGTACGATTTTTATAAATCACGATCTACGATCCAGATAGACGTCTAGGTAATACGAGTAACGAGAGCTAATGAAAGGCGGTAATTGAAAAATATTACAACATTTAAAAACTGGACACGAAAAAGTTTTCCCATATAAAAAACCATCGAATTCAGCGTAATAAATAATATATACTCGTATGTAAACGTACAGGACCTAACCTAAGCTGATACAAAGGTATAGGGGATTTAAGTGTTTTCTGCCATAAATCACTTAAATTAGTAAGTGCTCTATCGAACAAACGGAATCTGATCAGTTGAATATTTTTGGAAAGCTAGATAAATTTTGTGTTCAGCGTTTTGTGTTTATTACGAAACAGAGGCCCTCAAAATCAATTTTTTTAAATTTTTCTTAAAAAAAATTACATGTTTAATTTTTTTTCCTCATTTGATTATATTTTTATAATTTTCCCAAAAACAGCTCATAATTATCTACAACCATTTCGGAGCTAGAGACAAAATGAAAGGACTAGATGCGCAATACGGCTTAAATACAAACATATTATACCTATGCAACAACAATTGTCAGTGTTATACGTTTTTAAAATATCGAGCGGATTTTCCAATGCAGAATGCGCTGATATTGTGTGTATGGGTTTTGCAATGGAAATACTACAGAAGCAGCTCGTGAGTACGAGAAAACAGCGGTATCCAAATAGAAAAATTCCACATTATTTTGTTTTTTTCTAACACGTATAACCAACTTAGGAGCTGTGGGATTAATGGCAACGTTAATGCGCCCAACCAACCTCAACCATACTACGTAGTCTTAAATAATCTTGAATATGATTCCATCCCATCCAATGAATTTCAGAACAGCGCGTACCTATGGTCTTAGTCTAAGAGCCCGCAGCAATTTTTAGGTGTGAGAGGTAACCAAAAAATAAAGAGATGAGTTGAAAGCTGGTGTAAGCATTATGTTAAAAACAAAAGTCTTGCAGGACATGGTCGCGGCTTTAGTGAGTAATAGTGTGCTGAAAACTCATTTTTTTCCAAAATTGAGATAATTGATATAACCAGTGAATGCTAATTTCATTGTATAGTGTATTTTTATTTGATCACAGAAATGTTGGTCCAAGACGTTTCGAGTGTGGCAACGCTGTTGCCAGATCGTTTTAAAATTTAAAAAAAAATGTTTTCTTAATATATGACATAACCAAGTATTAATCGATACTAAAGGTAGGAAAGCAATGCCTCATAAAAGATATGAAGGTCCAAGACCATTTGAAGGTGGCATACACTCTGCCAGACTGTTTCGAAATTCTCAAAATATCAATTTTCGAAATAATTGTTATAACCAAAATTGGAGTATACCATAACATTAATAATACTCTCCTGATTACAAATTGGTGGGTCCAAGACCATTTGAACGTGGCATCCTCTCTCCCAGACTGTTTCGAAATTCTTAAAATATCAATTTTTGAAATAATTGTTATAACCAAAATCGGAGTATACCATAACATTAATAATACTCCCCCGATTACAAATTGGTGGGTCCAAGACCATTTGAACGTGGATTACGCTCTCCCAGATCATTTTAAGATTCTGAAAAAAATTGGTTTTCGAAATACGTACAACCAATCTTTATATTATCATTTTTGAAATAACGCGACCATATTACCAAACAAAAAATACACCAAAATATAGGCTAACGACACCTAAATGCGTATCTGTAAGTCAAAGATGATTCGGACCGGCTTTCCCAACAACAGACCAGCCTAAAAGTTTTCAACCAAAAAAAAAAAGAACTATTTGTTATCTACAATATGAAAAGTCCGTATAATAGGAAACACTAAATAATTGGGAAAATGGGCTGCTCACAGAAACTTTATCAGCAAACCGGAAGGAAATGTAACTATATCAAAACCGTGGCAGCGACGGGAGGGTTGTATTAAAATGCATATTTATGACTACAATCGAAGACAAATATCAGCTACGGCGAATTGTATTACTATGTTCACTCGCTTCCGTGATAGCAGCTGGTAATGAGCTTGCTTTAGTCGGGTTACCTGGGAAGTGATTCTCAAAATAAAGACAGTCCTGCTTTAGACTCAGTAGACCATATTTACCGTCAGATCTTCTGAGTGTTTGCCTCTTTTGCGAAGTCTGACGAGCCAACTGGCTTTATCGAGTATTTCGAACTCGTCGCAAAAGTCGGAATAGCAATTCTAAGATGCGGATAAGGACCTCGATTTAGTGATCTCGATAAAAGCTTTGTGTACGCCCATAGCAGCCAGTCCTTGTTTGCCCGATTCTCCCCGTGAGAGAAGATTTTCGACTTTTAACGCGTGTAGGTATGATAAAATACTCGTTGTGTCAGCAGAATACGTACTGAATCACTTCATCTTTTCCGAGGAAGATAGACCGTAATTTTAAGCAAATTTTGGAAGCTAAGCATGATTTCCGAAAAGTGATTGATTGGATATAGTCCGTAAGTTGGGTTGCTTACACAGTTTGATCCGGGAATGATTTTAGTCAGTTTAGTTAGGACAACATTTTTTATTCAATTTTCAACACAGTACACTGCCCTCTATCTACAAATTTTTGACCGTTCGTTAAGCCTCTGGAAAGCTGTCGAAAAGTCTTTTTTCGGAAGGAGTATTTCACTAAATAGCCCATCCGTAATCAAATCGCTCTCCTTTCATAGTAGTGTTCAGCTAGAGGAATAGAAAAAAGTCGGTTGGGGTCTAGATTCGGCGTACATGATGGAAATTGATCACAAAAATTGATTTGTTTTTCCAAAACTAGCTTACCAAGAACGACGAATATGCAGGAGTATTATCGTAAAGCAAGAACTAGTAGTCCTTGCGTTACAATTCCGGGCGCACACGCCATATCCATCTATATATACCTATAATTATAGGTATGTTAGTATAAGTTATCACTTTCATCAGAAGAATCACAAGATGTACAGTAAGCAGATCTCCCTCACTTTCAACAAGGCCGTCGTTATTATTGACCAGCATTTGCTGCAGTGTATCCGGTGCTTCCTTGCCATCAAACCATTTAACTTGGAATAAATTTACTTACATGTTTCATAAGATGCTCTTACTGCCTTCGGGACAGCTGTGGAATTACTATAGCAGCCGGTATGATATCCGGTTAAAGCATCCACAGCATTTGGTAGAGCAATATCACTACATTTAAACCCACAAATTTTTCTAATATTTAGTATTTCAACACATTTTTCTAAAGTTTTTCTGTGAAACATATCACTTTACCACTGTGTTTTGGGCTACCACTGTAGCCAAGAATGAACTTTGCACTTATATTTGAAGCACTCATTATTACACAGAGAAAACGAAAGTGTAACTAAGTAATCATCAGAATAAATTATGGACTTACTTGTCTACTTGTGATTTCATTAACTCATAACGGTAAAAACAGTAAAACGTGATTTTTTTTATATTTTGTTTGTAACGTGAGCTAATGTTGTCTACGTGTTTGGGAGTTTGGATTGATAAGAAAAATCAAAGACACATTTTTCGCGAAGATGTAAATTTAAGATCAATCTCTCCCTGATAAAATGGTTGATTAATCTTATTATAATTGTTATTATTATTTATTTCCATTCATGACTTCGTGAAAGAGCAATAGTCATTCACATCTATACAGGCGTTTTCCTCGCATTCATAGTTCTCCTGATAAATCTCGCAAATATGCATTTTAATACAACCCTCCCATCGCTGCCTCGGTTTTGATAGAGTTACATTTCCTTCCGGTTTGGATAAAGTTTCTGTGAGCAGCCCATTTTCCCAATTATTTAGTGTTTCCTATTATACGGACTTTTCATATTGTAGATAACAAATAGTTTTTTTTTTTTTTTGGTTGAAAACTTTTAGGCTGGTCTGTTGTTGGGAAGCCGGTCCGAATCATCTTTGACTTACAGATACGCATTTAGGTGTCGTTAGCCTATATTTTGGTGTATTTTTTGTTTGGTAATATGGTCGCGTTATTTCAAAAATGATAATATAAAGATTGGTTGTACGTATTTCGAAAACCAATTTTTTTCAGAATCTTAAAATGATCTGGGAGAGCGTAATCCACGTTCAAATGGTCTTGGACCCACCAATTTGTAATCGGGGGAGTATTATTAATGTTATGGTATACTCCGATTTTGGTTATAACAATTATTTCAAAAATTGATATTTTAAGAATTTCGAAACAGTCTGGGAGAGAGGATGCCACGTTCAAATGGTCTTGGACCCACCAATTTGTAATCAGGAGAGTATTATTAATGTTATGGTATACTCCAATTCTGGTTATAACAATTATTTCGAAAATTGATATTTTGAGAATTTCGAAACAGTCTGGCAGAGTGTATGCCACCTTCAAATGGTCTTGGACCTTCATATCTTTTATGAGGCATTGCTTTCCTACCTTTAGTATCGATTAATACTTGGTTATGTCATATATTAAGAAAACATTTTTTTTTAAATTTTAAAACAATCTGGCAACAGCGTTGCCACACTCGAAACGTCTTGGACCAACATTTCTGTGATCAAATAAAAATACACTATACAATGAAATTAGCATTCACTGGTTATATCAATTATCTCAATTTTGGAAAAAAATGAGTTTTCAGCACACTATTACTCACTAAAGCCGCGACCATGTCCTGCAAGACTTTTGTTTTTAATATAATGCTTACACCAGCTTTCAACTCATCTCTTTATTTTTTGGTTACTCTCACACCTAAAAATTGCTGCGGGCTCTTGGTCTATCTTGTTCCATATCACTTGACAAAGGTACAAGCACTAAACGCCAATGATCCTTAAAGCTTTTTATAAAACTATTTTGTCTCCACTGTGTTTATCGGATCGAAATAAATATACTATGTTATCGCTCTATGCAACTGGACATCTAGCTATCCAATGACAAGGCGCATAGCTCGAATAAAATTACTCGTAAGGTAGGTAAGTCAATAGGTAATAGTCAAAACTTTAAGTTAATGCCCTACAGCAGTTCCACGAGAGGAATAAAATTATTCCATCCGGGAATAAAGGTGGTTTTAGCACTATCAGTGGAGATCAAAAACAATCTTTATTCAGTGCAAACTCTGTACAATTTACTAAGGAGTCATAAACATGGTACTCAGAGCTATGGAATTATTGTAAAAGGAACTGCCTTTTAAAATTTCTTGAATACTGTTGCAAATAACCAGTCACACTTTTTACAATTACATATATTACATGGACCAAGGACCTAATTTCAAATTTGTAAACCGAATTTGCCGTTGTATTGTAGATCCCATCATAACATACGACATCGTGTATAAACTTCTGCCACAACAAATCAATAGATTTGTCGATTCACAAACTTATATAAAATGTTATTAAGAATATTCTAAATATACAAGTATTGATGGACGGGGGCTGTAGAGACTTAATAGATGCAAAAAATTCGATAGATGTGCAGCAAAGAAACAGTATGTTAAAAATGGGTAGGACCATTTACTTATGACAAACTAAATTTACAAAAGATGAGAATAGTATTCTAAGCATCTTACTTTACGAAGAATTCCCGGGCAGTGGCATTTTCTCTGCTGTAGCGCTGGAGGAGTAGCATACCTTGTGGAACACGAAAGAAACAAAGAAATAGAAAGAATAAACCGGCGACGTAAATTTGTATGAGAATTAAATTGGGTTTAAATGTGTCGCCATTTTGTTCAATATAACGATGAGAGGCGATTGAATGCCTATGCAGCGTAAATTGTAACTGTCGATCGGTGAATCTTGTCGCGTAAGTCTAGATTTCATTAGCTCAATGTGGGAAATCGACAAGCGACGATATAGCACTAACTTCAGGAAATGGCAAGAAATTTTAAAAAAATTGAAGAAACAAAAAGATTGTTATGTACATATATTTGCCAGACGTCCAGAGAATACTTACAATCTATTAGACAATTAGGAAACCCAAACCAAGAAAACTAATTTGCTCTGTCAGCCAGTGCCTTCAGTGCGTTTTGCCGGTGCACTTTTGTGTTCGTTGTTACTAAACAATGTTTTTTGTATGATCTCTTTCTGCATTATGTTCACACTAGGATTGGAGCAGGGATGAGAAAATAGTACTGTGAGAAATTGTGGTATTTACAAATTGGAGTATACGGCTAAAAGATACGAAAGTTAAAATTTGTTCAATACTCTTTGCTGTGTGACGGTCATTAAAACAAACATTGTGCACATATGCTTTGGCTGTAAAATAATACTTTAGGGCTAAAGCATCATTTTTTGATAGCCACAACTCCTTAAACAGGATCTTATTAAATAATTGAAAATCGTGAAATAGCTATGGCAATAAGAACCGACAAATCCGACAAAGTAACGACTTTAAAATACAATACAAATTTCTAAGGTAATATAACGAGGTATGGTATAGTATGGTTGGTTAAATATTAGTCTCTCCTTTTGTCTTTCTGATAATTGTGTCGGGTTTCAAGTGGAAATGATAATAGAAAGAGAAAAACCGCCATGATATCAAATAAGAATATAAATATCTTTTCGTACAGCAAATACGCAACCAAATCCTTCTAATCTTTCTACATAAAGTTTTTCTTTCGACTCTTTAAGGAGGCAAAGAGAAAGAGCTCAGGGAAATGTACCGCCGATGAATTGGACGAACATGAAAATAAATTTTTTATTTCTTATTTTGCCAGAAAAGGGGATCTTAAATATTCTGATCGCTAACTTATCAATGAGCACTGTGTCAAAGACAGTATTCAACAATGATTGATTAATTTTTAAACTATCATATTTCTATGCAAGGCACATGTACAAAAAGGAAGAGAAGTCCTCTGGAATTCTGGAATTTCAGAAAATAACCGGGTAAAGATGGACTACTTGCACTTAAACTAGCTAGTAGATTTTCTGATATGAGTCAACTAAAAACATTTGCTCTGAACTCAAGAGCATACGAGTATTTCATGTACTCAAGAAATGTGGAATATAAGCTGTATCTTGGATATGGAGTATATTCTTTGAAGTTCTCCAAAATAAATTAGAGCACTGCTTATCACTGCTTGATTCGGGCCCCAAATCAATTTAAATACTAAAAAAGTTTAGTACGCCTGAGACTCAATACCTACCCCTATATGAAAAAAAACCTATCAGAATGTATGAATCGGCTCGGCGGTGTTCAGCTGCAATTAAAGCAAAATGGAACAATAACATATTAATATTAGAGATGTTTCTGCTAAGCAATAACCGATATAAGGGCTTAGTGATTTAAAAAAGCTACTCGTAAGAAACAAACCTTGTGCAGTCTACCTCCGCTTTGATCTTGAAACTTCAGGTAAAATGAAACATAAAATTCAAAATGCATGCTATTTACAATAAATTTTAGGTAGTTTTAGTACAAAGATAAAATAGGTTTAAAAAATGATTTGGCCATCAGCACAGCTTTGCATGTAGTTATATGGCTTGAACACGACGGGTTCAGTACCGATAATATTTAAACCATAGAGTAAAGAAATCTGGCGTTGCACCAGCAATGGTAGAAATTAAAGGAACGGAATAAGTTCATATGGAAATATCATTAATCTTTACATTATAACTTGCCGTACAAACCGCCCCTTTAAGTTTGTATTATTTATAATAAATTTTAATGTTCAAACATCTTAGAAGAGATGTGTTTAATAAGATTTGAATGTCACGGTTCTAAAGCAAGCTTGTCAGTCCTTATATTGTCTGATGTGTCATAACATATTCACCTATGATTTTAAAGGCAAACACAAAAAGCCAAAAAAACAAGTGTGCTATTAAAACGACTAATTACCACTGTAGATACCTCGTATTGATTTTCGAAACTCGTCGTTGACCAGAATCAATAACAAAAGATAATTCCTCTTCGCGCTTTCTATGGACTATCCGCATTTCAAATGAAACGTACATGTGTTCATTATCACAAAATATACATACTTGTCGAGAGCGCAAGAACATCATATACATATCTCAAAAATCTATACAACTTAATTGTTATAATACAAACATAAGAATTTTGAAGAATTTTTGAAAATCATTAAATTATTACATGCAATCACATGTCATTTTATCAAAAGTTATCTTGTGTATCCGATGATATACTGACTTTTCATGCATAAGTATGTATTTGAAGGTGTATACAACTCTTTAACTTCTTAAGCCAAATATCCCCACTTACGATTATATTCCCACTAATGTCTACGATAACGTTGGGTATACACAACTTAAGGAAGTTTGACTAAATTTCTATAATTGGCATTAACGATAATAACTACTTTTCTATAAGTATGTGAAAACAACAAAAAACTTACATAATTTTACACCCCATCCTAAGTTAGTCTCTTCCCAAACTCTGGACAATTAATTCAAGAGTGTCACTTGTTGACCTTTATGTGAAACTCTTTCTCATTACTTTCGTATCTTTTTTAAGGAATATATTTACTTTATGGGAATAATTTTGAAAATAAAAACTGTATATACATACATATATCCTATGTATGTACGTATAACCACTTAATGGCCAAAACTAAGAAAAAAACATTAATAATAGTAATTAGGTATCTATGAGAAAAAAAAACAAATTACAAGGAGTTGAATATACGTATAAAAAACTAACCGAAATTTAATTTACACGAGAAGTATTACGCAACCGAGTTAGGAGCTTAAACAAAGCAGGGCACTTGGACACGAAAGTGTTTACAAAACCTACTTATTTAAGGGTGTTCTAGTTGAGGTGATAGAGTAGAAGTTTTAGTTTTTCCCATGTAATTAGAGCAAAAACTTTTGAAGTAAAAAAAAAAATACTTTGAATCACACAATAACAATTAACACTCCTCCAAAAACACAAAAGAAAATAAAATAAAGGCTTCGAACTAAGACCACTTTAAATTAATTGGGAATATCTTTCATTTTAGTTATTTTTTATTTTGAAATAAATTGCTTTGGCATTTTATTCTTTTTTGAATAGCAACACTCGGTGGGAAAACTGATGAATGAAGTGTGACGTCTTACGAGCTCAAAGGTAATTGTGTGCAGCATGCATTAATGTACTAAATGTCCTTGCGGGCAATAAATCGATAAAACTTTAGTACACTTGCGTAGAACGTGTCGATGGATCCTTCGGTTGGCTCGTTAGCAGTTAGCATATTTGAATAAACAGAATACAAACAAATTGAAATATGGAGGAGAAAAAAAAACAATTCTATATCACATAATATAAAAAAAAACTAAGTCATTTGATAACCATTTATGCTGTGTACGTAGTTATGAGACCTAAATCATACCAACAGTTGCTTGATACGGTTGTAGATACGAGTATATAATTAATTTTCCTTACTTCCTTTCCTAACAATAATACAATATCAAATTTAAAGGTCAAGGTAGTTCTTGCTCCTAAATGAGTATTGCATATTGTAATGCTAAAAGTTTAACAAAGTTTCGTAAACATAATGGACTTCCTTCCAGATATCCTGTCTCGTAAAATTAAATCAAAATCAGTAAAGTAATTTTATGTCGACGACATTCAGAATAGTGACTGAAACATTGGAACCGATGTAACTTAATATAGATGCGGCTATAGTCCGTGGGGATTAACGAATAAGCTTCTACATTCAGCGCGGTTTTGGCACACTACGACCAACCAAAATGGTTGAGTTGGTCTTCTACGGGCCACCAAAAACGAGGCCCACCTCTTGCGGGGAGAAAACGAAAAATCTTCGGTCCGAAGCATTAATATTAATTCGCTTTACATGTCCCAGCCATTGTAGGTAACTGGTGCGCATTTTTGTGACCAGCTCCATGTCCCTGTACAGTTCCCGGAATTCGCTGTTAATCTTCTTCTCCAAAGCCCGTCGATGCGAACGGAACTAAACATCACACAAATAATGTTGGTCTTATATAGAGTCATCTTAGTTTTTCTTGACAAAAGCTCAATACTCAATTGCCTTCTTAAACGGTTTTTGCAAGTGTTACCATTTCGAGGTAGAAAAAATCCCTAACTACCTCAAAGTTTGAGCTGTTTACTGCGGCTTTCGGTTCGATTCAACCATATTGTGCGACATATACGTATGGTTAAGCCCTCATTTATAGCTAATCCTATTTTTGCACCTTTTGGTTCCAATACTTGTAAACGATTTCCACATTCTGTCAATGAAAGAAATCCTTTTGGCGGTTTCCGTGGTAAAATTACATTTGCATGAGTATAAATGTATTTATTCAACAAAACACGTTTTATTACACAGCGTCTCCACGAGACATCGCTGGTGTTAAGGAAATTTTCATTAAATCAAAATGTCCAGTGGAGACGGGTAGGTTGCAGGCAAGAAATATTTCAAGAAATAAATGTCTGGTTTTATTCAAAACATCTCTGTAGACATGAACCCTGAAACTTTTTTGACAGCGCTTGTCAGTTTGTCTTCGGAATGTGGAAAAAAAACAAAGTTTGGAGAACTTCATACACCACAATGGTATCTGTTCGTAAAAAAGAACAAGAAATCTACATCTGGGCCGCCATTTTTCTACTATAATGTACCTAGTTGTTTACCAACCAACTTACACTCACAGAATGAAATGTCACGCAATAATTTGCTCACCTAAGTTAAAAGAAAAAATGACAGACGAAATGTTTGAAATTTAGTGTGACATATGTATTTGTGTCTCGTGGAGACGCGGTGTTATATACAAAGTAAATAAATTTCAATATGTTAATAGTCTGTTTTAAAAGATACCCCCTTTTTGCTTTTAAAATCCAAATAATTCAATAAAGTACATATCGAGAATAAATAAGAGAAATTAATATGCGTGTCATCCGCAACATTCTTCCACTCTTGATGTATCTGCAACTCAATCAACTTACTTCAATTTACAAATTGGATCGGAGCCACCTTATGTACGAGTATAGCACGTCGAACGAAACCATTTTTTGTTTTTATATCGATTATGCAAACATAACTTTCGCTATCAGGTATTGTCTTTGCTGCTTTTCCCAAAAGTCATTGCTTGGGTGATGAGTTATCTTCAGACACCAGAAATAAATCGCTCTCTTCGATGTTTCGTTTTCTTCCAGTCCACTTCGCTTTTCCTTGCAGTTCGTGTAAGTATTCTGAAGACCATCTACGCCAAAAATGCAGATGAATGGCCGCGATTCGCCTCCAACGATTTAGAGGTAAAACCTTTTCATTCTATTATTAAGTTTCTTTTTATAGAACTTAACACTCAAGTGGGTATTACTACACTTAAAATGCTTGAGCACGTGTTAAGTTTTTAGAAAAATGGGACAGAGAAAGAAAGAAAGATTTTTGGGCTCAGTGATTATTTCGCCCCATGGGTGGCATCCAACATTTAATGGGGGAGACTAAATTATTAGTGCAATTGGACTTGTTGTTATATTATAGGCAACCATTCGTCTTAAGTGAATTAAGCTGCCTAAAAAAAAGAATGTCTTTCGGGCGAGGCTGGGATTCGAGCACCGAACTTTCCGATTTGGAAGGCAATACAGTTCAGTTAAAACCGCCGCTGTATTCAGTCGCCCTCTTACTTTACTCCATAATTTGTGAATTTTCTATTTCGCTTTAAACCAATCTAATAACCTAATTTCTACCCAATAATTGTTATCGCTGACGCGTTTTTTTTTTATTGTTGACCTACTAGTGTGTTCTCTCCGGGAAGACATCGATATTCATCTCCAATTATTCACATCCAATTTCCAACCTGCAACAAACAATCAGCAACTCTCAAATTATGCTACGGGTCTATGCTTGATATCATATTCGATAAAATCAGTGAGCTTAATGATGAACTCACCACGAATAGAACAATGTTCAATGATTTAGAAAACCTCATTGGAACAGTATGCCACAGAATTGATGGTCTTCCAACCCATCCCCCACTGCACAACAGTTACAATACTTCAATTTTGGCAGAATTATTACAAACCGAAGCCGAATCATTGTCACATCCAGTGCCGACAACCCAACCTCCAAACCCTCGCACCAGCCCATATACCCAAAACTCTAATGGTGATATATTTGCTCCAACGCCAGCCCCTGCTGTCGCCGCCCCACGGAAACAAACTTGTTACACAATTTAACACGAAGTTAACACCTTCAGAGTGGCAAGGCAGGCTAGACCGACTCCGCTCAACGAATCAAATGTTCACCACCCTACTCATCAAGGGTGGTGCAAATTATGCAGATGTTGCTTGGATTTCTGAATTTTTCAAAAAGAGGTATAGCATCACCATCAGCCAATGCACAATATTCCCAACATCTCACCACAAAAACAAGCGGAATTTCAAAATTAATCTACTGGCTAAATACGAATGTTTATTTGTTAACTCATCCAACACCAACCTCAAGCTAGGAAAGATGCAGGTCTCCAAATGGTCGGATCAACAAACCAACAAAAACGTAGAAAAAATGAAGCAACGTCTCATCAAAAGATAATTATAAATCGGCCAGACCCATTCCCCATCCACATCCTAAACCTGACCCCAACTGGAGCCTTAAAACCAAAATATTTCCCAATTTTTCCCCTCCAGTTTATATCAATAAGCAAACCCCTTCACGTATTTCCACAAAAGCACCAAGTGCTTCTTTCCCATCCAAGCCCCAACGCGTTTCATTTAATTTAACCCCTGCCCCTGCCCCTGATGCTGACACTGCTCAACAACCCACACCCCCTCCCACGAATACTAACAACTGCTTTCCCAATTTCGACCTTACAACATTAACCAAATACCCAAACTTTATCAGCTCGCATATATTAAATCCCGCTTCTAGCTTCTTCCTCGGTTTCACGGGCCCCAGTACCTATTTTTAATCCCCTTTCGCCGCCTAACGTTAAATTGACCCAAAAGAATATAGACACTACAGAATGCCGTTGCGCGCTCTCTCTTTACTTTGAGGGAAAAACCAAAACAAGTATCATAGTCTCCATCCAACAAGAAGGCCTTCCGAAGGTACCACGAAATCTTCGACACACCTCCTCCAAAGGTTGTGGATGACCTCGCTGCTTTCCGCAGCTATGTACACTCTAAAAGAGTTCCTCACCATCAGCGCAACCGAGCTGACCACGACAAATTTTTTCATTCCTAACTTACCTTCTTTGCCTCCATCTCATCTACGCTCCCCTACTCCTCCACGCAACAAACTACCTCTTACATTTTACTACCAAAACATAAGGGGCTTGCGCTCTAAAACTCGTACTGTCTTGTCTAAATCACACCATACCTTTTTCGACGTATATGCTCTTACAGAAACCAATCTGATCCCCGACATAAAGACCCAAGAGCTATTTCCATCTTCTTATAATGTTTTCCGACATGACGATCACTCTCTCCCTATGTTTAATGATCCTGCCATCCCTAAAGTTGATTCTCCATGTAGAAGTGTCCTACTTGCTACTACAATAACCTCAACTCTTCTCTCATTTCTATCTCTTCTTCTGTTAAACTTGACTTTGTTTCAATTAAAATAACACTTCATAACAGGTCCCTGTACGTTATGTGTTGCTACATTCTCCCAGCTCAACCTACTGAATCCTACATCCTTGCTATGAAAGCAATTGACAAACTAATTGACCTAAGTGATTCCATCGACGATATCCTTATCTTTGGTGACTTTAATTTGCCCTTGCTAAAGTGGATTCCATCGGATAATCACTTATATTTTACCGCATCAAACGCCAGTTCATCCAAGGAATGTCTTTTCATTGATAGCATAACTGACTCAAGCCTATGCCAAGTAAGTGACGTCCCTAATTCTATCGGCAGGCAACTAGACTTTATATTCCCTAGTGATCCTATTAACTCCACAGTAACGTTGTGCCCCTTTATCCTATCAACTGTCGACAACTTTCACCCCCCCCCCCCCCCCCTCTTCATCTCTCATTTTTCCATAACTCTCTATCACAGTCCACTTCTTCAACTACCATCTCTTCTTACAACTTCCATAAAGCTAATTTTCGCAAAATCAATACCTATCTTAGCAAATGTTCTTTTGATTTTACCAACCTATCCTTAGCTGTTGCTGTCTCCATTTTCTACAGTGAAATATTTAATTCCATTTCTCTCGGCATAAAACATCATCTATTTCCCCTCCATGGTACAACAGAAGACTTCGCTCTTTACGAAACAGAAGAAACAAATTATGAGCAGTTTTTCTTCGCACCAATTCTTATTATGACTACTCTAACTATCTTGGAACTTAACTGCAATTCACCAAGCTCTATAACTGCCTCTATCAGCGCTTTCTCGACATATCGCAAACCAACCTTATCAACGATCCTAAGACATTTTATCAATTCGTCAACTACAAAAGAAAATCAGACGGTTATCCCCCCTCTCTCGTTCGATAAGATATCATCGACCGACCCACATATTATTACCAACTATTTTGCAAACTTTTTTAAACAGTCATTTGCAGACAACCTCTTCGTACCCGACTCCATCTATTTCAAGTACCTTCCCAATTTCTCCATTGACCCCTCTCTCTCTCAACCTTTTGTCCCACCCTTATCGAAGAAAAGTTACAAAATCTTAATGATGAATTTGTATCCGGTCCAGATGGGCTCCCAGCAATATTTCTCAAAAAGTGTGCCTCCAATCTTTCGCACCCACTTTCCTTCCTCTTTCATCTGTCCCTCACACAAGGGGAATACCCCCAAGTTTGGAAGACCTCTTTCATAACACCGATTCACAAAAAGGGATCAAAAAATGAAGTAACCAACTACCGCCCCAGTGCTAACATACCTAAAATGTTCAAAAGTTTTTTATATGAAGTTCTAAGCTTTCAGTGCAAGTCACTTATATCACCCAGTCAGCACGGATTTCTAAAAGGTAGATCAACTACTACAAACTTAGATGAATTCGTATCCTTTGCGCTTTCATTCCTAGAAAATGGCAACGAAATTGACGTTATTGCTACAGATTTCGCTAAGGCCTTCGATAAAATATCACATCAACTTCCTCTCTTCCCTCGGTTTTGACCACATATTGTTAAAATGGATATCTTCTTATCTGGAGAACCGTTATAGCGTTCGCTTTAGGTCAGCCTTCTCAACCCCGTTTTTAGCCACTTTTGGTGTCCCACAAGGCAGCCATCTATCCCTCTTTTTCATTCTAACTATAAACGATCTTCAGAAAATTATCAAACACTGCTCCGTATCCATTTACGCCGATGACACTAAGTTCTCCAAAACTATTTCTTCACCCCAAGACTATATTATTCTCCTTTAAGAAGACCTCGATAGGTTTTCTACTTAGTGTCTAAAAAATTGCTTTGAACTCAATGTCTCCAAATGCCAATCTATGACTTTGTCTTGTAAATCCAATCAATCCCCCTCACGACTTTATTTTCTGCATGACCAATATGTACCCCAGGTTCAATCCCTTCGCGACCTTGGAATTTTATACGATAGAGAATTAAACTTCCGTTCGCATATTGATGAGATAATCCTTAAAGCCAACTCACCGCTCGGTTTTATCAAACATTGGTCTAAAGAATTTTGCAACCCTTTTGCAACCCCGTTTGGCCCTTGTCCGGCCCCTCCTGGAATACGCTAGCCAAGTATGGCCCCCCTTTCAGTGAATTCATATATCTCGAATCGAGAACATTCAACGTCGTTTTCTTCGGTTTGCTCTTCGCGACCGCCTCAAACTTCTTAACCTGAATACCCTCGAAAAACGCGGAGACGCAGCTGACATTCTCTTCATTCATCGACTGCTCTCCGGTTCTGTGGACTGCGCTTCCCTTTACAATTATATTTCCTTCAACACTAACCCTCGTAATTTACGCTGCCCTCGTCTCTTCTATATCCCAACCCACCGCACCTCTTATGGCTCTAACGACCCAATCTCCAGTCACTAATTGTGTAGTTTCTGTATTTTTTTGCGAACAGCAAGTGCAGTTTTCTATGGCGATCCGTCAGTAAGGGCTATCTTATCTTTGCTTTTCCTTTCATTCCGGCTTGTCGTAGAGCTTACGGTTTCAGGGCTTACATTAATTGCATGAGTCGCTGCTATATTTTTTATTTATTTGTACAGCGTAGTCAAATGATCATGTGATAACGGATCTGACGATATTCCGTTTTGTAACAGAATCCAGCTTGAGGTTTCGTCATAAAATTAACATAAAACATTTTTCTGTACTCAGTGACAGTACTTAATACCCCGACTCCACAGAACATAATTTCTCTCATAATGCTTATCATGATATGAAACATCTTGTGGAGTCACTCCATTTCATGTTATGATTGGGCGTTTAGCGATCTCTCTCTTGGATTATGTTTTAACAGAAATATCTAACATGAAATTTGACAGATGTGCTTTTTTTTTGCTTTCCTCTGGAAATGTCTTTTTTTTTTGTCCATTATTAATTATCGTCTTCTCGTTTTTATGCCGGTTGCCTGTGTTCCAAAGTTTATAAAAATTTAAATTGTCATTTTGTTTGTTTATTTAAGTGCGTGAGGTTTTTCCTGAAAAGAATTATTTTATTTATTCTTCCTTTTTTGCTTATTATCAGGGGTAAAGCAGGTAAGTATAACATTCATAGAAAATATGAAGATGCATTCAATAGTCTATTGGTTCTGAAATTTGCTGAGCTCCATTTAAAGTTGTATATTATGTATGTACTGCAATGTATTCCCATTAGCCAAATTTCAGAACTTAAATTTTTCTAGAAAATCGTTCTAAAACTCTTATTGTCTTTCTAAATAGATTAAATAATGTGCGACTGGAATTCTCCGAAAAACTACACATTAGAGAGAGCTGTGGAGGCTACGGAAGAGCAACAGATGCCGATGGAATCTCCGGTAGACAATAGACGTTACACAAAATGCTCCTTTTTCTTTCCCACCTGCAGTTAGTGCATCAATGCCAATAGGCGCATCGAAGAAGCCATCAGGGTGGAGAGGTGTAGCATCTAAATCATCCAGCTTTCGCTGTGCCAGGTATGAGGACGCTATAGCTGCGATTCTTCAAAAATCGACTCCTACGCAAGGTAATTTATATCATCCTACGAGAAGCTAAGCCTTGGCCCACACTGGGCTGTCGCGTCAATATTTTTATTTTATTTATTTATATAAGTTTAATAAAATACTTTTCTTAATTAATTTCAATTTGTTTGCAGAAACCAGAAACAAGTATTCAAGCTTTGGGAATAGCATTGCTTGTCAGCTGGAAGAGTTTGGACCCATCGAGGCAGTAGCAGCTATAGCTGATTTACAGCAAGTTCTCTCTAGGCACGAAGTTAGGGCACTACAAAGGAATGCTACTACTCCTTCATCCTCTTCCCCCTCAACCTCAAATGAAGGAGGTTATATTCTCCAAAATGAAATCCTGAACTCGCAGTTATTCGATGAAGAATTTTGACCATTTTTTTATTGTTATTATTATATGCTTTTATTTTAGTTTATAAAATACTAAATTAAATATAAATTGTCACGAATTTTCGCTGAATATTTGTAGCCTGAGATTTCTTGCATTGTCAAGTTTGACATTGTTTGTGGAAGAGCTTGGGAATTTTCCGGCTCGATGGTGTTTTATTTACAGAAAGTGAAAAAAAATTATGTAACACACGACAACCGTCAGCCGGCACCGACTGAGTCTATAGTTTAGGATTTCTTGTTGTGTCGTTAATTTGGAGCTTCGAACACATCCTTTCATTAAATGTTTATCGAGTGCAAATATGTCATCCCCGACGAAGAAGTATGGTGTTAAACTTTCTTGGCCTTTCAGTGGACTGGCTTGAGGTATGTTCAGACGCCTGTGATAAGCGCTTTATAAAGGCTGGAGTTTTTATACACAATAACATATGATGCTCGTCCATTTCTTCCAGCATCAATATAAAGGAATTGCGCATCTACAATAGCAAGCAAAACAATATTAAAAAAGCCTTTGTAATTTTAAAAATTGGATCTTTAATTTGGTGGCGCTATAATGCGAATATGTTTGCCATCAATCGACCCAATAGTATGTGGAAAATCCCAATACTGTTCAAAATCTTTGGCAACGTACATCCACTTATTTTCGGTGTTAGGGGTCTGAAATGGAAAATGAATTTATTAATTAAAACAAAATTGCATTTCCAATGCACTCTACTCGTATTTAAAACAAACCTCCATATAGGCTTGTTGAAGTGCATTGTATATAACAAAAAACACAACTGTGACAAACTTTGCAATAGTTCTTCGAGATATTCTTGACAAGAATTCCATCGATCTATATGAATCACCTGTTGCAATATACCTCAGCGTGATTGCAAGCCGCACTCTAGGCATGATTGCAAAACGCATTTTAGTGTCTTGTCTTTTAATTGACGACTCAATCTGTAATTAAAAATTTATGCAAAATTGTAACCAAAAATGTATTTTGCTTTACCAAGACAAGAAGAGCGGTAAATTTGTCAATGGACATCCTACAAAAGTTTGTATAGTCTTGCCCTTCATCCCACAATATGTTTTAGAGCAAATGTTACTCCAGCTCATGAGACTCTCTTAGCATAAGGAAAGGATTAACCCAACAACGATGTTTTTGTTTCATTTCTTCTGCTTGTTTATTCTCTAACTCCTCCAGTTCTTTTAGTTTTTGAACTTAGCACTAAAATAAATAGTTAAGTTGTCAAATATACATATGTATATATATTGATGCACTTAAAAATCGTATGCAAAACGAACAGCCGAACAACGAGTGTTGATAATAAAATCAACACAGCTGATAAGACCACCCACGCATCAACAAATTTCCCCTTGGAGTTTTCGGCGGCTAAACGCTAACCAAATTACAAAAAAAAACACAAATGTCATTTGTACATAAAAAAGGCAATTTTATTTGAATTAAAAGTATTGATTTTTGTAACGTTAAAAGAAGTGGTTTAATTTTCCCAGTTAATACGGATTTTCTTTAACAGGGCAGTTTTTCATAGCAACCGTTTTTCTTTTGGTTCACACCCGAACATTTGGTTCAGTTCGAGCCGGATTTCATTGTCCCATCCTAAATTTAAATTAAACTACGTTACACTACAAACATTAGCTACAGCAGTTTTTTGCGAATTAATTTTGCTGAAGTCGTTGGAAGAAATAAATTGCACAACTCAATCTGGACTGCAGCTGAAGGCGAGCTAATTTCTGGAACTAGGACGTAAAGCTGAAAGTTGTGTGCTGTGTATGTGGCCTCATCGGAAAGATTCTCACGTAAGTACATAATTTGTACTATTCGTTTTATCTAAAACAAAACGAAGCATATAATATACATATAAAACATGAAGCCAAATAAGCTAAGTAGGGTACTCACGCAAATGGAGAAAGATGTATCCAATTTCGGCAAAAGAGGATCCAGTACTAGAACGACAAATTATTTATCAGGTCGTTTGTCAATGCTGGAAAAAACGATGGAATCCGCAGAAAGTGTGTATGAAGTGAGCATAGGAGGTTTTTCAGATGGTGAGGAGGACAAATGTTTAGAAATAGAGGAGGTCTTTGAGCAAATTAGGGAATTATATTTTGAGTACCGAGCTAATCTTCGCGATGCCATTGACAAAGTAAAGACAAAGGAAACCAAGGACGACGTCGCCGAAACTAATTTAAATACAACAATAGCATCTCACAATGCAGATGTTCGTTTGAAAAACATTCCTGTGCCCGTTTTCTCTGGTAGTTATGAATCTTGGCGGGGTTTCCGAGATCTATTCACTTCTCTGGTCCATCATAACGTGTCTTTGTCTGAAATTCAAAGGTTACATTACTTAAAAACTAGTGTGTCAGGTGAAGCCGAAAAGATTTCGTCCCATTTACCCATTGCTAATGGTAATTATCTAAAGGCGTGGGCTATTTTACAGGACAGATATGATCACCAACGGTTTCTTGTCAACACCCAACTGAAGTGTTTATTCAATCAACCGTCCATAACCCAACAACGGTCTGAAGCAATCAAGGAGCTATTGGACATGCCAACCGAAATAGTCCACAGCTTGGATAGTTTGAAAGTACCAGTCCAACACTGGGACGCGGTGTTAGTATACGTGCTACTTCAAAAACTACCCTTAAAAACACAGCAGCTTTGGGAGGAGAAACTGGGTTCTAAGGACAATACTAAGGAATTGCCAACATTTAAAGAATTCAAGCAGTTTCTTGAAACAAGATTCCGTACTTTAGAAGCAGTGAGCTTCCAGAATGGTAAAATATTAGCAGAACAATCGAAAAAGGTATCCCAGCGCAGTTCTTTTCACTCACAGACCAGTTCGTCCAAATACACATGTAGGCTATGCAACAAAGTTGCACATTCTATTCGAAAATGCTATAAGTTTCTAAAAATGAGCATATTCCATCGCTGTCAAAGCATAGGTAGACTCGGTTTGTGTAGAAACTGTCTGGCATACAGCCATTTTTCTGATAACTGTCCAAGCACCCATAGATGCCATTACTGCCAGCAACCACACCACTCGCTTTTACATAATTCGACACATAACACATTACCAGTAAATCATCAATCGCAACTAGTATCGAATAACAACAACTTTCTTAACTCAGTAATAAATCCCAATGCTACTAGTTTCAAGCCTCCGATTCTGGAACAGCCTTCAGCAATTCAACGTGATACTCTGAACGAGCAACGATCGAACCAAGAAACACCCTGTTGCAGCAAGTCCATCAACACATATCATTCTGTGCCACAGGGTCTACCCAAGTTATGCTGGCCACAGCTATGGTGAAGGTGAGCGGATCGTCAGGAAAGGTTGTTTCACTACGCGCATTGCTAGCTTCAGGATCAGAGGCTTCGTTTATAACAGAATCAGCATTTCAACTTTTAAATTCTAGACACAAATCAACTTATGTCGAGGTTTCCGGGTTAGGTTTGGTCAGCAGTGGCACATGTAAGAAGGTTGTTAACATCACGATCGGTTCTCACCAATCAGCCTTCGAAATCTCCACACAAGCATTTGTATACAAGGCACTGTCTGGGCATATCCCGACCCGGAGCCTTCCGGTTGTCGATTGGAGGCACCTCGATGGCTTGTGCTTAGCCGACCCGTCCTTCTTTAAGCCAGCTAAGATTGATCTGTTGTTGGGCAGCGAAGTGTTAGCTGACATACTTTTGACAGAATTGGTCAGGCCCAATAACGCTAATTTGCCCGTGGCACAAAAAACCAAACTCGGATGGATTCTCTTTGGACGTGCACCCTTTTCGTCTCAACCCGTAAAGAGTTTTCACCAAGCTTACACCCTCGATGAAAGTCTGCAAAAATTCTGGGAGTTAGATGAAGCTCCTTTTCTGAGTGCAGAAACTCCAGAAAATATGGCGTGTGAGGAGCACTTCTTAAAAAACATAAAGCGATTGCCAGATGGACGATGTGAAACTGCCCTTCCCTTCAAAGGAAATGTGCGTCCCGTGCTTGGACACTCACGAGAAGGTGCCCTAAGGAGATATAAGCAGTTAGAAGGACGTCTACTCAAAAACATGCAACTTCACACCGATTACATTAAGTGCATACGATTACATGCGCTCGGGTCACATGACCGAAGTTGGGAACGAACAGGTTTTGGACAGCACACCGCATTACTTCTTGCCACATCATGCGGTCATAAAAGAAAGCAGTTCTTCAACTAAATTGAGAGTAGTTTTAGATGCTTCGTTTAAGACGTCGTTAAAGTCATTCAACGACACCCTGATGGTGGGACCGACGCTACAAAATAACATTGTCGATGCCATCCTAAGGTGGAGGTTGTACAGGTACACTTTTACAGCCGACATCGAAAAAATGTACCGCCAAATCTGGGTGAATGAAAGAGATTCCATTTACCAACTTGTACTTTGGCGCAAGGATCCATCCGAAGTTCTTAAAACATATCGACTGAAAACAATTACCTTTGGGACAGCGTCTGCTCCTTATTTAGCTATCCGCACTCTCCATTGGTTAGCAGAAAAAGCCCGTTTCCAATACCCACGAGCGGCAAGGATGATTTTAGAGGAGATGTACGTTGATGACATAATTTCCGGGGCTGACACAAAACGAGAAGCTGAGGAGAAAATTAAGGAAATAAAAATAACACTCGAAACAGCGGGATTTAATCTACGTAAGTGGGCGTCCAACACGTCAGAATTAATGCAAGATATACCTCCTCAAGACCATGAGGTTAAATTTTCTCTCCCTTCGGAAGGTTTAAGTCAACTGAAGATGCTAGGAATTCATTGGCGTCCCAAAGTAGATAGTTTTTTGTACAGCTTCACCCCACTAAAACATCCGCAGCTAACGAAAAGATCTATTTTGTCAACCATAGCCAGGCTTTTTGACCCGATGGGATGGATTTCGCCCTGCATCATAAAAGCGAAGTACTTTTTGCAACTGCTGTGGGTTAAGAAAATGAGGTGGGATGAACCAATCGAAGAAGACATCCTAAAAGACTGGAACACATTTTTTCAAGATCTCGGAGCTGTGAACAATATTCGATTACCTCGATGGGTACATGCTGAAGCACGATTCAAAAACGTGGAATTGCATGGATTCTGCGACGCGTCAGAAAAGGCGTTTGGAGCTGCGATTTACATTCGCGTTTTGGATGAAGAAGGTAAGGTTCATATGAGTCTGCTATTTTCAAAGACTAGAGTGGCTCCAGTTAAGCCGGTGAGCATCCCACGATTGGAATTATGCGGCGCAGTCATTTTAGCGAAGATTCTAAATCACGTCGCTGGGATCCTTAACCTGACTGAAAAGAAGATGTACGCTTGGACAGATTCCACAATTGCGCTTTATTGGATCAAGTCGCCACCAGCACGATGGGAAACATTTGTTGGAAACCGGGTCGGAGAGATTCAGCGACTGACGAACCCATCTATCTGGAGACACATCCCAACCGGGCAGAGTCCAGCAGATTTAGCGTCCCGAGGAATACTACCCCCCGCGCTAATATCTAAGGGCTTATGGTGGAATGGACCGCATTTCCTACATGGTTGTTGGAATTTCGAAGTTTCAAATCAACCAACGGACTTTTGGACAGAAGAAGGCCAAAAACGGAGACAAGTTCACAGAAGCGAAATATCGAAAAACCCAATAAGTTTGCTGATTGAGAGAGCGTCTAAATTCCAAAAACTGGTCAAGATAGTTGCGTATTGTCGTAGGTTCCTCGAAAACTTCCAACAACATTTCCCCAAGTTCTGCCGCTATATCCGAAGCCAACAAATCGACCCCAAGAAACGGAGCACCATTCCCTTTACGCCGACGGAACTCAAGGAAGCGACTACAGTTCTGATTCGAATCGCACAAAGGGAAATGTTTCCAGAAGGCATAACAAAGGCAAGAGGTATGGGATCATTACATACATTTGAGGACGGCAACAGCATCATTCGTGTGGGCGGAAGACTCAGGAATGCCAACATACCCTATGACCAACAACACCCTATCATATTGGACTCAAGGCACAAGCTATCAACATTAATAATACGCAAGTCACACATCATAACCCTACACGGAGGTATTCAACTAATGATGGCACACTTACGACAGAAATACTGGATCTTCCAACTGAAGAGGACGGTCAAAAAACACGTAAACAGCTGTACCATCTGCTATAGGTTCCGAGCCAAAGCCACTCAACAGCTAATGGGAGAGCTGCCAACCCCTCGAGTCACAGCGTCAAGGCCTTTCACAAACACGGGTATAGATTATGCAGGGCCTATCAACATCCGGGCTTGGAAAGGTCGAGGAGCCAAGTGCCACAAGGGATACCTGGCGATATTTGTCTGCTTGGCTACTAAAGCCATACACCTTGAAGCAGTTAGCGACCTAACCACTCAGGCGTTTCTGGCAGCGTTTCGACGATTTGCAGCTCGGCGTGGAGTATGTGCCCAAATTTATAGCGATTGTGGCACCAACTTCGTAGGAGCAGACGCAGAACTACGACGTCAAATGAAAAGCGGAAAACAGGACTGGGAAGACATTGCGAACGTCCTCGCAACTTAGGGAACAAAGTGGAATTTCATTCCCCCAGCTTCTCCCCACTTTGGCGGTTTGTGGGAAGCAGGAGTGAAGAGTGTTAAGTTCCACTTAAAGCGAATTGTTGGTAATGGGACACTTACTTATGAAGAGCTCGCCACGCTTTTAGCTCAAGTCGAAGCGTGTCTTAATTCGAGACCTCTTTGCCCGCTCACAGAAGACCCAGGGGACTTTAACGCATTGACACCCGCACATTTCCTGATAGGTGAGACCCTATTTACAGTTCCTGAACCAGATTTGACCATAGGCAAACAAAGCTACAGCGACCGATGGAAAACGATTCAGGCGCATTTGCAGATATTCTGGAAGCAGTGGCAAACGGAGTACTTGAGCCGTTTACAACAGCGTTCGAAATGGTTGAAACCTCAGCCCCAACTTAAGGTAGGAGATTTGGTGCTTATCAAGGATGAACGACTTCCCCCGGCAAAATGGAGCTTAGGCCGCATCCTAGAAACATACGCAGGAGTCGACAATCCACAACCCACAATAATATCATATAATATTCACATGTATATATTCAATAAAATTTATTCAAATATGCATTCATAAATAATTTAAGCACAATACAAAAAAATATATTATATAAATACGAGTATAACACACCACTATCGTCATACAAAACACAACTCAAATCAAAACACAGATTCACTCAAAACTCTAAAACAACCCATGTGGAACCAAAGCTCATTCAAATCCATTCGTATCCAAATACAGTCCACTTACCGATATACGTAATGTACTCAATCACCGAATCCACAAACTACGCACATGCACACACACACAAATTCACACCCATACACATGCATGCAAACGCACAATTAATTCTCGATCGATCATAATTTGTCGATCCAAATCATAATCACACACTCATACACATAAACACATCTTCGTTTCAAAAAAAAAAAATAATAATGATAATACGATATTAAACCTAAGATGAAAATATCCAACATCAAAAGCAATAAAAGGAATTTTACTCAACTGAATCTCACTGGATCATAAACAGAATATTTTAATTTACTTCCGATTTAATTCACACACAGTTAAAATATTAACCGATCAAGTACAATGTCAAAGTACAACTAAGATGCTGCAAAACCTCATCGTCATCAAAGCGACCGAAGCAATACATTCCACAACCGGCGCCAACCACCTCTCACTCAGGGTCGTCGAAATGAATGGAGCAAACCAAGTACAACAGCGCAAACGGGAACTTACGTAAAGCCAGCCTTAGGAGTAGTCAATAACGCTTTGGTCTCTCTGTGTTCTTCCATTACTTTGTTTTGTGCAATAGATGTTTATAAACAAATAAAATAATCCTCATGTGCTTGGATACATCCATACATAACATACATTATTTTACCAAGGCATCTATGTATTTAGCAGCGATTGGAAAGCCAGGAGAAGCATGGTCATGAAGTACTTCGCTCAGCGATGGGGGGAGAATGTTGATAATAAAATCAACACAGCTGATAAGACGAAACGCACCCACGCATCAACAAATTTCCCCTTGGAGTTTTCGGCGGCTAAGCGCTAACCAAATTACAAAAAAAACACAAATGTCATTTGTACATAAAAAAGGCAATTTTATTTGAATTAAAAGTATTGATTTTTGTAACGTTAAAAGAAGTGGTTTAATTTTCCAGTTAATACGGATTTTCTTTAACAGTGCAGTTTTTCATAGCAACCGTTTTTCTTTTGGTTCACACCCGAACAACGAGCAACACAAAACGTCATCGATAACCTCTCGTGGAGTGGTGATATACGAATTTAAATGTCATAACATGATTTGTCAAGCGCAGATAAAATGAAATGTTATGTCTTTTGTATCTACGAGTAACATTTAGTTGGAGAGGTAGATCTCTAGTGGAGTCGGCGTGTAAGGAACAGTTTAGCTTTATGGAGATTTCTCGATGTATGTTGTGTTACTCCAATATTATTATTATTATTATTATTTATTAACCAATAAACATAAATGTACAGGTTAATCTTAAAACTAACAGCACTAGCTCCAAGGCTTACGGCTGGGATTTAAAACGGATGTGTCTTTCAAAGTGATGTTCTAAATAATACATATACTCGTACATATGTAGGTTTTTTTTTTTTGCTAAATTGGCGTGTGGGGGAGCGTTCGGGGTGGTTACTCCAATAGTTTTTTGATATCGGTCAGAATTCCTTCATTTTTGACCTTTTTATATGGATCGTAGTAAAATCACCGAAAAAAATCAGAATAGGTCGAAAAATCATGAGTCACCGAACGGTAATATCATACAAAATTTACCAAACTTTACTGGTTTTTTTTATCTATTTCCCGAAAAATTTAAATAAATCATAAGTTTACGCAGCACTACTTCACTGCAACAAAGAACTCACAAAACTGATCGAATGCACCCACGCTTCCCTAAACTAATTTTTTGACACGGTATTTCGAACAAACTGAATTTCTCATCTGTAAAGTATTCAGCTTTAATAGTCAAAGCAAATCATGCACACAAAATTTCTGTTGTTCGAGACGTTAATAAAATTTTATAATAAACTGTTGTATGAATCGTCCATTTTTATTTTTAAATAAAAAGAACGATAGGAAAAATATTTAAATGAAATAACAACGGTGTGAGATATAGAATTGATTCTGGCTTTATTCTGAAGCTACGTTCATGCCATTATGTTTAGAATAGCACATCATTCAAATAGCCGACTCGGCTTCGCTGGCAGTGCTTCAAGCGGTCGGTCCAATTTTTGATGACTGGGTTCAATATGTGCGGCGTTATTCCGGAAATAGCGTGTCGAATGTTGGCTTCGAGCTCGTCGAAAGTGGTTGGTTTGTTAGCGTAGACTAAGGACTTGATGTAGCCCCAGAGAAGACAATCGAATGGTGTCAAATCGCATGATCGTGAGATGACCCAGTTGCCAAATTTCGGCTTCACAATTTTGAGAATTGCGCCGCTTGTATGGCATGCAGAGCCGTCTTATTGGAACCGCAGGTTGGATATATCGATGTTGTCGAGCTCTGGCACAGAGTTCGCTCTATATCTGAGACCACTGACGGTAAAGGTGTCTTCTTCCTCATTTCGAAAGAAATAAGTTCCGATGATGCCGCCATGCCATAAGCCGCACAAAACAGTCTATGTTTATGGATGAATTGATGCTTAGCCGAACACTTGTGGACTATGTTTGCTCCAATAACGGCGATTTTGCATTAGCGAACTCATGGCGGTATCTATGGTCGTCCGGCTTCAATTCTTGCATCAGCACAATCTTATACAGATATAGGCCCAAATCCATCCACAAAATAAACCAGGTTGACTCTCGGGTGATGCCAAATTCACCTGATCGGCGCCTTCTTCGATACTGGCCGCTACGGCAGCTATGTTTTTTTCATTTCGCACCAATCGCTGTCTGATTGGTGACAAAAGAGTGTACTCATGCTCAAACTTTTCCATGCTGTGACGAATTGCCTGTGCACTGAAGGCATTATGACGACCGACCTCACGACGAAATTCACCTTGCATATTTACAATTGAGCTGGAATTTTGATAATATTTTTTAATAATTTCCGCATTACCGAATATTTTGACAGCTGGATGTCATTGGTAACTTTAACAGCTGCTGAAACATAACAATTGGTAAAACTATCATTGCTATCTGGTCACCCGTGAATAAATAAGTTTGCTTTAATGGTGTAGTCCTTTCATTACCGCAAATCGTAATCTCTGAATTGGTATCGTATGACAATATTTTGGAAAAAGAAAAAACAAATAATAAATGTTTATTAATCATTAGAAAAAAATTAATATGAGTTTATAATTTTGCACAGCGCTGTACTTCTCCAATGAGAAACAGCGAAAAAAAAATCAAATTTCTGTAATACAAAGGGATGCATTTCACTCGTGGATTTCCTGAAATCCAGATTCGACAATTTTAACGATTAACAAAACTATCAGGATGGAAAAGACCCTCATCGCAGAAGATGATTATGTTTAAAAAATCACACACTTGTTGTTCCGTAATTCATTCGAAGAACTACCGCCGTGCGTGGTCAGTAGGTTTTAGTTTTTGAGTCAATTGCACTTTGCATGCATGAAGATGCATATCTTTCGTAGGAATACACCGTAGAGGTTCTCGAAATGCGCAATTATTGACCGCGGTGCCAAATTTATGTTTTTGGACTCTCAGCAGCACTCTCACGCACTACTTCGATGTTTTCTGTTGAACGGCTTGTTGAAGGACGACCAGAGTGTCAAGATCACTAATTGATTCAGTCTCCCTTAATTTTTGAATTAATCTCTTCACAGTTGATGACGTTGAATCACTATTCCGACCGTATTTTGTACGAAAATTGTGAACTGTTGCTGTCAAACTTTCATTATTTTTAAAATATTGCTCAAAAATACACATTGTTCTTTCGTGTAGCGCTTCGTTTTCAATAACCCTCAACTGTCAGCCGTCTTTTTCGTTGGCAACACTTTACGGCACAAATGGCGCAAAATTTAAATTTTGCGTGAATTTTGGGACACCCTTTATATGTTTGCTGAAATATTATCTAGCCCAAATGTCTGACTACATTTAGGTAAGATGTTTCACCATTAAAACGATTTGCCAATTATTTCTTATATCCGTAGACATCCCAGACAAAGGCGTCCTACATAAACTAAATGTCTTTCCAATTCTGACAGTTGCGCACATAAGTCTAACTCACTTTGCAGGCGGATATTTTGTATAATGGCTCTATATCAATATTGTATTCTATCACTTTGGAAGTATAGAAATATAATTAATAAATAAATAAATAAATAAATAAATAAATAAAATAATAAAGAATAGCGAAGTGTAGATGTTGAAGAAAGACCGAATTTCCGATTTAGGGACCCAGCAATTCTGGGAGGCAGAAGTCTCGATGTGGCAAACTGGAAACTGGAAGCAGTGGTCGAGATCGAGAAGCCTAGAAAGTGACTGTTCTTCATGCAGAGGCATTGGAACGGTCGGAAGCCCGGTTTTTAGGTACGAAGGCCTCCTGAATTGCATTTTCATAGAGAATTCATCAATTACTTACCTTAAGTTCGTTTCTTTTGTTTAACTGAAATTATATCTAACGTTTCATACATATTTCTCCCACATACATACAGGGTGTCCCAAAAGCAACGTTAAATCGGAAACGGGTGATAGGTCAAGTGGTGTCGGTTAACACAAAATTTAAAAAAAAAATATCTTAAGGCTGAACTACATTCGGCAAAAAGTTAAAGTGTGAACACGAAAATATTTTGTCTCTTTTTTCACAATTACAAATCTGTAGATTTCTCTCAACTTTTCAAAAAGTAATTTACTTGAAAGTTGGAGTACCCCTTAACTTTCAAGTATTTTAGTTTTTGGAAGCTCAGAATGAACTAATACATTCATAAAAAAAATGTATTAGTTCCTGATTTCATATTGAGAGGGCTGTGATTCACGCAGATTTTAAACAAACGACCCTAATTTTTGCCAGATTTTCAAAGTTTTGTTGTCATTGCACGTCACATCAAAGCAAATAAAATTCTTTTTGTTTATGATTTCTAAAAGCTTTCAAATGTAAAAAATAGCTTTTTGGGTCAGTTTTTTACTACCAGGCGGCAGATGCGTATGTGTGTGAGCTTTCACTTTTTGACTTTTTTGCCGAATGTAGTTCATACATATGTAAGTCATGTAGTTTTAAAATTGTTGGCACTCAAAAAATAAATCGAGAAATCCGATGGCGATCTTTCAAGTACTGTGATCGCAAATCTTTACCTTTCTTCGTTTTTTTTTTGTCACGTATCCCTGAGTAACTCTTCTGTAAATTACCGTCCAAAATTGAAACATAACTATATAGGTTTTAACTAAAATATTGCTGTTTTGTCCATCCATGTATCTGAAAATCATTAATCACCCAACTTGAACTGACTGTACTGACAAAATAATGTACTATGCCATTTTGGGAAGTAACTTTAAAAGATGGCGTATTTAGTCCGGATTCCAAAATTCCGCTAGACTAACGCTTAATTGAGGACAAAAAAAATATTTTAATTCTTTTTAGTAAGTTAAAATGAGTACCAAGTGTGAGCGAGACAGACAGTGACGCCGTGATTGAGACGGATAAACACCCTATTTCGACTAGTGTGAGTGAAATTGTACATTGATGCTGCGCCGCTTGTGATGTTGGCTCAACTTGCGAACCTTATAACTATTCTACAGGCTGCTCTGTTTTGAACCACTTCGTTAGTGAGGTCGAAAATTTGCTGATATATTTTAAATTAATGATCCAATTGTTTTCCGATTAGCTTCTTCTTAGAAACTCGGCTGGAACTTGCTGTTACTTTTTGTTTATATTTATCTTACGTCGTCATGTATAACAAATCCCAAGTTTAAGTGTTATTTTTCTATCGTACATCACTGCAGATTTTTCGCGCCATTTAACATAAGATAGCTTTGTGTGCATTATTATCATCGCAGTCACCTTTCTTTGATGGAAGTATGTATTTAAAGTGTTCGCGGCTTCTTCTAAATAAATACAGTGGTGGAAAAAATAATAGGTTTCAGTGAATCATCAGCTTAAAATGTCATTTACACCCATAATGCCTGTTCCCATTGGCGCGGACAGCAAGATTGTCCGAAAGAGAGGGAACGCTTTTTATTGAAGTGGGAAGAAGAAGGGTTACTACCACCGAGAATCCATTTCTAAAGTGGATTCTCGGGTGCAACACATCGTTTTTTTCCATATCGTTCATATTTTTTCATTTTAGTTTTGATTGTTGATTAGGAAGGAAGTGTGAAGAATAGGAAAAAAGGTATGTTTCAGGCCAACTGCTCAAATTTAAAAATTAAAAATGCTCCGCTTCAAGTGTTCCACTTGTCAAAAAATCTTTCAACCCCATGACAATGTCAACACGACGTTCATGGTGTGGACTTTCATCCCGTCGCCAATGTAAACAAGTAGAGGAAGGGTTACTTCCTCTTCCCACTTCAATAAAAAGCGTTCCCTCTCTTTCGGACAATCTTTCTGCCCGCGCCAATGTGAACAGGCACAATGTGAACACGACGTTCATGGTGAGGACTTTCATCCCCTCGCCAGAGTGAACAGGCACAATGATGACTGAGTGGTTTATGTCGCAGTTTTGAATTTAATTAATAACTTTAAGGAAAATCAATGTCTTTGGAATTACCAGTCATTTATATAAAAGATTAGATTTAAAAAAAAAGCTTGGGCAGCAGTTGCAGGTTGTTTCGGAAAAAAGTGCCGAAGAAGTAAAAATAAAAAATAAAGTATTTGCGTTCCGAATATATTATTAGAAGAGGTAGAGGCGGAGATTTGTACCACCCATTACTTTAACGAGTTCGCTTTCCTCGATTCCGTTATTAACAATTTTGGATTGGTCAGTATTACAACACACTACACCTAAAACTATCAAATAAACGCTATAACTGTTGCAGGACGATATGTTAGAGCATGCTTCCGAAGCAAGGGAAGGTGAGGAGGATACAAATTTGCCAATCCCATCGACTTCAGTAGAGTACGTGAGGAAAGGCGAAAAATGAAATAAATCTAAATATTACGACGCTGTTAGTGCCATACTATTGTCTGCGAAAGATCCACACCGAAGAGGAGCAAAATAAATACAGGAATTTTGGCCGAAGCATCGTGAGTCAATTAAATGGACTCGCAGAAATACATAGAAGCTGCAATGGCTATGGCTGATCTGCAGCAAATGATGTCCCAGAATGTTATCCGGTCTATTAAAAAAACAATAAAAAAGTATGGTTTAAGTGTGTCCTGGCCCTTCAGTGGTTCGAGAGGAGGGATGATAAGGCAACCTGTATATGCGTCAACAACGGCTAGCAGGACAATGCTAAAAAACTTCTGTAATTAAAAAAGGCTTTCCAAAATGCAGTACTGCCTGCTTTTTGCATCAGCAACCATTCCGAAATGCAAACCCAAACTGTTACTAAACAATTATTTAACAAATGATTAATTATATGAATTCAATTTGTTACACAATGGTTTACGTTTAAAAAAAATAAACACTGCGCATCGCGTAACATTCCAAAAACATCATGATTCGTAACGCAACGTGATACTCATCGCATCATAAAAGCATCGCATGCTTGCAGGCAGATGCAAGATGAACCCACAATGCGCATTTAGTTTGAATTGTGGAAAGCAGCCAAAATCAGATCCAGAATGTGGTAGAACTGCTATTTCAATATGTTTTCCATCGATTGACCCAATCGTATGAGGAAAGTTTCAAAACATATTAAAATCCGCTGCTACACTAAGCCATTCACTTGATGTCTGAGAAGTCTATAAAATAAATAAATAGTTATCGAATCCTCTATAAATGTTGTTTGCGTCTATACTTTCATATATGTAACAGTAAATTGCACAAAGAACATCTGGGACAAATTTGCTTATTATTTTTCTGGATACCCTTGATAAAAACTCCAATGACCTGTAAGAGTCTCCAATGGCAATATACCTGAGCATTATCGCAAGTCTCTTGGTGCTATAGCATACCTCATTATCGTATTCTGTTTTACTATGGCAGATTCAGTTTGTGAAAAATAAAAACGATACAAGGAAATATAAAAACGAATCTGCTTACCAGTATTATTATCCGCAAATTTGCCGATTGACATCCTACAAAACTTGTCGTAATCACTTTCACCATCCCATAATATATCCTTCAGCACATGCTGCTCTAGCTAGTGAAACTTCCTCAGTTTCAAAAAAGGATTTACCCAAAAACGATGTTTACTCCTTCCAAACTGTTCTGCCATTTATAATTCTTCTAAAGTCTTTAAGCGCATTTAACTTCCGTATAAGGCATACTTTTTTGTTACTTATCCTTAACGCCATTTTTCTTCTATAATGTATGATAGTTACAAAATACTGAATGCAAACAGTTCAGACCTACTCAGCTAACTTACACTCCAGAATGAAATGTTAAATACTAATTTTGCCCACCTAAGGCAAAAGAAAAAAATGTCAGAAGAATTGTCTGAAATTCCTTTCAAAAGCCATCTGCAAATTATTGGTTCTTAACAGTTCCCATTAGTGAGTCCGAACGAGTTGAGATTGCAATTGCCATTGATTTGGGGTGGGAAGAAAATGGGTATATTAGTTTTGCGCGTAATTAGCCAAGAATAACTCTTTAAAAACAAATGAATTTTTAGTGTTGTTGTTTTTTTATGATTCCGAAGTTTTTACGTATACATTGTTAAAAGTTTTTTTCGAAATAATGTTTCGTCACAGGCACTGTACCGATGAAGAGAAACGTTTTATCCAGAAGCTCCACTCTAAGGGAAAAACATAAAAATTCATTACGGAAACGTTGTCCTGCTTAGAGAGTATGATAACGAATGCACTAAAGCAAAAAAAAAGTCAAAAGAATCTAGGGGAAGGAAACGTCTGATGCTCTAGACAGACAAATATTTATCCTTTCGTTATTTCTTCAGAAATTAAGAAGACTCTAAATCAACTCTGACGACAAGAACTGTTAGAAACAGAATATTAACAGCTAATCTGCGTTCTCGATCCGCTAGAAATGAAAGCATTTGCAGAAGACCAGCTAAAGCAATTTAACGAAAGGGACATAAAGAGCTTTAAAAATATTCTCTGGAGTGACGAAACAAAAGTCAATTTGTTTGGCTCCGATAGTAGGCACTACTCGCATGTAAGACGATCTCCTAGTAACGAATTTAACCCCAAGTACACCAAGCACGGTGGAGGAAGTACATATAATGATATGGCTCTGTTTTATCTGGTATGGTGTGGGAACATCATTTTGGATTAAAGAGATCATGACTCAGGGAAAATATGTAGAAATACTAGAAAACGTCATGCTGTCTTATGCCGAAGATGACATGGCGTTGCCTTAGAAGCTCCAATAAGATAACGACACCAACCATACATCGAAAAAAGCCAAAGCCTAGTTTCAGGCGAAAAATGTCTCAGCTCAGTCGCTCGATCTAAATCCGATCGAGAACTTGTAGTCTGATGTTAAGGAAAGGTTGGCTCTAAAAGAGTTTTCTAATAAGGCCACAATATGGGTTGCGATCAAAAAAATTAATTACTTTCTATGTTTTCCATATTATTATTGTTAAATAATGGCATTGGACTTATAAAACTGAATTACGAGTGCACAAACAATTACAATAAAATTCTGTAAACATTTAATTTTCATTTGTTTTCCATTCACACCTATTATTTTTTCCACCACTGTAGATGTCAAGAGTTGGATATCCAGGTTTGGAAAAACGGGAATAGATATATTCGGTCTCAGTACCACTGATTCGTAAATCGTTGTGTTCTAACGCCTTTATGCTCAAAGTCTATCATCGGCGAAGAGATGTCGTTTCAGACCCGTCAATGTGTTGCTTCAATAGAAAATCTTGCACGATATGAAAACCAACAGACTTTGTCTATATTCCCTCTTGGGATTTGACTTTTGTTTTAATGTTGTCGTAAATATCGCATATAATTTTTATATACGCTTCGGGCACATTTTGAGATCTTAGCGCCTTCCATATAAGATCTGCATACTCTACTCTATCCAAAGCCTTTTTCAAAATCGATGAAGACGATTTGACGATCTGTAGAAGCATTTTTTGCCATCATATTTCCGTTAAATTTGTATAATGTATGCTAGACATAGCCGAACTGGTTTTATTAAGATAAATATATATATAAATCAGCTTCTGCGTGGATACCCAGACAGCTCTCAAGGCATTGGATCATTGAAATAAGAATCCCCTCATTTAAAAGTGTTAGATAAGAAAATGAAGAGAAAATCTTTTGCCATAAAAATGAAAAGTAAAGTTGAATATCCCAACGAAACGCTGCTTTTTTAAAGAATCAGCACTAATTCTTTCCAAACTTGTGATTTTTCATTCAGCATCCTTCCGAGAAGAACCTTATACTAAACTGTAAATTACTTATCAAATAGTCATAACATTGCAAATGTCTTGTTTAATAGACGAAACAGGGTATAATTCATTCGCTTAATATCTAGCGTATCAAACTTTAGAAAAAGACCTTAATCATAATCATAATAAAATAAAATAAAATCACAGCGGTATTCAATGTAAACAATTAAACAATCTAACATAATACAAACAACATGAACATTATATTTTCCGTATATTATTTAACAAAATGAAAAAAAGAGTTCGCTTATTAAATAATGACTCCGTAGATAAAATAATTTAATCTGATTAAAATCCTTTAACATAACGAGATTTTTTCTTTGCCACCTTAAGTTTGGGTGTAGCTAATAATTCAGGTTGCTCGTCTTGTGATTCGTTTTTTATTGTTTCTTCTAATAAAGTTTCCAAACCAGCATTAGAAAGCATGAAAACATCCGAAGGTATTGAAGTCATGCTAAGCATAGTGCTATGCGGAACATCGTGTGCATTGGTCAACCAACCTCTTACCACACTATTCGAATCATTTTCTGTATTTTTAGTCAGGGCTTCTAAATTAAAGTCATTGTCATCTTCTTCTTCAACATCCCACACAGAGAGCAAATCAGCGGCCAAAGCATCTTTGTATTTAAAAAGACTTTGTACAGATTTTTGCCACCGCCCCATATACCTCCGCTTACTTGGAATTCCTAAATCGTCATCGAACGGCCTTATACCGCTTAATTCTGGACATCGAAAGACTTTGCTAATGCCGGAGAGATCACAGATATCAGTTACGTTAAGTGGAGGTTTTCGTACCGAGCGAAATATATTTTCTTCATAGCGACACATAGCATCAGCAGGAGAAATTTGATCAACCTTCAAATTTTCAATGTTTGAGCTATACATCTGCCTCGCAAAAATATCTCCCCGACTAGTTGCCGTAAAGATATATGGATTTGAACTGTGACCTACAAAACTAAGGCCAGTGCAGCAGGATTTAATTCTATTGCTTATTCCAGTACCAGGCTTGATGCACTTTCCGAGCTTGCGAGCTTCTTGGAAAACATTTTCTAAGCTCATAGGCATATATGGTAGACACGGGGCTTTATAAACATATTCTGAAGAAAATTCAGTAAGTGGCTCTGTTGTAAATTCATACTCTGCATAATATTGTAAATTCTCACAGATTCTTAAATCGGAACTAAGCGGACTTTGCAAGGCTATGTACTCACAATCTTTATTACGACTTGTAGCCAGCATAAGAGGAAAACTGCTCATTTGGTGTGTCCATCGTGCTACTGCTGTGCTTTTGCTTTCTATATTTTTACCCATGGAACGCTTATCGACGCAGTATAGCTTATGATTTGATGCAACATAGAATAAGTTATCAAAACCACTCAAAGAAAGACTACAGAAATTTGAACAATAATTATCCTCTGTATAGCCGCAATAGTTACTTTGCCACTCTCTTTGCGGAGCCCTTGTATCGATTATGTTTATTTTTTTGCAAGAAACATATATGTAAACTTGACTGGTCCAAGATCTAACTATGTTCCAAGTTAATGCAGGTTTAATTTCATCTTTGGGTACTAATTGAAACTTTTGCAACGCTTTGTCACTCTCTAGATCATAAAGTCGTAATTGATGTTGGAGGGTTGAGATACTTAGGTGATTTTTATTGAATTTGTCTTGCGCAAAACTAATAAATGGAACTGTTCTACTTTTGAAATTTTTAACTGTAAAAATCTTATCGTCCATGTACTGATGTAAAGCAATGGAGAACTTCTGCCTGGAGTAAAATGAGTTGTTGTCATACTCGCTAAATTGTACTTCGAAAATTTCTGAGTTTTCATTGCTGCCGTCTATAAAGTCGAATTCGGCAATCTTTTCAACGTTTGGAACTTCAGGTTCAGCACTAAATCGAGACAAAACTGTAAATATAAATCCAAAGAAAAATCTATAAGTAGACATGGTGAATAATCATATTAAGTTGAAAAGCATTATGGAAGTATATATATATATATAAATAATTTTAAGTATGTATATACATATACATACATGTATATTTATTTTTAAATTATGTACCTATTTATTGATTAGATAAAGGTTACGTATAAAAGCTTCCTTCCTTAGACAAGCCAATAGGCATACGATTTAATGTAAAATCGTACTCCTGGTGCGACGCATCGTCACTTGATCACCAAACCAATTAGGGACACTATTTTTTGGCTTGCATTTTGTGTTCTGTTCACACTACTCAGAGGCTTGTAATAATAGATGAATGTAAATTTTTTTAGCACAATATTTTGCAGGCTTTTAACATGGATAGAAAATAGAGTCATAATACAAATGGTAAAAAAGATTTACTATCTAGATAGGAATAACATTTTGTATTGACACCCAACTTGTCTGTTAAACACAGTGTAGCCGAAATATTTACACATCTACAACGTGTGGCGCGTATCTACGTAGCCTAGGTCAATTTCATTCGCTCTGAAAATCATTTAATCAATTATAATGTTTTAATAACTTTAATACGCTATTGCGGCGTATGAAGTTTCATAAAAAATTATTATTATCTTTACGACAAACAGATATAAACTGGCAAATGAAGTTCAAACTAAAATGTCTAAATGCAGTCTAACAAAATCGATATGTACGCCGGGAGCAAGCATACACCTTAAAAATGTTAGTACTGTATAGTTTAAAGTTTGATTTAAATGTATAAAAAAAAATTTTTCTTAATTGTTGTTAAGCCAGACCTAATGTTCAAGTCGGTCATATTGATATGAACTTTATACAAACAATAATTGTAATGGTTTTTTTTTTGTTGTCTCAATAAAGCTAATTGTAATTGTCTAACAAAATCGGTCTGGCTTGTATATTAGAAATATATTCTTACTGTATTTTTCGACCATTAAGTAGCTTGGAATCAGAATATATATATTATAATGAGTTGGGATACTCATTACGCATATGCATTTCCTATGCATATGCAAGTAAAATTCACAAAAATACGTACAATAAATGGAAGCAGGTCAGAAGAATTCATTTTAACCCGTATACGACGATCACTTGTGAAGAAAAGAGTACACAACACATTTTACCTGTACCACTACATGCGACGTGCTGTGTAAAATGAATGATTGCAGGCTTTTTCATAATGTTTATTAAAGGCGCCTTGAATTGATCATCGTTGTATGTATCTTTTAACTTTGGGCAGTACGACCTGCTTTGCTTTTTTGAAAATGGTTTTATGCTTAGTTTTATGATATTTTTTTTGTTTATGCATTTAACATGTGAAATTAAACTTCGCTAAAAACAATGAAATCAGGTGTTTGGCCTAGTAACAATAAAAATGATTTGACTTCTTATTTGCTATTTTCTATGGTAACTAGTCACACTGGCTTTCCAATGATAATGTATTTTTAAAGGCGTATTGACTTGAATGCTTTTTAGTTGTGCGAAAAAAGTCAATATGTGAGACGTGATATTTCTAGGTGCCAACAAATAACAGTCGTATTAATAAAAGTTAGTGATAATTATTATTATCTGCACCTTGTCACAACAAACAAAAATATCTTAGCGTAACACATATGTAATTTTTAATAAAAATATATGGCACATTTATATTTGCCTTTTTTAACGGAACACCCTGTACTATTTTCCACACTTCTTACATCCATCTACTTCTCGCGTCCGTGTGACTTACTAATAAGCACTGTAAAGAAAACGTGGAAAGAGTCACTACTCATTATAATGGATATCCTCTACTTGGAGTAAACACAATCATAAATACTTATGTGATCATACTGTTTTTATTTAAACTACAATACAACTTGTATAGTATAACGAAAGGACCTGACAAGCCGAAAAGCTTGATATCGTAAAGAATTGTTGCGATGTGATTATCACGGACTCCAACCCGAAGGAATATTAATTGTAACTGAAAGATTTGAAAAGCCTACCAGAATTTTAAAAACGTATTTGTCAAAAGCTCTCATAAAGCCCAATTCCGTCATGATTTTTGTAAACGGCGTAATGTATGTATGTATATAGGGAGGTAAGAAAGGGAAATACTGATGGACCTTGGTTTTAAATATTAGTAGGTTATAATGACAACCAAGTTACAAGACTAAGGAATGGATCTTCAATATTTTATTATACGTCTCACAAAGGGGCGTAATGATAAATCGATAATTATGCATAACGAGGCGAGTGTTATGGTTGAATGTTCAAATGGTAATTTCGTTGAACATTCGTGGGAAGAACAGAGATAAAACAGGATGAGAAATATTACTGCCGTGTTGGAGAATGTCATACATATATTAATTATATTATTAAAGTTTTTCGCACAATTTTGCATTCTATCCAGCGGGTACAGGAAGGTCTATGGAGCACTATTCCAGATGTATGCATTGCATAATACTGCATTCAGATAAGATAGATTTAAACACCACACCATGGATGTCATTCGTCATTCGTGAATAATGGTTGGGTATACAACATTCGTTTAAACATCAGACTGTCTTGTTTTCCAAAGACCATAGTGGGGAAATATAAGTCCTTGTCGAGGAATCAAAACCACCTGTTAAAATTCCTAATCAAAGAGTTCATGGCACTACCTTCTATCGTAGTGAGTTTCTCTTCTTTTAGAATTTCTTTCTCTAAACGAAGAAGGGAAATTTGCTGGTATGATGCAGTAGTCCCACGAGATTATTCTTCCTCTGTATATTATCTTTCTAAATTGTCGATTTATCAAGTATATCTAAATAATGAATTCAATTTATACTCATATAAAGGAATATACATTTTTGAATGGTATCATCGCATCAAGCTCTGCAAGAGTCGAGTGCCGTTAAAATTGGAGTGGTTTAAATTAATGAATGAATAGTGAATTTTGAATCTATAACCTCCACTCGTAATTTCGCATTGATTAATAGTTCAAATTCTATAGTTAGTTTTTGGAATAACATTTTTTTAGGTATTCTGCCTTTAAAATAGTTCAAATCTATGCACACCCTCACTGCTGGGTGATGTAAACAATAGTACAATAGTAACAATAGTACTTGTGTTTTTGCTGTGTCTGCCTTTCGGATATTGCACTGCACTTTTTCATATGTATATTTAATATAAAAATACAGCTCCATCATTTTTCTTATTTGCCAAGGGGTTGATTCACTGTTTAACACATATTTTGTGACATGAAGATTTTTGGGTGTTACAGATGTATTTCGGCATCCTAAAAACTAATATGAAAACAGAAATTGTTTATGACCCATAATTTTTTAGTAAAAAAAAACATTTTTATATTTATATGTATGCAACGCATGTTGGGTAGAGTTGTTTATGTAAAGGAATAAATATTGCACCACTCTGCGTGATTTGACAAACATATCGTGTTCAGACAAGTTCATTATTGTCTGTTATAATAAATACGCATCTAACTCAATAGCATTAATAGGCATTCAACGGCGTACCGATTTATTTTCTAACATGTGCCGCAAAAAGTCTTCACTATCGTGTTTGTGTTCTACATCTTCATGTTTGTTCATTACCGTGCATAACAAGTAAGTGCAATGCCTAGAAAGGGTGTGAATAATGTCGACAATTTTTGTTATGTGTGTGGGAAATTAACTTTTAAATCCCAAAAACGTAATTTCACCTAACTTGTCCGAAAAGCTTGGGAGTTAAAGTAGAAAATCAAGGTAAATCATGGCCTCCTCACATATGTTGTAAAACTTATATAATATTGTTAAAAAGGTGGTTGAAAGGTACAAAACGTCATATGCACTTTGCAGTACCCATGGTATGGAGATTGTTACTTTTGTCTCAGTAACGTACAGGGCAGCGGCCCGAAGTCTAAGCATACGATACAGTATCCCAATTTAACATCAGCTTTACGGCATGTCGAACATAGTGAAGAATATCCTATTCCAAAGCCACCGGAATCGTGGAGTTTGGACGAAGAATCTGTATGTGCCGGTGATTAAACTAATGATGATATACAATTCGAACAGGAAATCGACAATGATCCAAAACTTTCAAACACCAGAATGTTCAACAAAGCCGTATTTAATTTCAAACACCGGACTTGATGATTTGGTTAGAGATTTAAAACTAGCGAATTCACAGTCAGAACTCCTAGCATCCAGACTAAAAGAATGGAATATCCTCGAAGGTGGTGTACATATAAGTGACTTCTGAAAACGTAGAAAAGGACTTGCAAATTGTTTCGCTCAAGAAGGGTTCTTCTTTTTCGCTTTTCATATGAAGGAATCATACGAGAATATGCGATAGCTCCTACAACACATTCAGTATAAGTGGTCAATCCGGGAGATTTAAAAGTCATAGCGCTTCTTGTTGGACTGCAGCTGGGGTATCGAAATACTGCTGTTTTATGTGAGAATGGGACAGCCGTGCACGAAGTCGTCGTTATATACAGAAAGAATGGCCACTACGCCGAGCACTATCCCCAGGTGTAAAAAATATTACTAATGAACCCCTGGCTGATCCTAAACACGTATTTCTACCACCGCTCTATATCAAGTTGGGCTTAATGAAAAATGTCGTTAAAGCTCTATATCGGACCGGTAGAGGGTTCTTGTATCTGAAAGAGAAATTTCCGAAAGTTAGTGAGGCAAAAATTAAAGAGGGCATATTTGTTGGACCAGAAATACGGAAACTGTTGAAAAATAATGAATTTGACAACATGCTAACTGATGTTGAACTAAGAGCATGGGGAGCTTTTACAACTGTTGTGACAGATTTTCGTGGAAACGTGAAAGCCGAAAATTACAGAAATCTTGTAACTGAATTGCTTAATGCTTACAAGGAAATGGGATGTAACATGTCACTAAAACTTTACTTTCTCCATCAGGCAAATGGAGTCCTACTATGCTTGCTACTGCTGGTCATTAATCCGAGATGTCACAGGGACAAAATATCGCCGTAAAACACTAGCAAAAACATTTTGAAGCAATTGTAACATGACAAAAATATTGATTTAGATTTACTATAAAGCACTATACTTTATACCAAAAAATCGATGGGTGATAGAGAAAATCTGAGGTCATTTTCTGTTTTCTAATATAATTCTGCTTAAGAAACACTATGTTTTATGCATGTCACAGAAAAAAAAGTTGATTTTTGTTGAACAGTGTTATTCCCTTATAAAAATGGACAAGAGGTTTTCTTTAGTTCTATACGAATAAAACAGAATGAAAAAAACATATACTTTATAGAAGAGACTTCTTCTACATGGTTTCCATATTTTCTCCAAGTTAAGACACTAGTGTACAATAATATGTAGAGATTTACTCCTACTCTTAATGTAATATACAATCCAGGCAGAAATTTGAATTCAAAACACAGAGAAGAATATATTTGTTCGCATCATATTACTTGTTAACACTTTCAACAATCTTATTTTTCATAGATATCCATATTAACATGTTGACTGCCAGTGTAATGTCGTTTTCTTACTGAGCTTTTAAACTTGACGGCGAGAATTCGCACCGGTGCTTGGCCGGCACTGTGCATCTTTTAAATTCAATGCAATGGTGAGTGGCCGGCAGTCAACGTGTTAAGACATACAAAATAATAAAAATAAACTTACTCAATTTTTCTAGATGGGGGCCAGAAACATGTAAGATCTGATTGGTATTCTCAATTGAACATAAATTTCCACTTGTATAGTAAAAGTCATAGTCTCTCGCAAAATATTTGTCCGGATTTTTGTCTCGCATTTCGGCAAACGTCACAAAAGTATGATAATAAATTCCACTTGCCTCATCTTTTCGAATTTGTTTGCTTCCTGTAAATAAAACAAAAAAAATTTTTTTTTTTGATCTGGTAAATTTTCTCAAATATTATTTGGTTGATTTAACTTATTCGTGATATTACAGTCATAGATAAGAGGAAAATTATCGTTTTTATACTAGAGGCGCTGGCGACAAGTTGCATTTATACCTGCACACAAAAACCAGAATTTTCTTTCTACTAATTTTGACGACACCCCTCTGAGAGAAGCATTTTCTAAAGTTTATACAATAGAAAAACAAGAACAAAACTGTTACCGAGCATTAATAGTATCCCATATAGAACTTAAGAGAACGTGACAAAGCAAGACTTCTTCACTTCTATCATATGTACATACGAGTACATGCATACATGCATTCAAGATGTTATTCTCAGTGGTGAAATAATCGCATAAACAAAATAAGTAAGTCTTTTGTTTATGTGTTTACATCAAACATCTAGATTTCATAACTGTAATGGCTACATACATTCAAACAATACAAATGTTCACTGGAGTGCAAAAGTTACTCTTAGAGGTTGGAGGGAGAAGTTATAGTGGTTTTCATACCCTAAGCTGGTAATTTTTTCCGAAAGATCTCATGACTCATACTCATAAGTCTTATATCATATGATTTGCTCCAAAATCACTGGACCGAATGATTTACATATATCCATGGAAGCACGAATACTTCGGCTCAACATGTTTATTGCAAAGGTAATTCGGTGAAAACGGTTCTGCATACGCTAGTTCAAATCACAGAATGTTCCTTCAGCATTAGGAGTACACCACATCTATCTCCCTTCTTTGACATTTGGTGGCTAACTAACATGGCTAGAAGTGGAGGGTTCCAAGCTGAATTCTTATCCAGGTGACACATTTACCGTATCAGGAATTTACCCTTATACCTTAAAATAACTTTTACTAAAAGCTAAAAGGATGGGCATCTGTAAACTGATTTTTTTTATATAAATTGCGCGCGCTCAAGGAATTTATCTGCCCTTAAAATGTTTGCACACAGCGCGGGCAAAGGAAAAGGATGAAAAGAGAGGTACCGGTGATCGCTGGTTTTAACTGTTTGAAGGTTATAATGACTAGGGAATAAAGAGCTAGGCAGGCCATTCCATAAGCGAGTTTTACGGCTTAGGAACAAATCACGATATTTTAGAGTACGTCCGAAAGTGGGCTTGAGGGTATACTGATGAGCATTAATAGCGAAAAGGGTGTTACGGTTAAAAGTTTGAAGGGGCGGAATGCTACTGGCGATTTCTATGGAGCACTGGTGGTGGAAATAGCGATAAAACAGAGTGACACACAAGACATTACGTCGGTTTTCGAGGGTATCCATTATTTGAGTGATATTAGTATCACCTATGAGTTTTATCGCACGGGTTTGAATCCAATCTAGCAGGTGCAGAGATGTTTTGGGAGCACCCGAACAGATGTGGGCATTGTACTCCAATTTCGGGCGGATAAATGCCTTATATATTGAGGCCAGATCAAAGGGGTTGAAGTATTTTTTACATCCCTTGAGGAAACCTAGACATTTCGCAGCATTTTTGACGACATCGAATATGTGGTCATTCCAACGTAAGCTGTCACTGACACACATACTGATAATGGAAAGTTTATCGGTTTCGACGATGCAAGTGCCATTCATGGATAATGGCTAAGTGTTCAAATTTCGCTTTAACGACAGCAGACAGCATTGTGTTTTGGAAGCATTAAATTCTACTCTGTTGGTGGTTCCCCAATTAGTTATGCTGTTAATATCAGAATTGAATGAGCTTAACATACGCTGTCGTTCCCGTTCTACAGCCGAAGAGCAGGGACAAGAGTCAGGGAACGAGATATTTCATGAGCTAACGATTTATCAGCGTTTCCATGACCTTGGAAAGAAGGGACGATAGTGCAATGGGTCTGTAGGAGGAGAGAGAAGATGATTCGCCTTTTTTAGGGACGGGCTGGACAAATGCTGTTTTCCATCTGCTCGGGAAGAGTCCTAAAGAGTAGGATTGATGAAAAAGCTTACGCAGTGGTTCTTCCAGCGTGGAAGAACACCTCTTCAGAAGAAGGGGAGATATACCATCTGGGCCAGCGGATGTATGTATGTTGAGATCTTTAAGTACTCTTGCTACTACACGAGTGCGAAAGTAGATTCGTCCCATTGAAGATTCGACGCACTCAAGTGTAGGTGGAGACAAAGCACAATCTGGGAGTGTTGAACTGGCCGCAAAGTGTGCAGCAAGCAGATTGGCCTTGTCTAAAGAACTGACAGCTGGAATGTCATTGTGAATGAGCGTTGGGGTGGAGGATGAGGCAGAGTTTCTGATGTTTTTGACAAACGACCAAAAGCTTTTACTACCTTTGGGACATTGTAGTATTTTTTGTCTCAACTTTTGGTCGTACTGAAATTTCACACGCTTAAGAAAGACGTTGCAGTCATTCCTGGCTCGTTTAAACTTTGTTCCGTTTTCCTCGGTCGGGTTGGTCTTGAAGGACTGAAAAAAACATTTCTCTAACCCTGATAGTCTCTTTACAGCTTGAGTCGTACCATGCCTTTTCATTTGGTTTGATACTCTTCATCCGATGAGGGATTAAGGATCTCATTCCAAAGAGAATGGTGTCTGTGATCATATCAGCAGTGGCATCCAAACATAACGACCAGTTAAAATTCCTAAAGAAGCTGTTAACACCGCTCCAGTCGGCTTTCTCGTATTACCATACGGTTCTTTTAGGAATTTTTTCTCTAACTGTGTGGTCGATGTACGAGAAATTAGCTGATACGGCACAATGGTCCGACAAGCCTAGAGGGGAGAGCACATCAACGGTGTACTTATCAGGGTGAGAAGTTATGAAATTGAATTCCAGATTAGAACAGGGACTACATTGTAGTGGAGTTTGGTAAGCTACATCACTACGCACGTAAATGGCGAGACCGCGGTGAGAGAAGAATATTGGCACTAGTTCGTAGCCAGGTAGCTTCAGATCAAGGTGATCTGAGAGGTGCGGGCGGGGATCTACCTGTGTTTCACTAAGTGCCAAAACAGCTGGTGTGTATTTACAGACGTGGACGTACGCAGAAAAGTGATTACTTTTTAACCCGCGTATATTTGCAACGTCCACTCTAAATTCCCGAGTCATTATAAAGAAAGACAAACACAAAAAATCCAAACACCGACGTTACTAAGCACAGCTGTGAAGTAAAAAAACATCAGAGTTGGTTTACCGAATCAATTTGTCCAGTTGTGTAAAAAATGTTTACATTGCCAAAGCTAAATATTTTGATGTTATTTTAGACAGAAAACTGAGCTGCGCATTTAACATACAAGAGAGAATTAAGTTCCCTTTTTCTCCTGACATTGGATATAAGAGCATTATACAATCAACTGGATTTGCTTCCTGGTCATACGATTGATATTTACGTACGGCGTGTCTAGTGGATTGCCTTGAATAGAGCCATAACGGAAGTCAAGCGATCAATTTCCCAGTCCTGTACATTCTGCTTCATCTGACAGGCTTCGATATTAAAATAAAATAGAAACAGATATTATCACTATAGCATTGTGTTCAATTCTAGAATCACCAAAATACCTCGAAACAATGCTCGACTCTTTGCTGCCTTAAAATAGAAATATTAAGAATAGGAAAAAGAATGGTCACAATGATAGCGTTATAATTTGAAAAACCTTCAAATCTAAAAGTTTAATTTCTCATCAACTTAGACTATACAAAAAAGGGGTATATTCGTATATTGTTAATTATAAATGGTAAACTATTAAACTACGAATAAATACCTAGAGGGCAACTGTGTACTTACTTTTTTTTGCTGATAGATATGCTGTTCTAAGTTTTTTCAAGTGATGCATGTAAGCTGCTAAGGCGGTTGTCCGTCGATGGCAAATATCGACATCATTAACTTGACTAGAGGAAACAAAAACTGAATGTGGAAGCGAGATTTTCAATAGAGGGTAATCTCGAACATTGTTTATGTCTGTGTCCACCGTAAAATTGAAAGATGGAAGCAAATGGTGTGGAATTTGGTCAAGTTTCCATTGCTTGTCTTTGTTGTATTTTTTAAATTTTCCGTGGTCATCGTCCAACGATATATCATTTAGACCAGTTTTGTCAGTTCGATTTAAATTTTGTTCATCTGAAAACTGAAAAGAAAATTATTTTAAAATTATATGAGTAAAAGCCTTAATTGGACTGATACGCGAGCGCTAAAATACATGGTTAGACTATGCCAACTAAAGAATAAAGTTTAAAAAAAAAACATTAAACCGTAATTGAAAAACACACAAAGCACAATTTTCTCAAATCTAAACGCTGTGAAATTTTAAAGAAAAAACTATAAATTGATTCCTCCACATACTGTATTTTCTGTAGCCTGAAGTGGAATGGTAACGGATTTTATTATTAATATTATTTATTTTCTAACAATTTAGTTTGAACTAAAACTAATAAGCACTAGCTACAAGTTTTATCGGCTTTAATTTAATTCTCAGCGGTTTATTATATTCAAATTACATATTTTAACCATGCTACAGATACGGTTAATGTTATCGAGTGAAAGGTCTCGAATGATTTGGGTGGTGTAGCATTGGTTTTTAAAAGATGTTTAAATAGTTTGCTGGATGGACAATCTACTAGCTCAAGTAGGTGCGTCATGTTGACTGTTAGAGAGCATGTGGGAAAGGTTGGTGGTGTTTCCTTTTCTAAGAGATGATCATGGGTTGTGCAGGTATGCCCTATGCGTAGTCGGACACACGTCGTAATTGATGGTCTTAATATAGCAGGGTAGTTATTGAAGGACCTGTCCGAATTAATTGAAGTGTAATGGTGTCTGTATTGGGACCAATCTGCGAGCAATTGTGCCTTTATTTTGGTGTTTATTTCCTTTAATAAGTCATTCTTGCTGAGTTGTTGGAAAAGGAAGACTGGGTTATTGTGAGCATATTTGGCGGCAGCATCGGCGTGCTCATTTCCCAAAATCCCAACATGGCTTGGTATCCACATAAGTCTAAATCTGTTGTGGAATCTTATTAAATAGTCTTTAATTTTTTCAATCACTTCGGTTCTGTAGTTGGGGTTACTTATTGCATTTAGTACCGAAAGACTATCGGAACATATTAAATATTTCCCTGGTTTGTTCGAAAAGTAGGTCATTGTATCAAGAATGGAAACAGCTTCGGCGGTGAATATAGAAACAGATGGGGTTAAAATGCCTATTTTGACGAGATTGTCATTTTCATATGTGGAGGCAAAAGAAGTACCAGACTTAGTTTTTAATTCTGCAGAAATCTCAAGGAACAGTTTCTGGAATGTGGTGTCTGGAATTTTCGTTTTGTCATTTGAAGCCAACGACATGTTCAGAGAATTTTTTTTAACGACCATGGTGAAAACTTGGCTCTGTACCGAAGTAGCCTTCATATAGGAATTTGTAGTTCCTTTATCGAACGTATCGAGCTGATCTACTGTTATTAATTAGAGAGTAAACTTCGCTGTCATGGATACAGTTTGAACAGGCAAGTTTCAAAAACAATTTGGCTGTTGAATGTGCAAAGCGTTCTTCTATACTTGGAAGACCTGCTTCTGCTTGCATATTTTTGATTGGGCTAGTTGGAAAGGCGGTGAGAGTGCATCGGACTGCTTGATGGTATGGAGTTTTGATGATGATGAGTCTACTCTTAGATGCGCTACCGAAGATAAAAAAGGCATAATCTATTTTACTTAAGACTAAGGATTTTGTTGTTTTGATATAGACTGCTAACATGTGTATTACATTTTTTTGAGCTAAATATTTTATAATACTGGTTTTTGCAGCTAGGCTCTTTCTTAAATCTATACAATGTTCTTTCCAAAGATATCTATTACTAAACTTAAGTCCTAGAATAGTCAAAGAGGTAACATTTTCAATAGTTTTGTTATTAATTTTTAAGACTAGACCACAACAATTCTTCTTTCTACAAATATGTAGCGTTTTACATTTCTCGAGTGCTAATTTTGCACCTTTGCACCCGAGAAATCGGACTAATTAATATCTTCGACAACGTTAGAAAAAAAATTGTTTGATTCTAATAAATCATTGTATATATTAGTCATCAGCGTAAATGCATTGATTAAGTTTGAGTGAATGACTGTATATGACTGTATGAAGGACTACTGACAAGAATATTCCTTAGCATAGGGTACGAAACTCTATCTCTAGAAGGAGTTTTCCCTTTAAGCTTGGATAAACAGGATTCAAGTTCTATTATAGATGTCGGTACTTCGATAAGTTTAGCTTTTGGAGATACGTTATTGGGGTTAACTGACAAATTTAATGAAACTGTTTTTTTTTCTGTTAAAATATATTGAAAAATGCTCATCCCTTGACTAGTTAGACCAGGTAGAAGCAAAATGATTACAGATGTCTGTCGAAGAAAAAAACTGTACCTTCGGGAGTTTCGAGAGAAGTAATGGATATAGGAGCAAAGTAACCTGTACGGAAGCGTTTTCTATGCCAGATATATTTTGGTGTGGAGTGGGGAGAAAGTGTTGAAGTAAGATGTTGATAGGATTGAAGTTTACTGTTTTTAAACTCTCTACGAAATTTGGCATTAGCTTGGTCGGTTTTAAATTTTAAATGTACTGAAATTTTGGCAGCCATTGTGCCCAAATTAATAGGGGTGATAATAGAGAAATGATCCTTAATACCAAGGGTCGTCTAGAACAAGCCAAGATATTTTTGGAAATAACTCCGGGGAACACAGTGTTTTGTCGATATTAATTTATGTGCCGTGAGTGGAAAGATGTGTCGGTGACCCATCATTAAGTACCATGAGGTTAGATTCTAAAATTAAGTCTTCCCACACTACGCCTTTCGAGTTGGTAATGTTGGATCCCCATAAAGCACTCCAAGCGTTAACGTCACCGGCTATTACCACTGGGGTTTGCACTTGGTTTAGGATATTTATTATGTCAGATCTGGTGAATTGTTGATCGGGAAGTATATATAGCACAACAGTGGTGAATTTGGGATCTGGAAGAATTTCAAAAGCGAGGGTCAAAATGTTATAATGGATGTGCAATGCTTTATAAGGCACATTAATAGATCAATGCCTTGCTTAGAGGTATGTGGGAAATTGGTAAAAAAAGGTTTGTATGATCTAGATGTGATTGAGGTAAATTGATAGGGGCAGTGAGTTTCTTGAATACATATAAGAGCTGGTGAATGATTCTTTATTTGTATACTCAGTTCGTTATAGTTACTTATAAAATCATTCATGTTCCATTGCAGAATTTTAAAGTGATCGAATTTTGGGAGTTTGTCAGTGTGATGTTCGGACAGGGGACGCTGATCGGGTCAGAATTGGACGATAATACGATATCGGTCAAAAGAGGATGTGCCGTTGAAGATTTGGCTGTTGTAGAGTTTCAAGCACAGAAAAGAAAAATACTGTGATATACCTCGAATCACTCTGAGTGAAGAAAAACTCTCCGTCCTATTCGGACTCCCACCCCTGGAGAGCAAACATAGAAACCAAACACACCTGAGTTTCAAACCACTACAAAAACAATTTTCCTTTCTCCTCCTTCTATCTTTCCGCCCGCGCCCTGGCAACAGTAAAAGGGTATCTAACCCCTTAGGCGCGCGTAAATTATAAAAAAAAAATAAAAATTTAAAGGAAAGTTAGCTTTCGGAATCATCATGGTCAGACACAGTTTGATAGTAGGTGTTGTTTTGTAGTAAATTATTGGTGGTTGTTGAAATAGGTGATTCTAAAGAGTTGTTGTTGATGACTGAAGTTAAATTTTGGGATGCTGTTGGTGAAGTGTGTTGGCTAGCGCAAGCTCGGTTGATTTGTGTATTAGATGAGTTTGAATCTATTGTTGATTTATAAGAGCATTTTCTAATTTTCTAATTTGGGGTTTTTCTTTTACTTGATATGTGTTTGTAAGCAATAGTTGGCTCGCTCCACTCGATTTAGGCATGGTAATGAGCGATTTTTTGATTTGTGAAGAGATTACAGAGGAAGGAGACGGTTGATTGTGTGCGAGAAATTTTTTTTTGCAGTTTCAACAAATTTAAATTCATCTTGTGATGTATTAGAGTTGCGGCTTTGTATTAAATTGTTAGAGACGGTATTTTTTACTTGTGTATTAGCTAAACGTCTGGTGACGTTTGTGAAAGTGCTTAGAGAGCGATTTATATTTGGTGGATTTTGTTCGGGGTACATTCGCTTAGCAAGCGTTTCTTTTGCTTGTACAAAGCTTGGGCAGCTTTTGTCTGATGAAGGGTGAAGGCCAAAGTAGTTTGCACACATGAGACGAGTACGAGGACGGGTATCTGCTAATGGTTTAGTATTATCCCCACTTATCATTTTTAAAAGTGCTGCTGCCCAGACCAGACGGAATTCTGAAAATGTTCTTCCGGGAACACTGTACACATCGTCAGCAAATGGGTGGACGGAGGAGCCTCAAACTGGTTGTTAAACAGATTCATTTCATTTGTTAAAAATGTTCATGGCGGAGAAGATGCACTATATCAGGCAGCATTGTTAGTGTTCGACGGTCATTAAAGTCACAAAGTATCCGCATAGTTGAGAGAGCTGTGCAGATTAATATCATGTTGATGAGTCTTTTTAGTCACCTAACAGATAAAATGCAACCACTGGATAAATGTGTATTTAAACCAGTGAAAATAGCTTGGGAAATAAAACCGATAGCACACGGAATATCGCAAATGGGCAAAGGTTGAACGCTCATTAGTAAGCAGATGTTTTCTAAATTTAATGTAGAAACCTGGAAAAGGCCTACGATCCACGAAAATACAATATCCAGTTTTGTCAGTGCCGGTATTTACCCCGTTGACCGAACTTAATTTCCAGAAAATGAGTTTCCTATCCAAGCTACTCCCGTGACAATTCAAATGCTTTTCGTTTGGAATCACCAACATTTGATAGAAAACACCTGTTTAATTAAATGGTTGTTATACGTTCAAATGGGGTAAGTAAACATTGCAATAGATAGATTATAAGCTCATGTGTGCTAACTTTAAACTCATTTGTGTGCCTCCCCATTTATCCCAGTAATTTACTGTAAAAAGGGGGAAATGTAAATGACGCAGGGGAAAATGTAGATATTACTATATAACACAAACGGGTTTTAGTAGCATAATTTACTCATCATATGATTATCATAGGATTTCTTAGTTTCTAATATAATTTACGTTTTCAAAGGTTAAAAAGATTGAAAATTTAATTTTTTCGTAATGAAGGTGTCATAAAAAAGCTCAAATTGTCCCCGTTTACCCGAACTGACCCTACTCAAAATTGTTAAAAAAAAATGCACGTCGCTTGCGCATGGAAGACAATGAACCACGCAATACTCGTTTATACTGTGCGAATGTAGAGGTTAGCGCTGCAGCTCGGACTTAAAACAAATAAAACATGCACAACTTCTACACTTTTTTAAGTTTAAAATGAGCCTATGTAAAATTGTAATGAGAACTGAAATGATAATACATAAATAAATATTAAGAATTATAAATTGATATTAAGAAATCCGAATTCAAATGAGAAATAGTAAAATTGCACTGCCAACATATAACTTGATATTGAGAGTGAGTGAGTGAGAATATATTAAGGGGGTAGTCTCATGTTCAATATTCAAAAATAGATTTTTTTGCATATTATAAGTTATATTATAAGTTTAGACCGATACACTAAGTCATTTTAACGTTACAGCAAATAATAGGGGAGAGCGTACCCTACAGCTGTGGGGATTATACCAAACTTTAAACGCGTTTTTCTAGAAACTACTTTTTATCCGTCGGCTTAGATGATTAAAAAAAACTATTGGACCTATTCGGCTGAAATTTTAACACAATATTCTACACATGAATGGTTCTGTCCGGAACCAGAATTCGATTTTTGTATCCACTTTTTTTTATCTCTATTTTAAACCGAAAAAAACAGTCGATTTTTGAAAAAAAAAAATTTACAATGCCGCCATTTTGTTATTTTTCGCTCAAATCTTTTAAATCCTCTACGGGACAGAATGACAACCCTACTGAATAATAATCTTTTTGGAATTTTGATTTCAGATGATTACAAAAGGAGCAATCAGGCCAATCAAGCCAGCCACCCACATTTTTTTTTTGAAGAGACCTACTTTACCTCACCAAAATGACGTTAAAATACTTTTTTTTTATTTACCAAATTTTTTTTTGTATTATTCAATAGCTAAAAAATAAGATATATTATTATAAGATTGTATTTCATTTTCCGCAAAAAAAAAATCCTTAAAAAACTTCAAAATTTAACCTAGGACATGAGACTACCCCCTTAAGTTAAAATGGGGAAATGTGATGAAAAGCATTAGAAGGTCTATTGTCAAAACATTTTTATTAAACTATGTACATAACGAGCATCAAATAATAATAAGACCCTAGTCAAAGATATTTGCAAACGCTGTTCACATGGATATTAAGCATGCGAAGATTTGATTTTACCTCTATTTTAATTTTTGTCCGGTTTTCAATGAGTTCAAGCATTGGCGAATATGACGCAAGGCGCAATACTGTTTCTGCGCCTGTAGAATACTCTGAAACTTCTATTTCGATCAGCGAATGGCACGGTATTTTGTCGCAAATAATAACCAGATCTTATGAATTATTTCCCATGTTCCGCAAAAGATCTATGAGTCTTGCGATCCAGTCTCCACAAGCTTCAGCCGTAAACGATCCTCTCCTGCGCTCCATTAACAAAACCGAATGAACGTTTGGACCTCGTGCGGCGGGCTAATGTTGTACGACGCACTGCCCAACTCTTGATCGACCTCGAGACATTCAAATTTGTCTCGTACATCCACACCCATGTGACCTGTTTTGCGTCACGAACGGCTTCATTTAGCATTCTAATACAGTCCAACGGTTTATTTTATTATCCATGTTGATAGGCATTGTCTGAACCTCTTTCAAATCATACATTCTGCCCTGAAGGTGGTGGCTACCGAGATATCACAGTCGTGAGGGATTTTTTTCCGCAATCTGCTTAAGGATCAAGCTGCAATCTTTTTCCAAACACGATATCACTGCTCTCACATGGTCCTCGCTCAACTTGTTCGCTCTGGTGTCCCCTTTTGACTGCATGGCAGTGTTGCCGCCAGCTATCCAGCGATGAGCAGTTCTATAATTAACCACTAGCTCTGTATTTTTTTTTTACTTTTTACGGATGCAATCCTGTTTTGCTATGAAAGAATAGGTTTGTAAGTATGTCAGCAATTTTCTTAACAACAATATTTGGCCTGCAAATAGGGCATGCGGAGATCCTAACCACCAATCTTTCCAAACATTGTGAGTATTAGAAATGATTACAATTAAAAAGTATTCCGATATTTTTTAATCGCAATTGTAATTTTTTTGTATATTACTTTGTTCGCAAAAACGAAAAATTGACCTCTTCTCATTTTAAAATTACTCATACTCAATATGAATTTACATTTCTCAATATCAATTTATGTATTCTCATTTCAATTTATTCCTTCTTATTATAATTTTAAATATTTTCATTTTGATCTTGAAAAGGTGTAGTGAGGCAAAATACCGTAGTCCTGTGATATCATTGCAAGCAAACTGATACAAATTCCACTTTATCGATATTGACTTATGGTTTGTACATTCTGTTTATAAATGGGTGCTTGGGGTGTGAGTAACTAGCATGTAAGCTGAAATTGCAAGCACGGTCTTAATTCAATTTTGCAAATCAAAATTGACAATGTACTTGTTACTTATACACCTTTGGATGTTGTCGCAGATTTGTCTATGTGGGAACAAGTAAATTACAATCACATTACAACTGGTGTTGAAAATTGCAGATGTACAGACCTCTCTGCCATTCAGAAAGTGGGGTGGAAAGCATCGTGAAAAATTGTTGAAAAACTGTGACATTTATTATGATGATATGATACAGAGAATGGTAGACGCGGACTTGTGAATTTATTGCCAAAGGCAGACTACGACCACATAAATAGATGAAAGTTTCATTATCAATAGGCTCCGATACAAATTGTTAACTTTTTCGAAACCGTTAAATGGTGATTTCAGAGCATGGAATAATTATTAAATATTCATATTAAGATATATAGGTCAGTCAAAAGTTCAATAAACTTTGAAAACAAGATCAAGGCAACCAAATTATCCTAAACTGCAGCCTTAAAAGAAGAGACCATTTACAGCTTATTTCGCAGTGGTTCGACGGCAGAAAACGACACACACATTACAAATACGATCTGTGAAGGTCCAGCGTATGAATAGCTGACTATATAGTTTGCATATGCATTATATGAATTCTACACCAAATATTTCTGTCCGACAGAAGAAAAGAAATCCTGCAATGCAACTATGTAAAAGTTCAGATAGTTGACCAGATCCCGCCCCAACAAATTCAAAAATAAACATAAGGCATCTCACCAAATGCCCATCGACTATAAGCCAGATCAGATGTACGGTGTAAAGTAAGTTTTCCTTCAAATACGAGACAAGCACAAAGACTTCAGCGAAGTGTTTGAAATCATAGTCAAACGTGCCTGTAGCAAAAACAAATGTACAAACCTTTTCTGAGTTCGATTCACTGTTCTCTCGTTTTCTTTTTTCTGGTTTATTTCGAATCAGTTTTTCCCTCTTAGGAGTTGCATTTTTGTTTTTACTTGTTCTCTTTTTTGACTCCATGTGGAAACATTCTCAGCCTCATGTATTCTATAATTTATAAACTGTCCTTTGATAAAACACCATACACTAAATTAAAAACAAATGCACTCCTGGATCTGTCACTTTTGACACAGAAACCACTGGGGTGTGTTCAAATGGATTGTCAAATTTTGTATTCTATGCTAAGTTGTTTATCAATTTACTTTTACAAGCCGCTTAAACTGCACGTCACGTTAAATTCGCCTTGTAAAGTCTTTTTTGAAAAGATAATAATAGTGATTTCTGAAATTTTTTTTATATTCTTCAATTTAGACCACCAAGTACCTCACAATTGATTTTTTCGTGTACTATCCAAAACTACAACCATCGGTTCCTTTAACAACTATGAACTTTTTTTCGAAGATTTTCGTAGTTTTGGAATATACGCGGAGAGATGCAAGTGAGTATGTTTGTTATGGCGGTTTCGATTGGTATTTCTCTGGACATAAGGCGATTTGAATTCCAATGTAACACTAAAAACCTCTTCTGACAAAATTCTACTTCAAGTTTATATATTTTTATAAGGGTTAGCACACTTTTTCATAGAATCCAGATGAGAAATTTAGATTCTAAAATGAAAACCAGAAGCAAAATTTTGATTTTGAAAAAGTTACAATATAAAAGTTTTATGTCACTTTTTCGCTCCGGAGTACAAAAAGATGGCCGCTGTCCGCCCAATCGAAAACGCCATTAACATCATTTTCCTTTGTTTCCGCAAATGATAATTTTCAAAAGCGAGCAACAATTCAGCTTGTTCTCACTTTTGTATCAGGTTAAATTCATGTTACGCAACATAAGGAAATAAAGCAATTGGGTCGCCCAATATCCAATTACAAAAACATAATTAAAATTCCAACTTCACTATTAATAGGAACTTAAAACTCATGCGGGTATGAATATATTTAAATTGCCTGAACACGTGTTAAGTTTTTTTGGCAAATGGGAAGAGAGAAAAAGAAAGATGTTTGGGCTCAGTGGTTATTTCGCTCCATGGGTGGCATCCAACATTTAATAGGGAGACTAAATTCTTAGTGCCTGTTCACATTGACGCGGGCAGGAAGATTGTCCGAAAGAGAGGGAACGCTTTTTTTTTGAAATGGGAAGAAGAATCCATTTCTAAAGTCCCATTTACAATACTGCGAGATGCGGTACGTCGTTCGAAAACGAGAGCGCATGAACTGTCAAAAATATTTCCGTAACATGTAATTCAATGTGTTCGTTTACAATAATGCAAGTCTCGCAGCGAGCATCACAGTCAATTTCGAAAATCTGGAAATCTCTCGCATCTCGCAATGCGTGACAGCTAAATTGTTGTTGTTTTCATTTTGATCGTGTTATTTGTGAGTGGTGTTTTGACGCATCATTGTAAACAGACGTCCGATGTCTGAATGCGAGAGCTCTCGCATTCGAATTCGAATGCGACCCTCGTATCGCATCTCGCAGTATTGTAAATGGATTCTCGGGTGCAACACATCGCTTTTTTCCATATCGTTCCATTTCTGACATATTTTTTCATTTTAGTTTTGATCTTTGATGAGAAAGGAAGTGTGAAGAATAGGAAAGAACGTATGTTTCAGGCCAGCTGCGCAAATTTAAAAATTAAAAATGCTCCGATTCAAGTGTTCCACTTGTCAAAAACTCTTTCAACCCCATGACAATGTGAACACGACGTTCATGGTGAGGACTTTCAACCCGTCGCCAATGTAAACATGCACTTAGTGGAAGCTGGCTTGTTGTTGATTTCTAGTCAACTACTCATCTTACTTGATTTTCGTTAACTGAAAAAAATTATCTTTCAGGCGAGGCTGGGATTCGAACACCGATCCTTCCGATTTGGAAGCCAGTCCACTACCACTTGAGCCACGGCCACCCACATTTTTAGAGGAATATTTTTTTTTAATTAAATGTAGTTAGTTATATGCCAGAAGACGACGTCCGAAATATGAAATAGCAAACGGTAAACACAACTGCACCGCACATATTGGTCTGAAATAAGAAACTCAAATGAAAGTTTAATAAAAATATCATAATGTGATAACCACTTAACTGTGAGCAGCGACATCTAGCAGAAAATGTTGAAACTCGAAGACTAGAAGATTTCGATACTGGATTAGCAAAGTCTCGACTGGAGAGTGGAATCGAATTTTCTAGCAAACTGGAAATTGTATGGGACGTTGGATGGCGAGGATTGTTCTCGAAGTATGTCATTCGAGTATAAATACCAGCATCCCAAAGGTATGCAAATCAGTTCCAAAGTTGAATTTGAAGTGTTAATTAGAAGAAGTGATTAAGTGGTTTAAGTAAAAGATAAGAAAAGTTTAAGTGGTTGAGGAATTGAATTGTACTGAGAGAAAGAATTAAATAGTGAATTGTAACTGTACTGAATAAAGGGATTTGTATTGAAAAGAATAAGATCTATTATTTGTACCCACACAAACATATTACAATAATCTAGTTACTAAACTAGGATATTTTGAAAAAATTTAAGTAGTGATCAAGTATTAATTAAGTTAAATTAAGAAGTATGTATTGTGTGGTAAAATCCTATCTGGTGGGTTGAGTGCGTAAGGTTTTATATATATACGTATAATATTTTAAGGAGTAATTAGGGTTTGAAATCTTAACGGAATATTTCAGATATAATAAAGATATATAAGAAAACAAGAAACCGAAAATCGATTTTTTCAACAAAAAAAAAATCAGAACAGCCCTTTAAGAAAAGAGTAACAAAATGGGATGAAAAACGGACGCTGCGTCTATTTTGATAGAAAATTTATTCCCAATGACTACCATCAGCAAATGATTTGTTTATTATTTCTTGTAATACTAGACCTACAACTTCGAAGTTGCCTATGTAAGTATATTTTTGGGCACACGAATTTAGAGTCCCTTTTGCTTTTCATTTGAGTAAGAAATAAACTTAATTTCTAAATGGAAATTTAGAGCATGTTTCATATACTATGTTTTAAATGCTATGAATTTATTTATATGCATTTTTTATAACGTGACCAGATTTTCGTAACCTGAAAGCAGGACGGTACACCGGGAATGATGTAAAGAGTTAGGGTTAGGTGGGGGGGGGGGGGTAGGGTATGTTCATGGGTGCGTATTGAAGTTAGGGTTAAAAAAAAAAGTAAAATAACAAGTAATATTCTTAATTTCAGTTTACACTTTAATTAGAGAATTAGAGCACTTCTCGTGTGATTTGTTTTAGCAATTCCGGTGAACCTTTCAAAAGTGTTAAAAATTGTTCACATGTTATATCCACATTGTATTTGCAAATTAATATATTTTGCAGTGTTTCAATTTTTAAATTAGTTTTTTCCGATGTCCATACTTTGTTCATTCCTGAGAATATTCTCTCTACTGGCGCGTTACTTCCCGGTAGGCAAAGCATACTATCGGGTTTTCCAATAAGGACTTGACAACTTTTTTTAAATAAAACGCAAACCATTTGAGATATTTCAAAAACTTTATTATCGGCTTGAAGAACCATAAAAACATTAAAAACATTTATGAATGGAACTCGACTTCGTGCATATGGCCGCTGCGGGCACGTTTGCAGCGTTCGATTCGTTGGACCCAACGGTCAACGACTCGGCCACACATTTCTGCCAAAAAGGCCGCTATTTTGCGTTCAATGTTGGCTCTGAGCTCTTTCAACGTCATCGGCGTGTTGGCATAAACCAATGACTTAACGTAGCCCCACAGAAAATAGTCAAGCGGCGTTAAATTGCACGAACGAGGCGGCCTATCGACTCACCATACTTACTCTTCAATAAATCGATTGTAGCGTGTGCTGTGTGGCTTGTGGCTTCATCCTGTTGAAACCACATATCGTCCAAGTCCATATCTTCCAATTCGGGCCAAAAATAATCGGTGATCATGGCGCGATAACGCTGACCATTCACAGTAACGTAACGATCGTTATCGTCGACGAAAAAAAGATGGCCCAATAATGCCGCCGGCATGTAAACCGCACCAAACAGTTATATTTTGTGGATGAAGTGGTGATTCATGAAGCACATGTGGATTTTCACCCGATCAATAACGCATATTTTCCTTATTGACGAACCCATTAAGCCAAAAATGAGCTTCGTCACTGAAAATGTTTTGCGATGAAATTCATCATCTTGGCGCATCTTCTCCAGAACCCAATCGGAGAACGTACGTCGCTTCAAATGGTCCATCGGCTTCAATTCTTGAGTCAGCTTGATCTTGTATGGGTGTAAGCCGAGATCCTTACGGAAAATACGCCATAATGTGGTCTGAGCGATGCCCAATTCTTGAGAACGCCGTGGAATTGACTGATTTGGATCATTTGCTACGGACGCCTGAACAGTAGCGATATTTTCGACACTTCGACCAACCCGGTGTCCCTATTGGAAAACACTTTATAATTGCAATTTCGTAAATCATTTTCCAATTCTTTTTTGAAATAAGGTGCGAACATTTTATTTACGATAGCTTCAGTTTTAGTTCTAGCACAATTAAAATTGTTTTCAAAGCATACATTGATTAGTCCGCTTTCATACGTCGCATGTTTCGAAAGATTCAAGTGAGTGCAGAAGGGAGGGATAATGAAACAAAAAATACCCAATTAACCAAATTCCCACGGCCTGTGGGTAGCAATTTCATTGCAAGTTTTTGACATTTCTTTTTCTCCTTCTTCTTCCTTTTTCGCATTTGCTTCATTACTTCTTTCGCTGTGTTACGAGCACAACATTTCAGTATGGCGGATGAACTGAAATGGACCAAAGAATTAACAAGGGGGCTCATTTTCAATTATGAAAGACTGAGCGCCAAAGATGAAATGAAAGAGAACTGTCAAATAACATGCAAACTCAAAGAAGGGGAAAGTCTTCATGTAGAGTTGCGCGCTTCACTGAATGAAAATTCAACAGAAAATAACCAGAACATGCGCATTACACACTTGCGACGTATGAAAGCGGACTTATTTTAGAGTCAATGGCACACTCATTGGATCTAAAGCTATAGTTTTCTCTAATAGTGTGATAAGTCCACAATCCTTCTTTAGCTGCAATATCTAAATCGATCGAGGAAGGGGTTGAAGACGCTGCGATCTGTCAGCTAATCTGTGTTTTTGTGATTTTAATTTTTTTCGTGAGCAATACTGAATTTAGTCCTACATTTTTTGCAGATGATGTCTGAATCGGAATCTGTATTTGGTTTTATTATGTAAGGATACTTTTGTTGCAAATCACTGTTGAAATTACATTTACGTTTCGGCATTTTTAGGAATATCTACAATAACTTTTGCGAAAAACGATTGAGTGTTCTGATGAATAACACAACTAAACGACTAAACTTACAAAATTATATTCAACTTCAAAGTTTTTCTCTCTAACAAAATTAACGGTAAAGCGTTTACCGCGTTGCAAATTGCAATGTAGCTGTACTAACTGTAGTAGTTTTAGAGTGGTGAGAGTGAGCGAGAGAGTGGTTTAGCAATGAGCGCAGAGAGAGAACAAAGCACATAAACGGCCCATGTGAAAGCAACGCAACTGCGGACGAATTAGGAACATACGTTCGGCTAGTGTATTGGTTAAGGTGAGGTACATACGTGAGTGAAAACTGATACGCAATGACGTCTTCGTATGTTCGAGAGGCATCATTGATACTCATTACAATGTATGTTATTGGATAATTCTTTTTAATCATCTGTGGGGTGGCCCAAATCGGGACATTTCGCTGTCCTCACTGAAGTCTGGGGGACAGCGGGTCACACACTCTAAAAGCGGGACGACTGGTCACTTTAATTATACCTGTGACACACTGGTGGTATGGATACCATAGTATACGGATATACTATCTATGTATGTGTCATATACTATCATATGTGTCATATACTATGTGGATATACTATCTATGAGCAACATGGTGTTAGCGTGGTATTGATGCTTGGGCTTTTACCGTGGTATTCGCTTTTCAACGATTTCAGCGCCATTCTTCTCAGTGAATTTTCTTAAAACTACAGTTTATTGTCACTTTGACGGTCAGTTGGCATTTGTTTTGATTAAAATGGACGTGCACAAAACAAGAAAAATCCTCAGTTCAGCAGAAATGATAAAATTAATTGATGTTTGGCGTTCATATGTGCCAAAATTAAGAGGGAACATAAAAAAACTCGCGCACTTACAAATAAATGTGAGAAGAATTAATAAAAGTCTACGACATAAAACTAACTGAGGCAGAACTCCGGACAAGAATAAATAACTTGACCAAAAAATATAGGTATGTAATATCGAATGTAGCAAATATTTTTATTATAATAATATATATAATTATTATCTATCCGAATCCAGAACTGAAAAACGAAAAATTGAACCATCTGGGGGTACTTTTCATGGATCCACGAATTTCTAGGAAGTTAAATGTCACAAAAGTTTATTTAATTTTTCTTCTGGTTTAAACAAATATACATATAATAAAAGTATTTTATACAATTTGTATTTTATTATTTATTTTGTCGCTTGAAAAACTTAAAATGGTCTCTAACTAAGCATGTGCAACGCAAAGACTAACTACTCGTATATACATAGATAATTATGGTATAGTTAGTCTATGTGCCTGTTCACATTGGCGCGGGCAGGAAGATTGTCCGAAAGACAGGGAACCCTTTTTATTGAAGTGGGAAGAAGAAGAGTTACTTCCACCGAGAATCCACTTTAGAAATGGATTCTCGGGTGCAACACATCGTTTTTTCCATATCGTCATTATTGACATATTTTTTAATTTTAATTTTGACCGTTGATGAGAAAGGAAGTGTGAAGAATAGGAAAAAAGGTATGTTTCAGGCCAACTGCTCAGATTTAAAAATTAAAAATGCTCCGATTTAATTGTTCTACTTGTCAAAAAGTCTTTCAACCCAATGAAAATGTGAACACGACGTTCATGGTGAAGCCTTTCATCCCGTCGCCAATGTAAACAGGCACTATGGTGCAACGATACCTTCATGCCAGCCTTCGTTATCACTCCTTTCCATAGCCCGAATCGCACACATACCAAACATAAACCGATTCAATGGAAACAATGGCTGCCGCTGCAGTAGCGAATGGTGACAGTTCAAACCAAAAATAAATATTCAAGGTTAAGGTTACATGTGCGACACAACAGCTCGGCCAATAAATGTTGCAATACAATTCAATACAAAATACAATACTAAAATTAGGAAACACCTCAATATTTAAGGACTTCAATAGTAAACAATTTATGATTATCAAATCATTTAGTAAAAATTCAAATCAATTTGTTCTTCTTCAGTGGTTGAGTTTTGCTCATCGAACTCACCGTCTTCCACCAGTTCCACGCTCTGACGATCGGCACAGCGGGGCATGTGCGACGCCTCAATTATGCCGTTTTCTGCTTGATTATTTTCAATATCTTGAATTACGTACCTATCATTTGGAAGCACCCTATGCACAATATATGGACTTTTTCTTCGTCCCCACAGTAGTACCGATATCTTTAATAACAACGAAATGACCCTCTTCATACACTTTAGCTGGTCTGTGTTTTTCCTTATGGCGTTGCAGACTTTTCTGCTACGATTTCACAATGGCGTTTGATACCTGTTCGCAAATGGAAGTCAAATCTAGTCTGTTTTGATCAATAAATCTTTCATCTAGGTGTTTTCCCAACCAATCAATATCTTCACCACACTGGCGAACCCCGAACAATAATTCGCTTGGTGTGTGCTTTGTGGTCTGATGAACCGAATTATTAATAGCATACTCAAAGCGCGTAAGCATCTTCGCCCACTCCACATGCTGAATTGTTTCTGTCAATTTGCTTAGCATCGATGTGAGTACTCGATAGACACGTTCTACCTGGCCATTTGCCTGAGGTGAGGCAACTGCCACTTTGGCATGCTTAATATTCACTCAGAAAGGAAATTTTTAAATTTATCGTACTGAAAAGCACTTGAGCGATCACTTACAATGCACCGTGGCCGACCGTAGTATTCAAAGTATTTTTCCAATGGGGCGCACACCTCTTTTGTGCCGGTTGACACCACCGGATAGAGTTTCACATATTTTGTGAAGCCGTCCACCACTGCCAGTATATGCTTACGCTTCGAAATTATCGAGAGGAGTGGGCCATAATGGTCAATATGCACCGTATCAAATGGCATGGCCAGTCTCGGAATGATGTGCATATTGCGATCATTTGTCGGAGCCGAATACACAATAAACTTTAAACAATTTCATGTTCGGAAACAGTAACGTAATTTGATTTGATCAATGGTCTTAACAATTCCGCTGTGTGCTCTCATGAGTTTCTCTCTCTCATGAGTTTCTCTCTTTCATGAGTTTCTCGTATTGGAAGAAAACCAATTCTTGGGGAACGTAGAGAATTAATCGCTCATCGAAATCTCCACGATTAACCAAACCGTCATGCAATACAAATGGGTCTTAAGTCTCACTTTCTATTTGGTTTTGGATTCGAACAATATTCGGATCACGCATTTGAGCTATCTGTATTCGTGTGTCAAAGTGATCAGCCTCAATCGCTGCGACTGCATGACATCTGCTCAATGCATCCACGTGTCCCATATTCACACCGCTTCGGTGAATGATCTCACAATTATAGGTACGCTATGACCGGTGTCAAAATAGCGGAAGAACAAATTAGAAGGAGGCTAAATAATTGTAAGACAGAGGTTAAGAAGAAGGCAGACCTTAATGAAACGGGAAATAAGCCCATAAAGCTCAAAGAATGGGAAGTAATTTTTTAGAGTTCTTAAATACTGATGAAAACACAACTACCTCTATCATTCCTGGTACGTATTGCTTTATAAAGCTAATTATTACACTTTTACTAACATTGTATACGTAAAGGTGGTTTATCTGTGGGAGCAGATAATCCCATTCGGATGCAAATGGAAAAGGAAGCTGATATACGCATTGCTGCAGATGAAATTGAAGAATTACCTCGAGATTCTCCAGTAACAAAACGTAGAAAATTGAAGTTCAATGAGACTGAGGAGACAAAAAATTTGTCTAATGGAGAACTTCGACGTTTGGTGTTGCTGGAGCAATTAAAGTTAATACGAATGCAGCAGGAGGAAATTAAAAAAAGATGGAAAATGACAACGAAGAACGGAATTCCTATCCTACTTATAATTCCACCACCACCACTTTAAATTAACCTTCTTAAATTTATTAATCCGGCAAAAAATAATTTTCATTTTTTATTGAATTAAGATTTCTGTTATTTCTGTTTTTTATTTTATTTTGTATTTATTTTTATTATTCTTTTTTTTTGTATTAACCCATTAAAGCCCATCATTAAATTCCAGTGATTTTATTGTGAAAACTTTATTTTTCTGTTATACAACTCTTAATTCGAGTAAGAAAACAAAAAAAGATAAATTGTTTTGACCCATGAGTTTTAAGGGTGTACTCGATTGAGTACAATGGGCAGTTAAGTATTGTGATAACCACTTAAATGTGAGCAGCGACATCTAGCAGAAAATGTCGAAGACCAGAAGATTTCGATATTGGAATAACAAAGTCTCGACTGGAGAGTGGAATCGAATTTTCTAGCAAATTGGAAATTCTATGGGACGCTGGATGGCGAGGATTGTTCTCGAAGTATGTCATTCGAGTATAAATACCAGCATCCCAAAGGTATGCAAGTCAGTTCTAAAGTGTAATTTGAAGTGTTAATTAGGAGAAGTGATTAAGTGTTTTAAGTAAAAGATAAGAAAAGTATAAGTGTTTGAGAAATTGAATTGTACTGAGAGAAATAATTAAATAGTGAATTGTAACTGTACTGAATAAAGGGATTTGTATTGAAAATAATAAGTTCTATTATTTGTACCCACACAAACATTTTACATTGGTGTCAGAAGTGGGATAGGACTTATTGTGTGTAAAAAAAAAATTTTTTTTTTGAAAAAGCTAGAATGGGTCGAAAACTATTGCAGTTGACCCTCGTCCAACTCAAATCCGAGTTGAACAAGAGAAGCCTCAGCGCCAGTGGAGGAAAAAGTGACCTGGTGCTCCGTCTTCAGGAGGCTTTGAACAACGAGGGACATGATCCTGATGCATATTCCTTTGATGTTGACGAGGATGAACAGACAAGTACCGGCAATGACATGGCTGCAATGATGCAACTCCTCTTATTAAAAATGGACGAACAGAAGAACAGTCTCGACCAACAAAAGAAAAATCTGGAAGAACAGAAGAACAGTCTGGAACAAAAAATGGACGAACAGAAGAACATTCTCCAGAACAGTCTGGAACAAAAAATGGACGAGCAGAAGAGCAGCATTGAACAAAAATTCAACGAACAAACCAACAATCTACACGGTCTTCAACAGAAAATGGATGAACAAAAGAATAATCTGGAAGAACAAAAGAACATTCTCCAGCAAAAATTCGAAGAAATCGATGAGAAATTTGAAAGAATAGAGAAGAACGGTGATGACAAATTTGATAGAATAGAGAAGAACGTTGATGACAAATTTGATACAATAGAGAAGAATGTTGGCGAAAAATTCGAAGAAATGGACAGCAAAGTTCAGCAACTGGCAAAAGAGCTCGACACAGTGCGAAAACAGAAACTGCGAGAATGTTCTTTAAGCGGTCCAAGGAGAAAAGTGCTGAAGCCTCCCTCATTCGATGGCCAGACCTCATGGTCTACCTATAAGAAGCAGTTTGAAATGGCTGCCTGTGCAAACGACTGGGACAATGAGGAAAAGTGCTTTGCCCTAACAATGGCCTTGCACGGTCCTGCAGCAGAATTGTTGCAAACAGTAGACATCGAAAAGCATAAAGATTATGTGACTTTAGTGCAGGCTATCGAGAAACGGTTTGGGGACAGCCACATGCAGGAGGTCTACAAGGTCAAATTGCAAAGCCGAACACTGCAGCGGCTCCAAGCAGACGTGAGTAGACTGGCACATCTGTCTTACCCCTCCGCAGGCCAGGAAATTATCGACGAAATGGCAAAAGATGCATTTATCAGGGGAATTGCAGATTCGAAGCTACAGTCAGCAGTAAGGATGGCCGGGAAAAGAACCCTTGCTGAAGCACTTGCCTTCGCTCTGGCGATGGAAGCAGCCAATCAGGCTTCCAGGGGAACACATTTCGTCAGGGAAGTAGCATCTGTCGAATGTTCCTGCACAAGAATTAGTGCCGAGGAACGAGATACTCGACGGGATAGACGAATAATGCGCTGCTGGAATTGCAATAAAATAGGACACCTTCAAAGGCAGTGTAAAGAACCGTTGCGACGAAAAGACTGCCCTCACTGTGGTGACAAGCAAATAGAGGAAGAAACCCGCAGAAACAGCTATCAAGAAGCCGGTCAACCTTCCCGAAGCCATCAGTCGGGAAATGCTTAAGCACCAACTTTGCGGGGCAGAAGTTGGTAGCAGGAGTCGACGGCCCCAGGACCATCATCCAAGTCTCGCTGGCAAAACGACGCAGCGAAAGCCTTCTAGTAGAAGTAGTCAGTGGAAAAGAAAAATGGATGGCAACAATAGACACCGGTGCCACGGCCTCAATCATCAGGAGGAATCTTGTGCAGAAGTCTTGGCTGCATAACACTAGCAGCTGCAGCTTGCGAACAGCTACAGGAGCAACGATTAAGGTATATGGTGAAGTCAGCATAAAAATCCAACTGGCCGGAATAACATTCACTCACGCGCTTCTGGTAGCTGACATATGTGACGAGTGCATCATTGGTACAGACTTCATGAGAGAACATGGACTTGTAGTCGACTTGGGGGCACAAACCCTGAAATACGGAAACATGGAGATACCAATGATATACGGAAACGCCAATACCACAGTCTCAAATGTCGTCATCTGCAGCAATCAGAGTCTAGAGCCTTCGTCAGAAGCAATTTTGTGGGCAAAAGTGGAAGGTGGTCCTGGTAGCCACCGATTCTATTTGATGGAGCCAGAAAATAAAAGAGACTTCATGGTGGGAAAGATGCTAGATGTCGCTGCTCACATTTGACTGGTTATCACATTGCTCCCTCCCTACAGTTGTTCGTCCCGAACAACTGCGTCATTCAGCATCCCGTTGAAATGACACATTCTATCCAAATGGACCACTTTCAATTTTCCTCGATCCCCACGCTGGATCCGGTAGACAACGTCATTAATGCGGGTTATCACCTTGTATGGACCTTCCCAGTCCTGTTGCAATTTTGGTGATTTGCCTTTCTTACGCTGAGGATTATACAGCCAAACCAGATCTCCTTCGTTGAAACCGGAAGATTTCGCCTTGATATCGTACCTAGTTTTCATGCGGCTGCTTGCTAGCTTCATCTTTTCTCTGGTGTCTTCATGCAATTTACGAATCCTGCTGCGTAAGTCATTCACGTACTCGTTCACCTCTTTGGGCTCCGTCGGTGGGGATCCGAATTTTGCTTCACTTGGCAACCGAATTGTTTGACCAAATAAGATCTCGGATGGTGTGTGCCCTGTTGAGCTATGGACCGCGTTTCGGTAGGCCATTAAGAAGAGGGGTATGTGTCGATCCCAATCCCGCTGGAAGTTGCTGACAACCTTAGATAGATGCTCATTCAAGGTCCGATTGAATCGCTCGACCATTCCATCAGATTGAGGGTGTAGTGGAGTTGTCCTTGTCTTTCTTATTCCCAAATATTGGCATATTTCCTGGAAGACTTTTGATTCAAAGTTTCGCCCTTGATCAGAGTGCAGCTCCATTGGGACCCCAAATCTGCTCACCCAGTTGTTGACTATATGTTCGGCTACGGTCTTAGCCTCTTGATTTGGGATGGCAAACACTTCCGGCCACTTACTGAAGTAATCCATGACTAGGAGAGTATATCGGTTTCCATTAAAGGTTTCGGGAAACGGCCCAGCGATGTCGATGGCTATTCGTTCGAAAGGTGCTCCGACATTGTATTGTTGCATTTGTCCATGTGGCTTTACTTTTGGACCCTTGGTAGCCGCACACCTTATGCACTTTTTGCACCAATTCTCGACATCTTGTTTAGCGCTTAGCCAATAGAAACGTTCCCTTACCTTTTCCAACGTCTTGTTATTCCCAAATGGCCTCCTGAGATTCCGTCATGTATTTCATGGAGCACTTGGTTGACTCTGGATCGTGGCACAATTAGCTGCATACGAGATGTTGTCCCATCTGCACTTTCCCATTTTCTCTTCAGCAATCCATCTTGCACAAAAAGCGAGTCCCACTGTGCCCAGTATGCCTTCAGAGTTTGGCTCCGATCTGATATCTGCTGCCAGCTTGGTCTTTCCTCGTGTTCCTTCCAGGCCAATATTGGTTCGATGTCATTGTCTGCCTGTTGGGAGGAACGGATTTCGTCTATACTCCAACCCTCTATTGGCTCAGTCCTGATCATTTGGATAGTTGCCTGTTCTTTTGCTTCTTTACGATTGCAGTGTTCGCATTTTACTCCGCACGGTCGACGAGAGAGAGCATCAGCATTTGAGTGGAGTGTTCCCTTGCGGTGTTGCACTTCAAAGTCGTAGCCCTGCAACTGCTCGATCCATCTTGCAACTTGGCCTTCAGGGTTCTTAAATTGGAGTAGCCATTTCAGAGCTGCGTGGTCTGTCCGGAGAATGAACTTTTGTCCGTAGAGGTACTTATGGAAATGCTTCGTAGCCAGAATTAAAGCCAGAAGCTCGCGCCGGTTACACAGTAGTTCCTTTCAGGTCTGGAGAGTACTTTACTGTAATATGCGACCACTTTCTCTTGACCATCATGAACCTGGGAAATCACAGCTCCGACCCCAACATTGCTAGCGTCTGCGTCCACGATGAACATTTTTCCGGGCGTCGGGTAACCCAAGATGGGGGCATTGCACAGCTGTCGCTTCAGTTCTTGAAATGCTTTTTCGCATTCTCCAGACCACCTGAACTGTCGGCCTTTTTCTGTAAGTTGATGCAGGCTCTTCGCAATGCCAGCAAAATCCTTTACGAACCTTCTGTAATACGTGGCGAGTCCCAAGAAGCTTCTCAGTTGGTGTTTATCTTTTGGAGAAGGCCAACTTTTCACGGCTTCGATTTTGTCAGGATCCGTTCTTACTCCTTCCGCTGATATAATGTGACCCAGATATTTTACTTCCGGACGAAACAAGTCGCACTTTTCCGGGTTGAGCTTTAAATGAGCACTTCGTAGCCTCTCAAACACTTCTTTTAGATTTTCGCGGTGCTCCTCGTACGTCTTACCTATGACGATAACGTCGTCCAAATATACTAGGCAGGTTTTCCAGGTGAGTCCTTGCAATGTTCTTTCCATTAGTCGCTCGAAGGTGGCCGGAGCGTTGCACAGTCCAAACGGCATCACTGCAAACTGCCAAAGACCGCTTCCTATAGTGAAGGCAGTTTTCTCACGATCCGCACGATTTATCTCTACCTGCCAGTAACCGCTCTTCAAGTCAAGTGTTGAAAACCATTTCGCTCCAGAAAGCATATCCAAAGTGTCATCGATTCTCGGAAGTGGGTAGCTGTCCTTTTTAGTGACATCATTGAGACGTCGGTAGTCTACACAAAATCTCGTGCTGCCATCTTTCTTCTTCACGAGGACCACTGGAGATGCCCACGGACTTTGCGATTCTTCAATCACTCCCTCAGCTTTCATCTTCGATATCATTTCGGCAACTTCTGTTTGCTTTTCCAATGGAAGACGCCTTGCAGGTTGACGGATTGGTCGAGCGTCTCCGGTGTCAATGTGGTGTTGAACAATATGCGTACGTCCATATTCTCCGTCTTGTGTAGCAAATATATCAGCGTACTCACCGATTAGTTTTTCTGCCAGGATTCGCTGATCTTCGTCCAGATTACAGAGGCTGAGAATTTTGTTCTTGATTTTTATGCTCTGAACTGTTGTGACCGGTTTTGCACCCTTTTTTTCCGTTGTGGTCGATATAGCCTCAACAGGTACGCATTTTCCCACTATCTCCCCCTTTTTCACCTTTACACTGAATGTCTTTGGATTTAGAATCCTTACAGGGACCATGTTGTTCTTTGGCTCCACTAAGGTCTTTCCCACCATGAAGTCTCTTTTCTTTTCTGGCTCCATCAAATAGAATCGGTGGCTACCAGGACCACCTTCCACTTTTGCCCACAAAATTGCTTCTGACGAAGGCTCTAGACTCTGATTGCTGCAGATGACGACATTTGAGACTGTGGTATTGGCGTTTCCGTATATCATTGGTATCTCCATGTTTCCGTATTTCAGGGTTTGTGCCCCCAAGTCGACTACAAGTCCATGTTCACTCATGAAGTCTGTACCAATGATGCACTCGTCACATATATCAGCTACCAGAAACGCGTGAGTGAATGTTATTCCGGCCAATTGGATTTTTATGCGGACTTCACCATATACCTTAATCGTTGCTCCTGTAGCTGTTCGCAAGCTGCAACTGCTAGTGTTATGCAACCAAGACTTCTGCACAAGATTCCTCCTGATGATTGAGGCCGTGGCACCGGTGTCTATTGTTGCCATCCATTTTTCTTTTCCACTGACTACTTCTACTAGAAGGCTTTCGCTGCATCGTTTTGCCAACGAGACTTGGATGATGGTCCTGGGGCCGTCGACTCCTGCTACCAACTTCTGCCCCGCGAAGTTGGTGCTTAAGCATTTCCCGACTGATGGCTTCGGGAAGGTTGACCGGCTTCTTGATAGCTGTTTCTGCTGGTTTCTTCCTCTATTGGCTTGCCACCACAGTGAGGGCAGTCTTTTCGTCGCACCGGTTCTTTACACTGCCTTTGAAGGTGTCCTATTTTATTGCAATTCCAGCAGCGCATTATTCGTCTATCACGTCGAGTATCTCGTTCCTCGGCACTAATTCTTGCGCAGGAGCATTCAATAGATGCTACTTCCCTGACGAAATGTGTTCCCCTGGAAGCCTGATTGGCTGCTTCCATCGCCAGAGCGAAGGCAAGTGCTTCAGCAAGGGTTCTTTTCCCGGCCATCCTTACTGCTGACTGTAGCTTCGAATCTGCAATTCCCCTGATAAATGCATCTTTTGCCATTTCGTCGATAATTTCCTGGCCTGCGGTGGGGTATGACAGATGTGCAAGTCTACTCACGTCTGCTTGGAGCTGCTGCAGTGTTTCTCCTCTTTGCTGCATTCGGCTTTGCAATTGGACCTTGTAGACCTCCTGCATGTGGCTATCCCCAAACCGTTTCTCTATAGCCTGTACTAAAGTAACATAATCTTTATGCTTTTCGATATCTACTGTTTGCAACAATTCTGCTGCAGGACCGTGCAAGGCCATTGTTAGGGCAAAGCACTTTTCCTCATTGTCCCAGTCGTTTGCACAGGCAGCCATTTCAAACTGCTTCTTATAAGTAGACCATGAGGTCTGGCCATCGAATGAGGGAGGCTTCAAATCTTTTCTCCTTGGACCGCTTAAAGAACATTCTCGCAGTTTCTGTTTTCGCACTGTGTCGAGCTCTTTTGCCAGTTGCTGAACTTTGCTGTCCATTTCTTCGAATTTTTCGCCAACATTCTTCTCTATTCTATCAAATTTGTCATCAACGTTCTTCTCTATTCTTTCAAATTTGCCATCGATTTCTTCGAATTTTTGCTGGAGAATGTTCTTTTGTTCTTCCAGATTATTCTTTTGTTCATCCATTTTCTGTTGAAGACCGTGCAGATTGTTGGTTTGTTCGTTGAATTTTTGTTCAATGCTGCTCTTCTGCTCGTCTAGATTTTTCTTTTGTTCATCCAGCTTTTGTTCGAGACTATTCTTTTGTTCTTCAAGACTGCTCTTCTGTTCGTCCATTTTTTGTTCCAGACTGTTCTTCTGTTCTTCCAGATATTTCTTTTGTTGGTCGAGACTGTTCTTCTGTTTGTCCATTTTTAACAAGAGGAGTTGTATCATCGCAGCCATGTCATTGCCGGTACTTGTCTGTTCATCCTCGTCAACATCAAAGGAATATGCATCAGGATCATGTCCCTCGTTGTTCAAAGCCTCCTGAAGACGGAGCACCAGGTCACTTTTTCCTCCACTGGCGCTGAGGCATCTCTTGTTCAACTCGGATTTGAGTTGGACGAGGGTCAACTGCAATAGTTTTCGACCCATTCTAGCTTTTTCAAATAGTCAGAAAACACAGGTTTTTTTTTTCTTTTTTTTTTCTTTTACACACAATAAGTCCTATCCCACTTCTGACACCAATGTAGAATGTTTGTGTGGGTACAAATGATAGAACCTATTCTTTTCAATACAAATCCCTTTATTCAGTACAGTTACAATTCACTATTTAATTCTTTCTCTCAGTACAATTCAATTTCTCAACCACTTATACTTTTCTTATCTTTTACTTAAACCACTTAATCACTTCTTCTAATTAACACTTCAAATTCAACTTTGGAACTGATTTGCATACCTTTGGGATGCTGGTATTTATACTCGAATGACATACTTCGAGAACAATCCTCGCCACCCAGCGTCCCATACAATTTCCAATTTGCTAGAAAATTCGATTCTACTCTCCAGTCGAGACTGCTAATCCAGTATCGAAACCTTCTAGTCCTCGAGTTTTGACATTTTCTGCTAGATGTCGCTGCTCACATTTGACTGGTTATCACAGTATTTACTAGTTTTTATGCTTACGATATTAAGTATTTACTAGTGAAAATCATCCGAAACTAGTAAGCACTTTGTCAACTAGTAAATGCTTGTTCTCCAGCACTTACTTAAGTTTTATGCATATGAAAATTAAGTACGAGTATTTACTTAAAAATCGTCTAGTAAAAGCATTTACTAGTTTTTATGCATAAGGCCCAATGTCATGACCAATGAATTGCAGTCAGTGATAATGCGGAAGGGAATACCATGCAAGTATACATGAAAACGTCTTAGATGGTCACGTAGATGGTCAATACTGGCGCCATTGACAGTTTGTGCCGTCGCTCATTGAATGGGCGATTGCATTCGCTTGTCATTTCAAATGAACGATTACTTTTCACTAAGTTCAACAATGGTTTGGCAATACATGAGAAATTCGTAACGAAACGACGAAAATATGAAAACAAACCTAACCCCGATTGCACTTCTTTTGCATTCCGTGGAAGTGGATAGCCTTTTATATTTTCTATGTGTCGATTGCTAGGACGTATGCCATTTTTATCAAGCAAATAACCCAAATATTCAATCTCGGCGTAACCAAATTGGCACTTCTTCAAATTCAATTCTAGACGATATTCGCTCAATCGCCGCAATACTCTTCTTAATAGTTCAAAACGCAAATCTAGATCGGCAGTAGTAATTAAAATGTCATCAATGTATACAATTATATTAAACTCGTCAAAAAACGGACGCAGCACCTTTGTAATGAATCGTTGGAATACCGACGGTGCATTCTTCATACCGAATGGCATACGCAGTTATTCATATTGACCCATCGGTGTGGCGAAAGATGTTAATTTAATGGAATTATTTGCGATCTTTACTTGGTGAAAACCACTCTTCAAATCTAAGATCGTAAAATACTTTTTACCCTCCAAATATTCCAAGCAATCTTCAATTAATGGGAGCGGATAGTTATCACGAACAGTCAAATTATTCAATGCTCGGAAGTCGAGTAGCTCCATCTTTTTTTTCACCAATACAATCGGAGAAGCATATGGCGAATTACTTGGTTGGACAATACTTTGTGCCTACTTCGGTCTTATTAAATACGGAAAGTCGTCGTGGAGCAAAGTGAAAAGGGATATCTGAAGTAAGCTTTACTTCCATTTCGAAATCGTGCGCTGTCTCAGGAATATGAATATCTATTCTTTACAATGTCTACCAGTGATTCTCGCTGCTGCTTATTCAACTGTCGATCAATATCAATGTCGGTACTACAGGGGTCAATATCTAAATCAATCGCGAACACATCAGGCAATTCATAGGCACAAATACTTACAATACAATTAAGAATTGTATCGGCCATAATAGAATAGTGTGACAACCACTCAAATGTGAGCAGCGACATCTAGCAGAAAATGTCGAAACTCGAAGATTAGAAGGTTTCGATACTGGATTAGCAACTGGAGAGTAGAATCGAATTTTCTAGCAAATTGGAAATTGTATGGGACGCTGGATGGCGAGGATTGTTCTCGAAGTATGTCATTCGAGTATAAATACCAGCATCCCAAAGGTATGCAAATGAGTTCCAAAGTTGAATTTGAAGTGTTAATTAGAAGAAGTGATTAAGTGGTTTAAGTAAAAGATAAGAAAAGTATATGTGGTTGAGAAATTGAATTGTACTGAGAGAAAGAATTAAATAGTGAATTGTAACTGTACTGAATAAAGGGATTTGTATTGAAAAGAATAAGTTCTATCATTTGTACCCACACAAACATTTTACAGTAGTTTAACATTACCAATTAATTTGTAATTCGAATACATAGCTGGATTTTCACTTAATTCTTTAGGTGCCACGGATATACGGACGAAGCTAACCGGACTACCCGTATCAAACAAAGAAAACAATTGAATAGGATGTGCACATACTCGTTTAACAATTTGAAAAGCAACACTCACCAAGTTTATTACTGTTAGAGTAGCTGCTGCCTTGTTGATGTTTACATCTAGGTCTTCGGAATCGTGTTCGGCAATCATTGCGACACGACGTTGTGGTGCTGGCTTCGGACAATTTGACAGCTGATGGTTTGTAGCTCCGCAACGGAAACAGGCTCCTTCGATTCGCTTTGCTGTCTTGCAATTACATGAAATATGCCCTTTCTCAGAGCAATTAAAACATCGAACATCACTCAATGGTTTGGATGCACCCGCTGTGTTTACTGTGCTTACTGGTCTCTTCATTACGCTAGTGGCCGCTGCTTTTACCTCTCTACGTGCTCGATCATAATCGGCTTAATCGGCTGCAACTCGTCGCAACCCGTCCCGTGGTCACCGGATAAATAATGAACATACATGGTGACTTGTCCCTCAATCCACTTTTAATCAGTGGTAATAATTCGTCGTCATCAATTAACCGGCTGTGCGATGCAATCGCCATCATGCGTATGACATAATTGTTCAGCCCCAACTTGGAATCATATTCCAATTCTTTTAAGTCGTGCAACACGTCCGAAAGGGTGAATGAGCTATGAAACTGCTCTATCAATTTTGAGCGCAGTACGGGCCATGTGTGTGCGACCACTGTGCGCAACCATGTCTCTGCTGTACTTGCCATTAGCCGTCTCGCACACAGCAATGTAAAGAGTTGATCGTGATTCACCGACGCTGTTGTATTTTCGAGCTCATCGATCCATTTTTCAACCAAGTATGAATCGTTGAACATGTGATGTGCAGGTCCGACAGTTCCCACAGCATTTTCCAATTGCGTGATTTCGCGTAGCAAACGGCAAAATTCGGCAGCGCTGTTCCAGCCGCGCCTATTCAAGATCGTCTTCGGATTTTAGCGTATTTGCATATTTATTCGCACTATCGACATCTCGCTCTGAACCGATTTCGGCAGAACTAGCACAACTCTTACCATCATCTTCATCTTCAGCTCCCTTCAAGTCAACATTTGCGGCCGTTGTACTGTTCGTCGCCCTCAAATGTTCACCATACAATTTTCGCAATTGTGGTAATTTTGCGCCCGTTGAATGTTCGACTCTTTCGGCGGTCAAAGCATTGGTCAATTGTTTCTTCGTCAGTTGTAAATATGCACTCATTTTGAACAGTCATAATAATAAGAAAAATTCAATAGACATTTTCAATATCTCAGCAATCAATTTACATTAAATTCAATAGACAATCCCAATATTTAAGCAATCAATTTACACAATTTTTTTTTTTTTTATCGTCAAGTTGAAATGTCACAAAAGTTTATTATTTTATTATTTATTTTATCGACTGAAAAACCTAAAATGGTCTCTAACTGAGCATGTGGAAAGATACCTTCACACATCGCAAGTGTGTAATGCGCATGTTCTGGTTATTTTCTTTTGAATTGCGCAACTCTACATGAAGACTTTCCCCTTCTTTGAGTTTGCATGTTATTTAACAGTTCTCTTTCATTTCATCTTTGGCGCTCAGTCTTTCATAATTGAAAATGAGCCCCCTTGTTAATTCTTTGGTCCATTTCAGTTCATCCGCCATACTGAAATGTTGTGCTCGTAACACAGCGAAAGAAGTAATGAAGCAAATGCGAAAAAGAAAGAAGAAGGAGAAAAAGAAATGTCAAAAACTTGCAATGAAATTGCTACCCACATGCATTACACACTTGCGACGTATGAAAGCGGACTTAGTTGGGTATTTTTTGTTTCATTATTTCTCTCTTTTGCACTCATTTGAATCTTTCGAAACTTGCGACGTATGAAAGCGGACTTATCACTCCTTTCCATCGCCCAAATCGCACACATAAGTGCCTGTTCACATTCATTATGAAGTTCACATAAAATATACAATAATTTTGCATTATTCGATACTAAAACACTTAACAAATCTATTTGAGTTGTATTTTTCGATTTTGACATTTAATTAAAAAAAAAAATACCAATTTGGTACAGCGTTTTCAACGCACACTACACAGGGTGTGTGTCACCCTCCATGGTATTGACAATACCATGATACCCATGTTATGGTATCCATACCACCAGTGTGTCACAGGTATTATACTGTCTACGAATTTAAATTTAATACGCAGAAATTTGAAGTCAAGACCACCATAGCACATTTTTTTCTGAAATAAATCATTCTAACACATTTCTCTAACCATATTGGAAACCCCACTTTAAGGTAACCATGACAAGTCTTTTGTCAATTTTTGACAAGTGTAGTTCTTGTTGCATTTGTTTAATTTTGACCAGTCGGGGATATCCGTGTTCTTTTCGAAATTTTGCAAAATAGCAACAATCCTTCTGATATTGATAAAGCATAGCTCTTTCGGCGAATATTTTATTGTTTTTCCAATGAGCTCTACAAGTCACATTTAGTTATCAGAAATACAAGTCTTGTATATGCAATATGAAACTGAAGATTAACTCAGTTCCAACGATTCCAGAGTAACAGGCAACAGCTTAGTTTTTTTCCATAATTGTTTTATTGCTGCAGTAGTCCAAGTACAAGAAACAAATTTGAGCATGTAGTATTAGGAAACACATGGTTAAGTAAATACAATCTTTTGTCTACCAAAATGACTAATCTTGAGGCACCGAGGCGATTAGCTGTATTCGATTTCGACAACACAGTAGTTCAGGGAAACACTGACATAGTCGTCCGCGACTTAATTAAAGATAGTATTCCACCGCACGTACAAGAGCTTGAAAAAGCCGGTGGGTGGATACACTACATGGAGGAAATATTCCGCATCTTGCATAAGAACAAGATTACTTCTAACAAGATACTCCAAACAATACGAGATATTCCAGAAGTCCCTGGTTTTGTTAAGCTGCTTAAAACTCTACATCAATCGAATTTCGATTTGATTGTGATAAGTGACTCGAATAGTGAGTTCATTCGAGAATGGATCCAAACATATGGTCTTGGCGTAACATTTACAGAAGTATTTACCAATCCTGCGCGCTTTTTAGAAAATGGTTTACTCAGCATTGAACCATATCATTACCAGACGGAGTGCAAACTAAGCGCAGAGAATTTATGTAAAGGCAAGGTTTTACGGGATTTTATTGCCAAACGGGAAGTAGAGGACTCTATTTGTTATGAAAACGTGGTATACGCAGGAGATGGTACAAATGACATTTGTCCTGTAATGAGATTAAATGAAAATGATGTGGGCTGCGTCAGAAGTGGATATGGAATGAAACGGGTTTTGGAAAAGAATAAACACAAATTGGTGCCAAAGTCAAGGATTATCCATTGGCAAAACGGATTCGACTTGCTGGAACAGCTGCGGGTATTTTTTCATGACATTAAGTAAAAGTTAAAATGTTACATGTTATACCTATATTTGTGTTATTGTTAATAAATGGAAATTATCTATTTGTGCTAATTGAATGGTTTCGCGTTATGTAGGTCCAGAAGGTTTTACTCATAACAAGCTCATTTTCTTTTATGGGATTCGATACAAAGCCTTGCCGTAGTTATTTTATGATATTTTTTGTATGTATTTCAAAAGATGCTGACGTTTCGTTGATTTGAACTAGAGTTATTACGGATAAATAGCAAAGGAAAAAAGGGATGAAATTTGGCTCCATCTTTTAACAAGAAATAAAATTCAAATTGTCAATCTTCAAAAATGGTCCCTTCTTCAAATTAGATAACGATCCCAAGCCGGCTGCTATATAAGGTAATGGTTTAGGTTTAGTGGCAACCTGCATTCGGTGGTTTCTCCTAAGTCAGAGAAGTATGAGTAAAGTGGAGACCAGAACGCCAGGTAGATCTGGTAGTCGTACCAACTTAAAGGCGATCTATTTGGTACGAGTACTTTTAGCAAGCAAATATATTGTCTAAGAAAAAGTAATCAAGATAGTTTCCTTTCTGATGAAAACAGCAGGGCAGCTTAGATTTTCTCCTTTCTTTCATCGGAAGTCGGAAAAAGCGAGACTAAATCTATTGGCGTGTTTGCAAAACTATCTGCAAATTGTCATACATACAAATCAACTTAAAGACAGTTGTGCACGCCATCTAAGGTTAGGTCTTCCCCTACTGCGTTGTCGGGTTAGGTTCAAAGACTGCGAACAGAATCATTGGTATCTATTCGTTCTACATGTCCTAGCCATCTCAGCCGACTGGTGCGCAGTTTTCTGATAAGATTAATGTTTCCTTACAGCTCGTAGAGTTTGTCGTTGAATCTTCTGCTCCAAAGCCGGTCAACCCAAACGGGACCGAATATTTTACAAAGAATTTTTCTCTCGAAACGACAGCATTTGAGGAATTTTCTCTTAAACCCGAAATCTCGTGGGAACGGTTTTTTGTAAAATGTGTGTTAAAAGTAACAATTAAAAAGAAATTGCAAAACAGGAGGCAGATTTTTAGATTGGTTAGTACTATCGATGCAATATGTAGGTCTGTTCCAGGACTCCTGACGAACTAACGAACCAGTGACAGCCCTCTGAGTTCTGCCAATTATGTCAATATCGTCGGCGCACATTAGTACATGGTTAGCACATTAGTACAGTTAGCACATGGTTGCCCAGACTTTTGAAAGATTCTGGGTCAGATGTTCGCTTGTGATTTCCGCACAATTCTTTAAAGTACGATGTTAAAGAAGTAACATGATATGACGACACCGCGGAGAACTACCTCTGTGAATGTCCGGCTTACGCTTATATCAGGTAGCAAGTGCAGCGGCGCTGAAGTGGTGGATGCTGGTACTGTAGGCACTTTAGACATTCATGCCGATCATAGAATCCGACGGATTCCATCCAATCCGCATCACTTCCCTTCCGCAGTGTATTGTATAACATTATTGAAACTGACGGTTGAACCACATTATCGGTCCACAAAACCCAACTATCGATTCATAGATTTCACTTTTTTTTTCTGAAATTTCTCTCCATATCCGGATTTTCATTTGCTGAATCATTACTTGAAATTGCGAACGTGTTGTTTGTTTTCTAAAAATAAAATTAACTTGATATCAGTTGATTTGTACTAATACGAGTATATAATATGTATTATAATAAGTATTTTAAAATCTGTAACTCATTGAGTTTGAATACGCTGTGATTATCATGGGAATTGAAAACGTCAAAATTTGTATGGGCCGCGGATCGGTAGCGTTTTAAATAATGGGTACTTTTTTGCACTTTCTTACCTACATCCTACAAAACCTACCTACGAAACGCAAAATTTGACGGCTACCCCCTCCCCAATCAATCCGCCGGATTCTATAATCGGCATAATTGTCTCTGTATCACTTATACATCTTTTTTCAAAGAACTGAGAAATTTCAGTAAAATGAACTTACAAAGAGTACAATGGACTAGTTCTTTGTCTGAGTCCTCTGTTCCGGCATTAAAAAAACACTAGCCCATTATTGTAGCGTCTGACTGAAAATGTCGTCGTCGTTAGTGAATGTGTTGCTTAAGAGCCAGAATTGTCAATTCTACTGCGTTAGAAGCTTTGCGCATCTGCAATTGCATTTGCATCCATACAAGATACAATTAGTACTAGAATTCAGGCCTAGAGACAGTACAGACCATGCTGAAATTGGCTGCTGGATCAAGAAGCAGTTGATGATGCTTTTTCGAAGAAAATCTGCAGATACATACGAGAAGGTGTTTTTACTCTGGGTATACTAATAATAGGATTTAGAAAAGACCATTACATGTACATAAAGTCACTGTTTGACTTTCATTGTGGTCAGGTGATGCCATTGGATTTGAAAACGATCAAGGTCAATCACTCATAAACAATGACCGGCGTTGTAGACGCAATTTTATCAAGAAAATAAATCGGTTTCGAAGAGGATAGTGTGACTCATCACCGTAACAGATGTCTCTTGTGTTTTAACGTAGGTACCTGCCGTGAGGGCTTAAGCCTACGGGATGCCCATACATCCACGGGAGCAAGGATACGCCTTGCCATCGCTCACCAAACATTTTCACTGTTTCAGATTCCAATTCGGAACTGTGTTGCCGGCACAAGTTCCACCCTTGGTATGAGTCGAGGCCGACCTAAAACCTCTTACTGCTCTTAGGGTCGCAGCACCCAGTACTTATAGCAACTCTACATTGGGTCAAACCAAGGGAAAAACCCAAGGTAAGACCCTTCCCGTGATTTTGGGTTTAAACCACAGCCACCATGACGCTCCCACAAGGGGGCCTACCTCTAACAAGGCCCGGACCGAGATCCGGGGGCTCCTGACTCCCATGGTACCGTGATTTAAGTCCTGGTAGGGACTACCGGTGGTCCAGCCGCCAACAAGACCTATGACCGGCAACTTGTGACTGATCAAATCGTAGCAACCTTCGGTAGCGTCATCTGAAGATGTTTACGATAAGACCAGTACTTTGCTCTGCCCCCGTTCATTATTAGACAACGTCATTAAAGGGCGAAGCCTTGATAATTGGGCGGGGGCCCCATCACCGTAACAGCACAATGGATCTATATTGGATTTAGTGTACCACATGGAGGGCCACATCCAACAAATTAGTACTAGGCACCAAAACGGGCCCATCGCGATCCCTGTGGAACCAATTGAATTTGTCTTAAAATGGCAAAAACCTAAACAATAGCCCTGGTGAAACACTCAATTTGCTGCAAAATCCAACAAGGCTTTTGGAGTTCGTGTCTCTATTTCCTCTAGATTTTCGAAAAAGTATATCCTCGCATTCACACAGTACATGTGTTATGTCCTCAAAAGCTTCCAAATCACCACAGAATCGGCAGATATCCGTATCTGATAATTTGAGTCTCTGTGCGTGCTACTGCAGGCGACAGTGTCCTGTCAGGATTCCTATTACTGTCCTAAGCTTATCCCTGTTTAGTTTTACTAACTTCCTAGATCTTTTGCTGTCAAAAAGTGGCCAAAGAGCTTTGAATACCCTGTGTCATTCAAGGCTTGACCACCTTAGGTTGGCAAGCTTTGTGATTTTTTCCTCGATAGTGCCCCTTACTATGCAAAGAGGTGGTTTGATATTGGCAACCTCACTATTGTCGAGTAGCCCTACTTTTCTTGCAAGCTCGTCCGCTTGTTCATTTCATTTAATAACGCAGTGTCGTGGCACCCAGCACAGTCTTACCCGGTTCTGACTGCACTGAGCACTGTGCGACAGCCCCGGACTTTATCAGAGTTGACGTTGGTTGATTCCATTGCCTTGAGTGCGGCCTGGCTATCGATGTAGATAGCGATATCTCTTTCGGATACCGATCTCATCTGCATTAGCTCAGCCGCCATGAGGACAGCCAGGACCTCTGATTGAAGACACTGCTTGCGTCCGGTAGTCTTATAGACACTCTTAGTTCTGGGTCTTCTGAGAAGATATCAGAACTTGTTCCTTCCTCTGTTTTTGAGCCTTCTGTGAAAATTGCAATTTCATTTGACCTGATTATTGCATTCTTTTCCCAGTCCTCCCTCTCTGGATAAATTATATCGTACGGGATGTCGAAGTCGACCAGGGAAGGAATTTCATCCGTTAGAATTGGATTGCCTGGCAGTAGCTCCGTTAGTACCGTGCCATGTCCAAAACTACTGCTCTTGAAGTAACCCAAATGAGTGAGTCGTATCGCACTGTTGCCAGCCAGTTTTTTGATCTTTAAATGAAGCGGTGTTAGGTGCAAAACGGTGTCTAATGCTGCCGTAGGGGTGATACGGATCGCACCTGTAATGGCTATGGAAGCCGTTCTTTGAACAGCCGCTAATTTTCCTTTTATGTATGCATGCTGTGACTCAGTCAAAAAGCCATTACTGCATTTGTTCCTAATGTGAATTTCAATAGTTTTAAGCATAAATGATGGCAGACTTATTGCTCTGAAATCTTTTCTTGTTATATGCCCTGTTTTCCAGCTTTAGGTATAAAAACCACCTTAACCCTATTTTTAGACTGTGTCTAAAAATTTCCATAATTTTTCCATACCTCCGGTGCTTTCTGTAGCATAATCGGTAGAATACCATCCGGACCGGGAGATTTGTACGGCTTAAAGGATTGACTTACCCACCGTAATTTTTTCCTATTAATAAGAACACCTATTTCCTCTTCAGAGCTTCAGAGAGAGAGAGAGAGAGAGAGAGAGAGAGAGAGAGAGAGAGAGAGATCAGTGTTCTTAGTGTGCTGTAGCATGCCAGGGTCATCTGATACTGTGGATTTCGGAAAGTGGGTTTCCATCAGTGTTGCCAGAGCCTCGACATTAAAAGATATAGAAACGATTTGTATAGTTTTAAGTTTATTTGGGCGCCTTTCTCATGATATCAATGCAAGTGGAATTCGATTTATGATGAAACTAGGTTGAGAAGATAGAGCACTCTGGATTTATTTTTAAGTTATGTGGAACGTAAGGTATAGAGGAAGTTTTTAGTGATAGACTTAGAACAAGATTAATTAGGAAAAGTCAATAGCCGAGTCAATAGCTTTAATAGCGGTTTGGCTATCTACGAGGATAGCAATGTTTCGTTTGTGCGATGTGTCACACCCGATTGAAGTAGTTCCGCCTGGAAGACACTGACAAAATCCAGTAAGAGGTATGATATTGGAATTTTCAGTGATCCCGAGTAGACACCGGTTCATTTTTGAGCCGTCAGTGTAGATGACCGCGTCGAAGAACTTTGCTACTTCGTCTTTCCTCCACTGAGCACTGGTGGGAAAACCTACGTGGAAGTTTTTCTTGAAGTTAAATTTGGATGTGATGTAGTCGATTAAACGTGACCATGGCCTTTGATAACGAATCCAGGATGTTGCTGTGGCCATAAAGCCGTGTAGCCCAGCACCCACATTCTTTGAGCCTGAGCGGAATTTTTTGTGTGTATAATAATAATAATAATAATAATAATAATAAAAATAATAATAATAATAATAATAATAATAATAATAATAATAATAATAATAATAATAATAATAATAATAATAATAATAATAATAATAATAATAATAATAATAATAATAATAATAATAATAATAATAATAATAATAATAATAATAATAATAATAATAATAATAATAATAATAATAATAAAACCCACATCAGCTTGGTGGTACCGAGATCAGCAAACAAGCTTCAACAGTCTGGTTGCAGCGAGGCCAATTGTTTCCTGAAACGGAAGGATTTGCCATGGCAATTCAAGACGGTATCATTGCGACATGCCAATACCGGCGTGCTATTCTACATGAGAATATAGAGAACGCTTGCCGCCGATGTAGACACAGCTCAGAATCCATTGAGCATATTATGAATGGCTGCACATCACTAGCGAATAGCGATTATCTGCATAGGCACAACAACGTAGCTAAGACTGTTCACCAGGAATTAGCATTAAGGTCCAGACTGATCGAATCGAAGCAACCATACTACAAATATAAACCCAATGAAGTTTTGCTAAGCTCCGGCTATAAGTTGTACTGGGATAGACCGATGACAACTGACCATACAATAATGGCTAATAGACCTGACATCGTATATATAGACAAAGCGAAGAGAAAGGGATATCTGATAGACGTAGCAGTTCCATTAACGGATAATATAATTCAAACCTCTTGAACTTGCTCACGAAATCAAACAACGGGAAAGACTAACATCAATACGCGTGGTCCCAATTGTTATATCCAGCACAGGAATTATCACAAAAGCTGCATTCGAAGAGTTAAAGAACATGAAGTGCGAACATCTACTACCCCAAATTTCGAAAGCAGTTATCTTGAGTACATGTAGGATTGTGCGTAAATTCCTGCAGCAACCGTAGTGCTATAAATAATTAATAAATAAATAAATATCAGTACCGATACGACTTGCAGTCTCAACTGCCGTCGTGCCCGGTGAAAATGGACCGCTCGCGCGGTATCTGGGGGGGAAAGAGGCGTGGGAACATAATAATAATAATAATAATAATAATAATAATAATAATAATAATAATAATAATAATCTACATAGTGTCATCTACAGCGCTGCTCAAACCACAGCAACTTTACTGGGAAAAGGACCAAGACCCCTCTCGAAAGTCTGTAGAATAAAGGCAACAATACCAAAGCCATGGTTAAGGAGACTGGAACAAAATCTCATAAAATTGAGAAGCCAAATTGCATCCATCACTGAGTTCCTAAGAGGAAACAAATCTAGAAGACTTAGAAATAAGGTCAATAAAATATGCAGGCAATTTCCGAATCATTCTAAATATGAAGGGAATGATTACATACCCAGTAGAGTCCTAGACACTCTCAAGCAGAAGTTATCTGTTATTAAAACCAAAAGGCAGAAGTACATCCTCTCAGAAAAAAGAAAAACAAATAATGCCCTGTTCAACCAAAATGAGAAACATTTTTACAGAAGACTAAAAGCATGCCAAATTGAACAAGTAAATCAAGATTTTCCAACGGCAGAGAGTGTAGAAGAGTATTGGACTTCCATCTGGTCAAAGGCAGTGCACCATAACTCCGATGCACAGTGGATTAAAGAGGAAACACAAAACATGTCAGCATTATCACCAATGATAGATCATTATATAACATCAGACAATCTCAGAAGTGTTCTGGTTAAAGCCCAAAATTGGAAAAGTCCTGGAGCTGATAGAATACAAAATTTCTGGTATAAGAGATTAAAATCAACACACGAGAAACTAGTGCAATTTTTCAATAGTTGCATCAGTAATCCTAGCTCCTTCCCAACATTCTTAACCAATGGCGTGACATACCTGCTACCAAAAGGATTGCATTTTGATGGAGGAGACCCATCTAAAGGCAGACCAATCACATGTCTCTCAACGATGTATAAAATACTAACGGCATGTATAAATAATACAATATATAAACACCTGACAGAGCAGAACGTCATTACAGAAGAACAGAAAGGATGCATAAGAGGAGCGAGAGGATGTAAGGAACAGCTCACAATAGACCAAATCGTACTAGAACAAGCTACAAAAGGATCACGAAATTTACATGCTGGATATATTGATTACAAAAAAGCTTTCGACAGCATTCCACATTTATGGTTAATAGAAGCTCTCAGCATCTATAAAATCCATCCATCCATCCATCCATGGAAAACTGGAGGACAACAATAGAGGTGAAAGGTAGTACAATACCTTGCAAAACAGGCGTTATTCCTATTAAACGCGGCATTTTCCAAGGAGATTGCTTAAGTGCCTTATGGTTTTGCATAGCGCTTAACCCATTAAGTAACTTGCTGAATAGATCAGGATATGGGTTTAAAATCAAAAAGGATGGAGAAGTTACACACAAAATAAATCATCTCTTATATATGGATGATTTGAAGCTTTATGCATCAACCAAAATACACCTGAATCATCTACTCATCATGACTAAATTCTTCAGCGATGATATCAAAATGACCTTTGGAATCGACAAATCGGAGTTATTCGATGTTGGAGAAATGACACAAGACGACATATACAAATACCTGGGTGTTATGCAAAGCAGAAGGATTGAACAAAGAAAAGTGAAGGAAAAGCTTTTAAACGAAGTCTTTGGGAGAATCCACAAACTAACCAAGTCCCATCTGAATGGAAAACATCTCATCAAGGGCATAAACACTTATGCTATCCCGGTATTAACATACAGTTTTGGAGTCATCCGATGGACAGTAACAGAACTCAATACTATCCAGAGAAAAATTAGAACAACTCTCACAAAATATAAGATACATCATCCGAAATCCTGCTTGGAAAGAATGACTCTCCCAAGAAAATTAGGAGGGAGAGGCCTTATCGATCTTCAACTCTTGCACGAAAACCAAATTCTGTCACTCCGAAGATACTTCCATGGGAAGGTGAATGACTCTCACCTAATAAGAGCAATAACATTAGTCGATGAATCATTCACACCTATGAAACTACAAATAGATGAGTTTGAGATAAACGCCAAAACAAGATCTCAGAAACTTGAAGAGTGGGCTGCGAAACCCCTCCACGGAAAATACTACCATACGTTAAACAACCAAAACGTTGACAAAAATTGGTCAAACAAATGGCTAACGAATGGAAGTATCTTTTCCGAAACAGAGGGTTTTATGCTTGCAATTCAAGATGAGGTGATTCCAACCAGGAACTATCTTAAATGCATAGTCAAGCAGCCGGGCGCACATGAAGATATATGCAGAAGATGTGGAATGCGTGGAGAGACAATTGAGCACATAATATCGGGGTGCCCAACACTGGCGCAGAGCGATTACCTTAAGCGACACAATAATGTTGCCAAAATCATACATATTGAACTACTGAAGGCTAACAATATAGCACCAAAAGAATTGCGATACTATCTGTATGAACCAGATCCAGTCATTGAAACAGATAAAGTCAAAATATACTTCGATAGGACAATATATACAGTACACCGAAGAGAACACAATAGACCAGATATTACCATCATCAATAAAGCAACAAAAGAAGGATTCCTAGTTGACGTCGCAATTCCGCTCAGCAGAAATATAGAGAAGACTTACTTGGAAAAAATAAATAAATACGCCGAGCTTGCGACAGAGATCAAAGCACAGTGGAACCTGAGATCAATGAAGATCGTGCCAATTATTTTATCCAGCATTGGAATTATCCATCAAAATTTAACAACAGGCATTCATATTTTAAATTTAAAAGAAAGAATTATAGAAAATATACAAAAAGCTGTGATTATCGATACCTGTCATGTAACTAGAAAATTTATCCAATGAAACCACATAATAGCTTCAATATAGTACAATTTTATTCAGACTTAAAGTCTCTAAAATTGTATCTTCTTCGCAACCATTTAATGAGACATTAAGGGGAATAATAATAATAATAATAATGATAATAATAATAATAATAATAATTTTTTTTTTGACGTTGGGACAACGCGTTGTCCGTCAAGTGGCTGAAGCAGCCGGTTCACCCTGGGACCGCATTACTTCAGGGTGATGGCTTTCTTGTTTTGTACCGTCTGTAGTGCTTCCATCATTCTCGTTTGAGCTTAGGGGTTCCGTTACATGTCTTTTAATTCTAAATCTCTCATCTCAAGTGAGAGTTATCAAGATCAATCTTTTTTTTGGCGTAGTATTCCTTCCACATAGTGTGTAATTATATACCAGTTATTTTCGCTTGATATCATTTTTGGATAGTCAATGAGCCAGTTTGTTGCTCTATTTCTACCTTTTTTCCGTGCCATTTTGTACAGTTGAAAAACGTGTGTTCCGCGTCGTCGGTATCAGAGTCCCCGAAAATGCAGTTCGAGTTTTCTTTTTTTCCCATCTTATGTAAATATTTTCGGAAGTACCCGTGGCCAGATAGAAGTTGTGTTACATAGTAATTGACTTCTCCGAAACGTCTCTGCAGCCATATGTCCAAGTTTGGGATTAGTTGTGCCGTCTATCGTCCGTATTGCTACCGATTTTCCATTAACACGGCTTCAGAGATGGTGCTATAAGCCGATGCCATGCGTAAAACCGCTGTTCTTTGAACGGAGCTGAGCACTTTTCGTCGATGTTTGGCTTGTATTGCGTCTGCCCATATTTCAGCGCTTCAGCAAGGGTTCTTTTCCCGGCCATCCTTACTGCTGACTGTAGCTTTAAATCTGCAATTCCCCTGACAAATGCATCTTTTGCCATTTCGTCGATAATTTCCTGGCCTGCGGTGGGGTATGACAAATGTGCCAGTCTACTCACGTCTGCTTGGAGCTGCTGCAGTGTTTCTCCTCGTTGCTGCGTTCGGCTTTGCAATTGGACCTTGTAAACCTCCTGCATGTGGCTATCCCCAAACCGTCTCTCGATAGCCTGTACTAAAGTCACATAATCTTTATGCTTTTCGATGTCTATTGCTTACAACAATTCTGCTGCAGGACCGTGCAAGGCCATTGTTAGGGCAAAGCACTTTTACTCATTATCACAGTAATTTGCAGCCATTTCAAACTGTTTCTTGTAAGTAGACCATGAAGTTTGACCATCGAATGAGGGAGGCTTCAAAACTTTTCTCCTTGGACTGCTTAAAGAACATTCTCTAAGTCTCTGTTTTGGCACTGTGCCCATTTGTTCGAATTTTTCGTCAACATTCTTCTATATTCTTTCAAATTTGTCATCGATTTCTTCAAGCGTTTGCTGGAGAATGTTCTTTTGTTTTTCCAGATTATTCTTTTGTTCATCCATTTTCTCTTGAAGGCCCTGCAGTCTGTTCTATTGTTCGTCTAGATTTTTCTTCTGTTCGTCCATTTTTTTTGATCGATGCTATTCTTCTATTCGTATAGATTTTTCTTTTGTTCGTCGAATTTATTCAGATGATGAAGGCGCTGCAGGAGGTTTTGAGAGAAAAATCATTTATTCTAAATTATACTTAAAAAGGAAGTTGCTGTCACTTAAGTGCGGTCAGGATGATAAATTGCAGGATAATTTTTTTTAAATTCGACACGATAATTAGGGAACTAGATACTGTAGACTCTAATTCCAGAGAAAACAATAACACCAATTGAAACAGTAAATAAAGTTGCATTAGAATTTGTAAAGTAAAGGTTGCTGGACGAAGAACTAAAAATGGCAGGCGAGTGAAAGTAGCAGTGCACAAGAAGTTATTTTTAAGGCTTCTCCTTACTCTTGTTATTCTCGTAGATGTGGCAAAATAACTTATAATTCGACGGAATGCAGATTGAAAGACAAAACAAATTACTGTGAGAATAGAGGCAAAGGTACAGGTCGCTTTGTAGGTAGAGGTCAATTGAAGAGGAAGAGGAAACTTTCGGGGAAAAGGACATAGCAGGGGCAGAGCCCAAACGAATGAAACAGCGTCTACAGAAAATCTTATTCAGGATAAATATATATATATGATGACTAGGATTGAATGTTTAAGGAATCCTATTAGAATAAAAATGGCAAATGGAGAACAATTGCTGGCCACTAAGAGGGGAATACTAAAAATTAATTTATAGGGACAGGTGGTAAATGTCAGCGAACTTATTATATCCGGATTAAGTCATAATTTATTAGCTTACGTAAATTAAATGAAAAGAGTTTCACCATTACATTTTCTAGTAGCAAAGTAAAAGTTGTTTTATGGTAAAACTTATGGAAAACTTTATGTAATAAATTTAGAAATATACGAAATAGAAAATTGTAATTTGACAGACACTAAATTGTGACATAAGAGACTTGGACACATCAATGGGATTAGTCTAAAGTTAATGAATTTACCGGTAAGTAGTTAAATATGTAGGCTTTGTATCGAAGCGAAATCGACAAGATTTCCGTTTAAAAGTATTAAAGTCATCCAAAATAGCTGAACTCATTCATTAGATGTTGGTGGACCGGTAAAAGTATCAACAAAAGAAGGATACAAATATTTTCAAGAATTAATTGATGATTTTTCCCATTTCACAGATGTATATCTCCTCATAAATAAATCGAAAGCTGCAAATAATTTAGGTAAATTTATAAAAAGATTAGAAACAGAAAAAGTTACAAGAATTAAAAAGATTAGATGTGACAATTGAGATGAGTTTTAACCAAACTGGTTTAAACCTTTTTGTATACTCGTAGATAGGGGTATCAAAATCGAATATACATATCCTTATAGTCTGCAACAGAACGGAACATCGGACAGAATGAATCGTACACTTTTGAACAAGAATCGAATTTGCCAAAGCCATTATGGGGAGAAGCAATTTTATGCTTAGCTTATTTAATAAATAGATCACCTTTTCAAACAATCAATGATATACGAGCATTACGTTTCAAAAGAAACTAGATTTACATAAAAAGAAGATTTTTGGATCAAGGGCATGGATGGTAAATGTCCTAAAAAATGACAAATTTGATAATAGGGCAAAAGAAGTGAGAATGATTGGATATGATCGGACGGGCTACAGATTGTGGGATCCTGAGACAGATACCATTAGACTGTCAAGAGACATACAATTTGACGTGTTATTAAATACTGCTGTAAGAAAGTAATGAATAAAGGTAAACCAAGCATTAAGTATCAGTATGATGATTATGAAGGAGATCAACAATTGCACGAACAAAATTTAAATGACGTGTGCTCGAATAAACAAAATTTGTATCCCCAATAACAACAAAAGCATAACGAACAATCAGAAAATGTACGCCAACATAAAATAACAACAAGATGTGGAAGGGAAATTAAAACTTTAGAAAATCTAAGCAATTATGAATTATTTTAAGCCTATTGACTAGTGTCATTTGATGAGGAGCCACAGACATATAATCAAACATTACAAAAAGGATGGGAAGATGATATATGCACCGAATTAAAAGCACATAGAAAAATAAATACTTAATTTAATTTCTGATTTGCTAAATTAAAAACAACTAATAGATGAAAGATGGATATTTTGTACAAAACAACATGGTGTTAGAAAAGCAAAATTAGTAGCATGGGGCTATCAACTTAAGGAAAATAAAGATTGTAAAAGAAACTTTGTGCCTTTAGCGCGAATATCAACAGTAAGAATAGATGTAGCACATACAGTTGGTCGATAAGGTCATATACCAACTGCTTTTTTGAATGGTGAACTATAGAATGCGAAATATATGTATAACCACCTGAAGGAGTAAAAGTTCAAAAAGGAAAAGTCTTGAGATTGAAACGAGGATTATATGGGTTGAGTGAGAGCCCAAAATGTGAGATTTGGCACATCTATCAAATGCAAAGGATTTAAACGTTTACAAAATGAAGTGAAGATCTAAAGTCAGAATTTGAAGTTAAAGATTTCGGAGGACCAAGTACATGGAAATAGAAAGAAAATATGAAACTTTATAAATAACTCAAAAAAGACAAACCATGAAAATGTTAGAAAAATTTGTAATGGAGTGAAAGCACCGTTACCAAAAGGAAATCAAGCAGACACAAACGAAATTATGGAAGATGTGCCATATAGACAAATACTCGGAGGGTTAATGTTCATCTAGACTGTATCTCGACCTGACACTTCATATGCGACCTCGTGCGGTAGAGTCGCTATTGATATGAACGTGGCCTTACATTACGTATCGCACCACATGTCCGTAAGGTGAAGCTAACAAAAACTCCATCTTGGAAGTTTGAGCGATGATGATTTCCGGTACCCCAGCATTTTGGTCATTCTAATTAGGATGAGAACGCGAGCGAAACGATTTTAATCCTCCATTATAAAATTTTTAAAAATAAACAAAAACCAAAAAAATAGTTTTAATTAAAACTTCAGAAGTGGGATAGTATATCAAAAAGGTGCATAACAGAACATGCAGCATTATATAATGTTAGTATTCCTACGGCATTAAACGACGACGATAGTGCTACTCTTACATCTGACGAAGGTGAGGAGGATCTCGACGACACCATCTCAAAGTTGGAAAAAAAGAAGAAAGTCTTACAGCTGCACCAGGAGCGTAAGGCTTTGGAAGACTCTTCTGTGACAGATCTACAGCGGTTTTCTATCACCGACGTGGAGGCAATTGTGCCCAAATACTCCATAAAAAAATGGATTAGTGACTTTGAAAGAGCCGTAAAACTGAGCAATTGTATTATCCAGTTTAAGTACATGGCAATGCGACACTTGCTAACTGGAACAGCAGCCATTTTACTCCGAACGTCAACTGCCTTGCGCAAACAACTTCAACGTGACGTCACAACAAACGACGTGTACAAGCAGCTGCACAAAAGGCATCGTAACAGAGGAGAAAATATAATAAGCTACATGCTCTCCATGCAAGAGATCACAGCAAAAGCAGTTATAGACGAGAAGGACGTCATTAGCGCAATAATTGAAGGCTTGGGTGACCGAAGTGCGTATACGTGAATCTTGTACACATTCGAAAGCGTCGAGGAACTTCAGGAACTTCTTCTTATCTACAGTAACAGAAAAAACACTGACGGCGCTCCAGTGACAATTTTACATCAAACAAGGCAACCAGCCCAATTATCAGCCAGCATCTAACTCCACCTCCCTCGTTGCTTCAATTTTTCGCTTTATGGGCACATTTCAACTCAGTATCCAAAAGCTAAACGAACAATCGGATCCTGTTTCCGATGTGGTGGGAAAGACCACATGTTAAAGGACTGTAAGCAGCCGTCCAACCGCGTGAATGTGGTAAAAGCCGAAGAAGATTGCCGCTTGCAGCAGATCGATGTACATGAAAATGTAAGTGTTGTTTTTTTACGAGTATGTCGAGACTTGAGAAGCAAAGTAATAACGTGTAACTCTTTAATTGATAGCGGTAGTTCGATTAGCTTTGTCGCAAAAGATTGTATCCCGTCCGATAATTGCCTTTATAAGCCAGTCCATCCCCACTACTTTGGATCAAGCGGAAACGCATATAATCACTAGTGAATTGTTATGAGCAGGAGTTATAACACCAAGTAATTCTTCTAACCAATCCCCGATAATATTATTGATTACAGAAACTTAAATAAGATCACCGTTAGAGATATTTTATCCCTAGCTGTTAATCGAAGATTGCTTAGAGTATTTGGGAGGGAAGAAATATTTTACCTTACTGGACTTGAAGAGTGGGTTTCACCAAGTGAGGATGGCGAAGGACTTAATTAAATTCACCTCTTTTGTCACCCCTAATGGACAGTTTGAATATGTAAAAATGCCCTTTGGTCTTAAGAATGCCCCATCGGTATTCCAAAGATTTATAACATTTGCGCTAAAAGAATTTATCGGCAAAGGTCGCATAATTGTCTATATGGATGACATATTGCTAGCATTGGTAAATCTTTTGTAACATCTCCAGCTGCTAAGATCAGTTTTAGAGTCCTTAGCAAAGCAATGACTTGAGCTGAACCTCTCAAAGAGTAAATTTTGCTGCAGTGAAATCCAACACCTGGGTTACAGTGTCAGTACTAAAGGCATTGCACCGAACGAACGCCACAAGGAGGCGATAGCAAGGTAAAACCCATAAGCAGTTGCAATCTTTCGTAGGTGTATGTGTCTATTTTCGCAAATTTGTTCCACAATTCTCGCACATTAAGAGGGAATAGTCAAATTAAATTGAACGAGAAATATATGGGTGCCATTGAGGAGCCAAAGAGGAAATTGGTTGAGTCTCCGGTATTGTCTATGTATGACCCCAAGAAAGATACCAATCTGCATTGCGATGCCAGTGCCAGTGCTTCTGATGGAAAGTTTCATCCAGTGTTTTACTTCTCTAAGCGAGATACTAACGCAGAAAGCCGTTATCATAGCTTCGAATTGGAAACCATTGCGATAATTTATGCACTCCGGCGTTTCAGAGTGTATTTGGAAGGAATTCCTTTCAAGATAATGACTGACTGTAACACATTGACCCTCACTCTAAACAAGAGAACGCTGAACACTCGGATAGCTCGATGGGCTCTTGAATTACAAAATTACGACTATGTAGTTCAGCACAGGAGTGAGAGCAATATGGGACACTGGACGCACTGAGTCGCTGAGAGGTAATTTGCAGCATTAGAGAAGATGACATTGAGTTTCAGTTGTGAAGCGCTTCTCCTAGAGTAGGGTACGTAGTTCAGTATTAAACAACTCCGAGAAATTTAGCCACTGTTGTTGGAGTTTGATTTTGTGTTGGAAGTTTAAGCACTTTTTGATGTCTGGAGGATTGAAGATTGGGGTGTAAATTCAAGGTAAATTGGCGGCATTTTTGGCGATTTTATCTCCCTGGTATTTGCACGTGCCCGGGAATTCATACAAACTTTATATTTGGGTGATATATAGTACCTTGCGAAATAAAAATTGAATTGAATTGAATTGAATTGATTATCGGACATAATATTTCTTATAAGGCTTGGATAATAATCGCCATTGTTAGTGTTTTTTATGGCTTCAATGGAAGATAAGGAATCAGTGCAGAACGCGTATTTTCGTTTTGCGTTTTTGATGTGACTTATGCGAATAATAACATGGGGGACTATGTCGTTTAATGATGTGATGAAATATTGTTTATTTTTGACCCGTCTGTGAAGATAAATGTGTGGTCCTTGAACTTGTCTTTTATTTCAATGAATTTGGCGCTGCACTGACTTGTCTGTTAGTTTTGTGTTAAATGTCCCTGGTGGGTTTTTAGGAAGGGGAGGCTAGATTGGTCTATACGGGTCATTTTCGGCTTCTCATATTGCTATGGTTCTATTGATAATTGATCGGAGTTTTATTTTGATAATATACAGCCGTGTACCCAGCGAGGGAAGGAGTTGATCGATGTAAGTGTTCCATCTGTACTTGCAGCTGAAGTGGATTCCTAACATTTTCAGAGAATGCACTCTTGGGGGGTTACTCTGTATTTCGATTCTAATATCAAACCACTCGAATTTGAATAAGTGGCACTTAGTAAACCGAAAGTAGTATTGAGAATTTCGATATTCGGATTTCAAATTCTCTCATTTTCGATTAATTCTATTCGAAAGTGGTAGAGAGTGCCAATTTAAAACAGAATCGAATTATACTTTCGAATCGAAATGCAGAGTAACCCCCTTGGAATGGGGTAGTTGCCAAGGAGTATATTTCATGTACATCTTATTTTTCGACAGATGTGTAAATGCTTACATTTCTCGACTGAGAGTTTTGCGGCTGAGTACTGACACCAGTCTGCAATTTTGTTGAAGAGGGGGTAAAGGCCGATATTGTTGTTGTTGTTCTTAATTATGTGAAAGTCGTCGACGTATGCACAGAATTCGACTTCCTTGTATATTGTCAATATTTCGGTTAGCTTGTGGTATGCTATGAGAAAGAGAATAACTGAAAGGGATGATCCTTGATGTATTCCGTTATACATTGGCAGTGTAGTTCCCAATTCGCGTTTTTATCCGTCTGTTTGTCATAAAATGGTGGTTATAATTTATTATATTAGGTCCTACTTTCCACGTTTAACTGGACATGAGACTATGTATCCAACGTCCATTGCCTTTTAGAAAGTATTTACACTTGCCTCCAGTTCTTCGATTGCCACGACGTTTATTTCAGGTATGTACTTGAGCTTTATCCTAAGGACTTGGCCAATCTTAGTTAAATTAACTCTCTCAGGCTTTCTAAACGGTTTAGTGATCCATTTGTGGACTGATAGCGACTCTAGATCAACCCTAAAGTTATCATTGTTTGCTTTGAGTGTAATATATTTCCCAACCCCTGAATGTTTCCTTGCTAGGAAAGACAAAGTTCCGGGTCGTGTCCAACGTACCCGGGCATAGTACATAAACACAGATTTTGATTTTAACATCGAAACGATAAGTGACAAAGTTTTTTTCAGTGCAGCGATTACTTGGCTTTGTAAGAGCTCCGTAAGTTTTGGTGCGTTCAAATATAATATATAACATGTCATGTCTTGGCCTTCACTTGAGCGCGTCGAATCTTCAATGGGTAGAATCCACGCCGATGTAGTAACAAGAGTACTTACAAATCTTAATATATACAAATCCGCATAAATACGCATTCACTGCGCGGACATATCTTAATACGGTCGTCATTTGTTTTACGTTCAAAAACTTCATGTCAGTGATAATATAGCTAATTAAGGCCTACGAGCCGTGTGGAACTGAAGGCTTTCAAAACACAATGCTGTCTGCTGTCGTTAAAGCCAAATTTAAACACCGATTTATTATCTTCGATTGAGATTTGCATTTTCGAAACCGAAAACGTAATTTCGTATGGCCTCATATTTAATGTCGCCAAAAGTTCTGCGAAATATTTACGCTACCTAAAACCGTCAGATCTAGCCACAATATATGTATAACGCATTTATTAGCCCAAAGGCAGAGTACAATGGTCCAATCTGGTAAGCTGCTCCTAAGAATTCCCTGACATAAATTGACAACCAGGAACACCTGCGAAACGTCGCTGCTTTACCTTATTCGATCGCTATTGTAACCACAAGTGTTCCATCAAAATTGTCAGTAGTATTCCACCCCTTCAAATCTTCAACCGTAACACCCGTCTCCCTATGAATGCTCATCAGTTTGCCGTTAAGCCCATTTTGGGACAAACTCCGAAATATCGTGATTCTTTCCTGAGCTGTACAACTCGCTTATATGAACCCTGTTGAGCTTTTTAATCCCATTATAACCTGCAGAGATTCAAAATAAACCTATATCGGTGCATCGAGAACGAGCATCACATTTAACAAGTATTTCTTTTGAATTGAAATACGAAGAAAGACCGGTGTTGATTTTGATTTGATTGTTGAACTGCTATATACAAATATGTTGTTTGATCGTACCACGGAAGAACTCACAAGAGAATTCATTGACTTGACATTATCGTAAAAAGAGCACAAATATTTCCTAATTTATACAAGAGTATGCTTTAAATTTGTTTTCTTATTATTGGAATCCTTGACTTTTCTTTACTTTCTTTTACAATGTCTTTAAGGTAGGTCGAAAGAAACAATAAATCATTGTGTACAGAAAATTTGAGTTTTTATTTAAAGCCGCCACATAACACCGCCAAAAATAACCATTTTGCATGGGTATTTATTGGAAGTATTTACATTCTTAGACTATTATATAAAGCTTAATAAAGATAAGAAACAAACGCACAGCGTAGTTTAAATTAATGAATTATTACACTTATACAAAGTCTTTGCGTTATTTTTCTTTTAATTTTATTACGATAAGTGGTTTGTGTAGAGTAATAAATGAGATTTTAAAAAAATATAGAGTTTTAAAAAATAATATAGCACAACTTGTGTACTTTATATATGTTAAGAAATGCGAACGATGGTCTCTATTCTATTTCTCGTGTGAATTGTTGTTCAAGGCAATCGCTCTTATTTGCTCCACCGTCAGTGTATGTCACTATTCTTGCATACTTTACTGTGTCCATCTTCCCAATGAGCTGTTTGGCATTCTTTTGAACAGTAAGATGCTTTAAAACAGCAAAGAAGAATTGCTTCCTTCGAACACCAATAGCACTAATAGAAAAGAAAAAGAAAAAGAAATATTTTAATAGTGAAACCGGTGAGTGAAAACTTGATTTTAAAATTACCCATTGTTTTCTTTTGATAATTTCCATATTTTTTTCCATCTTTTTGATCGTCTCCTTATGTGATTTTATTTGTTTGATTAGGTCAAGTTGCTTCTTTTTGTCTTCTTGGATAATTTTAATTGCATCGTCAAGATCTTTCTGCAGCTATAAATTAACGAACATAATTCAATTAATCAGTGGGGTAGATATAGTAGTAAGCATTTTCTTACTTTCTGCACTTTTAAGGTTGGATAAACGTCCTCTACGGAGCGGGTGTGAAATATGTTGACTCTGTTTGGAGAGTTTTCGAGTCTTCGTCTGTAATTTAAGAAAAAAAGTTTTGAAATAACAAGTTACGATAAAACGTATGTGTTATTTCTAAATGATTCTAAAAAATAATTATATGAGAACGAAATATAATAGTAAAACTGATAATATAGTCTTTTGATAAAGAATTCGAAATACCATTGGGGCCATCCGATTACATACACGTCTTTTAGTAGAAGCAAATCCCTAGCAGAGGGCACAAGAAGTAGATCTATTAAAAGAGTCTATAAATTTGCATGCAATAAGATAAAAATTATACCCTTCGACCATATATTACTTTGAAGTACATCAACTAATACCCAGATGTGAAAACTTTCATTTTTAGCCGAGTCTACTACGAGAACTGAGGAAAAAAAATTTTGTGCTGCTTGCTAGGAAGTGGCTATAATAACTTTATGTGGTTAGGCCACTATAGGATTTTCAAAAAATTGATTGAGGTCCCTTAGGACCTCAAAAATGATATCTCAAAAGATTATTATTGTTATATCTCGAAGTACTTCTTTTTTAGAGTATAGTAAAAGGCCGCCAGGTAGACAATGGGCCTCTTTATATTTTTATACGCGTTTATCTCAAAACTGCATTTTTTCAAGTTGGCCGCACCCATAAATTGAACAATTTTCAACTAATTCACTTGAAATATTAACTCAATGTTTAAAAATATATTGTCTAAATAAGTACGTAGGCATATATGTAATATATATGGCATAGTTCATTTGTTATTAACATATTATTCTGGCGATTTTTCTGCGAATTTTGCAAGTTTGATTTAGGAAGTGCGGCATTCGGCCAAAAATCAATATGTCAAAAAATTTACTTTTGTAGCTGTTGTTATGTACAATTAAAACAAATTTAGTGCCTCATCAAAAATCAAAATTTACGGGAGCTCTTGATACGGCCGTAGACCTTTCTAAAAAGGAGAGGTCATCTGAGAAACGGCTGCACAGCCGCCTTTTTCAAATAAATTATTCTATAAAAATTATGTTTTACAGTCAATCATAACATGTAGAATAAGCTTCTACCTTTGTAAACTCGATTTATTTTATATTTTTCCTGAAAAAAAATCGCAAAAAAGCATATTTTTACGGCCTCTAGAGTGGTCTAACCCCTTATATCGATATAAGACAAAAGGATTGCGTTTCAAAACAGTATACAGCCGTATGGTGCGTAGGTTCCACGCGCTATAGGCATGTATCGTGTACATCCTTCTCCGTAGTGGAAAGCGCTGGTATATAGTCTCGAAGCTACGCAATCCACCTCATTCATCTTAGCACTCGAGACATTTTTTCGATTCTTAAGGCTTGAATCGGAAAATTTTAATGCACTCAGATTGGGAAAATAATACACCAAACATTAGAGGGAACCTACTACTCAATTGGTAGGGTTAGCATAGTGTTATGGTACCGACTCTGCCTAAAAGTGACGGATAGTCCGTCGTTTCCCGACACGGCTCTTATCTAAATTTTCTGTTGTTCTACACACAGAAACACTTAACAGGCCGAACGAACCAACAAACATAAACATACACTTTCGTGTATGACAGTGACAATTGCGGTGTCAGTACCGAAATATCAGTTACCAACGAAATTTCGGAATTGGAGTAGTTTGTTCAAAGGTATTCCTGGGTAGGGTAGGGTACGTTGGACAGACTTATTCAGAACATTGACGAGAGCACTCTCCTCGGACTCGCTCTACCCACCGTCCATCAGGAATCTGTCAAATGGAGAGATTGACAGGCACCACAAACAAATTAACGAGACAATTAAACGAACGATGGATAGTACAATAGCTCAGTATCAGCACACTAACAAGGAAGACACATTAAATTAAAAACCTTATACAGGCACGCATAACCCGTAGATCGTGACACTGAAGTCGTCGATCAAAAACAGCATCTGCAAGTTTATATCAAAATTCGGGCCGTAAACATCAGCAATCCGAATATGGCATATACCCAGAAAGAGTTTTTTTGAGTCCGAAGATTCGTAAAAAAATAAAGAGGCCATAGAGTGATTTTCCAGGAAGTAAAAAGGCAAGCGGTGTCATTCTTTTCAAATAGTGAACCGGAAAATTAGATCTTTTTGCACAATTTCTAGCTTCGAATTGATTAAGAAGAACTGGCTATTCGAAAACTCAAGGTTCAATAACGAAAATATGGAAAATAATGCCATCGCCAACAATTTATTTCCGAACACTGTGCTTCGACATCACCCACCAGAAGCGGTAGACATTTACACCACTCTGTCTAATAATGATTTGAATGATATCTATTATTCGGCGCAATGGAAGATAACGGTGGTGCATACAATTCCCAAAACGCATCCAATCCGGCGAATCATCGGCCGATATGTCTCCTTCTGTATATTAGCAAGGTATTCGAAAAGGTGATCAATAGAGTCATGAATAAGCGGATTAACGACACAAATATAGTTCTGGATAATTAATTTGGTTTTAACGCGTGGCATGATATCTCACATGCCGCATCTAAACTGGTATCTGATACCTGATAGACAGTTCATCCTGAAGCACTGCGATATAACTTCTGCCGGAATATTTAACATTAAAAAGGTATTTTTTTCCATATTCATTTCATTTCATTTCATTTATTATTAAATATTTGGGATATACAATAAGATTAATATCTTTTTTAGTACTTAGATACAAATTGAGTAGAAAGTAGATTTATAACTTAAAACCTTACACTACGATACAAGAATAGATTGCTTAAATTACTTAAGAGGTAGAGATTATAGGCAACAAAGGATGGGTAGTTAAAGAAGAGAAATGCGAGATATGCACTTTAAAGATTGCACGGCTAGAAATGAATTTGATTCGCGGTAAACGATACTTAAATTTCTTACAGAACGATTAAAGACGAGTTTGTTAAATAAGTCGGACGGATATTTACTGTTAATGACTTTATGTAGGAATATACAATTTCTTGTATTGATATATTGCTGTAGTGTGCAGCCTGATAGCTTTTTTGAGCGTTTAGAAATATACTGAGGCCGTATACGTAGCGCACCGCATCGTTGAATGCTACTTGTAACTTATGCTGGGACAGCTCCCTCAAGGGCGCTGTAGACAACATCAGCGTACACAACGATTGGGACTATTAATGCTAGTACCAACTTGCGTCTTGTTTCCACCGGAGTAAAATAAGCCGATAGCCATATTTTGCGTAAACATCTGTAAATCCAACCAACGAATATTTGAGTATGACTGTAGCCTGATAGAGTACGATCAATGACAATGCCAAGACTAGTGCAAAGCTCAACAGCAGTAATTTTATTATTGCTTAAACATATATCTGGTAGGATATTCAAGTTAAATTTTCATTAACAAGAAAAGCCAGCACAGAGAGCTAGTTAAGGGGTTTCCCTAGATGAAGTCGAACGTCGTCAGCATAAAGATGCACAGATGTTTGCGTGCAGACTGATGGGAGATCGTTGATGAACATGCAGAATAATAATGGTCCAAGAATTGACCTTTGAGGAACTCCTTGAACTAAAGCTTTTAGAGAAGAGGATTTGCCGCTAGAGGTAGCTCTCTGAAATCTTCCTGATAAATAGCTACCAATAAGTTTGTCAGCCCTATCACTGAAACCAAACAAGTTTTTTAGCTTCCACTTTATGATGTTGTGATCTACCCTATCGAAAGCTTTCGAAAAGTCGAGCAGACAAAGAAGACTTACATACCTCTTGTCATAATCCTGCCTTATTTCGTCAAGTAGGTTTATCATAGCTGTAGAGCAACTGTGATTTACTCTAAATCCTGATTGTTTCGGGTAGAACAAGTTGTTATTAGCTACAGAGTTGGAATTTGCTTTTCTAAGGCTTTCTCAAAAATGTTTGATAAACAAGGTAGTATGGTAATTAGACTAGACGGTAGACTACCGACCAGAAGGGAAATATCTTTTGTTTTTTTTGGCAATTGGAAGTAGGGTTATTCCACGATAAATCTCCGAAGCTATATGGGGAGCTCTGAACGACATTCCTCCGATTTGGCTGAAAACTGGTAGAAATACTCATTGGAGTGGTATGAATCATAAGGCAAAAAAGTTGTGCAGAATTCGATACAGTTTGCGTGTAACGGAACTTCAAAAATTGGCAAAAAATCAAAATTTATGCTTTAAAAAAATCATAACTTTGGCTCTACTCATCAGAATTTGATAAAATATACCTTGTTGAATTCAGGAAAAGGTGAACTTTCAAAGTTTTGGAATAATTTTTATTTTCAAGGACGAAGAATATAACAGAATATCCTTTTTACATATATCCTTGAATAACTCAAAAAATGGTATTTTTTATTTTTTAATATATTATAGAGAGATTCGTCCTCTATTTCCATTTCTAATTTCAAGTTGGGATCTCTATGGGTAAATATTCTGTAATAAATATTTTCATTTAAAAAAAAGTCACACTGGAACCTTTGTATCCCAAGGCCTTAAAAACTAAAAAAAATTATTATTTATTATCTTTTAAGAGTATATACATATTCTTCCGATGAAGAGGAAAAATATTTTCCTTTAATTACTCCTTGTGAAACAGATGAAATATGATTGAGTTTTCTTGTTTCCGGCACAATTCTTAAATTAGAAAATCCCGATTCCATCAATAATTTTTCTTCATTATACTACGGTGTGGTCACGTAGGAGAAATCCATATTTTTTATATTTTCAGTTGCCGTTTATTTCACTGTAAGGGAGTTGTTATATGTTCCCTATACGGTCTTTGTAGGCTATGTTAAATTAAAAAAATTGTTTTTGTTTTTGTACTGCACAGCAGATCCATCGGAAAAATAAATAATTTCCTTAAAATGTTGGCATTTCTTGTGCAGGAACTCTAAGAGACGGCGCTGAAATAAATGTACTGCGATATTGTCATGCTTTAAGCAGTTACTGATTACAACAAAACTTTCATTTTTAATATCATCCGTCTGGTTCCGGTAACATATTGCGAAAGGGTGAATCGTCGCCTGTCCGTTAGTCCAGTGGTATCCCTGCACTGCATCTTGCACAACAAAACCATAATTTTCGGAAAAGTCCAATAAAACAAGTATGTTCGTTTTCGTTAAGAGAGTTTTGACTTCCTTTATGTACCTGTTTTGTTGATCAGTTATAAAAACATGATGAATGAAAACACCAAGCCGTTTCAAAAAGCTCTGAATGAAATCCTCAGAGTTTTCAATTCTCTCTTCCAATTTTGATCGGTCTGTGTGGGTCTACTGATAGTATGTTACGTCTTCTATGAAGTGATTACTAAAAGCAGTATCAAAGATTCTCCTTAATTTAGAATAGTTTAGGCAATTAAGGCACTTGTCCAAGTAAAAATTTATATCAGGAGGGTTACAAATTACTAAAGCTAAGTAGGCTCTGCTGTCATTGAGATGCTTATCTTCGTTTTCTAACAGCCTTGATATATTGCTACCCTCAAACATGAGTTTGATATTTTGATGGATGGTGCAAACACACACGGAATGAGTTAATGGTGCCCCAACCAAAATGCACTTCTTTGGTCTTAACGACGCGAATTTGGAAAATCCAATCTTAACATTATTATGAACTTCTTTCAACTTATATCTAAGGTTAGCCAGAACCAGGCGTTTTTGAATATGTTTTTTCTGATTTTCAATCTAACAAAAAAGCAAAACGTCTTATTTTTGAACCTGAGAAAATAAATTTTTGTTACCTTTATAGATACGTAGTCTTTTTTCCTGGCATTAAACGGCTGATATCGTCTTCGCAGTAAAAACTGTCTACCAATTGCTTGATATCAGCATCTAAGCTTTTCCCATAAGTTGGTGGAACGCTTTGATCTTCTTGAAGTATTTTAGATTCCTTGATCATATAGATTGTCGATCCTGGAAACTCTTCTATAATTTTGTCGACGCTTCATTCTCTTGAATGTAAAGACAACAAAACAAGTTTGGTGTCTTTGCTTGTAGTTTTATGGAAATTTTCTTTTAATTTCCCTACGAAATATTCTTCCTCTCTGGAATTATCTTCATCATTATCAATAGTAACAGAGAAAACTTTCTCTGCAATTTTCAACATAGACTTTTTCAATTTTGACTGCACATATTTTAAGTCACTAAGTCTTCTCTTTTCGAATGTATCTTCTCCAATATATTGTATGCATTCATTAATTAAATTAAATGCAATGTCTTTATCGAAATACATTTCATCAACTTCAATTTGATCTTCAACCTCTAGCAATGATGGCGTGGTATCAGAATTTCGGATCTGATTCAATTTTTTCCTACACGTAGTCGTACAGGCCGCAAATCACGAGCACTGCGTTGATGAGGTGGTAAATCCAGAGGATTGCAGCACGTTTTCCACACAAAAGCACTCATTATAAATTTATATTACTCATAACTCTTATTACGGTACAATCTAAATCCCGAGCTTACGACAGATTGACATCAAGTGAGTACAAATAAATTAAGCCTAACTTCTAAAATCCTCAAAAACGGGAAATGTGCAGTTACTAGTTTTTTTTCTAAAAAAAAAACAGCTATGTACTTGTGCACTCGGGTTATATGTGAGGATGATAAGAGGAGTAACGTAATAAATATTTAGGTTTTTGATCTAGCCGCCTATAAAACATTATTCTGGCCGAACCCATAGAGATCCCAACTGAAATTTAAAATGGAACTATCGTCTCTAGTTCTAAAAAAAAAAATACCATTTTTTTAGTTATTCAATGATATATGTAAAAAGGATATTTTGGAATATATTCCAAATCACCTTTTCCTGAATTCAACAAGGTATATTTTATCAAATTCTGATGAGCAGAGCCAAAGTTATGATTTTTTTTAAATATAAAAGAAAGCACAAATTTTGATTTTTTGCCAATTTTTGAAGTTCAGGACAAAGCGTGTTGGTCAATTCTCTGATCCTTTTCAACATCTATACAAGGCATTTTGTGGGATCACTGGACCATTCTATAGCGTACGCAGACGATTTGATCGCGTACAGATCAGGTCCAAAGATCGAGTTCATTCATATGCTGTTGCAAGGTGATTATAAGATTAAACGATTTTCCGATGACTGGCAATTGAAGATTAATTTTCCGGAGTAGGAAACCATTCTTTTCAGAACGGCTTTGTCTGAAGCCCCATGGGATACCAGGAAGAATTTGCCAAAGTTTTCGATCGTGAGACAACACGGGCAACCACTTGCTTGTCGAAATAATCCTAGTGGCGCATCTTTTTATACGCTTTTCAAGAAGTTTATTGCTTGATCTTGGGAAATTCCAAAGGTCGTATCTTATTCAGCCTTTAATTATATAACTTCCTGTTGAGAAAATATGTACCTGTTCTCAGGTAATAAAAGTCTGCGGGTGCAAAATTTCAAACAGGTATAAAGAGTGAAAATCGATTGCAAAATGTATGGCCTCATCCTAGTGATAGGCAGTGTATTTAGATGTTGCTCTGGTGGGTGAAGGTTATCCGCTACATGGCCCTTATCAGCCCTATGCTTGTATTTGGATGTCCTGTGTGGTTCAATGTGAGAGCAAGTCTAATGGTAAAGATTCGGGTGTTTGAGAGGGCTTGCTTTCGCTTTTATATTGTGGAACACAATAGCCTGAGTACATACAAAACTATAATAATGAGGTCTTAAACAATAGGGCGAACCTAATAGAGAGGACAATTTCGTTATCAAGTTGACTCGAAGGCAAATTGCAAGAGCAATGACTTCAATGAACGTTTTGATCTCTGGGGCTTATTACCACAACTTTTTATATCACACGAGTGTGCCCTTCAAATTAGCGGTGCCGCTAATCTTCCACGTCACTTGAATAGCTGCGGACAGGCTGTTCAACTACGACAGAGATGTCGCACACGACAGTGCAAAGCGTCTCCAGTTCAGTAGGGCGGCAGGGAGTCGTGATTTTATGGATGTTGCTAGACAGCACCACCAATGATGGTGCCTTGCTGAAGGGGAAGAAACTCCTTCGTCGTTCCCTTCTAATAAGGGTAGGCCTCATCTGGGCACAAAGGCGGTATGTTTAATTTTTAAACTATGACCGACTTACATATTGTAGTTTAGAAATATTAAAGTAGCATTTACGTTTAAAAAAATAACAAAATATATGTACAAAAAAAAAAAAAACAGGTAACAATTCAAAACCAAAAACAAACTTATATACATATATTATATAAAAACATAAAAAACAAAAAAAGGACATATTTAAGTATGAAACATAGGTTAAGATACTTTAAGTAGAAGATTTATGTTAGGTAGTTTGTAAGTTATATTTATATGAAGAACAAATTGCCCAGTTTTTATTAAAAAATTAAAAAATACTCTCTTAGTATTATAATTATTAAATAAAACACAAACAAAGATTGTAAGGTTTCGTCGAAAGACACCGTTTAAGTGTTTGGTTTAGATTTTAGCGCCCACATAGGGCCAGTATTAATAATAAGATCGTTAAATTAATTAAGTTATTTTTTAAGCGTTGTTTGTATAGCATATACATATTTAAGTTATAATAAATTTAATAAATAAAAATGCATTGGCCGTCATGATTGTTGGTAAGCTTAGCAATACAAGACCATAGGATCAAAACCGGGGCGTGAATCAGTTGGTGTGATTGTTGAGCATTTGAGCATAGTAGAGGAACTACGAATCGATTATGTTAAGCCTTAACTCAAGCCTACCTAAAAGGTATTTAGTTCACAAAACAAACAAAAAATTAATAACCGGAAAGTGAAAATTACGGTGCTGTAACAACCTAATTTTCCTATAGCAAACAACAGCTTTGACTAAAAACGGAACACAAACCGTAGAAATTAAACTTCATCACAGTCAATATGAGCTTGTAGGAGGAAAATCGACCTACGGCACCTTTCCAAAGTTTCGGATAGCAATGAACATAATTACAAGTATGCGTATTCGCTATGTCCTCATTTCCACAAATGTGAAAAACTTATTAAACAACTCAAATGCTAAAACACCAGCGAATTTCCGGCATCACTAATGATATGATTAAAAATAGACACCTATAGAATGATACTCGTATGTATGTAAAAAGAAATGTAGGTCGGCAAACTCAGTCAACCCCACAAATGGTGCAGTAGTAATGAAGATATTTTCGATGGTTATTAAGCAAGTATTAAATTGCTTCAAAATTATCATCAATTAAATCTTGATATGAATGTATTGATGAATGTTACAATATTACTAAAAAGGCGACCCATTCTTAAATGAGTTATGAAGGTTTTACTACATGGACTTATTAAGTTCATGGGGAATTATGTGGAACATGCAAGAAAATTCGCCGCTCGTACACAGCGATTGTCATTTGCAAAAATTCAATTCAACAATAAAAAATACAACATTTGCATGTGGTGGCTACTAACATGACACAGGAGCACCTATATATGCTATACGATCAAATATCTCTTTATTAACCGTAAGGAGTGGGACGAGCGCTTCACGTCCTTGAGAAAACTGCCTAGACTTTCGGAATTTTTTTTAATGTTCATTGATATGCATCATACATTTAAGATAGATGAAATAATCCTTCCTCACATTGTTCGCATTAATTTGGCAACATGTTGAATATCAAGAAAAATTATTGTTATCGAATATTTGATAATTCTTTTATCGCATCTACTATTTTCAGCAGCACTGCTGTATCGCCTGAAAAAAATTGCATAATTACGAGAAATATCTCATTTCAGCTTATAAAACGTATTTTTATATTAAAAAAAAAAAAAAAACATTGATTTATCGGATAACAATTTCAAAGTCTCAGCAAAATCGGTAAAATTTGTAAAGCAATTTTAATTTTAAAATATTTCAATTCGAAAATAGTTAAATAATAATGTCGAGTACTACAGGACAGTAGAACAAATGCTTTGCAGCTTTAAATATTTTTGTTCACTTACTTTCTACGGTTCATTTTTCCCGCCAAACTTTTATACCTATACGAATACCAGATGGTTTGATTACTGAATATTTTTTGGGAAAGAAATGTCATTTCCGACCCTCCAAAATGGAAAAAATTGCATCCCTTTCGAGTGTCGAACGGTCAGTGCTGCCGTTTTAGATTTCAAGATAAACGACAGAATTCCTGTTTAAGGGACAAAAATAATAAGAGATTTGGAGCGAAAAAAATAAAACGTTTGCACACGTTTTTTATAAAAATTTTTGCTTGCTGTGGAGCGTTTTCGTGATTTTAAAGGTATTTTTGTTACCTGGAGTGCAACACAGTTTTATCAAAAGCATTATTACAAAAAACACACATGCATTCGAAAAATGTAAACGGATGGAAGATACATCCAATTCTTGATGGAATGAGATCTTTTGAACCAAATTGATTGAATTTTTGTTTGAATTTTTGTTCACATTCGCTTACGAGTACTACCTTGAAAAAAAGTGAATAAAAAAACAAATTACATTTCGATTCTTGGAAAACAAAAATAAAAAACTATGAATGAAAGATTAAAAGTTTACTCAGAGACCTGTTTGACTGCATACGAGTTTATATGGACTATCCATAGAAAAAGGGAAATTAATGCCAATCTCAGTCAAGTGAATCATGATTGAAAAATTAAAAAAAAAAAAAAGTTAACACTTGTGATTTGTACGTACAATATATGTTCCAGAAATGTTAAATTACTTCTTTTACTTTACACACAGCCAAATTATTTTCTGCACTTAATTGCCGATCGCGCATTGTGTTCATTTCCTTAGTATATTTCCATACTTCCTCGGTATATCATCATTACAAAATGAGCGCGGATTTAAAAAAAAAACGTTTTGAAAGTGTTGGAGTACCAAACCTAACCCCCACCTAACCCATAAACTAAGTTATGGAGGAGCTAAGGAGCTAAGTTATGCAACTCAGAATTTAGACCGGGTTTAGAGCAACGTCATATTTACAGATGAGTCATCTTTTTTTTGTTTATAATTATTAGAAGAAAGCCTGGACATAAAAAGACGAATAGTTTCTGTAACGCACCGTAAAAAGTTCAAAAGTTCATATTTGTGGATGCTTATGGGCCAAAGAATCGGTATGGATTAAACAATTACGACTGCATTTTGCAAGAGGATAACTATCCAAAACATCGGAGTCGCCTCTGCACATGTTGAAAGGCGGAAAATGGTATAGAGACGTAAGGTTGGGCGTCCCAAAGTGCTGATGCGAATCCAATAAAAAAAAGTATGATCTATAATGAAGCAGAGGCTTAAGGGGGAAAAATAGCTCAGATAAAACAACTTGCGTGGGTCTTGAAGCAATTTTGAAGAGGCCTATGGTTAGAATATGCACACAAATTAAATTGCATTAGACGATGTCAAGCAGTTAAAAATAATAATGGTGACTGGACTCTCTATATAATTGCGCAATTTGTTTCGATATACGAGTTTATGTACTATAATAAAAAAAAAAATAGGATTTAATAAATTTCTTGCATTTTTAATTGGTTTTTTAGATGCACGTTTTTGTTGAACACACTGTATGTTAAAGTATTTTTTGTAAAGATTATATAGATATATACATATATGTATGTACATAATTCGGAACATTTAAGGTTCGGATAATAGAAAAAATCTACTTTAAGAAAATGTATGTTTGCAAAATATGTGCAGTGTTTTGAAACATTAATTATTTAATTTTTTTTATGTTTATAGAAAATTGTTGATCCCTTTGTTTTTCCTTCTACCTTACTTTTAACTAATTTTCAAAATTCTAAGTTAGGGATGCAAAAGGCGCCATCGTGTTGAAATCACATATCGTCGAGATTATTGTGATTCTTTTTTTTTTATTCAAAAATCACTAATCAATATCCGGTATATCTGGTCCGTCGAGCTATTTGTGGATATAATTCACTAGCTTGGTCTCATACGGATGTAGATTATAGTGATCGACACAATGAATTGACAATTTCGAATCAGTTTTACTCCCAGCGGCTACACTTTATGTCATGTAGAGTGTATGGGTAAGAAATTTATACACAACACAACGAATTGCCAGCTGACGTGGTCGATTATGAGGACAAAAAATCACGCAATTTTCTAGGCTATACGATTTCCAAAATAGATTTGAATGTTACGGATGATCTGTCAAATATTGCACATAATCATCAAAGGAGTGTCAAAATGACACCACGGTTTGTTACATATATAAAAAGATGTATCAGAGAAAAAATACCATTTATGTGTATTCTCTAGAAAATACACTGTTAAATGATTATCGGATTGATATTTAAAAATAATGCATATTTATTATTATATTATACAGCGACAAAAGTAACAACTTTTCTGACGTATTCATCCTTTCGTTGAACAAAGGTTGTCAATTGGTTTCTCAAATGCTGCTTCTACTCTTATCGTGTCATACTTCAAAATTCGTAAACGAGATGTATCAGTTGGTGACAGTTCATCTGGATTTCTTTATGCTTCTAGAGGTGCTCCTCAAGGTTTAATCCTGGGGCTACATTTTTTCTTTCTTTATGTCAATTAAATATTAGAGAATTGCGCAAATGCCATCAACCTCAACTTAGCTTAAATCTCCGATTTTTATGAGAAAAATGGTCTCTTCCTGAACGCCCTAAAGACCAAATGCATTGTTATCAGCAAGAAACCTTTAGACCTTTGTTATTTTCTTGACATTATGCTCTGTCGTTCTAAAGTTGATTATGTCAAAACTGCGAAAAATCTAGGCATACTTTTCAATAGGAATCTGATATGGGATACCCACATTAATACGGCCGTTGGCAAAGCATATGGAGTGCTACGCCAGCTCTGGATGTCACAATTTTATTCATCTCTTAAGACATACATTTTGATAACGAAAACTCTGATCATTCCCGTTCTTACCTATGGATGCGAACTTTTTTACAACTGTGATGTGAATAGCCGCTTTCAATACCACGGTGCGTTATCTTTATGCCCTAAAACGGTTTTACAAAATCTCGAATTATTCAAAAAAAAACTTTACAACGTATCGTTTGATAATTTCCTTCGTTACAGGTCTCTTATTCTGCTATCTAATATCATACAATCAAATCAGCATAGTTATTTTTTTTAATAAATTGCGCTTCAGTGTCTCGACCAGATCATGCCATCTTATTCATCAGCTTTATTCTAGTCTTACCTCAGAATGACTGTTTCTCGTCGTCAATACTATTCGTTTGTGCAATTCCTTGTCACGACGTGTCCCGGTGACCGGTGGTAACATGCGTTTTTGAATGGAGCTAAAGTCCTTTCTCCATGGCACCAACATTAACTAATATCTAGTTTTTATACCATAACATATTATGTAGATGAAGGTGGTTGTAAAACTTAGTATTCCTGTTTCTTATTTATTTAATCTCTTTTTATTTCTCTTAAATTATATCCTATCATTATATTTAATTACTTTTCTTTGTATCCCTTTCGCATAAAAACACACTACACTATTTTATAAGACATGTTGATATCTTAATATGCATGCATTAAAAATTAATAAAATTAAATTAAATTAAAAACAGGCTAATCGCAGAAACTTAGGTTTCCTTCGCTTGCATATAGAATAACAAAGGCGAGCAACATAATGAATGGGAGAGACAAGTCATTCGTCTACCCTAGACCGCCGCGCCGACAATTTTTTTCTCACTACAACGTTATCTCTACATCAACTCCATAAATAGAGAGAAGTAGACATATCGTAAGGCGTAGAGCGTAGTTTTTTGTAATACGGCCAAAGTTTTTGCGCTTATAAGATTAAGCAGTTGAGTAAGATAAAGGTACGAGTAAGTTGATCACTTTTCTAGTTTAATCTTAAGTGAAATTACGTTAGCAAAACAATCTGCAGTTTTAAATATATTTTGGGAAGATTTTAAAGGCAAATATTAAATATGGTTAAAAATACAATATCCACTCCATCAGCGAGAAAGATCAAGGCGGTCTGTCGTCCCCAATAACCTTGGCAAGTATATTTGATAGGTTCATCTCAGCTAAACAAACATCTTCTTTGATGGATTATAAAAACACCAGCTCGCCCGCAAATTTGACTTACAACTACAAAATCACACATTAATATTGTTCAAATTAAAAAAAATGCGATTCAATTTTATCAAAGATATAACACCTTTAATGATTATCCACGTTTAAGCGAGTTAACAAGGGCTCAAATGGAGACTGACCATCAGGTACAAATATCAGCACAGACTGTACGTAGACAGCTACGAGAAAATATGGAAGTAATATCTTTTTTAGGCTCAAAACTTTTGGAAATTAGTCATCTGGAGCGATGAATCGAATTTTAAAGAAATTGGAAATGATGGAAGACCGTATGTCAGACGTTGGCCATTACAAGAATTAGATCTAAAGTGCATAAAGAACACCGTCAAAAATGGTCAATCATCGGTGATTAAGTGCTTTACCCCATCTTGGCCCAATTGCACAGGTTAACGATAAAATGAAAAATGAAATCTACAAACACGTATTAAACACTAGATCGGGGATTTCGCGACAATTTGCCACTAGCATGGATATTTCAACAAAATAATAATCCAAAACGATCGATAACGACAGTAGGGGCTAGAAAACCTCTGAACAAGACTTCTTCGAGTCAACAGAAGTGGAACAACACCACCCTCACGAAATGTGCAGCATTGCAGCAACACCATGGACAACAGATACGCCGAAATTATAAGGTAACAAGGTTTTGTAACCAAGTACTGATTCCCTAAGATATACTTTAATATCGGTAAATAGAGTAGTGATGCTTTTCCTGGTAGGAGGCTTTATTATGTGTCCAAGCCGATATTAACTAATATTTGTTGAAAATTTCATGTAAATAATTCTTTACGAAAAAAAAGGAAAAATATATACAATTTACACAATCTCATGAAAATTTCATCAATTTCATTCTTATTCTTTCTACTAATAAAAACTTGTTTTGTTTAAATTGATGCGGTATTTTTATATGGTTTTCATTCGTGTGCGTACCTATATGTGCATACTGTAACAATTTGAAAGCAGTCCGGTTAGGTCCAACTCTACTGTAACGTTAAATAATGCCCAATGCTGGATGATAAATAGGAGAGCAGAAACAATGATGAGCAGCTTTAAGCACTTTTGTTGACTTTCTACGATTAAATTTTGTTGACAAACTTTCATCTGCGAATACCAGAGGGTTTGATTACTGACTCATTTTCTGAGAAAGAAACGTTATTTTCGATTTATCGAGTTGAGAAAATTCTGGACCGTTTGGTCCGCCAATTTTTTTAACTTTTATTGGAGTTTGTGAGAGAGATAATACAAAATAAAGAGTTCATCCTTATAATCAAAAACGAGATGCGGAGGACAACATTTAAAACCCGATGGCAGAACTAACTGATAAACTTAGAAAATTCACAAGAATGAAAATTGAAACATTCAATTATTTGTTTGGATTAATTCAAAATGCAAAAAACTCCATTTTGGAAAATGAAAGATTTAGGGAATGAGAAAGTTTTGAAATGAAAGTAAAACTTAATGAATAAATTCGAATTTTCACTATTTTTTATTCGTGAATACTTTTTTTTTGATTAACTATTAGATAAGAAATTATCCGTGAGCAAGTTATTTGTTATTTGAATAAGTTTTGTCAATGCGACCATATCTTCCTTAAAGACATTCCTACTACAGCTGATGACAAAAGTATAAAATACAATAAATTTTTTTTTTCTACTTATTTTTATTACAACATGCAATTGCTTGCCTGTTTTTTATTTGTTTTATAATTACCAGGAATCAAAAGAATTTGCATCTAATACAGATACTGCTTTTACAATTTTAGGTGTATTCTGCAGCACATGATCAGTGTACGATTTTTTCTTGAGTTGAATAGATCCTCTATTAATTTCATATCATTTTGTCGTGCTTTTAACGTTTATTCTTCTATTTTGGGGGAATTAACAATACAAGCGAACTTCGCCTGGCAGAACGTTTTAAAATTAAATATTTGTATGGAAAAAGCTAGTTTTGTGTTTGTGTCACACATGAATCGCAAAAGAACAAGCAGTCAGAAAGTTCCGACTCCGGCCATAAAATAACATTGAGCTGCTTTCATTGACGGTACAGTCCCCAAATCTGAGCTCAATTGAAAATCCAATAGCAGTCAATCACATCAAAAGCTTCGCTTAAAATCACTTCAAACAAATGCTGCTGTGTAGAAAGCTCATTGCCGGGAGTGAGGCAGAAGTATTTAAAGACACACCAAACTTAGTCTTTAATTAATTAAAGCATGTGCATATCATAACTTATACATATAATTTTTTTTTATAATTTGTCGCTTTTTGAAAATATGACGATTTCAAAAGGGTTCCTAATTTTTTCCAAGCTGTGTATACATGATATAAAAAAGCGCTGCATAAGAACGGAACAACTATTTACTGCTAAGGTACAAATAAAAATAAAAACATGTAATAAATTTGGAATAACTATTGATCCCGCACTACTGATCACATTAGTAACCTAGAAATCTTCGGATCAATCTCTTTTAGTATTATAAATGCCGAATCTACGCGAGGCATAACCTCGTTGTACATATCCACACCACAAAACCAGCAAAGTAGATTCAGAAAATTCTACAATACACTTGAAAGTCCAATTTTGTTTTTGTTGGCATCAATGGAATAAATGCGGTGACCTCATTTGCGGATGCAGAGCAAAAAGAATAAAATAAACCATTCACTCGTGGCGTAATAGTCGGGCTCCAAATTCCAATTGGTGGCCTTGTCGTCTACTTTGAGTTTCGTTGGAATCTACTTACATTCGGAGATGTGAGAGTTCTCCAGGGCTTCGCCATCTCGAAACATAACGAAAGGGTCTACCTTCAGCCATGACAGGGTTCTCGAGTCGGTCCAAAAGAATTTATCACTAATAGGAAACTTGTGTGACCTGCAGATGAACTGCAGCCTGGAGCTCTAGCCGTGCAACAGAAATTGGGACTGTGGAGCTACCTTCGCTTTGGCGGACACGATCGGAAAATCGATGTTGTCTTGACAGGAAATGCGGAAGTAGGATGTAGTTGCATATGCATTCTCGCTAGCGTCTGCAAGGGTATGGAGCTGAACCTTCGAATCATCTTAACTCAGCATTGGCGAAAAGCACCTGCGAACATTTATATCAGTTATACTATGCAAAAAAGCTGTCCACCGGAGCCACTTTTCAAACATGATTGCAGGCAGCTCGCTCATCATCCCAAACAATCCATGTCCTCCAGATCTCCTGCAGCAGCAGTTTGATGCAAATAAGGAAATATGATAAGAATCCAAAGGGGTAAAATACTAACATGAGTATTTTAAGTACCTCACGTTTGGTAAGTTCAGTCGGTTGAGGACGTATGTAAACGCGTCGAATGAAGTGCACCAATAAAGTCCCAGGATCGTCTTTGCTGCCGGAGTGTCATTCCCCGTTATCTTCTTTTAGGGCTTCCAGAACCTTCGATGAATCGTAAACCCAGTTGGGGATGTAAAATCCAGGGTTCTGATGAATGAACTTCACATCTTGAGCTAGTTTGATTGCTTCAACTTCAGTATGGACGCTATCATTGAAGTCATCTACATAGTCGTGTACGAGTATACCTTCAACAGCTCTTGGCATACTACTCATTTTTATTTTTGATGTGGTGGGCTATAAATGATGCTCGTGAGTGTCATTCCACAAAAACCTTTGCACATGTCGGTCCTCCCCTCGAACTCGTACTTGGTGGAATTTTTCAGCAATGCCTGGACACATTCCAATCTTCTTGCGTAGAAAATCATATAGGAAAGGTAGTAGTTCATCAGGGTCCTTGAGAACAAAATCGTTCAGGGAAGTTACATTAAAAAAGCCTAACATTTGACGGTTTATTGGGATTTGGTACAATAAAGATTGGCAGATAACAGGTGCTGGTTTTTCCGTTGTCGAAAAGATCTTCTCCGTGGGAATGCGAACACCGACATTCTCCATTCAGAAAAAGTCACTCACGAGACCGGGCAGTTCGATGTGAACATTGTGCTCACCCGTGTGGAGGTGAAGGGAGTCACTATCACTCCCAGTTCTAGCGCGTTCATCGGGTCCATGCTCTGACCAACCGAGCCATGTCTGGGTGGCAAATAGTTGCGACCAACTACCCTTAGAGACCTTGAGCAGAACACCTAACTTCCAATTATCAATAAATATAAAAATTCTCGGACGTGCTCTAGAAGCCCAGCCAGATACGGATAATGTTTAGCTAACCTCTGTCCGGAACTCGTCTGTGTTGGTAAGTTAAGGCCTTGATCTTTGCGCACGTTATCTAGTTCGTATTTGCGGCCACCGCCACTCCTTTTCCTAGAGACACTACTTTGGAAGTGCTCTCGATAAGAGTTGTGTCGGAGGTCCAGCTTAGACATAGTTCTTCAGTGCTTCCAGATAGCCCTATTAAGACAGCGAGATCTTCTGTCCAAGAAGGAGAACGTGTCGATTGGTCTGCCATTAGCGTACAAGGTCACCGGCAGAACTAAAAAAAAAACTTTGGGGAGTTTGTTTGTGGTGAGTTAGAAGTGACGACGTTGATGAGCGAGTGGTTGAAATCTGCTTTGCGTAGTTCTGTAAAAGAACATAATGTCTTGCCTCACATTCGCCTATACCACATGCATGTTTTAGCTATTCGGCACCGCGAATATGCATGTCTTCCAAGATACGAACAACGCAAATGTGTTCTTGGATCATCTTCCACCTTACAGACAATTCAGCGTATCACAGTTTTTGTTGTATGTAACTGTTGTAACGCCTGCCTGGCCCTTCAGTCAATAGGTGTATAATTTGATCTGATCGCCCGAAAAGCATTCGCCGTGATTTAATTACGTCAAGCACTATAGCCGGTAGTATAGGTCGATGTTTTACGGCTTCCTTACACAGAGACATTTTTGGAGGCGAATTAGATTTTCGCCGTTTGACAACGCAGCTAACTCCGTACTCTGTTCAAAGGAACTGATTAAAAATGGTAAATCCTTTGGAATGGTATTCCTTACAGGTAGTTGACTAGAGGAAAGTAACATAGCACATACGAGGGAAGATTGTTCTGCATTTCTGGTGAGCTTTACCTGGGTTTGTTGTACTGAACTGTTACAGCCGGGCAGAAGATATTGTTGGGCTGGCTTGTAGGCAATAATTTCCACTTGTTGCTGTTGTTTGTTGGTTGGTTGGCCACCACTTCCTTGTCATCCGAGTCTTGAGAAAGAATCAGGTACTTTTGTTGAAGGTATAGTTGGTCGCTTTATTCTCGCAACAGCTTCTCCTCCTCCTGTCGTCGTAAGAGTAGCTGCCTCTTCCTTCTCGCAGACGTCGAATATACTGATGACCCTGCATCTTCTTCAATAGGATTACTTAATGCAGTTGGCAGCGCTGTATCTTGCTGTTTACTGGGATTTGGTGGTGAGCAATCGTTGCACTTCCATTCCTGGTTGGCTACAGAAGCATCGACATAGACACATGCGAAATGAAGCCAAAGATCGCAGTTATCGCACTGTATATGCTTCAATGGGTGGCCGTGGCACAAGTGGTAGTGTATTGGTTTCCAAATCGGAAGGTTCGGTGCTCGAATTCCAGTCTCGCCCGAAATACATTTTCAGGCAACGAATGGTTGGCTAGAATACAAGTCCAATTACACTAATAATTTAGTCTCCAAATTAAATGTTGGATGCCACCCAAGGAGCGAAATAACAACTGAACCCAAAAATCGTTCTTTCTCTCACTGTCCGATTTTCCTAAAAACTTAACACATGTTCAGGCATGTGTAATAGTAATAATACCCACTTGAAAAAAAAAAAAAATGACAATGATTACTGTTGGTGAGTGATTTGGTGACATTCTCGTATCGAATTTATATTAAATGAAAAATATTATTTTTTGAAGAAATGTTACGTCTGTAACTTTTGAAAACCAAATAAAAACAAGAAAAACTAATTTAAATAGCGCGATTACATGGCTTAAGTACTCTATGTGAGAGTTTTGGTACATGGTGGCGGCAACATCTATAATTGACCAAATATTCTCACAAATGCATATCTTAGCTTCTGTCAGGATCTATATAGTTTTGTCTAGTTTTGGAATCCCTCTCCAGATTATTCAAAGTGGTTCGCAAGCAATCTCACCGAGGCCTTTAATGTCAAAAACAATAAACAAACAAGAAAGACACAACATTAACGAACAGGACTGAACGCCAGATTTGATAGCTGTAACTTTGGAGTAGCTAGAGATTTTGCCTACCTCAACATCGAAATGAACTCTTATCATATGAAAATGATATCTTATCATATATCAAACGAACAGTTACACTTATTAATTGCTGTTTAATTGTCCTAAGAAGATAACAAGAGTAATAAAAACTTATCAAGAAACCCTAAGGAGATTTTATATAAGACCATAACTATCTTAGGCTTTCTATAAGGGGGTGCAAAAGTAATGTCATAAAGTGAATGTGCCACAATTTTTTCAAATGGCGTCAAGTGCCATTGTGCTTTAACATTTATTATATGGTATGTTGTGCAGATAGAAAATTAGTTGAAAATATGTACACCTGAATAACGCGGAATTATTGTTACTGCTTATCTGACGAATTTCCGGTGTGTTGTTCTAACGCAGCGTGAATTTCGTCGTCGTCTTGCACAATATGCGTGAAAAATTAAGCGTTTGACTGAACGTCTAGTGCAAATTGGATCCACTAGAGATGTCGCAAATAGTGGCCGGTCCCGTACTGCTCGTTTGACCGAGGATGTCACTGCTGTGGTCGAGGACGTCCGAGAGAATCCACAAACAAGACAACGATGCAGACTATTTGGTATCAGAAAACGTTCGTTACGTCGAATTTCGGTGAAAGGCCTGAAGATATTCTCTTATAAAGTGCAAACCGTCCACCAATTGCTGCCTGCTAACCGTCAAGTGAGGTTAACTTACTCCCATGCTCTGTTAAACCTGGTGCAAGAGGAGGATGATTTCGTATTTAAAATCATAATGAGAGTCGAAGCCAATTTTCACTTAAATGCTTATGTGAATAAACAAAATTTGCGTTTCTGGGAAACAGACATTCCACATGAAATGCATGAAGAGCCATTGCATCTTCTCAAAGTGACTGTTTGGTGCGGCATTTGCAGTGATTGGCCGTTATTTTTCTGAGAAAGCCGACGGCAACAGTAACTATAACTGATGAGCCCTACAGGCAGATGTTAAACGAGTCTTTTTTTTTTGCCGCAAGTTGCTGAATTGGTTGTTGAGTGTTGTTGGTTCCAGCAAGACGGAGCAACCGCTCACACAGCTCGGGCAACGATGGAGATTTTGGATCACCTATTTCCACGCCGTGTGATCTCCCGCTTTGGCCATTTGAAATAGCCGGCCAGATATTTGAAAACAGCTCAATTTTTTCATTTCTAGCAAAATGACAGCCAATACACACTATGACATTACTTTTGCCCCATATTGTATATAGCGAAGAATAGTGGACCTTAGAAAAGGCAGGTGATAATATCCTTGGTAAGGTGATGATTTTTGATGAGCTATTAAGCAAAATCTACCTCATCAGAAAAGTGCATATCCTTCGCTTGAGATTCGCAATTAAAGCGAATGGATATTAACTCAGTAGGGGAAAACAACTAAGCTTAGTTGTGATGCACAAGTAAAAGGTGACCGTATTTTCCTTTTTTTCCTTTCCCTTTATTCAACAGGTCCAAATTTTTTAAGTTATTTTCGGCTCTATTTGATGATGAATATAGGAAAATATATAAATAAACAGAAGATTCCTACACAAAGTCATTCAGGCTCACCAAGATCTCGCAAGCTATCAAAAAATTAAAAATTATTATAGGAAATATGCTATACAAATTGTGCATTGTGATAGAGCCTCAGGTAAATTGCTAGGAACTTCTGATAGTCCTGACAGCCCAATAACTAATGCTGCATGAGCTACACATAAAAATAAACAGCGCACAATGCGACAAATAGATATAAAGGCTAGTGTAAATAAACAACCTCAGTGAATGATATGATATGAACTCTGCTAGCCAAATAAAAAGAAGGCAAAGTTCCGGCCATGAAACAAAATAAACCGCTGAGCCAATTAATAAGAACCAAAGAAAACAAACATTTTTACGTGTTAGATCGACAGGAAACCGACATCCGTTTGGTCTTTGTAGATTTGGTTTTGAAAACAGATCCTGGTGAATCCACTTATATTGAAAGCGCTACTTACATCACGTAGTAAAATAAATTCCAATTTTACAGTTAAACATTACAATGAGTCCATATGTATGTAGGTATCTATATAGGAAGCGCTTGTGTGTTTTTATTTTCTCGTAATCAAATAAAATCAAGCTTACCTTTTTCTGGAGGAGCTCTGCGTAACCACCATCGACTGCTCTACGTTTTCTTCCTCCAATTGTGTGGATGTATGAGTAACATCAGACCGCCTGATTTTTTTTGTGCTACCATTCACTAAAACTCTCTCCAAAATAAGCTGCACTTGCTCCCTATCAGCCCGAAATGAGAATTGACTGGGTGGATAGTTCAGCAGCAATTGATGATGTTTTAGTTCTTCCATAGCATTTCGCAAAGCTCGACCCCTTGAAAGCTTAAGTTGCTTTGTATCCGTATCTATCGGCCGAATATTCTTTACATCAACCAAGGCCCGCGAATGATTTCCCCCAAAGAATCGCACATCGTATTTATTATTCGGCAACACGCGAATAACTTTCGCAGGCCAAAATGGAAAACCAGGATGCTTGGCAAAAACCAATTCGTGACGCTGTACACATGGTTTGCAGAACCAACCCTTGGATTTTTTATGATTCGAATACCGATAACAATCTGGACAACGGCCAATTTCAGCTAAATCATGAGTTACATCACGTACCAGCCATTTTGTTGAATCGAATTCTGTGGAATCTATAGCAAAACAAAAGCTTGAATGGATTAACTCTGCACGATATACATATGTGGTATAAATTACCGCCATATAAAACCCCGACATTGTGTTGAATATTTAAGATATCAATCAGGAATTCCATCAGATAATTATAGGTATTAGAGTCAATCTTCCGAGCCACGTCTTTTGGAACAGTTGGAGTTTTAAGTAAGACTTTCTGAAGGATATTAAGTTCGTCGTTCGCAGAAGAATTTTTACTGTCCGATGTAAATGAGTCAAGGTAAGCAACGGTTTCTCCTGACATCTGTTGTGGGGTAAATTAATCAAAACTGTACATATGTATGTATGTATGTACCCTTTCAGTACTTACCCAAGTTTTATTTCTAGAGAAAGTAAAGTTCAACAAATAACACAGCTCGTCGGATTCCAAATTTGGCGGATTTCTCAATGCAGCGCATCTGGACAATCTGCAACAAGTGCACAGGGCAAGCTCATACTCATCATCTTCGCATGTGATTACTTCACTTTTTGCGTACGAAGAAGTAGCATTGGACTTTCTACTACGATCCGGAGGACGAATCTCTCCTAGACACATCACATCCACCTTCGATTTTTTGTCAATGTTAAAATCAAAATTTCCTTTGTCTTCTTCGATAAGAGCATTCACAACAGTGTCAACTTCTGCTGTTGTGTCAGCAACGTTAACAGCAAGCTGCGGCGTTGATGACTTTGTTTCCGGTTCCGATTCCGAATTTTCAGCATCCTCTCCATTTTCTTCCTCCGAACTAAATTCGGGAAGTGGATTCTTTTGCACTTTTGCTGATGGAACTGGATAGTTTGGTCTCTCGGGTTCCTTACGATAACATTCACGGTGAAATGTCCGTGGACACTTTGGACACAATTCTAAATTGCCGGGCATATGACACTCAAAACAGTATGGGTCGTGTTGTGGTCTCTGAAATAAGAAACACTTGTGACCACTTAAAACCCAACTTTTTTTTTGTTTTTTTTTACAAATCCTACCGGAATTTTAATTGGTTTGGGAAGACTTAATGGTCTTCCTTCCACAATTTTAAGTCTTGGCGAACCGCGTCCATTGTCTACAACTACCGGGATGAGAATTTTGTCGCTGATACAATCTGCCACAATTTGTGCTGCTACTTCTGTAAAATAAAATACATAGATTCGATTCAGAACAGGTAACTTTAAGCTGGTGGCCAATCCCTTACCGTCACTAACTAAAGCTTCACTTTTTAAGATTCTTACCAACTGATCAAGGGTAAGCTGTTCGAATTTGGTGTTTGCTATTGCTCGATAAATATACCGAATGCAATAGGGTGGCGCCTTTCTTCCACGAATCATGGTAAGTTGTGTGGAGAAAATTATAGAACCGAAATGTAGGGTCCCGAATCAAATTGGATATCGTATAGAATATTTACTTTTCAGTCCATGCGATATGTGTTTAGCATGACTTAGGTTTAATTATTTTCCAGCTTGTTAGGAATGAATTTTGCAGTAAAATAGACGCAATAGATGGAGACCGAAGGGATGCAATCCGAGAATTCCAGAAGTAGCAGCGCTCCTGTTTTTGTTTTGTAGTGTCTGACAGAAATGGAGTTAGACGTTGGTGAACTAGATTAGACAGGAAAAGTGCGCAAATTTTACTTCACGGAAATTGTAATAGATTTAAAAAAGAAATTTTCCCAAAAAAGTATACTCAAATGATAAAAACAAAATATGTATTAATATATATTATTTAAAAAGGTTTTTTGCCATTTTACGTTATCTTACAAGAATATTAATAAGGTCATATAATCCCCAGAGCCATAATTGTCATTGAAAGTACAGATGCCGACAGTTAATTAATTCCAGCTCAAACTCCAAAATGCTTCAATTGTTTCCTAATCAATTGATTTCTGCTTATATCTCGATCCTTGTTTTTGTTTTTCTGCGCGAAATAAATATAGCAAATAAACTTCTTACAGGCAGGAATCTCAATAATCATGTTAATCTGATTTAGTATTTATGTTGACAGTAAAAGAGTGCTTGATACAATTGTATACAATAGGAAACAACATGAACCCAAAAATCATTTAAAAATTCTGTTGAAGAGATTTATGGCGTTTTCGTTTGGGCAGGTAGAATGCAGGCGGTGTTTGACCAATTTATTATTCTGAGTGTTCAAATTGATTCGCAGCAAATATATTTAAAAAATAAAAGAAGATAACCTCGTCGTCATCCAAACAAATAAACTGCGAGATAAAAAATTTACAAAAAATTGTATTGGAACATGTAATATTTTTAACAGCAAAGCCCGAAGAAGTTTTTAGTGTTCTATTGGAATCAAAATCGGGGTACAATATGAAAAAACCTTGTGCTTGCCGAGTCTATATCAACCACATTTTGTGTATACACCCTAATTTGGTACAATTTTTTCGTTTCAGTTTTATAGGGAGCAACACTTTGACATTTCGTCAACAGTTGCGTTCATGTGAAATTCAAAAAAAATTTCGGTTTTGGCGGATTTCTATGAATTTACTTTAATGGAAAATGGAGAAATTAATAAATATTTTATCGGATTTACAAGTTACACCAGAATACATTTCAACCGAGATTAGTGAAATTGATTCCTTGTCAACTGAAGTATCCGAATCTACTAAGACTTACCAACAGAATTGTGATGATTTTGAAGGAAAAACTAAACATATCGAAGATTTGAAGCAGGAGGAGCATTTATTGTTCGCCAAAATCAAAGATAGAGAAGGGGAGCTTGTAGCAATCAAGGAGAAATTGGAAGATTTACATAGCGAGTACGAAAGCATTACCGAAGACGGTACGTGACCACATTTTCGCTAAAGGATAATGTCGAAAATACATATTTAATCGTATTATTTTTAGATAAAAATTTTGCGCGGAATGTCGAAGTTTTAAAAAAACTGGAGTATAAGTTTAAATTGTTTGGATTAGATATTCAGGCACAATATCTGAAACCTACGGTTTACCAAGCAAAGGTATGGAATTATTGAATCGCAAGGACCTTTTTGATTTGTGTATATTTCTTTTACAGATAAGCTTTGCCGAAGACAAGTTTGTGATCTTCAACTGTGACATTATTGAAAATGCGTATGACTTGCAAGCCATTGAACCAAATCACAGACGTTTTGATGAAATGAGGAGGTTTCTATTGGAGTCTAAAGATATATTGGGACTTCTGTGTCAGGCAAGAAAGTATTTTGCGAAAACGTAACATGGATTTGCAACTATTTATATTTTAAGTGTAAATTAGGTTTAGGTTCGTAAATGTATTTTAGTTTTTACCTACAAAAATTAAGAAGAACGTTGACTTGTGAATTTTGATGGGTTTGACAAGTTTTAATACTTTATAAAATTAAGGATTTTGTTAATGAAAAGGGCGATATTGTGGAATATATATTGTTCTTACCAAATACAAAAACGTTGTTTATATATCATGTACGTACGAATAACTCTAATTTTACAAAACCCGCATCGGTGCAATGATGAGATGTACATATAATACTTATTCCAGGAATAAGTTTGGCAGCAGTCTGTTTCATACAAATTACTGACTGACTGGTTAACAATGATTTTTTCTTTATAGTTGGAAATTCAAGGGCTTTACAATTCTTCATTAGCAGTAACAAACAGCGGAGCTACGCCTGGAAATATATCGTTGGTTCCAAGTAATACTAAGAAGCCTCAAAAGTCACTGTTTTTGAACGCCGTAGAAATTTACACTCGTCCCTGAGTCCCAAATAAATATCGACAGTTTTAACTACGTGTGTGATTTTATTTTCTGCGAGTAAAAGCTTACAAATGGTATCAAATCGTACAGTTTAAACTTACTTCATAAACTTACATAGGTATCGGGAAAGTGTACCCTTGAAATTCCACCAGTGGCACCAGCAACTCCTCCTTCTGGTAAAATTTTAAATTCAATTTTAAATTGAACTGTCGTATGACAGTACCAAAAATAAAGTGTCTACCAAAGGCAAAATTCACTCCCTTCAACACCGGTACCCGGTAAATTTCCAATGTACCAGAAAGCCTGTGTGAGCGTATTGGTATGACAGTTGAACAAAACAACAGTCTAAACTGCACTTGCAAATTTTCTGAAGAGAGAGACAAAGCTATTGAAGTTTAGAACAAATCGAAACTTGGTTTAAAAGTGATGCCAGTAGAGGAAGAAACATTTATATTATCAGCGGGCACACCTTCCCGGACCTATGGGTGCTTTAATTCAATTAAAATATTTTACTATTTAATTCATAAAAATAAAAAAATAAAATACAAAAAAAAAAACAAAAAAAAAACAATATTTAAGCCTTGTGGCTCGATGACACTCCGGGGGCCGTCTGAACACCTAGTAGGAAGACAAGTCTAAAACAGCGAGCCTTTAATGGATCCGTTAGGGAGTCGCACATCTGCAACACGGATGACTCCATCTGAACCAGGCAAAACCTTTGTGATGCGGCCCAATTGCCATTCCGAGCGAATTTCATTTGGTTCAACGAGGATAACCACGTCACCGACTTCTATTGGCTTCGTGATCTTGTGCCACTTTGATCGCCTCGTTAACTCCGGAGGATACTCCACATACCAACGATTTATAAGTTGCTTCATCAGGTGTTGTGACCGCCGACTGTAAAAGCTTACTGAATGCATCCTTCTTGGTGAACATTCCGGGGGCCGTAATGTTTCTGTCGGCCTCGCCGAAGAGCATCGAATTCGGGGTAAGCGGCATCGGGTCCTCCGGATCGACAGGAATATGTGTGAATGGTCGACGATTAATTTGGCCTTGGGCTTCAATTAGGGCATTACGCAAAACATCTTCTCGTGGGACGACTCCTCTAAGAATGAATTCGACACTAATTTTGATCAAATGGATTAGACGTTCCCACGCACCACCCATCCATGGAGAATATGCCGGGATGAATCGCCAGAGGATCCCCTCATATTTCGCAGAGTGCTCTTTCCAAAAGATTTTTGGAACCAACGAAGTTCAGTCCATTGTTGCTATATAGGTAACGAGTTACGACTCGATTCACAAGAAAGCGGCGAAGTCCCATGGTGCACTGGTCCAAGCTTAGATCGTTGAGCAGCTCAATCTGAACTGCTCGAAAGGAGAGGCACGTAAAAATCATCGCGTACCTCTTAGCGGTCTCCCTGCCAAACTTCACAAGCATTGGACCGAAACAGTCTACTCCAACGTGCGTGAAAGGCCGCTCATCAAATGCTAGTCTAACTCGTGGAAGTTGGCCCATTAACGGAGCCGTTGGTTGTGCCTTCATTCGTTTGCACATGTTGCACTTTGATTTCACTTTTTGGACTGCCACTCGTATACTCACGATCCACGCTCTTTCTCTGATGTCTGAAATTATCGAAGCTGATCCAACGTGTAAATTTTGTTCATGATGATTCTGAATGAATATGTCTATTAGTGGGTGTTTTTTCGGCAATATTGCAGGATTACGGGCAGCGTATGAAGTAAGCGCTTTTTGAACTCTGGAGCTCATACGAATGGTGCCCTCGTCATCCATAAATGGCGATAGGGAGTAAATTGGGCTTGAAAAGGCAACTCTTCGTTTAGCTTGTAAGGACGAAACCTCATCTGAAAAGCCTCTTGCTGTATCTTTCTGAATAGCCACAGCTCTCCGCGAATAAACTCAATATCTCTTTATCAACCTCCTTTCTTTGGCAAATGTCCTTGAAGCGAAGTATTAAGGCTTGAAGCTCCAAACGTGGCACCGAAATTTTTTTCACCGGAGCTACATTTGCCTTCGCCATCGCCAGTGAGACCTCCGCTGTACCAGTGCATTCGGAGCGAAAATAAGCAACGGCAGCGAAAGCCTTCTCTGAAGCATCCACGAAGACTATAAGGCTGATTTTTGCCTCATCAGGGTTCCAAGAAACGTAGCTTCGTGGAAGTTTGAGTTATTTGATATTTCTTAACTCCTTGACGAACTCTAGCCACTGTCCTTTCAGCTCACTTGAAACGGGCTTGTCGTTGCACGGACAATTTCCCACACTCCTTCCTTCAAAACAAAGATCGAACTATCACAATAATCCACAAAGCCCAAGTTGGATTCAGTTCAATTTTATTTCTAAAAGAAACAATTTAATTTAAAATACAATATAGATACACAAAACTTAAACTAACTTACATTGCTTTAGGGAGCATGTAACTTTTGAAATTTAAATTTTCAACGACTTTTACAATAAAAATTCTCTCTAAAAAACTTTTGGTAATTCCTTTGTTCTCTACACTAAAAAAAGGTAATTAGGCAACCCCACACAGTTAAACATAAAGCAAAAAAACAACGGGAAAAAAGCTGTGAACTTCTAGTTTACGGGAAAGAGAGAAGATAATAGTAATTAACTAAACTTGGTAAATATCAAAGAGAGTGGTGTTGCCATCATTTTGGTTCTAATCTTATACTAGGTAATTCAAATACAATTTCTTTTAAAACTAAAAAAAATTCAAAAAAATAAGAAATAAAAAAAAATAAATTCACATAATTAGCTCGATGACACTCCAGGGGCCGTCTGAAACTATTTTGAAGACTCTAAGTCTAAGACAGCGAGCCTTCCGACTGCCCTCTTCAATTTCGTTACTCCACTTGGTAACCGTACATCAGCGGTCCGCATAATACCATCTGAAGCTGGATAAATCTTACTAATACGGCCCAGCTGCCAGGCAGAACGGATCTCATTGGGCTCAATGAGAATCACGATGTCGTCCACTGCTACTGGTTTCGTCTTCTTATGCCACTTTGACCTTCTCGTGATCTCTGGCAAATATTCTGCATACCAGCGTCGCGTGAATTGCGCCATCAAATGTTGCGCCCGACGGCTATACAGTCTGCTAAAGGCATCCCGTTCGGAAAACAATCCAGGGGCCGTGACATCTCTATCTCCATCACCAAAGAGCATTGAATTCGGCGTAAGGGGTGCAGGGTCCTCGGGGTCAACAGGGATGTGCGTCAGTGGTCGGCGGTTGATTTGACCTTGAGCTTCAATCAGAGCGTTGCGAAGGATATCTTCTCGTGGGACCACACCCCGAAGAATGAAATTGATGCTGCCTTTGATGGATTGAATAAGCCGTTCCCAGGCTCCACCCATCCACGGAGAGTATGCAGGAATAAACCGCCACAAGATGCCCTCGTACCTCGCCGAATATTCACTCAGGGCTGCCTCCATCTCCTTGATGTCTCTGTCCAAAAGATTTTTCGAACCGACGAAATTAAGCCCATTGTCGCTGTATAAAAATTTAGTAACGACCCGGTTTACCAAAAAACGACGAAGTCCCATTGTGCATTGGTCCAGACTCAGATAGTTCAGCAGCTCTATTTGCACGGCTCGAAACGTTAGGCACGTAAAAATCATTCCGTACCTTTTTACGGTTCTTCTCCCGAACTTCACGAGCATGGGCCCAAAACAATCCACCCAAACGTGTGTAAACGGCCTGTCGCCGAAAGCTAGTCGAGCTTGAGGAAGTTGTCCCATTAACGGAGTAACTGGCTTCGCGTTCATCCTCTTGCACATATTGCACCTAGACTTCACCCTTGCGACAGCTCCTCGAATGCTGATAATCCAAGCACGTTCTCTTATGTCGGAAATTGTTAGCGCTGTCCCGACATGAAAATTTCGATCGTGGTGATATTGAATGAACACGTCGACTAAATAATGATTTTTAGGAAGAATCGCTGGATTACGGGCGGCATATGACACCACCGCCTTCTGCGCTCTGGAACTCATACGTATTGTCCCCTCTGCATCCATGAACGGAGAAAAAACAAATATCGAGCTTGCCTTTGAAACTTCCCTCTTCGATTGTAACCCAGTCACTTCTTCACGAAATGCGTCATGTTGGATCTTTCTGAATAACCAGGCCTCAGCGCGATCAAACTCCCTTGGCGTCACGAACGTTGTTCTTTCCACTTCCTTTCTTTAGCATATGTCCATAAAACGGAGAATGAAGCCCATAACTCTGACGGCCGACGTCCACCTTCCCCTGAACCGAGGCCGCAATTCCCCAAAAACGGAAAAGCTTACCCCCTTGCTACGCTCATGAACGAGAATTCTTATCCCGTCCTCTACCAACTCCAGCGCTTCGTCCGCGCTACCCGGCGTGATTGGCCATTCCTCAACTGGCTTTAGAAGAAAAGCAGGGCCCTTAAACCAACGCGCCTCCTGATCGCCGATCATCTCGTCAGTCCACCTCGTTCCGTCATCTGCTACATTGTCCACTGTCCCCACATAGAACCATTGTCGAGGAGATGAAGAATCTAAAATTTCGCCCACTCTAGTAGCCACAAACGACGGGAACTTAAACTTCGTTGAGTTGATCCAGGCGAGAACCGTCTTAGAATCTGACAGGAAGATCACCTCGTGGATCGGGACCGTGTGCGAGCTCCTTATGGTGGTCAGCAGTCGAACTCATAGCACGGCAGCTTGTAGCTCCAACCGTGGCACCGACAATCTTTTTACAGGCGCGACTTTAGCCTTAGCCATAACCAACGCGACTTCTACCTGTCCTTCCCACTCGAAACGAAGATAAGCGGCAGCAGCAAAGGCTTTCTCCGAAGCATCGACGAAAATGAGTAACTTGTTATTAGAGTCGTCCGGGTTCCATGACACGTACCGCCGAGGAATTCTAAGTCGGTCGATGCTCCTTAAATCCGTCACGAATGAAATCCACTTATCTCGTAGATCCTTTGATACTGGTTCGTCCCAGTCAAATCCTTCCCTCCAGACTTCTTGCAGAACAATACGACCACGGATGACGTAGATGGAGATGAGTCCAAGTGGATCGAATATCCGCATCACAGCTCTAAGTATTTCCCTCTTGGACACCTTAAAATCTGGCAACTGCATCTTATCGAACATCTCGTCTTCTAACACCTGGTAAGTAAAATGATCCATCCTTGGGTGCCAAAACATCCCTAAGACCTTGGTGACAAAAAATTCCGACTCACTTGGATCGATACGCACGAGTTTGGGGTTGACATGACTCTCCGGCATCTTCGCTAGGAACTCTCGACTGTTTGACTGCACTCCAACGAGACTGAAACCCATGGTTTTACAAATCTGGATTGCATCACGAGTTACTTTGACTGCCTCCTCCAAGGTGTCGTGACTGTTGAAATAGTCGTCCACGTAAGTCCTTTTCGTCAACCCATCTACTGCTTCGGGGCACTCGGACTGGAAACGGTTCGTGTGATTGTTCTTCACGAACTGGGAGCATGCTGGTGAACACCTAGGACCAAACATCATGACCTCGAAAATGTACACCACGGGGTCTGCCGAGACGTCTGCATTCCTCCACAGGATGCGTTGGCACTGCTGATCCTCTTCCCTGATCTTGGTCTGGTGGAACATCTCCTTTACATCCGCATTCACCGCAACCCTTCGCTCCCGCAACTTGAAGAGTCCTGCATGGAGGGGGACTAAATTATCCGGTCCTTTCAGCAGAAAGGTATTCAAAGACACACCCTTAACCTTAGCGGCCACGTCAACAACCAGTCGCGGCTTGGGGGGGGGGAGCTTATTGGGATTATGCACAATAAATGTGGGCGCATACCAAACCCGCGGCCACTCCTTCTGCAACTCCTGTCTCGATGCGATCCTGGCATACCCCTTTGACAACAGACTGGACATGTGGTTGTTCACCCAGGTTAGCAACTCGGGTTTCTTCTTTAAGGACTTCTCCAGTCCGATAAGCCGATTCAAAGCCATAGAGTAGCTATCTGGAAGCCTAACATGATCAGAAGACCAGAGCAACCCAATTTCATACCGGCTACCATCTAGCCTCAAAGTCTCTTCCATGACCCGCACCGCACGCGCATCTTCCCCGCTAACTAATTCACCCTTCGGAGCCGTAACTCCAAACTCCTCTGTGGTCAAGTGGCGTCGTACCAGCTCGTGCAGATCATCCTCTGCTTTGATGGCCTCATGGAACAGAAGACGCATGGTTGGTTTAGCTGCTTCGCTGATTTTCGGTATCCTAACCGAAGGAGCTGACTGTCCGTACACTATCCACCCCAAAAGTGTTTTAACTGCACAGGGTTCTTCTTCTTTGCCGTGACGATGGCCTTGACCCATTAAGAATTTGGCTTGATCTAACCCAATCAGTATCTTCGGCTTAGCTTAGTGGGAGCCCTCGTAGATGAGGATAAAGCTCTTTTAATTTTCCAACTTCAACTGATTGAGATGGCAACCCTAAGTCCTCAACTGAGTATACGCTCTTCAAATAATGCCGCTTTCGATGGTTGACTCCAGCCACAGTCAGATCCGTCCGCATCGTCTTCTCAGACCAGGAAACGCCTTTAGTCCACTGCACCGTTAAGTCCTCTGCGGACCCTTCCAATTCCAACGCCTCGAAAAGATCACGCTCCATCAACGTCAGGCACGAACCGTCATCGAGAAATGCAAAAGTGTCGCTGTACTTCCCGTTCTTCCCAAAAATCCTAATGGGGGCGACCTTGTACATGGCTGGAAGGTCTGCTTTAGCGTGCGCCGATACAAAGTTGGTTGACGGCTCAAATGGAACGGCTGCTACATTCAAACTAACCTCGTTGCTGGCGACTGCTGGGCGCAGCAGCCAATGGTGTCGGTTAGTGCATCCACTAAGGCCACACACCTTCTTCTTTGCACATGATCGCCAATCATGCTTCATTCCACTTAAACATCGGAAACACAGCTGCTTCTGCTTTGCTAACTTGTACCTCTGGTCTGGTGACATGGCCTTGAAGCTTTCGCACTGCGCTAGCTCATGATTGCCGCTACAATTAACACACGGCTCTGATGATGACGAGTCCACAACCGGTTGGTGGGTAAATACTTGTCGCGTAGCTTTGGATGTACTTGCTTTCTTCGAGGTGGTAATTTCACGGGGCTGCACCAACCCCAGGTCGATTACCTTTTCCATAAGGAAATCGGCAAAATCCTTCAACGATGCACGTCGAGTTGATGATTCCCTTTTACGCCAGTCCTGGTATAGACGCCCGCTCAACTTTCCCGCAAGGTCTGTAAGTACGTAGCCATTGAACAGCTCCTCTTCCTTTCTCATAGCCCGAATGTCAGCTACAAAACTATTGACCCTAACCGCCCATAAGTGTAGGTTCGAATCGCACCCCGATTTCAAAGATGGTAACTTCAGTAGATCCGCCGTCAAACCGTGCACCAAAACATCTGATCTCCCGAAAATACAGCGTAGAGAATCCATAATGGCTGCGTCGTCGGATGAGTATTTAAGCCTGTCACTCACCTGTTGGTACGCCTCACCTTTAAGCGCCTTGCGTAGACGGGCTACATTCTCCTTGCTACTGAATTTCCCTTCAATCGTCGTAGCGTTGAAAACTTCCTCGAAATAAGGCCATTCACGTTTGTTGGCCCCAGAGAACATTGGTAGCTCTTGCACATTCCCCCGATTGAGAATTGTCAGCAAACTCGACATATCTGCCTGTTGAATCGTCTCACGAAAACTCACCCGTTGGTTAGATGACCCAGTAATAGGTGTCGAGTGCAAGTGATCTCGTACTGTTTTCTGCGGCAAGTCCCTTTCGACATTCTGTGCACCCTTCAAAAGTGTCTGATGGTTGGCTTGAATAGTCCGCAACATCTCTAACCGCTCACTGGACAACTTCACTGTAGGCCGACTTGGTGACGGCGAGACACTGCACGCTGGTTCAACCTCTCGAACAGGAGCTGAAACGTTGGCTAGCTTTACCTTCATCGCCTCCAGTTCCTTTCGAAGAGCAGCCAACTCCAGATCCTTTTGAGACACAGAAGCTTGAGCCACTACAGCATTCAAAACCTTCCCGCCAGACTTCTTGAAGAATTATGCGACCACGAATGATGTAGTGTGAGAGTAGTCCAAGTGGACCAAATATTCTCATGATGGTCCTTAGTATTTCTCTCTTGGTAACCCGGAAATCTGAGAGAAACATTTTGTCAAAGAGCCCATTATCTGACAGCACGTAGGTGAAGTGATCGAGTGATGGGTGCCAAAACATACGCAGGACCTTGGCGATAAAAACTTCAGACTCGTTTGGGTCTGTGCTTACGAGTTTAGGGTTGACGTGGCTCTCAGGCATTCTCAATAGCAATTCTCGGCTGTTTGATTGCACACCCACGAGGCTGAAGCCCATTGATCTGCAAATCCGTATCGCTTCACGCGTCACGCGTTACTGTTACTGCCTGCTTCATAGTGTCGTGGCTGTTGAAGTAGTCATCAACGTAGGTTTGTTTAGTCAAACCGCCCTCTGCTTCAGGATATTCGTCTAGAAAAAGATTAGCGTGATGATTCTTCACAAACTGCGAACAAGTTGGCGAGCATCTGGGACATCAAACATCATGACCTCGAATATATACACAGTGGGATCCCTAGTGCTATCCCCATTTCTCCATAGAATACCTTGACATTGTTGATCCTCCTCCTTGACCCGGATCTGGTGAAACATCTCATTTACGTCAGCATTCACTGCCACCTCCCGTTCTCTAAATTTGAATAGCCCTGCGTGTAGTGGGACTAAGTTGTCCGGCCCCTTTAACAGATGCGTGTTCAATGAAACACCTCTAACCTTAGCAGCTACATCCATCACTACTCGAGATTTAGGGGGAAATTTATTAGGGTTATGGACAATAAATGTAGGCGCATACCCATCACATTCCCATTTTTTCTCTAGATCTTGTGCAAAAGCTACTCTTGCGTATCCTTTCGACACCAACCCTAATATGTAGTTGTTCATCCAATTTAACATATCCGGGTTCTTCTTCAAACTTCTCTCCAAACCTATAAGTCGATTGAATGCCATGGGGTAACTATCTGGAAGTCTGATACCGTCCGAAGCCCATAGCAGTCCGATCTCGTAGTGGCCATCCTTCATTCTTAAAGTCTGCTCCATAACGTCTATCGCTCGACGAACTTCTTTGCAACATCAACATCAAGGGTAATGAGATTCATCAGTCCGTCTAGAGCACAGGAATCTGATAAAAGCATGAGCGAGGTGTTTTCCTGCTGCGTAGATCCAAAGGATCCTCCTCTGTCCCTTGTTTTGCGGAAAGCTCCTTTAAACTATCAGAAAGCTGACAGCGTCGACGTTTAGCCCAAAATGGGTGGTGATGACTTGGAGCACTAGATGAATAAGGCTAGATAGCTTTCTCATCTTTGTTAAAAGAACAATCTCAGTTTCGAGAGGATTGACTGAACTCAACAAAGTTTGTGTTTTAGAGCAGAGAGTTGATAGGCATGATCCAACAGATATAACAGCAATATCATCTGTATATGCCTGAGCGTAGACGTTAAAACTATTGATAGTGTAAGTCAGTCGATCAATATGCGTCATAATAGCGGGGAAAAGGCGCAGCCTTGCGGCATCATTCGTTTACCCTCGACCATATATTAGTCGTAGTCAGCATAAACAGTCACCAGCATTGTTCCTATCCAAAAGACTAGTGATTCGTCTAAGCCTTTTTGGCCGTCAAAAGTGGCATTACCGAAAAACCCTCGATGTCGACTTCAATACCGCATTGGTAGGCATGTTGTACAGAGGATGCGTTCGTATAGCAGTTTTACGCACATGAAGCTCGGCCATTAACTCCATGCTGTTCAACAGAAATGAAGTCAGACGCTCTTGTAATCAGTCATCTTTTCCGATTTTCAGTGTATATGGTACTCCTACTGTTCGTCGGGCTAGTAGTGAAGATTCTCTATACCATCGGTGACAGTCGACTTAAAGCCATCAAAAGAAGCAACAGTGTATTTGATGTCCTCATCCGTCACCACAACAGATGAGCTTGTTAGTTGTTGATCAGGTTACTTGGGAAATGAGTTTCAAGTATGAAGCAGAGAGTTTTTGCTTTCGACCCAGTGTAGGTGGCATAAGATTATCAGAGTGTTTCCAGTCTGGCTGATTTCGCCCTTTTCAGGAGTTTGACTAGTCTATTGGTTCCACGGACTGTTTCGATCTTTTCGAAAAAGTTTTTATAAGAGGCACCCTCCTGAATCCCAATTAGCTTCTAAAGAGTATATTCTCCCATAATAAGGTAGAAAAGATTTTATAGGCGATGCTTAGAAGACATCGTTGGTACAGTCAAAAGGGTTTTCTGTATCGGACAAACGATGCTGAGATTCCATGCTTCCGGTACGCTTTCCTCTGACGGTATCAAACGGGTAATCTCCAGCTGCGGTAAATAGCCCAACTGGATGTCCATATGCGTCAACAGTTTTATTAAAATCCAGCTTCTCGTTTTTTTCTTTTCCATTCTGAGAAGCCTGGGCACTTCCCTTCTTTTCTGCTCAAAGATCTCACGAGCTGCTTGCATCTACAATATTATATCTGTGTTTATCAAAGGCTGTTGGTTGTCTCTGAATTGTTTCCTTTTTTGTACATTGCGGAAGTCACCCCGCCACGCAACCACCATCCTGTAGAGGCAGGTCCTTAATAAAACAAAAAGGGTCTGGCTAAAGACCGGTGGCAGTAGCTTCGCTGTGGTTATGAGAGCTGCGTTGACCTATTCAGGTTTCATGTACAGCCATCTCTACGCGAAAGTGATGACACAACCATGGAGCTCCCTTTAGAATTGGGCTTCCTGGAATTCCTCAGCCGCTGTCCTAATTAAACGTTTGAAATTTTTTATTTATTTATTAAGATATCAATACACAATTATAAATTGTTAATAATATTAAGGATAAGAGCAATTAGGGGTGGCCGTGGTGTAGTGGTACTAGCAATCGCTTCTCATTCGGAGGGTCCAGGTTCGAATCCTGCCCATGACAAGTCAGTTTTTCATTTGTGTAATTGGAACTCAGACAGAAAAATTCTGCGTGTGAAGGCATAACACTGACATGTAGATTTGGCTGTTGTAGAGTTTCAACCACAAAAAACTAGTGCGATAACCTTCGAATCACTCTGAGTGAAGAAAAAACTCTCCGTCCTATTCGGACTCCCACCCCTGGAGAGCGAATATCGAAACCAAATACACCTGAGTTTCAAACCACTACAAAAACAATTTTCCTTTCTCCTCCTTCTACCTTTCCGTCCGGGCGCCCTTAGGCGCGCGTAAATTATATCGGCTATAAGAAATAAATACATATTCATATAATTAAATTGTAACGGCTTGGGGTCGCAATTGTTATTGTAGAGATTTGGGTGTCCTAATTGGAAGCAAGTACTTAAATGTGAGCGATGTTTAATGTGTTAAAGCAGTTGGGGCAGATAGGTGGAGGTTCGTTCTTGAGTAGGTGTTGGTGAGTATGGGCCGTGTGACCAAGGCGTAGTCGGATGAAAGTCTTAAGGTCGGGTTTACTAACGTCCAAAGGGAAGATAGGCCTAACTTTGGTTGGGTTGATAAGGCTGTAATGATGCTTGTAGTGTTCCCAGTCAATTATTCTTTGGCTATGGCATATTTGATTAATGTGCCTTTTTAATCAAACCGCGAAAAGCTGTTAAATGTGAAAGTAGGACTGTTAAGTGCCATGTTAGCTGCGGCGTCTGCTAATCCATTACCTTTTATTCCTACATGGCCCGGAGTCCAGATAAGCTTTAACTTTGTATTGGCTTTGGAAAGAATATTGCGGATTTTGGCTATTACATCTGCGTCGTTTCTTGGGTTGACAACGGCTCGTAATACTGATAAGCTATCAGAGCAGATCGCCCATTTCCCTTTTCTTAATACACTGATCTTAATGGCTTCCAATATGGCTAATGCTTCGGTTGTGTAGATGGAAGTAATATTAGGTACATTACCTTGTGTAAGAACAGAACCGTCCTGGGCTACTACTGCAAAAGCGGTGTTGAAATCTGTTTTGGACCCATCTGTATATATGAAGTTCCATCCTATGTTTTTCAAAGAACAACAGATTTCGGAAAATCACGCTTTAAAAATGGCGTTGCTGGTGCTGTCCTTCCGAAGTTCTTGTATATCTAGGATAACTGAATCTTTGTGAAAAGACCAAGGAGGAAGTGTTGGAGTAAATTTGGCTGTTCTGGTTAGGGGAAAGTCCAGTTTATTTCGTGCCTCGTGTATAGTGGATGGGATTCTTCTGCTGTGAGTGTGGGTAAGTGCTCTGCAAGTATCCATGTCAATAACTGACCCTGATTCGAAGAATAATTTTACGTTGAGTTTGGTGATTATTTCTCGTCTGTTGGCAGTCCCGCTTCGGCAAGAATGTTTTTAAGCGGTGTTGTTGGAAAAACACCGAGGCTTTTCCTTGCTGCTTGGTGGTATGCTGGTGTGATAATTTTTTTTGTAGACTTTGGGCAGGAACCATAGATGGATAAAGCGTAGTCGATTTTATTTAAAACTAGTATTTTCGTTAAGTTACAAAGTGTATTTACGTGAGCTTTACTTTTATTCGAAGAAAGATACTTAATGTTAAGCCTTGCTGCCAATGCTGTCTTTAGGTTAGTACAGTGCGGTTTCCAGTTGTATTTATTGTTTATAATTAGACCTAATACATTAAGGTTGTTAACTACTTCAAGTTTTTTATTATTAATTGTTAGTTCTAAATTAGTACAATTCTGTTTTCTACAGATATGGATTAATTTACATTTTTCTAAAGCAATGTTAGGCCCAGAGCTTTCAGACCATTGGTTGATCTCATTTAGTAGAGTGGAAAATATTGCTTTAGTTCTATCTAAGTCATTGTATTTACATAGTATGTAGACATCGTCTGCATAGATACAGTGATTTAGATCTTTGTGTTTAGAAATAGGATAACTTATTTGGTTAAATGCAATTGCAAAACAAATTACCGATAAAGGAGATCCTTGAGGGTATACCGTTATCGTGGGGTTTAATTTTGAAGAAAAAATTGCGAACTTTTGCGAAACATTTTCTATTTGTTAAAAGGGCTTTAATGAAATGGAAAATGTTGGGACCAAGGCCCCAGTTTCTCAAATTGTTTAAGATAAGGTGGATGCCCACTCGATCAAAGGCCTTCTCAAAGTCAAGTGCTAGGATTGTGATATGGTTGGGACTTTTTTGTATTTGGTGAACCATAACAACCTGTTTGGAATTATTTTTTCTAAAAGTTTTGATATACAGGGGAGTAGCGAGATTGGGCGATAGCTATTGATACAGGCGATGTCTTTTTTGGGTTTGAGTATTGGGATAATGGTATCTGTTTTCCAGGTTTGAGGGATGATGCCTTTGGTAAATATGTTGTTAAAGAATTATATGAGCCTTAGTTTGGTTGTATCAGGAAGGTTCTTTAACATGGGGTAGGATATCTTGCCTTGTAATCTGCTTAAACAGCTTTCTAGTTCAAAAGAGGTGATATCAGTCTCAATGCGAAGCGCTGCAGCATTTGTAACCGGTAGTGGTGTAAAGTTAAGAATATTCAATTTTTCTCTGTTAAAAGCCTGTGGGAAATTGGAGTAGTGGGATCTTGTGGACCAAGTGTCTGCAAAGTGGTTACTGATTTCCTTAGTGCTAGTAATAGCTCCTGTGGGTGTGTTGATTGACAAAATATTTTTAGGGGAGGCACAACCTGTGAGAGATCTGATTCTTTGCCAAACCGTACTCGTTGATGTTTTTGGATTAATTGCTGTTTTTTAGAGTTCTTCTAAAAAAGGGCATTGGCGTTTTTGTAGATTAAGAGGTTAACTTGAGTGGGGTTTTTCTAAAAGCCCTCCAAGTTTTAAATTTTACCGTTCTTAGCCTGGATAGTTCTTGGTTCCACCAAGGCACAATTCGGTTTAATGTTACTCAGGATGCCTGCGGTATGTAATCGTTTGCAGCGCTACTGATCGTTGTAAGTAGGATGGCAGCCTCATGGTTTATACAGTTCGTCGGAGGTACATTGCAGGTGTATGATTGAAGTTTTTTCTTAAATAGATCCCAGTTGGCCAAATCGGTTTTATATTTTGGGATATGTTTTGCTATATCTTGCTTAGTTGAAAGGAGCAGGGAGATGGTTATTATCACTGTTATGTAAGTCTTCAGAGATGCTCCAGGATGTCTTTGGGAACAGATTAGATGAACAGCATTATACATTAACGTGCGTAAGTGTGCTATGAGTTGAAAGGTGAGTAGGAGAACCGTTATTAAGAACTATAAAGTCTGATATGGAGAAGAAATTCTTCATAATGTGACCCCTTTTGTTGGTTAATGGGGAGCCCCATTGGGGATATAATAGTAACTTGGGTACCCAAGTTAACTTCTACAGCAGTTGAGAGAATGTTAGAATTAATTTTTTTGGGGATATGAGGAATATTTTTTTTAACTAATATGCCGACACCTTGAACGGATGTTAAATTATAAAGCTGATTAAAAAAATAACCGCAATAACCTTTAGGTTTAATTGGGTCTACTTTGTATGGTATGTGAGTTTCTTGAAGTGAAATTACATCAAGTTTCTTTGATTTTATTATTAAATTAAGTTGATCGTAATCATTTGTGAAACCATTTAGGTTCCATTGTAATATGTCTAGGGAGCTTATTCTTTTTGGTTGATTATTTTTAATGTACTTGATTGAGTAATGATGGTCACCCTTGCGGAGAGATCTGCAATTTACTCCAGAGCAAGTGGGTAAAGTTGCATTCCACATAGCTAGTGCAGCCGTCGAGCTCAAGGTGTCTGTCTGTATTTTTTTATGGGTTTCAATGTGTGTTGTGAGAGTTGGGTAAGAATAAGTTATGTTATGTTTGATCGACTTGGAAGAGATTTGGTTTGTGATAGCATAACAGTATTTGCCAAAGAGTTAGAGGTGTTATTATTTATTTTTGGAGAGCGGGATCGTTTATTGGAGCGAAGAGTAATTGAATTGGTTTGAGGAGATGGAGACATTTGTTGACATTTTTATCTAATATCGCTTGTGAGGTGTTTGGCAAAGAGTGGAACGAAGGAAATTTGGGAGATTGGTTAGTGGAAGATTTAGGTGGAGTGCTTTCCGAGACTGTAGGGGGTGACGGTGCAGGTAGTTTTTGAGATAGTTGGATTAGGTTGGGTGTAGACTTTTTTATTTGCTGTGAGAAGGGTGTAGAGTTTGGAACTGGCCCTTGATTTTGAGATTTGTACATGCGTATGGCTGCGGCCATACTACATTTATTCTCGATTTTACTTGTCAGGATTTTTTTGTTCTGTTTGAATTTAATCCAGTTTTTTTGAGGAAGAGGGGTGTTCCTCCTGGCAGTTTGCACACATTGATCTTGTGCAATTTCCGGTTCGCGAGAGGGAAGGTTGCAGTTGACGCATATTTTTGTTCTAGTGCACCTTTTTGTAGTATGCCCTAGAAGTTGACAATTGCGGCATCTCATCGGTGAAGGGATGCACTCCTTAACTTTTGTCTTGTACCACCCTATTTCTACGGTTTGGGGAATTTGGAAAAGTTCAAAAATGAAAACCATAAGGCCAGGTGGTTGGATCTTATCGTCAATTTGTACACTTCAATTACTCCCTGAGATTTCATTTCTGAAACAATTTCGGATTCTTGGACGTACTTTAACCATGGCGTATATACGATGCCCTTGGAGCAGTTGAGTTGCTTGTGAAGAGTAGCTGTCACCGCAATTTGGTTAGCTAAGACGTTTGTTTTTAGGAATTTATCAGCGATTTGTTGGCTTTTAGCTAATAACAAAATGCTACCATCTCTCAAAAGAGATATATTCTCGTATTCTTTACTAACCGAGTCAATTGACTTTTTCAGTAAGAAAATACTTACAGATGAGATTGGCCTATCCACGTTTTTGGCTGATATTTGAACGAATTTAGGATTTTTGATATTGCGTACGACTGGTAGCTCTGGGAAATCAAGCGGTGAGTTGAAACGTTTATTTTTCTTAGCCTTGGGTTGATCAGGTGACAAATCAGCTAAAATGTCAAACTGATTCCCCGTGTTTCCTTTTGGCCCCAATGGGTCCATGTTTTAAACACCCACAGGAAATTAGAACTTAAATAAACCACGCGGCGATTAAAGAGAAAAGCAAGTACTTTGTGTCCGTAAAGAAAAGAACGGGATAGGTATAGAAGAAAAAAAGGTCGAGTAAGAATAAAGCGATTAACGAAGAGATGTCGACGCTTCAAAAGCCAGACAATAACTGCGACGTTTGAAATCTTTTCCGATTTTGTGTGTAAACCTAATGCTACTTAACACAATGTTTTTTTTTTTTTGTTTTTTTATAGGTATTTTATTTTTATTTATTCATTCATTTCTTGCAGAATTCTGGTAGACGAAATGTTTTTCTGTATTTTTTCGAAAAGATACTTTTTTTTACCGATTTTAGCATTGAAGTTCATGAAGAGCTTACCCCTGTATTGTATCATAGTTCAGTTTTGTTTCGGGTCGTTGTCTTAATTCAAACCCTTTTGTCCTTTTCTAGTGGCTAGGTTTTTTTTTCTATATTCTAAGACTACGACGAAATCTTGAAAGAACTTATAGAACTTAGTTAAGAATATGTCGGAGTATCACTACAAGGTGTACGATGTCCTGGGTATAGGCATCACCACTGATTTCAGCGGGAGACTTTTCCACTGAATTAAATACCATTCTTCAGAAACTTTCGAAAGCATATTTTACCCAATTAGGTCATATAAGTTTCCAATCATAAAATTTCCTATATCAACTCAAAATTAATTTCGGATACATGAACAATAAATTTCCTCATTTTACGCATTTTATTCGAAACGCAGGCATTTTCCAAATAATAACTCCAACATAATTAACATCTAATCAATGTTCTCATCCTCGATGATTTTAACAATTAAATTTAAGTGAAGTGAACTAAAAGTAATAATTTCCTCAAAAACAAATGCATTCTAAACAATTCTGATTGTACGAATAGTTTATTATGCGAATACTTGAAAAAAGAGGGCATTACAAAACGAAAATAATTAACGAAGCGCCGCTCGGATACCGCATAATTCGGTGTGATAAACGCTTTGTCGACACGGGGGTATTACAAAATTATCAAACTTTCCGGTTGAATTTTCAAGCCACAATTGGTAATTAATAATGATTTACCGTTCCGCCAAAGCATTCAATTATGCGATAATGCGCCCTAACTTTTCCAGGAAACAGCAGAACAAAGTTAGATGCATGTGAAAGGTTCGGAATTAGTTTACCTCTTGTTGTGCGGTTTTATCTGTGACGTAAATTGAGTTTCAGATGCCCAACCTTCCCGAAGGCCTACACGGTATTTTTCTCACATTTTTTCAGAACCCATTCATTCATTTATTCATTTTGGGGTATGTGGGGACTGCAGTGCGTACACACATACATAAGTATGTACATATACATAGATATGCGACCAGTTTGGAAGAGGGTTTTGTTTTTCAATTAGCATGTAATCCTCTTTGAAGGTAGATGAAATTCTTCCCTTATTGCAATCACGTTACTACAATAATATGTACAAGCTCTTATCTGCCAGATGGGTTTGAAATATCGAGAATTCAGCCCAGATGCTGAAATTTCCCAATCCAAATTCTAAAACCTAGAGTTATTGGGACAGCCCATTTTTTTACTTGAAGTTTATTACCTCACGATATTTGCCGTTGTCGTGCACGTCGCTCTCCCTGTCGATGAATGTCAATTTATTGGCCCAAAGTAAACAAAAACCGAACAGGAAACCAAACGGAAGCCAAGTTTTCTATTGCCAAGTTCACACTTCGTCCAGAACGTACACAGGAAATTGACTTGTACTTGTAGCAAACATGACATCTAACAGATGTCGGACGAGGGCGAAGGGTATGTACTATCTACGAGCACCATCTAGCTAACTTCTGAGTTTACTTTGTTGGGAAAGTACTTCGAGACTAGAGTGTGTGTTACTTGTATTAGAATTTCCTGAAGGATTGTGTTATTGATTTTCCTGATTTCCCTGATTTTCTTCTTGACCAGAGTGTGTAATGTAATGAAAGTTCATTGTCTGTGCCAAAAGTAATACTCGTATATGTCATTGGTGTGAGAGGATAGTGCTGACAGATTAATTTGTTAAGTGGTAATGTAGTTTTTGTTAAAAAAAAGCAAATGGGAACGACATTCAATGTGAGTGAATTTTTTTACGCTTACGTTTTGGACAAGTGGATGAACTAGTTGATTAATTAAACTGCATTTTGCTGAAACTTTTATTTTAAACGAGTCTGCCTATTCTCTGAAAGACTACTTATCCTTTATCATCACTTTTTTTCCTACTGTCGAAATATAGCACTCAAAAACGAACTAGCCCGTTATACGCAACCCATAAGCAGAAAGTATTCTGCGACGTTGTCATTGCCCTTAGATGTTGTATTATTGTATATATGATACTATTATATATATCATACATATATGGTTCTTTTTGGCTGCCTGGTCGCGGCTGGACATCTCAGGAGCACAAAATCCTAAGGTACTGAGGGGAATTCAGGAGAGACATTCAAACATACGCCAAAGACGCATTGATCCGACGTTTTGCTTATAGCAAGTATGAACATGATCCCAACAGGTTACCGTAACAGCTTGCTGAGCCTATAGTTCGGTAAAACTAAAATCACCAAAGTCAGAGTCCGAATTCATTTGTGATTCCAAATCTTATTTTATATTCCGATGCTAATGCTCAGCACACTTTCTGGGACAGTAGGAGCCGCAACTTGATCTCCTAGACTTAATATAAATTTCTGATTTGGTTATCCGCCATGTTGACTAATAGCTAAAATTAGTCACCAAAGCCAGTAATCGACTTAACCTTATCCAACAGATAATACACTAAAGTTTCCATATTAGACCGTAAGCACATCGAATTCTGAATGGGAAACAAAGTCGCGACCTTGTTGAAGAAACTCCGTTATTTTTTATCACATGCACTTCTATTAACCTATAACCGTCTAGGTTAGTAAATGATTTGATGTTAATATAAGACGTTAATAATAGCTTGGTTAGGTGGTAGGTGACTTATGTGAGGTTTTGCATTTGTTAGTCAATGATTGTTTGAGACTTGAGACATTGTATACTTTTTCAATTCCAAAAAAGGCAATAACGCGGTCCAGTCAGTAAAAAAAACTTAAGTGGAATGTTTGGAGGAGCCGCAGTAAAGGTAGTCAAAGGTAGTTTTTCAAAATTCGAGTGATTTATTTTTAAAAGATGAACCCCGTTCAGGAAGACCGTCAGATGTTAATGATGAAGTGCTTCGTCATATGATCCGTAGAAATCCTACACTGACCTACGTAGATGTGGCCTTCAAGTATACAGTTCATCAGACAACTGCGTTGAATGGTTTTTGTGTTAAAATTGTCTGCAATTGTCTATAATAATAATAATTAAAGGACCGAATTTCCACATGTGCTTCAAACATTGTTCCTCAAAAAAGGGAGCCGTTTTGAACCGCTTGGTTACTGGAGATGTCAAGTAGATAGTATACAATAACGTTGCAAGAGAAAGACCTTATGTTTAAATAGAGGTAATGCTGTGTTATGGTGGCACCGTAAGAGTTTGATGATGAACTATAAGCTGCTTATACAATATGAAACGTTAAGTCCTGATCTATATTGTACTTAGCTTGCAATTCTAAGCACAGAAATTCAGCGCAAATATCCATATTTGGCTAAGAGAAAGGGCCTAGTTATTTTTTATCACCACACAGCAAGATCACATGTAGTCCACAATATTGCGGAGTAGGGTTGGAAAATGTTAGCCCCGTCATCATATTTTTATGATATTACGCCAACAGATTACCTTCTATTACGATCTGTACAAGACTTTTTTTTATCTACAATAAATAAGTAAGTATTTAAAATTTGAGGGTCTTCAAATCGAAGTGGGGGAATTTTTGTTGTCAATAGCAAGGACATATTTTTCAACCGATTCGACGGATTTCAACTTGTTCCAAACCAAAAAACCGATAAACATGTCTCTTTGAACTAACCGTGCTCAGGAAACACGAATGCTGACTAATAGGGCCCATACACTACACAAACTGTCGCTGCAGCCATATATATTTTGTTGTTGCAAAAATGTCTGTACTGACTGTCTGTGTAGTGTGTATCCATGTCTGTTTGCAACGACGGTCTGAGCAAATACATAATATTTTGAAATTTTCTTGGCCTGTGCAGACGTGTCTGCGTAGTGTATGGGCCCTATAACGCGTGCCCACTTTCTTACTTGTGTTGATTTGAATCTTTCCTAACTGCGTTATAATTTCACTGTGACGTTAGGTCTAGACAAGACGCAGGGAATTCATAGCTTTTAATTCATTCAGAGAAATCTTGCATTTCTTATATTTTGGTAGTTGTAAGATGGCTAAGCATGGCCATAAGAGCAGTTTTTTTAAAGTACATATTATTGATGCAGTTACTTCGCTTTCTTTATTTGTTCTTTCAATATACTCTTAGGTCATTGCCAGAAGGTTTTCTGTTACCTCAGTTTAAAAAAACAATTCCTTTAAAAACAACTATGTAAAAGCTCTAATATAATATAATGAAACGATAACATTATTAAACAAAGCCCATCTGATAGAGCAAATATATGCTTAGTACGCATATAAGAAAATCAACTTCCATTTTAAAATCTTATGTTGTAATAATGTAACTATTAATTAGTTTATATGACAATGCGCTTTAAGCTGTCATATAAACTAGGTATACGATAAATCTCTTATCTATACTAATATTATAAATGCGAAAGCAATCCTGTCTGTCTGCTCCCTTTTCATGACTAAACCGCTGAACCGATTTTGATTGCATTTGGTATGGACATAGCTTGAGCCACGAAAAAGGACATAGGCTACTTCAAAACAAAAAAAAGTTAATTAATCAATATAGTTCAATGACAAGACACTGCATGACATCATAGCTGGAAATCTGATCCACGAAAGCTACTTTAAAAACAAAAGTAAATGTAAACCTACTTCAAATGGCAACCGGCAGCTGACGTTTTCGCAAATACGAAGTACGCTTCGAACTACAATTAGAGGTATAGTGCGATTCAAAATAGTCGGCCAGTCTACTGCGCAGGTCTATGAAATTTAATTTTCTCTCACAAAAATCCAAATTTTAAAATAAGAAATATGTATACGAAAACGATCGTTGAAGTGCACGATGTATATTTACAACTTTGGCGGCCAAATAGACATACAATTTATTCCATCATGTCTAACATCTTTGTTATGTATGGAAACTGCTGGTCCTTTGCTCTTTTTTCAGCATATAACAAGGATACTATTACTTATATACTTGGTGATTTAGGACCTCCTAATAAGATTTCACGGGGTGATGGCCTCGCTCTAACTCCTCCCGTTACAGAATTATAGCGGTTTAAGTGTTTCTGCCATAAATCGCTTAAAGTAGTCTAGTGCTCTATAGAACCAGTGGACCCTGATCTTTTTTATTATAAAATCGAGGCCCTTAAAATCAATTTTTTGTAACTTATTAAAATAAATTACAAGCCATTGTTTTTTCCAAAAATTTGTAGTAATAATATATAACAAGTTTTCCATATGTTCTTTATTAGAGAATTTTTAATAGTTTTCCTAAAAACAGCTCATAATTATCTACTACCGTTTCGAAGAGAGAGATAAAATAAAAAGAGTAGATGTACAAACAGAAGAACTCCACAATATTTTGTTTTTTTTTCTAACATGTATTGCCGAATCAGGAGCTGTGGAATTAATGGTAGCGTTCATGCGTCCAACCAACCTCAACCTATTACGGAGTCTTAAATAATCCTGCATATGAATCCATTCTAAATGAATTTCATTCAGACCAGAACAGCGTGTACCGATGGTCTTATTCCATATCACTTGACAAAGGTAGATACAAGCACTAAACGCCAATGATCGTTTAGTGAAGAAGAAGAATTGAATTTTGCAACTGGTATATTTTCAAACTACAGGATGATCCTCAATTCTACAAAAAAATTCTGTGGACGTATGAATTCACTTTTGCAAGAAGAGGAGTAATAAACTTTCATAATCAGCATGTATGGGCTTATTTTAATCGCTCACCGCGGATGCAATTTTCAACAAGAATTTAAAACAAACGTTTGGTTAGGTATTATTAGTAATAATATTTTTGGACACATCTTTCTTCTTGATTCAATTACATGGTTGACTATGGTAGACTAGTAAGTAAAAAAATTAACTGATCAGATTCCATTTGTTTGATAGAGCACTTTAAGTGATTTATGGCAGAAAACATTTAAACCCTTTATAACTCTGTAATACAATATAACCCTGACATACAATTTTTTTCTTGTAACACATTATCCTATTATTCATTGAGATCTTATTTTTAGGTCCTGAATCACCCTGTATAAGCCATGAATTAATAATAGTTATACTAACGAAGTGATAAAAAGGCCACATATACCATTTTTAAAACTATCGAAATCTTTGACCTCCTAATAAAACTGTCAATCAGATCGACACCTACCACATGCCGATTATATTCTTTCATAACTGCTGGACACTATTAAATCCGTTGATTTTTTTTTCTATCGAACCTGTTGAACAAAAGTTGACAACATGTTGACACAAATTAAAACTAAGTTTTAAATATTAACATCTTGAAAATTAGCCACCTATTCTACGGATGTTCCTCTTGCTTTTTTGTTCATTTCAACAATATTTGGAAGCTTATAATTTGGAATTCTGATGCTCCTGTATTTAGAATCGGCAAAAACTTCTTTTTAAGTCTTTCAATAATTGGACGAACTTTTAAAAGCTTTTCATAATACGGGTCAGTTTTATCGGCTACAATGTTGATGTTTTTAACTAAATCAAGACCGAGACATCTAAGTAAAGAGATATGAATGAGGATACCAAGATATTTTGAAATGTCATATTTCGTGAGGGTGAAAAAACCTTCAATATTTTTATCATGTAGCTCTAAGAGAACCCAAGAAACCCAGGAGCAATCACAGGCCCACCAGTCTTTAGATGCCCAGTATCACGCATCTCTTTGAGCTACAGAGGGGTTGGAGCGATCTCAGATCCGCCAGACCTCAAGATAGTGCATTTGATAATGTCATTGATTGACTATGTTAGTAATCGATTAGTAATATTAGGCAAAATAGATAAAAAATGTGGGTATTGCAATGCACTTAAAAAGGAAGAAGAAATAGTTTATGTGTGTTGTTCTGGTGGCGAAATCTTACTTCTTTAAGTCATAATGCAAGGTTGTTCACCTACTTTTACGATCCAAGGCCAAAGTTATCATAGAATTGCCTCTTTGCTTCCAACAAATCATCAGCACAAGTTCCTACAGATTTACATTATAGGGGATGAAACCAATGAAGTAGACCGCAGGCGTGACAATATCCAAGACGTAGACAAAAAGGCTGTTTGAAGTTTCAGATAATGTTGCATGAAAGTAACCGCCTAGTAGCCTCTTTTAAAATTGCTTTAGAGAGAATGCCAGGAGATGATTACTAATTACAGACCGTACACCACCACCGAACACGACAGATGGTATAACGCACCAGATGAACATGTCACAGCTCACGACATCATTTTACGTACATGCCCGTGATGATTAACTAGTATGTCTGATATACACAAATATTATCTGTTACCTTTTTACGACCAAGCCGCTGAACCGATTTTGATGAAATTAGCTATGGACATAAAGAAGAATATAGTTCAACGTATACCTACTTCAAATGGTAGCTGGTAGCCCATGTTGTTGCACGTAAGAAGTATTATAAAATTTGCGCTGCGTTGAACTACAGATTTTTCAATATCTTTCTTTGTTAGTCTAAATGATTCTATTTAAAAACATATGTATTTTGATTACCATTTCGTATTACTTTTTTTTTGGTTTAGATAACATTTGAATATATGTATTTTATTATTTAATATATTTAATACTGTTTCTATTATATTAATTGAGATATATAAGTAAGTTTTTTAAGTAGGGTAGGTAAGAGTGGCTGTTGGAAATACCAACCCAGTTAGGCCTATTGGCCCATTGTGATGCCACGTGAATCTATTATCCTCTTACTAATGGAACCAGTTTGAGCTTATGATGAAGGGTAGGAGACTGTTTATGTGTATATTTTTTAGATTGTTTAGGTCGTTGTACAAGACAGCTCCTAAGTGAAGGTTTCTTCTCTGGGAGAGAGCTGGACATGTACAGAGGAGGTGGAGGATTGTCTCCTCCTCTTCCTCGTCCATGCAGCTTCTAGAGAAGTCGTTTGTAAACGCGCCAAGCCTTCTTCCGTGCTTGCCTATGAGGCAGTGTCCAGTGATGACACCTATGATGGTGCTGAGATGTTTCCTATTTAGAAGGATCAGACACTTAGAGCGATTCAGATCCAGCTTTGGCCAGATCTGTTTAGTCGCTAGACATGTCAGTGAAGCAAACACATCCTGAAATCGTTTATTTTTTTGAAGAAGTAGAAACGGTTTTGCTTTGCCTTTACGAAAGAAACTTGATATATAATCACAACCACTATAAGAGTGAAAAGCAGGTAACGCGCGACATAAATTTGGGCCAAGAATTGCTGCTAAGGCAACGCAGTTAATACAATCATGACCTTTGTTTTTTGAAGAAGGATTTACCATCCAAACTTCTTTACTGGGAAATTTATACATGTTACCTAACAATATTACTAAAATGTCTGTATCTGAACTCTTTACTATGATTTTTGAATTTTCAGACCACTTACTTATGTTATATGAAAGATAATCCGCGTATCTACTTCCTCGTGAAAACACTCGAAATCATATTCTTGGGCCTTAATGACATAATTTCCTTCTGAATGGTATGAATAACATTGTTCTTTAACTGTGATATATACTTTTTATTTCCAAGTAAACATGCCATCGAACTATTTCCCCAATAATATGACAAGAACTTCACAATTGTTTCTTTGAATCTAGAATTTTTCAAACTTTTAATGAAATTGTTTGGCCTGACTTGTTGCGGTCCAATTATGGAATAGTGAACATCCTTCTCATGTCTACTGTAGCGCTCAGCAAGAGTATACCCCACTGTGTGACCATATTTATTGAGAATTGTTACTACTTTTCTACTACTTGTTATAGATTTCCTTGCTAACCCTAACATTAACTGTTTAGACGGCTTAACTCTACCTTTTGTGACAATATATATTATATCCGAACACAATGATTTTATTTTTATGTAGTCGTTATCTGAACGTTGTTTGCGTACGTCGGGTCCTTGAACAAGTTTACTTATAAAACTAAACAATATATCAGGAATATCAAATTCACCACGCACAATATCTTCAACTTTCACTTTTTCAGGAAGTGTAAATGCTTTTAAAGATTTTATTGCATGTCTAATTTTGAAAGCAATATCTTCTAATTTAGTTGACTCGGCATTTTTTTGGACTACATTTTAATTGATGAGCTTGTTTATGTCAAGTCCGTGTTTATATACAATTTTCTTTTTGTGTGGTGTATTGGATGACTGAATTGAAATAATGTCGCTGAATGTTTTCGAAATCTTATTTTGTAATTGTATAAGTGTATAACTTTTAAAATCTTCTTTTTCAAAATTACCCTCACTGACTTCTAACAACAATGAAACATACATAGAAAATAAATCACTTCGGGGATAAATCCGAAAGGGATTGAAATGCAGCTTGATGAACTTTTCGCATCTCGTGCCATTGCCCTACGGTTTTTTCTTCAGCTAATTTTTTAAAAATTTATTTATATTCCAGTTGTAGCATGATGAATGATAAGCAATTGATTTATAGTTACTTAAATCATTCAGCAAGTTCGAGTCTTGCAAGGCATCCGCAAATTGCCTTTTTTGGTTGAGCGGGAAGTGGTTACGGTTGCAAATGTTCCGTGAGTAGAAGAAGTTTCCTCTTCAGTTACCTGGTCTTTCTGGTTCTCCAAAATTGAATCTTCTTCAGATGACGCTAAGGGATTTGAAACGTTATCAACAGAAGGAATTGTGATCATCTGAAGCCAACAAAAAGTGTATATTATAATCTCGAACGTTACTTCCATTAAAGATTTTACTCACACTTCTAGTCTGAGAAAATGTTTCAAATTTTTGCTTATATTTACTCATAAGGACCGTTACTTTTTTGCAGCATGATGAATGGTAGCCAAAACTGTTATAATTTCCACCAGTAAATTCTATTTCACCATGTTTAAAGTTTTTTCGCGACGGACAACTTGGCAAAAGTTTGCTCTGTAAAATGTAATACATTTTCATTGTTACCACAAGAGAAACACTTCATTTTATTTCGATCACTGGTTAAATAAACAAGCTGGTTAAATTTGCTTATTCTTGCGATAAGCAACTTGTTTATGTCATTGGCAATGAAAATAACAACATGCACAGTAACGGTTTTTTGTAATAAACAAAATGTACTTAAAATATCATGTCTATGTCGTCTCTCAACTTTATGCGGAAATACATTTGATACAGAAAGTGCATGCAATTTACGCGCTAAAATCATGGGTTCTCTATACATGTGGCCAAATTATTAAAGACAGCCCTATATATTTGTAAATGGTAAGATCTCAGCTTTAATTTGATACCCAAACCAACATTGGTCTTTATGCCTATAGGCAATCGAAAAATATGAGTAGTTAAAAGTTGGGTTGTCACGGGTACATGGGCGGATTGGAACTATCAACCCAATGACTTCAAGAACTATTTAATGTGGTCTTTCGAATGGTTACTCATTTATTCTTTTTCTTTATCCCTATGAAAAGCTAAAAAAATAACGTACCGGAAGTAGCTTCGTTTTTTAAATCATGGGCAAAAATTCCCGACAACCTTTGGTCATTTTGCATACTTCTCGACTAAACTTTCATTTCATAAGCAACTCATCCTTGGTTTCGATGCCCTAGAACATCATACGCTGGGCTCTTAGACTAGTAGTGATTTAATACGAGAAATAAGTTATGATAAGATTTCAATGCAACAGCACGTTCAATGCAACACGTTCAGCATTTGATTCCCGAACAAATATTTTTAACAAACTAAGAGTGGTGAAGGTGGTTCGGTCTGGCAAGGCATGGGAAGGTACTGGAAAGACTTTTGTTTTAAATTTGCTCTTATCCCAAATTCGGAAAGATAAAGGAGTTGCTGTTACAGTAGCCTCCTCTGGAGCAGCTGCCACGCTACTCGGTGGTGGCCGAATAGGTAGTCTAAGTTGCCATTGAACTTAGTCACAAATATGTGTTCCTATATTTGTAACATCAGTAAAAATATGTATCGTTTATGAATGTTGCAACAATGTAAGCTGTTGGTTCGGAACAAATTTAAAATGCCCCACAAAAAGCAGTTGAAGCACTAAAGCGTACCATGAACGATTTTAAAATCAACCAAAGTATTGTAGGAGGGATGGCCATTTTATTGGCTTGGGTAACTCTATGTGACGTGTATACCAACTCACAAAATGTTTATGCCCTTGCAAAGATGCAAGACCAAAAACGTTGTTTATAGAGCTGTGTTGAGTTAAGATATTGTAATACATAACACTAGTTAACAAAATGATATTTTTTTTATGTTCATTTGATGAGATGTGACTTTTCTTATAGATTTTCTCCCGCTGAATCCGAAAATCAGGGTTTTATGGAGTAGTTTTTGAGATATTGTCATTTTCTCATTTGTTCGACCTCTGTTCACTTCAAAATCCATATCTCTGATGTGGTGGTTCGTGATATAAATGGAAGACATTGAAATGATGAACAAATATTGTATAATACATATAACAAGGTTTTTAATTTGTTAAACGGTTGAAAATATATCGATGAAAGTAGGTCAGAGTTTTTTAAAAATTAAAACTAATACTACAGATGGTTTTGTCGCCACAGAAAAATAGAAATCTATGAAAAATGCCCAGTTTCTCTTCATCTATAATACATAAAGCTGATACTTTTACGCGAAAAATAAGACCAATCAGAAGAAAATCGATTGAAAAATGACAAAGTTATTAGCGATTGAGTGAATAAATCCAAACTCCACATTTTCTTAATATATTAATTTTTTCGACAAACGGCCATGTTTTGAACTCACATATCACAATCCCCTGCTACAGCGAAAATTGACATTTCGTTTTTGACAAAACGTACTATGGCTTGTTTGTATTCTTGAACTTTGGAAAAATTTGAGTCATATTTGGAAAAGACGTAGATTCACGGATTCATCAATATAGTATTGTCTACATTCTACAATATTTTGGAATAGCAGCTGCAATTTTTCATGAACGTTGGATACAAATAATGTGTGTTTATCATATTGTAAAATGTTTGTGTGGGTACAAATGATAGAACTTATTCTTTTCAATACAAATCCCTTTATTCAGTACAGTTACAATTCACTATTTAATTGTTTCTCTCAATACAATCCAATTTCTCAACCAATTATCCTTTTCTTATCTTTTACTTAAACCACTTAATTACTTCTCCTAATTAACACTTCAAATTTCACTTTAGAACTGATCTGCATACCTTTGGGATGCTGGTATTTATACTCGAATGACATACTTCGAGAACAATCCTCGCCATCCAGCGTCCCATACAATTTCCAATTTGCTAGAAAATTCGATTCCACTCTCCAGTCGAGACTTTGTTATTCCAGTATCGAAGTCTTCTGGTCTTCGAGTATCGACATTTTCTGCTAGATGTCGCTGCTCCATATTCTCCGTCTTGTGTAGCAAATATATCAGCGTACTCACCGATTAGTTTTTCTGCCAGGATTCGCTGACCTTCGTCCAAATTACAGAGGCTGAGAATTTTGTTCTTGATTTTTATGCTCTGAACTGTTGTGACCGGTTTTGCACCCTTTTTTTCCGTTGTGGTCGATATAGCCTCAAAGGGTGCGCATTTTCCCACTATCTCCCCCTTTTTCACCTTTACACTGAATGTCTTTGGATTTAGAATCCTTACAGGGACCATGTTGTTCTTTGGCTCCACTAAGGTCCTTCCCACCATGAAGTCTCCTTTCTTTTCTGGCTCCATCAAATAGAATCGGTGGCTAAAAGGACCACCTTCCACTTTTGCCCACAAAATTGCTTCTGACGAAGGCTCTAGACTCTGATTGCCGCAGATGACGACATTTGAGACTGAGGTATTGGCGTTTCCGTATATCATTGGTATCTCCATGTTTCCGTATTTCAGGGTTTGTGCCCCCAAGTCGACTATAAGTCCATGTTCTCTCATGAAGTCTGTACCAATGATGCACTCGCAACATATGTCAGCTACCAGAAACGCGTGAGTGAATGTTATTCCGGCCAGTTGGATTTTTATGCGGACTTCACCATATATCTTAATCGTTGCTCCTGTAGCTGTTCGCAAGCTGCAACTGCTAGTGTTATGCAGCCAAGACTTCTGCACAAGATTCCTCCTGATGATTGAGGCCGTGGCACCGGTGTCTATTGTTGCCATCCATTTTTCTTTTCCACTGACTACTTCTACTAGAAGGCTTTCGCTGCATCGTTTTGCCAGCGAGACTTGGATGATGGTCCTGGGGCCGTCGACTCCTGCTACCAACTTCTGCCCCGCGAAGTTGGTGCTTAAGCATTTCCCGACTGATGGCTTCGGGAAGATTGACCGGCTTCTTGATAGCTGTTTCTGCGGGTTTCTTCCTCTATTTGCTTGTCACCACAGTGAGGGCAGTCTTTTCGTCGCACCGGTTCTTTACACTGCCTTTGAAGGTGTCCTATTTTATTGCAATTCCAGCAGCGCATTATTCGCCTATCCCGTCGAGTATCTCGTTCCTCGGCACTAATTCTTGTGCAGGAGCATTCGACAGATGCTACTTCCCTGACGAAATGTGTTCCCCTGGAAGCCTGATTGGCTGATTCCATCGCCAGAGCGAAGGCAAGTGCTTCAGCAAGGGTTCTTTTCCCGGCCATCCTTACTGCTGACTGTAGCTTCGAATCTGCAATTCCCCTGATAAATGCATCTTTTGCCATTTCGTCGATAATTTCCTGGCCTGCGGTGGGGTATGACAGATGTGCCAGTCTAGTCACGTCTGCTTGAAGCTGCTGAAGTGTTTCTCCTCTTTGCTGCGTTCGGCTTTGCAATTGGACCTTGTAGACCTCCTGCATGTGGCTATCCCCAAAACGGTTCTCTATAGCCTGTACTAAAGTCACATAATCTTTATGCTTTTCGATGTCTACTGTTTGCAACAATTCTACTGCAGAACCGTGCAAGGCCATTGTTAGGGCAAAGCACTTTTCCTCATTGTCCCAGTCGTTTGCACAGGCAGCCATTTCAAACTGCTTCTTATAAGTAGACCATGAGGTCTGGCCATCGAATGAGGGAGGCTTCAAATCTTTTCTCCTTGGACCGCTTAAAGAATCATGTCCCTCATTGTTCAAAGCCTCCTGAAGTCGGAGCACCAGGTCACTTTTTACCAATATATACAATATCATATAACTCTTACCGGGTGAACTTCTGGTTCAAGACAATAATGGCGTTTTCGTTTGGGTTTTTTCGCGCTCCGGGGCACAAAAGTGATATAAAACTTTGGAGAGGGCCGCTCTGTCATACGCTTCTTTGTTACTTTTGCCTGAGTAAATCATGCCAAATGAGTTTATGCTGCAGTAGAATCTGTTTCGCTTCCAGTTCAATGAAGTGAATTTCCTTATTCTTAGTGCCCCGATTCAACTGCTTAATCATTCGAATCACTACAAAAGCAGTGGAAATAGACGCAGTCGCAACGTTATACGCAGCCTTAACTGAATGGGCCACACTGGACCAGTTACCCCTTGGTACAAACCTGTTTAACTGGTTTTGTAGAAGAGGGAGATGAAGTGTAAAGTACGTAACGGGGTAAAATTTTCATCCATGATCGAGTGGATGAAAATTTAGGCAAAACCAATACACACTTAATTTACGATTTCCGAGGGAAAAAAAAAAATTTGTGTCATGCGCATTTCATTCGCAGTTTTGCAGCCGAAGAGTAAACAAAAAAATAAAATAAAATGGAAAATGTTGAGCAAGCATATGTTTGGAGTAGAGTAGAAACACTAAAGTTGATTGAGCAATACAAAAAGTATCCAATTTTGTATAAAGCAAAGCATCCTGATCACTTAAAAGTGTTCAAGAAGAGGGAAGCAATTCTTTTGTTTGCGAGCTGTCAAATTATTAGAAAAACCACTACAATTAAAATCGTTTTAGGTATACATAATTTAACCCAGGGTTGCTCATCCAGTGTACGATTGATGTAAAATCTACAAAACCAATAAAACCGGTTTGTACCCCGGGGTAACTAGTCCAGTGTGCGTTCGGCCAATGATTTGGTGAGAGATCTCGAGTTGTCAGAGGAAAAAGCATCACGCTTGAAACAATAGAACCTTTTGGCCCCGGGCGTGAATGGAATCTTTTACAGAAATCGCCATAAGCCTTACGCACAACGTTCTAAAAAGGAAAACGACATATGCTACTGCACCGACAGTCCTGCTTTGTTTGAGCAACTCGGAGAACCTAACGATCCAAATGAGTGGCACTTGTTCATTGACAGTAGTGAGGACAGTTTGAAAGTAGTCCTTTTGTATATTGGAAATGAAAAACCATCTATACTTATCGCTTACGCCATCAGCACTAAAGAATCATATGCCACAATGGCCACTTTGGTAAAATACTTTGGAAGAAAAGAGAGATACCGATGTGCGTTGGTTTTAAATGTTTGCCAGTTATAGTGACTAGCAAATAAAGAGTTTGGCATGACATTCCATAAGCGAGTTGTACGACTTAGGAAATAATTTATACTGATTTCATAGCGAGACGTGTGTTACGGGTAAAAGTTAGAAGGGGTGGAAGGCTACTGGTATTTTCGGTGGATCCCTGGTGGTGAGAATAGCGGTACAACATGGTGAGACATTACACCTGATTTCGAAGGTGTCGAATGACTTTGTAATATTGTCATATCTATGAGTTTTATCGCACGGTTTTGCATCTTATCCAGCAAGTGCGAAGAGGGCTTAGGACCACCTGACCAAATGTGAGCATTGTACTCCAATTTTTGGCGGATAAATGCTTTATATATTGAGGCCAGATCGTCAAGAGAGGAATATATTGGATTAGAAGTAGAAGACAAGAGATCATTTATGAAAATTAAAAAGAGTGTCGGAGACAGAACGGAGCTGTGAGGCACACCAGCATTTATTGTGTGAATTTTAGACTTGAAACCATCCAAGAAAACTTGAATTGAACGTTCCCAAAGGTAGTTTCTATTCCATTGAAGAAGAGAATTATCAATCTCAAATGCACGCATTTGCGACAAAGGAGTCTGACGCCAACCTCTGTCAAATGCCTTAGAAATATCAAGTCCAACTATCTTGCTTTAGTCAGATTCGACAAGATACTCTATTGTAGGCGCAGACAAACCACAGAATGTGTTTGACAAACGATCAATAATTTTTACTATCTTTGGGACATTGTAGTATTTTTTGTCTCGGGGAGAGTACGATAGCTTTGGCGCCAAAAATTGATAACGGTATTTTGTAGAGGGGTTAAAAACTAGAACTTTTTACTATGGGAGGGGGGTGGGGTCTATCTCGCCCCGTTTAGGAGTTAGAGGCAATTTTAGAAAAAAATTACTTAAAATGGGAAAGAAATTATTAAAAAACGGCAACACTTACAATAAAGTACTATACAGGATTTGAAAGCCTAAAATTTGCTCTTTAATATAAAATTTACATCAAATTATTCGTGTGAATAGTTTTTGAATAATTCGCATTCAAACTTAAATTTTTGGTAAAAAATGAAAAAATTTTCTTTTTAAAATCAATATTATTCAAAATTGTGAGATGATGTTCCCAATTGGTTTTTTGTATTAATGCGCATATCAATTCTTAATCGAACACAAAAAAAAACTGCATGGCTTTATATCTTCTAGTTTTTGAGAAAATTTAAAATTACTAAAACTATTTTTTATACGACGTTTTTTTTTTGGTATTTATGGTGATCTCACTTTGAGGATTAATATTGATGATAGGGTCATCTTTGTAAGTAAAGTGCAGCAAATCATTTAGTGTGACTCAGAATGCACCACGAGGAGGTAGATTTGCATTGCATTCCGCGTCCCAGTCAGTCAGTTTGTGAGTAAGTTAGGTGTTAGTTAAGAGTAGTCAATTAAATTTTCAATGTACGAGTACATATTAAAAAGGTATGTGAGTTTCGTCAATGAAGTCATCGTCCGTACTGGTGTCAATGTCGAGATCGTTGAGTTCGTCGATGATGGTGAAGAGCCGAGGTTGTTTTGGTGGTAAAATACCTTCTAAGTGCTCATTGTGAACGGTCGTACGGTCGAAGTCCTTCAGTTGCAAACCCACACTTTCTTTACCTTTGACAAAACCTGGGTACACTTTTTTTACGTCAATTAAAAATTCCGTGATTTGGGAGCCCATTTCGTCCTAATAATTTTTTTAAAGGCAGTATTTCCGGTAAAAGATAGATAGATAGATAGATATATTTATTGTAGCAGAAATATATTACATTATATATATTATATTGCTTGGCAAAAACCAAGCTTTTCTTTTTCGAGTGAAAAAGAGTTTTTGAGTTTTTGAAGCGTTAATATTAATTTTCCATGCATTGCAATAGCTTTGCACTTCATTTAATGCAAATTGCAAGTTGGTTTCTATTATGGAACCATCTGAATCTGAAGAAAAGATGCAGGTATCGTCGGCGAAACTTGCTTTTTCACAGTTGGGGAAAGAAGGAAGGTCATATGTGAAGATATTATATAAAATCGGTCCAAGGACAGAGCCATGAGGTACACCCGCACTAACATTAAAGGCATTGGAAAACGTCTTGTTTACAGTTACTCTAAAAGTCCTATTCGTCAAAAAGGATTGTACAATCTTTATGAGATACATTGGGAAACTGAGAGTTAAAAGCTTGTGTAACAAAGCATTGTGCCAAACGGTGTCAAACGCCTTTTCAATGTCTAGGAACACCATACCTGTGCTTTTCCCTTCATTGAAATTACTTTTTACATGTTTAGTTACTCTATGCACTTGGTGAACAGAACTGTGGAAGGAACGAAATCCAAATTGCTCTGGTGGAATTATGTTGTACCTTTCAGCATGCGCTATTATTTGTTTATTTATTATTTGTTCAAAACATTTACCTAATGAGCTAAGTAGACTGATCGGTCTGTAATTACAAGGCATATCTGCAGGTTTGCCTGGTTTTAAAAGCGGAATAATTTTTTCTGTTTTCCAATTTTCTGGAAAATAATTTATCTTAAAACAAGAATTAAACAAGTCTTGCATATATTTTATTCCCGAGATCGGAAGATTTTTAAGATACAAGTTCTTAAGATTGTCAAAACCTGCAGATTTTCTATTTCTTAAAGCTAAGATAATAGTTTTGACATCGTCTAACGAAACTTCATTGTCACGTGAATCAAAATTGGGATAATTTATGTGGTTAATCGAATTTGCAACAGCAGACTCAATAATGTCGTTAGTGGTCCTATTTCTTAACTGATTGCTAGAAAACATTAGTGCAAGTGCGTTTCCTTTTTCAAAATTTGATAAAGCAATTGCATTACCGGTTTTCAAAGCAGGAATAACTATATTTTTCTTTCGTATTATTTTATTAATATTCCAGAATGGTTTACTTCCTGTTTTTAAACTTTGAAGTTTTTGATTCCAAGTTCTGTTTCTGAAAGCAAAAACTTGCTCTTTTATCAAAGTGTTGAGTAACTTAACTTGTGAAAGATAGTAGGGATCTCTAGTTCTCATTCATCTTCTGCGATAGAGGTTACGAATTTTGATGTTTTCCACAATGTTTGGAGGGAGGTTGTTAGCTGAGTTGCAGCGTACTTGTTTTTTGGGTAATGCTTTATCAGCACTTTCGAGGATAGCAGTTGTAAAATTTGAAACACTCATATCTATTTGTTGAACGCTAAGCTCATCAACATGAATATTATTCATATTTCTTACCCTAGATCGCATTTCCCATTTATATATAGACCAATTTGCTTTATTCAGATCTAAATATTCAATTGTTTGTTGTAAAGGTGAAACCAGAGTTCTGATTATGACTGGTAGATGGTTTGAGCTAAGTTCATTTATAACCATGGGCTGAGTAAAAAGACTGGGGATGTTCGTTAGAAAAATATCCAAGGTTGATGGATTTGCCCTAGTGTTACCAGGATAATATGTTGGCTCAGGGCGGTAGAGTATATTGAACGAGTGCCTTGAGTTTATATTTTCAAGAATATTACCCCACGTATTGGCTCTCATACAACCCCATCTCCGATTTCGCCAATTTAAATCACCGCCAACTAAAAATAGATCGTTTGAACTTACTACTTTCCTAAGATCATTGTTAAAATTGAAACGTTTTTCGTTAGAAGTTGCACCACCCGGAAAATAAACAGAAATTATATTTAAAGCCGAACCATTTGAAAAGGGGATTTTTATACCAATATTTTCAATAACATTTGTATTTAAAATAGGAATAAGTTCATGACAAATTGTTTTTTTTAACAAACACGGCAACACCGCCCCCCATACGTTCTACTCTATCTAAACGACAACGCATATATTCTTGATTACTTAATCTCTCAATAGGAGCATAGATAAACTAAACTAGATGTCAAACTCTACTAATACTTTTGCAAACCCTTAACTTTCGCACAGACGCACTCTAAGTGAATTCCAACAATTTTGCATCTCTATAACTTTGTCAAAATTTGCTAGAATGAAAGCAATTTACAAATAAAATTTTATATTAAATAACAAGTTTCGGGCTTTCTGTACAGTACTTTATTGTAAGTGTTACCGTTGTTTTTTAATTTTTTTTTTCCCATATTAAGTCATTTGTATTTAAATTGCCCATAACTCCTAAACGGGTCGTTATGGACCCCCCCCCCCCCCCCCCCCCCCCCCCTACCATAGTAAAATATGCTAGTTTTTAACTCCTCTGCAAAATATCGTTATCAATTCTTGGCGCCAAAGTTATCGTACTCGTGCCTTTGTCTCAGTTTTTTACATACTTGAGAAAGACGTTGCAGTTATCCCTGGCTCATTTGAACTTTTTTCGGTTTTCCTCTGTCGGGTTGGTCTTATAGGACTGAAAAACCATTTCTTTAACCCTGACAGTCTCTTTACAGTTCGTTATCGAGGAAACATAACGACCAGTTAAAATTCCTAAAGAAGCTGTTGAGCTCGCTCCGAATGGTATACTCATATTTATTTTGTTTACATAAAACTGTGTAAACAACGGACTTGGACGAGTGCATTGATGTCACGTGTGCATACGTTGGGGGTCAGCTCGGCACACCATGTCTCTTATTTGGTGCCAATGTTTCCAAATCGGACATTTCTAGCTCGAGGAAGCTATGCCTTAAAGTGAAAAGACGTCCAAAAAAATGAAAAAATCACAATATTTCAGAAACTATTGAAATATTACATTAAAAAAATGTAACCTTGTAACAAAAGAAAAATCACTTCTTATCAAAAGTACATTTCGTGTAAACTAGTACCATTGATAACAAAGAATTATTTCTTTTTTTTAAATGTACATATGAATGTTCGTGCACCACAAAATTAATACATATGTACTCGTACACCACTATACACCACCAGCTTTGCTTACTAATCATCAGTCATTATAACAAAAGTACTGACAAGCGAGCGAAGCTGCGCTTACAGCTAGTCCAAAATAAAACCCAAGCCCGAAATCATATTTAAGTGGAGAAACTCGTAACTCAACTAGACTCTCTAGTTCATTCAGGTCAAAGATTTTTCAAAATTCAGACGCGGGTATGGAAGGGTCGATCTTTTAAAAGGCTGCTGGCATACATGATATTGCCGCTGATATAGCTGGGTTTGTTCGTACAATAACAGAAGCGTCTAAAGTAGTTGAGGTAGGTAAAGTACGAAGGCAAAGAAGAGTACATGCGTTCAGTAGAAAAAAGCAATAGTAATACTCACACGAAAGCCCAGGTCTTTATTAAAGATGTTTTTGACAGTTTTTTGGGCAAATCACGTTTTATTTTGTCTACTGCGGCTTTTCAGTATGTAAATTAGAGTAAAGAAATGAGCATATAAATCAACAGGCGCTTTTGTTCTTGTCTTTGTTCCTTTGGTCCAAAAAGCCAATTGAGGAGGATCTCAACCACCTAACATAGTTCACTATTAGTCTTTATCTGCGTACGCAGACGGCCTCCTGATCATTGTTTTCTTTCACACGCGCCCTTCTTATGCCGAATTATCGGCATTAGTCAATTTTTAATCCGGAAGTTATTTAAAACGTAATAAATTGTTCCTGTTGTCTAATAATCTGAGCTGATTTGACGCTTTTACTCTTCAAACGCTTGAGATAGTTTAAAAAGGTGTTTAGCCCTTTGATTACCAAATTCTTATTTCCAATCCCTTGTGCAATTCTACTGAATTGAAAGGTAATTGATCTAAATGTGATAATGTGGAATGTTCTGTCATTTGTTTCTCATCACACTTCCTACATGAGACTAACTTAGGGCTTAGCCCATATTCAAGATTAGATTCAGCCCCAAATCTTTAGCGCTACATTAATCGTCATAACAATTTAAGCTGTAGAATAAAAACAAAGCAATAAGTTATACTTACTTTCAGATCTTCTTTCATCAATTGCCGTGTCAGCATAGCCCAACAACTCGACGGAATTGTTGCGTATACGAGTACATATAGCAAATGATGATGTGTATCAATTCCAAATTAATTAGTCTTTATAAAAATGTCTAGTTGAAGATGTGTTTTAGGCCGTTTACTGATTTTAGCTTCATTCAGTACGCTTTATTAGACAAGGACATGAGTTTTCTAATCGTCCTAATGTCTTGGATTCCTTATACTTGAATTAATGATCTGTTTCTGGTCCCCTCCCAAAGCACAACTTCAGCACACAAACAACTTCACTCATATTTCATCAGGCCCGAGGTCGCTCTATATTTTGCTAACTCTTTTAATTGCTATGCCAATCTCTTCTCGACTTGCGAAAGGTTATATTTTCTTGGTGACCAGGCTTAAAGCAAACTGCAAGTTCTACTCCAAAATCTCCGGATGCTGTTCCTTTCCCAAGATTTCTAAATTCACATACTATTATAAATTTGGGCCCTATGTGGGCCCTTCGGTGTGTATCTTCTTTCAACCATTTCATTCGCACGAGTTTTTTTTTATCGTACCACTGGTTTTTTTCTCATGGATATTGGGTAGCACAAAGTTTTATCAACAATTTCCTTAATGAATACACTGTTGGCGTCTGTGGATGCCTGTGTCATGCAATGGAGTTTCATACTCAAGTACTCTGCATTTGTCGATGTGTTTGAAGGTTTGGAAATCTGGTATGAGCCAGTGTCTGAGGGGTTATATTTGTGTGTAAATCCTGTGATACTTACTCGTATCACTGTTTTAGGAAACCATGCATAGCGTATTGGTTTCCAAATCGGACGGTTCGGGGTTGTTCAATAGCAGTCGCGCCCGAAAGACATTCTTTTTTTCAGGCAACTAAATTAACGTAAGATGAGTGGCTGCTTAGAATACAATAACAAGTCCAATTACACTAATAATTTAGTCTCCCCATTAAATGTTGGATGCCACCTATGGAGCGAAATAGCCACTGAGCCCAAAAACCTTTCTTACCTTCTCTGTCCCATTTTCCTAAAAATTTAACACGTGCTGAGACACTTTAAGTGTAGTCATACCCACTTGAGTGTTCAGTTCTTTAAAAAAAAACAAAAGATTAGCAAGCTACCATAGATTATCAACTATCATGCATTATTAATTGCAATCAGGGGACGACTCTCCCGACCATTATACTTCTGAGAAACCTCTTGAGATCGTAAATGTCAAACAGTTAAATTTAAAAAAAAAAACGAACAAGCCATTGGCTCTTAGTGAAAATTAAATCGAAGCAAATAGCAGATTTTAAATCCTCTTCTTACAAAATTTGTTTACCTCAGGGCTGACGTGTGACCTAGTCTAAGGCATATGGAACCCAAAGCAAACAAAATTCTATTTTCTGATGTTCAAATGATTCCAGCATAATCTGATTTTCATCAAAAACCCTTTCCACAGGGCCTTAATCCAAGAACAAAGTATAGGAATATCTGATCCCAAGACAGTTGCATTTGCAATTAGAAAACAATTTCCCACGGTTATATAAAACGATTCCCTCTTTGGAAGCAACTATTTGCCAGAAATTAATTAAAATCTTGCATTGGAAAGTTGTCCTTGTCTGTAATTTTGTCGGTGTCATGACTTTACAGGCCAGCAAAGATGCCAAATTTACAGAAAAAGCAATTTGGGGAGTTTTGCTAAAAGTGAAGAAGCAAATTACCCACACTGACCGGAAAATAATATCCTGCTACTGGTTTATTGCATTTGGGTTTTTATTGTTTTGCCCTCTACGATCCTGGATTGCATTCATTTTGGCATCCATGAATACCACACGTAGCTTTATAAGTCCTGTGATGTTTCAAGAATTATTGATTCCACCTTTGGAATATCTACATGCCAGTGCATAGCGGCTCCATTTTTGAAAATTGCTCCGACATAATAAAAAGAACAAAAGATAGGGTCGGCTTTGGAATTTTTTTTTCAGGAAGGAGGAGAATAAAACAAAAAAAAGAATCAGGAAATGGAGAGAATTATTGTCAGGAATTTTGAATAGAGTTCATACACCAGGTTGTCCTTCGCTGAACCTTGTCGTTTTCAGTTCTTTATGCTCGATGAATAGCAGTGGAACAATGAATTCATTCATTTTTTATGTTTCAGACGGCCAGATTGTTGATGGTATACTATGTCTGACAAATGATTCTGGAGTTTTTCCTCTGAAATACCGGATTTCTCGTAGCGAATTAATCAAACGAAACAACAAGACTAGGGGAAGACTATTCAATATTTAAATATGCTCCTGGTGAGTTTATTTCTTTAACAACCTGGATATCCAATGAACTGTGAATGTAAAGATTTTTTCTTGAACTCGGAAAAAAAAAATCGGTGTCCTTTAAAATTATTTGCATGAAAAGTTTCAACGCTAGTTTCTACCGAGCCTTCTTAATTGTCATTTTGCACAGGCAGATGAGTTTGGCATGACTGACAAACATTGCTCTTTACAGCTTGTCTCTATTATGTTAATTTTTCTGCTTCGCAGAAACACTATTAATAGATTCCGGTAGCTTTTTCCATATAGAAGATTGTTTTGAGTCCCAATCGTAGATAAAGGTTTTTTTTGCAGTGCTTTAATTGATTACGGGGTCATCATTGCTGCTTTGGGTTTGGTCAGATAATTTAAATTGAAGTTGAGTTCTAGGTTTAAGACCTAACACATTGATATTATGATATTATTAAGGAAGATTATTGAAATAAATTTTTTGTTTTTATTAAGACTGTGACTTATTCAAAAGTAAATTGTACAATCTTTAAACTAAATGTATAAATAAATTGTTGCTTTCGTTTTTAATAATACATTACATGTGTTTTTTTCGGTCAGATCAGAGCACACAGAAAAAGGACTAGTCGATTAAACTCCTTGTATGTTCCTTTTACTGAAATTTCTCAGTCTTTCAAAGAAAGATGAGTAAACGCTTCAATGATAAATTGCCCACAGCACCAGCACCCACCATGTTAGCGCCGAGAACCTGTAGCTTGATGCGAGCATCAATTTGTGTCATGTGTAGTTATGCTCTAACCGCTTGACTGTCGCTACAGATGCAAATGCTTCACACCCTCTAAAGGTTCTTCATAATATTATTTGTTGCCATCAGGATTGCGTATTATTTTAATTTCAGTTATTATTTAATTAATTAAATTCATTGCATTCACATAATTTGTAACGCACAATGGTATTTTTTATAAAACCATGGTAATTGAATTATACTTCATATATAACAGCTGTAAATTAGTTTGTAAGCAAAATTTAACATTATTTTCACAAAGAGGAATATTTTAGGTACATTCTTTAGTTACGAGAACTAATGGCAGGTGTATCTTGTAAGACCAAAATTGAGAAAAAGCTGATTTACTTATGGATAGTGAATACTGCTGCCGGGAAACGGATTCTTAGGCCTCAACCAACATAGAGGCAATCATCTCCTGGATTTCATACTACCGTCTGACATGCTTGTCAACATTTTTGGATCTCAGACAACTTTCTTACTAGGGTAAGACAGCAAGTAATCGACTTAACGTTATCCAGCAGGTATGCTAAGGAGATTATAGACCATAGGTACATTGAATTCGGAATCAGATGCGAAGTCTCGACCTTCTTGAAGAGGAGTAATCCGTGGAAAACTAACTGGACACGATTTAAGGAGGAAACAAAAGCTTGAGGAAGCTGTTCAAGATCTGAACGATACCCTCACCAAGTGTTTTGAACTGACATGTCCAAGCAATCCTGCAGATCGCCCGTTCCTTGATTTAACGTAGATCTGCAGCTACTAGTGCACACGAACAAGTGCGCCCGTAGTTCGCTCCTCGTGTGTAAAACAAAAAAAAATCGTGGCCAAAATTTGTATTGGACGGTGAGTAGAGCGAATTCGAGGAGAGTGCTCTCGTCAGTGTTCTGGAGAAGTGTGTGCAACGCACCCTACTATAGTTGTAAGAATGCCTTACCGGGAACAGTTATTTCGGTACTGATACCGCTATTATCACTGTTATTCACGAAAGTGCATAGACGGTTTATGGTATGTTGATTAGTGCCTGTTACTTCTATTCGAGTGTCGAACAGCACATCCGTATCAAGGAAACGACGAGCTACCGTCGGTAAAATAAACTGTGCTGACCTCACTAATTGAATAGTAGGTAAGAATCAGTATATTTAACGTTAGAACACGTACGCAAAAAGATTGAAGATCTCAAGGACGATCACTTTGCTGGTCACAACGTTCTACCTGGGCAACCTCTCACTGCTCTCTTCCAGCTTTCGGTATCCCAGGGAACTTCGCCCATAATTTTAAACAATCTCTACATATTTCTCGTTCATAAAAAAGCCGGAAGGACGAAATTACCAACTACCCACCCATAGCTAAGCTCTTTTACTCAGGGTATTTTTATTCCAATTCTATCTTTTCCCCAATTCGACGTGATCGCAACTGATTTCTGCAAAGTTTTCGACAAAATCTCTCATAAATTAATTTTGCTCAAACTAAAGACTCCTGGCTTTCGGTCGAGTTTTATTATGGAGATTTAATCCTACTTAGAAAATCGAAAATATAATGTTTTCTTTAGGTCCTGGATTTCTGACCCCATTGAAGCCTGTTTTGGAGTACCTCAAGGTAGCTATTTATACTAACAATACGATGTTGATCGTATCAATGAAAGTGCATACATATCTGTTTACGCCGATGACGTTAAAATCTTCAAACATTTCTCAACCTATTCTGATTGTATTGCACTGCAGAATGATTTGGACAGATTTTCTACTTGGAGCAAAAATAATTTTCTTGGGCCAGCGCACACTGGACTAATTACCCCGTGGTAAAATGGTTTTATAGAAGAGGGAGGTGAAATGTAAAGTCAGAAACGGGGTAAAATTTTCAACCATTGTTGAAGCGGTTGAACTTCGGGAAAAAACCAATACACAGAAAAGTTGTTAATTTTAAGGGGTTAGAAAAATTATCAGAAATACCACTACAATCAAAATCGGTTCATGTATACTCAATTTTGCCCCGTATTATGCATCCAGTGCGCGGTTGAAGTAAAAGATACACAGGTATCACCCCGGGGTAAAATTGATCCAGTGCGCGCTGGCCCTTGAGCTCAATGTTAGTAAGTGCCCAGCAATAACGTACACTCGTAAGCATTTCCCAACTTCTCCTCGTATGTATTTAATATTTTATCAACCTATCTTGTGGCTGATACAACAGCAGACACTATTCTTTTTGGAATTACATTGTATTTTCCCTCATCGGATGAAGATTATCAAACCAAAAGAAAAGGCGTGGTACGACTCGCGCTGTGAAGAGGCTGTTAGATCCTAAAAGGCCAACCCTACAGAGGAAAACCTAAAATATCGTATATGAGCCAGGAATGACTACAACGTCTTTCTTAAGCATGTGAAATTTCAATACGACCAAAAACTGGAGCAAAAATTACAATATTACAATGTCCCAACTCTGCCTCATCCTCCATCCTAACGCTCATTTATAATGACATTCCAGCTTTCAGTTCTTTAGACAAGGACAACCTGCTTGCTGCAAATTTTGCGGCCAGATTAACACTTCCAGATTTCTCTTTGTCTCCGTCTGCACTTGAATCTTCCATGCAACGAATCCAATTTCGCACTCGTGTAGTAGCAAAAGTTCTTACAGATCTTAACATTCACAAATCCGCTGGTCCAGATGGTATATCTCCCCACGCTGGCAAAACCACTACGTAAGCTTTTCCATCAATCCTACACTTTAGGACTCTTCCCGAGCAGATGGAAAACAGCATTTGTCCAGCCCGTCCCTAAAAAAGGCGAAACTTCTTCTCTCTCCTACTACAATACATACCCATTGCACTTACGTCCCTTCTTTCCAAGGTCATGAATACGCTGATAAGTGGTCAGCTCCTGAAATATCTCGAAATGCGAAAACTTCTCAATGACCGACAGTACGGCTTCCGTAGCAACAGGTCCACTGGTGATTTGATGGCATGTCTCACCGAAAAGTGATACCCAAGCGTACATCTATCTGGCGAAAGCAAGATGGTTCCACTTGATATTTCTAAGGCATTTGACCGAGTTTAGCATCAGGCTCTTTTGTGGAAAATGCTTGCATTGGAGATCGACGACTCCCTTCTTCAATGGATTAGAGACTACCTTTCGGAACGTTCAATTCAAGTTATCTTATTTACAAAATAAATGCTGTGTGCCCCAGGGATCCGTTCTATCTCCCACACTCTTTTTAATTTTCCTCTCTAGTCTGTTACTTCTAATCCAATATATTCCTTTGCTGCCGACAGTACTCTCTGCTTTTCATATTCGTTCCCGGACTCACGGCCCTGCTCTTCGGCTGTAGTACGAGAACGGCAGCGTATGCTAAGCTCATTAAATTCCGATATCAACAGCATAACCAATTGGGGAACTATCAGCATAGTGGAATTTAATGCTTCCAAAACACAATGCTGTCTGCTGTCGTTAAAGCGAAATTTAAACACCCAGCCATTATCCATGAATGGCACTTGCATCATCGAAACCGAAAAACTTTCTATTCTCGGTATGTGTGCCAATGACAACTTACGTTGGAATGACCACATATTTGATGTCGCCAAAAATACTGCGAAATGTCTAGGTTTCCTGAAGCGGTTTAAGAAATATTTTACCCCCTCTGATCTGGCCTCAATATATAAGGCATTCATCCGCCCAAAATTGGAGTACAACGCCCACATCTGGTCAGGTGCTCCTAAAACATCTCTGCACCTGCTAGATAGGACACCCTCGAACACTGACGAAATGTCTCGTATCTCACTTTGTTTTATCGCTATTTCCACCACCAGTGCTCCACTGAAATCGCCAGTAGCATTCCGCCCATTCAAACTTTCAACGGTAATACCCGTCTCGCTATGAATGCTCATCGGTATACCCTCAAGCCCAATTTCGGACGTACTCTAAAATATCGTGATTCGTTCCTAAGCCGTACAACTCGCTTATGGAATTGGAATGCCCTGCCGATCTCTGTATTTCCTAGTCGTTATAACTTGCAAACATTTATAAAGAACGTACATCGGTACCTCTCTTTTCTTCCTCCCTAAATTTCCTTTGCCCGCGCTGTGTACAATTCCCTTAAGGGTACACAAACCCCTTGAGCGCGCCGCTGATTATAAAAAAAATGCTTACCAACGCAAATTGAAGGCACACACGTCAAGAAGGAATATGCGCTGCGCATTTTTTATCGACATTGTAGGCGCTTTCGACAGCTCAACTTTTGACAGCCTGTGTATTTCGACCAGACAACACGACGTAGGCGAATCACACGGGTGGCCGTGGATCAAGTGGTAGTGTATTAGCTTCCCATTCGGACGGTTCGGGGTTCAATACCAGCCGTGCCCGAAAGACTTTTTCTCAAGCTATTAAAATCTCGTGAGATGAAGAGTTGCCTAAATACAAAATCAAGTCAATTTACACTAATAATTTAGTCTCCCCCTTAAATGCTCGATGCCACCCATGGAGCTAAATAACCACTGAGCAAACATTTTTTTTCTCTCTCTCTATCCAATTTTCCGAAAAACTTAACTCCGGCAAATTAATATTAGTAATACCCTCTTGAGTAATGCTGATCGACCAATCCACGATGGGTTTTCTGTCAATTCTCTCGATTCTGAGGTTGTTCTTTACGAGAAACAGAAGGCTGAATGGTCTGACTCATCTAGTGCTTAAGAGCTAATTATTTGGATTTCATCCTGGATAACAAGTATATTAAATATGTTAAGTTCAAAACCTCTAAGACGCTGTCGGCCTTCGTTCAGTACAAAGTAGCTGAAGGCAAGGCATGGGGCCTGCCATCGAGAAGGGTCATTTAGATGTACACAGCTAATATAAGCCCAAATACATACATCCTATGCGTCTGTTTTTTGTGGAACGAGCTCTCACGAATATGCATTATTGTTGCTTTTACAAGACTCCAAAGAGCGGCCTGCCTCGGCTGCAAGGGGCATTCCCTAGGACGCGTGGTTCCACTCTAGAGATATTGATGAATCTCCCTCACCTTAATATTCATATCACTCTCATCACTCTGGTGTGAAAAAATTTCATCGATTGATCCCTCTACCGATGTTCTGAAACTCCTAGTTATATAGGGTCCGCCATCTAACGTTTTCCTTTTCAACTAGTGCTTATTTCGTGAATGGTAATACTTAGCTCATGTCTGATTTAACAGATAATTAGTGTTATCCTTCCGGTTAATAATGGAAAATAATTTCGATCAAATGGCTACCTCGGCTGGCCATGCAGTAGCCTACACGATCGGTCCAATTTTTAAGCACATTATCGATTGTGTGCAGCTGTATTTCACCATTGGCTTCACGAATATTGTCCTTTAAAGCGTTAATTGTCTCTGGCTTGCCGGCGTAACACTTATCTTTTACGGCACCCCACAAATAATAGTCCAACGGTGTCAAATCGCAGCTCCGAGGTGGCCAAACGACATCAGCTCTGCGGCTGATAATGCGGTTTTCAAAAACAGGTCGCAAAACATCGAGTGTAGCTTCGGCTGTGTGGCACGTAGCGCCGTCCTGTTGAAACCAAATGTTGCCAATATCCTCCTCTTCAATTTTTGTGAACAAAAATTCGTTCAACATGGCCCGATAACGATCGCCATTGACTGTAACGGCCACTCCTTGCTCATTTTCGAAGAAAAATGGCCCAATTATGCCTCTGGACCAAAATCCGCAGCAAACAGTCACTCGTTTTGGGTGTATCGGCTTTTCAATGTATGCGTGGGGGTTTTCTGTGCCCCAAATGCGACAATTTTGCTTGTTTACATACCCGCCAAGATCAAAATGGGCTTCATCTGAAAATATGATTTTTTTGGCAAAATCGGCATCTTCTCTAAGTCGATCGCAGGCCCACTTAGCGAAGCGAAAACGCATTGGATGGTCAGTTGGCTTCAACTCCTGAACCAATTGGACTTTGTAAAACTAATTATCTGTCAAATCAGACATGAGCTAAGTGCTACCATTCACGAAATAAGCACTAGTTGAAAAAAAAAAACGTTAGATGGCGGACCCATTATGTGACAAGACCTAGTTCAGGAGTATAAGCTACTTGCTTATAATTTTGGCCACACTACCTGTTACAAAGGATCAAAACAGTATATATAAAAAAAATACAAACAAAAATAAAATGTTCATGTAGTTCATGAACAATCCGATCAGTCTACATCGAAGAAAATCAACTGCAAATTCATCTCATCAATTCAAGAGCTAAAAGAGGAAAATATTACACTGAGGCGAAAAGTAACTATGATATACCTAGTCTATATGACAGCTTAAAGCGCATTGACTCAATAGGCATTGCTTCAATACGCTAATATTTCATTGCGGTTTGAAGTGGTGTTTATATGAGCGTATTGCAGCAATGCCCATTAAGTCAATGCGCATTGGAGAGCAAATTAAATTGGATAGAGCTGAATTTATATAAATGACTAATTCACAGAATATGAATGAACTTTTGATAATTTAATCAGTATTGAATCATAGTTCTTTTTATGACTATGTTCAATTTAATTAGCAATTCAGATCTCATAACCAACCATCTCACCATACCAACCATAGGAAGTAGTTGTGATAGTACCCTTAAATTAAATTCAAATTTTAAATCTGTTCATATTGTGCATCAAAACATTCATAGCTTGCGGTGTAATTTTGATTTATTAGCTTGCAATCTTGATGATTTCGAATATGTACTTGCCCGACAAAATTTTTGTTTCCGAAATTTGGATTTAGTCCTACGAAGAAAATGACTATAATCTGCTGATTATAATGTTTATGCTAATTCTAATGATTCGTATACTTCAGGTGGAGGGGAGTTTTTGTACGAGATTTGTATGAGTGTCTCGTAAAACGTTATAGTCTGCCAAATGCGAATATTTTAAAAATTTCTTGACGTTTTTGCAATGAAATGTTCATTTTTATACACAGTTTCTCAAAACCTATGGATCTGCAAATGATAGATCTTTGCCTTACGGGTATTGTGTTAGGTACAATAGCTTACATCTACCCTGATCATCGAAATTGTCGAGTTATAGAGGCTGAGTAAGGTCAATGAAGATCATTCTGAGAAAAAATTACAGAAACCTCTGAGACATCGCGGCTAAGACATCTCTCCAAATCCTATGATGCCTAGCTTTAAAAAAAAAACCGATGGTTCTTGGACAACATCAAGTGATGAATCCCTCAACCTGCTACTGGACAATCACTTTCCAGGTGGCTCCCTATTCGCGGACAGTAGCAATCCAAACAGGACTACCGCACTCGTGGCCAAAATTCATGGTCTGATTACAAAAGACAAACTGCTTCAAACAATACAAGTCTGTTGGTCCAGACGGTATAATACCTGCCGACCTAAAAAGTTCCTCCTGCCTACGCTAGAAAATATCATGAGGACAATCCTGGAAGTCATTCTGTGACAAAATCACAGAAACCTCTGAGGCATCGCGGCTAAGAAAAATCTTCTCTACAAATCCTATGATGCCTAGCTGTTTAAAAAAACCGATGGCCCCTGGACAACGTCAAGTGATGAAACACTCAACCTGCTACTGGACACCCAGTTTCCAGGTAGATCCCAATCCGCGGCCAGTAGCAACCCAAACAGGCCTACTGCAAACGGAACCAAAAGTTTTGGTCTGATCACAACAGGCAAACTGCTCTGGGCGCTGCATAGCTTCAAACCATACACGTCTGCTGGTCCGGACGCTATAATACCTGCCGAGCTAAAAAGATCATCAGATATTATCCTGCCTACGCTAGAGAATATCATGAGGAGCTGTGTATAACTGATTCCACTGTCATGGAGAGAAGTCAATGTAGTTTTCATTCTCAAAGCCGGAAAATGCTCTCATTTTGTCCCAAAGGACCTTAGACCTATAGGTCTATCACCTTTCCTTCTGAAAACCCTAGAACGACTGATTGATATCCATATACGAGCTGAAATTGATCTAAGACTTTTGTCAACAGCTCAACATGCCTGCTGTAAAGGAAAGGCGGTGGAAATGGCTCTGCATTCACTGACTAGCCAACAACACATCCGCAATCACGACTGCGCTGTCAACTCTGCAGGTGGACGACTCACCTGGGGAGGTGATCAGTCTTATTCTAAATAGCAGGATAATCAACTCCAAACTGGGAAGGGCTTCTGCTAAAATATGTATTAGCAGACGTGCGCCGCAAGGCGGTATCCTTGACTGCATTGTCTAAGCAAACTAAGAAGAGTTCAAAGAACAGCACATCTATCCATAAGCGGAGCCCTATGATCTACTCCCTTCGCTGCACTGGATATTCTGTTTCACTTGAGACCCCTCTATATCTTCAGTAGGTAAGTAGCTGTGACGGTAGCTTTTCGCCTTAAAGCGACAACACAGTGGAAAAATAATTTATTTGGCCTAATATTCTTAATATACTAGGAATCCTCACAGAGAAAACCGATTACACTATACCCGAACTTTTGTTTGACGAATATTTTCATGTAAGCTTTCCCTCTAGATCTTTCTGGGAGGCAGATGCTTTCATGGAGGACAAATCAATTCACTTTTACATAGATGGATCTAAAACTGATAGCGGGTTGGTGGCGGTATTTTCCCACATAAGCTAAATCTAAACCTCTCTTTCCGTCTTCAAAATCACTGTAGCGTGTTCCAGGCGGAAATGTTGGCGATTAAAGAAGCTCTGTCCTGGCTGAAGAAAAACGCAAAGGATATCTATGTCTTTTCGAATAGTCAGGACGCTATCAAGTCCTTGAACTCAGTCTCATTAAATTCTAAAACCGCCATTGAATGCCGATCATCTATTAGTGAGATGGTAGAGCAGTTCAGCCTTCACCTTTTTTGGGTGGCGGGCCACAGAGACATTTCAGGGAATTGTAGGGCTTACGAACTGGCCAAAATTGGAACCACTCTACATATTCTACCGGAAAAGTGTAGCATCGGTATAGCAATCGCTACGTTCAAATCAGTATTAAATCTGGATGCTAAGAAGAGAACAGACCTTAAGTGGACTGTTGGACCAACATGTCTAGCGACCACTAGATCTGGCCGAAGCAGGATCTGAACCGCTCTAAGAGTTTGGTCCTTCTGAATAGGAAATATCTCAGCGCCATCACAGGTGACACTGCTTTATAGGTAAGCATCCATTAAGACTTGGCGTCTATACAAACGATTTCTGTAGAAGCTGCATGGACGAGGAAGAGAAAGAGACAATCCTTTATCTACTCTGTACATGTCCAGCTCTCACCCGATGAGATGGGACTTAAGCGATCTAAAGAATATAGACGTTAACAGTCTCTTACGCTTCATCATAAGCTTAAATTGCATGAGTAGGAGGATCACAGATCCACGTGTTATCACAATGGGCCAATAACATAGATAAACTAATCTAGGTGTCAGTCCTCAACAGGCAATCGCCGTGTAAAGACGTGTTTTTGTTGAGAAGAATTATTTCTGAGTGTGTGAAGAGTAAAGCCAAGGCTATTCCCTTTACATAATTGTTTAAACTTTCTCTCGGTAAGCGAAATATATATATATATTTTCTTTTTCCTTATATTTACAGAGCTGCAAAACATATAACCTCCCAAAAATAAAAGTGAAAAAATGGACCGGGGGCCGCCCCCCCTTTTTCATAACCGGTTTATAGACCTTCAACCAGAAGTGGATTTAAACCGGAATAAGAAACAAGCCAAACGAAAATTGGTAGAAGCCGATTTTCCTCAATTACCAGTGATTAATAATGACAATAACATACCCCGCTATATTGTGATCAGTGGAACAGAAAAAATAGAAGGAAATCTACGTCCACTCGCATCGTATAATCCATTCCAAGTAAATCGCGGCTTGAACCACATTTCAAAAGACATTTTAGAGGTCAAAGCAATGAGATCGGGAGACTTACTTCTCAAAGTCCTAAATGTTCCAATTGCAGACAAATTCCTAAAGGCAAAACTCATTGACTTGATTCCCGTAAAAGTATCAAACCATGTCAATCTGAACTCTGTCCAAGGTAGAATCTATTCGCCACATATTATTGATATACCAGAAGCTGAACTACTGGAAGAGCTCAAAAAGTTCAAAGTAACGGAAGTATGGAAGATGATGAAAAAAGAGAAAGATGCTATTGTTCCTACAGGCGCAGCTATTATTACTTTTGATTTAATTCGCCGTCCACAAGCCATCAAAATCAGTTGGATTAACTGCAAAGTCGACGAATTCATATCTAACCCCATGCGCTGTGTGTCATGCCAAAAGCTAGGGCAAACCAAAAACCGCTGCACCAATGCTATTGTTTGTAAAGACTGCTGTCTCCCCCACCACATAATAGTTGCACACACATCTATTGTATCAACTGCAGAGAAGAAACCCACACGTCATATGACTCCGCTTGCTCCTCATTTCTCCGGTACAAATCAGTCAATAAGATCAAAGCTGATCGCAGACGCACTGTTAAAGATGCTTGGCAGATTTATAACGATAACCCTTCCCTTCACCAACTGCAGCCTCCTAAAAAGCGAAATGGTAGAAACCCGACTGTAGCGGAAATAATTAAAACACGCTTAGAGAATCAAAACAAATCGAAAACCACCACCTTCACCGCCACCTTCACCAACTCCGCTACCCTCTCTGCCAATAACGTGCAAGTCGCAACTCAGCAAAGAGACTCTTCAAACATCGAACCAATCTTACATTCAGCAGCTCCAAAAGAAACAAATACTACTGATAATGAAACACAACACACCACACCACACAACCACTCCAAAGCAGGCCAAAGAACAGCTTACCACAGCAAACCACTGCAATACACCACCCACATCAAATGTAAAATATCATGAACAATAATAATGGCTCTATTGGATATTGACCTTGTCATCCTCCAATGGAATCTTCAAGGATTTCTTAATAACAAACACGCTCTAGAACGATTAATAAATAAATATATCCAGACATATTAGCACTTCAAGAAACCCACATTACAACAAATACAAAAACATATTTTAAATTAAAAAACTACCAACCTTTTTCCCATAACAAAGATTACCATTACGCAAAAGCTGGTATAGGCTTTCTTGTAAAAAACAATTTACCTATAGTATCACACTTTACATCCTCTTCTAACCTGCTCCATCCAACAATTGAAATTAAAACAAATAGACCATTAAAAATTACAAATTTATATAGAGAACACAGAACTCCCAGAACACCCCAGAAATCCTTAATAATATTCCTTTAACCAACAATAGTCACCACATTATTGTGGGAGATATGCTTAGTATCGTCGGTGTTTGTGTTTTCTGTGTTTGTCTGTGATTATGACTAGGGAATTCAGGGTAGACGTAGCCAATATACGCGGGCTAAAAAGCAATCACTTTTCTGCGTACGTCCACGTCTGTAAGTACAGACCAGCTGTTTTGGCACTTAGTGAAACACAGGTAGATCCCCGCCCACACCTCTCAGATCATTCTGATCTGAAGCTACCTGGCTACGAACTAGTGCCATTATTCTTCTCTCACCGCGGTCTCGCCATTTATGTGCGTAGTGATGTAGCTTACCAAACTCCACCACAATGTGATCCATGTTCCAATCCGGAATTCAACTTCATGTGGTTAAAATTCCATCTCCGTAAGCAAATTATACACTACTGCTTTATTTATAGAAGCCCCAAACTGGACAGCAATTCAACCTTTAACGAGTTTGATGCGCTGTCTGACTCCATTCAAAGAATTGTATCCCTGTATCCTCATACTGAAATCGTTATTACGGGCGACTTCAATATACACAATTCTGGGTGGCTTCGACATTCTGGACAGACAACACCCGAAGGACGGTGTGTTGAGATCTTCGCTGCGGAAAACAACCTAACGCAGCTTGTAAATGAGCCCACGCGAATACCAGACGTTGATAGTCATACCGCCAACACCCTGGACTTGTTTTTAACTTCTCACCCTGATAAGTACACCATTGATGTGCTCTCCCCTCTAGGCTCGTCGGACCATTGTGTCATATCAGCTAATTTCTCGTACACCGACCACACAGTTAGAGAAAAAATTCCTAAAAGAACCGTATGGCAATACGAGAAAGCCAACTGGAGCGGTCTTAACAGCTTCTTTAGGAATTTTAACTGGTCGTTATGCTTCCTCGATAACGACGTGGATGCCGCTGCTGATATGATTACAGACACCATTCTCTTTGGAATGAGATCCTTTATTCCTCATCGGATGAAGAGTATCAAACCAAAAGAAAAGGCATGGTACGACTCGAGCTGTAAAGAGGCCGTCAGGGTTAGAGAAATGTTTTTTCGGTCCTACAAGACCAACCCGACAGAGGAAAACCGAAAAAAGTTCAAACGAGCCAGAAATGACTGCAACGCCTTTCTTAAGCGTGTGAAATTCCTATACGACCAAAAACTGAGGCAAAAAATACTGCAATGTCCCAAAGGCAGTAACAATTTTTGGTCGTTCGTCAAAAACATTAGAAATTCCGCCTCATCCTCCATCCCAACGCTCATTTACAATGACATTCCAGCTGTCAGCTCTTTGGATAAGGCCAATCTGCTTGCTGCACACTTTGCGGCCAGCTCAACACTCCCAGATTGTGCTTTGTCTCCGCCTACACTTGAGTGCGTCGAATCTTCAATGGGACGAATCTACTTTCGCACTCGTGTAGTAGCAAGAGTACTTAAAGATCTCAACATACATAAATCCGCTGGTCCAGATGGTATATCTCCCCTTCTTCTGAAGAGGTGTTCTTCCTCGCTGGCAAAACCACTGCGTAAGCTTTTCCATCAATCCTACACTTTAGGACTCTTCCCGAGCAGATGGAAAACAGCATTTGTCCAGCCCGTCCCTAAAAAAGGCGAATCATCTTCTCTCTCCTCCTACAGACCCATTGCACTTACGTCCCTTCTTTCCAAGGTCATGGAAACACTGATAAATCGTCAGCTCATGAAATATCTCGAAACACGAAAACTTCTCAATGACCGGCAGTACGGTTTTCGTAGCAACAGGTCCACTGGTGATTTGATGGCATGTCTCACCGAAAAGTGGAACCAAAGCGTACATCAATCTGGCGAAAGCAAGATAGTTGCACTTGATATTTCTAAGGCATTTGACAGAGTTTGGCATCAGGCTCTTTTGTCGAAAATGCGTGCATTTGGGATCGACGACTCTCTTCTTCAATGGATTAGAAATTACCTTTCGGAACGTTCAATTCAAGTTGTCTTGGACGGTTTCAAGTCTGATATTCACAAAATAAATGCTGGTGTGCCCCAGGGCTCTGTTCTGTCACCGACACTCTTTTTAATTTTCATTAACGATCTCTTGTCTGCTACTTCTAATCCAATATATTCCTTTGCTGATGACAGTACTCTCTGCTTTTCATATTCGTTCCCGGACTCACGGCCCTGCTCTTCGGCTGTAGTACGAGAACGGCAGCGTATGCTAAGCTCATTAAATTCCGATATCAACAGCATAACCAATTGGGAAACTATCAATAGAGTGGAATTTAATGCTTCCAAAACACAATGCTGTCTGCTGTCTTTAAAGCGAAATTTAAACACCCAGCCATTATCTATGAATGGCACTTGCATCGTCGAAACCGAAAAACTTTCCATTCTCGGTATGTGTGTTAATGACAACTTACGTTGGAATGACCACATATTTGATGTCGCCAAAAATGCTGCGAAATGTCTAGGTTTCCTCAAGCGATGTAAGAAATATTTTACCCCCTCTGATCTGGCCTCAATATATAAGGCATTCATCCGCCCAAAATTGGAGTACAACTCCCACATCTGGTCAGGTGCTCCTAAAACATCTCTGCACCTGCTAGATAGGATTCAAAACCGTGCGATAAAACTTATTGACGATACTAATATCAGTCAATCAATGGACACCCTCGAACACCGACGAAATGTCTCGTGTCTCACTTTGTTTTATCGCTACTTCCACCACCAGTGCTCCACTGAAATCGCCAGTAGCATTCCGCCCATTCAAACTTTCAACCGTAACACCCGTCTCGCTATGAATGCTCATCAGTATACCCTCAAGCCCATTTTCGGACGTACTCTAAAATATCGTGATTCGTTCCTAAGCCGTACATCTCGCTTATGGAATGCCCTGCCGATCTCTGTATTTCCTGGTCGTTATAACTTGCAAACATTTAAAAACAATGTACATCGGTACCTCTCTTTTCTTCCTCCCTAAATTTCCTTTGCCCGCGCTGTGTACAATCACTTTAAGGGTACTCAAACCCCTTGAGCGCGCGCTCATTATAAAAAAAAAAAAAAAAATATAAATGCACACAATATATTATGGGGTTCAAATAAAAACAATCTCCCTGGATCGCGATTTGAAAATTTTGCCAACGATCATAATCTAGTCATCCTTAATGATGGGTCACCTACATTTTTTTGCATCCGAAGATATTGCTCCTTTGGTTCACTGGGAGGTTGAACCTTCGGGTTCGGAGAGTAGAGATCATATACCAGTCATTATACGAACGCCAGATAGAAGATTGCCAAAAAGATTTCAAACACGTTTTAAAGAAAATATGGCAAACTGGAATCTGTTCAAATCGACAACGCAAGCTCTGACCTTTGCACGACACACGTCACTCAACACTAACCAGGAAGCTGCAAGTATTAAAAAAATTATCAGAATATCAGCATCGAAAAGCATTCCGGTAACCAAACATAAAGGCCACAGGTCAAATCCAGTCTGGTTCTCGAAAGAAATTTCAGCTCTGGTAAAGGAAAAAAATCTAGCCCGGGTTAATGTGCGAAGAAGCCCAACCACCGATAACTGCATTCTTTATAGAAAAACTTGGGCAAAACTTCGAAGAGAATCCATTCAGGCTAAAAGGTTATCGTGGGAATATTTTGTCAACACCATGAACCCTTCTATGGACCTAAAAACATTGTGGAGCAAAATTAGATCAATTCGTACCTCGAAACCACCTCAAGATTTTCCATATATGCTCATTGGTCATAACCTTCAAAGTGACCCGGAGGTCATAGCTAACGCTTTCGCAGAAAAATGGAAAGGTTATAGTGCGGACACCACCTACCCAGATGGCACGATCCAAAAAAAGATTAACTTTAAAATAGACGACCTTCCGATCTCAACTGGCCAATTGGAATATCTTATGGATACAATAAAACTGGCTGAACTCGAGATGACCCTACAGACTGCGAAAGGGACGACGCCGGGAGAGGATAAGATCACGTACAAAATGGTAAAATATAGTGATGATAGTCTCAAAGGAAGAATTTGCGCTTTATACAACAACATCATAAATACTGGGAACTTTCCACACGACTGGAAGCGGGCAAAGCTCAAACCTATACCCAAAAAGTCACACAACTGTCATTCTTTCGAAGAATAGCGTCCAATCTCACTTCTCCCCGTTCTCTCCAAGATTTTTGAGAAAATCCTTTGCAAGACGAATCGGTTGGACAATGGGGAAAAAGATGCACCCAGGGCAACACGCTTTTAGACCCAACAGAGGAGTTCAGACGCTCTTACACCTATTAGAACACAAAATCACTGAAAACTTATCCGGAACCAAGCATAATGTGGTCATTTCTTGGGATCTAGAAAAAGCTTTTGATAGAGTCCTGGTTTTCCCAGCCATTAATCAGCTGAATTTATGGGGAGTCCCGAAAAAGATCCTAAAAGTAACATATATGCTTTAGCTTCAGGGGATCCAAATTGGGTCAAATAAATTTTAGAAGAAGCAGACTCAGCTATCTTTAATTGGGCACAAGAAAGATGGGCAATAGTCCCACCAACCAAAACAGAAACTCTCCACGTTTGCCAACGTCGCCGGTCATCCTTCGTGGATGTTCATTTACTCTCCAAAGACAACTCAAAATACTGGGAGTTTGGTTCAGCGGAAACCTTAAATGGGATTTACAGTTTAACAATGTCTCAAACCAGTTAAAATTGGGAAATAATGCATTGAAGATGATATGTTCACGCCGAAAGGGGTCACAACTTGAAACTGCCCTCCAAATAGCGAAAACACTTGTGGAAGGCACTCTTCAACATGGCATGACAATATACATGTGGACTACGAAAAAGAATTCGGAAAAAATTGACGCATCGATCAACGACTGTTTCCGCACGGGAACAGGAGCGTTGAAAGCTACTCCTATTGAAGCACTCCGAGTCGAAGCTGGATACACATCATTCCAATACCTAGGAAGAAAGAGAGCAGTGAATATAGCTAGTAAGGCATTGGCCGACTTCATGCATCCATTGTACAATACTACTAAGGCGACGCTTCTAAGCAAAAAATCATTCAGAAAGAGCTGTTCCTCCGCTATAAGCAACATGGTGTCCTTACTATGTAGCCAACATTTATGCCTCCCTAACACCCTTTTAGAGACTGATTTTAATCTCCCTCCACCTTGGAAAAGGAATTCACTGAAAATTAATTCCACTTTGGAAATATACAGGAAAAACGAAACACCGGATAAACTATTTCAAGCTCTACACCTGGATATGATTGGTTCTTCAAATGCAGTCCGATTTTTATACACCGATGGCTCGTGCAAGGACAATAATTCTACCTACGCTGTGATTGAGCTTAACAAAGACGGAGAAACCAAAATCATCCAGAGAGGACTCCTTCCGGAACTAGCAGGCAGTTACACAGCTGAACTAACGGCTATCGAAAAAGGGATTTCCATCGCACAGACTTGGTCAGAGAAAACTGTTATTTTCATTGACAATTTAAGCATTTTAAAGGGACTACGAAGTGGATTAAACAAGTGCCCCTCCCAACGGTAATGAGAATCTATCCTTAGCATGGGTACCCGCACACGTCGGAATTAAGGGTAACGAATTTGCAGACACAGCCGCAAAAGAAACCATCAAATACCCTTTGATGGTAACAACCCCCAACTTTTATCAGCTCACCAGGAGAATCTTCAGAGGAATTCAGGAAATAGAGACAGCCGAGGAGTGGAAATCCTGCCAAACATTTCTTCGAATGCACCACAATCGTCATACTCGTATCCCATACAATAAAACACCGGAGGAATGTCAACATTGTGGAAGGGCTCTTACAATTTGGCATATCATGGCCACCTGCCCAATTTCCAAACGTACTCGTGACCCAGAACATATCGAACAGCAACTAGCCGAAGTTCTGAACCCAGCAAAGGCTCAAACATCAATGATAGTACCGACATCAATGATAGAGGTGAGTCACTTTTAGACTATATTTTAAGTACTAACCTCTTAATTTGCAATATTGGCAATGAGCCCACTTTTATAACTAAAAACCAACAAGAAGTGTTAGATATTACTCTTGTCTCCGACAGCATCACCCAAAGGCTAACAAACTGGATGGTATCGTCTGAACACTCTTTTTCAGACCATAGATACATCCAATTCAGTCTGAGTGATGCACCCCCCCGCCGGGGAACTACCGGAACTACCGGAAAACTGATTGGACAAAATACAGAGGAATAGTGTCGAAAACGATATCCTCTGAACTATCAAGTCCCCCGCGTGACACCAATGAGCTCGACATGAAAGTCAGGGAATTTACTCTGACTCTCAATAAGGTTATGGCCGCTTCCTGCCCTCTTATTCAACCAAGAGGCAAGAAAAAGCCACATTGGTGGACATCGGCACTGGAACTGCTCAGAAACGCCTGCAGAAAATTTTTCAACGCGGCAAAAACCACAAGAAAAGTGACCGACTGGGACTCATATAAAGAATCCCTCAAATTATACAAAAAAGAACTGAGGAAGGCAAAGCGACAATCCTGGAGGTCATTCTGCGACAAAATTACAGAAACCTCTGAGGCATCGCGGCTAAGAAAAATCCTCTCCACAAATCCTATGATGCCCAGCTGTTTGAAAAAAACCGATGGCTCTTGGACAACCTCAAGTGATGAATCACTCAACCTGCTTCTGGACACCCACTTTCCAGGTAGCTCCCAACTCGCGGCCAGTAGCAGCCCAAACCGGCCTACTGCAACCGTGACCAAAATTCATGGTCTGATTACGAGAGACAAACTGCTCTGGGCGCTGCATAGCTTCAAATCATACAAGTCTGCTGGTCCGGCCGGTATTATACCTGCCGAGCTACAGAGATCCTCAGATATTATTCTACCAGTGTTGGAAAATATTATGAGGAGCTGTGTAGAACTTATCCACATTCCACTGTTATGGAGAGAAGTCAATGTATATTCTCTTATGGAGATGGCAGAGCAGTTCAACATTCACCTTTGTTGGGTGCCGGGCCACAGAGACATTCCAGGAAACTACAGAGCCGATGAACTCGCCAAAATTGGAACCACTCTACCTATCCTACCGGACAAAGGTAGTATAGGTATACCAATCGCTACGTGCAAACTAACACTAAAGCTAGATGCCAATAAAAGAACAGATCTTAGGTGGACTGCTGGACAAACATGTCTAGCGACCAAACAGATCTGGCCAAGGCTGGATCTGAGTCGATCTAAGTGTCTGATCCTTTTAGATAGGAAACATCTCAGCGCCATAATAGGTGTCATTACCGGACACTGCCTCATAGGCAAGCACGCAAGAAGGCTTGGCGCTTTTACTAACGATTTCTGTAGAAGCTGCATGGACGAGGAAGAGGAGGAGACACCTACACTGCACATGCCCAGCTCTCTCTCAGAGAAGGAAGCTTCATCTAGGAGCTTTCTTCTACAACGACCTAAACGATCTAGACAAAATAGACGTTAACAGTCTCCTACGCTTTATTATGGTCGCACGGTTAGGGGCGATCAGTAGAAAACCGGTTTTGATTTTCCAATATCTGGAGAGTTTGACATCTAGGTTAGTTTATCTATGGCCAATAGGCCTAACTGGGTTGGTCTTTCTAACAGCCACTTTTACCTACCTATCTATCTACAAAAGTTTAAAATAAGGGGAACAAAACAAAAAGACTACTAAAAGAAGGTGAAAATAGATTATAATAAACTAAATCACGAATTACTCCATTCTGATTGGCACGATGTCTAAGTTGAAGAAAATCCCTCTACGGCATACGACTTATTTTTAAAAGGGTAATGCAGAAACAGCTAATATCTTCAATAATTATTTTTCTACGATTAGGTAAAATTCTTTTCCTGGCTATTTACGAATATATTTGCTACATAACTGTTGCACTAACTTTGGAAATTCAAACAGTATTCCTGGCAGACACAGTTTCTTTTTTGAAACTAAGTATTTCTGGCTTTGACGTTCTTAAGACAATAAATTGCCTGAGTACAAACTCATGTGGGAATGATGGTAATTCAAATATTTTGTTGAAGAAAATGGCCTCAATATAGTGGACAGTTTAGCATATATTTTTAATTTAAGTGTTACAATGGGAGTTTTTCGTGATGAACTGAAATGTGAAGATAAAAAAGACAAAAGTAATTACAGATCGATATCATTATGGTCCTCAATTTCTAAAATATTTGTAAAATCAATAACAAATAGAATTTTGTTATCCTTTACAATTTGGTTTTAGGAAAGGTTTTCCAACTGGGCTCTCTTAGACTTTTGCTCCATTATACAAAAGGGTTTCGATAACAAAAGGTGTTGTGCTTCACTTTTTGTGGATAAAACCCAAGCATTTGACATGGTCAGTTATTGCATTCTTTTAAAGAAATTATAAACATAATGCTGGCTTTCGTGGTTTTATTTACAACTGGTTTGTTTCATATTTAAATAACCAAATTGGCGAATTCAAAAAGTAAAAGTAGGTAATGTCTTCAGCGAATGAGCGAGTTCCAGAAGGATCAGTACTGGGTTCTATTCTCTTTATAATATATTATATATTAATTCCTTATTTGATCAACCATTCATTGACAAAGTCAAAGTTTATACCCTTTAAACCTGGTTGCCGACACAAATCATGAGCCAAAAATCAACGTCAAGCCGGAAACAGGTGATAGGTCAAGTGGTGTCGGTTATCACAAAATTATAAAATCGAAGTCATGTACTTTTAAAATTATTGGCACTTAAAAAAATTTGAGAAATCTGACACCCTGTGACGATCTTTCAAGTGCTGTGACCGCAAATCTTTACTTTTCTTCGTTTTTTTTTGGCCTGAGTAACCCTGAGTAACTCTTCTGTAAATTACGGTCCAAAATTGAAACATAACTACTATATATTGGTTTTAACTAAAATATTGCTTTTTTATCCATTCGTGTATCTGAAAATCATTAATCATCCAAGTTGAACTGACAGTACTGAAAAAAATGTACTATGCCATTTTGGCAAGTAACTTTAAAAGATGGCGTATTTAATCAGGATTCGAAAATGGTATGACACTTGCTAGACTACGCTTAATTGAGGACAAACAAAAATATTTTGTTAAAGAAATCCGATTCATAGTTAATTCTTTTTAATAAGTTAAAATGACTACCAAGTGTGGGCGAGACAGACAGTGACGCCGTGGTTGAGACGGATAAACACGTCATTTCGACTAGTGTGAGTGAAACAGATAGAGATGCCACCCTTGTCAAGCAGTGTGGCATAGGCAAATAGTGCAATACTGCAGCACGTTACGCTCCTTCGCATACATCGCATTATTCTGTATTCGTGTTGATTTCGTGCTTACAATTTTGGCTTTCTTTATTGGACTTCATGTATTGCGACTTTGATTTGCTATCTGACCGTTTCTGTCGAAATTGGATTTCTTCTGGACTAGTGTTGATCGTTGATCCCGTGATTGTGTATTGCGAATGCCATCATGCCATCTCGATACACTGCTCAGGAATATGCTAACATGCATCTCATTTATGGGGAATGCAGGTGTATAGTAATGTTAGTGCTGCAGCCAGACTTTATCATGAGAGATACCCAAATGCTCAGCGTCATCCGGATCATCAAGTGTTTATAAATGTGCACCGGTTATTCTCAGAGGGTCGCTTTCCAAATCTAATGGTTAGTGAGGCAAGACCCGTCATGCCCCACGAGGACGAAGTCTTACAAGCAGTCACACAAGACCCTAGTACTTCAGTACGTGCAATTGAAGAAAGCATATGAATACCCAAAAGTACAGCACACCGAATTCTAAGCAAAACCAGCTCCATCCGTACCATGTACAGCGAGGCCAAAGTCTGCTACCCCGAGATTATCCAGAAAGAGTCCAATTTTTTCAAACGATGGTGCAGGGGTTCAGAGAAGATCCGATATTCTTCGAAAAAATTCTATGGTCGGACGAATCAACTTCTAAAAGGGTCGGTTACATGAACCTCCAAAATTTTCACGAGTGGCACATGGAAAATCCACATTTGATGCGGGAAGAGCGTCACAGTACCGTTGACGCAGAATTTTAATGCGGAGGTTTATTTAGATTATTTGGTGAACCACTTTCCAAATTTATTGGAAGACGTGCCACTTAATATTTATGCATGCATGTGGTATAAGCAAGATGGCTGCCCAGCGCATTATGCTCGCACAGAACGTGAGTTCCTCGATCGGGAATACTCCAACAGGTGGATTGGGCGGTCTGGTACAATTTCGTCGCCAGCTCGTTCACCTGATTTAAATCCACTCGATACTGGGGAGCAGTAAAAGAAAAAAGGTATTCTAAGCTGATAGAAAATGTGAACGAGCTGCGCCAAAAAATTGCAGAAGCCGTTGAAGACATCAACTCCAGAAGATATGCCCGTCTTATTACTAGATCAATTGTAAGAAGATGTAGAGCTTGCATTGCCGCTGGAGGCAAACAGTTTGAGCATTTGTTGTAAGAGACAAGATCGGTAGACGGCTTTTAGTGGCGCAACAAACAATAGTTGTATAGTATAAAGCGATCCTGAGAGTATACACCAAGAGAACGTAGTGTTCTGTGTGCTCTGTGATGGGAAAAAGATTAAATGAAGTGACATGCGACATCTCTATTTGTTTCACTCTCACTTGTCGAAATGGCGTGTTTATCTGTCTCAATCACGGCGTCACTGTCTATCTCGCTCACACTCATTCATGGTACTCATTTTAACTTATTAAAAAGAATTAACATAACTATGAATCGGGTTTCTTTAACAAAATATTTTTTTTGTCCTCAAATAAGCGTTAGTCTGGCAAGTGTCATACCATTTTGGAATGCAGACTAAATATGCCATCTTTTAAAGTTACTTGCCTAAATGGCATTTCAGTACTGTCAGTTCAACCTGGATGATTAATGATTTTCAGATACATGGATGGACAAAAAAGCAATATTTTAGTTAAAACCGATATAAAGGGTTTTCCAATAGGGACTTGACAACTTTGAATTTAATTTGTGAACGTACTCTTTCACTAATCATCAAACTGTCACTGCCAATTTATTCAGTAAACTCAACATTTTCATGGTAAAGTACACGAACGAGCAACGTCCGCAAATTATAAAAATTTTCTACCGACATTCGGAGTCGGTGACTGCAACTTTGCTCTGTTCCGAGAGAAAAAATAGATCGTAATGAGATCTCAAGTTATTAAATATTTTTCTTGACCTTCCTTTTCTTCCACTGATCTTTTAACATGCTCTAGCTTATGGGTTGAATAAAAAGTTAGTGTGGAAGCCAGTCATATGACATTGGATACTAAAAGCAAATTATATTCAGTTCACTTGCCAGCTTAATTTCACGATACTTGCAATATTCATTTAGTTGCGCTTTCATAACTAAAACGCCAGTATTTTTTATTTGACATCTTAAATATCTGTTGTTGCTAAATTAAAGGTAAACAACCGTTCACAATATTTATGAAAACGGAAATCATCACACCATTTAAGAAAGTTATAAAATGTTTGAGTTGAAATGTGACAGTTGTTAAAAAGTCATTTATAAGGATATGAGATGCCTGACATCTCACTTAAGTCAGGACCTCCAGCAAATATGAATATGTGCATAATCATATATATTTCCAAAAATAAAGGATTGCAAGTATTTTTAGTCCCTGTATGAGTTCACATTTTTTCATGGAAACGTGGCCATCATTAATCACATCCCAGAAGTATGACGTTCATTACGTAGATTTATATTTGCAAGGAAAATCCAATTTCACGTGAGCAAACACCAACCATTGCAGCGGATAATAGTTGCGGAGATCCGCATAATATTATATCAAACGCTACTTAATCATGAAAATCAATGGCGAGGTGCAAGAAGTTCGTAAAGTAGCTTTGAATTTATTTTTTATTTTTTCTATTTCTGGTCATAAAACTGTTCTCGACTTGAAGCAATGCCTCATCCATGGTACTTAAGAAATATTATGTTGGCTGCGGCCCTCTGGGTTATGGGGGAAAAGTTTTATCAACGTCTTCCGTTTAAGATGTTAACAAAGTTACGACCTGTTCCTCTTTAAGAAATCAGAAATTATTTTTGTGGAATAAATGGTTATTGCTCTGGAGTTGGGAAAAAGTTTCACTCGTTTTTCTAAATTGTCAAAAATTATTATAATCGGAAACGAGATGTATTATTTCGGTTCTATTACAAATTCTTGATGAAGTTAATCCATTTTTGGGATGAGTGTAACAAGTCACTTTTTTATATTCGCATGATCTTAAACTTAGAAAGACCTCCTCTTTTCCTTTGGAAACACGACCAGTTGAGAATGGATGGAAAGTTTTTTGTGCCAGAGGACGGAAACAATTGGTTATTATGTGGCACTGGATGGGTGAAATACGAGTATGAGTATCTATGTATGTCTGCAGTGACTTTCATGCTGTGATAACTTTGACTTTAAAGTCCTATTAATTGGAAACTACACAGTTATTAATTGGATGCGCCCCCATTGGTTTATTTGAAAAAAAAGTGTGTTTAAGGTATCAATGCAATTTTTAATTTGGATTGAAATATCATAATATGATATAATTGATACCACCGAACTGCTTACATGTGTGGATATCTGAGTCCAATTTTGCGTGGCTTATTTGCATGATTCGGCTAATGCTTCCGCAAATTGATGTTAAATGTAGTCTAGAGGGGCTGAGTTATTGAGAAAAATCTAAAGATGTTACATCGCCCAAACGGGGCAGATTGACAGGATCATTCCTGACAGTAAGATAACTCTGTCTTTAATATATCGACTGTGACAAGTGGCACCGTTCTGTTAAAACCATCTATCTTTTAAGATTTCCAATTCCAATTTATCAAAAAAAAATTAGCTAACGCTGAATGATAACGGTCTGGATTGACAGTAACCAATTCACCACGATCATGATACCTCCGGCATAAAAACCACGTCAAGCAGTAAACATTTTCGTATACATTGGTGGCTGTTGGAACATCTCAATTTTGTTTATCAACAACGCCATTTAACCAAAAATGAGGATGATTTCTCTGTGAAAATTCAGGTCTTCTTCCATCTTCCATTTAGAGCTCAGTCAACTAAAATTTGACGTGCACAATGGTCATTTGGCTTCAGCTTTTCGACCAATACCATGTGAAATGGACATATAGCCAAATCTTTTTGCAAAATATGCAACAGGGCGCCCTAAAGATGCTCAGCTCTTGAGAACAGACTGCTAGCGTTTCGTTGTCTCAATACCACAGCAACATTATGGATAATAAAATAAATAAAACAATAAAATTTTTTAGAAATTATGGTGTCCATTAAGGGTAATGTACATTTATGTATATACACCGATACATATGTATATTATCGGATTTCTATGAGCGAAATCACCCTATATCTGTATATTGAACTTAAGATTGTGTTAGTGGACAGTGCCCTTACTAGATTCGTGTTATTCTAGCCGTTTACTTTGCGGTGCTGTCGTACCGTCTGCAGTTTAATTACGGGTTAGAAAAAATTTATTTAGCCATGGATGAGTTATGGAAAAAACCGAAAAGCACAATGAGTTTAATTCAAAATTTTCGGGTTAACTTTAATAAAGTCGCCAAAGTAAGTCGTACAAAAGAGCATATCAAAAAGCGAATTGATCTTCTTAAAGGATACTGGCTGAAATTCCAACAATTACACGATGATCTGTTAATAAGAGGTGACCCGAAAGAAAGTTTATTTCGTAAAAGTTAAGCATACTGAAATAGAAAATGTCTTTCGTGAAACTTTGGGATGTACAACAGATCAGCTTGATGAGAAGGCGCTACCGTTGACTAAAAAGAGCAACGACTCCACAAAACCTCTTCTTCTTCTAAAATCCCAAAAATCAACCATTCTATGTTTTTGGGGGATTATTTGTCATGTATGTCATTTCGTGATCTGTTTACGATCATTTTCATATGGCACCACTTTCAAAGGTGTACAAGTTGTCCCATTTAAAGGGGTATCTCACGGATGAGGTAGCACTCATATTAAAGAACACTGCTCTTGAAGAAGCCAAGTTGATTGAATTTCTAGAGAAGAGGTTGCATACATTGGTTTCTATGGGTACGAAATTGGATTTCGTTAAGTACAGTGGTCATTCTCAAGCCTTTATATTTCCTAAAAGTGCTCACTATGCACTGACAAACACATCATCACTTATTGCGCCCATTATGTCGAAAACAATCGCCGGGAGAGCGAAGGGAGCATGTTCAGAAGGCATTCTTGTGCTTTAACTGCCTCCGAGCCGATCATTATGCGAACAACTGTTTATCAGCCAGTCGGTGCAAGCAATGTAACGGCAAGCATCACCCAATGATACATTAGTCTTTGGAGTCGACATCATCGGAGTCCTCATCGTCATCATCGTCAACAGGAACCTGAAATCAGACCAGCAACATCACCCCGCAGCATGTAATGGGAGCAACTTTCAACAAAGATCTTTCGGCAGCAACATGGGTTCGGGTGCAACGTTCGGACGGAACACAATTCAAGCTAAACGCATTGTTAGATCAAGGCTCACAAGATATCTTAATTTGGGAAGGTGCAGTTCAAAGCTTGGGCATTACAAAGGCAAGAGTTAGTTTCAATGTTAGTGGTCTGGCGTCCTAACATCTAGGAAAGATTCGGAGTCAAGTCTAGGTATTTCAATCTCCTCATGTTACAACATGGATTTCATATACCCCGTTCAGGCGTTAGGTGTTCTGCCATTTGATTGGAATCTCGCACATTGGATCATCTGAATAGCGCACAACTAGCTGACCCGCACTGTAATAAAACAGGCCTCATTGAACTTCTCCTTCAAATTCTCATAGACGGCATTAAACAGGGACATCTGGGAATGCCATTGGCTCAGAGCACTGCTTTGGGATGGATTTTAAGTGGGATTACTTCGTCAGAAATGAGTACACGTCAGGTTTGGAGCAAGAACTTAGACGCTTTTGGTCTTTGGAAGATGTTCCAGGAGACATTTCATCACTTCCAAAAGAAGCATTTTTCTACGCTACCTGCAAACGGGATGCCTTCCTGGCACGTGGTTAGCCTTCCTGGATGGCAGAATCCAAGCACTGATGACATATGTAACTTCCGGTTATTGACCGTCACCTACGAAACAGCCTATTCTCCGTATTCTCAAAATGGTAGAAGATGATACTTCTCTCCAGTTCGGTAGTTCGGAACAAGTTCTATGTGGACAATGTGCTGTCGGCTGGAGAATCAGTGCAGGTTGTACTGGACTTAGAGATGATTTAATAAGCTTATTGCGAGGAGGAGAATTCACCTTAAAGAATCTAACGAAAAATAAGTATTAGCAGATTTACCTGAGGAGATGCGGGAGAGTAAGGCGAGCATTAGTTTTAAGAATGATGATATAAATTGGGGCACAGTAGAAGATACATTTTAGTACACGATCGGGATATATCAGCATTTGCCAGATATTATTAATGTAAGTCGATGGTGTCATGTTAACCTCAAAAGATTTGACACTTTTAAATAAAACTAAGACTTTATTAGCAAAAAAGTTTGATATGAATGACTTAGGTGAAATTAAAAATTTTCTGGGAAAGCAAGTTGTAAGGGAAAATCCAAGGGAAAAATTGTAATTCATCAAAGGTGTCACTTAGAAAATTTGGTATGAAAGAGGCGAAATCATCTGTTACACCCACGGACACATCGACCCGTACCACAAAGGAAATGTGTCGAAAGACAGCCGAAGAGGTAGCAGGGATGAAGAAGTGTCCATATCGAGAGCTAGCAGGAATAAATATATATAGCTAATGCAATAAGGCAAGATATTGCTTTTGCTGCAAGTTATCTTAGCAAATTTTGTAGTAACAAGGGAAAAAGTCATTCGACAGCGGCAAAGCGAGCAATACGGTATCTCAAAGTAACACTCAGTTATAATATATGGTATGATTAATCAAACGTGTCACCATACGCTGGGGTATTGATCGGGATGATCGAAAATCATGTACTGGATATGTAACCATACTATAAAATGGTCCTGTCAGCTGGAAGTCACACAAACAAAAATCTGTCGCCCTCAGCACCATAGAAGCGGAATAAATAGCGCTCTCGGAGGTGACCAAAGAAGTTGTTCACGAGAGAGCTTGTACTCTAGGAAGAACATATGGAAGTTTTACCAACAGATAAAAAGAACGTGTCAAGGCAAGAAGTCTTGTACAGAAACCTGTAGAGATGAAAAAGGAATCCTTGTAGTAGAGTCCCGGTCGGCGGTGATAATATGGAAAAACTTTTTCTGTAAACTGTATAACGGTGACGAAGCCCAACATCCAGCCAGATGATATCCAAAACTTCCGTCCACCTGACAAAAACGAAGTAATCATAGCATTATCTAATCTGAAATCCAACAAATCAACTGCATCGACAGTTTACAGTCCGATGTATTCAAAGCTGCTGGAAATGACTTTGTGGAAAGCATGCAATAACTTATTTCTCAGATCTGGTCACAAGAGCGTATGCCTGATGAATGGAATATCAGCATCGTCTGCCTAGCCCACAAGAAAGGAGACCTCCTCAACTGCCGCAACTATGGAGACTCATCAACATCGCATACAGATCTTATTTGTTAATGTGTGAATGCCTAACACCCTTCGTTAACAACCTCATTGGCCACCATCAGTGCGGTTTCAGACCAGGGAAGCCGACATTCGACGAAATCTTCACACTCGGACAAATCCTAGAAAAAACTCAAAAAGTCCAAAATGATACTCAACATATTTTTATTGGTGTCGGCATATAACAGCACTTATATCGAGTATATAGAGCCACGTCTAGTTTCGGTATTCCTGCCGAATTCGTCCGTCTGCAGAGAATGACGATAGAGAACACTCGTTGCTCCATTCGGTAGCGACTTAACTGAGATCTTTGGTGTTAAAAAAATGTTTTTGGCAAGGTGACGCGCTATCAAGTGAATCACCTTGAAAGGATTGTGCGTAAGCACAATCTCTCAAGAGGCTGTACAACGACTAGCGTTCGCCGATGACATTGACATAATTGACAGAACTTAGCGGACTGTCACCCGTGCGTTCGCTAGTATTGAAACAGGAGCTGCCAAAACAGGTTCAGCGGTAAATGAGGACAAACAACATCGACGAATTTCGAAGTAGTAAGGGACTTTATCTACCTTGGCTCTGCTATAAATCCTGCCAACAACACCTCAGCAGATATAAAACGAAGAATCACTCTTGCCAATAGCTATTTATTTTGAGCTAAGAAGGCAATTGAGTGGTAAGGCCCTATAGCGAATAACTAATTAGACTCTATGTTAGACCTCGATCGACCCAGATCTTTGTGGCACTGAAGTATGGACTTCATCGAAAGCGGATGGACATATCCCCGGTCGCTTCGAGAAAAAAAAGTCCTTCGTACAATATTCGGTGCAAATTGCGTTGACTGGTTTTGGAGGAGAAAATTCAACGACGAACTATACGAGCTGTATAGCGTCGTCGACGTAGTCAGAAAACTGCGCATCAGTCGCCTGAGATGGCTAGGACAGACCCCAGCCGACTTGGAGTGCACAAGAGGAGGTAGTTATCTAAGGATCTGGCGAACTGGAGAGGCTGGTCAGTTGAGACCCAGTTCGCCCCGAACTGTAGGACCACCAGTAAGTAGGGCAGGCGTTTACATCAACCAAACCAAACTGCTGAGATATGCAAACTATAGGTATACTGCTATCAAAAGGCCAAGTGACTTTCACTGCATTCGAAAATGTATTGTGTTTTGCGTTTCTTTATAGAATCGCAAGTAGAACAGTTCTTACGCGCTACTAACCTTTCTTCAGCGCTACTACTAGATGGAACTGCTGATGGAGTGGTTCCCTTGTTATTGTGGAGTATGCGTCGAATAGCTATTCTGATGTCACGTTGAAATTTTAAGCTATTTGCACGACGCTCTGGTAAGTAAAAAACTGTTGCCGGGGTTCTAAGAGACCCCTGTTAGGCGGTTACGTGACTTTTTAACATTCGTGTTTTTTTTTATTGTTTTAGATTGTAATGGCTTTAAATGAAGAAAACATCCAGCAGTGGTTGGTATAAGATCTGTCAGACGACGAAAATATACCAAACGTAGGAATAGAGCAGGTGTTAGAAGAAAGTTACGTGTCATACTTAGAATGCGAAGGAACAAATCAAGTGGAAAATAACGAAAATATTCCTCTCGAAATTAATTTATCTTCGACTTTACCTGATTGTCATCTGAAGAGATTATATGCCTTTATCTCAACTGCGATCGAGACCCAGGAAGAAGAATTATTTTGGCAAGAATCGCTTTTGTTGGTCATCCGCCCCACATTCCTTACAACCAAGAACGCTACAGCATAATATAGTGCAGGAGAGGGAAGGTAAAAAACCAGCATATCGCAATGAACAAATGCTCAACGGCAGCATTTTTTTACTGAAGAAATGCTTGAAAAAATCGTTCATTACACTAATGTGAAGATAAGAAAAATTAGACCGAACTACCAAATTTCAACCTGTGTTCAAGATTTAGATCTTATGGAATTGAAGGCATTTATAGGGTTCCTATTTTATACTGCAATTTTCAAAGAAAATCACGAACATTATACGTCGTGGTACTGTACAGATGGCACTGGACGGGAAATATACCGCTGTATCATGAGCAAGAACAGGTTTTAAGTGTTGTTGAAAACCCTACGGTTTGATGACTCGGCGACTAGATCAGTACGTCGAGAAAATGGTGCATCCGCACCTATTACTGAGCTCTTCAACACCTTTATTGACCAATGTCAAGCTAAATTTGCAATCGGCAGCTGTGCATGTATTGATGAGATGTTGCTCTCATTTCGAGGAAGATGTAGGTTCAAAATGTTCATGCCAAAGAAACCGGCAAAATATGGCATCAAAACTCAATATCTTACAGATTCAAGATCGGGATACTTCTTTAATGCCTATGTATACCAAGGCAAAGATTCGGATGGACTGAATTTACCCCCTGAATATCAGCGACTGAAGAAACCAACTCAAGCTGTAATGCGTCTTATATCCCTAATCGAAAAATCCAATAGAAACGTTACTATTACCAATTGGTACACTTCTGTTGAGCTATTTGATTTCCTAAAAAAAAACAACCAGAAAGAAATTCCCCCTGAATTCCTTTTTTTGGTTTTACTAAAGACATCACTATATCATCATATGGGCCAAAGCTGAATAAAGCAGTGACCACTCTGTCAAGTATTCACCACAGGCCAAATGTTGATGAAACTATTGTACCAAGAAACCTGAGATAATCCTTTTTTATAACCAAACCAAAATTGGTGTGGATCTACTCGATAAAAGGTGTTCAAATTACTCCACCGGTCGTCGCACTTGCAGATGGTCCTTGGCTGTATTTTACAGAATGCTTGACATTTCTGCCTCAAATTGCTATGTCGTGGGTTGTCTACCCAGTCTCAAGGTCAAAAGATTGAAAACAGATTTTCATTTATGAACCATCTATTGTAGGTGAACAAACGCGCTCACGTCCGACTGTGACGAGCGGTTGTGCGACACTGAGAGACGCGAGGAAAAGGTACAAGAACGAACATAACACATTTATATGAATAATATTCACGCATAAAAACTCTGTGAGACGTATGCTAGGTGATCAAGGGTTAATAAAAAAAATCTGTGTAAAAGACTTAGTTTTACTCCATTTCCCCATAACAGCTTTTGAATTCAATTTTGATGAACAACTTCATACCTCTTTATCGCTAAAATTGGATGCCTCTGTGGTGTTTGAACAGCCATTACAGGTCGTCCTTTGAACAAAATTTTAATACGTTATTCATAAATGTATACTGAGGATACCAGCCCAAGTACTTATCACACCTGAAATACCATTAACCCACCGAAAGACTCAAGTTTACCCAGGTAGTTAGGTTAACTGAAATCATAGAATTCCTATTTCCCTTATCATATAATCCACTCAGCTACTGCTCCACAACAAAGCAATACAAAAATGAAAGTTATGTGCGAGTAATTCAACTGTTTCGGACGCAGTTACTGTACAACAATTTGACCTAAATTACTCGTAGAATTGCATTGCACGTGGATTGAAAGTAAATTTTTGCTCGTAGGTCGAATCAAACTAGGAATCCAGGCATACCATGGATAGGATAGTTTCATCTCTATGGTATCGTTCCCATTTTACAGGAGTATGAAATCCATGGATGCATTAAAGGAAAGGAGAAAAATTCAAATTTTTTGCAATGATAAAACTAACTCAACACACCACACCTGGGAATCAGGCGATTACGTTAAGAAAATTTCAAGAGATTTAAGAATTTGTGCGGTTTGTAGTTATTTTCGTTGATATTCTTTTATAACATATTTAAGAATATTTTAAGAATATTGATATAGACAACGTGCAAAAGCTTTGTGAATTCTTCGGCTTTTCGACTGGTTCTATGTAGATGATTCTGCAAAACTAAAAAAGCACAATGACGTTCGTATTTGGAAATGGAATATTGAGACCTTGAACAGGTTTTTTGCACTAGTAAAAGATGTAAAGAAGAAGTAAAAGAAGAGTAAAAATCAGCGACATATTTGACATATTTGCAACAGAGAATGGGAGCACTTAAGTGTAGATTTGCTATAAGCGACAAACTAAGCAAGAAATTATCTTTTTATAATTGATTTTTCAGTCACGTTCGGAACTTTATGCACGGAAGTTGTTTCAGTGTACTGTCCTAACGAGAAAAGAAAATTTAAAAACAAGCAAAATTCCCAAACGCGTACGATTGACTTATGTTGAAGATCCTCAGTCTTCAATTAATAAGTTCCGCAAAATGGGAACTAAAGATAAAAATTCTCGAGATAACTATTTCGCGCCCCTACAGTGTCTACCAGATTCTGATAATGAGGAAATCGAATGTAATGACGTGGTAATAAATTCATCGTCTTCGAAAAAAGTGAAAATTCCATCGGTATGTGTTCTACATAAATCGACCACCGAAGTCCATTCTCTCCTTCGCGAAACATTAATTGATAATTATTACATAAAAAAAAATCTATTGGAATCAAAACAAATTGTGAAAGTATTGAATCATACAATAAATTCTGTGCAGTGCTTAGGTCTAAGAACTGGCAATTTTTTACTCATGATCTTCCTGCATCAATGTCACTTAAGGTGGTGTTATATGGACTAGATGAGATGCCTGTCGAAAAACTCAAAAAAGAACTTTTAAATCTTGGTCTTAAATGCCAGAATATTAAAGTGATAAAGGTCAAACATGAGCGTTTTACTGAAGTGCTCTTTCTAGTGTTTCTGGAAATTGGCTCTGTGAAACTATTTGACCTCAAAACAAAAATTAAGTCAATTTTTAAGACTCAAGTCAAGTGGGACTTTGCACGTAGGCAGCGCAACAGGTTAACACAATGTTATAATTGCCAAATGTATGGGCATGGAGAGAAGAATTGCCACGTAAAAACCCACTGTGCCAAATGCGCGGGGAGTTACAAGATGAGTGAGTGTGATTCCAACACCATTCTTTGCGCAAACTGTAAGGGAAATCATAAATCCAACGATCCGTCTTGTGTGAGCCGTTTGAGCTTTACCGAAATGAAGCATAAGCTTTCTACAAAAAACAATATGCTTCGTTCGAAGAACAAAACGTCAACATTTAAAATCAACTCTACGGATTTTCCTGCTCTTCCATCGCATCACAATACTACTGTCGCCAAAGTACCTGAACCGGTTGATAACCGCAACACGTCTAATGTTTGGTCAAACAATAACCTTATCGGTAATAAGACAAGCGAGCTGCTTTTTTCTATGGATGAGATTAATGCACTCACAACAGAGATGTTAACGTTACTTGGTAAATGCACAACTAAGGCTGAGCAACTTAGTGTTGTAACCCAATTAGCCATTAAGTGTGTATATAAGTCAAAATGAGTAATCGTAGTCTAAAAATAATTTGTTGGAATGCTAGAGGCATTCGAAGTAAAAAATTGGAATTATATGCTTTTTTTGTCAAATATAATATTGATGTCGGGTTAATAACGGAAACATAAAGTTCTACCAATTATTGGACCCAAGAGCATTGAAAACATCGGAATTGAGGTTCCTTTTGTAAATGGTTCGTTATTAAAAATATACAGTGCTTATTTTCCGGGTGGGTCTACTTCACGGCAGAGACGCGAAAACCTTCGTCACGATATAAGGAAATTGATCAGTACCAACGATACTTATTTAGTATGGGGGGATTTTAATTGTCGGCATAGAAACTGGGGATGCCTTAGGGCGAACTCTTGGGGTAATACTCATGTTGACCTCAATTCCAGCCACCCTTTTGATATTCTTTACCCTCCCCATCCAACTTATTTCCCATCAAGTAGAAGGAACAATCCATCTACTTTGGATCTGTTCTTTACCGACAGGACTGAACTATTTACACAGCCTGTTGCAATCAATGAACTTAGCTCAGATCATCTTCCAGTTTTATGTAGTGTCCGTCTTACCCATGTACGAAATAATCTTCCCAGCAGTGATGACTTAGCCACAACTCATTCGCAAATAGATCAGTCAGTTGAAAAATTTACCAAACTGATCTCTGATTCTGTAGATCTATCTGTGCCTAAATCTCTTTCCAATAAAACTTTTACAACTCACCCTTGCTATATTATAAAATTCATAAAAATTAGAAATTCACAGAGATCGCTATGGAAGCGAACGAGGAACGAAATATTTCTCACATCGCTTAAGTTATGGAACGAGATTGTAAAAAATTCGATTGATAGCTTTAGAAATAAATGTTGGAACACAAAGCTACAGGTTCTGGAAAAAGGCAGCAAGCCATTCTGGAACATAATTAAAGTTATAAAAAAAAGACATGTACACATACCTGCATTTAAAATACGGAATTCAATATTGATCTCAAATACGGATAAAGCGAACGCCCTGGCCATAGAATTTGCTGATAACCATTTGCTAACCAATAATATCACATCTTCACCCAGTATTAAATTTTCAGTTGAACAGTCTATGGGTATTCTCAATTCGTACATTTGCAACAGGAACTCTAATTTTGTATCTAAAGATGAAGTTGAAATTGTTGTAGCAAATTTAAAAACACACAAAGTTTCTGGCTTCGATGGGATTAAAAATGCATGTCTCAAACATCTTCCTGACGCGGGAATTAAATATCTCCAACGTCTATTTAATGATTGCTTTCTGCTTGGGTATTTTCCGAATGCTTGGAGAAATGCCAAAGTTGTACCCGTATTAAAACCTGGTAAAGACCCGAATGTCACTTCTAGCTATAGGCCAATAAGTCTGTTAAGTTGTCTTAGTAAATGTTTTGAAAAAATAATTAAAAATAAAATCGTTGCCTTCATGGATGGGAACATCATTCTACCCAGAGAACAATTTGGTTTCAGGCCTTCAGGCCGTCTGATGTAATTTTGTGTTTTATTTTAATAAAAACTAATTCACACATTCTTTTTACTTCGGCAACTCTCCTTTTGACTGTAACTCTCCTGAAAAGATACAAATAAGAGCCCATGAATATAATCATCAACACAGGCAACGATTTATTTTTAACTCTCTTAAATTACATGATCCTCAAATCCAAGGTACCACTATAGCCAACTACCACTACAACAGGCGGCCGTCACACAACGGACTTATACCATTTATAAGGATCCAACTACCACTACAACAGGCGGCCGTCACACAACGGACTTACACCATTTATAAGAATCTATACCTTCGCCAGGCGACCACCTCACACACCGTTGAACAACTTGCTCGCAGGGGAACTGATGGATGTTATGCCAATGCAGGATACAGATGCAAAAGCCAGGCGACCATCGCATACACCATTGAGTATCACACTCGTAGGACAGTCGATGGATGTTATACCAATGGATGTTATACCTACGTATGAAAGCCAGGCGACCACCTCACACACCATTGAGTATTGCTCTCACAGGGGAACTGGTGGATGTTATGCCAATGCAGGATGCAGATACAAAAGCCAGGCGACCATCACATACACCATTGAGTAGGACACTCGTAGGACAGTCGATGGATGTTATACCAATGCCAGTTCTACATATGAAAGCCAGGCGACCACCTCACACACCATTGAGTATTGCTCTCGCAGGGGAACTGGTGGATGTTATGCCAATGCAGGATGCAGATACAAAAGCCAGGCGACCATCACATACACCATTGAGTATCACACTCGTAGGACAGTCGATGGATGTTATACCAATGCCAGTTCTACATATGAAAGCCAGGCGACCACCTCACACACCATTGAGTATTGCTCTCGCAGGGGAACTGGTGGATGTTATGCCAATGCACATATACCTTATGAACCAGGAGACCAACACACACACGATCGAGTTCCTTACTCGATCGTTGTATGTTGGGTATTATAGCAATGTTCAATAAAAAATAGATCACGCACTGCACCAAAGAAAACTGCTACACTACTTCAAATTCAACTATTGTTTTTTTATAGTTAATTATTTAGATGACTATTCAGCGAGACAAACTCACCTCTCAATACACTCCTGTCTGCCTTCTTACTATATGTGTTTTTATTATTTTATTTTATTTTATTTTCATTTTTATCTTTATTTATTTTTTTTGCACAAGACACCACAACTGAAGCCGTCAGCAAAACACAACTGAATGAGAAAGGCAACATGGAGCGAGAGGGTTGCGAATGTCACAAAACATAACCAGATGAAGGCAAATAAACTCCGCGGCATTGCCAGATTAGTAAAAGCAAATCTTCAAATAATATTAGTACTACCGTACAAATAATTTTATTTTAATTCTACTTTCAATTTACCTGACTTTCTTATAGTCGTCCATCCTGATTTTGACTCGCCTCGAGTCCTTCGTCTTCGGTAGTTTCATCATCATTCCCTTCACTATCAGTATCAGATATACCACCCGGCGGTACCCAAGATCTTATGCTGTCAACTGCAATAACCCCCTCATAACTTGTTCGACGAGTTCTGCGATTACTACCTTCTATATCCTTGACAACATAACGATCATTTGGAAGCACAGCTTTTACTATAAAAGGCCCCTTAAAAGGTGGAACCAATTTCCTGCTCGTATCGGTTTTTAATTCTTGTTTCTTAATGAGTACCAGTATGAGTACCCCTTCTCTATAATGTTTAGGATTCTTCCTACGTCTATCGTATTCTTGTTTCTGTCTGTCTTGCTCTTCTCTTATGTGTTCTGAGGCTTCTTCACGAATTTCACAAAGGTCGCCAATCAAAATTGCAGTGGTGTGCTGATTTCATCTTTCAAAGCCATGTTCGTACCAGATCTCGGTTGCATTCCGAAAAGCAATTAGCCTGGTGTCTTACCCGTACTTTTACTAACGACATTATTTAGCGCAAACTGGACTTGATGTACATTGGTAGTCCATCGGTCTTCTTCTAATTTTGTAGTCATCAGAGCACTCAAAATTGACCTATTGAGGCGCTCTACCTGCCCGTTTGCCCTTGGAGTAGCAACTGCATTTAAGATATGTTTTATATTATTTTGTAAACAGAACTGTTTAAAATCTTTAGCTGTGAACGCCGTAATATATAAATATATACCGTAACGTATACCGTAAACAGCAAAAGCATCTTTGAAAAATTCGATTACTAATTTGGTATTGGTTGATTTAACTTCTTTTATGAATGAAAATTTGGTAAATCCATCTATAAGAGCAACGATGTACAAACTTCCTAATTTAGATTTCGGAAAGGGACCTAAATAATCCACATGTAGCATTCCCATTGGTTCGTTAATCTTCGGGATAGGGTGAAGGTATCCTTCTTCTTTACCAGCATTACGTTTATTAAACAAACACCGTACACAACACGTCAAATACTTGTCCACGTAGGTGCGCATATGTGGAAACCAGTAATGTTCACACAGTCTCTGGAGCGTCTTCTCTATGGCAAAGTGCCCCTACTTGTCGTCGCATTTACTTTGGAACTACCCATTGAAAACCGATTTCGGTTTTTCGGTAAGCTCGGCCATCACGTAATGAATAACCCTGGCAAATTTTTTGCTCTTGTCCTGTCTTAGGTTTCCTCGTTAAAATTTCATGAATTTCTGTAAGTTATGCTGATAGTACCCAATCACCTTTTTTTAATTTGCATTATCAATTCTTGGCAGGGATTTCTACTGAGAGCATCAGCGTGTAACATTCTGTTGCCTGGTCTGTATTTCACGTGAAATATAGTGAATTCCATTAACCGTAACCACAATCTAGCTATTCTGGGAAAAAGATGTTTCTTTAAATTCGATGTCTTAAGTGAGTTACAGTCAGTCACAACTGTAAATTTTATTCCTAGAAGGTAGCAACGAAATTTCTTTAACGACTCAACCACAGCAAGTGTTTCAAGCTCGTAAGAGTGAAACTTGTCTTCCGGATGCCTTGTCTGCCTACAATAGTAAAGCACTGGGTGGAGTACCGGCCCTTCGCATAACACTTTCTTTAGCATACTGAAAGCTTCATTCTCTTTTTCTGTCCATTGCCAATTTTTTGATTTTCGAAGTAGTTAGTTAAGGGTTTAACTATTTGTGCATAATTTTTGACAAAATGCCGAAAAAGTTAATTTAGTATTAAGTAAAAGAACGGTTATACTACCAAATCATATAAAGCTCGTTGAAACACAAACGAAAGTCAAATCAAGACATTTTTCTAGATATCAGCCTACGAGCAATAAAAAGGAGAACAATCTTGCATACCAAAAGCTATTCTACATATTGATGAACTGGGCATTACTCATGCGCCTTTAATAAATTTATCCGACCGCGACATAACTATTAAAGAAAACAAATTCGTAGCTAGAGGGTGGACCTGTGTACAAACTGACGGTGTGGTAGAACAAGTCTTACAGATGCAACATCATTAGTATGAACCAATCAAATTAAACGGACTTGAAAATTGGACGCGTCGGAGAAGTCATGCAAGAACAACTTCTAAATCTTCTCAACGAATTTCGAAAATGCATTTCAATAAACGTGAGCGAACTTGGTTGTGCGAAGAGCACGGACACGAAAATTCAACTTAATGACTTTTTTTCGTTTCGTCCATATCGAATGGCTCTAAACGAACAATAAGCGGTGAGAGATATTGTGACACAATTACTTGACAATAACATAGTGCGAGAGTCTAATTCTGAATTTGAGTCTCCTGTATTATTGGTCCCTAAAAAGAATGGGGGAAAAAAAAGCTTTGCATGGACTTCAGAAAACTAAATTCAGTATCCGTCAATTGTTCATAGCAGTCTCTCTTTGAGGGAAAAGCTTCTTGAATCTTGACCTTCCACTCAATCCATGAAAATTTCAGACTTGGAAGATCCTTGTACCAAAGTTGTGAAATGCCTTTTAATTTCCCTAAAGCAAAGTAAACAGTCGCTTCCTCCGACCACCCAAATATTTCCTTTAATTCGTCAACCTTATAACACCATTTAATTGCTGACTGATTTTTGTCTTCCGGTTTGAAATTTGGAACTGTATCACCTTTAAGGTTTGGGGCTTGATTCATAACCCTTGTTCTTTCCATTACCGACGTAAGTACACCTGTTAGCCTATCTAATGAATCCACTGTCCCTAAAGATCTCGAAGATCGTTCCCTATCTTTTCTGCTTCTTTTTCGCTTTGACCTGTAATGCTCATCTTCCTTGGAACTTCTGCTTGAGGTCCTTTCTCTGCGCCTTTTATTCCTATTTCTTCCCATTTTCAAATTTATATTTACGAAGAGAGAAGGGAGAGAAAAAAAAACAAGGGAAAATAAAATTTAAACAATCATAAAACAACTAAATGAGAAAACAAAAGTTGAGAGTTGCCACCACTTGTGAGTCTGTATCCCACTTCTGAATTATAAGAAAAGGAAAAAAGAATAAAAAACTAAAATTTCAAAAAACGACTATCATGCGGTAACCCCTTTTTTTGTGTTTTATTTTAGTAAAAACTAATTCACACATTCTTTTTACTTCGGCAACTCTCCTTTGAACTGTAACTCTCCTGAAAAGATACAAATAAGAGCCCATGAATATAATCATCAACACAGGCAACGATTTATTTTTAATTCTCTTAAATTACATGATCCTCAAATCCAAGGTACCACTATAGCCAACTACCACTACACAGGCGGCCGTCACACAACGGACTTATACCATTTATAAGGATCCAACTACCACTATAACAGGCGGCCGTCACACAACGGACTTACACCATTTATAAGGATCCAACTACCACTACAACAGGCGGCCGTCACACAACGGACTTACACCATTTATAAGAATCTATACCTTCGCCAGGCGACCACCTCACACACCGTTGAACAACTTGCTCGCAGGGGAACTGGTGGATGTTATGCCAATGCAGGATACAGATGCAAAAGCCAGGCGACCATCGCATACACCATTGAGTATCACACTCGTAGGACAGTCGATGGATGTTATACCAATGCCAATTCTACGTATGAAAGCCAGGCGACCACCTCACACACCATTGAGTATTGCTCTCGCAGGGGAACTGGTGGATGTTATGCCAATGCAGGATGCAGATACAAAAGCCAGGCGACCATCACATACACCATTGAGTATCACACTCGTAGGACAGTCGATGGATGTTATACCAATGCCAGTTCTACATATGAAAGCCAGGCGACCACCTCACACACCATTGAGTATTGCTCTCGCAGGGGAACTGGTGGATGTTATGCCAATGCAGGATGCAGATACAAAAGCCAGGCGACCATCACATACACCATTGAGTATCACACTCGTAGGACAGTCGATGGATGTTATACCAATGCCAGTTCTACATATGAAAGCCAGGCGACCACCTCACACACCATTGAGTATTGCTCTCGCAGGGGAACTGGTGGATGTTATGCCAATGCACATATACCTTATGAACCAGGAGACCAACACACACACGATCGAGTTCCTTACTCGATCGTTGTATGTTGGGTATTATAGCAATGTTCAATAAAAAATAGATCACGCACTGCACCAAAGAAAACTGCTACACTACTTCAAATTCAACTATTGTTTTTTTATAGTTAATTATTTAGATGACTATTCAGCGAGACAAACTCACCTCTCAATACACTCCTGTCTGCCTTCTTACTATATGTGTTTTTATTATTTTATTTTATTTTATTTTCATTTTTATCTTTATTTATTTTTTTTGCACAAGACACCACAACTGAAGCCGTCAGCAAAACACAACTGAATGAGAAAGGCAACATGGAGCGAGAGGGTTGCGAATGTCACAAAACATAACCAGATGAAGGCAAATAAACTCCGCGGCATTGCCAGATTAGTAAAAGCAAATCTTCAAATAATATTAGTACTACCGTACAAATAATTTTATTTTAATTCTACTTTCAATTTACCTGACTTTCTTATAATGGCAACCACATTGAGTGAAGATCGAGTGCCAAGTATCTTGGGATCTATTTAGATACGCGACTGACTTTTAAGCTACATATTCAAGAAACAATAAGAAAAATTAACATTACCACCAGAACAGTATATCCGTTTATCTGTAGGAACTCTAAAATGAGCAACGAAAACAAGATTTTAATTTATAAGGCCATTTTTCAATCTATAATCTTTTATGGGTGTCCTGTCTGGGGAAAGTGTGCCAAAAGTCACATACTGAGGCTTCAAAGAGCTCAGAATAAAGTTCTTAAAACCATGTTAAATCTTCCCTGGTTTTTCTCTACTGAAGAACTACATAAACTAACTAAATTGGAAAAAGTCATCGACAGAATCGCTAGACTGCATGAAAAATATAACACTTCATGTTTAACATCTGACAACGACTTGATTTCAAACTTACCTTTGTAATACTGAGCCTCTAAATTGTCAACCAAATAACTCAGTGCTTAAATGTAAACAAACTATGATTGTTTTCGCTTAAATTATTTATTTGTGTTATATACTTATTTACTTGTTATTTATTTATTTTTATTTTTTTTGTTTTCTCTTTCTAATTTATTTATATATTTATATATTTATTTAATTAATTAATTATTTATTTATTTATTTATTTATCTATTTACTTATTTATTCTTTTAATAAGCTGAAATCAAGCCTTGTGTTTTTGGTTCTCACCGAAGCTCTTCTCTCTTCTCTGTCCAAGCGGCGTACTCATTCTAAAGAAGGTTTTTTAACTGTGGAATTTTCCTTCAAATCTATTGTTATCGTTTCTCTGTCTAATTGTATTATTGTAATAATTTTTCAGTAGTAAGGTATATATATAACCGAATCTCAGTAGAATAATAAATATTGTTATACAAATTTAAGTTTTGATCACAAATAAAATAACTAACTAACTAACTAATTGATTTTTAAGTCTTAGTTAGTTTAGTTTTAAATGCATTTTATTTTCTTAATCACTAACTCTTACATACTAACAAAAAATGCTTAAATGCTAGCTTAAAATTACTTAACAATCTTATACTAACTTATAACTATGTCTTTCGACTTTATTTACATTTTCTTTACTAATATTTATTTACTATACTTAGAGCTAAGAAAAAAAATTGCTAACAAAAAATTAGCATGGTGATTTTTAAGTCAAAAGATGAAAGATGGACACCTTTGCGAGTACAGTCGGAACTATCAAATACTAAACCATGTCTGGCACTGAACTTATGCTTTTCATTTTGCTGCAGCACATGATTTCCATCTATATGTTATTTATAAGCAAACATGGCAGTTGCCTGATCAACAAACTCTAAAGAAAATAGAAAAGGAAGACATAATGCTCCAAGAACTGCTAAAAATTTGCCTTACAAGAACGGGTGAAGGATATGAACCACGAAACCTAGTAATTGAGTAACAGTCAGAGCTGAGATTCTTAACAAAAGAGACCACCTAAGCCTTGCCAACTAAAGAGGCATCAGTCTCAGATTGTGAATTCTGCATGATGGGTAAAGTTCGCAGTAATGTAAAGGTTGGAAGCAATTTAACCGAGACCTTTAATATCAAAAATGTCAAAATAATAATCCGATTTAAGAAGATTTTTTGCAAGCCAAAACCACAGGCATAAGTCTGTGCAACACTTGTATATTCCGTTGACATCGATATACGAGTAATTGACAGAATACAGTGGTCTACCACCGGTTCGTTTACAAGCATTGGAAAAAAACAGCACCAGCGTTGTGTTGTGAATGTAGGCAAACGCATTTACATATAATAGTTAGGTTAGTTACCTTTTCTTTAGAATACCATTCATATGCTATGTAGATCACAAGCATGTAAAAAAAAACATTTATTTGATAAAAGAAGACATTTTTTATTATTGACGAATTTTGTGGGGAGTATTTCTCACTTCTTTATAACCTCAGTAAGTTCGACATATTATAGAAAATCGATAAATAACAAATATTGTATGACTGATTTCACGTGCTAGGGATACTCTACAACATGGCCAATTCCCATAAAAATTCTCATGAGAACTCGCCATACTCATATGAAGTCAGTCATAGTTAGATCTGCTCCTCTACCGTGAGCATCGAACTTGTCCGGTTGAAGAGGCTGAGTAGGGTCAATGAATCTTGAGAAGTTCTCCAGACGAGTCCTGAAACTAAAGGCATCTGGGGCTCAGCCGCATCGGCAAGCTCCACCTAAGGCGCTCTACTTAAGAGCCGAAATACTGTACGCATTATCAAAACCTTCGGATCCATTCTGGAAGTTTAGAGAAGTGCGGATATAAGGAAAAAGATTGAGTAGGCTAACAACATCCTAAAAGACGGATTACCCACTGCTTCCACTTCCACCAAAAAACTCCTCCAAGCGCCAGAGATCGTTCGAGGAAACCGTGCTGGTTCCCGAAAGGCCCAAAACTTACAACACCAAAACCCCTAGGTCATCCAACAGCACATCTCTGAGGTCTTTCAGCGAAGTCCTAAAGGACGCAATAATGATCGCGGTAATCGACAGGAACGACACCGACAGACCAATAACACGTGAACGGTGGCAGTTGGTCAAGCTACAGCTACGAGCAACTTCTTGGCCATCGTGCAGGAAAACCCAGGACCACCTCGCATCACAAGCGACACTGGCTGCCACCAAGGCCACGTCAAGCTTATTGCACGTGCTAATCAAAGATCTCTTGATCTTTTCACCAAAGCCATAGGTGGTTTAGGAGAGATTTGGCCAGGTGCAAAACTTGAGGTCGTGCTTAAAGAGGACATCCCTAGCAGCCCTCGAACTCGTACCTGGATTCCAGCCGAACCCTCCTCCCCAGAAAGCATTCGGCAGATCATCAGGCTCAGTAACCCGGCCCTTCCGACTCATGACTAGAAAGTCGCGAAACTGGAGGAACTAGGGGCTCTTATAGAAGAGCGATGATCGTGATCAATAAGGAATCCCTTAACCGTCTAGCCTTAATCCGGTTCGGTTTCGAGTCAATACACCTAAGGATGATCTGGATGATGATAAGTAACTTTCTTCTCCTCAAATACAGTCTTAGATCTTGGAGCGACGATATCCTTTCCAGAAATGGATAGCGACGACTCCAATCTATCCGAGGTTACAATTAAGCCATCGGTCTCCACTTCTGACCTGGTCGGAAAGGGAAACCGATGACGAAGCAAAAAGAGGTTCTATACAATCAGAGGAAGAACATGAGCTCTTGAGCACATCTAAGAATTGGAGGACTTCAACAGCACCGTGGTGGAGGCTACTCTGGTAAACTGATACGGTTTCTCCAGATTAATATCCATCACTCAAAAAAGGCATCGGCTGCACTCATCCCGCTATGGCCGCTTCCTGCCCTCTTATTTAACCTAGGGGCAAGAAAAAACCCACACTGGTGGACATCAGCACTGGGCCTGCTTAGAAACGTTTGCAGAAAACTTTTCAACTTAGCAAACAGCACAAGAAAAGTGACGACCTGCGATTCTTGAAAAGAATCTTTCAAAATATATAAAAAAAAAACTGAGGAGGGCAAAGCGGAAATCCTAGAGGTCTGGACAAGTGATGAAATACTCAACCTGCTACTGGACACCCGTTTTCCATGTAGCTCCCTATTCGCAGCCAGTAGCAACCAAAACAGGACTATTCATGGTCTGGTTACAAGTGACATGTTGGTCCAAATTACTTCCGATGTATAAGTCTATCATCTTTTCTTCTGAAAACTCTAGAACGAAGAAAGGAAAGTTGATGGAAACGGCTCTGCATTCACTGACTAGACACATCGAACGATCTCTACAATATAGAGAGTACACAATAGTAGCTTTCATGGACATAGAGGGTGCCTTTAACAACGTCAACACATCCGCAATCACGTCTGCGCTGTCAACTCTGCAGGTAGACTACTGACTTGGGGAGTTGATCAAATTAGGTGGGGCTTCTGCTAAAAGATGTGTGAGCAAAGGTGCGCCACTAGACGCTGTCCTTTCTCTCCTCTCTGGAACTTAGTGGTTAATGAACTGCTAATATACCTGCATTAAGGGGGTGGTATGTCTATGCGGATGACGTTGCTATAGCCGTCTCAGGTAAACATCTTAATACCATTACAGAACTCCTTCAGCTAAATCTGAACAGATTAATCCGTTGGGTGGATCGCTGTGGATTGGGAGTAAACCCCCAGGAAATATAAAATTCCAACCATAGACCCTCCCTCAATAAACGGTACGAGTTTAGTCTTTTCTGATACAGGAAAATATCTGGGTGTCATTTTTGACTAAACTGAAAATCGAACATTCAAGAAAGATGTATGTAACATATGTATGTATTTATGTTATTTATTTCTCTTAATTACATGTAGCTTAAACATAATATAAAATTCAATGTCTCAATAGTAGTATGTACGAGTAATATAAGAAAAAAATTGGGGACATTCGATATTTTTCACAAATGTAATTCAATAGAGTTGAATGTCTCTTCATTGAAACAATACAAAAAAGGTGGGTTGGGGTACTAAACAAAAAGGAAAGCTATTTTTAGCAAATTATATTTCATTTAAATTAATTTTAATTTATTGGAACTTCTTTAGTTACAAATGCAGAACTTATTCAATCAAAATTATAAGTCTAAATAATAAATTACAATATTAAATCAGAGTCGCGAAAGATACAGCAGCTTTATTCTCTTACAAAAAAGCCATTGGGAACAAATGGGTCCTCCGACTTTTTATAACCCAGTGGCTATACATCTCGGTAATGAGATCGATTACACTATACCCGAACTTCGGTTTGATTTGCATGTAAGCTTACCCTCTAGATCTTTCTGGGCGGAAAATGCTTTCATGGAGGACAGGTCGATCCACTTTTACATAGATGGATTTAAAACTGATAGCGGGGTTGGTGGTGGTGTTTTCTCAGATAAGCTAAATCTAAGCCTCTCTTTCCCTCTTACAAATCACTGTAGTATGTTCCAATTGGAAATTTCGGCGATTAAAGAAGCTCTGTGGTGGCTGGAAAAAATGTGATATCTGCTAAGGATATCCGCATCTCTTTGGATAGTCAGGACGCTATGAAGTCCCTGGACTCAGTCTCATTAAATTTTAAAACAGCCCTTAAATGCCGATCATCTATTAGGGAGATGGCAGATCAGTTCAACCTTCAACTATGTTGGGTGCCGGGCCACAGAGACATTTTAGGAAACTGTGGGGCCGATGAACTCGCCAAAATTGGAACCACTCTACCTATTCCACCGGAAAGGAGTAGCATAGGTATATCAATAGCTACAGATTAATATTAAAGCAGGATGATAATAAAAGAAAAAACCTTAGGTGGGCTGTTGGACTAACATGTCTAACTAAACTAACTAACTAAACAGATTTGTCCAAAGCTAGATTTGAATCGCTCTAAGAGTCTGATCCTTCTAAATAGGAAACATGTCACCGCCATCATAGGTGTCATCACTGGACACTGCCTCATAGGCTAGTATGCTAGAAGGTTTGGTGCCTTTAAAAATGATTTCTCTAGACGTTGCATGGAGGAGGTAGAGGAAGTGACAATACTCCACCTATTCTGTATATGCCAGCTCTCTACCAAAGAAGAAAACTTCACTTAGGAGCTTTCTTCTACAATGACTTAAGCGATCTAAACAATATAGACGTTAACAGTTTCCTAGGATTTATCATAAGATCAAATTGGTTCCAAGAGTAGGACGATCACAGATCCACGTGGTATCACAATGGGCCAATAGGCCTAAGTGGGTTGATAATTCCAACAGCCACTTTTACCTATCCTAACCTTACCTGCTGTCTCCAAGGGTAGATTATATATACTCTGTTGTTAAATTCGCCCTTCTCAACCAACACGTGACTACCAGCTGTGACTTCCTTTTTGATATTGTTGACCCCTGTGATGATATCATAGTTCTTGGCGATTCTATTACTCCCTCAGAAACTCACTTCCACTTTACTGTATTATGCGAGGGTATCCTTACCAACGAAATAGATATCCTTCATTATCTCCTCCGTGGTATAATAAAGAACTACGTGCACAACAAGAGTTAGTTATGGCAGACGAAAGTATTCTACAATCAATGCTGGCTTCAAACAATTCTTTCGATTTATTAATATGAAAAACAAGTCCGATAACTATACGAGTATATGTGTTTTGTCTTTAATTCTCCAATTTGTCATCGTTTGATCCTACAGCAATCGCCAACTATTTTGCTAATTTCTTTATTAAATCCTTTTCCAACCAGACTGAAAATCTGTCGTGAGTGAGTTTAGCGATAGGACGTGTTTTTAATACGCTCTGACATTTAGTACTCTTTCTACCAAGTTATCGATTTAATTTCGCGAAGTGTAATTAAATACAAATATTAAGATAGTGACTTTATAAAACAACAACAAAAAAAAATCAACTGTGAAACTATAAATCAGCAATTTATTGTGTAGTTAATTTAAAATTGTTCTATTCCCATTACCCTTTGCTTTATATCTATTCTTTTTTTCTATACCCCTTGCAATGTATGTGTGTGGTCATTGCGGTGAAAAACTATCCGGAGACGGCGATTTCGCTGTCTGTATGATGTGTACTCGTAAGCTCCACTTCGAGTGCACCACGGTCACGGAGAAATCGTGGAGAAACATGGGCACAAGGAGGGACGCGTGGAGGTGCCAGACTTGCCGAAACTCTGGAAGCGAGCAAGGTGCTGCATCCTCAATTAAAGCGGTAATTTCTACACCAGTTCTGACATCGGAAGCACAAGCGGCAAAAAGAGTGCGACCGGCCTGTAGCCCAGATAAAACACACGAAAACTCAGCTAATAACAGCACAGCGATCTTGTTGGAGATTCGTATGATAAGATCTGAGATGAAGGAGATAATAGCAAGCTGTGATTTTCTAGCTGCCAAGTACGATGACATCAATGCTAATATGATTAGGAACAATAGCTTAATGGAAAGCATTACGAAAGAAATGAATGAACTGAAAGCAAACAACAAAAAAAAAGACGAAATCATAAACAATATGCAAGCACAAATTAACGCTATGGAACAACAATTAATTAAAAACAATGTCGACATTAAAAACATTCCTCCGACTGCGCAAGAAAATTTAGTGGAAATAGTTAAAGGAATAGGTAAAACAATAAACCACGAAATAAAGGACTCTGACATCACCGACATTTTCAGAACCAAAAATAAAAACCCTGACAAATCTGTCATCATCGCTTCTTTTGCTTCACATATTTGTAAAACCCAATTTGTCAAACAAGCGCGCGCAACTCGACCCATCAGACTGAATGCAGTAATACAAAATATAGCCAATAACAATTCTAAGCTGAATACAAATCCAACGATACCCGATAATACCGTGTACGTTAACAATCAGCTGACTAAGCAAAATAAACAACTGCTGTGGTTGGCGAAGGAAAAGGCGAAGCAAGAAAATTGGAAATTTGTGTGGGAGAGTGCAGGCAAAGTGTTAGCACGAAGAGTTGAGAGTGCTCTACCCATTATGATATGTACCGCAAATGACGTAGACAAAATAACACGCATACAATAAACTCTTGTTTGTGTGTTAATAACAAGAAAAGTGGATTTGTTTTTATTAAATAAATGGATAAGAGAAATGCAAACGACGATTTGGTAGTTCAACTAGACTGTAGGGTAGTACAAGGTTTTAACGGCATAAGTGCTAATGAATTTATTAATGCAAGTTTATCTTGTCTATGTTTTAATATACGATCATTGCGTACTAATTGGAATAGTTTTTGTCTAAGTATAAGTCATTTTGTGGATACGTTGTTCTTGTCGAAACCAATATAGAAGATGAAGAAAAGGGATTTTACAAAATAGAAGGTTACTTGCCTGAGTTTTCGAATAGAAACAAACGAAGAGGAGGAGGTGTTTTGATATTTATTCGCCAAGATTTAAAACACGCGTTAATACCTAACGAAACCACTTCTTACGAAAACGTAAAGATTAGTTTTACTGAGGGACAAACGAGTTCACAAGAGTGGAGCCAGACAATGGGTCGAAGTCGTTGATCGATCACATACTGGTCAGTAAAACAGATGTTCAGATGAATTCTATAGTTATAGAAAGTGGCATCACCGACCACTACCCGGTACTTTATTACACTTGTGGTTCAAAAACAATAACAGAAAAAGTGGTTAGTACAAAGTACTTAAGTAAAACAAAAGTTAACCAGCTAATCCGTGAGTCAAATTGGGATAACGTTATGAATGAAAATGATGCTGAAAACTTTTACAACTTGTTTGTAGCAAAATTTGAAGGTATTTATAGAAATTCAACCAACATGAAAACAACAACGAGAAAAAGAAAAAACAGCACCTGGATGACAGCCAATCTTATCGAAAAATGCAAAAGAAGGGATGAACTATACCGTAGATGGAGAAACAACAGGATAAACAAAGCTTATGAAGTTGAATATAAAAATTTTAGAAACAAAATAAACAAAGAAATATCAATGCAAAAATCAAGCTTTTTTAAAAACCAGTTCATTCAATTTAAAACCGATCCCAGAAAAACATGGGGATTGATAAATGCTATCCTGGGACGAAACAAATTAAACATTGATGAGACATTGAATAAAAACTTTGATACAGAGCCGCATGAATTATCTAACAAATTTTCAAATTATTTTGCATCAAAAACTACAAATATCATACATCATTGTGATGCGACAACATCCCGACACCGGAACAGAATCCTTGATAAGACTTTATTTGTGAAGCCAACCAACATTCAAGAGGTTCATAGCATTATCAGTTTGCTGGGGGAAGATAAATCTCCGGGAATTGATGGAATTCGAGCCGCTGATATTCGAAGACACGCCGATATATTCGCACCCATTATATGCAAATTCATAAACATCAGCCTAGCACAAACAAATATCCCGTCCATTCTGAAAACAGCTGTCGTAAGGCCGATTTACAAAGGAGGAGTTAAAAGTCAGCTCAGCAATTATAGACCGATATCGATTCTTCCGGTAATTGAAAAGTGTCTAGAAAGCGTAATTAGTGAAAGAATAAAGAGTTTTATGGGAAAATATTCCCTGATCCATAAAAGTCAATACGGCTTTCAGAAAAATAAAAGTACAAGCAAATTGTTAGCTGAATTCGCAAATTGTGTCAACCAGAGCTTGAACAATTGTCACCAATTATTGGTACTCTTCATGGATTTCAGTAAAGCCTTCGATACCTTAAACCACAAAACCCTAATAGAAGCGCTACAACGTGTTGGTATACGAGGATTAATGGCGGACTGGTTAACAGATTATCTGTGTAACAGGCTATTCTGCGTGAAAATCAGCGGAGTACAGAGCGCAAAAACAAAGGTGGAATATGGTGTGCCACAGGGATCGAAATTAGGTCCAATACTTTTTATCTTGTATACTAATGAGCTTCTTCGCTCTTTTAAGCAGAGCACACCGTTTGCTTTCGCTGATGACACAGCAATCGTGGTACATCACAGGTCGCTCGAAATGGCGACAGCAATAATGCAGGAAGAGTTGGATGCTGCGGTCAAATGGTGTCATTATAACGGCTTGGTGATTAATGCGTTGAAAACCAAGATGATGCACATCCGAAATCCTAGTTTCACATCGACACAAATTCCAGTATACCTGAGAAATGATGCATGTCCTAGTGCCAATACGGAAGTAATCGAAGTTGTCGACAGCTATAAATATTTAGGAGTCATCATAGACTGTCATTTTTTATGGAACAAACAGATCGATAAGCTGCGTATGGATTTAAAGAAAGCCATCTATGCACTAGCCCATCTGAAATATCACGCTACGGTGTCCGTCTTGAGGCAGGTCTACTATTCATTAATTGAGTCAAAACTGCGGTATGGTGTTCTTGCTTGGGGCAATGCAACGGCAACCCATATTCAGAAACTGCAAAAATTGAAAAAATCCGCATTGAAACACATCAACTCTATGAATACACGAAACAACGACACTACCTTCAAAGTCGTTAAAGTAGAAGACATTTTTAAGATGACGCTCACTTTAGAATACTACAACGACATACGGTTTATCAGGCCAGTGGATCATGAAGTGAATACTAGACGACGGGCCCAAGGTATGCTTCAAGTATCAAGCATTCGCAACAAATATGGAAGAAGACAACTCCTACACAGCGTTCCGGCAACAACCAACAATCTACCCCGAGAACTAACAAATATTGTAAATTTTAAAACTAGAAAAAAAGCGATCAAAACCTTCTTTTTGAATAATGAAATATGAAATCAATATAGGCTAAATATTTTATCAATTATAGATACTAAATTAGTTTCAATATGTTAAATTGTATGTGGAAATACTAAACTCACTAAATTAACCATTAAGTAGTTTAATCTTCTGCAGACAAGTCAAAGGCTTCGCAGATACTTAAATAAATTGTAAAATGTTAAGAAAGACAAGTAAAAAAAAAAAAAAAAAAAAAAAAAAAAAAAAAAAAAACGAATCCCGATTACTTCGATTACTTGAGTGACTGCACTCAGACATCTCTAATCTCTATTGAAATAACACCAGCTACTAGACAAGATTAACAAACTTAAAGATGATTTTTCTCTTGGTGCCGATGGCCCGAAATTTTTCTAAAAAAATGTTCCAGTAATCTTATTCAACCCCTCGTTGGTATTTTTAGACTTTCGATCTCCCTGGGAGTTTTTCCTTGCCTCTGTAAAAGCGCTTATGTAATCCGTATTTATAAAAAAGTATTTAACAGGATATTATCAACTACAGACCCATTGCTAAGTTATCCTGCATTCCCAAGATCTTTGAGAGTATCATTTATGACGCAATGTTCTTTCATTGCAGATCTATTCTTGCATCGAACAAACATGGATTTCTTAAATGTATATCAACCACTACCAACCTTATTGAGTTCGTTTCTAGTACATAGTGGGCCCCAGAACAAGAGAACAAGGGAAGGAAATGAGTATGGTTACCACTGACGTCAGCAAGACATTTGATAAAATCGCACATTAGCCTTTTCAAACTCAGTGCACTTGGTTTTCAGCTTGGGCTGATTTCTTGGTTCAAATCCTACTTGGAAGAGGGCTATTGCCTAGTCCATTTTCCTTCTCGTTTGTCTTAACCAATTGAAGCCACTTCGGGTGTTCCACAGGTCCATTAATTTTTATTTTGACTATTAATGATGTTGCAAATATTATAAAGAATTCACACATATCAGTCTATAGTATGCCGATGATATGAAAATCTATAGACACATTTCCATATTCTCTGATTCTCAACCTCTACAAGAACTTTCTCGAGCACAACATAAAGAAATGCTAAACCACCTCACACTCCTGGAAGCGTTCAACACTGACTGAGCTTACTATACGAGTATATCAACCCAAGCTATAGCTCCAGTCATTGTAATGCAAGACTTCGCCGTTATATGTGATACTTGACTCAATTTCCGAACCCACTTTGATTCCAAAACACTTGTCAACAGAAAAACTAATTTTTTGCGGTGGTTCGCAACTATTTTTTTCCATACCTTGCCGTGAGATTATTATAGTTAAAATACACCCAAAAATTAAACACCCATTTTCTTAGGAAAATATGTTTATATAAAACAAATAACTGAGTTATGAAGGCAATTAATTTTTTTTAAATTACTTTGAAGACTTTTTTGTTCGTCTTTCTTGTCTCTTATAATTATATGATGGATAACATCGTTTTAATGTCCACCAAAAATCTGCGAGCATTCTCGACGACCAGTTTCCTTGGTATCTTTTTCCATTGCCAACATGTCCTAATGGAATCTCTCCCCATGCTCCCCGCTTACACCACCCGCGTTTTCGGGGAAAAAGTCTAAATGGAAACCAAGGAAATGAATCTTCAAAGACATACAAGTATTACATCCAAGACTTTATAATCCTGTAGTAGTTTAGAAATCATATCCTTATAGTTTGCTGAGTTTGTATTTCCTGAAAAAATTGTGCCACTTCAACAAAAGAAAGCCATGCATTTTGTGTTTCTGTTTTCAATTTTCAAATAAAATTGGAATTCTTCATCACCTTCCGTATATCCGGAACTACAAATATCCCATATTACCTTCGCTCAATCTAGGAACCAATGTTTTCAAATACAGAAAATCTTCTCCAATTCTATTCATGGCTTTAGCGAAGTTTTTCATGAGGCCTAATTTGATGTGTAAAGACTGTGAAAAAATATTGTTTGACTTTACTGAGTGCGTTGACTTTTAGCTCTGTTATCTAGCTCCAACAAAAGACCAGCATTATTTCGTGTATTATTGGAACCCAAACAATATCCCAACAACTTTAAGATCTGCACATTTTTTTCAAGAATGATGGTTGTACTAACCTGGAGCGGGTTATTTATATTACTCGTACATAGCATATGGTTCTTTTTTATGGATGCCATGTCCTAAAGGTACAGATGAAAGATCATTGCTATTATGCAGTAAGACTGCTTATAAACTTATTTTTGAAGAATCAATGAATAGTCTCCTTTGATATGGTGAATAGTCATAGTCTAATTCATTCATAAACCCCTGAGCATCACTGTAATAGGTAAAACCCCTTACTTCTTTTAAAAATCTACAAATTCATCATCGCGTTGCAGATACACTGAAATTTATATATCAATAATTTCATTGCTGAAGTCTGGAACCTAAGAGTTCAGCTTGAGATTTAGACGAATTTAGTCTCTAACTAAATCATTTTGTTCACCTTGACGTATTAAATCTGGTCTATTTTCATTTACAACAAAACCTTGCGACTTAGAGGTGGCTTGTGTTGAAAATTCGTATTCGATATCGCTTACGTTGTCCTCTGCATCTTTTTATTTCATTGGATATACAATTTCACCTCTTGTTTTATAAGAATATCCCTTCAGTTTCGTTAAACAGAAATAACAGTCATTCACATGGTTTTTTTCCCTTCCAAATTTCAGGTTTAGAAAAGGGCATTGATGGGTGGGTACCTTTAAACCATCCTCTTAAATATCATACACATCCTAAACAAAAAAACTTAGTGCACATGGTGTGTTAATACTCTCAGAAATGTTGAAACTAAAATACAAATTGCAAATGTTACTTAATAACGGCGTAGGCCTGTTCTTGATTGGAACTTGAAATAATCTCTCCACAAACAAAACAAAAGAGATCCGGTGATTTTGAGCATTTTAGATTCAAATTGTAAGCTATTTTGTACTTAGTATACTTCGTAAAAACCAAAATATATGTTATCACGATTAAATATTCAGCTGTCCAAGTAAAAAGATGCAAGCGAAGCACAGCATAGATTAGCTGATAAATGTATCTAGAGTACGTTAAGCGAGCATTCACTGTTTGACATTGACGGAGATCGAAATAAATATTTTGAAACGTAACTTAGTGTTTTAATTTCTCTTAAAATATATTTTTTTTTAATTAATGGATATAGAATCCTTTACCGGCGCCCGAGCAGGAACCTGACGAATATTAAAGAAACGTCAGTGTCCAACAAAAGAGCGATAGTACACAAAAATATAAAAAAAAGTGGAATATACTCGTAGTGTTAAAAGGAAATACGATTACAACGCCACACACTCCAAATGGGGTGGTCTGATCTATGCCCATTTAAGGACAATATTTTTTTAAACATCTTTGCCACTATTGCTAGGTCGAAAAGAATATACGATTTCTAAGCCTGTCCCTACTCGGCTGCCAGTTAAAGTCGTCCTTTACGTGGACGATAAAAAAAAACAATTAAAACACAGTTTTTCTCTATACGTTATAAATATATTTTTATCTCCGAATTTGATTATACAATTATGGATGAAGTCCAGACCAGAACTGATTTCACAATCCTCATCAGCTTAACTCAAAAGCTCCGTTAGCTATCCAAAATTCCCATGCATTCCTCTTGACTGTGCAGTGCACAGTGTACCTAATTCGCGTGCACTTGATCTGGTGTCGAATAGCCTGCTCATGCATTAGTTTCCGTGGGAAACTCAACAGACCAATTATTTGTTGAATCAGCTGAGATAACTTAATCCATATCACATAAACCATAACAAATTTGCTGTTCCAATTGAAAGATCATATATGCAAAGGAATGTTTATGTATTGCATATGAATGACATATGCATTTACCTCCCGTAAATCCATTTACTTTTCATAATTTATATAACCAAAGTTGTAATCTATTTGTGAATCATAAGACTAAAATAATCTATTAACATTTGTAAAATGCCTTGTTCATGTGGTTCAAAAGTCGATCGCGCTGATGCAAAAATCAAATGTGGCTCATGTAATGTTCTATATCACTTAAAATGTGAAAATCTGCAGCAAAGTGATTGTGATTATATGAAAAAGAGAAATGCAGCCATCACACTTGATGTGCTTTACAAAGAAATCATTGCTCTGAAGGTCATGAACTCCAAAGCTTTGACGCTCATTAGCATTCTACAAGATGAAAAAGAAACGCTCTTGAGAAAGGTGAATACTCTACAACACATAGTGAACTCACTGCAGCAAAAGCCCTTACTCAAGTGCATTGATATTGTTGGCATACCAACTGTCGGCAAGCATAATGCATTGAATACTGCGGTAAAGCTACTAGTAGCAGGTGTGGACAAGAGTATTACTCATGATGACATCAAATCCTGCTACAAAGAAGCAAACACAAAACGTAAACAATAAATCTGGATCAACATCTCCGCCAGCGAAAACGATGAAGATTATATGTGTAAAATTCAATAGCCTGGAATGCAAGCAAAAAATACTTGTTAACAACCGTAGAAAGAAGCTGTCAACGAATATTCTTGGTGCAGAATTTGGTAATAAGCCTATATTCATAAATGAAAGTTTATCAACTTATAATAGATCTTCATTTAACAAAGCAAAGCAAATTAAGGTAGACAAAAATTTTTCGTTCTTATGGGTCAGAAATGGGGTTATTTTATTATGAAAAAAGGAAGGGGAAAATCCCATAAGAATTTCCTCTTTTGAGGATCTAGAAAATTCATCTTAAATTATGGTTAATATACAAATGAATCAAATTGAAGTCCCTTTAAATAGTAATTTAACCTCCTTCTACAAATATGACAAAGATTTTTATGATATAGTATGTAACGCTAATGTATTAGAAAACAACTGGTTCATTATTCACCAAAATATTAGAAGCATGCGTAAAAACTTTGATTTATTTTTAACAAATTTGGATTCATTCCCAAAAAAGCCGGATTTAATTTTTCTCTCTCAAATATGGATTTATGACCATGAAAAGGATTATTTTAATATACCTGGATACAAATTTTACCCTAAATGTAACAATTCATGTGCAGCGGGTGGTACTGGGGTTTTTGTATGTAATAGTTTAAATGAGAATTGTGAGATCTGCAGCCCTGATTTGATAGGGTCTGATATGATAAAAGTTTCGTGCTTTAGAGACAATAATAAATTTGTTTTTATGTGTTTTTATAGACTTCACGAAAAAAGTAAGGATGTTTTTGTTGATGAGTTATCTTCCCTTTTGTGTGACGAACGCTCAAGAATGATCCAACAAGGATATCTGGTAGTACTCAAACTTGTATTGACCATATTTTTGCTAGGTTGGATCTAAATGCCAATCTTTCCTTGATAAGTACAATATCAGACTATACAATTACTGATCACAGTATGACTTGCCTTTTCTTAAAGAGTGATACGATTAAACGCACAACAAATGTAGTGCCTGATTATTTAACTAAAAAAAACAAACTTTAATTGTCTTAATGCGTGCTTGCTACAGGAAAACTGGTTTGGTGTACATATACAGCGAAAACAATCCTTCTGTCGCATTCGATATATTTTGTAACATTTTAGATTGCCACGTTGAGTTTTGTTCTACAGTATCAAAAAAGAGAAGAGATAAACAAAAAAGACTCAAGTCTTGGATGTCTGATTACTACTAAGATAACTACTACATAAACAAATTTCATTGTGCGAAAGGTAATATAAGAAAGGAATGGGAAATCGTCAATAACTTGTTCAATAAAAATGTCACTTTTGATGGACCTTCTAAAATAAAGTTTAATAATAGGGATATCACTAATTCTGCAGAAATGGCTAATGTTTCTAATGAGTTTTTTATTAGCGTTCCGGTCATTACTCTTTCTGATGCTGGCTATGATCCCTCGTCTCCGATTTTGTTATCGGAAGACTGTCATAATAGAGAAAGTAGTCAACAAAATAGTTTTTTCTATGAACCAATCTCTTCTTTTGAGTTATATAGAAGTATAATGTTGCTGGACGACTCGAATTCTGCTACGTTGAATAGTTATTCAAGTGCTTTTCTGAAGAAAATCTGTTTTAATATTGTTGATGTCTTAGCACACATTTTCAACAAATAGAACAATATCTATTTTTCTGGATAGATTGCAGATAGCTGAGGTCATACCTATCTTCAAAAAATATGATAGGACAAAGCCGGGTAACTATAGACCGATCTCTCTTCTTACGGTCTTCTCCAAAATTTTTGAGAAGGTGATAAAGAGCACAGTTGTCGCATTTCTGGAAAAACAATTATTCTTTAGCACTAACCAATATGGATTTAGAGCTGGCAAATCAACAGAAGATGCACTTCTTACTTTCAGTGGTCAGGTGCACGATAGTTTAAATTGCAAAAGAAACATTGCTGCTCTTTTTATAGATATCACCAAAGCCTTTGATACGGTACACCATGATCTCCTATTGGCTAAATTGGAAAAGTCTGGTCTCAGGGGCTTTATTCTTAATTGGTTTGCTTCATATCTCAAAAATAGGAAACAAATGGTTAAGATTGGGAATTATTTCAGTGAAAGTCGAGACGTTCGGATCGGAGTTCCACACGGCTCCGTTCTTGGTCCTCTATTATTTATAATCTTTATAAATTCTATCTTTAACCAAGAATTAAAGTGTAATCAAACTGGTTTTGCGGATGATATTGAGTGCGTATATTCAAATGTGTCCGTACTGGATTTGATTGCTGATATCAACCATGATTTGGAAATACTAAGGCATTGGTTCGGTATCCACAAGCTAGTCATTAGTGATAAAACTAAAATCATGTTTTTTAACTTACCATTACTAGACAGGCACTCTCCTAAATGTATCGTTCATAGTTTTGATTGTAAGAAATGTGTTGTAGCATTAGTAATTATGTTACAAATAACGGTCAAATAAACTCAAATTCAAAAAGCCTGACATGCTCTTCAAAATGCTTTTCTATTGAAAATGTTAATGCTTTTAGATATCTAAGGTTAACTATTGACAACAAAATCAACTGGAGTATATACACTACCTTAATAAAAAAATATCTTCTTAAAGCAACATATATTATGTATCATCTAAGGAAACTATGCTCTCAGAAACTTTTAGAAACAATTTGTTATAGTTTGGTCAATCTAAGTTGCAATATGGGCTCGTATGTTGGAGTGGTACTTATAGCAATAGTTTACAACCCCTATTCGTATCCTAGAAGCATATACCAAGATTAATATGGAAAAAAACAACGCCATGAATATAGTTTTTGTTTGTTCTTTAAATCAAATATACTTCCGCTGAAACATCTTTAATTTTACAAAGTTTTAAAAATATTTTACTTAAGAAGTGGAAACTTATTAAATCAGAATTTAACTACCTATGCACTTCGCAGCACGGAACGATGTCTTGCTAATATTCCACCTCACAATACTCATCGCTTTTTACATTTTTACACTTCTGTAACACCCAGACTGTTTAACAGCTTACCTTTTGAACTTCGAAGCATAAAAAAAATCTTTTCATTCAACAGTTAGAGTTAGCTTTTACTTAAGAAAAATTCAGATTTTTTATCTAATGCACTAAATTTACAAGTATAACGTTATCAGCTTATATAATCTTAATCACCCCACAACAATTGTATTTATCTTAAGTTATAAATTTCTTTAAATTGATTAATGCATCCGTCACTAGTTTTTTAACTAAAGGATGTATCCTATATTCCTCAATGTAAATTGATTTAATATCTTTAAGTTTATTTATATATTGCTAATTATGTGCTCATTGCTTGGAATAAATGAATTGAATTGAAATGATTTCGAGATACTTGCATGCATGTTTTCGATGAAAGTGTTTTATCTGAAAGTTTTGCACGCCACATAGCTTTTGGTTTGGTTTATCTACTATGAGTAGTTGAACTTGCCAAAACGGTAAGAATCTTTCAGGTCATTTAACCGCATCATGGTAATGTCATTAATAGCTTGAACTGTTAAACAATATCTTTTTCCTAGACCAACTGGAAAACATTTTAGGTTATAGTATTCTGGGGCTGAGTCATTTTCTGCAATCAAAAGTACGAAGAGTTCTTTTGTACTTGGCTTTATTAATGAGAAAATAGAGCAGTCTTTAGAATGGTTCTAAGTTGATTTGGAAATGAACCCTTTTCCTCTACCACCATGCATTTGCTTTTTCTTTTGTCAAAAGAATCCTTTAAGTCTACTAATAAGTAACTAAATAGGTATACTTAATAGCCTCTGCGGAAGAAACGATATCATCTGCGTACTTTAGCATAGTTATTATGTTGTGTCAAATCCAGAGGGATGAAGTAGTAGTCGTAATTTGGCTATCAATTCGTTCTTTTCTATAATGCATGGAAAGTTTAGATATATTCCTAAAAATTGCCGCTTATGCTGCGACGTGCAATTTTTTCACAGGATTGAAAAATCTCCATCTGTTGCAGGGTAGAATGAAGGCATCTTAGATTAACAAGCAATAGCTGAAGCAATTAAAATGTTTGCCCGGTTCTTAGTAGCAATTTTAATAATTATTACCAAACATTCATTACCAAGCAGAGCACAACCTTAATTCTTTAATGCGCTCAAAAACCCAACTCATTAACCGTTGCTAGAACTTAATTCACACTTAAATTCCAAGTGCACTTATCACAATTTCTGTTTTAATAAAATTGTTTTCACACATTTTCCATTTTACTTCATTTTAAACGATTTAAGCCATTTACAAAAACGGACTTCTACCATCTGGTATGACTATCAAAAATGAGTTTTCACATTTCGCAAAGAGAAATGTAAGAAAAAAAAAGACCCAGAATCTTCACCAGCCACCAAGGCGTATGTGCTGCAACTATTATTTATTTTCCTTTACATCAGCAAAAAAATTCGTTCAAAATCCATACAGTTTTTAGACAGAGGCATAGATGAAAAAAAAGGAACAGAAGCCTCTGTGATCTGATAGTTGTATGAGCACAATGTATGAGGAAATAGTAGACCAGTAAAAGTTTTCAAACAACGATGTTCGCACTCAGTTTTCAGAAACCAGTAAAAACAACATTCTGATGGATGATTGGGGGTAGCTCTTATCTTAGACTTTGTATGTGAACTCAAGCGTAATTACGTAGTGGGATTGCAATTTGCATGCCACCAGAGAGTGAATACCGTAAAAGGATGTGAATAGTTATGTATATACTATTACACATTACTAAGGCTACTGGCTGATATACTACGATTTATGTTTTAAAAAAAAATATACTTTTAAATTAAAAAAAATTATTATTATGTAAACCCATTGAGACAAATTAGTTTAATCCATCATTCCGTAACTCGCAGGAGGCCTTAGCAGGCGTCGACCACTTAAGATTATGTCTTAAAATTTAGCATTACATTTTTTCCTTTTTCCGCGTGATCCAACAACAACGAAGAGCTGTGTAATTTGTAAACTGTTAGAAAAAAAGTACTGAATTAACGATCTTTAGTTTCTTTATATATCATGTAATTCCATTGTAAGCTAGCGCCTCTCAATTGAGATTTAATGTCTTGTGTGAGGCCAAATATTTAGATGAATTGAAGGTACTTTCCCAGGCAAAAAGACTAGACAGTCCTTCAAGTAAATTTCGCCCGTTAAAAAATGCTTCTCAATGAGTCCCATACGAGTAATTGTGATACATCTAATGCTGCATATTTTCCTTGTTACTGCGTCGCTTGAGTTGTCGGCGAAATTTTCAAACCTGAGATCCATCATACAGTCCCCTATACTTTAGCTCATTTGTTCAGTAAGTCCAAGAAGTTTTTCCATTTGTGTGATGAAATAATTTTTCTTTCTCTTCTTCAAACTTCGGGCGGAATCTGAGCCGCTATTGCTGCTTGCACAGGATTTTTCAACGACCTTATGACAAAGCAATATGGTTTTGAAAATTTTCCAATATCTGTTTCTTACGATTGACAATATTAAAATATTAATTGAGAAGATAAATTTAAACCTAGTTAAAACTAAGTAAGTAACGTAGGGGCTGGCATATCTTCGAACCCAATACAAAAATCAAAGTATAATAATAATGTTATAGCCTACATTTAGAAAATTCATTCGTTTGCAAAAGTCGCTGTACTTTCCCCATATTAAAAACCTGACAAAATAGAAGAGAGAACTCCATCTGCCTCTCAAACCATTAATTATTTCTCCAGTGAATTCAATTCATATTATGCCAGATATAGGTATGTAGGTCCAGATATGAAAAACATATTGATCACGATTTATTAATTTTCAAGTCAAGCTTTCAAATCGAACATGTCATAAAATTAAAATTTCTCTGTTTCTATCAATAACTCAACTCCCGGTTATCGCCTCTGGTTTTTATATTTGCTATCTATGAATTTCCGTTTTTTTCCCCTAAGCAATGCCGGCCGTATTTCGAGTCCGATTTACCCCCATTTTCGGTATTGATCTACGTTAGTCACCAATTAATTATGTCTAAATTCTATGGTAATCCCAATTGTGATATTATGAGTAAAGACAAAAAAAGAAAAACAATTGTTCATTCTATTCTGATGAATGTAAAGATATCTGCTCGACATTAAATGTTTAATTGTATCGATAAATAACATCATGAAAGTAAACAAAACTTTAAAAAGTGCAAAATCAATTTGGAAAATCCAATGACTTTCTTAAAAGTATCGAAGATCTAAGGAACACTATTGAGCAATGAGCAATCCGTTATCCACTGTGAAAATAAATTCAAAAACATTGAAACGAAGATGAGTCAAACTTTGGATCTCCATAAAAATAGTAGCAGAATTAAAAATATGATCGCCAATGGTGTTAAACCCACCATTAATTCTTATATTCCAAATATAATTGAGGTCCTCCGATCGGGCCTTGGTAATTATAAAATAAAATCCATCTAATGCAAATTGGATGAAATTAGCAACAACGTTGCTGGAGCACGAATGCTACTAACAGAAATTGCTGATGACATCAGGATTGCTTCTGGAAAGATCGAAGATATACAATTGCAAATCCAGCCCTTATCCACCGCAGCGTGTAATACATCCCTACTTATTGAGATGCTTTAAACTTCAGTAATTACAGCTTAGTCACATTCTAATTCGCCTCAGCTCCCTCAACCGACTGAAGAACACGAAGTTGTTCCTCCACCTCCAGAACCCATACTCACCCACTTCAAAATTCCTTGCACTCTATCGGAATGGAACAGTAGATTGTGTTTTTCAATTAAAGTTACATCTTCACTTTATGACCCACTTAGTTGATCAACTATTTTAAACAGGAGTTTAAAATCAACATTTACAACTGCGAAAATATATTACCTGTCAACGTTTCTAAGTCCATCAAAATACGAATGACTGTAGATCAAGAAAATTATGCGGAGAGATAAGACCAGCCAAGAATCACAAAAGTATAATCATAGGTCAAGTACTAAGCTTAAAAATATTAATCCTAATCCTAGAACACAAACTCCTGCTCTTAATTCTGACTCAAACTGGAGTTTTAAAGCAGGAATATTATCTTTTTTCTCCAGAGATACCCATCTCGCCACACTTCAGTCCAAACTTACACAAAATGTAAAACCCATTGCCCCCTGCGACCGATTCTCTTCATAAGCGTGTATTCCCACATACTTAATCCTACGCCAGCCAAGTTCCCAAAACACAAACTGCATCTAAAATCTCTTCGCCTCCTCTTATAGATCCTAGGGTTCCTATAACGGTCAAGCTTACCAAACAGCTAGCTGATTCTAGTGATGATGGACGCTACATTCTATTCCGTCTTGGAGATCGTAGAATATACGAAAATGTTCGATTACATCTTGCTTACTTACATGATAAGCCCGACTCTACATGCATCGATGGAAATACGAAAACAAATATTCAGCAAGAATTGCTTCCCACAAACCCCAAAGATCTTCGCCAAATGTTCGTGTATTTTCATGGAAATTTTAAAATTAAATCCGAAAACGCTTTTTTCAATTTATTAATGTCACAAGATAAGCGGATAACTACCCTTCTAAATTAAAACTCGGCCATACATCCCCTGAGGGTCCTCAAATAATCGCGGAGGTATTTGCTCAATTCTTTAACCAGCTCAATTCTTTAACTAACCACTAAGAAGACCCCGATAAGTTTACTTCTCTTACTTGGAGAGTTGTCCACTAACATCTGTCTGATAAGCGTGCTTTTGCTGATGCATTTAATTGATAATTTTCCAATATAGGCTCCAACTTACAACCTTTCTCAGTCCAATTAGTTGTTCTCTTTGTCCGTCAGTTTGTGCTGAAACATTGCAATGTACTATACCTTATCCAACAAAAAATTTCAGTACAGGGCTTATGGGAAAGCTTTTTTTCTAACAGTGGTGCTTGTAGGTGGACTCAATGGCACATTACCACTGAAACACAAAGGAAGCCACTGAACTTTGTGTTAGGTTCGGGCTGTAAACACCAGCAACCCGAATATATTTCCGCAAATAAATAAACTATTTCGGAGAAAAAATCAAAACGACCTTCAGTGTCTTAAAATAGCCCGGACAACAGACAACGAACGGTTACTGACCATAGCAGGTATTGATCCAAGTGAGGCCGCTGATGATGACGACTTCTTTGTGATCGAGGACCCACAGGAGAAAGTTGAGACCATAGGGGCGACATTCCAGGAAGTATACAAGGCCATTGATATCATTGGCCCTAATTATGACCTGGACAATCGCGTCTTGGTGCACGACTTCTGCATTCGAAATGAAATGGGGAACTGGCGATCCGAAGGCTCTGGTTTCACCCAGTTCAACGACGAAAATATGGCCAATAATGTCATTGCCAGAGAGGGTGACCTACCCCCGTTCATTTCGAAGGAATAACTCCATGAGATCTTCGACACAATCAGGGCTAAGAAATCAGTGGGGACCGATGGTATTCCGAATATCGTGCTTCGACATCTTCCTCTAGAAGCGGTGGACATTTACACCACCCTGTTTAATAATGCAATGAATAATGCACATTATCCAGCGCATTGGAAAACGGCGGTGGTTCAACCTATCCCCAAAAAGGGGAAGGATATATCCAATCCGGCGAATCTCCGATCGATAAGTCTCCTTCCGAATATCAGTAAGGTTTTTGAAAAGGTAATCAATAGAGCTCTGAAGAGGTGGGTTGAGGACAAACATATAATTCCGGATAATCAATTCGGTTTTAAGGCGGGACATGATATCTCACATGCCGCGTCTAAACTGGTGTCCGATATCCAATGGAATAAAGGCAGAAAACAATGCACTGGTGCCTGCCTTGTTGACTTGGAGAAGGCCTTCGACACCGTATGATTAGAGGGTCTTTTCTATAAGCTGACTCGGTTGGGGATCAGTAAGCCACTCTTGTACATTCTTTATAATATGCTAACCAACAGACAGTTCATCGTGAAAAATGGCGATGTGACTTCTGTTGGAATATTTCAAATTAAAAATGGTCTTCAGCAAGGCGCGGTCAATTCGCCGATCCTTTTCAACATTTTTACAAGCGACTTGATAGGTTCACTTTCCCATACTATTGCGTACGCAGACGATTTGGTAGCGTACAGAACAGGTCCAAAAATCGAGGTCATTAATACTCTCTTGCAGCGTGACTTCGATAAGATAAGACGATTTTGCGATGACTGGAAGTTGAAAATCAACTTTCAGAAGTCGGAAACCATTCTCTTTAGGACGCCGTTGTCTGGAGCCTCTAGGGATACCAGAAAAAATTGGCGAAAGTTCTCTATTGGTGGACAACACGGACAACCTCTTGCCTGTCGAAATGTAGTCAGATACCTTGGAATCTGTCTAGATCAGTTTCTGTATTTTGGCAAAAATGTAGATGCTGCTCTGGCCAGAGCTAAAGGTGCTTTTGCCCTTACAAAGAGACTGTTTTATAGCAGCCAACTCGATGCGAGGGTAAAGGTAATCTGCTACATGGCCCTTATCAGGCCCATGCTGGTATTTGGTTGTCCTGTGTGGTTCAATGTACGAGCAAGCTTAATGGAAAAGATTCGGGTGTTTGAGAGGGCTTGTCTTAGGGCTTGTCTTCGCTTGTATAGAACACCAGAGACGTCGCACACGGCAGTTTGGATCGCCTCAGGTTCAGTAAGGCGGTGGGGAATCGCGATAAGAGGGATGTCGTTCGGAAGCACCAGCATTTCTGGTTGTTGATTGATGGGGAAGATGTTTCGTCGTCGTTTCCGTCAATTACGGACCAGCCTCACTAATGAGGCAGAGCCGACCAATCTATTTGCTCAGTAAATAGCGATGGCCAGCTTACATAGGTTTAGGTTAGCATTTAAGAAACATATACATATATCAGTGTATACAAAGGTGTATACTGATATATGTATATGATTGTGTATAATGTCTATGTGTGTTTATGTGTGTATTGTACATTTAGGTTAGGTAGGCTAAGGTTTAGTTTAAGTTAGATACTAAGTTTTTATAAAAACGAAAAAAATGTCCATATGCTAAGTTTTTGTAAACAAATTTTTTCTTAGCCTTAAGTATAGAAAATAAGTGTGGACGCAACCCAACACAAACGTGCGGACACACCCCTATCAGAAAGCGAATGACAGGTGTCAAGTTGACACAAGAAAAGGCGCTCAATAGGAAAAAAGGAAAAGAACTGGAATAGATGCTAGGTGACTAAAAGTGACTAAAAGTAAGAAAATATATAAAACATTAATAAAAAGTATATTGTATTTGTATTTCCCTTTATAGGAAATTTTTAATAAATTCTAATTGAAATATTAAAAAAACTGAATATCTACCTGCGTCTTTTATTCCAACAAGTTAAAAATTTCTTTTAACTGTCAATTTCATAAAAGAAAATGGAGCCTGGACCTTTTGCGAAGTCTTCCAAACTAGCTAGATCTCCAAAAAGTTCGAAAACGGCAAGGAAATGTGCGAAGTCCAGCTGTCAATTGTGCACCGGCCCGGATAATAAAAATATGGTTATGTGCGACACATGTGACAAATGGTACCACTTCGATTGTGTTGGGGTGAACGACGACATTGCGAACCACGAGTGGAGCTGTCCGGACTGTCAAGCAATCATACATAAGGAAAGTGCTCCCGCACATGTCGCCCAAGTAAGCCAAGCAAACGAAGCAGTTCCAGTCGCACCACCATCGTCTAGAAACTCATCCGCCCGCCGTTTGCAATTAGAACTCCAACGACTGGAAGAGGAGCGCGCTTTGGAAGAGAAGCGCGACAACGAAGAGCAGCTTCTTGAAGAAAAATGACGTGAAGAGGAACAAGTTAAACTGCGAAGGCGTAAGCAGCGCGACAGGGAGTACCTGGAGAAAAAATATTCTCTCCTGCATCAAGCTGAAGATGATTGTTCGTCACATGCTGGCGATGAAGTTATACATCCCGCCCAAGGAAATGCGGCAGTAAAACTGTGGTTAGAGGAGGTGCGTAATTCAACACAAAATCCACCCACCATATCCGCACCAAATCCTACCAACAATGGAACAAATGCCGCCCTGCTGCCTAACTTACAAGCTGCTAATTCATTCGATTACCGAAAGTACCAGTGGGATGTTAGCAAATCGTGGCCTGGCGCCAATGTGGCCAATCAGCTGCCACAGCAACTGCAGCGTATGAATTTACAGCAGACATCTCAGCAGCAAGAGCAACAGGCCCTGTCATGCGCACTACGATCACGACCAAATCTGCGACCATCCTCGCAACTTGAACCTGAACAACGACTCCAGCGACAACTGCCACCGCCTCTGGGTGAACGTCCGTTAACACCTCGGATTTCACAGCTTTTTGAACGGCCAATGGAGCACAATACTAGCACCTTTATGCAACACCATCGAGAAGTTCCGCCTACCGTAGAGCAAACCCTAAATCGAACATTGCCACGCAATCCGATCGGTGAGCTAAATAAATCCCAACTACCCGTCATTCCATATCAAGAGACCTGCAGCCTTTCAATGGAAGCCCCGACGATTGGCCAAGCTTTATATCCGACTATGAACGCACCACTCAGTTATGTGGATTCTCCGATCAAGAAAACATCTCGCGGCTACAAAGGGCATTAAAAGGCGATGCATACGAAGCAGTGCGCAGTATGCTGCTACAACCGTCTTGTGTTCCGCGCATAATCTCAACGTTGAGAATGTTGTATGGGCGACCAGAGCTCATCGTTCACAGTATGCTACAGAGGATTCACTCAACGCCGGCGCCAAAAGAAGGGAAGTTGGAGAGCATCGTGAAGTTTGCTTTGGCAGTGCAGAACCTTATCGCTACAATAGAAGCATCGGGGCTGCTTTCCCACCTATGCAACCCTGCCCTCTTACAAGAGCTCGTGGAGAAGCTTCCGACATCGATCCGCCTGAATTGGGGAATTTTTCGACAAACTTTCGAAAGCTGCACCCTTTCCGACTTTGGCGAGTGGCTTTACCAAATCGCGGGTGCAGCGAATTGTGTAACAATCCCAGCGCTATCAACTGCAAGCATCAACGTACGCCAGCCAAAAGAGAGAGGTTTTCTGCACATGCATTCGGAGGAAACACAACTAGCACCTGTACGATCTACTCATCAGAGATGCGGTCAAACAAACAACACGGCCGCTACGAAAACATGTTGCGTATGTTCCTCAAACTGCTCTTCGGTGGTAAGCTGTAAGGCATTTCTCGAACTGAGTCAGAGCTCCAAATGGGCAACAGTAAAGGAAAATCGTTTATGCCGTAAGTGTTTAAAACCACATTACTATCGGAACTGCCGCTCAAAGGTTCGTTGCGGTATAAACGGTTGCGACCTGCTACATCACAGACTGCTGCACAATCTATCAACACCAAAGGCAGAACATCAGGCTTCGGAGGTATTAAATTACCACAACCAGAGCAGTAAACAGTCCATTCTATATCGCTACGTGCCAGTTATTCTCTATGGCGAAAACAGGACCGTGCACACGTACGCCTTTCTCGATGACGGATCCTCGATAACCTTAATGGATCAAGACATGGCAAACGAACTAGATCTTCATGGCGTGGTTCACCCCCTCTGCCTGAAGTGGACGGCCAACACTCACCGTTACGAAGACAACTCCCAGCATATCGACGTCGATATCTCAGTCATTTGTAAGTCAGCAAAAAAATACCGCCTGACAAATGTTCGGACCGTGAAATCACTTGACCTGCCAGAGCAATCCCTGAACATGTCCGATTTATCAAAATTGTATCAACATCTCAAGGGCGTCCCTGCTACTTCTTATGGCGCCATACGTCCACGTATCCTCATCGGGTTAGACAACATGAAGCTTGGATTCGCCACGAACTCTATCGAAGGATTAGGAGATAATCAACCGTTTGCCTCCAAGACGCGACTCGGATGGGTAGTGTACGGCCCGAGAGGCGAAAATGCCAGCGTTTCAAGAGTTAGCCAAATATCTCACCATAGTGTCAGCAGCTGCGACTGCAATGAAGACCACGACCATCGATTGCAACAACTGGTAAAAAACTTTTTCACTCTAGAAGGCCTCGGAGTGACCAAACAGGAATCACCTTTAACATCCCGAGATGACCAGCGGGCACACGACCTACTTCGTGCTACCACTCGACGAAAAGGAAAGAGCTTCGAAACAGGTCTCCTATGCAGGTTCGACAACGTCCAACTGCCCGATAACCGAGAAATGGCGATAAGGCGCCTCTCGTGCCTAGAGAAACGAATGCGGCGTGATCCTGAACTCAGGGAGAGTCTGAATGAGAAAATCGGTCATTACCTCTCGAGAAATTACATCCGCAAGCTTTCTGAAGTGGAAGCTAAACGGCGAGGTCCGCGCACATGGTATTTGCCTGTATTCCCCGTGACAAATCCGAACAAACCAGGAAAGCTGAGGCTGGTATGGGATGCCGCAGCGAAGTTTCAAGGGGTGTCGTTGAATTCAGTCCTACTTAAAGGGCCCGACCAACTAAAGCCCCTCAATTCAGTAATGTTCCGGTTTCGTCAAAGGAAAATTGCTATATGCGGGGACATCCGCGAAATGTTCCATCAAGTTGGAATCCAGAAAGCAGATCAAGACTCACAACGTTTTTTGTGGCGGGACGACGAGACGAAAAAGATGCCGGAGGAGTACGTTATGAACGTGATGACGTTTGGGGCTACCTGTTCGCCGAGTAGTGCCCAATATATCAAAAATTTAAACGCAGAACGGTTTAAAGCTAGATTTCCTAGAGCAGTGGAGTCGATCATCCAAAGTCATTACGTGGATGACCTTTTGGACAGCGTGGATACCATCGACGAGGCGATTCAGTTGGCCCGAGATATCAAACACATACATGAGTCGGCTGGATTTGAAATCAGGAACTGGATGTCCAACTCATCAGCAATAGTCAACGCAATGCATGATCAAGTCGAGAGCGAAGTCGACCTCAACATCGGCGCGGAGTCTGACTCCGAAAAGGTTCTAGGCATGTGGTGGAGTATCACCGATGACGTGTTTACCTTCAAGATAAAGATATCTGAGCATGATAAAGATTTGTTTTCTGGCGAACGACATCCAACCAAACGTGAGCTGCTTCGTACGCTAATGAAAATTTTCGACCCGTTGGGGCTTATAGCAAATTTCCTCATATTTGTGAAAATCTTACTGCAAGATGTGTGGCGATCAGGAATAGGCTGGGACGATAAGATTAGAGATCCGGAATTTCAAAAGTGGCTTACCTGGTTAGAAGTCCTGCCGAGTATAGCAGCAGTTAAGATTCCGAGATGCTATCTGAGGATTACAACATTCAAACAAGCAAGCGAGACCGAATTACATGTATTTGTAGATGCCAGCGAGGAGGGGTACGCTGCTGTGGCGTATTTCCGAGTTGTCGATGGAGCTACGACAGAGTGCTCCCTAGTTGCTGCAAAAACTCGAGTCGCACCTCTTAAGATGCTTTCCATCCCACGGCTGGAACTGCAGGCAGCGGTTCTCGGATCAAGGCTGGCGAGCTGCATCATAAAGGAGCACTACATAACGGTTAGCAGCAGACATTTTTGGTCAGACTCCCGCAATGTTTTGAGTTGGATTAGATCCGACCATAGACGGTACAGTCAGTTTGTGGCATTTCGAGTAAGTGAAATTTTAGATACGACCGAAGTCAATGAATGGCATTGGATTCCAACTAAATTAAATGTGGCCGACGAAGGAACTAAGTGGCAACCACGTCCAGACCTTTCTAGTGGCGGCAGATGGTTAAACGGCGAACCCAAGGAAAACTGGCCCGAATTTGCTGACCCGTACTTTAATAAAACTACCGACGAGGAGCTAAGGCCGAAATACTTAAACCACCACTCAGATGCAGGTGCAAATGTAACCCCACGACCGCACATATTACAGCCCGAACGCTATTCGGACTGGAAACGACTTCTACGAATAACAGCTCTTGTTCTAAGGTATGTTAATAACCTAAAATCTAAAATTTGTCCCACAGAATTGCCGCAAACTGACTGCATTCAGCAAACAGAATTTACTAAGGCAGAGAACTACCTGTTTCGCCAGGCGCAGCGCGATATTTATTCCAAAGAGATGACAGCTCTTGATTCAAAAGGAAGAATCTGCAAGACGAGCCCCCTATGGCAACACTCACCGTATCTAGATGTCCACGGAGTTCTAAGGATTAAAGGTAGGATCGATGCTCAGAATGTGACGAGTAGCGAGGTAGGACGGCCGATTATCTTGCCGAGGGGCCACCATGTAACGACGCTTATAATCCGCGACGTTCATAACAGGTACCATCACTGTAACCAGGAAACGGTAGTAAATGAACTGCGCCAAAGGTTCTTCATATTTCGATTGCGAGTTGCAACGCGGGCGGAACGAAAACAGTGCCAGCGATGTAAGATCCAAAACGCCGAACCTCGTTCTCCGATGATGGCTGGGCTTCCCGCTGCTCGACTTTCAGCATATTGTCGACCCTTTTCGTACATCGGTATCGACTATTTTGGCCCAATAAACGTGTTAATCGGGCGGCGACTCGAAAAAAGATGGGGGGTTTTGATAACCTGTTTGACTATTCGAGCGGTCCACATCGCGGTGGCATCGACCTTGACGGCCGACTCGTGTATTATGGCGATCCGTAACTTTATGGCCAGACGGGGAACCCCAATCGAAATTTTCAGCGACAGAGGTACAAACTTCACAGCGGCCAGTAAGGAACTTCATGAAGCACTACGACTAGTCGACCAGGATAAGATGGTAAGAGAGTTTACAAATGCTCAAACTAGATGGACATTTATTCCCCCGCTATCGCCACATATGGGTGGTAGTTGGGAAAGGTTAGTCCAATCCGTCAGGAGAGTTCTTCACCGCATTATTCCCAATAAGAACCCAACCCACGAAGTCCTTCAAAATGCCTTGATTGAAGTAGAGCATGTATTAAACTGTCGACCGCTAACGTACGTCCCGGTGTCGGACGAAAACTGTGAAGCAATTACCCCAAACCACCTTCTGCTAGGCTCATCGAATGGTTCCAAGCCGTGGGCTCCACTTAATAACGACGGAGCCGCAATTCGAAAAAATTGGCTAATGTCCCAACGATATGCTGATGCTTTCTGGAAACGATGGGTACTGGAGTACCTTCCGACCCTGACAAGGCGGTCAAAGTGGTTTGAACCACAAAAACCAATTGAAGTTGGGGACATTGTTATCATCGTTGATCTTGCCAATCCCCGAAACTGCTGGCCAAAAGGGAGAGTCATCGCGACCAAGCTCGCCAAGGATGGTCAAGTTAGATCGGCCACAATTAAGACCATCAGTGGCATATACGAGAGGCCCGCCGTCAAGTTAGCTGTGTTGGATGTTAGAGCAGAAACAGAGGTGGTAAGTCCAGGACTGCCCATACCGGGGGAGGGTGTGGACGCAACCCAACACAAACGTGCGGACACACCCCTATCAGAAAGCGAATGACAGGTGTCAAGTTGACACAAGAAAAGGTGCTCAATAGGAAAAAAGGAAAAGAACTGGAATAGATGCTAGGTGACTAAAAGTGACTAAAAGTAAGAAAATATATAAAACATTAATAAAAAGTATATTGTATTTGTATTTCCCTTTATAGGAATTTTTTAATAAATTCTAATTGAAATATTAAAAAAACTGAATATCTACCTGCGTCTTTTATTCCAACAATAAGTATTTATAAATAAAATGTAAATGCAGTCGAAAGACATAGATATAAGTATTCAGAGTAGCTTAGAGTGCCTGTGTGGGGCCAGTAAGTTAGTATAAGATTGTTAAGTAATTGTAAGCTAGCATTTAAGCATTTTTTGTTAGAATGTAAGAGTTAGTGTTAAGAAAATAAAATGCATTAAAACTGAAACTGACTGAACTTTGTGTACCATTGTTGTTGTAATTATTTTCAGATTTAACCACAGCCACCCTATGACTTGATTGCCCGATAGCCGTGGGCAGAATGATCATAAAATCACCATTCGCCATAACTGCTGGCTGTGCATTGAAAATAATCTCACAAAAATGAATTTGTGTGGTGGTGTTGTCATTTGCGTCTTTTTCTCCTCTTTTTGAGAAACCGTTAAAATGTGGTCAAACCATTTTTTTCGACTTTGTATTTTAAATTTTATTCACGCGCTATTTTAATGCATTGCAACAAAGCAGTGCAATAAGTGACCATATTATTGTTGGACTATGTGCGTTTTAGTGATATTGTGTTAAATAATAGTGGTAATTATAACACCAATAAAATTGGTGTTAATGTTGTGTTTAAAAAAAAAAGGATTATTTTCGCGGTGTTTCGAAACTAGAATTCATTGACTGTGCAATTGCAATTGTGCAAGTGATCATATTGTGATAACCACTTAAATGTGAGCAGCGACATCTAGATTTACAGAGCAGAAGATTTCGATACTTGGATAGCAAAGTCTCAACCATTGATGACTGGAGAGTGGAATCGAATTTTCTAGCAAAATGGAAATTATATGGGACGCTGGATGGCGAGGAAACAGATAAATGAAATTTATATCGTTCAGCAATATTTTAATTTGTTTATTTTAAATGGGGAGATGGTAACCCTAAGCGAAATCTCTTTGTGGTGATTCATCATATACACCATGGCAACCCTATGAGCGCTTTAAAGAGGGACACATTTATGCATGTTATTGCAACCAGACTAAGAGGCAAATGTCCTACCTTCCCTGTACTGACATTTATTCTTGGAAACTAAACTATAGTTTTGTTTTTCAGCCCATAACTACTCTTGAAATATTAAAAATTATTGGTACCTTAAAAAAATCTAATTCGTTTGGTACTGATGGTATTAGTAACTTTGCACTTAAACAAATTGGATGTTTCATAGTGGATGTCTTGGCATATATTTTTAATAGTTGCGTGTTTGCGGGAGTCATTCCATTGTTTAAAAAAGGTTCTGCTACTGAGATCGGTAACAATAGACCCATTTCACTCTTTCCTACTTTCAGCAAAGTTCTTGAAAAACTAATGAAAAATAGGATAATGAGTTTTTTAACTAAAATAAATTTCTTTAATCCAGCCCAATTTGAATTTCAAAAAGGAAAGTCGATGGAGGACGCGCTCTTACAGTATTGTTTTCAAATAATGTCACACCTCTATGGAAAAAAATGTACGGCTGGTTTATTTATTGATATAACCAAAGCTTTCGATATGGTTAACTACAATTTCTTGTTGAGAAAACTGGAAAACGCTGGTTTCCGTGCATTTATCCTTAATTGGTTCAGGTCATATCTGGAAAATAGGTCGCAGAGAGTTAAGATAGTTGAAATTAGGAGCGAAATTAAGTTCTTGAAACTGGGTGTACCTCAAGGCTCTGTTTTGGGTCCAATCCTATTTATAATTTATATCAATTCGCATATTTTATCTTAATTTTAAAGGTTCACCTACTGCATTTGCGGATGACATAGGCTTCTCTTATGGTCTGAACAGTCCTTTGGACCTGGTTTCTGATTTCAATTGGGATCTAAATCTATTGTGACACTGGTTTCAAAACATAATTTAGTTATAAGCCCCAAAACTAAAATTAAGTTTTTTTAACTTATCTTCTGCGCACAAATTGGATTGTGTAATTTCACGCACCTGAGGGTGAAAAATACAAACTGTCTAACTGTAATTGTTCGTCTCCCTCTCGCATTTTTTGTAGTAGTCTAAACTGTAGTGATAAATGTTTTTTAATTGCGATAGTCGTCGACTTTAAGTACATGGGGCTCACTCTTGATTCTAGAATGAGTGTTTTGAATCACGCAGACTCATTGAGAAAGTTCCTTTGATGCACACTTAAACATTTTTACTATTTGCGTAATTTATGCTCAAATAAGCTGTTAAAGATAATTTACTATGGAATATTCCATTCTAAGCTGCAATTTGGAATTACTTGTTGGGGAGATATCTACCTAAATAAAATACAGCCGTTGCTGATTTTACAGAAATTCATTTTAAGGAGAATTTGTCATAAACCTGGTAGATATCCAAGCTTTCCTTTGTTCTGCGACCAAAAAATTCTTCCAGTTCGCCACTTGTATTGTTTTAAAGTGTTAAAAACGTTTTTCATGAAGTCTGGTAACCGTAACTTTCGTCTTATTTCAAATTATAATTTACGGGGAAACCTCTCTAACATGTTATCTGTACCTTTTTCCGCCCCACTGCGTATCGTAATTTCCTTTCTGTTTTATCTTATCGGTTGTTTAATAAACTCCCACAGTCGATCAGGGCAATATCAAAACCCGGAACGTTTATGAAATGCGCTAAAATGTAGCTTTTTGGTTTTAATTTTGCTTTGGGTCACCCTACCTAAAATTTATCTTTTATTATACATACACACGAGTATGTCCATTGAAGTGGCATTCGACTCTATTTTATTTTTTTAAATTAAAATATGGAATGTCACCAGCTTTTCTTATTTTCTTTTTTTTTCCCGTGACATGAATTATAAGTATGTATTATACGAGTATACTGAATTGTATCATAAAACCATAAGAAAAGAATTAAAATTAAATAAATAAATAATAAAAACATCATTTACTTCGGAGTTAGTAAAAAAAAGATCGAAAAACTTAAGGACGATTACTCTGTTGATCCGGACTGGCTGCCCGCCATCATTTTAAAACATTGTGTGAATTACTTAGCATGACATCTCATACATACATGACCCTGTCATCTCAGTTATTGGACCTTGACTTTTCTGGCTAAATCAATTTCGCTCTAAAGTTCGTCGTTGTTCCTCCACTTATCGTCTATGCAAACGTGACTGAAAATCACCCGAAAAATTTTTCTCTATAAGCAGCCAAGAGTACCCTAATTTATTTTTGATAAAGTCCATGCCTCTGCGCCATAGAGCAGGGCGGAGATTATTAAAGTCATATACATTGTCACTTTTGTTATTCGAGAGAAGGCCTTCTTAGCCCAAAGAAGCAGCGATTGGCAAGAGTTATACTTCGTTTGATCTCAGCAGCGCCGGTGTCCTTGTCTTATCAATTCAGACAAGTTAGACAAAGGTAGTCGAAGTTCTTAACTACCTTAAAGTTATATTTGTCGAAGGTGACGTTCTGCCCGAGACATCGGTTTTGGGTGTCGTTTCTGGTTGACAGCATATATTTGGTCTAGGCTTGTTGACCGTTAAACCCATCTTCGGCGCTTCCGTCTCAATACTAGTGTAAGCGCCACTAGCATCACGCTATTTTCGTCTGATTAGGTGAATATCATCGGCGTATGCGAGTAATTGGACGGAAGTAGAGTGTATTTACCAATCCTGGCGCACAGGGAGCAGGGAGCCATGACGTTACGGGTCAATGGCCTTGAAGTGGGTAAGTGTGTCAGTGTGGTTTTTGTGGTTTTGCGGTGTGTTTTTTGTGGTTTTGTAAGTGTGTGGTTGGTGATAAGAGTAAAATATGATAAGGCATGCGTGATCGTGTTGTGAGAAATGTGATAGTGCATGTACGTTGTTGGTGCGGGGATTCCTGGTACCAGGTTGCATTGGTGCGGGGCTCCTGGAACCAGATTGCAGGTTACCAGATTGCAGGTGTGCGGGGATTCCTGGAACCAGATTGCAGGTTACCAGGTTACCAGATTGCAGGTTACCAGATTGCAGGCTACCAGATTGCAGGCTACCAGATTGCAGGTTACCAAATTGCAGGTTACCAGATTGCAGGTTACCATATTGCACGTTACCAGATTGCACGTTACCAGATTGCACGTTACCAGATTGCACGTTACCAGATTGCACGTTACCAGGTTGCGCATTACCAGGTTACCAGATTGAGATTGCACGTTACCAGATTGCACGTTACCAGATTGCGCGTTACCAGGTTACCAGGTTGCATTTTACCAGGTTGCAGGTTACCAGGTTACCAGGTTGCAGGTTACCAGGTTGCAGGTTACCAGATTGCAGGTTACCAGGTTGCAGGCTACCATGTGGTCGGATATGGGATCGTTGGTGCCAGATTGGAGGGTTCATGGTACCAGGTTCCTGGTGTAGTCAAAGTAATGTTTTTTTGTGGTTTTGGAAGTGTGCTGTGACATAAGGAGTGTGTGATAAGGTATGTGATTGTTGTTGTTGGTTGAAGTAAAATTTTCGGGTATTTCTGTGCGGTCGCATAAGAATAAAAACAAAAAGACTTGTATTTGGAGGTCATTGCTTTTGGTGTGTATTGTCGTAGGTCGGGACTGGTTTTCGTATTGTGGTTTTTGTACTGTTTTATTGGAATGTGTATTTCGAGTCATTGTTCTGTAGTACATTGGTGGTGATAAGATTTTTGTTTTTCTTAGATTGGTTGGTTTTCTTTCAAGGCCATAGATTATACAGGCGCTTTAAATTAGAATATGAAAATAGATATCACTATCCGATGGATTTATTTTTTTTTTGGAATGTGAATATCGGGTCATTTTTCTGCTACTTAAAGGAGTGTATTACAAGAAACACTTTTAATTGAAAACGTGCATTGGTCGTATAAACTGCTAGTTCATTTAAATTAAACTCTAAAGTTTGTGTGTGCTAAATCCAAGAATCCAAGAAGAAAAAAACAATGAAAGGATTTATTTGTTAATTTTGTGGAAAGGATTTTTCCTTAAATAAAAACTTAAGAAGACGTGTTGTTAGTGTGCATGGTGATAAACAACAATGTAGTATTTGCTTAAAAACTTTAAGCAGAAGTGATAAACTCTTAAACCACATGATTACGTGTCACGATGTTCGTTCTGATATGACTCATACTATGTGTAAAAAGGATTCGGACGTCAACCAAAGTTTTTTGAAGACATTTTGCAAAATTTCTGATGTCGTTATGTGTGTAGAGTGTAAGATAGAGGTGCCAAAAAGACATTGGTATGTTCATATCCGAACAAATTTGCACAAGAAGAATAGTGCAAGTCCATGTGAAACATGTGATGAATTGAAAGTTGTTAAAAGCGTTTTTAATAATCGGATCCAGACATTTATATATGAAAACAAAAATGAGAATATTATTGATCCTCATAGATTTTTTAATGATTCGAGGAACATGATTTGTAAAAATTTAAAAAGACTTTTGGATATACACTCAAACTTTAAATTTAACATGGAACTTTTTGCTGAGTATATGATATTAAATAAATGCGAAGAAGGAGAAGTAGAAGAAATGGTGATATCTATTAAATCTTTCCAATCTAAAATGTGCCTCGCTCAAAGTGCGGACGGGGTGCAAATAGATAGATTGTATAATGAAATGTATTTGGACATTAACACGAAAATGGAAGAGTTCCAAGAGCGTGATAGTGGGTGGACATTAATAAGAATCATACATATCGAAATAAATGTGAACGAGTACAGACCAATAAGAGGCTCACAATATATACAACTTCCAAACTTTTTGTCAAATAAAAAAGCGTGTATTAATGTAAAAAATGATGATGAATATTGTTTCAAATGGGCAATAATATCAGCAGTAGCACCATTAAGTAGTGATCCTCAGAGAACGTCAACCTATAATATAAGTGATAAAAAAATAGCACAATTTCGCTTGAAAATGGGCTGACTCTAAGATTTGATGATTTAGAATTCCCGTTAAAATTAAGTGATGTAAAAAGATTTGAGCAAATGAATACAAATATCAGTGCGAATGTGTTCGGTTACGATGATGAAAATAAAAAGATAATAGGTCCTTATTACATTACGTTGGATGAAAAACAAATCCACATAAACTTGCTGCTTCTACAAGATAGTAAGAGATCCCATTATGTGTGGATCAAAAATATCTCAAAGTAAGTTATTTTAGTTTTTCTTTCTTTAATTTGTTGTTTCTATATCTATCTATATTTTTTTTGGGCTATTAAATACGCAGATGAGAACGAATGAACACAAATTCTTCATATGCAACAGCTGCCTACAATATTTTGGCAATGAGCATAATTTTAATATTCATAAGTTTGATTGTAAGAAAATTGTAACAGAAATGCCCCCTGCTGATAAGTCTTATATAGAATTTACAAACTATGAGAGGCAGATGGATGTACCATTCGTAATATATGCAGATTTTGAATGCATTTAAAAAAATGTAGATACTTGTTTACCACAATCAAACGTATCATCTACCACAACTGTACAAGTGCATGTCCCTTGCGCATTTATTTATTATGTAAAGTGTTCCTTCAACAACGACTTCAATGCTTTCAGAGTATATAAGGGTTTGGATGCATCGAAAATCTTTGTTGAAACCTTAATAAAAGATGTACAAGATATAAATGAAAAATACTTGTCTGTTCAGATACCGATGAATCCTCTTACAATAGATGAATTGCGATTTCACAATGAAAGTCAATTCTGCCACATTTGCAAAAAGACTTTGGACTATGATCGAGTAGCAGATCATTGTCATCTCACAGGCAAATACCGAGGACCAGCCCATAATAAATGTAATTTAAAGTTTCAAGTTCCGAAATTTGTTCCTGTGTTTTTTCATAATTTTTCAGGCTATGATTGTTATTTGTTTATAAAAGATTTTTCAAATATTCCGGGTAATATTAGTGTGACTGCAGTAAACAAAGAAAGGTACATATCACTGAGAAAATCTATAAAAGTTGGTACTGAAAAATTGATTGAGATTAGATTTCTTGACTCCTTTAAATTTATGGCCTCTAGTTTAGATTCTTTAGCTAAACATTTATCAAAAGATGATTTCAAAATTGTTCGCTCAATTTATAGTGCAGATGATGAATTCAATTTACTAACAAAAAAATGTGTTTTTCCTTATGAATATATTAATTCGTGGGAGCGATTAAATGAGAAATGTCTTCCACATTAACTCAATTTTTTTAGTTCAATTAGAAATACTAGTTGCATTGAAAGCCTTTTAGATTATTTAGAGTTGTACCTAAAGACCGATGTTTTATTACTTGCCGATATATTTGAGAATTTTAGAAAAGTCTGTAAAAGTATTTATGGTCTGGATCCTTGTCAATATTATACATCACCGGGTTTATAATGGGATGCCATGTTGATGGTGACGAAAGTAAAGCTTGAATTATTTACCGATATAAACATGTTCACTTTCATTCAGAGAGGTATTAGAGGTGGTCTTGTGCAATGTTGTTGTAGACACACCAAGGCGAACAATAAATACATGAGTGACTTTAAAAATGACAGTCCATCTGAATATTTAGCGTACTTAGATGCTAATAATCTATATGGTTGGGCAATGTCACAGAGTCTGCCCTATGGTGAGTTTGTTTGCATGGAAATTGATAATTTCGATATTTTCAATATACCATCAGACTCTCAAATTGGCTACATTTTGGAGGTAGATTTACAATATCCCGAATGTCTTCACGACCAGCATAATGATTTACCTTCTTATTTTTAAAGAAGATCCCTTTCAGGCACAAAAGGTAAGAAAAAAGTGAGTCCGAAAAGCATTAACCAAAATATTCAGCGAACAAAGCACAAGCAATTCATATCAATTTGCGGCAATAGATAACAACAAAACCGCAATATGACTTATATATTTACTGATATGAAACAACTGCAAAAGTTGTTAAGCTATGCTTCATTCCCATATAAAAGCAATATGCACACACTTTCGTAACCATTCAACAAAAGTAAAGATGAGTATAAATTTTGAAGAAGGTTTTTCCATATGGTTACATCAGGATTGTGGCTTGACACCCTGGTTGCAAGGAGATTGTGATGATCTGGATATAACAACCCACCAAGAGGAAATTTTAAAGACTTCACACCATCATTTCGAAGAAGAAGAAACGTTACATCTGCAAGAGAACATTTTAAAGGGTACACGTGGTAGCCGTCAAGCCAACAATGATGATGATGATGATGATGATATTGGTATCATTTCTAATGTGATGTTCAGTTCAATCGATATTGTGTCTCCCTTCGAAGAAGATTCTTTTCAGTTATTAAACCTTGAAGAAGGGGTAGTGAAGGAAAATGGTATTTATTTCCGCCCTGATGAAATGATTCAAGAAGATGATGAACTTTTCAAATCAATGTTTGAATATGAAGAAATAATCGTGGAAAACGAAGATATCTGCAAACAACAAAATTTTGTTGATGATAGTGAAATGATCAGCTCATTATACTGTGATGAAATCATTCCCCCTTCAGACAATGAGGACTCTGTCATAAATAAGTTAAAATTAGTCACATCCACTAATCAAAAACCGTTTGAAAAGAAGACTAAAAAAGCTCATCATCTATGTCGTTGGCTACGCAGAATGAAAAGGGCTTTGAACATTGTATTCCCCAAAAACCTATGGTGGTACAGGCAAAGGAGCATTGAATGGCCCAAAATAGCCTATTTTCAAATGATATGTATTAAAAGCTTATTGATTCGCTCAGTGTGTACTGGGTAATAACTGAGAGAGTCAGTGAAGTTTTAACAGCGGCTTAGAATAGATGTATCAAATAAATTAGCTTAAAATAAAAGTGTTCGTGTTTTTCATTAAATTGTATATATACATATATATCATTTGGCGACGAGGATAAAAGGAAAGCCAATAAAGTGGATAAAATAAAACGAAAACGATTTTCTGACCAAGAAAGCAGTGGCTCAGACATTTTTGAAGACACGCAATCAAGTTTGGATTTACAAGATAAGAGACACGTGGATAACACAATGGCGCAATTCTTTGGAACCATCGAATTTTTTAATCCAGGTTTTTGAACATCGTATTTAATAACGCTTATAGGCCCCGAATCGTACAAAATTATGAAATCACTGGTTGCACCTGCTGAACCTCACTCTAAGGGATATAAAGAATTAATTAAAATTCTAACAACACATTTTAAGCCGACTGCTAATATAATTGCGGAAAGGTTCCAGTTTCATAAGCGATTTCAAAGAAATTATGAAACAATCGGAGATTATGTGGTTGAGTTGAAGAATTTGGCAGAAAAATGTAACTTCAAGACATTTCTGGATGAATCATTAAGGGATCAATTTATTGTTGGCATTAATGATGAAACAATACAACAAAAGTTACTGAACGAGTCGTCAAGGAGCTTTAAGAAGGCGTGCCAGATTGCAAAGTCGCTTGAACTTACAAAAAAAGACACGCAGTTAATACACCCAAGCTCAGTACATTACATGGGTTATGACAGTAAAGGTCAGACGCATCGGCGAGCCTGTACACCACAGAGGGAGAAGAAAGCCAAAAATAACATACGGCGACAAATTGGAAGTTCACCAGCAAGACATCGAAGCAGAGATTACAACAGCATGGCGAATTTCAAGTGCTTCAAATGTGGGCGAAATGGTCACTATGCAAGAGAATGCCGCCCATCTACACCAGTCCGTATCATTAGAAGATCGCCAAGCAGAAGTCATCGGAATAATCAGGCAAATAGTATAAGTAGTGTAGATAATTTACAGCTAGGTTATTTAAATAATATAAAACAGAACTATTATAATGCATGCCATTTGAATGTTGAGATAAATAAGATTTTAGTTTGCATGGAAGTTGATACCGGAGCATCACTTACTGTAAGGAGTAGCTTTGATTTAAAAAAATTGTTTCTACAGTGCGGTATAAAAAAGGTAGAGAAAAAACTAAGCTTAATAACTGGTGATAATGTTGTTGTTGAAGGTGTTTGCGATGTGCGCGTTAGACTTTTGAAGAGAGGTCACGAGTTTCAGATGGAGTTAGTTGTGGTAAAGTCTGAAAACAAATTTACACCTCTACTTGGCAGATCGTGGTTGGATTTACTTGTTCCAAATTGGCGCGGTTACTTCTCCAATTGTGTTAGTGGGGGTAATATGGAATATATAGGTTCTGAAGTTGAAGTCAACAATTTGAAGGACGTTAAGTATTATGAGAGTAAATTTAGCAACGTATATTCCGAAGACCTAGAGAGTGCAATTAAGCATTTTGAAGCTGAAGTAGTTTTGAGAGACGATGCAAGGCCCACATTCTGTAAACTATATACAGTACCTTTTGGCCTGTTTAAAAGTGTAGAGCAAGAGCTAGATCGGTTGGTTGCAAAGGGAATTATGGTGGCAGTTCGGCACAGTGAGTGGGCTTCTCCTATAGTGGTAGTGCCTAAAAAAGATGGAAAATTGCGTATTTGCATCAACTGCAAAGTCACAGTCAATAAGTTTGTTGAAACAGAACATTATCCTATACCAAGAATTGATGAGATTTTTGTAAAACTCAAAGATTGTGCATGGTTCTGTGTTCTTGATTTGTCAGGGGCGTATCAACAAGTAAAAATTTCGGAAAAGTCCCAAGAATGTCTCAGGATCAATACTCATAAGGGTTTATTTCGTTCCACCCACCTAGTATTTGGTCTAAAATCAGCACCTGCTATTTTCCAATCAATTATAGATCAAATTCTACTGGGGTTAGATGGTGTTGCCGGGTATTTAGACGATATTATTGTAGGAGCAGAAACCGTGGAGGAGTGTGTAAGCAAACTTGAAGAAGTTTTAAGTAGACTAGAAGCATATAATATAAGAGTGAATGAAAGCAAGTGCGAGTTCTTTAAAGATAAAGTAGAATATCTAGGTCATGTAATTTGTAAGGAAGGTATTAAACCAATGAAAGCAAAAACAGAGGCAATCAAGAATGCGCCTGCACCACACGATGTAACCTTAAATCATATTTAGGATTACCAAAATTTTACGGCAAATATATGCCAAGATTATCACTTGAACTCAGACAGCTGTATGAATTATTAAAAAGAAATCATAGATTTGTTTGGACAAGGGACTAGCAGGATTTGTTACTAAGCAACCAGCTTTTGGTACATTTCGATGCAAGCAAACCAATAGTGGTTTCATGCGATGCCAACCCTTACGGTGTAGGGGCTGTGCTTTCACATATTATTGAAGGTGACGAGCGCCCAGTTTTGTTTGTTTGTTTGCGTCGTCCACATTGAGTGAATCCGAGAGAGGATATTCGCAGCTTCATCGCGAGGCTTTAGCGATTGTGTTTGCTCTGCGAAAATTCCATCGCTATTTAATGGCAACAAGTTTATTTTATACAGCGATCATAAACCATTGCAAGAAATTTTTGGGAACAACAAGCACGCTCCAGCAGTAGCAGCGGCTCGCTTGCAGAGGTGGGCGATATTTCTGGGGCATTATTCATACGAAATTAAGTACAAAAAGGGCGCAGACATAGGGCATGCAAATGCACTCTCCCGATTGCCGTATGAAGAACCAACAGGCGAAGAATCTTTTATGATTAGTAATTTAAGTGTCCAAGGCTGTCTGTCGGAGTTACCAATTAGATTTTCAGAAATAGTGCATGAGACTAAAAATGATAGAGTTCTGCAGGAAGTACTAAAATATGTGAGAGAAGGTTGGCCAAACCGAAAGTATGTTTATGAAATAGGTTGTTATTTTAAACAAAGGAATTCTCTATCTTGTGAACAAGGAGCCTTGTTCTATGGGAACAAAATAGTAGTTCCGTGTACAATAAGAAAAAGAGTACTTGAGTTACTGCATGCTGGGCATCCTGGAATAGTTCGATCGAAAATTCTAGCTCGTGGTCATCTTTGGTGGCCAAAGATTAACGAAGATATAGAAGATTATATTCGGGGCTGTGCAGTATGTGAGTTAACTTAAAAAAGTTTCTCGTGGAACATAGATCAGAGCGCGATTTGCGAAAAACCCTAAACGCAGTGTTGTTTAACTACAGAAACACACCAACAGCAACAACTCAAAAGTCGCCAGCCGTACTTGCCTTGTACTTTTCGTGTACAAGCCAAGAACTATAATCGACCTTACAAAACCGCAATGTGAAAACAAAGATTATAAAAATAAAAAAGAAGATAGTAATAATGAGGATGTACAATCTGATAAAAATTATAATGAATGGAAAGAAAGTGTTAAGAAGTTTAATCCCAACGAAATTGTTTTGTACAAATGTGAATTTAAAAACTATCTGAATTGGATGCCGGTACGAGTTATAAGAAGGCTTAGCCTAGTAAGATATCTAATAGAAAAAGATGGAAGGTATTTACAAGCTCATATAAATCAGCTTAGAAAATCGCATGCAAGAAGAGTTAAATTTGCTAATTTTAAAAATTTAAAAAATTATTTAAAATTTTAAAAATTATTACCAAAATATAGAAGAAGAAAGTGATAAAGAGCATGTTCAACCTGACAATAGTCCAATAGCCCGTAGGCTAAGGTCAAAGCGCGTAGGTATTGAGTAAGTAATAAAACAAAAAAAAATCATTTAACTTAATACTACGTCATGAGCTATTGTTAGAATAATTAAACAAAAAAAAAAAAAAAAAAAAAAAAAACTGTAACTATTAATAAACATATATATTTGAATTTTTTACTTTACTTTTTGCATAGAATTTAAAACCTATTTAATTAAGGAAGGAAATAATATGTATTAAAAGCTTATTGATTCGCTCAGTGTGTACTGGGTAATAACTGAGAGAGTCAGTGGGGTTTTAACAGTGGCTTAGAATAGATGAATCAAATAAATTAGCTTAAAATAAAAGTGTTCGTGTTTTTCATTAAATCGTATATATACATATATATCAGTTCGGTCACATATATTTGAATGAGACACAAACGCACACAATTTTTTTCACATGCAGCAAGAAATAGCTTAAAAGGGCAATAGTCATTTGATATCATATATGTATTTGCAGTCGCCCTGTTCTAAATTAACAAATCAAAAATTCTATAAAATGTGAAAGGATATTTTGTTTTATTACACACCCCTTAAATCGATCTTAGGAAAACGAACAAATGGACTATCAAAAGGAATTAAACCAACTTGAAACTGCTGTCTTTAAGGATACAGTAAAAGTTTCCTTATTGAAAAAAGATTTGCCTTATGAAATAAGACAAATTAAAATGTGCAAAACTAAATGCGGTAAGCGCATGCTGTGCGAGTTGGCGGATTTTCAAGTAAGTACACACACATTCTGTACATATGAAGACAAATATATATATATATATATATATCTTCATTTAACAGGTTTTTCTTCCATCGCGGTATAGCAGCATGAGTGAAGAAACTTTAAATACAATTACATATAATACAATTACATTAAATACATACCCTGACATATCTTGGCCCATTGGGAAGATCTTCACAAGTACGAATTGAAAAGTTGTAAGTGAAAGGAATAAATAATGTTAAGAATCAAAATAAATAGTGGGAAATAGAGACAGACATAAAATAATCAAAACAATTACCACAAGTTCACGAAACTTATTTCCATAAATAAGAACCATGTATCTTATCATTACCCATGTCACTCAAGCTTCCAAAAAAATCCAAAACTACCGTCGTAAACCGCGATAATCCGACAATTATGATATTGTACTACACTGTACGTTCAGTTCTTTAATTTCTGCTATAAAAGCCTGGATAGATGAGATATAGGGTATCAGTCTTCAGTAAAGATTTTGTCATAAAATATAAAAAAATAAAAAATAACAAATAAAAAATGAATTCCGTTATAATAACGTTTATCACGGAGGTGGAAAAAAAATGTTGGGACATCCCCAACTTATTAATCTGCGCCAGGGCTCTACTGCCCCATATCGAGGAGTACCAGAGCGAGGAGTCTGCTCGCCTACTTCAAAGCGTCCTGAAGGAGATAGACGCATACACGCGTTGGCACGATTACGGGGTTCAAATGAACCTCATATTCCAATTATTTATAAAAAAAATAGTATTTAAATAAAAATATGTTGTGTTTTTAAAACGTTTGTTTTATTTTTTTCAGAGTTTTTTTTATAGTGATGATGTTTAAGATTGGATGTTGCTTCGATATTCAAACAATTCAATGTCTTTTAGGTCAATCATTCCGTCATCCCATTCTTAGTATGTATTGAGTGTCATGTTCTGTCATGCTCTCTGATGACTAATATTTATGATCATCATAGATTATCATCAGTTCATAAATCTGCTTGTATGCTTTATCATTAATCATTTCAACGTATGTATGTTCGATAATCCAAGTCTTCCGTAGTAAACATTGCAATTTCACCATTACTCATAATTCTTTCAATTCTTTCGGTTTTATATTCATGGATTTCGAGGCAGCTTATGTTCAAACCGCGATTTTTATAATTAGGTACTAACATATAGATATCGGCTAATTATTTCTATATTGTCGTATGCTATCGAAAAAAAACCTACTGACCTACTTACGAAAAACAAAAATCTTATCACCACCAATGTACTGCAGAACAATGACTCGAAATACACATTCCAATAAAACAGTACAAAAAAAAACACAATTCGAAAACCATTCCCGACCTACGACAATACACACCAAAAACAATGACCTCCAAATACAAGTCTTTTTGTTTTTATTCTTATGCGACCGCACAGAAATACCCGAAAATTTTACTTCAACCAACAACAACAATCACATATCTTATCACACACTCCTTATGTCACAGCACACTTCCAAAACCACAAAAAAACATTACTTTGACTACACCAGGAACCTGGTACCATGAACCTTCCAATCTGGCACCAACGATCCCATATCCGACCACCTGATAGCCTGCAACCTGGTAACTTGCAATCTGGTTCCAGGAATCCCCGCACACCTGCAATCTGGTAACCTGCAATCTGGCAGGAGCCCCGCACCAATGCAACCTGGTACCAGGAATCCCCGCAACAACAATGTACATGCACTATCACATTTCTCACAACACGATCACGCATGCCTTATCATATTTTACTCTTATCACCAACCACACACTTACAAAACCACATAAAAACACACCGCAAAACCACAAAAACCACACTGACACACTTACCCACCTCAAGGCCATTGACCCGTGACGTCATGGCTATCTGCTTCCTGTGTGCCAGTATTGGTAAATAAACTCTATTGACGGATTCTTGAAAGATTGTGTCTCTTGTATTGGCGCGTGAGTTTTGCACTATTTTTCAAAAAATTATGTCAAAGAAATCGTATGACAGCGCATCGCCTTGTCTTAATCCTTTTTTGACATCAAAGGTCTTGGTGAGTTCTTCACCAAACTTGTGGGAGCAACGTGCATTCTCCATTGTCATCCTACACAATTGGACGAGTTTGGCAGGGATGCCAAAACCAGATTTTGCTTTGGATAGTTCGTCTCTATAGATGCTTTGGAGCTCATGGGTTTTTTTTCCAAAATCTTCCGTAGTGTGAATATTTGGTCGATGGTGGACTGTCCTATCCTAGAGCCACATTGATATGGACCAATCAGGTTGTTGACTAACGGCTTCAGGCGTTCACACAATACGATAGATAGGATCTTGTATTCGATGTTAAGAAGCCTGATACCTCTGTAGTTGGCGCAGTTCAGAGGGTCTCCTTTCTTGAGGATCGGACAAACAATGCTAAGATTCCATTCATCGGGAATACTTTTGTCCACTCATATATTTCAGATAAGTTGGTGTATGCTCCTTACCAAGTCATCGCCTGCCGCTTTGAACAGCTCGGCAGTCAGACCATCCGCTTCAGTAGCTTTGTTCGACTTAAGCTTAAATGTTGCTATCTTTACTTCATCCAGGTCGGGTAGATTATGGTCATCGTCCAGGTTGAAAGGTTCATTCTGTGTGACAGCGGTATTGGGTTCGCCATCGCCACTATATAGTATATAGAAACGCTTTTTCCAAATCCTCAGCATCGACTGCGACTCTACCACGATATTCTCTTGTTCGTCTCTACAGGCTCCCGTTCGGAGTTTGTGTGCGTGATATGCTTTCTCACATTTTAGTAAAATGTCCAAATATCACTTCTGCAGCAGTATCTCTCAATTTCCTCGACCGCGCACTTCTCATGCTACTTCTTTTTTCTCCTGAGAATCCGGTGTTCGTGTCTTCTGTTCTTAAAGCTTGTAAGCAGCTCGAGTCCTCCAAGGCAGCGCGGTTTTTTATGCACTTTACTTAGCTTCATGTGCTTGTCGGCATATCAGAGATTTCGTTGTGGTGACCGAGTGAAACCCAGCACATCATAGACAGCATATCATTGGACAATTGCAAGACTTTATTAAATAACACAATAAATTGTACCATTGGGAGACAGCGGTGGTGCACCCAATTTCGGCGAATCAGCAAGAAAAATGATTAATTGAGCTCTAAATAAGTGCGTTGAGGACGAAAATATATTGCAGTTCGGGATAACCGATACGGATCCAGCGCGAGTCATGATATCTTACATGCCCACACACCCGTCTAAACTGGTTTCTAATACATATCAAGTGGAAAAATGCACGAGGGTTTATCTGATCGACTTGGGGAAGGACTTTCCCACCGAATGGCTTGAAAGACTCTTCTTCATGCTGGACATAAGAAAACCATTGCTGTATGAGTACATTATATTAGACAATAGACATTTCATCTTGAGGAATGGCGATATGACTTCTGGTGGAATATTTGAAATTAAACACTGTCTGCAACCAGGTACAGTTAATTCACTGAACCTTTCCAGCATTTAAACCAACGATCGTGCGATATCGCTTCACCATGCCATATCGTATGAAAACGGCTGATCGCGTACAAACAAGATCAAAAAATCGGAGTTGTTAACATACTCTTGCACCATAAATCAGATAAAATTAAGAGATATTGCGATGGCTGAAAGTCAAAAATTAACTTTTTTAAATCGGAAATCATTTTCGGGCGTGGGATGCCACGGGTTTGTTTGTTGAATACAATACTTTTTGAATATGAAATCTTAGTCTGATTAGGTCAATACTACATTTTACCAATCATTTATATATATATATAAGATTACCTTTTGGCGATCTTTCAGGTAGCACAACAATAAAAATACTATTGGGTTTATTACAGAATTTTATTATTGTTACAGGTACAATTTTCTTTTAATCACCTGTAATAAGAGAAACGACATTAAATGTCTATTATTACTTGTGCTAAATCTTTCTGTAACTTAAACTTTCTTTAACTTTAATAAAAACTTTAAATCTTAAACTTAAAACTTCTAATCTTGTTCTCTTTCTATCTATCTTTCAATAGACATCATGACATCTAGAAATCTGTCATGATTACAATTCCTTCCATGTTACGTATTATTATGGGCTGCTTACATCTTACATCTCCCCCGGTAAAATTTTCTTTACAAAATTTATTTTTAATTTTTGTTTTTTAATGCTTTATTAATTTCATTTTCTTTCCGTCTCCACGGCTGGGATGAGTTCCGTTATGTGGAATAGGTTTAATTCTGATTTTCTATGTGCGGTGTCTATTTCGTATTCGATATTTTATTCAAAATTTGATAGGGTCCAATCCTCAGTTTATCTAATTTTGTCCTGTTTAGTCTGTTTCCATTTACCACAAACATTCTGTCGCCCACTTTAAATTCGCAGTGTCTCCTGTTTTTGTCGAATATTTATGTGATTTTATAATATTTTGGAGAGCAAACTCTCTGTCTTTTAATAAGTCGTTATGAGTTTTTTCTGCTTTAATTCTTCCGGTAAAATCGTGGTATTTCACCTTCTAGAACATAGATAGGTGTAAACCCAGTGACTGTATGTTCTGTTTCATTATATCTGTTTATGCATTTTTGTGCAATCGTTGTACATGCTGCTTTTTTTTCTTTTTCGTTTATTTGACATCTGATTTTGTTTACGAAAGTTTGGTTTAATCTCTCATTAAATTCTGTAGAGTTTATGCCAAGGTATTGGTCAGTCAAAATCATGTCAATTTCATGGATTTTCGTGACTTTCTCCATAAGTTTTATGAAATCCTTCGCACCCTGAGTTGACCTTGATCCTCCAAATCCTCCAACCGTGTTTATTGGCGTAATTTCGAAAGGCTTTTCTGCTAGTCCTAAGTGCGACATCAGTCCGTATTTATCTTGACCTCTTGATTTGTTTTTTATGCATATTTCGCAGCTTTTGCATACTTTTTTTATGTTCAATGTCAAATTTATTTCTATATAAAAAGGATAAATTTTGTTTTAAATCTGTTCTATACTTATGTGGCAGTAATATTCGAGTACCATTTTGATAAGTTTTATAATGAAAATTTCTGTAGTAAATTTTATTTTTTTGTAAGATATTTTCTTTTGTATTTCTTAAAATCTCATTTTCTTCTTGGTACCTTAGAACATCTTCTATTCTTATTAAATTTTCAATTTGTAGTTATTCATTTTCCTTTTTGGCTTTCGCGTGGTTGCAAAACCGGATTTCTACTTATACAGTCGGCTTCTAGGTTGTATTTTTCTGTACACTATTGACTATCAAAGTCATATTGCGGCAAATAATATGGCAGCTCTCCTAGTTCATCATCCGTTCTAGATTTTGTGTTCATGTTTTCCAATGGTTTGTTGTCTGTGAAAACTGTAAACTTCTTTCCTATTAGTCGATGCTTCTTTTAAGGCTAAGCATTCTAAGTAAATCGCCTTTTTTTTTTTCTGGGTGTCATTCAGTTTTTTCGAAAAGTATACTATGGGTTTTTCTTCTCCATCAGTTTGTGGCTGTTTCAAAATCGCTCCTATTCCTTTTAAACTAGCATCTGTATATATAAATATCGGTAGTTTTGGGTCAAATATCTCTAACGCTGGTTGACAGCAAAGTAGGTTTTTTATTTTTTCAAATGCATCTTGACAATCTTCCGTCCAAATATATTCTTGATTTTTTCGTAATAAATTATTATGTAAATGATTTAGAAAAAATCAGGATATCATCAATATAATTGACTGTAAAATCTGTGGGTTTGTTCTTTCTTATAATGTTTCCCAATATCCTTTGAAAAATTGCAGGCGATGTTTTCAATCCGAATGGTAGGCAAGTACATTGATAGTGTCCTTCTTGAATCAGGAACGCAGTTTTCTTCTTATCTTCGATTTTTATGGGGATATACCAAAATGCTCAGTTTATGTCAAGTGCAGAGAAGTATTTGCAGTTTCTTGTTTTTTCCATAAGATCCTCAACTACTACAATTTTATTTAACTCACTCGAAAGTCAATGCATAACCTTGACCTCTTATTTTCTTCTCGCTTAAATGCCAATGTTACTGAGCAGCAAAAGGGCTATAAGATTCTTCGATTAAATTCTTTTCTAATAATCTTGAGATTTATGTTTCTATTTTTTTTTGTCTTCAATCGTACATCTGTAAGGTCTTTTGCTTGGGTATTTACCAATTAATAGGTCAATATGAGCTTCATAATTTTTCACTCTTCCAATATCATATTTGTCTTTTGAAAAAATCGGTTTATACATGGATTAAATTATCAATTTCAGTCTTCTTTTCATAGCTGAAACGATTTATAAATATCTAAAATTTTTTTCAATCACATGCTCATTGAAGTTTACCATGTTTTCTTTAGTTTCAAGTTGTTCACATTTTATTTTATTTCTTTCCATCTGTTTTTTGTTATGTTCAGAATTTCGTTATTTTCTATGTTTTTCGCTGAATCTTGATCAATTGGAGCAGGGCTAGTTTTTTATTTTATTCCCAATCTTTCATTTTGGCTCAATTTGAATTTTTTACACAATCTAAACCTAAAATTTCACTATTTATTACAAAAACATATAATATTTTTTCAATATTAAAAGTTTTTATTTTCATGCATATTAATCCATCTTTTTTTCCACACCATTGATTTTTTTTTAAATCGCGCTTCCATTTGTATTAATTTCAGTTCTCCTTAATCTTGGCAACTTAGTTTATCAAGGATACATTTGATCCTGCGTCATAAATCCCATTAACTTCTGTGTCATTGAGTAATACCACAGATGATATAGTTTAAATATACTGGGTGAGTTTTTTTAACTTGAGACATCCAAATTACTCGAAAAATACCCGATATCGCGAAAAATGTTTCAGACAAAAGTCATAAGGTTCTGAAGGGGACATAAGATGGTGACCACGAATTTAACCTTGAGCCCCATTTTCAAGGTCAAACGAAGGTCACTTTTGATTTTTCAAATGATGATTCCTGATTTTCATTGCCCAGTCGTATTCCTCAATGGGGCACACGACTTTGTCTCAAAGATCTAATTCATTCAGTGCTAGATACCACTGCACTGGCACGCCTAAATCATTAATCGGTTTCCAACGTTATTAGGGTGTTAGAAGATCGAGATTTGTTTTGAGGAAGTCATTATTGCCTCGAGTGAAGTTAAAACTCAAAGGAATTTCAGATAGAGACAAATTGTCCTAAACTTATCTGAGAGTGTATGATGCCTTCACTGACTTCAAGTGAATGCAATGAATGTTAGTGACTTCAAGGCCAAAGACTAACTATACCTAGATATCAAACTTTCCAGATATTGGAAAATCAAAACCGGTTTTCTACTGATCGTCACTATCCGTGAGACTCTGTCCATGAATACGTGTGAATTGTGATCAATGGCAATTTATCTCCTTTTTTATCCAAACCACGCCCATTTGAACCAAAAAACGTCATCCACATTACACACACTCGTGCAAATCGCTCTCATTCTAGTAATTTTACTTGTAAATTGCTCTCATTCTAGCAAATTTTGACAAAGTTATAGAGATGCAAAAGTGTTGGAATTCATTTACAGTGTGTCTGTGCGAAAGTTAAGGGTTTGCAAAAGTACTAGTAGAGTTTGACATCTAGTTTAGTTTATCTATGTTCAAGGCGACTTCAGTGAATGGAGATTATTCAAAATGATTGCATTCATTTTGACTTCAAAATTATGAATGCAAAAAACGATTGCTAAATCATGACTGCTGAATGAATAGTGATTTATTTTTTTTTAAATTGAAGTCATTGAATTGAAACAAATCCACGTGAAGTCAAATGAGTTAATTGATAAAATGATTGCATTCCTTTACAGCTCTGCCACCCAAAATAATATAAATTACTTTTTTCAATTAACATAATAAGTTTTAGTTAGTTTTACAATGTTTGTTTCTTTTTATATAATTTAATATGTACAAGTATATTGTAAGAATCACAACGCTACAACATTATATTTGAGAACCGTAGGAAGGTCAAAGCAGAATGCGCCCTCTTTAATGTTGTGGTTATTGAATAGTTGTTTTATCTTTTTTTCCAGATAAAATTTGAATTTTTTGTTTTTTGGATGCTATGTTTTTTTCTATCTTCCACGAACAATGCTTCCGTAATAGAACGAGGAGAGTCAAGTATAGAAGGTCCTTGCGATGCTCATAACATACTTTGAAGTGAATTTTACAAACGTTAAAAATTCATTAGTTGGTGCCTTCAGACTTCCAAAATCACTTCTTTGAGAATAATTTTTTGCAAAGATGAAAAATTTCGAAGGACATGTTATTTTTTTTTATCAGTTTTTAAAAATAGCTCAGAACAATTTAAACATTTGTTCCTTAAAAGCATTTTAAAAGCAAGATATCCAGTAAAATATTGCATTGATGTTGTTCCTAATGTGATTTTAGTTTCGATTTCCATATCACAAATGACTTTTTCTTACAGAGTTTCATCGCATACGAATTTCTAACGATCCTTAAGCAATGAAGAAGTTTTTGGAATACTAATTTGAGTTGAGGATAAGTCTAGGTTTGAAAATTCTACATCATCAGCATCACAGTTACTGAAAGGAGAAAAATTGATAAGATTTGACGAGAAAATTTTCGACATCAAAACATTAAATTCGTAAACAGACGGATTTTTGTTGTAACCACCTTTGATGTGAATAATTGAAAATAAATTTTCTAATACCTCTTGATGAATTCTCTTTGTTAGTAAATAATCCACGTTCTCATATAGACCATTGCTTATATCAGGACAAAGTAATAAGACCCCGTTTATAGTTTGTTCCATTCCTTTTAAACAAAAGTTTCTTGGAAGGTTAACTGATTTTGGTATATCTTTTAAGTAAGACAAAAATTATTTCAACTCATTATAAGCTGGATTCTCTAGCTGAACTCCTCGCCTTAAAACATTCTTGTCATAATGTGAACCACTATCCATGCAGTCAAATACATTGTTCACTCTTAGTACGAACTCTTTCGTTGCTACAGCTTTATTAGAGCTTTCTTTTAAGCAATTCAAAAGCAGTTTGAATCGATGCCGCCATTGTCCGGCTAAATATTTGCGTTGCAAGGTGAACATGCATTTTTTCGAAGGCATTTGGTGCTATATGACAACTTCTAAATTTTAAACATGTCTTAGCTACGTTTTCAACTTCCAAATTGTATTTCTCTCTGATAGCATCAAAAGACACTTTACCATCTGGAGTTTGTAGATCTGATTTCAATAGAAAATTACGAAAAGATTTTAACAAATGAGGGAAATCATAAAAACAAAATATTTTTTCATCATTAAAAATTATAAATGGGTTTTCTTCAGAAACACCTAACATTTTATAAGCTTTTCTATTATTGGCTCCTCGGTCGCAAACAATAGCACATACCTTTAGACCAAGTTCTTGACATATTTTCAAATTGTGTTTTATAATTTCGCTTAGGTTGTCCCCATTTACACCGTTTGCTGAAGAACACTTTTCCAACATCAAACAAACCATTTAGCATGAAATCACATATTACATTAGCAGTCTTTTGTAGTCTTTGATTCTTTCAGAAGCATCTTACAAAATGTTTTTGAATGATCTGAAATATTGAGTCTTTCGATTTGAGACGTCGTAGATATTTTATTTTTATTAAAATTTCTGTTCGTTGAGGAACGAGGAGGAGATTAAAAAGGGCGGTTTCTGTATTGTACAGAAAACCGAACTGTTAATTAAACCAAAAAAAAGGGAATGAAACGCAGAACGACCGTTTTGGTTAAACGTTATAATTAAAGTGGTTTATTTGCTCTCTCTATTGACTCTAACAACAGGTATATGTAAGTATGTATGATACATTGATCTGACGTTTGTGTTTTAGTGCTGTTCGTCTTGGATTCTGTTAGTGCTGTTTGTTTTGAATTCGGCAGCAACCAGCAAGTAGTGTTGGTGACTTAAGTCTCCAACATTCTCCCCCGCCCGGGGACTGCATTCTGCCTTAGTGGTCTGGTTATGCGTTGTCTTATCAGGTCTTGATACTGGCGACTCTCGTCAGTGCATGAAAAGAGAGATCAATTTGATTAGTAGATACATATGTATATAGACAGCAAACAACGACAAACAAGTGGAAGCATTGATGGCCTATACTTTTAACGGGGCCCTTATGCATTGTCCCGTCGAGAGCAAGAGAGGTGTTGCTGTTATTAGCGCTTGAAATCGTTGTTGGCCAATGGTGAGAAAATTTACGTGATTTACGTGTTGAACTATTCGATGTCGTGAAATTTAATTACTGGATATATTTTTTTGTGTGATGGCGAAGTTTGTGTGTGTGTGTGTGTGAGAGATAGAGTTGCGTGTGTATGTGTGTGAAAGATAGAGTTGCGTGTGGATGTGTGTTAGAGATAGAGTTGCGTGTGCATGTGTGTGAGAGATAGAGTTGCGTGTGTATGTGTGTGAGAGATAGAGTTGCGTGTGCATGTGTGTGAGAGCTAGAGTTGCGTGTGCATGTGTGTGAGAGATAGAGTTGCGTGTGCATGTGTTTAATAATAGTCGGTGGACAAGTTCAGTGGACTGTATTGGAGGGTGAGGGCTATGTAACTCGTTTGTATAGAAATCCGATTGTTATGAGGGATGAATGTTGCTGTGTGAAATGTGGTCGTGTGCAATTTGGTACGAATTTGTTAGCAATTTAGTGCGCTTGAATTGTTGATGTAATGAGCGACTGATGAAATATAAAAGATTCGGGCTGATTGGCGTCGATTGTGTAATTCGGGTATGTATTGACTCCTTATTGTTGACATGCATACTAGCGAGTATATTATGGTGTGTTGCTGGATGGTTCCTTGGTTGGCAGTGGACACAATTTAGTGATTGGTCGTCGAAACTCTCCATGTTGGGTTTTGACCTTCACTACTCTTGTTAGCTGGTCTAAACCAGGATACGTCTCTGTAATTCGCCCGAGGCTCCATCTTGCTGGGGGAAGCCGTTCGTCCTTGATCAATACGAGATCACCTGCCTTTAACTGAGGACACCGCTTTAGCCATTTTGGGCGCTGTTGTAGTCGAGCTAGGTATTCGACCTGCCATTGTTTCCAAAAGCTCTGTAAGTGTGCTTGCAGGGTTTTCCATCGATCTTGAAAGGATTGCTTCCCGATTGTAAGGTCTGGCTCAGGAACTGTTAAAAGGGTCTCTCCTATCAGGAAATGTGCCGGCGTCAGCGCTTCGAAGTCATCTGGGTTTTCTGATAAGGGACACAGGGGCCTAGAATTCAAGCACGCCTCAATCTGCGTCAAAAGGGTCGCGAGCTCTTCGAATGTAAGTGTTCCGTTCCCAGCGATCCGTCGGAAGTGGTACTTAACACTCTTCACTCCAGCTTCCCACAATCCTCCAAAGTGGGGTGAAGCGGGCGGGATGAAATTCCATTTTGTACCTTGTGTGGATAACACCTCAGCTACCTCTTTCCAATCGTGGAGTGCGGCCTTCAGAAGACGGCTTAATTCGGCCTCTGCTCCAACAAAATTTGTCCCGCAGTCGCTGTAGACCTGGCTGCAAACTCCTCTACGGGCTGTGAATCGACGAAATGCTGCCAGGAAGGCCTGTGTCGTCAAGTCGCTGACAGCTTCTAAATGTATCGCCTTGGTCGATAGGCAGACAAAAATGCATACATAACCCTTGTAGCATTTGGCTCCGCGTCCTTTCCATGCTCTTATTGTGATGGGCCCCGCATAGTCAATTCCGACATGAGTAAAAGGTCTGGACATCGTAACTCTTGGAGCTGGCAGTTCTCCCATCAGCTGCTGAGCTGCCTTACTGCGAAACCGGTAGCAAACGACACAGCTATGCAAGTACCTTTTTAGAATGCGTCTCATTTGAAGGATCCAATATTTGGCTCTCAAGTAGCATATCATCTGTTGTATCCCGCCATGAAGCGTTTTCTCGTGTGCATCACGTATGATCAGGACGGTCAAGTGATGTCGCGATTCTAAAATGATGGGATGCTGCTGACTGTATGGAATATTTGCATGCTTGAGCCTTCCGCCGACTCGGATGATTCCTTCATTGTCTCTAAACGGGTTAAGTGCTCCCATGCCTCTGGCCCGGCAAATCCCCTCGGGAAACATCTGGTGTTGAACGCATCGTGCAATTATGTTATGCGCTTTGTTCGTTTCCTCCGGACATAAGGGACCAGAGACTCTACTGCCTTGGGGCTTTTGAGCGTTGTTGATAAACCGCAGGCAATGACCTAAGGTTCTGATGAGACGGCCTAAACGTGAAAAGCGCCTTATTAGTGAAATTACAAAATTTTCTGAAGCCTCAGTGTGATGAACATGCATAATTATTTTTCCTTCTTCCGTAGTAAAATTTGATGGTTGTTCAGGAATTTCAAATTTCCAATTGGATCTCATAAATGCGGGCCCGTTCCACCAAAGAGTTGAGTGTACCAATGCAGAAGGTGATAAACCTCGGGATGCTGAATCTGCTGGGTTATGTTGCGTGGGTATGTGTCTCCAGATGTTGCCCGGTGTGAGTCTTTGGATCTCACCGACACGATTTCTGATGAAAGTTTCCCATCGCGATGCTGGTGCTAAAATCCAACCGAGGGTAATCATTGAGTCAGTCCAGGCATACATGGCTATGTCGTCGCGCCGAATTACGTGTGCAGTGTAATCAAGAAGCTTGGCAAGCAAGACCGCACCGCACAGTTCCAGCCGAGGAAGACTTACTGGCTTCAAAGGTGCCACCTTTGATTTTGAAATAATCAAATGCATGTGAACCTTTCCCTGCTCATCCGTTGAACGTAGATAGATTGCAGCACCGTACGCTTTCTCGGATGCATCACTGAACCCATGCAACTCAATTTTGGTTGAAGTGCTAACTACATGGATCCACCTTGGAAGCCTTATGTTGTTAATTGCCTCTAGATCATTGTAAAATGTGTTCCATTCTTGCAGAATCAGTGGTTCAATTGTTTCATCCCAGGACAGTTTTTGGAGCCAAAGTTGCTGCATGAAACACTTCGCCTGTAGGACACATGGTGCAATCCATCCCATGGGATCATACAACCGTGCGATCGTGGACAAGATGAATCTCTTCGTTGGCTGTGGATTGTTTGGAGGAGTGAAATGAAAGCAGAACTGATCATCGACTGGAAACCATTGAATTCCTAAGGTCTTGACTTGGTTCGAACCTTCAAATGGTATGGCAAAGGTGGAGTCGCTTTCTTCCATTGGTATCCCGTTGAGAAGCTTGGCATTGTTTGACGTCCATTTTCGTAGATTGAACCCCGCTTCCTGTAATACTGATTTTATCTCTCTGCATTTTTCTTCAGCTTCCTGAATGGTGTCTGCTCCTGAAAATAAATCGTCCACGTACATTTCATCCTGGATCATCTTAGCGGCTCTGGGGTTCGCGTTCTCGGCCTGCTTGGCTACTTCCATCAAGGTTCGTATTGCGAGATATGGAGCTGCAGTTGTTCCAAAAGTAACAGTCTTGAGCCTAAAGACCTTGAGCTGATCTAGAGGATTTTTACGCCAGAGTATTAATTGGAAATTTGAGTCCTCTTCCGTCACCCAAATCTGCCGATACATTTTTTCAATGTCCGCAGAGAAGGTAAATCGGTAAAATCTCCATCGCAGAATTACGTCTATACCATTTTGCTGCAAGGGCGGGCCCGTCATCAAATGGTCATTGAGAGAGCTTCCATCTGTGGTTCGAAACGATGCGTCGAAAACTACTCTCAACTTTGTTGTGGAACTCCCTTCCTTACATACGGCATGGTGAGGTAGAAAATAATGATTGGTGTTGGCAAGAGATTCTTCCTTCACGGCAACCATGTGATTCAACTGCAGATATTCATCCAGACAAGCCGTGTATTGATCACGCAGTTGGATATTTGTGGCGAGCCGTTTTTCCAAACTCTTCAACCGTTGAAGGGCACCTTGGAAGGATCTCCCTAGGAGCGGAAATGTGTTTCCTTTAAATGGAAGAGCCACCTGGTAATGACCATCTGCCAACCTCTTAACATTTTTCAGGTACTGTTCTTCACATTCGATGTCCTCTTTAGTTTCCATGGCCTTGAATGGAACCTCCTCCAATTCCCAGAATTTGCTAAGCTGTGCATCAATGTTGGTGGTCTGAAGAAAGCTGTAAATGGGCCTCGGTTCCAGAGACGCTTTACCAAATAGGATCCATCCTAGCTTCGTGTTTTGAGCAATCGGCAATGTCTTATCCTGTGGACGGACTAAGTCGGGTAGCAAAACCTCTGCTAGCACGTCACTGCCTAATAAAATGTCGACTTTGGATGGTTTGTGAAATGTTGGATCGGCCAAGAGCAGGTCGTTGAGATGACTCCAGTCACTAACTGGAATACTCCGGGACGGGAGATGGCCAGACAGCGACTTGTAAATAAAAGCCTGAACGGCTGTCTCGAAGTTCGTATATTGTGATGCAACAACAATGTCGACAACCCCCTTGCAGGTGCCACTGCTGACCATTCCTAGCCCAGAAAACTCGACTTGAGTCCGTCTCGGCTTCAAACGTAGGAGTTGAGCAGCTGATTCAGTTAAAAAAGTTGCCTCTGAACCCGAATCTAAGAGTGCACGCAGCTTAAATTCTTCTCCTGTAGAAGCTCTCACCTTAACATAAGCGGTAGCTAGCAAAACCTGCGTCGGTGTATGCGTAATTGCATGAAGTGAATTGAGGGTGGGATTCACCTTTTCTCCTCTAGTTGACTGGAAATTTGGCACATCAGTATTAGTGGTGGAGTTGAAAAATGGTTGTCGTTGTTGATGTTCTCCCCGTGCAGGTGTAAGATCGTTTGAGGTGGAAGATCTTTGTGATTGGATGAAGGTGTTGGATGGTGGATGTGATTGGATTGGTTGTTGGGAGGAGGTGGTGGTAATATGTAACAAAGAGTGATGCGGTTGTTGGCAATAGTAGCATCTATAGCTACTGGGGCATTGCTCGGATGTGTGGTTGTAGGCTAAGCAGTTGGAGCAGAGGCTCAACCTATCAACGCTTTGCCGACGATTAAAGATGCTCATCTTCAAAAACCTTTTACATCTGCGAACTGCATGTTGTCCACTGCTGCAAATTTGGCAGGAGATTTGTGGCTTGCTAGCCTGCGAATGAAAACTGCTTTTGTGAAACGTTTGTCTTGGCAACTCGGTCGTGGCCCTAGCTGGTTGGGAACTTACTGCTTCCAAGGTACGAAAACGCATTTCTAAAAATTGGGAAAAATCAGAAAATGTTGGCAACTCTTTCGGTTTCTCCCTAGTCCCTAAACGCTCTTCCCAAAGTTGTTGAGTTTTGTTTGGGAGCTTTTGAAGCAAGACAAAAATCACTATCACATCCCACTCATCCACCCGAATATTTAAATTTTTCAAACTGTGAAGAACTTCGGTAGTGGTGTCCAACAATTGTTTAATTAAATCGGACCTTTCCTGGCTAATGTGAGACTGATTGAAAAGACATTTAAGCTGCGTGTTAACCAAAAACCTTGCGTGATCATACCTATCCGTTAGTATCGTCCATGCCTTGATATAATTCCCGTTATCGATGCTCAGGTGATTTAAAAGTTTCTGGGCTTCACCTGACACACTTGACTTCAGATAATGGAGTTTCTGAATCTCAGACAATGCACTATTCCTATGAATTAATGATACGAATAAATCATGGAATGACCTCCACGTATCGTAGGTGCCTGAGAACACGGGTAAATTAATTTTTGGCAGCTTGATATCCACCTTTGTTGCAGTAGTAGGTACTGCATCTGCCGGGTCCTTGTTATCGCCACATTTCTGCTTATCGGCTGCATCTAGCAAATCTCCCCTGTAGATTATGTAAGCGTCGCAAAGCCTATCGTACAAATCTTCAATTTTTTCGAACGATTCCGCGTCTTCTTCCTCGATGGTATTGAGAAGCGTCTCATGTAACCTTTTGGCGTCTGCCATGTCGCCCTCCAAAAGCGCTAAGCGCCCCGCAAAATAATTAGCAGTCCTGCGGGCTGGACCCGTTTTAGAAAAATTTAATTGATCCCTCACTAATTTTTTATATATCCTCTCCAACACTTTTTTCTCCATTTTTATTTATTAAAACACACACAATAAGGTATATAAAGAACGAAAATTCACTTACTTGTTTTTTCCTCGGTGCACGTGGATTCGTCGTTGTGATCTTGCTGCAGCTCGTTGCACACACGTGGTCTTTCCTGGAACTCTGGACAAAATTGTGGCGACTTGGTATCCCCTGGTAATCGCTCATACACACACTGTCTGCTCTGCAAATCCGGGCAAATTTGTGGCCACTTGGTCTACTTCGGAACACGTTGCAATCACACGCACTGTCTGCACTGCGATTTCGGGCAGATTTCTTCTCCAACAAATTCAGACCTTAAAAACTTCCTTGGCTTCGAAAGGACCAAAATGTTCGTTGAGGAACGAGGAGGAGATTAAAAAGGGCGGTTTCTGTATTGTACAGAAAACCGAACTGTTAATTAAACCAAAAAAAAGGGAATGAAACGCAGAACGACCGTTTTGGTTAAACGTTATAATTAAAGTGGTTTATTTGCTCTCTCTATTGACTCTAACAACAGGTATATGTAAGTATGTATGATACATTGATCTGACGTTTGTGTTTTAGTGCTGTTCGTCTTGGATTCTGTTAGTGCTGTTTGTTTTGAATTCGGCAGCAACCAGCAAGTAGTGTTGGTGACTTAAGTCTCCAACAATTTCTTATGGTAGTATGCGCTCTGTTTTTTTTATAATGTTTTATTTTTAAATTTCTTAATTTAAGTTTGTAACTTAACAATATTTTTTTTAAAGTTGCATTTTTTTTCTCCTCTTTTACACATCTTTCCAGTAACTGATCGCACCTTGCACACTAAATGCTGCAACTGCTCGACGTACTTCTTCGTTTACTTAAAGGAGACTTCAGATCTTCTAAATTCAAGTTTGAATCCCAATCAGAATTTAAATTTAAGGAAGGAACAGCATCCGCCTTAAGATATTTTTTTCCTACAAACTCGGGACAAAATGATCTCCACAAACAAAGTATTTGCCTTCATTTTTAAAACCACATGCTTTCATTCACAAATTATTTAAAATTTAATTTTTTTCCCAAGTAGGACATTTAAAAATTTTCAAGTCAGGGTAATTCCTTTTAGTTTTCCTACAAACAGAACAAGAAACTCCAGATAATCTCTTGTCACCCATTGCTATCGAAAAATAAACTGCAAAATATTATATCGTTGAAAAAGTGCCGCTGACAAAATTTACTAAGAAAAATTGTTCAGTCACATAAATAAACATCCAAATCGTTCGAGAATCAACGGGGAATGAGGTAAAGCAACTACACAGCCTGCGAGCGCGCCGCGCAGATCCTCGAATTGTGGTTGTTTTATGTATTTTTTTTTTTTTATAATTTACGCGCACTTAAGGGGTTACCCTTTTTACTGTTGCCTTGGCGCGGGCGGAAAGGTAGAAGAAGGAGAAAGGAAAATTGTTTTGTGGTGGTTTGAAACTCAGGTGTGTTTGGTTTCGATGTTCGCTGTCCAGTGGTGGGAGGGAAGATAAGGGTTGAAAGCAGAAACCACAGACACATCTGCACGGCGCGGAGCATGCCTGCTAGTCGGTTCAGTTCAGTTTCATAATACATTTTGTTCATACAAATTGTTCAGAAATTGGAGTTCGAAGTAAAAACAGGCAATTAAAAACTGGTTAGATTTTTCCTTCGGCGTGCAATATCTATGTAAACTTTTAGGTTTAAAAGTTAAAACAACCGACTTAAGGTGAAATCCAAACAAACGTGGTTCTATATATATATACGGAAAGTGTTATACATTTGCAAGCAGAGTTGTCATGTTAAATTATATGAACTGACATAGTATTAACTCATATTTTTCTTAACACTCCCACTTTTAGATAATTTAACATTTTAATTACATGGTTTGATCATTATTTTTTTCTATAATTCCAATTAACAATCTAAATTTTTGAAATTTATCTTTACTTAGACCCTTTGTTAAAATGTCAGCTTGTTGTTGTTTAGAAGGAACAAAGTTTATCAAAAATTCTCCTCTTTCGTATCGCTCACGTATGAAGTGATAACGAACGTCTATGTGTTTCGTTCGTTTATGAAACTCTGGGTTTTTGTCGCTCCTTGGTTGTCCATTTTCAGCATAGCATCGCCAATACCACCCGGAATCATCTCAGAGAGCAGCTGCTGTAGCAATATCATTTCTTTTACTGCTTGTGATGCGGCTACGTATTCTGACTCAGTAGTTGACACAGAAACACATTTTTGCCTCTGTGATGACCAAGACAACGGGCCACTCCCTAGTGAAAAAATTAACCCAGTGGTAGAGCGCCTTGTTCCAGGATCCCCTGCATAATCAGCGTCACTGAAACAAACTAACGAATAACATTTAGTTTTTTTTTTTTAAATATACCCATTCGTCTGGTTCCACTGATATATTTCAAAATTCTCTTCACAGCGTTGACGTCATGATTACTTGGCGAATCCAAATATCGGGAAACCACTACTACTGCAAACGCAATATCTGGACGAGTCGCAACTGCCAAATACATGAGAGAGCGGCTTCTCTGTAGGGAAATTTCACTACTTCCGAAGATAGAGTATCTGGTGAACAACATTGTTCCGCTGGAGTTGACACCGGCTTGCAACAACTCATGTTGAATCGTTTCAACAACCGCTCAATGTAGTTCGATTGGCCGACATGAATTCCATCCCCTGGTTGAACTGCGATTTCCATCCCGAGAAAGCAACCATCTTCCAAAACTGTGACTTCGAAATTCTTCTGCAGAAATTTCACCAACTGAGTCGCATCATCTTTGTTCTTCGAAGCCACGAGCCCATCATCGATGTAAACAGCTAATATGATTCTGAATTTATTATCTGTTGATAGAAAAATGCAAGGATCCATTTTGCTAGGCCTTAGCCTGAACTCCCGCAGAACTCCTGTCAGCTTTTGATTCCAGCAGCGAGACGCCTGTTTGAGTCCATATAAGCTCTTTCGCAATTTGCAAACCTTATCTGTGCCATCACCGAAACCCTCTGGCTAATGCATGTAGATTTCCTCAGTGATATCGCCATGTAAAAATGCAGTTTTGACATCAAATTGGGTCAAAACAAGTCCTTCGTTGGCTGCAATGACAAGAATGGAACGAATCGAGGTGAACTTAGCCACTGGACTGTATGTTTCTCCATAGTCGATGCCATATTCCTGGGTGTAACGCTGTGCAACCAATATCGCCTTATATTTTGCTTTCCAGCGCCTAGATCCTTAAGTTTATAAACCCATTTGTTACCAATAATTTTCCTATCCCCAGGTCGAGATACCAAATCCCATGTGCGATTTTTGTAAAGACTACTTATCTAGTCTGCCATTGCTTCTTTCCAATTTGTCATCTCGTCGCAGGAAATAGCTTCTTTGTAACATTTTTCTCTCCTTGCATAAAATACGCATGCTTTTCCACAAAATTACAAGCCCCTGGTGTAGTATCCTTTCTTTTGCGTAGTCGACTCTTCAAAGGAATAGACTCGTTGGGGTCATATACCATGTCTATAGCGTCCTCCTCATCACATTGGTAATCCTCCTTTTCCACTTGTTCTTCTGTCCTTACATCAACATCGTCTTGTTTTTCCGTATCAATAATAAGATTTTCTTGTGAAAGATTATCGCGCTTGCTCATATGGATAACAGATGTACTTGGAGATTCGTCGAAAACACTATTTGGAAGTCTTTCTTGTTCGCTGTGCTGCTCCACTTCCCCAAAAACGACATCTCTGACGATTACCACTTTATTTGTTGCAGCCTTTCTGTCCCATTTTTGGCGTTTTTGCTAGGGAACATGTATAAATGCCTCAATACCAAACGTTTTAAACTCCTCGACCCTAAGCTTTCCTCCACACTACATTTCGAAGGGGGTTTTACCTCCTAAAGCGCTGTCTGCATTGCGGTTCAAAACGTCTACAGCAGTGTTAACTGCTTCTGTCGTTTACTCAAATCCTCAAATCCTTTGCACTAAGCATAGTCCGAACAGCTTCGACGACGGTGCGATTTTCTCGTTCGACGCTCCCATTTGCTTGGGGGTGTAAGGAACACTGGTCTCATGCCGAATGGAATGTTTCCTTAGAAGCAATTCAACGCCTTTGTTGACAAATTGCAAACCATTGTCAGTACGGAGTGTTTTTACTGAGTAGTGGCTTTCTGAGTTAGCAAGATGTAAGAATTCTTCAATGAACGAACAAACATCTGATTTCTTCTTCAAAAATTTTACGACTCTGTAATGTGAAAAATGATCCTTGAAGAGGACAAAGTACTTAGCTTCTCCTAATGAGGTCTCTTCCATTGGTCTACATACGTCGGCATGCACAAGTTCCCCTGGTTGACTTGCCTCAAAAGAACTCCTTGAAAACGGGATTCGATGCATTTTTTCTAAAGACACAAGCATCACACATAAAATCTTGATCATCTATGAAACTGATCCCATTCCTTTTAAGATGATCACGCACTTTCTTGATGTTTAGGTGAGCCAGTTTCTCGTGCCATACCTTCAGTGGCAACGCTTTGATAGTTGCCAAATTTGCCGTCGTCTTAACCGAAACCTGTACACGAAAACACATTCTGAATAGCTGCGCCTCACGCTCTCCCACTGCCACGATGGCTCCGTCTGCATTAATAAATTCGCATCTCATCTTATCAGAAACAAATTTTAATCCTTTATCCAATGCACGACTTTGGGAAAAAAGATGAATGGAGATTTTGGGCACATACAAGACATTAGATAAATGTTTTTTGCACCACCCTTTTCCATTAAACGACAAGATGTTGATGTCGCTCGTACTTAACGCTAATATTTTTTGACCGCTTCCAACTCTAATCTCAAATTAGGGTTAGAAAATGTTTTATAATTTATGAACCAATCCTTTCGAAATGTCATATGATCACTAGCACCTGAATAAAGATACCAATAATCATTGAACTCACCATCATCAACCAGCAGTGCATTGCACACCTTTAATTCTTTCTCCTCTACCGTGCCAGCACTTACACTCCCTTTAGCTTCCTTTGAATTGGATTTTCTTCCTATTGGTATACTTCGCCCCTGCTTCCAGTCCTCACACGATCATCGTTCTTTGAATTTGGCTTCCTCACCACTATTACCTCGCCCTTGCTTCCAGTCTTCACACGATCATCATTCTTTGAATTTGGCTTCCTCACCACTTGGCTTCCTCGCTTACGGGTGGCCGTGGTGTAGTGGTAGTAGCAAACGCTTCTCACTCGGAGGGTCTAGGTTCGAGTCCTGCCCATGGCAAGTCAGTTTTTCATTTGTAATTGGAACTCAGACAAAAAATTCTGCGTGTGAATTCATAACACTGACACGTAGATTTGGCTGTTATAAGAGTTTCAAGCAATGAAAAAAATACTGGGAATTATATCTCGAATCACACTGAGTGAAGAAAAACTCTCCGTTCTATTCGGACTCCCACCCCTGGAGAGCAAACATAGAAACCAAACACACCTGAGTTTCAAACCACTACAAAAAAAACAATTTTCCTTTCTCCTCCTTCTATCTTTCCGCCCGCGCCCAGGCAACAGTAAAAGGGTATCTAACCTTTCAGTTAGCTTTTTGGGACATTCTCTTTTCCAGTATCCCACTTCATTGCATCTGAAACACTTACCGGGTTGGAAAGTTTTGTCTTTGGGTTGTTTCCAATGTCTTCGATTCGCAATTAGTGCCGAGGTGCTTGTGTCTGGAACAGATGAGTTTGAAAACATTCTTGTTTCTTCCATGATTAACTGTGACGTTAAGTTCTGCAAAGTTTGCTGATCTTTTGTTGTTGATTCCCACGCAGAGAAAAAAACGCTTAAAGCTTTCGGGAATTGTCATCAAAATTTTTGTGATTACCATGCTTTGCGTAATCTCCTCCCCTACATCCCTCAGCTGCCGTACTATGTTTTCTAATTGTGATATGTGATTTGCAACGTCATCCTCAGGTTCCATCTTAAATGTATGAAACCGCTGCAGCAGCATATTAAGTTTTTCCCACATTTCTTTTGCAGTGATGCAATTTACAATATGGCGAAGTGGTGTCGGGCCAACACTCATTGCAATTATACGTTGCGCCTTACAATCATCTTTCGCCCACCCAGCTAATAGTTTTTCATAAGCTACCTCAGTCTCAGACTCTGCCTTAACCGGTCGGTTAATAGCACCAGTAACAAAATTGTATAGATCTGAGGCACTGAGTAATATTCTCACCTGGAACTTCCATACAAAATAGTGTTCAGAGTTCTTCAATTTATCGATCTTGAAAATTTCGTTTTCCATTTTCACTTTACTTGGCAAAAAAAAGTAATTTATTTAAATGTATTATTCAGCAATTTCCGAATATATGTAAATATATAGGTATATATGAATATGGGTACTCGGGTATGTATGAATATAAAACGAAAGGCAGAAAACTAAGTAATTTAATGGACTACCGGATTTAAAACTGTTTCAAAAACTTTTCTCTTAAAAAAAAACCGCGCGATCTGGGCCCATAACCTGTTAGGTTTAAAAGTTAAAACAACCGACTTAAGGGGAAATCCAAACAAAAGGAACCTTTATTATGGGTTTTGTGGTTCTATATATATACGGAAAGTGTTATACATTTGCAAGCAGAGTTGCCATGTTAAATTATATGAACTGACAGAGTATAAACTCATATTTTTCTTAACATAAACTATAGCATCTGTGGTAATACTTTAACTTTGCTCAATGGTGGAAAATCTAGTTTTTTGGAATTTCATTCATTAAATCACATTCCAACTTTGAATTATTTATACAGTAAAAAATGTATCTCTTTTTTCTTCTTCATTTTTGTTGTAAACTAACGTAGGGAGTCTGGAGGGAAACGTTTTTTTTATTTAATTTTTCGCAAATTTCACAAGGTTTTTTCCTTTTCCTTCCTGTCTGTTCTTTTACATAATTTTTGTTATTTTTGTTCTCTTTTATTGTTCGTCTCTTTATTAAATGTTCTAGACTCATTAATTCATTGAAAAGGTCTTCCGCATTTCTTAAACTTTTCCTAAGGTCTGGCAATTCTGCTGCTATCAGGTCTATGAGAGTGCATTTATCTATTGACTTGGTTAATTCAAATAAAAACCTTTCTTTTTTAGTGCGTAGTCTAATAATGCACCATTGACGTACGTAAATGTAATTGCAATTGGAGACCAACTTTTATCTGCATATGTTTCACAGAAGCTTTCTTTTCAGTCTTTCCATTTCGAGTTCAACGTACATTTTATAAGCATTGAACTATACCAATCTAAGCATGAGCTCTCTAAGAAAATTCTAAAAAATTCAATCTTGTCTGTGTCTTTTTTGATTTCAAATCTTTCACATTCACTTTCAAAAGTACATACATATTTATCCATTGAATTACATTAGCGCTCTTACCTCCAAAATTTTTCCATGACAAACCTTTCTGCAATTCTAGTTTTTGAGTTTTGTGTTTTATTTGTTTCAATATTTTCCTTATCGAGTGTGATTAAAACTTATTTTAGTACATCCTCTGTAATTCCGGTTTCAATAGACTGGACAGTTGGTTTCATCTTCTCCACAAGGTAATGTTTAAATTGCACATTACCCTCGTCCACATATACGAGTATTTCCATTAATTCCTTTGTAAGAGTTATTCATACTTTCCTCATTTGATGTCTTTTCTGTAGCGAATATTTTATTTTTGTATAGATTGGAGTTTTGATCAACTCGATAGGCAAATGGCGTTTGTCTAGTTATCGTCAGCGGCTTTAACGACAAATTCGAAACAAAGTTTATCCAAATTTGTTCCTTATCTTAGACAATAATGTCGTCTAATTTTAATTTTAAAATTTGCCGATCTTTCAGGTAGCAAAACAATAAAAACACTATTGGGTTTCTATAATAGGAGAATTTTATTATTGTTACAGGTACAATTTTCTCTTAATCACCTGTAATAGGAGAAACGACATTAAATGTGTATTATTACTTTTGCTATATCTTTCTTTAACATAAGCTTTCTTTAACTCTAATAAAAACTTTAAATCTTAAACTTAAAACTTCTAATCTTATTCTCTTTCCATTTATCTATCTATCATGATGACAGTTCCTTCCACATTATTATTATGGACTGCTACATCTTATACTATGTATATGTAGATGTAGCTCAGGCCAGAACCAAAGGTGCTTTAACCCTTGTTAAAGGGTTATACGATTAGAATAATTAGATTATTATAGCAGCTAACTCGTTGATAGAGTGAAAGAAATATGCTATATGGCCCATATCAAGCCCTTACTTGTATTTGAATATCCCGTGTGATTCAACGTGAGACCATGTGAATTTGAAAAGATTCGAGTGTTTAGAAGTCTTGATCCATTTATATAAGATAACAGAGTCGGGGTATACAATGTAAAGTATTATACAGCTCCCCGAATCTAATAAGAACTTATCCCAGAAAAGTAAGCAGTGCCGCGAACAGCTGCATACAGGTGACTTAACTACGTCAGAGACTTCGCATCTATCAGATACAATAGATTATATCAAACGACATATTCTAAGTATAAACATTACCGCGGAAGGACCGCATGGACCATAAGACAATATAAGTTAAGCTAATTTTAAAGCGCTTTTTTATTGTCAATAGACTTCAAATAATATAAATTCAAATACATTTTAATTAATAACATACATTACAGAACTATTATGTCATTACTAATTAAACAAAACCATGCTATCAGAATGAAAACCATGAGATCAGAAATATTAGAATTCTAATTAAAGATGTTTAGATACATTTAGGCATTCTTCCTTTAAGATTTACAAAGAATAGCTTCACAAAGTCTTCAAATTATTCTTCAAAATGCGGGGTTTTACGATGCATGGTTTAATAAAAATTATATTTTTCGACTGGACACTAGAAATTCAACAGCAATTCATTCATAAAATACCCATTTTCTCTTTAACACGATTTGAGTTGAACGTGCACTTGACAGGAAGGTGTATACGTTGATACCAATACCAATACTGAGGGTACCTTTAGTAACGCAAATTTAGTTGCTAAGTTATGCGTAACGACTATTTGCCCAATACGAGGGCATCAGTAGACGTAATCATCGACTGGTGCGCCAAAATTAATTTTTCCCAAGAATTTGAGGTTGTTCTCTTTACGAAAAGGAAGAAGGTGATTGGTTTGACTCATCGAGATTTAAAGGCATCACCATCCAATGATGCGAAGAAGCTAAGTATTTAGGTGTCATTCTGGATACCAAACTTCTACGGTCTACACATGTTACGATGAAGGCCTCTAAGGAGCCGTCGGTAAGACATGGCGCCTGTCGTCACCGAGTAGGTTTCCTTGGATCAACACGGCTATTATAAGGCCAATTATATCCCATGCATATGGTGAAGTACTCGCAAGCTCTCTAGTGAATACGTGATTGCTGCTTTTATCAGACTCCAGAGAACGATTTGTCCCGGCCGCGTATGGGATTTCCTTAGCATGCCTGGCTCCGCTCTAGGCGCATTGATGAATCTTCATCCCTTTTATATTTATATCATAAGCTGCACTCTCAAAGCCACCTTCCGTTTAAAAAGAAGTGATCTTTGGTACAACATGCACTGGAGCTATTTATGGCCTTGCGTGCCGACTGCCTTCTGATGGAATGACACCAGAGCTCCTGCTGCGGATAAAATACGAAGTCGGCTTTTCCTATGCCCAGGAATGATATCGACCAGAATCTGAGCCAAGGAAGTAATGTAATTGAGTTTTCACGGATGGTTCCAAAACCGGTTTAGGCTGCGGCGTTGGTGTCATTCTGAAGGACGACTTAGATTCTACTCCTCATTAGGAAAACATGCTTCTGTCTTCCAAGTGGAGATATCACACTTCTGATGGCAAGGAACTATATTTGGATCTGTAGCGGTAGCTAAGCTGCGATTAGAGTTTTGCTCAACCCTCTCATGGCTTCCAAGCTAGTTCGAGGATACAACACTTCACTGAACGCAGTCGGGTGGCTAAATTCACTAAATTCACTAAATTCACTGAGTCTTGTCTAGGTCCTAGGTCACACTGGGATCACGAGAAATGAAACCAACGATGAACATGCTCAGGGATCGAACATACGTTATGTCTGCCTGCGTCCTCGGTTAAGGTTTCATATGAGCATAACGGCAAATAACATGACTCTGCAGCTTCCCAGCAGACTAAACGAATGCTTCGCGACGTCTCTAAGAGGTCAATGGTCTTTATACCCTCCCTCAGCAGAAAAGTTTTCAGGCTGCTTACTGGCGTCATGACAGGGCACTAAGCACTTAAGTGTGCTGGGTTTAAGTATTATATACTTCGCCGCGAAGTAACCCATTTTAAACAAAAATAATAAAACAAATTTACGTTAATCTTCAAAAGTTTCTAACGTAATTTTAAGCAGACATAAACTACCTCCATTAAATCTCGTTAATGTGTTTGAAAGTATTTTTCAAATCACCACTATCTACTAAAGGTACTTTTCTTTCTACCCACCCATCACCGTCTTAAGCAATTCAAATGAGCAACTATCACAACAGAATCGTTAAAATATATCTAAATCCCTTCTGAATACATTTGCATGTATTTTTTTTTTGTTCGTTGTTTCTGTTTTCCAAGTGTTTCTATCTGCACTCCTTAGCCGACAGCGAGAAGAGGGACCGCCTTCACTTTGAAATCCTTGCCGACAAAAGCAGACAGTAGACACTAGACACCTTCCTAAAGTAAAACAATTGTGGAGAATCCTGCTCAGTAACTGCACCTCCTTTTGTTTCTACTTAATGTATTTCCGCTCCTGTTGATGAGTAAATTTTCACATTTACGAGTAACTGTATGTAAATTGAAAAATGCAAATCGAAATGTAATTAATGCATTTTTCAGTCCTGAATGGATGCGGTTGCTTCAAATATGTAAATTAGTCCACAGCTTAAAAGATCTCTTATCTCCCTACTGTGGGTAAGCACCAAAACACATAGGCATTCGCAAGGATTTGATTACAGCGAGACGAAACATTAACACCATTTGTCATTGTCTCGAGATTACCTAACAAATTCCAAGTAGAAAATGTAAATGTAAGTTTTCACTACCAATTTTCCAAATTTTTCGCAGATTTGTAAATTCGTTCTATAAACCAACCAAGTGAAAATTGTTCGAGGTCAGGGGGTTACGCAATGTTACCAGCCCCACTCACAACACTACCCTGGTAGTTCCTCCAATAATGTCAGATACGTATATTTTCCTTTCGTCTAAAGTTGTATGGCTGAATGCTCTGACGGCCGACCGACGTAGAGGATAAGGTAGACAAAGGGTTTGGCTCCTTATCAAGTCGTTTGCTCTAAAAGGCCGATGCAGACTGTAGGTGCGGGAAACATTTTACAAATGTGCACATAAATCTATGTCAAATGTGTTAAGCTTTGAAGTCGTCTCATGTCCACTGGGGTTGATCCAAGAAATGAAGGAAACAAAGAGGGATGAAGTTGGTCCTTTTTGTTGCTACCCCAAAAACTTAAAAGATTTTCCTCTGTTAGGTATTTTCGAATAATAAATGTGTTCAAAAGATCCCTCAAAACAAATGCTTTCTTTGATATACTAAAAGTGAAAGGTTTAAATACACTTCTACATAATTCAATGTGCAGAGTAAATGGAACGTTTAAGGAAAGGAACTTGACATAGTATCATATTTATTTTGAATCTGAGACCTTTTGACACATTGGCCTAGGCTAGGCCACTGATTAATGTTATGTAAGAGTTAGTGTGCTAAAAACATACTGACGTTACATTATGACAGCAGAATGTAAATTTATTGTAGATTTTCATTTCGTTTCATTTGATATTCAGATTTAAAATAATATTCTTTCTAACAATTTCGTAAAAATAATAAAAAGGCTTGCAATGAGAATTGTAGTACGAGTAGATAAAGAGAAGAAAAGAAGCTGGAGCGAATAAGAGAAAAAAAAGTGGAAATGATCGTAAATGTGAGGGGTAGATTAGATTCCGTTTTTAAAATGAAAGACGTTAGAAAGATAACATGGATTTGCATAGACAGTAAATTTCATAGATTCAAACAGTGAGCAAGAAATAAACGAAATGAATTGATATATCTATTGTACTAAGACATTGGACAGGTTTTTACGTTGTGGGAGACTGCGTGTTAATTAACTTTTTGAATTAATATCCGTACATTAGACTCTGTTTACAAATAATCCAGCAAAAATATATACTATTTCTCACATGACCTATTAACTTTTGAAGTGTGCAATTCAGTAACCTATATATAAGGGTGCAATGAAATGTGGCTGAATTTCTGGAGATTGTGAGTTCACATATAGGGTTCTGGGTCAATGCATATAACTTTAAGTTTTTTTTTGTGATGGGAAGTCAAGTGAAAAATAGACCACCTTTGAGTAAGTTACGAGAGGCAAAACTGGTGGTTTTACGTAGTTAGGTCGCATATTCTATTGTACCAAAAAAAAAAAAACAGAGAGTTAAACAACTGACAGAAGATCGAATCTTAATTAATCCGATGACATATGTATAAATAAAAAAAATTTAATGATGAACACAACTGGAGCAAATATTTATCCCTGCTTTATGTCTTGAGTAAGTGGCTTAACCCGGCGAAAGTGTGGTGAAAAACTGTAACATGGAGTTTGTGGCTGGGTATGACATACCCAAATACAAAATACCTATAAATATTGTAATAATAAATATAAAATATTTAAAAAATGGTATTTTTTTGTAAAGAGTATATAATAATTAGTTGCAAATGAAACACATGTAATATTTTAAAAATTTTTATCCTTTTATCCACGTATACTGAAAAAAACTGAATTCACTAAACTTTTAAATCATAATTTGCTCACATTCAAAGTATTGTAGCCCGTTAAACTAACAAATTTTTCTTCTTAATAAGTAAAAAATCAATAAAATATAGATAATTTAACAAAATAAAACAAAAAAAAATTAACATGTTCCAAAGCATACATATTAAGAACTGGTGTCGGAATCGTAACAGTCCTTACATACAAATATTGCAGGTTCCATACATATGGCCTTTCCACAGGTTGTACATGCGTGTTTTGTTTTCCGATCTTGTTTGGTTGGACAATCACGACATCTGATATAGCGACTTGTAGCATTTTGGGATGTTGAGGGTAGAAGTTCATTGATTTGGGATGATATTCTCTGTCGAATGTACGTTGGAATATTTCTTTGATTTTTTCGCAATCGTAGATGTTCATAAACCAATTTTAGTCCCAAATTACGAATACATTCTGTTCGTTTGGTGTTGTTGTTGTTGTTTTCCCGAAAAATTATGTTTGCGTTTATAGCAGCTATGTTCAGCATCCCATAAAATATTGTCATCGGCCAGCGCTTGCTGTTACGCGAAACACTGTAAGATGCGCACAATTCATCGACAACATTTACTCCTGCTTTTGTTGAGTTATAAAACGTAATCATTTCTGCTTTTTTCTGGTGTCTTGTGGTATTATCAATTCTGTCATCATGATGTAAAGTAGACATGAGTATGACTACTTTATTCTTTTTAGGAGCATACGACACAATAGATATGTCCTTTTGAAAGCCGAACAAAGAACTTCCCGGTTCCCTTCCAGTCTTCAAAAAAGCGGCTGGGATACATCTTTTATTTTCCCGAACAGTTCCAGTAGAAGTAAGCCTGTGCTCAACTAGTAGATGCAACATCAGTTCGTAACTGGTAAACCAGTTGTCAAACGTCAAATTGCGGCACGACCGGGATATGGGCTGAATAAGTCTTTCCACTACATCAAAGGCCGCGTTGCTGACAGCATACGGTCCTGCAGGTTGCTTTCCTGTATACACTTCTAAATTATAAGTGTAGAAAGATGTTGCATCTACAAGGCTTTGTATTTTAATGCCATACTTCGCAGGTTTATTTGGCATATAGACACGAAATTTGCATCGCCCTCTAAATGCTAATAGCATCTCATCAATCGTCATATATTCATGAGGAATGTAAGCTTCTTGGCAGCATTGAACAAATTGATCAAAAAAGGATCTTATAGGAACCATGTTATCATTTTTCTTGCGCTCTTCCCTCGTTGATTTGTCATCAAAGCGAAAACAGTTTTGCAAAAAGTAAAATCGTTGAAGTGACATGGTTGTACGGAATATATCCACTCCTGTTCCATCCGTTCTCCACAAATCTTTGAGACTCTGGCGGTTTGATTTATTGAGACCAGCAATGTATAGCAAACCAAGGAATGCATCCAGTTCCGTAGCTGTTGTTTCTTTCATATGTAATATTCCAGTATCTTTATGCTTGGCCTGTCGTATTTTTATTTCTGCGTTCGTGTATGTCAATATGATACCTTTCATTTCCTTGGTAATAAAAATATTCCAGCATTCGGTTTCAGTCTTCGCTTCTTTTGCTGTTCCTTTTGCTCCAGCCTGAAAATTTACTATGCTCTCAGCACGAGTACGTACATTTGTTCGTGGAACACGTTTACTCCATCTTTGGTTATCCTTCGACGTATAGTGTGGCGCATGCACTTGAACAGATGAACGTAGCAGTGTTCTGAGAACTGAGAGTGGAATATTGTCTTCCGAATCATCAATTTCCCCTCCCTCGACTTCGCCTTGATCACTAACTTCCTGTTCCGTATCAGTTTGAAGGTAGTGTTCACTGCAATGGTCGGATTCTATGTCAGAACTCGACTCGACCGAAGTATCTTCTAGCACTTCTTCCAACATGGACCAAAGTCGCCTTTCTCTAGTTTCGAAATTCATTTCTTAATCAAAGACTAAAGAAAAAAAGAGAACAAAAACAAAGAAAACGAAAACAACAATAGTTAATTTTGGCGCAAAATGCATACACCAACTATGTGGCAGGGTATTACATACCCAACAGATGTTTGCACACGCGTATCTCGAACAATGGCTATCGCGACACTGCGAACACAATACTACCCCCTCTTACATAATTATAACTCCAGCTACACGAAACAACAATGTGTTTGTGTGCTCGGTTAAAAAAATACAGTTATTTAATTAACAGGGTGGGTATGTCATACCCAGCCACACTCTCGTCGGGTTAAGCGCTAAATAGGGGTCACCACAGATTACCATTTACATCTTATCAGCCTGCCAGTTAGTCTGAACTTTACGTTCGCATTGTGGTTTGAAGGGACCGAATGCTACCGTCAATTTCGGCGAAACACAAGTGGTGAAAATAGTGCTCTGTGTTCGAGAGTGTCAATTACTAAACTTTTACTTCAAATGGCGCTATAGTCCTGTGCGACCTGGGCTTAAACCAATAGGCTCTCCGGTTAACTCGGTCTCTAACTTAAGTTGTGCACTTGTGGTTGAGGTTACATTAAATTTGCGCGCGTCATCTTAGGCGGTGTTTTCCTCTACCTAGCTGTCTCTTTGGGTTAGGACCGAAGACTTATATACCTGTACAGAAGGCTCTACTTAGGGTTTCTTGACAAAGCCTTATTATTCATTTGCCTTCTTAGGCCGGAGAAACAGCAATTGGCAGGCGTAATTTTTCGTTTGATTATTGATGAGATGTCATTATCAGATTTAACAGCGGAGCTGAGGTATTTAAAGATCCTGACTACCACAAAGTTATAGATGTCTGTGGTGACGTATATATGTACATAGTTTTCCCCGAATATACGTCCAAACCCTTTTTTTTAATTTTTTAGCAACAAGTAATGCAAGGGACGCAAATACTGACTACGTGGTAGCTGGATCTATAGACATTGAATGCCACATTAACTGAAATTCCATTAAGTGCCTTTGTAACTAATGCTCAGATTAAATATTTTACAGATAACCTAAGCATAAGCAAAGCTAAGGGTGTAGATAGAGAAGAAAATATCTACCGTAAGAAATTACCTACAATTTGTACCAAATTTTTAACATTTATAATTAATGCATGCCTAAAAATGCAATATTTTCCGACCGCCTGGAAAGAAGCAACAATTGTTCCTATCCCCAAAGCTGTTAACGTACCTATTAGTTATAGGCCTATTAGTCTTTTAAATAGCTTAAGCAAAATTTATGAAAAAGTACTGAAGGAAAATCTTTTAAAAATAATCAATGAACGATGAACAATTTTGTTTTCGGCGTTACCATAATACGACTCACCAAACCTTAAGAATTTGCAATAGTGTCAAGACAAATCGTATCATAGGCAAATCAACCTGAATGATACTACTGGATATTAACAAAGCATTTGATACGGTGTGGCAAAAAGCCCTCTTATTTAAAATTGTTGAATATAATTTTCCAAAATTTCTTTGTCAAATTGTCTAGAGTTTTTTGACATACAAAGTTTACGTCAATAATAATCCTTCACGTTTACTAACTGATTCAGCAGGTGTTCCCCAATGCTTAGTCCTTGTACCAATCTTGTACAACTTGTATGTGTCTGATGTCCCTGACTTACCGGATTGCGCATTTGCTCTATATGCATATGATTCTATAATATTTTCGTCACATGTATTAGATCTTAACATTGAGACAAATTTACAATATGCGACTTGAATATTTATTAATTATCTAAAGAAGTGGCGAATGTAAATGCGGAAAAGATGCAAGTTCTATTTTTCACTAGAAAAAGAAAGTCTTGTTTTCTACCCAGGAGTCGAATGTGAAGTATTTAGGGGTATATCTTGGCAATAAACTTACTTTTAAGCATCACATTACTAGGACTTCACATAAAATAAAAATCGCAATTAAGATTATCAATAGAAATTCCTTATTATCAAATGAAAATAAAATAGTGATTCATAAAGTCATTTTTCAAGCCATTCTACTATATGGGGCTCATGTGCTGCAAACACAGTAAAACAACCTACTCAAAATGATTTCTCTGGCATTACTCAACCCGCGATCTGCATAACAAAGCTAATGTTGAATTGATCTCTGACAGAGTACACAAGCTTACCGAAACATTTAGGATCAGATGTAACCTCTCTGATAACCCTTTAATAAATGAACTTAATACTATTCATCACAGAACAGCCTGATTTAAATTCGACATGTTTTTTGTTAATCCTTTTATGTACATTGTATTTGAAAGTTTTGTATCTTTTTCTAGCGTTAAATTGTTAACACATTAATTTATTTCTACAAAGCTCCTATATATTGTAAGGAGTCAATTGGCTCTGAGGCTTCGGCCTGTTGTTTGTGTTTTTTTTATGATCTGGGCTAAATCGCAGAAAGCGTGCGAGATCGTCGTGAGGTCCAGGACATCAGCTCCTGGTTCGGCATTTGCTTTGGGCAGCAGGTGTTGGTGGTTACCCATTATAAACACGTCGTTCCTCCACGGAGATTGTGTTGTGACTCCTAGGAGGCTGGTGTTCGAGCTGTTCCTTGGGGCCCTTCTCTCGTCCTCAAATTCGAAATATACATCACCCGTAAAGTGTCCCTAGCGACTGTCCCCGTTTCTTTACTCATGGTCACAGTAAAAAAAAAAAATACAAAAGCTTTGTTTTGACCAACCGTAGATAAAAAAACAAACGTTAAACCTCTTTCCGTTAAACCTCTTTCTTTTATAAAAAAAAATATATTCAAATAAGTGTAGCGCAAAAATAAAAAGAATTTTGGTTTTGACTTAATAAAAATGAACTTCAAAACTGAAGGAAAAAAAAAAGATTTCATAAAGAGTATTTAAAAAAAAATACAATATTTAAATAATAAATGAGTGTATGTAATTTTATTTTTTATAATTTAATATTTAAAAAATAAATAATATATTATATGATAATTCGCGATAACAAAAAAAAATGTGTTTGCTATGCAAAAATTAAATTTCCAAAAAAATATATATTATATAATATACTAAAGCAAATAAAAAGTCGAATATTCAACTATTGCTGGTGATTGATTGGATTTTGAAAATCTCTTTGGTGTGTGGAATTTGAACCGATTTTGCAGTCACTCTCAATGGGTACTAAGGTTGTTCAAAGTATAGTTCATAATATATGTTCGAGTCACGTATAGTGGAGACTGGTATTTCAGTATCATAGCGAGTGCTGAAGCATAACCCTATCATCCCTCCACACTGGGTATATGGCTGAACCACATCCCAGGCTGGCAGAGAATGTCCAGGTTATATTCCAACACGACTAGGAGTTCGTGATCTCAGGCCCACTCCTCACGATAAGTCACCCTAAGGCCAACCTCATCGGACAGCAGTCAGCTCATCGATCTCTCACTTCTAGTCCGCTTTTGGAACCCTTGCAGTACATATCTGTACTTATTTATTACTGTTAAATTCTATGTACTGAGAGTCAATTTCTTTATTTGTTATTTATTTAGTTATTTATCTGTTATAACTATTTATTCTAATCGTTAGTTATTTGTTTATCTATTTAATTATATATATATATATATATATATTATAATTATAATGCATTGTAAAAGCAACAGTTTAAATACTTTTTCTAAGAAAGGGTATTATACTCATGTATTTTATGGCATATAGTGAATTTTATTAAAAGCAGCGTAAGCTTTAATAAATCAGGTCTTAAACAGTGCAGTTTATTTTTTAAAGACAGTCTATTACTTTTTTTTAAGATCTAATGTACGTATTTTTTTAAGTTAATGTTCAAAAGAACTACGCTTTGAAACTAGTTAGGTAGTTTATTTGTACTTTGGCTTCCGTGGGCCAACAATATGATACTTCCACAAATACGAATGATTATATTTGTGAAGCAAGGGAAATGTTACAACGACTCATGAAATATTCGAATTAGAGAACGTAATACTACGCAATATGTTTTTTCGAACATATTTGGCCTAGGACCGTGTACTATATATACTCGTGCAGTCCTTGTCTCCAGTCGTGAACTGTTGTGTTGGCAGACCATCAGTTGTTTTCAGGTTTAATTTTGTTAATTGTTTTGAGGTTTAATTAAAGGTAGCGTTACATCAACACCATCATCAGCTGCTTAAGCTACTAGTTTGTTCGACCCATCTTGCATTTTAGTTTTCGTTTTAATGACTTTTATTTCAGATAAAAACAATTCACTTTTGTACATTTAGGCCTAAGTCCACATTGGTTTGGCCACAAGGCCGCCTGCCAGATTGACATTTTTATGTTTTTTACTGAGTATAAACTCTAAAAGTGTTAGATGACTTATAAATCACCCTAAATAATACGATTTCTGTATGCAAGCGCGTTTTTTGTGTTTTCGTATAAAACATTCCATCATTTGTCACCATTTAGAATATTTTCCGTTATTTCCTCGTCTAGTACGTCAGTTCCGAAGGCATATCGCTATAAAATGGTACACGTCCTCTCTCACTTTTATATTGCAAAGATCGCATAAGATTGGAAGTTCTGGTTGATATGGGATATATGTAATTCAGCGCAATTAACTCTCCTCTAACTTTTAAGATTTTGCTAATCATATCTGTATATCCGTTGTGTTGCTGTGTAAAAGATATGAATTACCATGGAGATCGTAATTCAAAGTAGGGTAGAACATTTTATATTGAGAGATCTTTGCTTCGTTCACATATTCGCATACATGCCAATATCATGCTAAGCTTACTTGCCAAAGATACAAAACGATCTTACGCTGTTATATCTAGATTTAAACTGTATTCTGGTGCCACTCGGTTCCGCAATTGAAAAATATTTCCTCTGGTTGATACTATTCGTGAGAACATTAACAGCTTTTCTCGTTCCATTGCCATTACTTTAATTACATACTGAAAATGCAGCCTCAATGTGACTAAAAATAAAACTGGTACTCTGGTTTTTAGGTGCAGTATACAATTGAGAAAGTAGCAAAGAAATTTTTCGACTGCCTCGAAAGAACAGAATCTCCACACCTGGACTCCGTATAGAAGTATAGATTTTGCCTTGCACGGAACATTCTATATTTTGAGCTATGTACTATGTACTATGTTTCTATTACTTAAGCCACGTTCCCAGAACTGAAAAGATTACACGTTTAACTTTTGACTTAATATGTTTCTTCATACTAGATTAGCGCAGATTAGGACTCCTAGATATTGTATTTCTATTCTCGTATTATTTCTATGTATTTCCCTTGAAAAAAAATCCATTTTTCGTTCCTTGAACATCTACCACCACCATTTCTAAAAATCATCATCTTTGACTTATTTAGATTTACACAGATTTCATAACTCGCAATATTTCGAAAGCCTGTTAATCATTCATTGCATTCCATCAACAGAATAAGCAAGACGATGTCGCCAGTAAACATTAGCGCACTGAGGATACAATCCTTTTCACTCCCACAGACGTTATGAATTCTTCTGAAACAGATTCACCATCCCAAACGTATGCCATGTTGTTTTCGTATATTGCTTTTATAGTGTTAATGACCTTCCTTGATACTCCCATTCCAAAAAGTTTATAAAACAATGCTTCGAGTGTTATAGAACCGAATGCCGCTCGAAAGTCAACCAAAAAAGTATACAACTTTTTGTGCTGGTTTTTGAGGATTTCTGCAATTTTAACTAGCACAAAGATTTGATCGGCACTTGAGTATCGCATAAAATTCATGTGAAATGTTTGCAGTTTTGACCCATTAGTAAGCTTATTAAAAAGCAACGCTCTATATAGCTTAGCCGATATGTTTAAGAAGGATATGCTTAGCCGATATATAGCTTAGCCGATATATTTAAGAAGGATATGCCTCTATAATTTCTTGGGTCATTTTTGTTAAACGGAAAGGCAATCGCGTTCTTAAAAAAATTTGGTGCATTAGCCGGGATGCGGTCATCTCCTGGAGCCTCAATGATTTGCAGAACTTCTCCACACCAGTGGAGCTGCATACTGAAATGCTGGTGAATGCAGGTTACTGAATTGTCCTTTTAATAGTGACGCGTGTAATGTAAAGGCAATCGGGTTTGTCTTTCCCTTTATGAATTTCACTGCCTGCCAAAATTCTACAGAAGATCTCGATTTATTGACCTCTTCAACCTTTTTTGCTTCATACTGCATCTTTTTCCTATGACAAAGACGTTAGAAATCCTTCACCGCTGCGGCGTAAAAAAATTTAAAAATGCTTCTGTTATACTTCCTCAAAATATCAAAAAAAGACAACAATTTTTCTCTTGCTCTCAAACACACATCAGACCACTTTTGTTTGAAAACAACGTTTCTCGTTGATGGTGCATTTTATGGTATGGATCTTTTAATTATGATCGTTAGATTTCCAATACATCAACTAGTACTTGAAGCCTCCAACATTGCGATTTCTGTAGTCATCTTGAACTGATATCATATCATCCCTCCAAATCAATTTGGGTAACAGTCTAAGTGGCCTCGTACCTTCTTTCGGATCATTTGATCCGAAAATGTTTTTACAGCTACTTTGAAGCCGGATAGGGGAGGCAGGCAGTCATCAGAAAGCTGTAGTCTATGACAGAGTATACCGTACCATCAATGAAGTTATATTCCCCATAAGCATCTCCTTTGCAGCTTCCGTTGAGAACATGACAATTAAGTACGTCTGCTAATTTTACACCCTTTAGTATCACATGTAACATACATTGGGTTACGAATTATATGTGTTGATGGTGCAATAAGACCATTGGTATTTTGCGAAAAACCATTTCGTCCACTGACATCTCCAACAAGCACAACATTATCAGATGATTTGAAATTAAACAGCGCATCAGTAAGTTTGTCGAAATCTGTTTGCCAAAGCTGCAATTTAGGTACATGGGAGTTATAAATATGATTGGTTGTTAAGTTTTACATCCGGAACTTCTAAAATCGCTGTTTTCTTAAATTGCACATCCACCTTATTCAGATGCTTCCTCTTCCAAATGTGTTTACCTTAACTGCGTGATTCTATTTTAATTCATAGTTGGAAAACATATTTTCAAATTTAATTTTCATTAGTACATGCGTTTCAAATAATATGAAGAAATTAAACTGCTTAATATAATTAAACAAATCAAGAAACATTAATTTATTCTTCAGGACAAATTCTAACCTAATTCATTTATTTCATTCTGGTAGACGGGAACAATTAATGCAGAACTTGATGGCTTTTGTAGCACGTATATCTTGGTTGTTTTGCAGTCGAATAAGGTACAGCGGTTGTTTTTCGATCACACCGATCTGAGTCTCACACAATTCGGTTAATATTGCTGTTGACGTTTTGTACAAATTGTTTACATTTTCGGCGGTGTTGATTCCATTTATTAAAATTTTTAAATGTTGCGAAGGTACTTCTCCAAAAATATTGTTTAAAATATGAATCCCTGGCTCATCTCCGTATCTCAACCACTCTGAAAAGTCCCATTTAAATATAGGGTTTTCCAATAAGGACTTGACAACTTTTTTTTTTTTAAATAAGACGCAAACCATTTGAGATATTTCAGAAACTTTATTATCGGCTTGAAGTACAATCAAAACATTTATGAATGGAACTCGACTTCGTTCATATGGCGACCGCGGGTACGCTTCCAGCAGTCGATTCATTGGATTCAATTTTCAACGACTCGGCCACACATTTCGGCCGAAACGGCCGCTATTTCGCGTTCAATGTTGGATCTGAGCTCTTCCAACGTCGTCGGTGTATTGGCATAAACCAATGACTTAACGTAGCTCCACAGAAAATAGTCAAACGGATAGTCAAGTCACTCGTCGACGAAAAAATATGGCCCAATAATGCCGCCGGCATGCAAACCATACCAAACAGTTATTTTTTGTGGATGAAGTGGTGACTCATGAAGCACATGTGGATTTTCACCCGACCAATAACGCGTATTTTACTTATTGACGAACCCATTGAGCCACAAATGAGCTTCGTCACTGTACATGATTTTGCGATGAAATTCATCATCTTGGCGTATCTTCTCCTAAACCCAATCGGAGAACGTACGTGCTTCAAATGGTCCATCGGCTTCAATTCTTGAGCCAGCTTGATTTTGTATGGGTGTAAACCAAGATCCTTACGCAAAATACGCCATAATGTGGTCTGAGCTATGCCCAATTCTTGAGAACGCCGTGGAATTGACTTATTTGGATCGTTTGCTACGGACGCCTGAACGGCAGGCGATATTTTCGACACTTCGACCAACCCGTTGTCGCACTGCCACGGCAACATCACACAACGAATATGTAGACTCAAATTTTGCACTAAACTTGTTGTTGCCTGTATACTAGGGCGAGAATTACGACCGAAAATTGGAGTTAACGCTCTTAAAGTTGCAGTCACCGACTCCGAATTTCGGTAGAAAATTTTTATAATTTGCAGACGTTGCTCGTTCGTGTACTTTACCATGATGAAAATGTTGAATTTGCTGAATAAATTGACAGTGACAGTTTGATGATTAGTGAAAGAGTGCGTTCACAAATTAAATTCAAAGTTGTTAAGTCCCTATTGGAAAACCCTTTACATTAGTTGTATTGTATAATGAATATAGGATTTCGTGATGCCACTAGGTTCTTGCGGACCGATTCCTTAATTCTTGGTATAGGTAAAAATAACTACTCGTAAATTGATGTCGCAACAGTAGAGTGTGTACTAATGCTGTGTATTCACTTACTGTGTTGTTCGTCTTGTCGCTGTATAACCTTTGTACTTTGATTGGTTTTTTGTATAAGTTGGAAGAGTTTGTGCATGTAACAGATGAAAAAAATCTTCCTAGGTAAATACGTAAGCTAGTTAGTTCTAAACTCTAGCACGGCTGTATTGTTTCTAACTGGATGCGATGCTTTATTTCTGAGCTGCCAATGATATGGTGCCCTGCATTGAAACCCTATAATCAGGATGCTTTTCCTCGTGTAGATGATTGTTGTGAGCAGCTGAAGCTCTTCTGGCGGGGTTGGCTTACTGTGTGTGCCGGATATATGGACGATTTACGTGTAGAAGTCTTCCTTTACATTAGTTGTATTGTTTTTACTTAGAATAATAATATATCCAATATCTAGCGATCGTTTGTAGAAAATATTGTGATAATTGTACTAGTGTCCAGAATTCTGTTCGATCTCCTGACTTAGGGCTTCTGTATAATTCTGATGTTTATTTTTGAAATGGCTATGACAACTTTGATTTTTCCCAGGGCGTGAGAGATATCATTTAAGAATTACTACTTTTCGCGCCCTCTTGTTTTGGTGGTTGATCTTTTAACTTTGCTTGGAGTCTGATATCTGTACTTAGGGCGGCTTATTGCTCCTAGGAGTACTACGAGTAATCACTAAACTGAAGGTCAAGAGTTCGTCCTCTGAAGATTTACCGTCAATTGACAGGTCTATTATTTATTTTTCTTTGGTTTTTTCTAAGGCACTTATTTAACTAACCGTGCTTGGGTGTCAGTTTCAAATATTCGCAGTTAGATCTCTACGCGAATTGCGTAGATCAATAAACAACATAACAAATTAGAGCTAAGTCGTAATTGTCAGTTATCAGCCGCCATTCCATCATCAAAATGAAAACTAGACTGGAGAATACAGAAAAACAGACGCGCTTAACATACTGAGGAATAAGCAAAATATACCATTGCAGGGTAGTTGCTTCAGTTTTGAACAGCATTGTAGCAAGACTTACATTATATACCTTATATTAAAAAATTAAAACTAGTAAAATTCTTTCTTTTACTTGACTTACACCCAGAGCTGAAAATTAATTCCCTATATCCATACACATTCCCATTATTATTGAGACAATTACAACAACTAAAAGCAAATTCATCAAACCCTTCAAGAAATTGTTCAAATCACTCAAGTCCATCTCTGAAAACTATCTTTTTGCATCACTTATCTCCATTCTCTATTATAAATATGTAATTCTCAAATACTTATACCCGAAGATACTTTTGTATATGGTAAGATAATCCCTCCTGTATCCGAGTGCAAATATGGAACTCTTTTTGATATGAAATCATAAATCTTATTCAAACTTTTCTACGTGCATTTGTAATGAGAGATTGAGAGCAACATATCATTCCGGGGATATTGACCTAAATGTGCATTTGATTTATTTAAATTTGATATGCGAGCAGTATATGTGTTCATGGATCAAGAAACAAGCAATCTGAAACTATGTGACTAGTTATACGTATGTACGAGTGTGTGATTTACTTTCAAATCAACCTTCAGTACCAAACTACCATACAGTTGTATTTTTTTTTTCAAGAACATTTCAATAAGGCTTTTGCGTTTGCAGAGGAAGAACTAATAACTCGATATACTATATATTTAAATTATTCCTTTATTAATACTTAATAATATGAAGACTGAAACTTGTGGTTGGAAGACGTTTGAATGAAAATAGGAAAAGGAAAAAGAATGAACTTTACATTAACGTAATATTTCCTCCCTTCTTCAGTGTATTCTCTTATCAATTTATGTACAACATAATCTAATCTTACAACAGGTTTCCTTCTTCTATTTGAATTACTTATAATTATAAGATTGCTTTCAACTGCGGCCTTTTTGACTGGAGCATCTTCAGTAGGTTGGATTGCTAAACTTGTGATGATGACAATAGACTCTTTGCGGGTTCCATTCGTGCTGCTCGCCCTAATACATTTACAGGTTGCTCCAATTCATTACCGGTTTTATCGAACATATTTGTGGACTTATTTTGTAAATTTACGTGTACTGGTTTGCGATCTCTAATAAACCCCGCCCGCGCCCTGGTAACAGTAAAAGGGTATCATAACCCCTTACGTGCGCGTAAATTATAAAAAAAACTAGGTTGCACAGAAGTATCTCTACCAATCTTCCATAGTGTAATGTGTGCTTTTGTTCGTTTATTCTTTTTTTCTTGTCAAAACAAGCTCTAAAACATTTTAATTAGTTCTTCACGTTTGGTTTTAGAAGAACACAATTTTATGGCAATCTTATAACTCGATCTTATAACTGGTTGGTTGCTGATGGTGGAGCAATACGATAGTGAATTACAAATTTTACATAATTTACTTCTCTATTACTCCTATCACTCTGTAAGCTACTAAGTGCCTTTTTCAAGGTTTGAACATATCCGCTAACCCAATTGAAGGCAAAAAGTAGTATTAACTGTTATATTTTGAATGAAATGGACTTCAAGCCAAGGTGTGTGTGCCTCAGCCAGAATAAAAATAAAATAAAATGTAACAGTCCACCAGGATGAACTCTGAAAAATGGTCCTTTGGGTACTACCCAATTATGAACGGGCTCTTTAATTGGATTATTTTTTTGGAGTCATATATTAAACATGATGCATTCTTTCCCCAATGTTTCAATATCGTGATCTATATTCGGCTACCAACAAAAGCTAGTTTCTGTCTTTTTAACTACGCCCAAGTAGTTAAAACGACTAGATCGCCGGAGTTATGTGTAACTACGGGCCGTAACCTGAAAACCGACTCTCATCCAAAATATTCTAATAACACTTATTTTCCGCTCACCCTGTCAGCGATTACGCCGACTGTGAGAACGTTTATTTTGCAACGCCAGCGATTAAGCCAACTGTGAGAACGTAAGCAAGAACAAGTTCACCTATTCATGTTTCCAAAAGAAACGTAATATTAAGGTTCATGCTAGGTTTAAGAACACTGTATAAGCTAGTCTTCAGACCACATTCAATCGGATCGGAGCTTAATAAATAATTCTATTAGAAACAACCCAAGTTGTATTTATTTTGATTAAAGCGACAACCGAAGACAAGTAACTCTGGCTTTCTTTCTCCATACACAAATGTTCCATAAGCTCACTCATCATAAGCGTAAAAATATTCGGATTCAAATAGAAGTGGAGAAAAAAACTTTGCATTTGAATGTGAATCAGTATTTTTGTACTTAACATTGTATGTGTAGGACTGTAAAAACACTGCAAAGTGTTACAGCCTAGTTGTGCAAAGTGTAGATATGCCTTCGAACTAGAAAAAAATTTGTATTTTCGTATAAGCCTCGTATTGATATGCGAGTATTCTTGCTGAGTAAGTGATAAAGATTGTGAAGGAAATTGTATGGGGTGCTCCGTTCCATCTGGAAAAGTGTATTAAAGCACGGCAGCCAGACTATACGGAGATGCATCCGTTGTCAAGACAAATAACAGTCCGAATCGGAATTGGCTAGAATGGATCGAAATTGGCTAGAATGCGAACGGATTGTATTTCCCGCTTCACTACATCGAATGAATTTTGGCACTCCTTTGACCACTGAAACGTTGCATCATTTTTTAAAAGCTCAAGCAGAAGCTTCAAAATTGTGCTCATGTATTTAAAAATTTTTTTGTAATAATTAATAAGATATCCCAGCTTACTCTATGGCATCTATTTTCTTTTGCGATTTCTGAATACGTAATTACAATGTTCTCTTGTATTTGGTCAGAGGAGCACGTAATTTTGTTCAAGTTAATGTGTACCATTGATTCCAATCTTTTTACATAAATGTGTATGTGTTTTCTCCGTAGTGACAGGAAAACGCTTATGCAAGGGATACCCTTTAGTAGTGTCTCCATTTTCCCCTGCCATATAGCATTACTGGATGCAAGACTAAACATTAATCTAATACATGTATACAAGGTGGCGCAAAATTAATCATTCAATTTTGTTTTTGAATAACTTTTTCACTAAATAAAAAAAAATATTTTGAGTGATGGAAATCTTTATTTGGACCTTTACAATTGTTTCGGTTAAGTGGAAAAGATGATATCCGCCAAGTGGCTGCCGCCAGTGTTGATACACATTTGTGCCCGTTTTATCGCATTTTCCATGACTTTCCGCAAGATTTCCGGTGATAACTGTTCGCATTCCTGTCAAATATTCTCCTTAAGGGCCACGATTGTCTGAGGGTTGTTGGCATAAACCCGCAAATCGGGCGATCTAGCTGGCCATGCCAAATCGCCAAAACGGGAGATTACGCGACCAGGAAACGCTTGCTTCACAATATCCATTGTGGCTCGTGCTGTGTGTGTGGTTGCACCGTCTTATTGAAACCACATGCAATTCCGGCAGTAGGAAGTTGTTTATCATAGCCCTGTAGCATTCGCCAGTAACAGTGACAGTTGTCACACACAAACCAGCTTCGTCAGCACACGCGCCAAACACCTGCATGCATATCCAGCGGATATGGATCAGATATCTCTCTGGAATATTTTTGTATTTTAAGTATTAATGCTGACTTCATGTAATTATCAAAAATTGTATTTTCCCACAGTAAAATGTTATAAATAGTACTGTAAGACAAAATTATATTCAGATTTAAGTAGAGTGAATAAAGCGAGACATCTGTCTAAAAATAACTTGTTTTTATTTAATTTAAAATTAAAAGTTAATAACTTGACCGTCCTCAAAAAAATACGGCAAAATCACTCCTCCCGCGTGAACGCCGCACCACACAGTAGCTTTGAGTGGATGTAGTGGCTCTTCGTGCATTACACGCAGATTTTCAGTGCCCAGAAATGAAGATTTTGCTTAGTGACGTAACCGCTTAAGTGGAAATGCGCCTAGTCGCTCATGATGATTTTCGTCACAAAATCGTCCTCTTCGTTGTTAAGATTGAGGATGGCTTTACAGTAATTCACACGCGACTGACGGTCAGGAGGCATTAACTTATGCACTGATTGCATCTTGTACGGGAACATGTGTAAGTCTTTCACTAAAATTCGCTGTAGTCTGGTGACGCCCAATTGCGTGGCCCGTCGTCTGGTTGATGTTTCTTCATCCTCAGTGACATCGGCAGCCGCGATATTCTCGGCCGAACGACCAGTCCGGTGGTATCCACGCCCAGCATGATTCCCTGTGGTTCCACTCTGTTCGAGTCGAGAAGCTTAGCGCCGGAATGTTTGCCCAGTTGGCGCGACACGATTAGGAAATCGACGTCGAAATTCACGCTGCGCTAACACCACCGACCGATTATTTGTCAAAAACATCAACACAATTATTTCACGCTCTTGCGGAGTATAACGCTCCAGTGCTTGTCTGTTTGTATGCAACTGTTTAATTCACAAATGTCAAATATGATTGACGTAGGACTCCATTTGCAAAAATTATGCCATCTTCCGATAGGGTGATTAATTTTGCGCCACTTTGTATAAGACCTTATGGGTATTGAGGGTGAGGCATTGGTTACCCTCCGGTCGAAACTCTATTGCAAATAACACTGACTTAAATCCAATTTAGAAAATCTTTTACCCCACGCTTACCCAAACAACTCTATTGTTGTTAAATGATAATGATCAATTGCCAAATTTGGATTTACAGTTAGATGAAAACTTCCACAAACTCGGATTACCAGAAACTTGGACTACAACAACTATGGAGGTGGCCCATTCCGTGCGGCCAATTTTCTCCAAGACTCCTTGCCTTTCTATATTGCCTAGGCAAAATATTGCAGTAAACGGTGTCGACCGTGCCCTCAAAAAGACTGGGTTTGGAATTGGTTTGAAATGTAACCGGGCTTGTAAACCTGAAATCTTGTTAATGCCTTCTGAAAGTATTGTATGTATATCACTATAACGTGAAACCGATGATACAATTTCCGAAGAAAAATTCAGGGCACAACGGACCATGTGAGCCACAAAAATTGTGCTCTCCATCTGGGATTCCAGTCACTAATCTCACACCTTATGAACCAATTCATTCTCTACCTAGTAACACTAGTATATCGGAATTCGTTACATATATTGTATTATTGGATCTAAATGAATTTTTTTTTGTCTGTGCTTAACGCACACTTTGGCACACCCTAAAACATCGAGTTTTGTCTTGCAATGTGATATTAGTTTGAGATTGGCAGGATAAAGAGGTACTTTAAAAAGGGAATACAAAACCGCAGCACCACTATCGATCTCCATCGTAACGTGTGACCATGACTTTGTTTCGATTTTTATAGCTGGAATCCACCGCCAAGATCTCATCAACTTCTGCTAACTGTACTGCATTAGCAGATGCTGTACTTCTTCTTATCTTTAACAGATGGTTTGCAGATGCCCCGGCCGCTTACTGTAAAGGCCTTGCCGGGTACAAGAATTCCCTAAAGAGTTTGTATCACTACATCTGAAAAAAATACAGTCATCGGAATAATTATTTTGGCAAGAAATAAGTCAATATATTTTGAGTTTAAGAAAACAATTCGAGAAACTGATAAGGGGAGATTTCTATTAGACCATTAAGTATTAATTTATTTGAATTCATTTATAAAAATAAATCATTTTGCCTTTGGCATAATTATTTTGACAAACTCATTTATACTCAAAATTTATACTTAAAAAAAAAAAACATAATTAAAAAAAAATCCAATAAAATTCGTTCTCATTTAGTAGATGATGTACTATACAAGCCTTTAGCATTCACAACTTTTTGCAGACGCCTCGGCACCAATTCGATAATTTTTTGAAGCATCTCAGTAGGAACTTCTTCCGTAAATTGCTTAACTCAGAAACGGTATCTTCTTTGCTTCGGGATAAGGATACACTTTTCCTTCGTTTTATGCACCCATCCAGTTTCAGTCACATTTAAGTCTGGGCCTCGGGGTGGTCGGTTTAATGTTTCCAGTCCAATATCCTCCAGAAAGTTTGTAACTATTCAGCTTTTGTGGCATGGGGCACTGTCCTTTTGGAAAATGAATGACTCACCGATAAGTCTATTAGCAGATGGTAGCGCGAGATTATTGAAATATTTGTGTTGCTTCATTGTGCTATTGATTGGAAGTAAATCTCTATGACCAGCCGAAAAAATACAACCCCAAAATATTACTGACAAGACACCATGACTCATGGTGTCAAGAACCGGTGCATAGTGTTACGAGTTTCTTTCGGCATTCGTATGAACCTCTTTTTGGTGATCCATGGAGTTCGAATGAACTTTCATCCTTGCACAAAACTCTGTTCCTGAAGTTCTAATACAATACATTACTCATAAAAAAGGCTAACACCGAATGAGAATCAACAAAGGTAAAACTTTGTCCGTCAGATATTGTTTTCGAAATGCGCTATTTGGACTTCTGTCAAAATAATTATGCCGACGACTGTATGCGCGTTTGGAACGATACTGGGATTAAAATGATTATTAGCTCTATTGTTTTTTGAAGAAAGTTTGTATTTATGTGTGTCGAATGTCGGATTAACATTGCATACAGGTGATCGAAGATCCTCATGTAACTGATTTGCATCTCGTTCCGTGAGTTCGATGCTGGTTGCTACTTCAACAGCCTTCTCAAAGGTCAATTCTTTTGGCTCCAACAGCCGGGATTGTATGCGCCTGCTATTTGAAGATGTTCACCGAACTAGTACGATATGATCAGCTTTTGAAGTGAGGTTCATTTCTAATGGTTCTGAAACTTAAAAATCCTGCATTATTTTGCATAGTTCATTGTATTCTCTGTTGATGAATTTGGAACGAGCTCGTCACATAGTATCGCAGGACGCAGCTCCCATAAAATAGAGCACTTTTAGGTAGTCTTTCACTTGAAATATCTACCTTGAAAGTGCTTTCTAAACGTTGCACCCACCGAGTTCAGTTTAAGTGGATTGGGTCAAAGGTCTGAATGATAAAGGCGGCTTGAAGAGCTGTAGTCTAAGCCATGGCTTTCTTCTTCTTATTTTATAGGTACTGCTGGGTTGTTTGAATTATTTTCCATTGGCAATTAATGTGGGTGCAATTATCCCATCTTCGTCGCCAGTTGCTGCGTTTGCAAACGAAAAAGCAATAACTCGATATACTCGTACATATATATAAATTATTCCCATATTAATACGAACACTGAAATCCATGGTTCGAAGACGACTGGTAAAAAGAAAAAGAATGGCGTACGGCAAATCTCATTACATTACGACTATCATTGCGGCCAATTACAATTACAAATTAGACTTTATACGGACGTTACATTTACATAGCAAAGGCAAACCTTTTAGTTGTTTTAGTTTTTGAAACATGCCTTTTATGTGAATAAGAGTATCTTTCGCATCTATACTATGATCACGTTAGGCTTAAGGCTTTTATTTTATTCAAGTCCTGTTAATAGTAAAAATGCAAACCGCCACAAATAAAATGCAAAACACTCTGTCTATGTTTATGCAAATATGATATGTGAAATGTAAAAGTGAAAACGGACTGTAATCAATATGTCAAATAGGGATACAACAGGATTGCTAGAAAAGGTCTGTTATGTCCCCGGCAAGGTAGTAAAGAAGTATTCTCTGCACATAACCCTTAACGCTTGCCGTATTTACGTATTCAGCCTTATATGGATAATATTGACTGACTTTCTGGAGGTATTTTGTACTCCGAATAGGTTTTAGTTGGTTCTCTCAAAATTTGGTTTTCTTTCTTTACTAGAAGGAGGAGATTGACTGAATTGTCCAGGAACACAGCCATGATTTATTCAGTAATGATAAGACTTTTTATAAATCTTAACCAGTTGTTTGGTAGAACAAGCTTTTACATAGATATGCTATTGTTTAGGTTTACTCTATGCTAGATTTGTTGTGAGAATCCGTCTAATCAACCGGCATTACCAGTTCAAAGAAAATGCATATTTCCTGGTTGGTAGTTTAATACTTATGTTGTTAAATGACAAGAAATATCCCCGTTAGCCTAACTCATAGACAACTTTCAGTTTATTACTCAGGCCTTGAGACTACGTGCTATGAAATTAAATATTTGTATAATAAATATCAACGTTAGCCGAATGAGTTGACCCGGCACTTCCTAGAGTACTATCGAGTAAAACCCCATTGAAAGCAACAACAAACAACTGAAAACTCTCAGGCAACGAACGAAACAAATTTGTGGTTGCAAATGATATTGCAAATATGTTCAGTTTCCCTTGTACCCTAAGAGAGGACTTTAAGGAAGTAAACTTTAGAATAGGAATATTTTTTTTATGCTACTCGTAATATCGGCAAAATTAATTAATTCGCTCTTGTCTGTCGTTGCCAGAAATATCATAGTTTCATTTCAAAATTTTCGAAATTCCTAGACTCTACTAATAAGCAATAAGCATATACTGAACTTAAGGGAGAAGAAAGATGATGTGACCAAAGTATTCTTTTATGAGGATATACGAGTATTATGTACGAATTTTTTTCTCGTGTTTTTGTTTTTAATAGCGTTCAAGGGGTTAAGGTAGCCTTAAAATGTTCACACACAGCGCGGATGAAGGAAAATTTGGAGGAAAGAAAGATAGGTACTTATGTACTTTGGTTTTAAATATCTGAATGTTATAATGACTAAGAAAGAGAGTTCAGCAAGTCATTCCACAAGCGAGTTGTTCGGCTTAGGAACGAATAACGATATTTCAGAATACATCCGAAAGTGGGCTTGAGGGTATACTGATGAGCATTCATAGCGAGACGGGTGTTACGGTTGAAGCTTTGAAGGGGCGGAATGCTACTGGCGATTTCAGTGGAACCAGTGTTCCACTGGTGGAAATAGCGATAAAACAAAGTGAGGCACGAGACATTTCGTCGGTGTTCAAGGGTGTCCATTGATTGACTGATATTAGTATCTTCAATAAGTTTTATCGCACGGTTTTGAATCCTATCTAGCAGGTGCAGAGAGGTTTTAGGCGTACCTGACCAGATATCTGCATTGTACTCCATTTCGCAGCATTTTTGGCGACATCGAATATGTGGTCATTTCCAAGTAAATTGTTATTGCCATACATACCGAAAATTCCAAGTAAATTGTTATTGACATACATACCGAAAATGAAAAGTTTTTCGGTTTCGACACATCATTGTGTTTTGGAAGCATTAAATTCCACTCTGTTGATAGTTCTCCAATTGGTTATGCTGTTAATATCGGAATTTAATGAGCTTAACATGCGCTGCCGTTCCTGTTCTACAGATGAAGAGCAGGGACATGAGTCCGGAAACAAATATGAAAAACAGAGAGTACTGTCATCAGCAAAGGAATATATTGAATTAGAAGTGGCAGACAAGAGATCATTAATGAAAAATAAAAAGACTGTCGGTGACAGAATGGATCCCTGGGTCAGACCAGCATTTATTTTGTGAATTTTATACTTGAAACCATCCAAGTCAGCTTAAATTTAACGTTCCGAAAGGTAGTTACTAATCCATTGAAGAAAAGAGTCGTCGATTCCAAGTGCACGCATTTTCGACAAAAGAGCCTGATGCCAAACGATGTCAAACTCTTGGAAATATCAAGTGCAACTATGTTGCTTTGGCCAGATTGATGTATGCTTTGGTTCCTCTTGACTTTGATGTTATAAGTCACTCTTGGGTAGGTATTTCAACACATATTTAGTTAATTTCTTTATTTATTATATTTTTTCAAAGCATTTGCGCACATATTTAAGTTATAAAAATTGTAAGCATTGCGTAAGTAAATTCATATTACACATTTAAATGTAAAACTGCTGTAAACGTACATACATAAAGGATGTTTTTTTCAGAGGTATACAAATTCAATATAAAACAAAACACTTGAATTTTAATGTCTATGATACGAGTATTAGCTTAAAAGATTTTATGCCATTAGTGCTTAAATATGATATCGTTCATATGCGCGCCACGGCTAGCTCGAATGAAGAGCTATCGTGAATTCTGTATATCAGCAATAACACGGCGAATGTTGACTTCCAAATCGTCCTACGTCTCTGGTTTATCGGCATAGACTAGTGACTTCACATACCCCCAAAGAAAGTAATCAAAAGGTGTAAGATCACAGGATCGCGGAGGCCAGTTCACAGGTCCATCACGCGAAATTATGCGCTCAGAAAAGTTCCCGCAATAAATTGATGGTGTAGCGCGACGTGTGGCATTTTGCGACGTGACGTGTGACCTTGTTGAAACCAATGCTCGTCACGTCAATGCCATTCAACTGAAGAAAGTAGAAGTCAGAAATCATCTTTTTATAGCGCTCTCCATTGACGGTTACATTCTGACCGGAATCGTCCTTAAAGAAATATGGGCCGATGATACCATCAGCCCATAAAGCACAACGAACCGTGAATTTTAATGGTTGTAAGGGCGTCTCGACAAAGACTTCTGCTTGTTTACATATCCATTTAACAAAATTTTGCGTTGAAAATGGGGATCAAGCTGAGTCATGTTTTCGGCCCATTCACCGAACCTACGACCCGTATAATGGTCACGCGGTTTCAACTCTTGCACAAGGTGGATCTAATAAGCTTTTAAGCCAAGATCTTTCCGCAAAATCTTCCACAAAGAGCTGTGCACGATGGCGAATCGACTCATTCGGATTCTCCTCAACACTTCGCTCTACAACGGCAATAACTTCTTCTGTTCGCGCTGTTTATCATCTTTGGGGATGCGTATTATTCACTAGAGTGTACGCGGTGCGAAAACGATTCATCATGTTCCGAATAATTTGCTCAGATGGACGATTATGTCGACCGTAAAACGGACGTAGCGCACGATAAGTTTGGCGAATCGGACCATAGTTTTCAAAATAAGTTTGCACAATTTGCAAGCGTTGTTCTGGTGTTAATCTATTCACCGTAAAATGGCAAAACGTACTAATCACAAATCAACTTTCAACTGTTAAACTGACAATCTGTAGAAAAAGTGTTGCCAGTTTAAAAACGGAACCTCTATAAAAACACCCTTTATATAGACTTACTCACTTTGCAGAAAGCTAAATTTAATTATTCCACATGCCCCATATTCCACTTACAGCACATGCTTTTGACACATTCTCAGGATTCATAGGCAAACCTAATAATATCCATATCATAAGCCTAGAATGGAGCTGATTCGAAAAGAAAAATCCCAATCAAAAATGGCGTCTTGGTATGCTGCTTCGCAACGAAATGATGCTTAAGTGGATAATCGTACTACGAGTAGAATAGTAGGTATTGTAGTAGTCTCCAGTCATTTTTTGCACACTATTTATTGTTTGGGACATTAATTGTTTGCGAAATTTAAGCAACTGCAATTTTTGTTAATTAAAATGGATGCAATATATTTTATAAGATTGACTCCTGTCACTTGGGTTTTTAGCAGCTGATTAGACTTTCTGTTAAATAATTTTATGCTCTCATTTCGCAAATATTTTTCTGTTGTTTTGTTTCGTTTCTCATACTGCATACTAGGCTTTAGCAGTGAATTATACTCGTATATTTCAAAAAACATCAGATATTCTCCAGGTATCAAGGAATTTTCAAATTTTTCGCCAATATACTTAACATTTGGTTAGACATGATAAGGATGTGTCATGCTCCACATGCAATCTACATACTCGTAAGGGAATGCCCAAATGATAAATCATTAAACGCTAAGGACCATTTGTAAAACTGCCAATAAGAAATGATGAATTTGGTTAGGGGTAAACAGCTGATTCTGGGAAAGCAGATAGAGCAAGCGCGACATGAAATCTGTTAAGAGACATATACGAAAGATATACCGAAGGGTGATAAAGCATTCAGACCATATCTACAGTCTGAACAGAAACCTACTGAGATGAACACGAATACATTAAAGTAGAGTGACAACCGGCACCGAGAATCTTAAACGATTAATTCAGTAGGCCGCTGAACCGTGACAATGGCCAAGACGAAAAGAAGGTACAAATTACTCAGCTTAAATCTAATAAGGCTGCCAGCTAAACGGGATACGATTTCAGAAGGATCAAGGATCTCATTTGTAAAATCGCATCGTGCACCCACCTACAAGAAAGAAAGTTCCTGGACTGCATTATTCTGTCAGTAACAATGTGTATAAACAACCTTATTAATGCGGTTCTGAATCGAGAAAGTCCATTACCGCGCGGATTTTAGACGGATTTTGAGGCTATGGGCTAAATCGTCAATTAGTGAAAAAGAATTTGTCCTCAAAAATTGGGGAATGGTTGTTTATATGTTATTGCTCTTCTATTATTAAAAGTTGTTACGAAGCAGAGTTTCTAAGTTTTCAAATTAAACTATAATTGGTACTCGTATAGCATATTTAGATGACTAGGACGCATTGAGGGTATAAATACCTACAGCCCAGCTCAACAAAAGATTGAATCGGCTCCTCAGGTACAACTCGAGGCAGTTATCGATCGGAGAAGCTTGTTATTAAATTCACTGATGGGCGGCATGTTTTGGGTTCCGGGGCTACTCGGAAAATGGGGATGTGCTAATGCGTCTTCAAACCCAGAACGCTAGACTCGACACTGAAAAGTAGAAAATCTACTCCCACAACGAGGAAAAGAATTGGTAAAATAAGGACGGCTCTTCTCTTATTGTAGGCTTAGATAAAGCTTAATTAAATCTAGGTATGACATCCAGCCTGGAATCACTCAGAAAATCACTTGACACAGACATGGAATCAAAAACAGGAACTCTTCGTATGTTAAAATAAGATTATTTGTAAGTAATTTAAGCTAATTTTTAAGCGTTTTTTGTTTAGCATATAAGAGGAATTTAAGGTAAAAAATAAAAATGCATAAAAAACTGAAAAACTGAAAAGGAACTCTTCGTATTATGTTTGGGATTCACTTCCCAGGTAACCTAATCAGCTCACAACCAGCTCCTATTAACGAAGCTGCTACAACACGACGTAGGTAATATATTTCATCGGTTGTGCTGACGGATGAGGCCATTAGTCATGCTGTTCAAAATCTGTTAGGCAGAATTAAAGGCGCACTCGACAAGAAGGAATAAGGCCTGGGCATTTTCAGCGAAATTGAGGGTGCTTTCGACAATGACTCACTAGTTTTGTAGATAAAAGCAATGCTGGTGAATATGACACAGTGGTTGCCCTCGAAGCGGCGTTCTGTTTCCACTGCTGCCGTGCATGTTTGTAAACTCACTCCTCCACGCACTCAATAGTTTTGACGTCTATCCATAAGCATTCGCGGAAGATAAGCTATGGATCGTATCTAGCGAATGTTTGCTCTAAAGCGCAGGCTTTAGGATGTGATCGATGGTTGGTAACACTAGAAATGGGCTTTCAGTTAATTCTCTCAAAACTTCTCTTTAGGAGAAGCAGAAAGCTGATTGGTCTAGCTTATTTAGTTTTTAAAGGCATAATCATCCAATTTTACTAAGAAGGTAAATATTTGGATGTTAGCCTAGATAACGAACCTCTATGGACTAGACATTCTATGCCGAAAGCCTAAGGCCAATTATATCCTATGCGTTGATTCTCTGGCGGAGCAAGATCTTACGAAAGTAAGCTGCCCTTACTAGACTACAAGGAACGGTTTGTCTTGGATGCTTGTCCCTAGCAACCCTGTCTCCGCTCTGAAGGCATTGACGAATTTCCCCCTCATTGATATTCATATCATGGGTGTCATTCCTAGAAATTGAAACTTTTCACCATAATTCGATCATTGTCCTATTTTGTAGTACGGCAATCATAGCCTATTAGAAATAATTGTTTCAATTATTTATATTATTCTTTTTGCTTCTGCTATCTATTGTATTTTCCTAAGTTTTGTCCAAACTTTAAATTGAAAGAAAGCAATGAGCGATTGATAGAAAATTATATTTATGTTTTAAAAGTAATATCTAATAAAATAGGTAAATTGTCACATCGCTTATAACGCGTTAATTTTTTGTCCACTTTTTTGAGGTTTTTTGGTGCTACTTCAATTTATAAATCCTGTGTAAATCATAGAATGGTAATTTGCCAGTTTATACTCAACATTTAAAAAAATGTCACTCGATATAGAAGTGCTAAGAATACCACTTAATAAGGGTTGGTAATGCTTCTGGCAAGGCCGGACGTTCCTTTGAAATACATGCCCTTTAAGGTTTCTGTATTTAGTTAACCTTTAAGCTCCTTAAGATTTTTTTCATATTTATGTCTGAACATAATTTAATCAAAAAATATAAAAACTGCTCCACATTTTGCTGGTGCTCGTAGATCGAAAAAAAAAAATAGATAACGAAAAGAACGCACAATATACTCTTACTCGTAGTATAGCTAAACACCCCCAAAAAAATGCCTATTAGAAGCAAACATAAAAGCTGCAAAAAGTAAGATCGTGACTTCAATGGGAAATAAAATTAATCAAGATGTAGATGGACAAAAACCATTTATATATGAGCACTTACACAGATGTGTACGTGTGTATTCATGAGTAACCTCGACTCCAGTTGCTTGAAAATAGCACTGGCTGACCGACAAAAACTCATTGGTTGATAATACATATAGATATAAAATATGTCTTCACTATTAAGGTCATAAAGGATTTGTACGGATATCTTTGATATGTCAGCACGTTCACTTTGGTTAGTTTCGAGTTCTTTTGTGGGAAGGATGAGTTCTTTTTACGGCGTAATTTGGTGATATGAATATAAAAACTTCTTATAACTTCAGCAGCCGCTTGGAAAGTAATTGAACACTTTACCCTGTGTAAGTATAAAACCTAGAACTTCAGTGAAAAAAATTGATCCAAACAAGGCGCAATATGATATTTCTTGTGATGCAATTACTCGTATACAGCGACAACTGATTAAGCAGAAACCTCATTTGACTTTGTTCGAAATATTCGGAGCCTAGGATACCTAATGATAATATTTTAACATAGCCAGGACATCGAATTAAAATGATGATGAATGGACCAAAAATTAATGGTGGAGCTCATATCACCGTAGTAAGCTACTGGTACTATTTCCTAAAAAATCTGGTCTTCATGTGTGGGGTTAATTGCTCGACCTTATAATTCAGGTGATGTTGAATATTATGCAAAAAGTTATACGGTTGTGAAGTATTTAGTATATTTTAACTGAAGGAGTGCAAATATGTATTACTAAAGTAAATGATGTGATTCTGATATACATATACGAGTACCTACATATTAATAATGCCGTCGTAGGGTGTAGAATCTCTTGTAAATTAACTAACTCGTATAACAGTCCAATCATAAACAAAAATAATAATTTTAGTTACACAAAGTTTTGAAATTTAAATAATTTAGACCTTAGACTGAAAAGAAAATTACTCAGATTAATAGAAAAAAAATCAGATTGTTACTCAATTTCCCCGATTTAGATAAAACTAAATGATCTCATTTGCTGGACTATCAATAAAATCAAAAACTCAGAAAAAAAACCAAAACTAATTTAAGTACAGAAAAACGAACCACACAGTTGGTGGTTGAAGACCCGAGTAAGGATCTGTCACTTGGCGTTCCATGGAAGAGAAACTGTCCTCGAGAAATTTGCTGAACCTGTTGGCTGCTCAGTTGGACTGGGTACAGGAAAAATGATATGCAAAAATACGTTAAAATAATTAAATTGTAGGCGCCATGCACTTTTTCCAGATCGGAAGTGCAAAACCGTATGCTGTAAAACAAATGGCGAAGGATACCACATAATATTATGTTTTTAAAGAAAAAAATGTTTTATTTGTGGAGGATTAGCAGAAAAATACATATATTGTAGAAGCCGATAAGAAAAAACAACAAAAGTGTATTTAAAACGCGGGTACTGAACGATTACAGTATCTCCTAATATTATAAAAGTATTAGTCCGGGGTATCACGATATAAAAATACTTCTATTAACTAGAAGTAAATATCTTTTCTTGCCTCTCAGTAAGATTCTTGTTCCGTAGACCATCTCTCATGTTCTTGCTCTGTCCTTTCTTCTTTCTTCCTCACTTTTTGTATATTTTAATACTTATTTTCTTCCTTTTATAAACTTCTGGCACCTTTTTCCTTTTCTTCCTCACTTTATAGACTTGTTTTTGCTGCCTAGTTTAAATTTGTTTGTTCTTCACTTATTGATGATCAATAACCCTATCCCATCGATATTAGCTCCAACCATAGGTTTCACACATGTGGAATGCTTATCCATACACCCTTCAGAGCGATGAACGGGTCAATTCTGGTCTTTGTGCGCAACACTCTGCAAATTTGCGGAAATTTGTGCCACCATGCCTCCGTTGCTTTCACTCACACACACACACACATTCATGTTTCTTCCTTATTACGCAAATCTGGGGGATATATATACTTAGATTGGGGTTTTCCCTTGGTTCGAGCTAATATTTTCCCTTACGATCAGTCATTGGGGTTGCATTCACAACCAATGCAACCATAGACTAACTATACCTACGAGTAGATATCAAAAGTGTTGGAATTCACTTACAGTGTGTCTGTACGAAAGTTAAGGGTTTGCAAACAGGATTAGTAGAGTTTGACATCTAGTTTAGTTTATCTATGAATGCAACACTAGTGCTTCCAACACCATGAAAAAGATAATTTGGCAACAATATGCATATGACCTACTCGCACTTATATATCCGTTTCTGATAATGATCGGATAGGGTAAAGTGAGTTCTACAATGCAAAACTAAATAGCGACATCCCGGTGAATCCTTTTGTCAAGAATTTCATTAATAAGTGGCACCCAAATTGGGGTCCATTCTTTACAATAATATTTACGTTAGAAATTTATTCTCTTGGGAGTGGGAGGGGAAAGTTCCGATGGGTGACTGTGCGTTACCGAATAGAGCGTTCGTGGCAGTCCTCCTGACTCTATGGCGTTAGGGATTTATTATACGCAGTGGGTTCCATCTTCCATCTGGCTCTGGACGTAAGGTGCTTCGAATAAAGTGACTGTACGTCGCTTCTACAGAAACTCTGCCTTCTTGCAGACATATTGGTTGTCCCCTCCGACGGGCACAAACGCAGAAGAATAAAGTTCAATAATCACCAATTCGTCCCGTTAATATGTTTCCCCAAAGAGACAACGGACATAGAATGAAAGGGCAGGGCAAAACAACGAATTAGGATGGAGAATTAGGGGTAGAGCGGATATGCCTTCTAAGGCTAAGGGGACTACCCGATAAGAAAGCTAACACAATATGAGGGATAAGGGTCGATAACTTCATTAAAGGCACTTATATATATTGTATATAAATATGTTGGATGCTGGTCTCTTGCCTTCCTCTTAGCAGATCCTCTGTCTGCTTAATACTCGTAGTTTTATTAATGGACCGGCCGTCCTACCTGAGACTGCTGATCCTTCAAGATTTTTTTTTTTTTTTTTTTTAAAAGAACTTAACACTCAAGTGGGTATGAATACACTTAAAGTGCCTGAACACGTGTTAAGTTTTTGGGCAATTGGGATAGAGAGAGAAAGAAAGATGCTTGGGCTCTGTGGTTATTTCGCTCCATGGGTGGCATCCAACATTTAATGGGGAGACTAAATTCTTAGTGGAGGTTGGCTTTTTGTTGATTTCAAGTCAACTACTCATCATACTTGATTTTCGTTAACTGAAAAAATGAATATGTCTTTCGGGCAAGGCTGGGATTCGAACACCGAACCTTCCGATTTGGAAGCCAGTCCACTACCACTAGAGTCACGGCCACACCAGATACTAGGAGGGTGTACCTGTGGTTAATGGATCAATGGCTGCCCACCACTAGTCTAGGATTTTGAAGATCCAACGGAAAAGAATGTGGATGAGTGAAAGCCAAATTAAAAGGGAACGAGTAGAACTTGTTGTGGTAACTTTTACCAGTAGCAGCAACATTCTCAGAATTCCAGGCATAAACGATATTATCTGTGTGACTGTAAAGCTCGAAGTTGAAAAAAGTTGAGGCAAATATTATACTGATAAACTATGTACCTACAAGGGCGATATTGCAACGTTTTATTAAGAAACAAAAAAGCTAAAGATATTATTCAAAATATTTCAGTGGAAAACGCAATAGTTTGTGATTTAATCTTAATAAGCATTGTACTTTGTGTCTGTTGCTGCTAAGATGAAGTTTCACCACACGCAAAAGACTTGTACGCGTATATGTAAATTATATTCGGATTTTTTATATTACTTTCTCAAAAGGTTGAACTTGATGAAGTTTTCAGTGACGTTTAATCTAATATATCGATATACCACAAAGTTCAGTTTTGAATCCAACTACAATATTTCCCTTATCTATATATACTCGTAACTTCCATTTTCAATGAAAGCTTTAAGACTAATGTTAATACATTTGTGAAAAACAAGGCTTTACAAATATAAATAGCGCGTTATTAGAATCTACGCTAAAATTGCAATGTTTGTAAAACACGAGTTTCTTAAAAGTTATAAACCGAAGCTTTTGTTGTACAATCTAAAAGATGCTAATGAATTAAAATCTAGTTGAAATGAGTGCGATCCATCGGTCACACTAAGAACTTCCTGATTAACAGAACTTGTAGTATTCTCTAAAGGTTTTTGATATTTCATATGCTATTAGAATTTAGGACAAGTAAATCTGAAAACGGTCAAAGAACAGGTTAAGCTTGAAAGGTTTTGGTAAAGGTAAAAAAAATGTGGCAGTTGTATTTATCTCTCCGTTCCGCCCAGGAAGATAGACTTGAATACATACAGTGAATTGGGAAAAAAATTACAAGACTTAAGCCAAAAGCTTCACTTAAAGCCGATGGCAAGCCAAATAAGGCAGTGAAAGTCGCCATTCAAAAGAGACCAGATATGTTTATAACAAAGATGAAAAGTGTTTGAAAGATGGGGTTTTCCCAAAGCAGTGGAAGCTGTAACATTTGGTACTGTTACCAAAGAGAAACAAACCACCTAGAGGACTAGCATCATATCGCCCAATATGTCTAATGGATAAACTGGGGAAAGTACTTGAACGGATCGTATATGATAGATTGCTCGCTATAGCAGAAGGAAAGGGAGCATTATCAGATCAGTTTGAGTTCAGAAAATCGCTTTCCTCCGTCGACGTCATAAAAGCGGTGATAGAAACAGCAGCAATAAAGGGGGAAAGATGGCGATGGGGAACAAAGGATTATTGTGCATTAGTGACGCTGGACATCAAAAATGCCTTTATTTCAGTAAATTGTTCATTTATAAGAAAGTCACTCAGCATGGATACACTAAACTACTCGCGAAAGATTGTGTCCGGTTACTTCACCAGTAGAATGTTGAGATATGAAACCGACGAGAAAAAGGTTTTATAAAATCTCCGCGGGATCTGATAACGATCGATCCCTAGTCTGGAATGTTATGTACGACGGAATTCTGCAAAAAATATTTTCGAGATAGAGTTAGCTACGAGCGATCAATGGCTGGCATATATCCGCCAACCTAGAATTAGTAGATATCAAAACGGAAGCTGTCCAGCCGGAAAAATGTGGAATAAGTGGACGTAACATAATCATTCGATCAAAAGACTATACTTAGGAATAATACTTGACAATAGACTAAGTTTTATGCCTCACATCGACTATTCGGTCAAAAAGGCGTCAAAGCACTAGGCAGGAATACTGGTATACTGCCAAACATCGGATAATCCGGATATGCTAGAAGAATATTGATATCTAAGGTTGTAAACATAGTCCTGTTATACGCTGATCCAGTTTGGGTGGGGGCCCTAGCGAGAAATGAAGCAAGGAGAAAGTTATCATCAACATATCAACTTAGCGCATTAAGAGCTATCAGTGGCTTTAAAACTATTTCGGACGAAGCAGCTTTTGTTATAGTGGAGATGATGTTCATCGATATCCTTGCGGACGAGATGCAGAGAGTCTATAACAGGAGAACTTCTAGTAACCAAGAGCCGGTAGCGTCAAAAGGATCAAGGAAGAAGAAAGGTCGACTTAAAAAACCAGGAGCCTGTAACACAATACAACAAGTCAACAAGTCAACAAGTACTTGTCTAACTATACTTGTGAAACAAGTACAGTTCATTACTGTATCACAACAAAAACTGTAACACTTGTTGAAAAAAAAAATTTCGCTCAACTTGTTAATCAGTTGAACAAGTTATTCTCACATAATGAGTCGATTACCCCATGGGCGCGGTAAGTACCTAGAAGAGGGACCACATAGGAATTCGGTACACCGCGTGCTGTTGACAAACGCCACATGGGCATATTACTCCGGCGTAAAATCCCGTAGCTTAACAAATTCATTTGTATCGATCCTTTGAAAAATAAAAGAAATAAGAAAATAATAATATTATCAAAAATTGGAGAAAATAAACACATTTTGTTTGGTGCTTTCTCTGATTTATTAACAAAATCAAATAAAGCAAATAAATGGCGGGAGATACATTTATTAGCACAAAGTTTGAATATAGTTCCTGGGGGAAAGGACTGGGCGTATATCAGAGATTTGTTTTGACGGCGATGGGAACAAAATTTCCACTTCAGCGCTTGTTTCCTCTTTTCTTCCTCTAAGGTATAGGTTACAAAACTGCGATACGTGTTGCATAGAGTAACACAGTATTTGTGGATGAGGTTGAAGGTGGCATTAGCTACGTTCTTAATGGGTAAGCGCTGTCACCTAATATTACGGCATTGGGAAAAGGTCTATTTTTGAAATAGCGTACTATTTAGTAGCACTCGCGCATCATGAATGTCGGCCATGTCGGTCAACGAAAACTGATTCATTATTTGATGGTGCGTCAATGTTAATCAAAATACCATCGATTGTACCACATACTTCTGGTATACCACCTTTCTCAAAAATGTCCTGAATCGTAAGGTGTAAACTGACATCCTCTCCCAAACAAATGCAAGACTTTTAATATTTTCTGCCTAACACTTAGCGCTTTGCTTTTATTAGTTGGTGAACGTAATTTAGGGGAAAGTCTCTCCGTAAGGTAATCAACAACTTTTATTGGCACACGAAATTTTTCAATGAACAAATTAGGCTCTATTTCGAAACTAATTCTTACTTTATACATTTTTTTATTTCCTTGATTCTCCCTGTCACTGTCCGATTCAGAATCAAGAAAAAACATTTTGAAATAACCTTCCCACTATTATCTTTTGGTAAACGCTATTGCAAGTATTTAATTCAAACTTGTTGACTTCTAACACGTCGCACAGAGGAGTATTTTACCTTGAAAAGTGGCCAAAAATATTGGGTGTCTTTAATATAACTTATGAGTTATATAAAATACTTTTGGATCCTACGAGTATTAACAGAGTTATTTTGAGTCTTTATGTTAAAAATTAAATATTTAATAAATATAAACACAATTTGAAATTTATTCATTTTCGTAATCAAATTCGTCACATGTTTCTTTCTCGTCCTCCTTTTCTTCTTCTTCTCTTTCTGTTTCGCTGTTATCACCATTTGAGTTTACATATGCTGTCTCTGGAAGCAATAGCTGTAAAGTTTCGCTGGTGAATGGCTTGATTTTCTTTTGAGACTTTCACCTCAAACTACTCAAGAAAGGGTCAGAGCTTAACAAAAGTCTATTCAAGACATCTCTATTACAATAATTTCAGGAAAACTTTCTAGAAAAATGTTGCCTATATAAACGAAAATGCTTGTTTCTAACTTCTGCCGCTTCCTCTGCTACTATTCCCTTGTCTTCATTGGTTTTGGCCTGTCACTTGTGAAATGGAATTTTATAAGACAATGCAAAAGTGACTCAAACAACCGAATTCTTGCATGAAATATCGACAGTCCAAACCTTAAAGCATCAGGATTCTCGGTTCTGCGTTGCCTGTTTAAATTGTTAAAATTTTTTGAAGTTTATCCGCATATATAGCACCTCATAGTTGAAGACGTACTTGTTACAGCACTGCAAACCTATCGATCTACCATTTGTAGTACCAATGTATGCTGAATAACAAATAAACAACAATTATTTGTCAGTATTTGTGTTTTTCTTAGGTTTTGTGCTTGATTTTCAACGTATTGAATTTCTTCATTCGTAATATCATCTGTTTCTTCAACGAAACGCATACGAATCGGTCTGCAATATCTTGTAGATAATAGTACTGGGTTTTGCCATAGCATCTTTTTCTGGCCACCACTATTGCTCATCAATCTTAAGGGAACAAGAGAACTTTGAAAGATGTTTGCGTCGCTATCCCTGTCGTCCTGAAATGTCTGTTTAAATTGTTGTTGTTGTGAACCATCACAACGCCATTTTGTCAATAACTCCAAATGTTTCTTTTCTTCTTCGTCTGTAGTTTTCAGCACATCCTCGAAGTATTTTAATAATCGCGAAGCCGTATGATCAAGGAGATCCTGTAGGTTAATTTCAGCGCAGGTATCTGTCACCTTGATCGACTCTTCTCGAGGATAGCAATCCTTTTTTGCACTCTGTAAAAGTGAGTAACATGGATAAATGGTCTTATTAGCAGCGTGAATAACTTCGTATTGCTTTCTTGTCATATCACAATCGACGAAATGTGATACAGCTTCTGAAGGGGTATGTTTTTTCACTATAGTGTTTTCCGCGGAACTAAGTATTTTCATATATTTTGAAGCTCTCCTTGGTGATAGTGTTACAGCTTTGAGTATTTTAGATACGTTACTATTACCTCCAGCACGCTGGCTCATTTGCACTGCATAAGTTAACTGATCAGGTGGAACCTAGATAAACAGATGCACTATGTAGAAGATGTAGGCTTAGTATTAAATATTACACATTTAACAGATATGAACATGATATTAATACACCTAGCTAATAACAATTTCACATTTTGAACAACACACCTACTTACATAATAGATTTTAATAATGGACAGTTCAATTGACAGTTTACTAGACAAAACATTAATGCTTTGGGGTAATACCTGATCTCTTAAACTCATTGTTTTTCGCCCCTTGCTTCGTTCACTTGATTCTTCAAAGTTTTTTATTGGACGACCAGGTTTTATTTTTGCCCAGGTACGTAGCTTTATGATTGAGTTTAGCCATTCCTCATTTTTACTTAAAAAGCGATCTTCTTTATTACTGGCGGCTGCCCATTTCCACTTAAAATAAAACTTAAAAGATTTCAGTGCACGTCTAAGCGAACTTTCTCCACCCTCTGGGCATTTGGTCATTTCTTTGAGTTTTGTTCTAAAAATGCAAATTTTCCTGCCATAGTTCAATTCGTGCTTTGTTTCATAAGATTGTATATCTCTCTATCGCCATGTCCATTACTTTTCCTTGTTTTTTTTTGCAACAAAATTTTGTCAATACCGTAAATTTAAATTTGATAGCAAATCAATTGGCGGGAATATGCGGAAGATTTTTTTTCGGAAACCTTTAAAGAAATAACCGAATTTACTGTTACTTAAAGAATTTTAGCTGAACTCGTTTTAACTCGTATAGATAACACCTACAATATAAACACATTTTTAACAAAACACGTATCTTTTATAATGCAAAGTAAGCGCGGGAGAAAAAAGAGTTGTATCAACTGTTAATATAATTATTTTTATTTTCTTCGAATGTACACATCTCATACTTACAGATATAAATTGATCACAATAAATTTTCACACAATATAATATAAAAATCACGAGAGAAATGTTTCGCTTTAAATTCGATGGCTTCCAACAAAAACATGTGATTAGCACAACTCTCGATTTTCGATTGATTGTGCAAAGCAAAAATAGAAACATTATTTAAATATCCGTTATATAACGTATTGGGTATTAAGCTACAATGCTATACCAATTGTTTTTGTTTTTCACTTTTGGCCAGGTTTCTCCATAGTGATACTCCTCTGTGCGTCGGTCACTGTTAGTTAGAATTTATTAATTTTTCATCAAGTAGAGACTCTCAGACTTGTTGTTACGTGTTACACGAATTTTCAACAATTTTTAAATTTTACTTATTTAACAAGCACTTGTTGTATTGTTTTACAGGCTTCAGGTGGCAAGCTCGTTGAAATACCACAGCGAAGAGCAGATGGACCTATAGATTGATCCCATCAATAGATGTTTGGGCAAACCGAAGGCATTGAAAATGTAACTACCATCTTACACAGTTTCTATCTGGACACGGTGGGTATAGAAAATATCTACACCGCTTCGGGCACGATGGCTTACCTTTTTTTCCAGACTGCTCAAATCAGAAGGAAGACACAGAGCATGCAATATTCCACTGCACACGCTATCTGGGATGGAGAACTGACATACCAAACCCGCAGTCAATAATTGACCAAATGTGTTGCGGTCAGAAGAAAATTGGATGGAGATTTGCAGATCGAGAGAATAAGACGTGCTTATGCAGAAAATATAGAAGATATAGCATAGATTGCTTACCAGACCCGCAAAGTAATATCTAACGGCAGCTCCGCGGGAAGAGTGGTCGAGGTGTGGTTTAGCAATGGCGTACACATGGAATCTAACAAACAAGCTAGCGAATCGGGCTGCTGGTATCTGTGAAGATTACACATCCTTTGGCGCAACCAAAAAAAACAACACACACAGGCATTTTGTTAAAACCGGTCTATAAATACTACAGACACCTTAAAACGTAAAGCTACTCGTATCACAAAATACTCATTTTCGATTTTCGAGATGAATGCATGCATTTCCCTATCAGGACGTTTAAAATATGAGAAATATGTTATCTGTTACTGGAAAATTGTATACTAAGTCATATTGCTCCAAAAAATTACCAAGAGTGATATACATATTCACATAGTATAAAGCGGTTATTAACTCGAACCCGCTATAGGGACAGTTAACCGTTGTTGACAGCACAGTAACACATTGTAAGAATTATTTGCAGTAAAAACAGATTGATTCGAGTCCTCCGATTCTAAATATGTGCCTAGGAGCTCATCTTCATCATCTGATTATAAAGGATCTCTTTTTAATTTGTCGTCGGCTTCCATTTCCGACAGGATTTCGGAGACCGTCGACTTAGTTGTCACCTCGGATAGATTGGATACGTTGCTATCAAATTCAGGAAAGGATATAGATGCTGCAGGATATGAGGCTGAAGTTGCAATTTCAGTTAAAGGAGGAGGAGTTTGCTCTGTTCTACACCATGCGTGTTTTATCTATACGACAGATTTATGCCTATAACATTTTTAAAGTGTTCCTCGTGCGTAGTAGATAAATATCGATATTAACATGTTGCAATACATATGATTTAATCAATATCCCACTGTTTGAAAGCCGCTTCTCGAACTTTAATGTACAAGCATCCAAATTATTTAACGCATAGCCATACGAATTAAGAAAATTAAACATAAGCACTTTTTCTTAACGAGAGTCAAAAAATGGCTCTTTACTCTAGATAATTCTGCGGTCAAAATTTATTTAATAATAGAATTTAATCACGTTTGTTTTTATTTGTTTTTTTATTTTCCTTATTTTCTTTTTAATCTTTTCATAATGCACATTTGAATTTTATTATATACATATATAATGTTTTATTTTTCGAAAAGTGTAATCTAAAGAGAAAAAAAATATTATAGACTGTTAACTTGGGGGAAAGACGATGAGACCTTCAGATTTTACATTATTCAATATACCATATGTTACATAATTCAATACTTGCAATAGAATATACGAGTACAATGGTATATAAATATGTATTGTACAATACTAATGCTGGTATACTTTGGTGTGTGATTTATACATAGACAAACTCAACTTAATGGATAATCGCATCTTTATTATGAATTTAATAAATAACTATTGTAAATAAATATTGTAGTAGATTATGTGAGCTATTAGTTTTTATGTTTTTATATGTAATGGCGCAGGAAAAGGAAAATTATTAAAAATAAATAGATATTATGATTTTAATGGATCCGGTATTAACTATGTGTTTTTGATAGTTCCTTGGAATCAGATAAACTATGCCGGATTGTGCTAGTGCAGGGGTAGATCGTACGAACAGCTCTCAACTTAGGAAAAGGAAAAGGTCAGGTATTATTACCGAGCAGCGACATAACTTCCAGTTCTTCTTTGGCATTAACCGGCCCACACTTGACGAGAGCCGTCATCATCTCCATGGCCACTTCGCGCGTTGAATCTATAGAAATACTCGTAGCTTCAAACAAAATTCACCTCAATCGAATAATTCATATCAAAATTATTCCCACCTGTTTAACCGAAATTAGGAAACTATTCTGCTCCTCATTTCTTTGATAGCTATTGTAGGCTGAATGCACAAAACCGAGTGTTTCATTTTAAATAATATAATACAATATAATATAAAATAAATATATAATGTAAAATATTCATATGCAAAACAATTAGAGAGTACATATGTGTATGTATATATTTATATGTACATATGTATATGTACATATATGTACATATGTATATGTATGTGGGTATAGGAATAGATCATAATATTTTTTAAGGAAGTAAATTAAATATAAGTAAATGTCAAAAGTACTTGAAAACTGAATTTATTTTTCACATATAGGATCTCTTTGGGGTGGTGCACATGGCCATATTGGATTTTAATTTTGCTCCGAAGTCGGCCACGATATTGACCACTTCATGTACGATATATTTTGCCGTTGTTTCTGATATGTTTTGTTGGCAACCCTAGACATAAAACACCTATGTACGTAGGCTGCTAACATATGTATGTCTGAAGACTTATCAGTAATTCTCTCTCCATTAAGTGTACCAATACGTTTTGATTTACAATTTATTTAAACTTAAAATAAAACTATTAAATCCTAAGGATTATTGTTTATAGTATTTTCCAGAGCTTCCTTACACAGGAACGTGTTTCAATAAGTATGCTAAGTTTTCCAGATAATCTAGAAACAAAAAATTAAATTGCGTATCATTCGAATCTTAGTTATAAATTATAAAAAATAATACCTCCAGATAATTTGTCTAATTCCGGATAAATACTCGTACTTTTCGAAAATGCTGCTGTAAAAATCATAATACGAGTATGTACATCTTTTCGGTGCATCCGTGAGGATACGTGGTTTTGTTTTAAAAATAACTTAGTTCTTCGTCGGTTAGATTTTTCAGCAATAAATTAGCCAATTTTGTCATAAGCTTAGCATACGATATGGAAAATTATTTCTTTAATATATTTGGGAACGTATAATGTAAGTAACGTTTTGACTGAAGAATTCTTCCTGTCATGAACTCGAGCTAAAAAATTCATTGGATTTGTCATTATCCTAAAGGCCAGGGCCCATAGAGTCCGTTGGGTCCGTTGCGTGAATTGCGTCGACTGACAGCTCGATAGAATATACACGTTGTTATGGAAGCAGGCCCATAAACAAAGGATATGACGGAACGGACGGATAAAGTAGATTTAATATCTACTTTTCAATCCGTTGGCAGTTCACACATTCACACATTGAGGACCATACTTTCACATATTGAGGTTCACGTATTCACAAATTGAGAGTAAGCATTTTCATTGGTGGAGACGTTGAGAGAATGAAGAGAAATTGTCATAGCTTGAAAAGAAAACATTGACACTGACATTTGAATTATTTTGTATCGTATCCTTTCGTTATTATTTGAATTTCGTTTGAATTGATGTAAGTAGATTTTGTCTTTTATTCAATTTATGGTTTTTGTAAAATGTTTTCTTTCAGAAATATGTTTGAAGAAAAGCTAATAGAGGCCGTAGAAGCTAAAAGATGTCTGTACGACAAATCGCTGGCATCGTATAGGAACAAAATTCTGAAGCAGAAAGCGGGGATGAATGTAGGGGTTGCTGTTGGTGTGGATGGTAATATTGCATACAAATAGTTTTTAAATATTAACTTACGTGTTCTTATTCTAGTCGATACATGCCAAAGCCGATGGCGTTCCTTGAGGGATCGCTTTGTCAATGAAACCAAAAAAAAGGCGAAAAGTGGAAGTGCTCTTATTGAGGAAAGCCAGTGGAACTATCTTCCACTGCTTGAATTTTTAAGAGTTTACGTAACTCCTCGAAGGTAAACAGACTTGGTGTTTTATATTATAATAAAATAACGAGCAAATATACGAGGGCGGGTCAATAAGTCCGTGACTTTTGGAATAAAACACAGATTTTTTGATAAAAAAATAATTTTATTTTTCAACGTAGTCTCCCTTGAGCTCTATACACTTTGTCCAACGCTTCTCCAATTTTTTTTTCCCTTCCAAAAAAAATGATTTGTCGAGGTCCTCAAAATAGGCCTTTGTTTGCGAGATGACTTCATCATTGGGCTCAAATCTTTTTCCACCAAGCCATTTCTTCAGGTTTGGGAACAAGAAGTAGTCGCTCGGAGCCAAATCTGGAGAATAGGGTGGATGAGAGAGCAATTCATAGCCCAATTCATGGATTTTTGCCATGGCAACTGCACATGTGTGCACCCTTGCATTGTCTTGGTGGAAAAGAACTTTTTTCTTGGCCAAATGAGGTCGGTTTTTTTTTCAAATCGTCATTGAATCGGTCCAATAAGTTGGCATAATATTCCCCATTGATTGTTCTTCCCTTTTGAAGGTAGTCAATGTCGATTATCCCGCGTGCATCCCAAAAAACAGTCGCCATAACTTTATTGGCTGACAAACCCACCTTGGCCTTCTTTGGCGCCGATTCACCCTTAGAAACCCACTGTTTTGACTGTTGTTTGTTCTCTGGTGTGTTGTGATGGATCCATGTTTCGTCCACGGTTACAAAACGGCGCAAAAACTCCTCCATATTGCGATTAAACAACGCCAACCCTTCCTGTGAAGTTGTTACACGAAATTCACTTTTTTCCATTTTCTCCTCAAATTAGTGAGTAGTCTGATAAAAATAGCTGTCAAACACAAACTAACTGAGACTGAGACGCAGCAAGTTTAAATTTTGACAGGAGTCAACTGATAGATGCCTGTTGACAGGAACAGTGTTGCTGTTTCAGTAAAGAGGTCAGAAATTCAAAAAGTCACGGACTTATTGACCCACCCTCGTATTACAGAACTGTATCGAATTTGCAGTGGAATAATGAAGAAATCCACGGTCCTCAACAAGGCAGTTTTTTTTTCACTTGGTGGAGGACATTGACGGGGGGCAGCAAATGTTAACATCCACACCAGATGTCAGCCAATCCCCACCAACAATACCTACAGCATTAAAATCTAAAGGCCGGAAGCGCAAGCTGGAGGAGGCAACGGAGAGGTTCGATTTGCTAGTGGGAGCGGCAACAGAACTGCTGGTAAAAAGACCTGCAACCTCCCCCAATAGTGATTTTTTGCGAGTCCTGGACGGATATCTCCATCGGGACACTAAAATGCCGAATGCATTTTCAATGACCCGCCTGGCGCGTGATAGACGTTTGTTGAATTTCTCTCGATCCACAGTTAAATGCTCTCCTAATTAAATTGAAACGCGTTCGACTGTATTAATAAAAAAAGAACTGGTAATGAAGCCAGTACTATACCTGGATACGGACGCATCAAAAACGTTTTCAAAGGAAATGCCGCATCGCCAACAAAATAATGCGGAAACCTCACGTTACTATTCGGCAGACACTGCTCTTCTGGTAGGCTGAGGTGGTTTCCAAATAACTTTCGACCAAAGTTGGAGTGCCATAAAACACCACCGTCGCTTTGTGAGCCATATGCGCCAATGTCGATGCCAGTAAAAGTGTAGTTGGCATCGCAGATGCCTAAAAGTACAATTGAATATTTGCCCTTATAATTATAAGGGCCAAGTGATGCTTATGTGTTTACCATCAATGGCACCCACACAATTTGGCAAATTCCACATACTGTAAAAATCATTGGAAATCTGTTTCCACTCATTTTGGTTTATATATATATAATATATATGCCCCAAGGTATTCCAAAGAACATCACAGGTTTCGTTCACGATTCTTTTAACACTTGTGAGTCCCATCTTGAATGCCATTGAAAACACCTGTTTGCTGCCTCCATGTGCCAAATATCTATAAAGTTTAAAATAGTAAACTAAGATAGCACGATTAAAATATTAAAAGTACTCACAAAAGAGTCAAAAACAGCCTGCACTTTGCTGATATGACGGGTCTGTTGGAGTGCTTGGTTAACTCTTCTTTGACCAAGTTGAACAGCAAATCAAACACTTCCTTGTTCATACGCACTGCCATTTTAAATTGTTCCGCATCGTGATTGTATAGTTGGTCAAAGTTGAGAGCAAAAAATCCATGACGATCTCGGTCCTCGAACAGCCCGCGAACCCAAAACCGGCGACTATTACTGATTATTTTTAGATTCTCCAGGGCTTCTGATAAAATCAGTATCAAAATAATCATCGAAATGAACTCATCATCCATACTTTGCATTTTTAATAATTTTTTAAATTTCGCACAATTAAACAAAACTAATTTTTCGCAGAACAGCTTGAAGAGAAAACACTCTCAGCAATAATAAAACGTCATCGGCTGTATTCTGCCAACGTATGCAACGGATTCTATGGGACTGTCATTTCCTTCAAATACGTCAACGTCAACCTATCCGGCATCGTAATGGACGCAACGGATTCTATGGGCCAGAGCCTTAATATACACACCATATATCAAAAAATTACTCTGCTAAAAACACAATAACATAGTAGTACAATATTATTCATTTTTAATTTCTTAATTTATTTGACGAACTTGTTTGATGACTTCACCAATTCAATTTTTTTGTAATATTGTACTTATATCTGTCAGAGCGGTTGCCGCAAAATAGTACGCCAGAGCCCAACCATTGCTTTATGCCGCTACTGACAGTGGTGTGTGCGTACCTTTCCCCTGAAATAAAGCAGATAGCGAATGAACACATTGTTTCTTCAACATTTTACTGGTATATACATATTTTTCCTTTCAGAAAACGGGCGTCGATTTATGGGCATACCTTAATGGAGCAAAGTAAAACCAGAAAGTGGAAAAGACTGTTTCTGTCCAGCAACAATTCAACAGAAAAGTTAACCATTCAAAAGGAGCAGCAATAAAAGTAGATTCAGTGTAGCCCAACTTGTACTAACTGATGTAAATTGCATATAACTTTTGTAATTTCAATCTTTTATTTCATTTTTATTTTTAAATGAAAGTGCAATTTGTTGATTTATGTGTGGAAAAGAACACATATAAAATAACCTCCAGTTTCTGGTTGATAAATAATGGCTCTTTCTAAGATATGTATTTTGCATTGAGACACGAAACGTTTCCAGATCAAAATACGGGTTTCCTTCATGAATATTTTGATTTATATTCTGAATTTAGGATTGTTCATGTAAACTCATCCTTTTGAGTTATCCCAACAAAAGAAATCAGACGCTGTCCAATTTGAACGGGGAGGTCAAGTGAAACCAGAATTTTTAAAAATTTGCCGATCACCAAAAAGCTATCGAAATATCTGCACGACTGCGTCTTCGGTATTTGCTTCGGTGGCTTCATCCTGATGGAACCGGAACAGTCGGATATTAAAAATTGCCTATTATGGTCTGATGCACGATCTCAGATGACTTCTGAATTTTCATTGTCATATTCTAAAAAATATGGACCAATTGACGATTAGGCACAGATAGATCATCGTTAAACATTTAGTAATACTTCCTCCATTGCGAACCAATACGGGTACTTAGGTTTTCTTATCATATTTGCAGTAGGAGATGTTGCAACATAAAAATCCTAGCGGTATTGTCATAGGCTATGACGTACTGTCAGAGGCTCGTAAATTTATTATTGTTTTTTTTTTAACACAAACAAATCATTCAAGATTGAATTTGCAAAATTCAGGTTAAACGCAATCAGCCTTAAATTAAATGTGTGGGTTGCAATTGAACTTGTGTAAATATTCAATCAGCTGGTGCTGACTTTTTGCAAAAAAAAAAACCAATATGCAATTTCGGTGTAAGAATTGCTCCATTGCGCGTAGGGGTTCCTTTAGGTCTCCCCCTCTGACAATTCAAACTAAACAACAACGAGAGCATTTACCACAACAAAAACTTGATTACAGTAACTCACCTCTTTCATCAGCTGATTTGTCGAAATACGCCGTATCAGCTTCACAGCCACAAAAAGAACAACAGTACGATCAACAGCAAAAACGACAACAATGCCAACGAAATTATCCAGATCAACAGCATACTCATTGCTGGTCGATCTGAAAATGCGTTGCTCTCTCTTTAATAAAAAACAAACTCTTAAAAACCGTGAGTGAACTTCAAAAATAAGTTAATTTCTTACACGAAGAAAGAAGATAAAATGTTCGGTTATGATAAAAGTAGTAAAATTTATATTATCGAATTTTTAAGTGGTCTTTTTGAAAGCAGCTCAGAAGTTTAAACAAGAAAAAATGTATAAGTATGTTTGAATTAAAAACGGGAGAGTTCTTATGCACAAGGGGGATAATGACAGATACTTTTTTATTATTAATTCGGATACGGATCTTCTAGCACTTAATTAATATGCAATTTTCAATTGCGTAGAAATTGATTCTCATGATCTAGTTTTTAACCAGAATTAATTGCATAATTTGCTGATTATTCACCACAATATACCGATTATGCGTATAAATTTTGACAACTTTCTTGTGCACTTAAATTCTTTTATGAATAAGCATGATTTTATATTTTTCTCAGAAATATGAATATATGAGGAAGAAAAGTCTTTTTTTGGTGTTTCAGGATATGAATTTGAATCTTATTGTAATAATAAATATGCAGACGGTGGTATTGCCGGTTTTATAAAAGACGCGTAAAACGTTGTAACATATGATTTGCCTAGTTGTGATGTTTTAAGATGAAAATAAATGAAAAAAACAAACTAACTTTTTTTGTATATACGAGGGGCGTTCAACATATTCTCGAAGCTGTGGTTGTATATATAAATTGACTTATTTATCAAGTAATACTATTATTTTAGGGCATTCATATAAAATTTCATATAAATGTGATTATTGATTCGCGTATCTCTAGTTAAACAGAATCATAATGGCAACTGAGACGATGATGGTGAAAATTGAGCATCGCGCTGTAATTAAATTTCTCACTAAGCAAGGAAAAAGTCAAAAAACTATTCATGAAGAGATGGTGATGTTAGGAGAGATTATATTGAAAAATAAAAACAATTTAAATTGAATTCGCATTTTTCTTCATATCGATACCGAGAATATATTGAACGCCCCTCGTATAGATTCAATGAGTAATCTATTTCATTAAACGTGTTTTATGAGCAATTAAAAAATCTTTTAGCAAATGGGTCATCTAATGATATTATCTTATTGGGCGATGTCAACATACATAGATATTTCGCAAAAATCTACTCCAGTTGACAACTATTTGTTTTTGCTAACTTCGCATGGCTTGAAGTCATGCATTAACAAACCAACACACATTTCTGACTCTTCTAGTACTTGCATTGATCACATCATGGGCGGCTATTCCAATCCCAAAGATTCCTGTTCAGTAGCTCTGTTTTAGAAATAGAGCTAACCGATCATTGCTTGACTTGCTTAAGCCTACAAGATATTTTCGATGCACATTCAATTAACTTGCCCTCCGGTTCTTCTTTCATAAAAACTTGTTTTTATTGCATTGTTTTTATGTGCATTAAAGTGATCCTTCAAGAGCTTATGTGATTTTTATAGAAATTTTAAATAGATATGTTAAATAATTTTCAAGATAAAATAATGCCAATATTACTATTACGTACAAGCAATTATGCAAAGAGATTTCCAAAGATGTTTTGCTATGCAAAAATAACTTTTTCTTAAACAATTTTCGTGATATTAAAGGTAATACAAAAAAAGAATGGGAATTGGTAAAAGTAATATTTAACAAACCAACTGAAAGTATTTATATTCAGAGCCTAAAAGAAGGAGAAGGAAATAGAAACACGTTTCACTGTTTGGTATTTTCTTTATTGATCTTTTCATGTTACGCGATCTTAAATAGACTAAGCTGACCGCGAAAATCGCGCGATCGGGGCTCGGATTAGCGGGGCTTATTTACTTATTGGAAATGTTGAAACATGTACACAGGGTGTGCGATGTGCATATATTAAAACCAGGGTTTGTGAAAGTAGTATTTTTTGTAAATCGCCTACAATTCGGCCATCCTGATCGTGTAATCGTCCCGATTACCTACTACCATTTTCCATTTTCATCTAGTACAATTAATTTACATTTATTTCATATATGTTAATTTAACTTAATCTAGTACATGCAATTCATAGTATACAATTTCAAAAACCAAATAGGTACTTCAAACTGGTGTCGGAATAAGAAAGAGACAAAATTAAGAAATTTCATTCGCAGAATTGGTTTCGTTTCGTTTTTCTTTAAACTTCTTTCACACCTTCACTTTCATCATGTTCCAAGTCTGTCGTCGGCGTCATGTATGGTCTCATATTATGTGAGATGCTAACCCCTTGTAGGGTATCCTTGTTAATTGAAAGTCATCTTTGTTATGTCACCAACAATATATCGATCGTTGCGCAAAACCTTTTTGATTTCGTAGGGACCTCTATACTTGGCTAGCAACTTCATATTTACACCTGGTGTGGTAACGACATTTTTATGCATGACATATTCACCCTGTTTATAGTTAGTCCTTTGATTTTTTATGCCTACTGTCAAAGTGTGGTATACTGCGATCCTATTCTCTTTTAATGTTTTCTGTAGCTTTCTCCCTAACTTCCCCTAAATCAATACTTTGCTCTGATTTGCTTTATAAAAACTCTTTCACCTTATTACACAATTTACCCTTCTGATCTATACCAAATAAGAGTTTACTTGGAGTAAAGCCAGTACTTCGGTTTGTGGTATTATTTATGGCGAAATCAATCTTAGCAATATTCTTGTCCCAATTTTCTGTGGTGCTAGTTTCACACTCTTTTGCCAACATTGGCACTAGTACTCCGTTTAACCTTTCCACCTGCCCGTTAAATTGCGGAGAATGAGTAGCAACTTTTATGTGCTGAATATCATTAGATCGCAAAAAATCAGCGAATTTCTGGGATGTAAAGCAAGAGTCACGATCTGACATAATCCGATTAGGTCGCGAATAATTTTCAAAGTATGCCTTGAAACATAACACGGCTTCTTTACTTTGAGTGCTGTTTATCGGTAATAACTTTATAAACTTCGTAAAACCGTCTACTATCACGAATAGATGTTTTCTCATAGAACGCGGACACGAGAACGGGCCGAGATCATCTACATGTAGGATGTCGAAAGGGGTGTTTCCCTTTGGTATCGGGTGTAAGGAGCCTTCGGTTTTCCCAGACTCGGGAGAGAAGTAAATGCATTAAAGACATCCTTTAATAAATGTCTTCACCTTGTCCTTCATCTTAGGAAAGCAGTAGATTTCAGATAGGTGAGCAAAACATTTCTCGACACCTAAATGGCAAAGGGCCTCGTGATGTGTTCGAATGACTTTATCTTCCTTATGCGATGGGACATAAAAGAGAACCTTGTCATTACGCTTACGATAAATCAACCCGTCAATCATTTCGAAACAGGGACTTTCGTTTTCCTCTAACTCGCGAGCAATCGCAACAATTTTTGAATCCTGCTTTTGTGCAACCGCAAGAATGAAGTCAAAGGACTCATCGTCGACATGAAGAATGTTGAATGATCGACTCAGAGAGTCAACATGCGACATACGATCAGCCTTCCTATGTTCAACTGTATAGTCAAATGACAGGAGTTCTAATACCCAACGAGAAATGCGAGTATTAAGCATCTTTTTGTTCAATGTCAGAGCAAGTGCTTGGCAATCCGTTATTATTTTAAATGTTAGTCCTATTAGATAAATCCGAAACCTCTTTAACGCGTAGATTATGGATAGAGTTTCCAATTCGTAACTGTGGTACTTACTTTCTGGGTCCGTAGCACGTTTTGAATAGTAGAATACTGAATGGAATCTATTATCTGTTTGCTTTTGAAGTAACACTGCTCCGAATCCAATGCTACTCGCATCGCAGTGCAATTCAGTAGCGTTATGTGGACTATATATTGATAGTACAGCCTGTCTTTCAATAGCTGAAATGTTTTCATTTCCTTCACACCCATAATGAACGGAACGTTAGTTTTTAAGAGATCATAAAGCGGTTTCGCAATATGTGCAAAATGCTTGCCGAATTTCCTGAAATAAGAACATAGTCCAAGGAAACTATGAACATCTTTCGTACAACTAGGGATTGGAAAGTCACGAACATCTTTCAGATATGCATCATTCGGCCTAACATATATCTCATTTATAGTGTAACCTAAATACACGATTTCCGTTTGTAAAAACCAACATTTATCAAACCTAAGCTTCAAGCTTTTAGTTGTTACTATATGAAAAACTTCTTCAAAGATTTCCAAGTGTTCTTCAACTATGCCGAATCAATGGAGAAGTAGCTTTTTGGTTCCGTTATACAAAGGCAAAGGCGACACGCGAGAATGCAACAACTACCCCTCAATCAAGCTGATGTCATACACGATGAAAATCGTTGAAAGAGTTTTAAACGAACGTCTTCGCAAAATCATAAAGCTCGACGATAGCCAGTGTGGATTCGTAGAAGGAAAATCGACGATGGACGCAATCCAAAGCTTGCGAATATTAATGGAAAAACATCGGGATTCGTCAAAAGATCTGCACATGGTATTTATTGATCTAGAAAAGGCATTCGATCGTGTGCCTAGAGATCTCATATGGACCGCGTTGAGGTCTCAAAAGGTACCGTAAACGTATATACGAATGATACAAGACATGTATGGAAACGTCAAAACTGTTGCTAAATGTACCGCCGGACTTACGAGAGAATTTCCGGTAAATGTCGGAATGCATCAAGGAAGTGTTTTTAGCCCTTTCCTCTTTAATGGTACTAAACTATCTTTTGAAAGATTGCATGCACGAAGCAAATGTAACATCGATTCTCTTCGCCGACGACGCAGATATTCTAGGCGATAATGTCGTAGATTTACAAAACGTCCTAAGTAAATGGAAAGTCGCGCTAGAGAAAAACGGGTTTAAAATAAGTCGCTCAAAGACGGAACATTTGACCTGCCCATTTTCGGATCCACAGCGACCTATTCCAGACATAATGTTAGACGGAATAGTTCTTCCGAAAACCACTAGGTTCAAGTATTTAGGATCAATCGTTAACGTAGAAGCGAAATGTGACGACGACGTATGGCACAGAGTATATAAGTGTGGGGTGGATGAAATGGCGAGAAAATTCGGGAATCTTCTGTGACCGAAAATTTCCACTTAAATTGAAGGGAAAACTTTACACCACGATGGTTCGGCCAGCTTTTACATATGGTTCGCAGTGCTGGACAATATACGAAGCGTTTAAAAATAAAATGACGGCAGCAGAGATGAAAATGTTAAGGGTGTCGACTGGAGTTACGAAACGCGACTGCATTAGATCTACGCTCATTAGAGGAAGTCTACACATAACAAATTCGGTAATCGAACAACTTGAGTCGGATAGAATTAGCTGGTATTGCCACGTTCAACGAAGATCTCCGGAAAATCCCGTTAAGAAGGCAATATCAACTACGGCCGCTCCTACTAAAAGAAAACTAGGTAGGAAAAAGAATTACTGGATTGCTCGGATGGCAAATGCACAACAACGCCTGGAGCTAACTGCCGAGGCGATACAGGATCGAGCAGTATGCAGACGCGTTCTGCGATCTGCGACATTATCCAACCCCATAAGCGGAGCAGTAGCGATGCAGTAAAAATGGGAAACTCATTATGCATAAGTTCGTGTAGCGAGGAAAGGGCTAGTAAAAGGAAAAGAAGAAGACTCACTAGTGCTTCTTTTAGCTCCGTCCAGCTTCGCAGATCCTTAGATCGGAAACAAAGTTTTGCAGTACCACTTAGCAATCTTTTTCCGAAAATAAATTTGATATGATCATTTAAAGAGATAATCGTGAATCGTGATATCCACCTGTATTTTCAAAGATGTTTGACATAACAACAAAATAAAACCACTTCTGGTCTCTCAGAAACATCTTATCCATCTTCTTTGCAATAACAAAATGGCAATCAAATAGCCTAGTACTTTACAGAAGTCTTAAGATACTTCCATTAAAACACACGTATTTTTACAAAGTATTAAAAATATTTTTCATGACATCTGGCTATCGATTGATTCGATGCTGTCCTAGCTACAACCTAAGAATCAACAACAAAAATTTTGTTTTAGTACCATATTACAATCTATAATTTTTTTTATATGTTTTTACGTGTACAGTGCCAAGACTATTTAACTGCCTTCCCATGAAATAAGAATATTAAGAAATATATCCATTTTTGTAAAAATGTGAAACAATGGCTTTTACAACTTAATTATAATGATATTTCTAATTTACTTTGCACAACTACTACTTAATTATTAATGTACCCATTAATTTTAATATATATTGGCTCTGTAATTGGATTTTGATATACATATAACAGATAAAGAGCAAAATAGTTATGATGACCCCATTACACTCAAAAATTTATAAATTGTTTTATGTTTATTATCTATAGTATACTTTGTTCGCTGCTTTCGCCTCTAGTTCCCTAAGAACTATAGATTTGCAGATACTTTATAAATTAAGCTTACTTAAGTTACTCCTTTGTAAAATTGATTTTATATTACCTAGCTGAAAATTAAAAGAGCTAAGTATAAGCTTACAAGATGAGGTTTTTTCTATAATTTTGTTTTCTATTCTTCAGGCTAGTTAAAACAACTTCATGCTTGCCATGGTGACCCGTGACGAAATTCCTGCAAATTATACTTTGAAATTGCAGTTTGTCTAGGAGGCTTATAGTAGGGAGGGTAAAGACTTGAATGAGACATGTAGGAATCATGCATAACTGAAAGCAAAAACGGTTCACGTAGAGTGCTAAGCGACAGAACTGACACTTTTAGCATGGTAGGGATTACCAGCAATAGTGGTTCAACAAGCCAATTCAGTAAAATTTCTTTCATTTCATTTATTTCTATTCTGTTGTAATAGAGAGAAAATGGGCTCAGTGGTTATTTCGCTCCATGGGTAGATCCAACATTTAATAAGTGGAGACTAAATTCTTAGTGGAAGTTGGCTTGTTTTTGATTTCTAGTTAACTACTCATCTTACTTGATTTTCATTAACTGAAAAAAATTAATATGAAAAAAATGAAGGCTGGGATTCCAACACCGAACCTTCCGATTTGGAAGCGAGTCCGCTCAGTTTCAGTTTTCAGTTTTTCAGTTTTTATGCGGACACTCTAAGTTAAACCTAACACTTAAACTATGTCCTTCGACCAATCTTACAATCTAATTTTATTTTTATTTTAACATTATTTAATACTAGAACTAAGAAAATAAATTTTAAGTAAAAACTTAGTAAATGGACTTTTTTTTATCTATAAAAATTAAAACTAAGCTTACAAACTACTTGAAAAATAAATCTTAACCTACTTAACCTACTTACATCTAATGCATACGTACATATATAAATATATACACATATATACATATTTGTTTTTGTTTTTGTTTTTATATATTTTTTCTCTTAAAACCTAACTTAAACTTACCTCAAACTCAGTAAGCTGGCAATTGCTAAAAAAAATTAGGCTTTGCTTCACATGAAGCTACTTGTCTCTGGAGCAGTTCGACGACAAAGCATCCTCCCCTTCAACAAGCCACCAAAAGTGTTGGTGTTGCCGAGCAACATCCCTCATGTCGCGACTCCCTACCACCCTACTGAACCGGAGACGCTCTGCACTGCCATGTGCGCCGTCTCTGTCGTAGTTGAGTCGCCTGTCCGCAGCTGTTCGAGCGACGTGGAAGATTAGCGGCACCGCCAATCTGTCCTGGATCAGACCTTTACTGTCTAGATAGAGGAACGCTTCTGGAAAAATAAAGCCGTCAAAGCGAACTCTTTCGTGATACATATAATTGGGATAGTAAGCCCCAGAGATCAGATTGTTCGATGAGGTCATTGCTCTTGCAACGTGCTTTCGAGTCAACTTAATGACGAAATTGTCCACTCTTATTAGGTTCGCCCTATTGTATAAGACCTCATTAGGATAGAATTTTATGTACTCAGATTCTGGTGTTCTGTATAAGCGAAGACAAGTCCTGAGACAAGCTCTCTCAAACACCCGAATCTTTTCCAATAAACTTGCTCTTATGTTGAACTACACGGGACATCCAAACACATGCATAGGCCTGATAATGGCCATGTAGCAGATAACCTTTACCCTCGCATCGAGTTGGCTGTTATACAACAGTCTCTTTGTAAGGGCAAAAGCACTTTTGGCTCTGGCCAGAGTAACATCTATATGTTTGTTAAAATACAGAAATTGATATAGCCAGATCCTAAGGTACCTGCCTACATTTCGACTACATTGATTTTCAACTTCCAGTCATCGCAATATCGCCTAATTTTGTCGAAGTCACGCTGCAAAAGTATATTAATGACCTCAATCTTTGGCACTGATCTGTACGCGATTATGTCGTCTGCGTACGCTAGTAGTGAACCTATCAGATCACGACCGATCCGTATCGGCGAATTTACCTCACCTTGTTGCAGACCGTTTTTAATGTTAAAAGTTCCAGCAGAAGTCACATCGCCATTCCTCACGATGAACTGTCTACTGGAGAGCATATCAAAAAGAATAGTGGTTTATTAATGCCCAACCTGTTCAGCTTGAAAAAGAGTCCTTCTAACCATACGGTATCGAAGGCCTTCTCCAAGTCAATCAGCCAGGCACCAGTGCACTGGTTCTTGCCTTTGTTCCATTGGATATCAGAAACCAGTTTAGACGCAGCATGAATGACATCAAGCCCCGCCTTGAAACCGAATTGATTATCCGGAACTATATGTTTGTCCTCAACCCCTTTTAACCGAAATTCTATTTAATAGTTCTACGATTATAGATCAATTTTCACGTCTACTATAACCGTCTTAAGCTGAAGTCGTAAGGGTGGTAAAAGAAAAACCCAATGCTGAAATTATATATCAATATGCTTTCGTGGTGCCGACAAGAAGGCAGTAACGAGAAAGAAGTGACTTACTCGTATCTTGAATAGGGGAACTTTTTTTAATAGCACCAATTTTCTCATCTGATGGTGAGTGAGCACATACTACTATGTTTTTTGAGGATTTATACTTACCGTAGTCTTCCTCTTAAAACAAATCCGTAAATACACGCTACTTCTGTTTTCTATAGCAGTCATCGTAGTATGTGTTCATCCTTCTTTTGCTCACTGCATCGCAATTTCTAGATATCGGTGCTACATACTTACTTAATTAAATCTTCTCTAGCTATTAATTTGAACTGCTGTGCATTGATCGGTGGCACGGGGCACGGTGTTACATGATGGGATGGTTAACTTTACATACTCGTATAATACTAAACCCATAACCTGAAGGACCGGGTCTTTTCTGCTATCCCTCGGACAGAAAAAATATCTTAGTAAATATTTTCAATTGGCGCAATTTTTCGTGTGTGGTGGGAATCGTCCTTAGAAACTGAAAAAATATCTTTCTTGTACCATGAATTGTGTTTAGCCCTCTCGTCAAGAGATGGGCGAACGTTTTTAAGAACTTTTGATATTGTTATAACCGCGTTTAGGCATTTAATAGTATGTATGTAGGTATCCCTAGTATATTTAGTATATTACAAAACATAGAGAGATTACACTGCCCTTTGAATTGTTAGTGTGCCATCGCTATACATACATATGGATACAGTCCTCACTAACCGTTGATTTATTTGGGGGGAAGGGACGATGTAGTCGATATTTTGACCAATATCCCCTCCGATTTCACGATAAATGAGTGACCTGCTTGCAGGTTGGTCCACTGTGAGAAAATTGTTTGCTTCCCATAGATGTCCAGAGTTCGAAGGTATAAAAATATGCTTACTGACGGAGGGTTAACTTTCATACCGCTGATGCACAGACAGGCCGATATTGGAACATTTCCCATTTTTATACGAGTACGGTCGATCTGCTTGTCTAGGATTGGTCATTGAATTGCTTCACTAAATATTAGTAAAGATTTAAGGACCGAATTGTAAAGCCAAAGAGTAAGTTGGGGTTTTCGTCCCCATTTTTTCTCCAAGGCTTTCTTGCATGTAAATAGAAACATCCAGATTTTGATTACGCGTTGTTAGATATCTGGTTTCCAATTCAGTTTTAGAAAAGTTCCAGCATTTTTGTCTATTTGACAAAATGTGAGTGAAGTAATAGATGAGATTGCATATTTCCTGGTGAAGACGACCAATTCAGTTTCATTTGGGTTTAAATGCGATAAAAGCATTTGGGTCGAATTATAAATTTTTGGGTTCGGTCATATTTAAGGGCTTGTTGGTCTTAACATCTAAACAATTTAATGATTTCCATGTTCTGAAGAATACAGGAGAGAAAACACCATCAAGATAATCGTTCCTGCTTTGACTCTGGAAAGATGCGGCCAGCCAAATAATTTTTTTTTTAACTCCATAGAAAGAATTGGAAAACTTATCAGCAATACAGACAAAATGCAATATAACAAATAATTATGGTAGCTTCTTAAAAGTACCGCCACTTCTACATACCTATCCATTACTACGTTGAAGTTCAGAATGTTATTAGGCATAAATTATTTAAATAATTTAGTCCACGTATGCAGTAAACCATGAGTTTAAATGCTTTTCTAAATTAACACCACAATCAATTTCCAAGTAAAATGCTAGTCAGACTATGACGAGAGGCAGAAGTGGGAGTGTACCTAACGTTTTCATCAATATCATCTAATTAGGTCGCTCTACCTCTCGAATATTGAACACGATAAAACCTTCTCTCACTATCTGCGATTTTAAGTGAAATTCAATTAAAAACTAAATCAATCAATCTGTAAATATTTAATGGAGTTTCGTCTGCATTGCTTTATCTCTCGCTTGCTGAATGATTAGGGAATATATAAAGGACCCTACCTTGAAGAGTGAACTTGCTCATAAATGTACAATAGCAGCTGATTATTGTGAAGTCAGCTCCTTGAAGAAGAACGGATTAAGTAAACCGGAATACTTGTTAATTTCTAATTAAGAAAAGTTTTTGTAAGTCGAACGTTCGCGGTGTTCTTACATGACGGTTTGGTGCGGATTTTGGAGTGTTGGCATCATTGGCCCATTCTATTTCGAAAATGTTGCTGGAAACGCTATTTCGGTCAACAGTGAGCGCTACAGAGCCATGATTATAGAATTTTTGTGGGCTGATATTGAAGACATGGACTTGGACGATCTTGAGTTTCAGTACGATGGGGCGCCATGCCACTCAACCCATCAAACAGTCGATCTTTTGCGCGCTAAGTTCGGGAATCATGTTATCAGCTGCCTTGGCGATATCAATTGGCCACCTCGGAGTTGCGATTTGACCCCGGTTGACTTTTTTTGTGTGATGACTTTAAAGATAGATCTATACGAACAACTCAAAAATGATTCAAGTCCTTAAAGTGAATATCGTCCAAGCCATTAGTGAGATAGAGCCAAAAACAATCAAAAAGTTCTTGGAAAATTGGCTTGACAGGATGCACTACTGCGAAGCTAGCCGAGACAGCCACATGATTGAATTCGTATTCCATAACTAATGGAAATATTTACTCTTTCTAGAAGAGCCATAACATTCCGAAAATAATTGATTTTTTTCATTATATTTTATTTTTAAACCACCTTAGACCACCCTATAGACATTGATATGGAAATGTGGTTCGTTACTTAACATAATGTTTTCAAGCATTATTGCTTTTTGAAAACGTTCCAGAACTGTTCTTGCATACGTTTGTGACAAAAGATTGCCATATTTGTTAAAACCTTGCATGATTTGCATCTTGTGTGATGAAACCTTTTTTTTTTGTTTTGAAAATATCGTGCACAGTTGATTTTTTGATTCCAGTAGAGACCACAAACTTCCTTATGGATTTACTCTGATTTTTAGTTATACATACAGAGGAACTTTAGCCACGTGTTCTGATTTTGCTATTGATGTCCAACAGACTTTCAGTTGACCATTGTTTTTTCTTGTATGGATATTTGCACCCACAACCATGTTAGTCGCATGCTCTGTCCATCACTAAATCGCCGATAGCCTAACTTCACTAATTTTTGAGCAGTTGCAATTTTAACTTGAAAATTTTCCACCGGACACCGTTAATTATATAAGTTAGTGAAAATAATCAAGTTGAAATATTTTACGTTTTATGTTTTTACTAATAGTGGTTTTTAGACAATCTACTTGAGCTGATTAGGGACATCCCAAATTTGAAGAAAACAAAAGAGGTTTTACGTTTTTAATTATTTTGTACGCCTAAAATTTTCTAAGATGTAGGAGGGAATTTAAGAAGTTCGCTCTACGGTTCGAAATAATGAAATAAGCAGTTCGGAAGATAGGTAGTGGGCTATTTATTAGTTAACGAACCACTGTGTAATAAAATCCTTTCTTTGCAAAAGTTGCAGTATAGGTCCTACTTTAAAAGCTAGAAACACAGTTGTCCTATTTTGCTTTCCTACATTTCATATCATATGCATCATCATAGCTTTATTCACAAGGAATGAAATTTAATTAATATCTTTAGCAAGCAAGCAAATTTATAGTTCTTTGTCGTCGATTTAGTCCAAGCATTAGGAAATCGTATCACAAACCTCAGTTAATGAGAATATTTCAAGCTTGAGATTGAATCAGATTACATTCTATATATCGACATGTTTAGCAGGATCCATATTTGATACAAGTTTAAATATCGATAAGATGTATTTTTCAAATTGAGAATGCCTAGACTAACATGTCCTGTATTTTTTTCCCCAGATTATTATAGCAATATAGGAGGGTCGACTTCCCAACAAAAATTACATACTCGTACATACGAGTATATGCGATGTTATAAATGAGAGATAATTCGTAATCACACGAATAACTTTCAAAGCCTGTGACAAAATGCAAAAAATTGAAAGACACCAATATCAATATTCAAAGATACATCCAACTAAGAGTTGGAGATAAAATTACAAACAGAACATTTATTAGAATATTTAATGCTTCAGCTGATATCATTGAGTTAAGTAATTGCCAAATAAAGCAGTTTGAGACTACTGCGTCTTACCCCGTGTGAAACCGCTCACTTGAAGATAGTTCTGTTTTAGAACGACACTCTGCCTTAAATTCAATTTAAGGGTTCCCCCAAAAATATATTGAATTATAAGGTTGACAATAATTAAAGATGCTCCTCCCTTATCTTTAATGTTGTACCAGACTAATTGTTGTGAACCCAGTCCTCCAATAGAAGATCGCTCAAACGGATTGGTGCTTGCAATTGATCCTTTAATGGCATTTGAGTTAATAATTCATGGTGAGATGTATGCGGAACCGGCAATGATATTTTGTTCTATTAAATCGCATTGGTTAATCATTCGATCTAACATATAACTAAGTACAGAATTTTAAATGTAGAACAATTTAAAAGCGGGGTTTTGAACATGATACTTTGTTCGACGATGTGCTTACCTCTGTTTCGTGTCTCATTGAACATGATATCTCGTGAATTCCCGCTCGTGGGGTAAAAATAGAAAATGAGCTATTATTGAATTGGTCGTAGGTAGTAGTTTTAGTCAAAAAGAAATATTTGCTCTCATCATTGTCTCAAAAACTTGAACTGTTTTTGAAAGATAAATTGTTTTCTAAGTGGATTTACAATTCTAGATACAAAAAAAAAGAGTTTTTTGGAAAAATACGTTCTGAACTTCTGTATCTAAAATCTTTACGCTTTACTACCAAATAAAAGATGTTCGATTTTACTTTTTGTATAGGGATGTATGAAATAACCTTCTTCGCTTAGATTTATTAAATTCTTCTTATTTCATACATATATTTTTCTAAACAAGATTGGAGAACAGAACGGCTATCAACAATTATCGAATTTTATTTTAAAAGCCAATTGTTGTAACTTAGCGAGGATATAGTCGATACTCATTCATTTTTTCATTTTTAAAGCATTTTATTTTCTTAATCATTAACTCTTACTTACTAACAAAAAATGCTTAAATGCTAGCTTAAAATTACTTAACAATCTTATACTAACTTACTGGCCCCACACAGGCACTCTAAGCTACTCTAAATTCTTATAACTATGTCTTTCGACTTTATTTACATTTGCTTTACTATATTTATTTTCTGTAATTAAGGCTAAGAAAAAAAATTTGTTTACAAAAAACTTAGCATATGGAGTTTTTTTTTTTATTTTTATATAAAAACTTAATATCTAACTTAAAATAAACCTTAGCCTACTTAACCTACATACACAATACTCACATACAAACACATAGACATTATACACAATTATATACATATATTAGTATATACCTTTATATATACTAAAGGTATATACCTTTAATCCGAGCGACATGGAAGATTAACGGGACCGCTGATCTATCCTGTATCAACCCTATCTGATCAAGGTAGAGGAATGCTTCCGGTGGAACGAAGCCGTCAGAGCGCACACTCTCGTGGTAAAGGTAATTGGGGTAGTAAGCCCCAGATATCAGGTTATTCGTCGAGGTCATTGCTCTTGCAATGTGCCTTCGAGTCAGCTTAACCACGAAATTGTCCACTCGTATTAGGTTCGCCCTGTTGTAAAGGACCTCATTAGGATAAAATTTTTTGTACTCCGACTCTGGTGTTCTGTACAAGCGAAGGCAAGCCCTAAGGCAAGAACGATACTTTAGTATGCAAATTGTACCGTCTGATTACACGTATTCCTTAAGAATTATCACTACAGAATCTTCTGCTGGAAGACAACATAGGCTGTAGATGGAAAAAACATCTAATTTATGAAAGAGAAACACCAATAAGCAGACGTTCAGTATATCGCATGAGATCTTCAGAGAATTTTGGCCACACTGCACATATGTACATATCCTTATGCATACAAATTCAAATTTGGATAACAGTTAATGAGACTACTCGAAGTCTGAATGTTTGATCTGGTATCCACGTCTGGAGACTACCGGTGATCAAAATGGTTGACTTTTTACACAGGCACACGCAGATATAGTTTAAGTTTACATTTTTTGTAACAGCAGCTAGATTAGAAATCTAGCTGAAAGGACTCCACAAGCCTATGAAACGGTCATGAGAATATATTTCCGGTACACTTTGAGATGATGAAGGAGTTTGCTTGTCTTTTCAGTTTAATGAAACTTCAAAACTACAACCGTACCTGAGCAAGTTGTATGTATGTTAGATTTATTTAATAAAAATGTCTCCAATGAATATTTGCTCTTGTATCAAAACAAAATAAACAGAATATTTCAAATCCGAACTTCTTGTTAAATGGTAATTTAATGAATGAATGAATTTTAAGATAAGGTATAAAATAGATGCGGATGTAATAAAGCCAACTTATAGACCACCTTAACACTAATATGAAGTTAAAAGTAATGTAAGTACAGTTTTAAAAAAATCCGTAAATAAGACAATAATTATTTACGAAACCAAAAAATGTTTTTAGTAAGAATAAACAAACAGCAGCCGTTAAGTATCGGTTCGTAACTGAATAAAAAAACTACTCGAATTTAATGATGAAATACTTTGTTGTATAATTAATGAAAATAGTATCATTTGCAACGAGAGGTAGTTAATTTCCTAATTTCCTACTTGGCGTAGAAAAAAAGTCATACAGAATGTTTACCTATATATATTTTTTTTTGTTTTTTTTTTTATTTAAAGCGAGAGAGAGTAAACATTTTTTTATGCAAATTAAAATAAGAGCCTTCAGGTTATTGTTTTTTCTTTATTTATTCTAGATATTTTTTTCTGTTGGAATTTTAAATTATCAAAACAGATGGCAATTAAAAATATGTCTAATATTTTAATAATTTAATAAAATTTAACACCGAATGAACAGAATACTTAGATAGGAAAGGGCAGGTTTTGAACTTGTTGTCCACAGTTTCTGAAGTTTTATTATTTATTTATTCATTTATTTATTTTATTTAATTGACAATAATAGCGGTTTGTATAACGAAGAGCCATTCTCTTTTACAAGTCCATGCAAAAAAACAAACACAAATAATTCAATTAAAAAGGGGAAAAGAAAAGAATCGTAATTATAATAACAATAAAAATAATTTCATATCAATTAGGAGAAAATAATAATAATAATAATTTTTAAATGATATTAATGAAATGTAGAAAGAAGCAAAACGTATTCTGTTAAAGAAAATTTACAAAGTAAGAGGTGCTATGTCGTTGTATATATATATATATATACTATATAATACATACATATTCTATATAATATATATAGTGTTATCAAGACAAATCCAAAAGGAAAATCACGTGGTGGAGAGCGCTCCGCTCTTTCCATAACGGGAGTTGCAAAAGGCAACAGTATTGTTGCCGGTGCCGTGGCGAAAGCCATCATAAGGAGGAGGAGGGTGAAAACCACTGATAATTTAAATAAGATGAAATTGGATGCTGCTTTGGCAGCTGAAACGGTAAAGACTAGACAGCAGTTAAAAAAAAAATCAGTCAATGTACATTTCTGATGAGGTGTGTTATAAGGGGGGCAACAATAACTTTGCCGCTCTAGCGGCATCTGAGTCTGAAGACGAGGATGAAGAAATAAAAAATATTAACAGCAGCATACAAAAGCTGAATGAAAAAGTGCTTGCTATTAAGCAAAGGCAAACCGCACGCAGGCAGAGGGAGCAACTGGAAGTAGAAAACTCCCAACAAGAGCAGAAACAACAAAACCAGCAGCAGCAGAAACAACAACTGCAGCAACAGCATCAGCAGCAGCATCAGCAGCAGCATCAGCAACAGCAACAACAAAAGCAACAGCAGCAATAACAACAGCAACAGTAGAAGAAGAAGAAGGAGAAGGAAACGACGACGGAGCACTACTCATTCACACCAAATTGTGAAAAGCGGCAATCGATGCTGCTGAAGGGGTTGGAACCGTCTTCTGATCCTGGGGAGATCCTGGCACTGCTCAAAGAGAAGGACTCAAGTTTGTGGGGGTAAAGCCATTTATCACAGCTAGAGCAAGGCGGGAGAAACGGAGTCTGCCGTTCTTCCTGGTGCAGCTCAGTCCCGAAAGTCGTCTGGATAGTCTAAGGAGTATTAATGTCCTAGACTACCAGGTGGTTCACTGGGAAAAATTAAAAAGAAGCGAAGGCGTTATGCAATGCGTTCGCTGTCAGAGGTTGGGGCACGCCGCGTCGAACTGCCAAATGCAGCCTCGATGCGTAAAGTGCGCTAAGAACCACAGTTCCGAGGAGTGTGCTCTGGGTGTTGACGGAGCATCCGATAGGTCGCAGCTCTCGTGCGTGTTATGTGGAAACGTGGGACACACCGCAAACTATCGGCGTTGTCCTAAGTTCGCTGACATAAAGAAAGCAAAACTGGCTCGGCAGCAGAAGGTGGAGGTCAAACGTTCACCTGTGAGGTTTCAAACACCAGCCGTCAAGTCAGAAATTTCCTACGCCCAAATGGCGTCAGGGAGGGGGCTACGGCACAGCAAGCGACTATTGCTTCTCCGGCGCCAACGCCGAGAACAACGGAAGCTGCACCTTACATGCTGGCCATCTTGCTCGCAATCCAATGGCAGATGGCTCAGCTGCAAAAGCAGCTGGTTGGACCAGATCTACGCGCTGCTGCCGGGCCTAAAGCAACACATGTCGTAATGGGTACGCACATGGTGGAGCAAACTTTGAAGGTCCATGCGGTGAATGTTAATTCACTGATTAGGATCGAACGAAGAGCCATAATTGTTAAATTGCTATAAGACCAAACTCCTGATGTGCTTTTCTCTAGCGAAACCAAGCTAACCGATAAGCACAAACTGGAGTACAATAATTATATTGTTAGAAGAAGAAACCGGCCAGATCCAAACGTGGAGGCGGTGTCGCGATCTTCATTAAAGAAGGTATAAAATTTCACAGAGTGTACACTGGAATGTTGCGCAGGTTCCGGGTGTTGGAGGCAGTCGTTATTTACATCCCGCTCCGCAGTGGAAAGCGGCTGTACTTGGTCTCTGTTTATGCACTTGAGGCTTCACAATCCACTCTATTCATTACAGAGCTCGACACGCTTTTTCGACTTCTGAGGCTGGAATCGGGGGAGAATTATTTTATAATCGGCGGGGATTTCAACGCTAGACACAGAGATTGGGGAAATAATTTGCCAAATACTAGAGGGAACCTACTACTCGATTAGTGGGGTCAGCACGATGTCATGTACAGACTCGGTCTTAAAGCGACGGATAACCTGTCGTTTCCCAGAGGCGGGTCTTATTTGGATCTACTGCTGTACGACGAACGTATACGACTGACAGGTACGAATTTACAAACGCTAAACTGTGTGCGCACATTCGTGTATGACAGTGACCATTGCGGTTTTAGCACCGAAATTACAGTTCCCAACGAAATTGCGGAATTGGAGGAGTTTGTCCAAAGATATTCTTACAACTACAGTAAAACTCGATGGACACGCTTCTCCGCAACCTTGACAAGAGCGCTCTCCTCGAACACGCTCCACCCACCGTCCAATAGGAATTTGTCAAACGAGGAGATCGACAATTACCTAAAACAAATGGATGAGACAACTAAACAAACTATGGACACTACAATACCGCGGTATCGACGTACGACTAACGAAGACCTGTTCCGCAATCCTACTATTCTGACAAGACTTTAAAACTTGTACAGACAGCTAACTGACCGACAAGACCCGGAGATTAGGACACTGAAGTTGTCGATTAAAAATATCCAAACGCTAATAAAAGAAAATTACAGAATTTCTGTAAGTTTGTATTGGATCAACAAGGTTCGAGCTGTAAACGCCAGCAACCCGAATATGTTTCCGCAAATAAATAAACTATTTCGGAGAAAAAATCAAAACGACCTTCAGTGTCTAAAAATACCCCCACAACAGACAACGAACGGTTACTGACAATAGCAGGTATTGATCCAAATGAAGCCGCTGACGATGACAACTTCTTTGTGATCGAGGATCCGCAGGAGAAGGTTGAGACCTTCTCCTTTCGACTTTCCAGGAAGTATACAAGGCCATTGATATCATTGGCCCTAATTATGACCTGGACAATCGCGTCTTGGTGCATTCTACTGCTACATTCGAAATGAAATGGAAATTGGCGATCCAACAGCTCTGGTTTCACCTGGTTTAGCGACGAAAATATGGCAAATAATGTCATTGGCAGAGAGGGTGACCTACCCCCGTTCATTTCCATGGAAGGACTTCATGAGATCTTCGACACAATCAGTGTTAAGAAATCAGTGGGGACCGATGGTATTCCGAACATCGTGCTTCGACATCTTCCTCTAGAAGCGGTGGACATATACACCACCCTTTTTAATAATGCAATGAATAATACACATTATCCAGCGCATTGGAAAACGGCGGTGGTTCAACCTATCCCCAAAAAGGGAAAGGATATATCCAATCCGGCGAATCTCCGGTCGATAAGTCTCCTTCCGAATATCAGTAAGGTTTTTGAAAAAGTAATCAATAGAGCTCTGTCTAGGTGGGTTGAGGACAAACATATAGTTCCGGATAATCAATTCGGTTTTAAGGCATATCCCGCCTTAACTCACTTGCCGCGTCTAAACTGGTATCCGATATCCAATGGAATAAAGGCAAAAAACAATGTATGGTGCCTGCCTTGTTGACTTGGAGAAGGCCTTCGACACCGTATGGTTAGAGGGTCTTTTCTATAAGCTGGCTAGGTTGGGGATCAGTAAACCACTCTTGTACATTCTTTATAATATGCTAACTAACAGACAGTTCATCGTGAAGAATGGAGATGTGACTTCTGTTGGAATATTTCAAATTAAAAATGGTCTTCAGCAAGGTGCGGTTAATTCGCCGATCCTATTCATTTTTACAAGCGAGTTGATAGGTTCACTTCCTCATACTATTGCGTACGCAGACGATTTGGTAGCGTACAGAACAAGTCCAAAATTCGAGGTCATTAACACTCTCTTGCAGCATGACTTCGATAAGATAAGACGATTTTGCGATGACTGGAAGTTGAAAATCAACTTTCAGAAGTCGGAAACCATTCTCTTTAGGACGTCGTTGTCTGGAGCCTCTAGGGATACCAGAAAAAATTGGCGAAAGATTTCTATCTTCGGACAACACATGCAGCCTCTTGCCTGTCGAAATGTAGTCAGATACCTTGGAATCTGGCTAGATCAGTTTCTGTGTTTTGGCAAAAATGTAGACGCTGCTCTGGCCAGAGCTAAAGGCGCTTTTGCCCTTACAAAGATACTGTTTTATAGCAGCCAACTCGATGCGAGGGTAAAGGTAATCTGCTACATGGCCCTTATCAGGCCTATGCTGGTATTTGGTTGTCCCGTGTGGTTCAATGTACGAGCAAGCTTAATGGAAAAGATTCGGGTGTTTGAGAGGGCTTGTCTTCGTTTGTATAGAACACCAGAGTCGGAGTACAAGAAATTTTATCCTAATTATGATTTGGATTCGACGATCGAAATTGTTGTGTGTGCACTATCAACAGAATAAATCGAACGATTTTGAAATAAAGTTTAGGAAATAATACACACACGAATATCCACGTTATAACATTTATTTATTGTCTATCACTAATTATTGTACAAGAATAACTTGTCACTGCGACGAATCAATTGCAAGTGATTGATCAAACTCCTCATCATTCCCATAGTGCACTTGTTTACGCACCACCGATCTGTAGACTGTACAGCGTTGTTGTTTTTACAAAATCGTACGATGATCCTGTTGGCCGATCATCCGATTTTGCCTGTGTGGTTGTTGGCAGGATTTGAAATGGTCCGATTTTGTGGTGCAGTGACTAACAGCAATTTCGTACAAATAAACAGTGACTGGACAAATGTAGCAACAATAATTTTATAATAAACAATTAATACAATATTTAAACGAATAGGAAAGAATGAAACAATTAAATGAAAATGAATGATTAACAATGAATTAATTAAATAATTGAAATTGAACAAATAACGATTATCAAACAGAGGTCCTTTACAACAGGGCGAACCTAATACGAGTGGACAACTTCGTAATTAAGCTGACTCGAAGGCACATTGCAAGAGCAATGAACTCGACGAATAACCTGATATCTGGGGCTTACTACCCCAATTACCTTTACCACGAGAGTGTGCGCTCTGACGGCTTCGTTCCACCGGAAGCATTCCTCCACGTGGATCAGATAGGATGACGTCGCACACGGTACTGTGGATCGCCTCAGGTTCAGCAGGGTGGTGGGGAATCGCGATAAGAGGGATGTCGTTCGGAAGCACCAGCATTTCTGGTGGTTGAATGATGGAGAAGATGTTTTGTCGTCGTTTCCGTCAATTACGGACCAGCCTCACTAATGAGGCAGAGCTGACCAATTTATTTGCTCTGTGAATAGCTGTGGCCAGCTTACATAGGTTTAGGTTAGCATTTAAGGAACAGTGTATACAAAGGTGTATACTGATATACTCGTATGTATATGATTGTGTATAATGGCTATGTGTGTTTATGTGTGTATTGTGTATTTAGTTAGGTAGGCTAAGGTTTATTTTAAGTTAGATACTAAGTTTTTATAAAAAATAAATGTCCATATGCTAAGTTTTTGTAAACAAATTTTTTTCTTAGCCTTAAGTATTGAAAATAAGTATTTATAAATAAAATGTAAATGAAGTCGAAAGACATAAATATAAGTATTCAGAGTAGCTTAGAGTGCCTGTGTGGGGCCAGTAAGTTAGCATAAGATTGTTAAGTAATTGTAAGCTAGCATTTAAGCATTTTTTGTTAGAATGTGAGAGTTAGTGTTAAGAAAATAAAATGCATTTAAAACTGAAACTGAAACTGAGTGAGTCAACTCCAGTACCTTTGACAAACTCGGGGGAATGCTTGTTTGACGAAAGTCAGCGAATCCAGACGGATTAGAATTCTTTGGAATAGGAGTTACTTTTGCAAGTTTCCAGGCGGAGGGAAAGAAGGATTTAACAAGGCAGCAGTAATAAATATGAGTTAGCGTATCTACCACATGTAAAAGAATTATTTTAATAAATCTTAGAGATATTCCATCTAGACCCAGAGGATTAGTCTTTATAGATTTAATGGTAAAAATGACATCGACGCTTTTTATAGGTTGGAAAGAAAATGTTGGGCCTGAGAAGTCTGAGGAGCTACGGTATAAATTAGCTTCAGTGGAAGGAATAGTACTGTCGGATTAGTGTCCGCATAGTTGGAGCAATCGTTTTTAGTGGCAATAACGCCCAACTGGCGCAAATTTTTCCAAAGATCTCGAGTCTTACAGCTGGTTTTAAGCTTAGATTTGTAATAAAACTGGTTTTGTTTGCGAGTCTCCGGTTATCAAGTTTCTCAAATTATTGAAGGATAGTTCTTCTGTTAGGTTCTCAATAAAAATAATTCCCTTTATTTAACAATGATTGATTATAAAAAGATTTGATACAATATTCGCTCTGTAGCACGTGCGGCTATCACCAGGTTCACGGGAAGAAGGAGTGAGACCCAAATTTTGACATTACAACAAATGTGGCTACTGCTGGACTTCTGAAACTAAAGATGGCATCTGCTGGACTTCTCAAACTAAAGGTGGCAACTGCTGGAAAGTTCACTTAACTTGGAGGTCTACGATGCCACATTTCTATCTGCGGTAGGCTTTGTCTCGAAGTCTCATGAGCTTTTTTATACTTAAGGTAAACCAAGGGCGCCCCGGATCCTTAACTACCACTTGCTTAATTGGTACATATTTGTTGAAGAGTTCCAACACCATTGACTCGAATAAAGCAACTTTGTTATCAACATCTGGGAGATTCCAACACAAATCCCAAGGGTATAATGAGGATTCATTGTGCAGAGCTACTAAGTTGATATTATTGAAATCTCTAAATAGCACTTTATTGGGGGAAGGTTGCACATTCATTTGAAGATCGTAAGTTAAAAATATAAGATAATTAGAAGAGTTAAAACCTGGCACTGATCGTGAAATAACACTAACTTCAGGTCCGATGTTAAAAAAAATGTAAAAGCGAAGATCGACAACCTACTTGGAAATGTGAGGGAACGGAGCTATAAATAATGTTAAGACCACAATTACTAGTGAAACTCTTAATGGAATTTGATTTTTCATCGATTCTTAACATATTTCTATTGAAGTCTCCATACAGAATTATATTTAGATACTGTAAGACATAGGTGGATAATTCGGTTTCAGCCTCTGTGAGAGCAAAGTATCGATTTGGTACGTAAATGCAACCAATAAGACACTTCTGAAAACTGTCGGATATTTCGACAAACAAAAAATCAATACCAGCCGAATTTTCATTTCTTTTAATAACTTCGCATTTTAACACACATCTATAATAAATTCCAACACCACCTCCTCTTGTCGATCTGTCGCCACGATGTATTTTATAGCCAGAAAGGGCAACGCAATTGTCATTATCACCACTCCCATCTGCACTGAAAGGGATCAACCATGTTTCAGAAACACATATAACATCTACCCGTTGCGAATAAAACAATTCCCTCAATTCATCAATACTTGATTATTACAATTTATTTATTTATTTATTTTATTTATACGGGCATATACTCGTATTTTGACCATTTTGGACATAAGTGATACAATACGATACGAACTAAACAATTCTTGTCGATGGATTCCAAAATCCGTTCCGCTGTGATAGTGATTCCAGACATACAGGTGGTGTGTGTATTTATGTGAAAAATGGTTTTGAAGTAAGCGATATTCAAAAATGTATGGAAGATAGGATATGGTGGCTTAAGTGTAAGGTAACGTTTAACAATTATTCAGTGTATTTAGTTGCAATTTATCGTGCGCATACCTCCTCCAAACGTGAATTTTGTGATAAAATGAAAATATTACTCGAAGACCTAATAGAGACAAATAAGCGATTTATTATTGCCGGGTATATAAATATTAATTGGTTAGACGAAACAGATCCATACAGAAATATATTAAAAAATAATATAGAAATAGAAAATCGATGCAAACAAGTCGTGCTTGAACCTACACGAATAACAAATAGCAGCAAAACACTGATCGACTATATAATAACAGAATCGGGAAGTAATGTAAAGGCTAAAGTAAACATTGATATGAAAATTAGTGACCATGAAACATTAGTAATACAATTATTCTCTCTAGAAAAGCATACAAACAAAAATATATTAAATACAATTAAGATCCTCAAATATATAAAACCACTTTTTATATCAAAACTAAGGAACAGTACCGCAATACAGAGCTTACATAACACTCAAGACCCAAGTTTAATAGGTAGAATACTTGAGAATGAAATTTTAAAAATAACGAACATGTTAGTAGTTACTTAGGTGTTTAAAAACGAACCAAACGACTGGTTTAGTGAAATATTATGGAACATGAAACGGGATAAAATTGAGAAATATCAAAGGTGTCGATTCTCAACTAGTAAAATATTATGGAATGACTATCGTGAATCTAGAAATAGGTACAAAATAGAAATAGTGAAAGCAAAAAATGAAAATATAAAACGAAAAGTTCTAAGTGCACGTGATCAAAAATCTATGTGGAGAACTATCAAAATGTACGTATTAAATGTTAAAAAAAGTCCAATAAATAATATAAAGTTTAATGGTGAAATTATCAAAATGGATAAAACTTTGGTAGATAAATTTAACACCTTTTTCATAGATAGTATTACTGATATAAATAGAACCATTCCCTTTGTACAGTATACCCCGCTAAACATCTATGTGAATGCGTCATTCAAATTTAAATGTATTGATGTTCAACATGTGAGAATGATCTTAAAAACTATGAACCAAAAAAAAGACTTTAATCGTATAAGTCCTAAAATGCTGCTAGATGCAATGAACATAATCGGTGATGTTATTGTGCGTGTTATAAATCGTTCTTTGCTAACCGGTGTGTTTCCCGAAACCTGGAAAGAGTCTGTTATAACACCTATTGAAAAAATCCCAGGTACCGTTCTTTGTGAAAATTTTCGTCCCGTTAATGCACTTCCTGTTCATGAAAAAATTTTAGAAAAAGTAGTCAAAATACAATTAGAGGAGTATTTCGAATCAAATAATCTATTCCTAGAAAGTCAATCTGGATTTAGACGAAGGCACTCCTGTGAATCAGCGCTGAATAATGTCATAATAAACTGGAAAGAGGAAATCGCGGAAAACAATTTTGTCATAGCGGTTTTTCTTGACCTCAAAAGAGCGTTCGAGACTATCGACAGAAGTATCCTCTTGTCTAAATTAAAAAATTATGGCATTATTAACAATGAATTAAAGTGGTTTGAGTCATTCCTGAGTGGTCGTACCCAACGAACCGTTGTAAATGGCGTGTCATCCGAAAAAGCTGAAACAAATGTTGGGGTTCCTCAAGGTTCAATCCTAGGTGCGTTCCTTTTTATAATTTACATCAACGACATAAAAAGTATACTAAAGCACTCAAAGATAGTACTATTTGCGGACGATGCCCTTCTTTTTATATCGGGAAAAATCATAAAGGAGTGTGAACAAAAGATACAACACGACCTATTTAATCTAAACAGATGGCTGAAGATAAACAAACTAAAGTTGAATGTGTCAAAATCGAAATGTATGTTATTTAATTGTAGTCATAGTCTTAACTTAAAGGTAGAAAACCAATTATTGGAACAAGTCGGAGAGATCAAATATTTAGGTGTTATTATTGATAATAGATTAAAGTTTAATTTGCATATTAATTATATTATCAAAAAAGTATCAAAAAAAATATACTTCCTAAGTAGAATACGTAGTAAGATTTCAACACTAAGTGCAATAAATATATTTAATGTAATGATCAAGCCACATTTTGAGTACTGTTCGTCAATTTTATTCTTGTGTAGTGATAACCTGTTATTAAATATACAGCGATTGCAAAATAAAGCAATGAGGATAATTTTAAAACTTAGTAGATATACATCGGTTTCTTTTATGTTAAATATGCTAAAATGGTTAAGTGTCACGCAAAGAATTTTGGTCAATGTTTTATGTTTTATATTCAAAATAAAATTTAATATGTTACCTTTTTACTTAAAAAAATACATGCGATATGTTCGAGAAGCACAACCATACTATTTACGAAATGAAAATGACTTACGATTGCCATCATACCGTTCAAATGCTACGCAAAATAGTATTGTATATAAAGGCTTTAATCTTTTTACTCAATTCCAGATGAATTAAAAAATGAAATGAATTTTGCCACATTCAAAAGAAAAGTGATTCATTTTGTAAAATACAATTTTCCTTATAGATAAATATAAGTTTTATTTTTGATTGTTATTTTCCTAAGTATAAAACTAGATGTAAGTTCTATGTAATTTTTGTAAATTTTAATGAATTTAAATGGTGGATTATCCACTAAATAAATAAATAAACAAACAATTATATATATGATATACAGATGCTCACAGCAATATGGGACAAAGTGGATCATAAAATCATCTGAGTGTCACTGACGGTCGAGCAACATCTATTCGATTGACTCGTTGACAAAAGAGCCCGCTTAAGAAGAAGCCTTTTATTTTAGTTAGTATCTAATTTTTTTCCCGCGGCAGCAAGAATATACAGGTTCAACATCGTTAGATGGAAGAATCGTTCAATAGAAGCTCAGTGCCTTCCACCAACCAAGACCGTAACAATGGTATGTAAACTATTTTCACATGCGGCCCTAAAGGAAATTGTGGTTGATTGTTAAGAACACAAAGAACGTGGTTTTCCGACGATGGATCGGTATACCAAAACGGTTGGAAGCTAAAACTACTGCTATCCGAGCTGTAGGAAGGAGCGAATTATGCAGCTTAATAGTGTAGTGTAAAGAGAGAAGTACGTATATCGTATCTTATGGCAAAATATAACTACATCAATGCTAGAAGGAGCGAAAAAAAGTTCGAAGCGTGAATTCAGAACTCTATATAGATACAAACAACACTCAGGCAGGCAACACTCGTTGCCAGCCTCAGATGATTTTTCCAATTTCAGATAAGCAATGAAGGAAGTATTTTTAGCTGTAGTTATACTAGTGATATGCACATAAATCGTGAGTAAAAATTAAAAAAACAACATAGCGGTAGGACTTCATACTCGCAGAACTTTTACGAGTAGCATCAGCCAAACTACTGCTGTTACTTTTGAAAAGTGCTTGCTATTCAGAGAATTTTCCTGAAAAGTAAGAAAAGAGTGAGTAATCGTTTAGTTCCCTAAAGTGGAATGTAGTACGAACGTTTTAGAGGTATCTCTGTGCTACCTGTCTTTGTAAGGATTTGTACAAATCATACTCGGTGCCAAACAAGCAGGCTTTTGCTCTGGATACTACTCGTACTATAAAAATGTATATTTTGCACATCCACACTATGGGGCTGATTATTCAGCAGTGCGTAGAATATTAGTCAAGACTTCACATGTTTTTCAGTGACAACATGTTGATAGTGGCACTGAACTGGATTTAGCCAGCTGAAGCGGCAAAGCAAAGCAAGCATTTCTATTCACCCTGCACACCAAGCTACAATTGTTCGAACATTGAAAACGTGAGAAAATTTTAAACATTCGTTAACGTGTTTACAAAAGATATTAAGGAACTTAAGATGGAGCAATCTGAAATTTCCATATTATGGAATGGAGCGCTTACCAGATCATTTTTTTTTTATTTTTTTTTTTTATAATTTATAAGCGCCTAAGGGGTTAGATACCCTTTTACTGTTGCCAAGGCGCGGGCGGAAAGGTAGAAGGAGGAGAAAGGAAAATTGTTTTGTAGTGGTTTGAAACTCAGGTGAATTTGGTTTCGATATTAGCTCTCCAGGGGTGGGAGTCCGAATAGGACGGAGAGTTTTTTCTTCACTCAGAGTGATTCGAAGTTATAATTCGCACTAGTTTTTTGTGGTTGAAACTCTACAACAGCCAAATCTACGTGTTAGTGTTATGCCTTCACACGCAGAATTTTTCTGTCTGAGTTCCAATTACACAAATGAAAAACTGACTTGCCATGGGCAGGATTCGAACCTTGGACCCTCAGAGTGAGAAGCGATTGCTAGTACCACTACACCACGCCCACACCATGAGAGTATTGCGTAGATTAGCCGGGAAGGAAGCACGGCAACAAGAAGGGAGTCAAAAAGAGCTAATACCTTCGTGTACTCTTTATTATTTTGGAAAAAAAAAAACAAAACACGGTCTTCTTAAAATAATTATTATATTTTTAAACTAGCTTATACCCGCAACTAAGTTCTCGTTGGTTAGTCTCTGACGGTAGTCTCTCGCAACAAGTTGGGTACGTAGAGCGAGGAAATAATTGCGAAAGATCATAAAACTGGACAAAGAGCGAAAAACCGGCCACACGTAATCGAAAACCGAACACAAATGATGACAAGAACACTTGGACAGAGTTCCTCAAAAAGAAGAAGCAAGCAAATGAGCAAAGGCCCACCAAGAAGAAAACTCGACCAGAGGCAATTATGATGAAAGTGAAGGGGGAACTTTCCTATGCAGAAATACTCCGGAAAGCTAAGGCGGACCCAAAAATCAGCATTTTCGGTGAATCGGTTACGAATATCAGACGAACCCAGAAAGGGGGCCTGCTGACGCAACTGAAGGAGACAGGAGATAAAACAGACCAATTACCTCCAACAATAAGGAGATCTGATACACCGCATTACTCTGTTAGTAAAGGACATCGACGAAGTAGGAGATCTGCGAATCAGCCAGACATAGACAATGCATACATAATTAGCCTGAGAAACGCCTATGGACTTACCCAAATTGAGAAGATTATCTTCCCTGAAAATAGTGAACACAAAATGCTAAAGTCAGGCAGAATAAAAATTGGATGTTTAAACTGTCGCGTCCGGGAACGAAAAACCCTAACTACATGTTTCAGATGTCTTGAATTCGACCACACTGCACGCCGATGCAAAAATGAGATGAGCCGTTCCAAGCAATATAGAACATGTAGGGCAGAAGGTCATATAGCCAAAGGCTGCAAAAAAGACTCACTTTGTTTCTTCTCCAAGAAGGACAACTAGCTAAGTATGTAGCCGGTGGCATCCAATATCGGTCTTCAGGAGAGCCATTATCAGCAAACAAGTATGAACAGAATACGGATTAACCGTAACCACTGTAGGACAGCCCAGGACATCCTGGCACAAACGACAAGAGACGAGGGAGCGGACATCATTCTGATTAGCGAGCCATATAGAACTCTCGACAGCAATATTTGGATCTGCGATAAATCAAGCCATGACGCAATTTGGACATGTGGCAAACAAGATGCCAGCGATCAGCCGGATGGGTACATTCGTGTAAAAATAAACGGGATCAACTTCCACAGCTATTACGCGCGGCCATGTTGGACAATAAGTGAATTCCAGGTAATATCAGAAAGCGTAAGTGCAGGTACACGTGAAAGATCTCCTGGGTAACAAAGCCGGGTAGCAGGCTCACCAATGCCAGAGGACTTATTGTACTAAAAACATTTGCATCCTTGAAAGTAAGCATTGCAAACAATGGTCGAGCAAATACTTTTAGCAAAGCGGGAATGAGATCAATCATCAATTCACGAGTAACTCACTCCTGCGCAACATAGCCTTGTGGGTCAGCTAAGAATATACCCACCGTGATCATCAGGGGCTAATAATTGATTATTGATTATTAATAGGCAGCAAAACAGCGGGGAATTTATCGCATTATCTCCGCGCACTATAACCACAGCATGTGATCCGGCAATGCCCAGACGAATACCCACTAAAAGGGGTGCACCGTGCTATGGTGGAGCCAAGGAATAGAAAGTAAGCACTGAGTGCTTACAAGCCCGACGGAGAGTGTAGCATTCTAGAAGGAGAGTTCAAAAACGACTAGGAATGTTTCGCCTGAAAAGAAGGGACCGAACAAGGCGATAAAATAACGCAAAGCAAGATGATTCCAGCGCCTATGCGGCGAAGAAGATATATGTAAATCCTTGGACTGCTGCGTACGGAATGACTGAGCTGAAGTTTTCTTCACAATTGTCAAACCCAGTGTTTTAAAGAGTATTTTAAAAAGGGGATTTTTCCAGGGCAGTGGAAGCAAGTAATATAGTTCATCCATGTGGAAGCAGTGGCGCTCCACCGTCGACGCCATAAAAGCGGTGGTAGAAACAGCAGCCGAAGCAATAAAGAAGGAAAGTTGGCGATGGAGAACAAAGGAACAACTTTCTTCCCAGACTCCCCAAACCAGGAGGAAGACATAGAGCATGCAAAATTCCATTGCATTCACTGTCTGGCATGGAGAACTGATATACCAAACCCATTGACCTTACAAAATTTAACTACAACCCATCAAAGATCATTAAAACTGATGATACACCAGTGAGCATGAAGACAAGAACAGGTTTGGTTTTTTTTTGTCCTTTTGTTTGTTTCTCTTTTGAGTGAGCGAGCACATGTACAAAAGTATATGATGTTTGATGATTATTTTTTTGTTAACTTAGCTATTGCATCTTGCTATGGTACAATTTTTATTTACAATTTTTGAAATATTCTACTTTTGAAATGTTTCTTTAATTGTATCTACGGCACTATTATATAATTCTATAATGAAACATATTGATGTTTTTAAGTTGTAAAATAGGTTACCGAACAGTGAAAATTCCGTTGTATTCCGTTCAGATGCTCGGACAAACAGACAAATGGACAAAAATTCTAAACAAAATTGATTTCTCTGCAGACAAATCCAATCGACATAATCCAAGTGTTTATTTGAAAATATCTTCAATGTACAGACACAGCTTCATTACAATTTTATAATAGTTCCACAATATTAGTTTATAGTCTCTACTCCTTATGTGAATCTCTATACTTATAATATATCATTCGCATGTACAATATTTTAGTGGGGAATATCCTTTTTTACATTGTAAACCTTTGTCCTACATGAAGGGCATTCAGTGGAATATTTTAGTTAAAATTGTAACTTTTAAAAAAAATCGTGGTGAAATCGGTGGGGAAGGCATGATTCCACGCTCATGCTTTGCAGATTTAATGGCAACCCATTACTCAATGGTCAGGAGTTTCAGTCCCGGGTTCGCGGCTTAGCAATATTTAAAGAGCAGTTAATGACTGCTTTATGCACCTCGCTAATAAGGCATAATTTTATATTGGTATATATGTGAATGAGCAGAACATGTATTACTAGTGTCTCAATAACCCTAGAGACCTAGGGAAGAACAATGATTGCTGAAATGTTTTCCCGAATGATTGACAAGTATTGAGATACACCAGTTGTTAGTGTACGGAGTTTGCTATAATTACGCTAAATTTTAATATAAAAATAATAATCCTTCTGCCAGATAAGTAAGAAGCAAGGCAATTGTAAATAAAACCACAAATTTCTGTTTCTGGTACATGGGATATTGAAATAACTTTGATCATTTTAAATGGAAAAGGATATACTAGGAGTGTATACTACCCTAAACGACATATGAATAAGTACGTCCGCAACATTAACGGAAAACCATTCCTTTTATTATAGAGTTTGAAGATCTATCACCGGTGAATTGAATTTTGAGTTTATGGTGGCAGGAAAAAGATGTACAAAATACCCCTATCAGAAATGCGAGCCATGTCATTACCGAAAATTTATGTATTTAACAAAAGAATATTAACTGGACATAGGCATAATTTTTAGGTTTTTTGTTTTTGCATATTCCTTATTTAAAAGATAATATGTTATCCATTCTTCCAGCCTTTTTGACTTAACATTGCCTTTGACGGATGTACCTCTAACCTGTCGATGTAACAATACAAAACAATATAATCAAACTAAAATACAAATCGCAGAAACACGTTGAGTTTATCAAAGTCAATTCTGTTCAGTCTAAAAAAAGCAAGGATATATTTTAACAACATTTGAAATTCCTAGTAATGGAAGTCAGCTATACGACCCTTCTATCAAAGTCCGCTGTGGAACTCACTAAAAATACGACCTAAACCCAGAATACTTATCCCAGGTCTTAAAGTGCTTTGGAAGTTGGAGAAGAAATGGATGTTGTGACTACTGATTTCAGTAAAGCGTGTGACAGACTTTCTCCATCAAACCGAATTTTAACTATGCTTATCTCATAACTTAAGTTCTTATTATGTCACCCGGTTTTGTCACTCTACCAAAAAATGTTCATTCTGAATGGGAATGTATAAGAATACCTTCAAGAAAAGTAGAAAAATCCTCAAAGCGCCAGCATTAAACCAGATAGGCGTATCAAATAGTTTCGACAACCTTTCTACCAAAATAAAGGTGGCACCCAACATTTATTAGATCTTACATTCGGGGCGATAGTTACGTCTCAGAGCTCAATTTCTTTACCCCAGCCTTTATTAAAATAGACAGCCACCATCAGAGCTTGCTTCTAATAGCTTGACTCGAGCAAATGAAAAAAATGAGCGTTCCGCAAGAGGCATATTCTTGAAGCGGTACCGTCTAGGAGGGTGCCGTGAAATAACGCCGAGCGCTATAACGACGAATTCCTAAATTTTGGAATTGATTTATATTAAAGCAATATTAAAAACAATGAAAGGTGAACTAAGGCCGATTCGACAATATTTCATTTTGGCAAACTGAAATAAAGCCTACTTATCGCTAATATTCGGCCTGCAGATGTACGCTAAGCTTTTCTTTTCCCTGACAGGCCTACGTTCTAAGAAGGACATACAATATAAACTACATTGAGTAAAACTAATAAAAAGTGCAATAGAGTTCTATTGCTGAAAAACAAAACAAAATGCTATCTTGTTGTCTGTGTTCATGTCACGTTAATTCGTTCTTCAACGTCCGTAGATGTGCATTTTGCACACCTTTCACCTCCAACAGACTTTAGCAGAATTTAACCTGTCATGTGGTAAGCTATAGATACATGTGAATGCACTTGAATTTGAAAAAAACCTGATGTCTGCATGGAATAGTGCCACCTGAATCATAAAGATTTTATGCAACTTGAACTTAGCCATCTACACGCGTGTTTGTATATAGTATGTGGGCTGTCCTCTGCTTTTCGAGTGTGTATTTGAATTCATGTGCATTCTCTCATTAAATATTCAGATTTTTCTGCTCTAAATTGGATTCACGGTCATCGGACCTGAGGGAAGTAGATACACTCTTATTCGCTGTGTAGATGCGGTTGAATGTGCATGCGACGTGCAATAAATCACTTTTCCGGTGTGAAATTCTGATTTTCCTACCTCATCTGTGTAAATTTCGGATGCTGACACACTAAGTTTACACTGAATGTGATTTATGTTATTCACCGGTGAACACAGTTTATGCGTTACACAGCTTATAAGTAAATGAAGTGAAATGCGTTACACAGCTTATAAGTAAATGAAGTGAAATATGAATCTTCGTACATACATATGTATGTGGGCTTGTACTGAAAAGTGCAGCTTTTTTTTTTTTTTTTTTTATAATTTACGCGCGCCTAAGGGGTTAGATACCCTTTTACTGTTGCCATGGCGCGGGCGGAAAGATAGAAGGAGGAGAAAGGAAAATTGTTTTTGTAGTGGTTTTTGAAGCTCAGGTGTGTTTGGTTTCTATGTTTTGCTCTCCAGGGGTGGGAGGCTAACTTACGTTTGTGAATATTAATTTTTTTTAACATCGTTCCCTAATGGATATATGTACCTACAATACATATATACGTATTATACATATATAGTTATGCAAGTCATCCTCAATCCATCAAAAAATAGGAAACTGATAAACTTTAAAATGCAAAGGCTCCTGTCGTTTCTCCTGTCCAAATGGAGTACCGAATTAAAAACAGTGTTGTCCTATACATATATGATAGACAACAGAAGAAAAACCGCGAAACTGAAATCAGAACACAAGCTTATTTGGATGTAGATTAAGGCAATAAGAATTGAGTTTCCAGAATGTAAAGAAGAAGAAATGTAATGAAGAAGAAGTCGATATCATTAAAAAGGCTCTTTCATGACCTCGACGGCCAAATACAATAAATATTAACTGTAGAAGGAGGACAACACGGCTGCCACTTACAAAGCACATTTTAGAGGTACATTTTCGACCACTTTTTCGAGCAATTTCGTCAGTCTTTCCACGATAAAATGGCAAAATGTACTGAAAATAAATGAAGCTTGGCAGTGCAAGGTGACAACTGGCTTCGCATTTAATCCTTATTGAAAAGTCTGAAATTGCAAGAAAACAGACTAATATACTATATACAGGGTGTCCCCTAATTTGTCAAGGATAATTTCGGAAACGTTCTTGGGTATATTCTAGGACAAAAATCGTTCTACAGTAAGTTTATATCATTTATCGACGATTTAACAAAAGGCTTACTTTGGTGTACGCTGACGCATGTTAATGGAAATACTAATGGTAGAAAATTCGTTTAGAACTTTATTTTTAGGGGAAATATTAGATTTTGTAACTGCGTTTAAATAAAGTTTTATCTTATTTTCAGTCTTCAGATATCCAATTTCTAAGCCGGTTCCATTTTTCTTGCCCATACTGATTTTTGACTTTGAGGTCAATTTTTTTCAGAAAATGCGTAATAAACATAGCGTTTTATTAATTTTGTTTTTTTTTTTATAATTGGCGCGCGAATTAACAAAACGTTCCTTCGGAGTTTCAAAAAAAATCGACTTTATTTCATCCTTCACAAAATACAAATGACAAAGAATCTTTGATTTAACTCACAATTTATAGTTTGTTAACAAAGTATGAAAACTGTGGGAACGAAAGCTTGGATTTGGTTCTCACACGGTTTTAGTTTACATTTATTTAGGATTTAGTGTTACAATAAATGAATTATGGGTATGTATGTATAACTTATGGATTTACGTAATTTTATGTACATAACTCGCGCACTATGCGCAGCTCGGCAGGGCATTCTATAAGCGAGTTGTACAGCTTAGAAATGGATCACGATGTTTCAGAGTACGTCCGAAAATGGCATTGAGGGTATACTGATGAGTATTCATACCGTGATGGGTGCTACGGTTAAAAGCTAGAAGGGGTGGAATGCTACTGGCAATTCCGGTGGAGCACTTGTGGTGAAAATAGCGATACAACAAGGTCAGACAGGAGACATTACGTCCGTGTTCGAGGGTATTGAAAGACTGTTGGATATTGTCATCACCTATGAGCTTTATCGCACGGTTTTGGAACTTATCTAGCAAGTGCAAAGAGGTCTTAGGAGCACCTAATCAGATGTGAGCATTGTACTCCAATTTCGGGCGGATAAATGCCTTATATATTGAGGCCAGATCAGAGGGGTGAAATATTTCTTACACCGCTTGAGGAAACCTAGGCATTATGAACGTAACAATAATAAAAAAAATTATCAACAAGTTTGCGAGAAACCCATAGATACTTGGAAAACCCTGCAGCAGGTAAAAAAATGAATTTATGATTTTTTACCTGCGTTTCTAACAACAGTTGACAATATGAGTGGTTTTGAAATTGCACAGCTATTAAAAAGTGCTAAAGTATGCTCGTTCATTTGGCTACCTGTCAAAACTCTCATTTCCTTACCCTGTTCCTTAACGGTTTTCAGAAAGAGAAAATGGAAAATTGTACAAGAGTTGAAAAAAAAAATTAATTCATCAGTTAAATTTTTTACGGCAAGGTTACAGTTGCTTAGAAATGCTATTTGAAATGTTTGTATTTACAAACCAAGGATACGCAGACATTATTTACATTTATGGGCTGTGCAATGGAAGTTCAACTAGAGCGCGGCAAAGATACCATCAACGTTATTCTAACCGACGACTTCCTAGTGAAGGAGTATTTGGGAATACGTATCGAAGGCTTCGAGAAACGGGATAAGTTTTGAATACAAACCGTAAATCATTTCAGGACAGGTGTAATTGAAAACAAGTTAATCGGCCTGGTCAAACTACCACCTAGGCTGAAAAGAAGAGTACGGTAATCGTTGGATAGGAAGAAATGGACCAGTTTACTGGCCTGCAAGATCTCCTGACCATACAGCATGGGGAAGAATGAAAGAACCGAAATAGCAACTTTAAGTGAATTGGAAGAGCGTGTTCTCGAAGCGTCATCAAATGTGAGGCAACAGTTAGCATCAACAAACATTCGCAGTGAAATCCAAAATCTAGGAGGACACTTTGATCACCTGTTACGATATAACTTATAACTGTTTTAGTACACATATAATAAAAATTATGTAAAACCACTCAAAACAATTTTTTATTCATAGCCTAGGGAGCATTTTTTTTTGTCTTTTCAGAAGAACTTAACACCTAAGTGGGTATGAACATACTTATAATGCCTCAGCATGTGTTAAGTTTTTTTGGAAAATGGGATAGAGAGAGAAAGAAAGATGTTTGGGCTCAGTGGTTATTTTGCTGAATGTGTGGCCTCCAACATTTAATGGGGAGACTAAATTCTTAGTAAAAATTGGTTTGTTGATTTCTGGTCAACTATTCTTCCTACTTGATTTTCGTTAATTGAAAAAATGAACGTCTTTCGGGCGATGTTGGGATTCGGACACTGAACGTTCCGATTTGGAAGCCGAAATACCCCTTTTTTCTTAAATTTTAGCTGCTGCAGGTTTTCCAAAGTATCATAAAATCTATGGGTTTTCCACAAACTTGTTGATGATTTTTTTATTATTATTACGTTATATAATATCAACTTTATTTAAACGCAGGTACAAAGATTAGTATTTCTTTGTATATTGTCAGAGTATATTGTCAGAGACAACCAATGAAATTCGATAATAGAATACGAGCTGGACGAAAAAAGTCTGCTGACAGTTTAACAGTGAGTGCAACCAAAATACTGCAGAGTAAAACTACATTGGTGAAGGAGGTCCATACGATTACTCACATCCACCTGGCAGAATGTCAGTATCTAAACTGCAGTCAAAAGTGCCTGCTAAGGCTTACGCTTTACCAGTCTAATTAGTGAAAATAGCCCAAAAAAGCTTGGTTTTCGAGTAGCATATTAATTCCAAGTTCGGGTGGAATAATGCCCCTTGTATGAAACCTAAGCACCGACGATTTACACAGAGAACAGGTATGCTCTATACCGACACTTTAGATGTAAAAAAGGTGTTGGTTAACTTTTAAAGTATCCTTCACATATTAAGACATAACCATTAAGGTAACTGTGTCCAGATGGGATGCAAGGTAGGTACTCGTATATATACTCTTAGCATATGGCACCGAATTTTACAAATTTAATCTCGGCGAAGTGGTATCGACTGCCCATATGTTAGCTAATCATTGAGCTCTAAGTGTTTCCGGAAAAGATACGGATACAGCATAACTCGTCTTTATCGCCTTCATTTCCGCTCAGAATACACTACAGTGTTTAGAAAGGTTTAAGGATATCAAGATTTAGCATGTCTAAGGAAACAACTTCACCTATGCTGTTGGCTGGCAGTGGGAGGTTGAACTGTTTATTTTGCGAATCAATTGTCGAAGCTGCTCTTGTCTTGCCTCACACGTTTTTCACATTATTTGGGTCAGTTTTTACTATGATACATTGGTATTCAATTAGCACATAACAACTTATCTTCAGGATTTGCTTTTATAAATTTTACTATGAAGTAATACTAAACTGTCAATTACAACATGATTTATTCTGAACAATTTATTTTTTCTACTTTCTACTTTCATGCTAATGGTAGTGCGTTGTAATTATCTTCACGACCATTAAAATGTCAAATTACAGCAACTATGTACGAGTGCATTTATATTTACATTGTTCCTTACAGGCCTTCCTGGCTTATATATCTATTAAAAAGGAGACGAATTATTTATACGGAAAAACGTAAGATGCAAATCTAGGTGCAACAAGCTGAAGACTAAGAAAATTGGAAGAGCTCTCTGTACCGTGTAAATATGAAAGTAGAATTTAATGGTATCTTGCGAAATAACGAAGTGTTAAATTGTTGCTAAAAAAACATGCACAAATGATATGCATGTAATGTTTTTACTATCCATTTTAAGCAGCATAAAAAATATTAAAGCAGAAGACAGGACAATGTATTTGTAAAAGGCGAAAACTATGTGATAAATTGTACATGCATCTAGACAAGGAATCCGTTGTCACTAGTTGGAAAATTCATGTTAGACAAGAAAATTTTTTAAGCTCACAAAAATGTATGGTTATGGGGAATGTGCATAGGATTTCCTCCTAAGCTTTTCATTCTATTTCCTTTTCACTAAACAAATTGTATTTGCATGCAAATTGAAGTTTTTATTTTCTCATCCGCTATACTTGAAGCGGCAACATTACTATGTATTGCCATGGACAAAAACTACTCCTATGTTATGCAACTTGGGTTAACAAAAAAAAAAAAACCTAAAAATATGCCTGGTTTTGATGTTACGAGTATGGAGACGTTATTTTTGCTTCTTGACACCCATACATATTTGCATGGTTAATTGTTACCAACGGCAAACCTGTAAAAGTACAAGGATACTCGAACGTATTTTGATAGAAATATAATTTATTACTTCATACATCTGATTCTAAACCAGTGATCTTTTTACTTAGAAAATAATCAGATTTTTTTTACAGCGAATTCAGGCTTTCTTGTGGATGGTAAATATAATTAAAAATACCACTCAAAATATTCTTATATCCGTACTTCCTTAATTTTGTTTTCAAATAAGAGCTATTCTAAATAATACAACTAATTAGAAGTATACATGGAAGACTGAATCAAATATGATATGACATTTTTTTTTATTTGAATGGCAAGAAGTGAAAAAACTATACAATAATTGTTTTCTATTAAATCGGGTAGAAAAAGAGTTTTCGATGAAGAGCTAGAATAAGAACTAGTCAGATACCTGCTTGAAATGGAGTTTCGTTACTGGGGCCTATCGAGGGAAGGCGTTCGATCCTTAGTGTTCCAAGTGGCGAAATAAAACGTATCGAACAAATTCTCCGTTGTAAAGGAAATTGTAAATGGCATAAAAATGAGTTGAGTATCCGTTCTCAAACACGAACATCGTTTGATAGAGCAAACGCATTTACACTTGAAAAAGTTAAACTTTTTTGAAGTGAAACTTCTTATGGCTCGTTGGGCAGGAATTCCGAACTCCGATGAAACGAAAAAGCGAAATAAGTGAATTCGAACTCCGATGAAACGAATCCTTCAACCCTTTTGGATTCATTGTCATCAGTCCTGCAGCATTTGTTATATATCGAGTTTATTTAGTGTGTTGAAGTTATTGAGCTTGTGAAGAATTCTCAGTAATGAGGAATGTTTTTTTTTTACCAAAGAAAAGTTTTTTTTTTAAATACTTGTGATCTTCACTTCTATCGCCTAACTTGCTAGGTAAACCATATTTTTCTGATTTGTGGAAAGAAAAAAGGTTTGAAAATCATAATTTTCTGGCCGTTGTTTTCAAAAGTATTGGCACAGTAAGGCAAATGCTGAACGAGGTTCGCTTATTACAGTAGTAACCTTTATTAGCGCTGGGGGAGGCATCGTACCACCGTATTTTATATTTCCACGAACGAATTCCAAACCTCTGTTAATGAAAGACGTGCCACCAGGTGCCTGATATTCTTGCTACTTATCCGGCTGGGTTCAAATAGACATATTTACCAAATGGTTTCTACATTTCCTGAGACACACCCAGCCCACACCAGCAGAAGAAGCCATCTTCTTTATATTGGATGGGCATTACAGTCATACTCGAAACATACGAGTAGAAGTGCTCAATCTGGCGCATGCTAATGGTATGACAATAATTTTATTGCCGCCACATTCGACACAAAACATGCAACCGCTAAACAGGGTTTTAATGGGCCCATTGAAGTTAAACGTTCTGCTAGAGAAAACGCTTGATAAGCCACTCAATTCGATCTCGTAGGTCTGTTTATAGTATAAAAGCATATCTAAAAATTCAGTCTTGGCAAATTGCTGTAACCGGTTTCAGATGTATCAAACAATGGTGATGAATTCAAACGATGAAAACTTATTTCTGGTATTTTTGGGAGCGATGAACCAACAAATATCTTAACGAACTACAAAAACGAACGAAATGGTCGAAAAAATAGCCTACACTTCACGTGGGAAATATGTGAGGGTTTTTAGTTATGAAGACAATGTCCCGCCACAGTGATTGCCGCTGGGGTGAGAATTTCAAGCAATACGAGTTGAAGACAACAAAGTCAAGGCTGTTGGCGTTTAAAACATCGAGGAGCCCCGACCGTCTTTAGCTCATGGCCCTACGACTCATTGGTGGTCATTTACCTTACAAAGTTTTATTACAATCCAGCGAAGATCATTGAAACTGATGATACACCGGTGAACATTGAAAACAAGAACTGGTTTTGTTGCCTGTTTGTTCTTTTGCTTGTTTCACCTTTGAGTGAGCGTGCATAAGTATATGATGTTTGATTATTATTTGTTCGCTAGCTCGCTACGGTTTTGAGGTATATGTATAGTTCATACATTTACATATACACCTATATATATATGTACCACAGATGCAGTAATAATTAAAATTGTTGGAGTCTTCTAATTTGGAAATGTATCATTAATTGTTACTACGGCACTATTCGATGTATGAAACATATTGCAGTTTCTAAGTGGAGAAAAAAACTCGTAAGAACCGATTCAGTAGTTTTTCTATGATGCTCGGACAAACAAACAAATAGGCAAACAGACAGACAGACAAATAGACAAACATTAAAAAAAATTTGATTCGGGTACAGACACATCCATACTTGGGTTATGTATGTTTTTAAAAATATCTCCAATGTACATATACGACTTCGTTACAATTGTATAATAGGAGGAATAGCTAATATGACGGTTTTTCCACAGGTTTGTTTTCTGATTTGAAAATATGTACTTTTTCTAGCAAAAGTCAATTCGACAGCTGATTTGTGCAGAGGTTGTTTTATTAGTTTATCATGAATAGACTTACGCCAGAACTACGCTTTTGAATTATGTAAATTCTGAAGAATGACAGAATTGAAGCATACGAGTATGTCATTCATTGAGTAAGTAAACATAAAACTAGATTGCTCTTGATTCACAAAATTTTGTTAAGCGATGAGGCCCACTTCTTAGTTGAATTCTTGAGTCAACAAGCAACTTCGCATAGGAAGTTGGAGTAAGGAAGATCTGCAAGCCACTGTTTGATGTGCTCTATGAGCTGGTGGAATCATTGGCCCTTATTTATTCAAAAGTGATGCCCACCAGAATGTTACAGTTAATAGAGAGCTGTACAGATTCACAATCACTGAATTTTTTGTTCACTGTTGCAACATGCCACACAGCGAGCGCCAAAACATTTTTTTTAAGGAAATATTCGACAAGCGCATAATTTCGAATAATGGTCCTGTGGATTGGCTACCAAGCTAGCTTGATTTTAAACGCTTTGATTATTTTCTGTGGGGATATGTGCGGTCGCTAGTCTACGCCAATAAAACTGAAATGACGGATGACTTAAAAGTCAATATTTTCTGCATTATTTCCGGTGGACACATATAACCTCAGCTGCTCGAAAAAGTTGTTGAAACTTGGACTTTCGAATTTGGCTTTATTCGAACCATCTACGGCTCACTTATACCCGAAATCATATTTCAGCATTAATCGCATAAAATATTTTTTTCAATTAAGCCAATACAATCTCTTATACGAGTATGTATTTGTTTTATTTTAAAGTTCTTTACGTCTTATAAAGATATTTATATATAAATTCCCCAAATTGATATAATGGACTAGGAATGTTGAAGTTTACGCCCAAGATTAGTCAACAGGACTATCCTTCACGATTTCTTTCATCTTCCCCAACCCCTCCTGTTAATTTTTAGTTCAACATCAAAGCAAATATATAAATAATGTTCAATTAACATCTTTCCATAATATTTCAGAAAGAAATTTGTACTTAATTACATTTTAAATATTATGGAAAGATCTTTTTTAAATCTTCTCCAAAATCCTGAGTGTTTCTTCAAAATTTTCATATCTCCCTCAAAATTTAGAAAAAAATCAAAATTCATAGTCCCAATGTTCAAACCTTGATCAGAAGGCAGAAAGAATTATCGGCTTCCATGGCCTTACCACCTTTTCGACAAAACCTCAGAAAGGGAAAATGTCTGTTTATTAAAAAGTCTCTTACTCTTGGCACTCGGTGTCGCCCAGAATTGCAAGTCGCCTTTCACTGTGCATACATAATATGAAAAGGCGAACAACACAGTGAGTAGGGAGGGACTAGGCCTTGGTTCATCTTAACAATTTATTGTTTTCCCCAAAAATCTCCATAATCTACCAATGAAACACCCACATGCTTTCCACACATCCACCCACTATAGACCCACCCACTCACTTCTTCGCTGTACATCCTTTATTGAACAATATTTTGGCTTTGTAATATTGTTAATTGAGGTTATTAAAAGGTAATGCATTAAATCAATGCTATAATTACTTTACTTGATTTAATTAGTTTTAGAAAATATAATACAGTACTAAATTAGGGCAAAATAATTTGCATTGAATAGTATAATGCCAAGTAATAACATTTCTAATAAATTAGTCTCAACTCTGCTATAAATTCTTCAGCATTTGCCTTAACTGGCTTCTATTTATTATAAAGCGATATGATGCAGTTACGTGTTGGTAGTTCCTATAGTTTACAAGTATGTGAAGATAAGTACTGACTTAAACTTGAACATTTAGTATAATAAATCTCATTCTCCTAATCCGTCCATGCATGTGTTACAGGAAAAGTTGACAAAGAAAATAATAATACAATAATTAATTACCAACTTTGCTTAGGATAGTAGCAATAAATATAATTTCTATTATCACGATAAAACTGTTTAGCAAAAGTTAATAAATTCATAAATTTTGACATTGGCTTTTGCCGGCAGAAAAGAGAGATTTAACATATTTTTATAATTTGTAACATAATTGCAATATACAATTTAATTTAAAAAGGTTCATCAATTATCTGTTTGCTGTATTTTAGAGCAATCCTTAAATAACTATACAGAACTCTCCTGCTTTGGCCATTGAGGATTGATTTAATCTGGTTTGGCGATAACTCATTTTCCTCTCAGTGCGCTCTTCTTATTTACTTTAGGACGGGGCGTATTCCGATGAAATGGTGAATAATTTCTCTTCGTAGACTGCATAAAGAGCATTCCTTATTGCGTTCGGCTCTACATATGTGGTTCCACGTTTAAGTGTAGAAGTTCGCCTCTAGCCTTACAAATTGTGGAAATAGTATCTACACTGTTTTGGTCGTTAAAATAATTTCTCTCTCCTAAGTCGTGTTGTAGCATGCGAGCCTTGATTAACTCCGCAGTGCTTTAGGTTTGAAGACGTCATTGAAGGATAGCTCTATTCCAATGAACAAGCTCGTAGGCTTTCGCACCAATATTTCTCGTTATATTACTCCAGCGAGACACTGCGTAATCTAAAACATACCCTGAAGATTTGCAGTTCATAGCAAATAAGATTCTTTCTAGTAACATGGAGTAGGCGTTGGTTTGGAAATATAGAGAAAATGTAGTCTTACTGTAAAAATATATAGGGGTGGCAAGCCAGTCTGAGGTGAATCATGTAGCTTGGAGAGTGTTCCCGTAATCTAAAAACCTTTTTGACGAAATATCTCAGCAGTCTCTCGAATTCCTCGTATTGAAAAATTTCCCATACCTGAGGAGCGTAGCACATAATAGACCTCATCACTGCTACGTAAATTTTATCCTTTGTGCTTAGTGCAATGTCTCGTTTGCAAAATATGCGCTTCAAATTGTGGTTTATTGCCTTTTAACTTCCTTTAGTTTCTCCTCCAAATGCTTCTTCCAGGATATCTATAGTCCCTCACCACCACAAGTCTTTCATTCTGGAAAACTTATTTTTCATCTCTCACTAAGCGACCAGTCTCATTTCGGAATAACATTATTTTTGATTTATTGGTGTTGACGTTCAAGTTCCATATATTACGGTAGTGCTTTAATAATCATCGTTGGATTTTCCGACAAGATGACGATGTCGTCTGCTTACATAAGAACCTTTATTTTAATTCCGCCCAACTCGATTCCTCCTATCTAGAAGGTTTGGTAGATCGTGTAAGAATAGTAAAAAGAGTACAGGGCTCAAAAAGCAACAATGCTTAATACCCGAGAGCGAATCAAACAAGCTTTTGACATCCTGATTGCAGTTTTATTTTTCTCTTAGAGACTATGTATTGTTTTTATTTAAGGGACAAAGAAATAAGCAATCTTAAGAAAGGAAATTATTCTCTTTCTTTAATTAATCGTTGAAATATCTGCCATGTATTTGCAGGACTTCTACGTCACTTGCGGAGTTAAATTTGCTGATGTTAGAACCATTCTACAATAGATACCACTTTATTTTGGTTGACGTCGTTAGTGAGGCCAAAAATTTGGTGATGTTTTTACCTTTGTGTGATCTTATTTTCTTTTCGCTTTTTCTCTGAATCTCGGCTGGATCTTGAGTCCCTCTTGCTTTTTGGATCTGATGGACGGCCTATACTGGCGACACAGTATTGTACAATACTTCTGTGATTCTTGTATTACTATTACTCGGATCAGTGTCATATTACTGAATGATTTTGACTTTTAACTTTAATTGAAAACAGAGAAAAAAACTACTAAGAAGTAAGGCCCACTGACTTGGCCTATGGTTCATCATAAGCATAAGTCAAGTTGGTTGCATTCAAGGTTAGCTTTCTTCAACGCATTAGCGTGGATTAGCTGTTCATTTTTGACTAAATGTACGTTTCTCTGCTTATGAATCTTGTTAAGCTAATTTATAATTTTTTTCAGATTATTTGATTGAATTGAAAAATTAAAAAAAAATTAAAATTCTTCAAGCTCTTTAAAAGTGAGTTATAAACCGCTCGTAAAATTAAAATTTCACAGTTAAAAAAAGGCAGTATATTCCTGACGCTATGTTGGGAAATCGAACAGCAAATGCAGAATTCAAATAAAATAAACTAAATACGGCTTAATCATTCTAAATATGTTATGTAATTTTATTAGCTTTTACTTTTAGTACTACTTAATATACTGTTTGCTGTTACAAGACCGAGGCTTGTGGTGTTTGCCAGTCCCTTTTATTAGTTCTATATTGTTAGCTCAACATTTTTGGTGTGGGAAGTTTTCATTCTGTTCGGCGCGCGTGCATCGGACGAAGCCAGTTAAAAGTGCAGAGAATGCAAAAGATAGGATTGCGGAAAAAGAGAAAAAAAATATGAATCAACTGGAAATTGTGTTGAGGTTCGGGTATCGTCTGGTATGCATTACCGGATACGTAACTTCTCCCACGTTAAATTTAAAATACTCCTGAATTTTAGGAAATTCCTTATTTATATTTTTGATAGAAACTTTAAGTTTTTTATTTTGTCATGATAGGATTATTATTAATCTGATAAAAATTATCGCGATTGTTGAGCTAGCAATATAGTTAACATTTTTATGAAACTTAAGTATATTGATATGTTCTAAGTTAGTTATACTTTTTAACTTCCATGTATCAACAATACCCCCCCTGCCAATGATCTAGTGGAACATTTGAAGACTCATACAGAGGAAATTGTCACTCGTTTCACAATAGAACTAAGCAAGCTGCGTACTGATCTCATGAGCCATATTACAAGTTTGGAATTGAAATGGACTGCTCAGTTTGCGAAATATGATCAAACACTTAACGCACTGGTAAAGCGAGTAGAGATAATCGAAGCCCACAGTGAAGAATTTGCTATCAACAATCGTAATGAAGAGTAGACAACTGATCTTAAAAAACGGTGTGATGCGCTTGACAGAAGAGATCTTGCTGCGGACGCAATTCTCTTTGGAGTACCACAGCTGCAAATTGAAAACCCCAAATCTATTTTCAATCTTTTATGTCACACCATTGATTGCCAGCCTCCAGTTTTGCGATCGATATTTCGCTCCCACCTTCGAGATGGATGCAATGACCGACCTATGATTCTGAAGTTCAACTCTCCACACGATAGAAACAACGTTCTGAAGTCATTAGCTGAATATCAAAAAAAAGAGAAAAAACCGGTCTCTCTTCGCAACATCGGCATGGATTCGGATAAAAGCATATATTTAAATGAGAGCCTTACGAAAAAAAATCGTTCTCTTCTTAAACGTGCTGTTCAACTTAGGCGCCAAAAGATGATTTCTTCAGCTTTTACAAGGAATGGAATTGTTTTGGTTAAAGAGAGTATAAATGGAAACAATATCATCATAGACGAAGAAGAAACTTTGAATGCGATTACTCTGAGATGTCAAGCAACAGACAAAACGAATGACGATGAAATCTGTATCCAAAAATCTAAAAAATTACGTAATGTTTTTCTGTCTCTTATTTCTTCCTTCTTTCTCTTACCTTTTCTTTATAATTTTAAATCTCTTTTTTCCTTCTCTCTTCCTTCTTATTATATAGGGTCCGCCATCTAACGTTCTTTTTTTCAAGTAGTGCTTATTTCGTGAATGGTAACACTTAGCTCATGTCTGATTTGACAGATAATTAGTTTTATCCTTCCGCTGAACGAATATGGTTGTGTATACGCTTGAACAACGCTGGGAAATATTGCCTGCGATCGACTTAGAGAAGATGCCGATTTTGCCAAAAAAATCATTTTTTCAGATGAAGCTCATTTTGATCTTGGCGGGTATGTAAACAAGCAAAATTGTCGCATTTGGGGCACAGAAAACCCGCACGAATACATTGAAAAGCCGATACACCCAAAACGAGTCACGGTTTGGTGCGGATTTTGGTCCAGAGGCATAATTGGGCCATTTTTATTCGAAAATAAGCAAGGAGTGGCCGTTACAGTCAATGGCGATCGTTATCGGCCCATGTTGAACGAATTTTTGTTCACAAAAATTGAAGAGGAGGATATTGGCAACATTTGGTTTCAACAGGACGGCGCTACGTGCCACACAGCCGAAGCTACACTCGATACTTTGCGCCCTGTTTTTGAAGATCGCATTATCAGCCGCAGATCTGATGTCGTTTGGCCACCTCGGAGCTGCGATTTGACACCGTTGGACTATTATTTGTGGGGTGCCGTAAAAGATAAGTGTTACGCCGACAAGTCAGAGACAATTGACGCTTTAAAGGACAATATTCGTGAAGCCATTGGTGAAATACAGCTGCACACAATCGATAATGTGCTTAAAAATTGGACCGATCGTGTAGGCTACTGCATGGCCAGCCGAGGCAGCCATTTGAATGAAACTATTTTCCGTTATTAACCGTAAGGATTGTACTTTCAAATAAAAAAAGAAATTTGAGAAAATATTCAGTAGTTTTTTTTTATAGCATTTGTGCCTTTTTTTTTAATTTTTGTGTTGTAAATCGCCTCCCATAACTACACTGGATCTTCCACCGCATCTATGTGTGTTCCAACTACACTTAAGAACAGCGTGAGTTTTTTTAGATCGCCATCAAATGGTTTGATAAAAGAAATTTCTTTCATTAATAACCACGCACGGCTTTGTATGTTTGGTGCACCTCGTGAAGCTAAAACTTCTATGGCTGCTGTGAGCCTTTCCATTATTTGTTCGTTCATTTCCTGGCTGATAACTTTGGGCCAGAACTTATCTATGCTATTCTTCTTCAGAATTTTGCTGTGATTTTCGTTCATATTTTCTTCAGAATTTTACTGTGATTTTCGTTCACAATAATTTTTTTTTATTTTTTTTTTTTCAGGGTCTGAATTTTAGTTTGGTTAATCTCTGATTTTTAGTGTCACCAAAGTGTTTATCAAACAGTTGTATTTCACTTTTCTACTAAGTCTTTAGAATTATATATTTGCTTCGCAATTTTTCGGTCCGTTCACTTTTGGATCTTTTTTTTTATAAAGATCCTACCGACTGCACCACTGATATTTTTAGTCCCGGTTTCGCGGTAAAAAATAATTTTATTAGTTTTAGTCTTAGTACTACTTAATATACTGTTTGCTGTTACAAGACCGAGGCTTGGCGTGTTTGCCAGTCCCTTTTATTAGTTATATATTGTTAGCTCAGCATTTTTAGTGTGGGAAAATTTCATTCTGTTCGACGCGCGTATATCGGATAAAGCAAGTTAAAAGTGCAGAGAATGCAAAAGATAGGATTGTGGGAAAAGAGAAAAAAATATGAATCAACTGGAAATTGTGTTGGTATCGTCTGGTATGCGTTACCGGATACGTAACTTGTACTAAGCATAAGCGGTGAAGATCAGGCCCATATGATATGGTCCTTCGACAGTTACATGTGGATTTTGACTTCCTCATATGCGAAAATTTTATTTGTTAACGTATGCACTGAAGAAAATGTTGTGCAAAAATTATTCTTCCAAACGTGGCCAGTTGGATTCAAATCTTGAGTGAGTTGAAATTTATAAGCATGTAGAAGCAAATCCAAATGCAAAATAGGCCATAAGGTACCGTAAGATAAGGCTTAATACTATGCTCGTCGTGAAATCGATAGATTTGGATCTTCATTAACGGCAGACATATTTTCTTTAGAGCGTGCATTTCGATTACGGATAAGACTTATGACATCTGTAACAGAGCCAGTCTCTTCGAATTTTTTCGCCCCTATATGGACGATTATGTTGACCGTAATCTTCTCGTAATGCACGAAACGTACCTACTACAGAAGTAGTTTTCACAGTCTTAATACGTTTAGCGATTGTTAAACGACCCCTATTGTAAAAAAGGCAAACCTCAAACTAAACATTTACAGTCTCGGACGACAATTCAGTTTGACGTATGCGATTGAAACAAGGTTTTCAAATCGAATTGGAGGACCCTATAGGTTTTCTGTTTCCATGCTACTTCGATTATGATTATATGAATTAACAATTTTCCTAGTGTTGTGATTATTTACAAGTTGATGGCCTCCTTTCTTCACAGCAAATCTGAGCTAGTTTCATTTCCTTCCGTTTTACTACTGTGACTACCTTACCCTCTATCGACGCTATCTCTCTTACCCTGTATCAAATTTTGCCTCTGGTATCACATACCTTACGAAACGGACATAACTGACAAAACGTTTCGCAGTCTAGCATGTGGAGCAGGGATTCCCAAACTATTTTGGGAAAGAGACCCCTTTTCCAAAAATGATTAAAAGCTCAGACCCCATAGCCAAATTACTTTAAAAATCCTATCTCTAGTTTTTTCACTATTGATACAAAATATTTACCAATTTAAAAACTTTGCGGTTGGGTGAGCAAACTTGACATAATTTTCTCATCAAAATTTAACAAAATAATTAGACACAAAATTCAGTAAGTATCAAGTGTAATTAGTAATTATTAATACAAATTAACTAAGTATACTTAAGTAGGTAATTATTTTTTGAAAAAAACATTAAAAAAGTAAAGTAAAAAAAAAAATATAAAAAATTCAGTGTGATGGATGAACCGGGTGACTTTCTACCAATTTAGCTACATTGGGTTCAAACGGTTTCTTTGGACAAAAATGTTTCTAACCACAATGAACCTTTTTCGACTAGGTTTGATGATGGCAAAGCGATAAGGTATTTTTCAGCAATGTTCCACAATGCAGGGTATGTGTTTCAATGTTGCGTTGCAACCAGAACTTCTGATAGCCTTGGTTGAAATTCTGCTTAAGCTCCTCGGCTGTGCTGATGGTAATCAACTCTTCTTGGATCATTACATTGGCTTTTTCCATGGCTGTGATATTGTACGGATTTATTATGCGTAAAATCCTTGTGTAATGCATCCAAGTGAGTGACATATGATAAAATAATATCGTCTTGAAGCATTTCTGGTAATTTTGACAAATGCGGAAACTCTAAGTATTCTTTTCTGCTTAAATTTTGTTTGTAAGGGATGAGTTTACCCAGAATGGCAGATATTATTAATTCTGTTTTAATCAAGTTGAGATCGACACCCTGCAGCTGCAAATTATTTTTGTTGAACATAGCAAAGATATCAGTCAAGTAATAAGTATCTGTTTTACAATTGTTCAGATTTTCTTTCAAATTCAGATCTTTTTCATGTAAAAACTCCAACACAGATTCAAAAATAGCTGAAAATCTTCTAAGCAAGAGCCTCTTGATAGCCAGTGTGCAGAAGTAACCAAGTAAAGACTTCGTCGTTTTCCTCACATAGCTGAACAAATAACCGAGAGTTGAAAGAACTGCTTCCAATCTTGTTGACAGCATTTATAAAATATTCTAAAGACTGTCTGTGAATGACCGGTGCCTAAGGCAGTTGTCGCTTAAAAATCGATTCTCTTCTGGTATCAGTTTCTAAATAAGTAGCAAAAAGCAGTTCTTGGCACATCTTTTCATCTTTTATATATCGAACATATCCTAGCAACAGAGCTTCATTGCCGTGTAATGTAGATTCGTCCAACTGGAGAGAGAATCTGTTGGTCTGTAAGAAATTGCATAAAATGTTTTCCACGTCGCGACCCATCTCGTCTATTCGTCTCTGAACGGTGTTATTGCTCAAAGGAATTCTCTTAATAATATCATGTGCGGGTTTGTGCAATACATTGTTGAGGACTTCTGCAATGGCTGGTAAAATAAGCTGCTCTCCAATTGTGTGGGGCTTTCCCGACTTCGCTATTAGCAAAGATAGATGATGACGCAAACATTGATCTTAAGGATGGCCTTTTCTCTAGTTTTTCTTTAAGTGTTTGAAAGAAGGACAATGGCTTACTTTTTTTGTCAGCATGTACTCCTGACAAGTCGTCCTCCATTTTTGAAGGCTTCATGGCATCGTTGCTGAATACTCTTTCGCACATCACACAAGTGTTGATTTGATAGAGATGAAATAAATCCAAACTTCAAGTAGTCAAAACTGTATTGCCTGCATTTTTTTCGTGTCTGCCATCATAAAACTAAACATTTATGTATAATTTTAGGTAACAACTTTTCTAAAGTAATTTAAAAAAATACTTAGAAAAATATTAAACCGTTTTTTGGTACTAACCCTGTTACTTTTCCATAAACTGCAGAAATGTATGGTTACGCTATTAACGCTCGTAGGTAACTAAGGATTTTGTAAATCTTTTTCCAATCACTTTATTTTAATTCACTTTATTGATATTCAAGTTCCAATGAATTTCAAAACGCAAATGAACTTTCAACCAAAGTGCAAGCTTGTTATATAGTAAAATATCAGGCGCATGTCTAGACTTGAACTTGATTATAATTTCGTTCGTGTTAAATTGCGTATATGTGTCCAATACAGAGCAAGTGAAAACGTGTCTGAAAGACTTGTACGCTCGAACACATTATCTTGCACGAACTTGTCCACGTATATTGTCTTGCCGAGCTTTTTATCTTGTCCGAACTTGTGCACGCTTATCGACTTGTTGAGTTTTTTTAAAGTACAACTGTCATCGAGCCATTAATTTAAAGGTTTTTTTTAAAGTGAATTTACGATTTTGTTGCTGGCAACGCCCTGGGGGAAATTGAGAAAATGTCCGTTTTGTCTAATTTCGAGGGAATTTATGTTGACTGTCAGAAACAGCATTTTTTTTTGGTTGCTAGCTACCTCGTGGACAACATCTTTTCCCTCAGAACGTTGGCCGTATTTAGGTTTTCTTTGTTTCCGTACCAATGTAAGTTTAAAAATATAAAAAAATATTGAGTTTGTTAAAAGTATTATTTTATTCTTTAGTAAATAAAATCGAAACATTAATCATTTTTAACCGGATTTCATTATTGGATGAGGATCGAAAACGATCGCTAAACTGCGAGTCAACAACAACAATGATACTTCCTTCCTACTGAAATATTAGCCATTCTTATAATAAGTTATTACACGTAACAGAACTTATAGTAAGGGAGGCGACCGTAAGATTACCTACCTCATCGGGTCAATGGAAAATTCGTTCACTACCTGGTAGTAAATGGTGAAACATTTACAGAACTGCTGGTCGGACAAATGTTTTCGGGGCCGTTTGCCGAAAAAAGGGTGACTTCCGGTACCGTTTTTTGATGTTGAGTTATACCATGAAGTCAATGAAAAGTTGAAAAGTACTTTCATAGCGATTTTCTTGTAGATCTCAGAACAGTTGGTCGGACAAACAAAATCCGGGTCCTACTCCTTGTCCGACCACTTTCAAGAACGGAATTTTTGATGTTAACCTACCTCATCAGGTAAATAGATAAATGGGGTATGAAATTAAAGCTTAGCCTGCCCTCTTTAAGAATCCAGTGGTCGGACAAACATTACCTGGGCCAAATCATGTGTCCGACCACTTTTACCAACAAAACTTCTCGTCACTGCGTTGATTTTTTTGAAGCTGAAAACCGGTTTTTTGATGTTAGCACACAATGAAGGTAGTATTAAATCATGGCCTTGAGTTTCTGCTATACGAAATATATAAGTTGGGTATAAAAAAGCCCCTCAAAGTAGTATAACTGACCATTTGCTTGCTTTTTTTCACAGAAAAATCAAGTTTTGTATCAAAAATTCTTACCGACAAACCAACCGAATTCAAAAAACTTTTAATAATACTCTAAGCTGAGCTTTAACATTTCTTTTAAAATCTTGATAATTAACCTTAAAACAAAAGAACTTTTAACAAGCGTACATCAGTCGTAGTCAAAATAAAAAACAAAATATTTATGTGTTTCAACTTTTTCACTTAATGTAAACGTACTCGTAAATCCTACATTATATTTTTTCAAACAAAATATTACAACATAAGAATATTTCAAAACAATTCTTAGAAGATATTAAATAAATTATTGCATACATCTAGTTATTCAAAATAAAAATTATTTAAGAAAAAATAATTCCAATTATAAAAATCTTGAACTATTTGCCTTTCTCGATCAAATCTTTTTTCATCATATCTATTTTTCTTCTACATTTAGTCCTGACTTCTGCCTTATGTTGGTGCTATTAATTGCTTCGTTTAGCATCATCGACTGCAACTTGTTTCTATCGCAGTTAGCATATTCTTTAATGTGTTCACATGTGCACAGGACTGACGCCACGAATTGCACCACGAGTTGCACCCTGCACATTTTTGATATTGTTCAAATATATTATTCGACACAAATTACAGATATCTTTATCATTTGCTTTTTCCACCAGCAGCCAGTTTTCTGAGAATTCAGTCATACCTATGAGTTTTGGTTTTGATATTAGCGTACATTTGGCGACACCGCTTGCCATTAAATTTCAGGTCGATTAATCCACATGCCTCATCTGTATATATCAAACTCAAATGACTGAAAGTAGGTCCACCAACAATGAACTTTGGAGGCCCTTAAAGAATTGAGATCTATTACGACTATAAGTTTTCAACCTTGTAAATAATACCTTAAATGCTTTATGGCGTAAGCAGCTGCCAATAGGATGTGCGTCGATTATAATACTATATATAATCGCATGTTGCTTACTAATAACCTTATGAATTAATATTGTCCCATAACCCTCTGAAATACCACTGGTATGTAATTCGACATGGTGTTCACGTTTGTAAGCTATGAAATAATCTTTTGACATCCATATTTCTTAATATGATGGTTTCCACACGATTTTACCTTTACCTGAATAGCGTAATTATTGTACTAGAAAATTAGGGAGAATTGCTTCCAAATTCTCTTTACTACCCTCCACTGTACAGCACAGATAATCCATTAGTGTTAGGGGTCCTGGTCATACTTTGAGAGAAAGCAATTAACTGTGGTCTATGCGTTTTGAGAATATCAGTGTCAACACACTCGAAAAGAATTTCAGAGCTCACACGAATTTCTATACCACCTACACCACACACATTAACCCCCCTAACTCTTGATAACATTATTTCATCTACTTCCATGCGTTTATCAACATTATTTTCACATTCCAGTTAACACAACAATATTATAAAATTGTGTTTCCATAATATTATTGACCTTCTTTGACAAGAAAGCATTCGGAACCAGAATCATAGAAGAATGAGATGCATTATTCGACTCGCCTTTCTGTAATACTCGTATTACTCACACTACTCGCATTACTTGCAGCTTAGCTCCAGTTATAGTCAATATGTCTCTTCATTGCGTATTTGGAGCAAACTACATCTACACGAGACCAGCTGCCACCGCCTTCTGCTTGCTGTTTCCAATTTAACTGCATTGAAGGCAGATGAGGTGTAGACGATATCCTGAATATTTCTCTTTTATTTGGTCCAGATATACGAGTAGATACATACTTTGCGATACAAACGATTTTCTTTTCAAAATCGAAAACGCTTTCAAGTCTTTCTGTGATTTGTGTTCATAAACTCAAAATCAAATCGAAGTGACGCAGGTCGATTATTATCTACTCTGTCCGTAAACGTCAAAAAACGTCAAAAAGTAAACAGTAAACAAATCATAGGTTAACTCTATTTCATCTTCTTAGAAAGTTCACATTTATTTTAGTGCTGGTCAGCGACCAAGGTGAGAGAGCTTTTTGCAATATATATAGCGACCTGTGGGCTTTCAAATCACCAGAAAATGTGGGAAAATTACAAAATTGACATGGCGGAAGATATACACAGATTTCAAGATCTTAATGCTACATAAAATAATTTTGTATACAACGAAGCTCTCATAAATGTGAAAAGTCAAGTAGCAATGATAACTGGAAAAGTTTTATCAGTCTTTGGATTAGTAAACCAGTAAGAACTAGGAAAGTTATTAGTGATTTAATACGAAAAATAAGATATGATATAATTTCATTCCAACAGCAACCTACTGAATACGTTCCGCATTTGAATACCGAACACAAAACTGGTTTTTAACAATGTCACGCAACAAATTGAGAGTGGTGAAGGTGGTACGAGTATGTTCCTCTAAGAACTCGTAAGAATTTCCTTTTAAATTTAAACTTACTCCAAATTCGGAAAGATAAAGGAGTTACTGCTGCAGAAGCCTTCTCTGGAATAGCTCCACTCGACGCTGGCCGAACGTCTCATTCAGTACTTAAGCTGCCGTTGAACTTATCTCATGAAGAAACACCTACCTACACCTACATATATATTTATAAGCTTTTGGTTCGGGACGAATGTACATACAATGCCCTACAAAAGAGCAATCTTTAAACGCATGTTTAAAGACGTCCACCCTATGGCAAATATGCGAATACAACAGCACAATCGTACGGAATCAGGTAATATATGGATTATCCTCGGAAAATCGGTGAAGATCGTATTGCTACAAATGCTAACGGTATGAATATACGTGTATTAAATCGTGAATTCTGTGATATTGATAAAAGGAAGGAGGAATTGCTGTTCTGAACCGCAAACGAATACGGGAAATAAATAGGGAAATTTTGGGGCCGAATAATGAAAACGTAGGACAGATAAGTGATAAAATTATGTCGCAGATAGTGGTTAATATTGCAGAATATTTATCTGAGGATAATGTTATGGACACTGAACAAATCAGCTCATACTCTACAGAGTTTCTTAACTCTTTGGATTTGTCAGGAGTGCCTTCTCATAAGCTAAGGTTAAAGGTTACTGTTTCGTTCCTCTTAATGCTAAATCTTGATGATTATGCAACGATACAAGTTGATAAGTTACACATCTAGGCCGGAATATTATTAGGGCTACTATCGTCAGTGGCACAATTAAAGGGGAAAGGGTTTTGATCCCACGAATTCCTTTTATAGCGACGGATTTGCCTTTTCAATTTGAAAGATTGCAATTCCCACTAAAAATTGTTGTTGGAATGACTATAAATAAAGCCAAAGGCCAAGAGCTCAAAGTAGCCGGAGCGAATTTAGAAAATCCGTGTAAATCTGTGTGGCGTGCTCGCATACATACAAAATGTTTTTTTTTTTTTTTGAAGAACTTAGCATTCAAGAGGGTATTACTACTCTTAAAATGCCGGAGCATGTGTTAAGTTTTTCGGAAAACTGGATAGATAGATAGGGAACGATGTTGAGCTCAGTGGTTATTTCGCTCCATGGGTGGCATACAACATTTAATGGGGAGACTAAATTATTAGTGCAAATTTACTTGTTGCATTTTAGTCAACCATTCATCTCACGACATTTTAGTTTCCTGAAAAAAATGTCTTTCGGGCAAGACTGGTATTGAACCACGAACTGCCCCATTGGGAAGCCAATACACTACCACTTGAGTCACGGCCACCTTGCAAAAGTAGGAAAGACCAAACACGTTATTTATGGAAGCCGCGGATACTAGCTAATGTAAATATATTTGCGGCGACCTGTCAGCGAGGACGAGCTCTGAGCTGACACGCAGGTTTACGCTCTCGCCACTCATCGCTTCACTACATAGTGCTCTATACAGCCAAGATACGCTCTCTCACTCGCTGGTAATCCTCGACACAACTTCGGCTACGCGAGTTAGTCTGTTAGAGATCGTGTCAGAGCGTGGTAAATATATAAAAAGAAAGAAGTTCTATCGAAATTACCACTTGTGTTTGTTATGCTATCTACTGTTCCAGCACCGGTCATTACATTGGCGACGAAGATAAAAAAAAAAGGAGAAACAGACAGACAGTACTCGTAAGTACTCGTACACACATAACGTGGTGTGGATAAATGATTTAATGATTACATTCAATTGTAAACAAGTTCATACTTGAACAGGTGAACTGACCCACATTAAACTGTGAGAAACAGAGAGAGAGAGAGAGAGGGATATATACATAAATATATAGACTGCACATTCAATTGTGGTGAAGATTACTTATTACATTCGATTGTAAAACTGGGAAAAACAATAAGTTTCGTGTCTGAGCAGGTCAAGAAAGCCTTCACATTCAATTGTGTCTCTTAGCAAACAGACCAGCTGGCTTAATCGTTCTTGGTACAACAGGTTCATAAAAATGAATGACACCGGAATAAGACCATTTCTGATAGAGCGGTCATTCGATCCGAATGGTAGAAATGGCTCCGTTCATTCTCATTGCATTTGGAATCGGGAGAAATCATAGACGCGAGGTAAAACATGTGCAATTTTGTTCTATTTATGTATTTATTGTTTGAATTTTTAATTTAATGAGATTGTTGTTGTGCAGAACAAAAAAAAAAACGTGAGTGGATGAGCGAAAGTAAGAAAGTTGATAACAGACGTGATATGCCCATTAAATTGGACTAAATTGTTGTAATCGCATTAAATTGCAGGGAAAAGGGGATTACATTTAATTGTAAACCATTGGCATTATTGCGAAGTTGAACATTAAATTGTTCTTCCTAAAAGAGAATAGAGAGGAGCAAGAGTGAGTAAATCATTACTCCGGGCAAAGGCATTCCGGGAAAGAAGGATGAGTTTATACGATCGACAAATCTGTGATCCGATCAGAATGGGAGAGATGGTATCGGTCATCATATATGTGATAGATATGTGCTCAGTACATGAGCAAATCGCAAGCCAGATGGAAACTATGGCCCCTACACCATCGTCGAGTGGGATCAATAACATTTTCTCTGCGCAAAAGGAGAAATATTCAAACCATGGCAGAGAATGCCATAGATGTGAGCGATTAGGTCATTCTAGATTGAGTAGTGGCTGCCCGGTCAGAAATGTCAAATGTAATAAGTGTGGGTTTGTGGGACATTTCGCCAGAAGATTTAAGACTAAAACAGAAAAACGAAAGAATAATTTTGAAGACAGGTGGAGTTCGAAAAGAAAAAGGTTTGGACAGTCAAATATAAGGTTTGTAGACGAAGAAAAGGAAAAGGAAAAGGTGATCAAAGGGGAAAGAGATCATGAACATGACTGCTTCGAAATAACAGAAGAGCTAGGCGAGCCATCAAGTGGGAAAATTGTTTGCTCTGTTGGGGGCTGAAAAATGGCGATGGTTATGGATTCAGGGTCACGATTCAATCTTATAGGTGAAAAAGACTGGGAACAATTATTTATAACAATTCGAGAGCATTGCTGAACATCCGAAAGGAATCACCAAACCGGTTCAGAGCGTATGCAGGTAATGATCTGCTTGAAATAATATCAGTTTTTTTTAGACCCCATAAGCGTGAATGAGCGAGCAGAAGCAATCGCTTCGTTCTACGTTATTAAGAACGGCAAACAATCGTTACTAGGCCGTGAAATAGCCATCAAATTAAAAGTTTTTAAAATTGGGGTTGACACTAATCATCTTGAAGAACATCGACCATTCCCAAAAATAGAAGATATACAGGTTCAACTATCATGAGGTGAGTCAGTCAAGTCGGTACAACAACATCTACGTCGTATTCCATCTGCGTTATAGGACATTGTGACATATCTAGGGAAGTTCATTCCGGATATGACAGACACTAAGCAACCATTATGGAGTTTCCTTAAAAAAACGTCCCCTTTACGTGGGGCGAAAAACAAGAGCAGTCGTTCCGGCGATTAAAGAATTCTCTTGTGAAAATTCCCACTCTAGCTTATTTTAACTCCAAGAATCGCACTCGTCTAATAGCCGATGCAAGTCCAGTCGCGTTGGGTGCAGTCCTGTTGCAGTTTCAAGATGAAAACTCTCAATTTATCTCATTTGCCAGCAAAACCTCTCTACTGTAGAGAGGAGATATTCACAAACTGAAAAGAAAAGCCTGGCGTTAGTTTGAGCTGTAGAACGCTGTTATTACTATCTCCCAGCAATAACTTTTGAGCTTGTGACTAATCATAAGCCCCTAGAAGCCATTTTCAAACAAACATCAAAGTCTCCAGTTCGGACTGAAAGATGGGTACTGAGACTTCAATCCTTTAAGTTTAAAGTAATATATCAGGCGGGTAAATTCAACATATCCGATTCGTTATCAAGATTGTACCAAAGTAAAGAAACTGACTCGTTTGACACCCATTGTGACAGCGTCTGTGCACTCGAGATAGTAAAATGCATCGGCTCGGATCAAGAACTCGTAGAAGCAGTAACAAGTGTAAAGAGTGATGATTGGACGACCAATGCTAAAAATAAGTTCATCCCATTTCGGTTGGAATTGTGCACCCTGGTGAACATTCTCTTTCGAGGTGCCCGAATTGTCATATCAGCGGCATTACGACGAAGAGTACTAGACCTAGGGCACGAAGGCCATCCAGGAGAAACAGTCATGAAGCGCAAACTTCGGTCAAAAGTATGGTGGCCGCTAATGGACAGGGAAGTAGAGTGATTCGTGAAGCAGTGTCGTGAATGTCTACTAGTTTCAAAACCATCACCAATAGTTCCCATGTAACGACATGCATTCCCAGACGGACCTTAGCAATGTATCGCAATCGACTTATTGTGGCCATTACCAAACCATGATTTCAGTTTTTTTCATCATTGATTATTACCCCCGATATCAAGAGACAAAGTTTATGAAGAAAATTACAACAGCGGAGGAACTTGGAGGAACAATTCTGCAGGTTAGGCTACCCTAAGTCGATAAAGGCGGACAACGGTCGGCAAATCGTTAGCAGCGAATTCAAAGACTATTTTGAAGCCAACAATATTGAATTAACCACCTCGCTCCCCTATTGGCCACAGGCGAACAGCGAGGTGGAGAACATGAATCGATCTATTCTGAAGCGGCTTCAAATTGTCCACGAAAAGGGGGCAGATTATAAAAGGGAAGTACAAAAGTTCACCTTAATGTACAACGTTACACCACATGGTACAACCGGTGAAACACCGTCGAAGCTTCTTTACAACAGAACAATCAGAGACAAGATCCCCTCTGTACAAGCGAAAATATTTTAGATTCAGAGGCGCGAGACTTAGACACAATGAGCAAACATTTGGGGAAAGAAAGAGGTATTGGTGTTGGCGATAAGGTTTTGCTTCGTAACCTGGTTCCTGCAAACAAATTAACACCGACTTTTGACTCAACCGAGTTGAAGTGGTCCAAAGAGGCCCGAGCGAAGTAGTTGTTCGAGGAGAAGACGGAAAGACCTTCAGACGAAATGTAACCCATGTAAAGAAGATTCCAACTCCATCTCAGACTGCTGTAGAACAATCAACAACTGAGGAGACTCACGTATCTCACCTGGTGAAGGTAAAGAAGACGTTGCAGATGATGCTCGGATCGAGGATTCTTCCATTAAGCTTAAGCTAAAAAAATTGGAGGTATGTGGCGACCTGTCAGCGACGACGAGGTTTACGCTCTCGCCACTCATCGCTTCACTACATAGTGAAACCCACGATGCGCTCTCTCGCTCGCCGGTAATCCTCCACACAACTTCGGCTACGCGAGTTAGTCTGTTAGAGATCGTGTCAGAGCGTGGTAGTCTAAATAAATAAAAATAAAGAAGTTCTATCGAAATTACCACTTGTGTTTGTTATGCTATCTACTGTTTCAGCACCGGTCATTACAATATTTATTTTGGGGAAGAGAAAAAGTGAAATTAAAATGACGTGAACTTCCTAATTGTGACCCGATTGGCCATTGAGCCCGGATTTGAAGCGGGAAGAAAGAAGAAGCAAATTTTGTGGAGAATTTGTATTTTTCCTTTTAAGAGTGTGAAAAAAAACTGCGTATAAAGGAATAAAAAAAGGAAATCAGCAATCAAGAAGCGACGCCACAACAACGTGGGAATTTTTTGAGACGCTTAATACGGTTTATAAGGAAAACATAACATATCGCTGCCACAGGAGTTAGCCGGAGCTTCTTTAGATTGTGATCGTGGTATAGTCAACAAGAAGAATATGTCTCTAATACCACAAAGAGGAAAAACAAGGAACAGCAAAGTCTAATAAATTTTTTGAAAGAAGAGGCTGTGAAGGATGAAAGCCACTCAAATAAATGGTTAATCCGGAAGAAGATTATTTCGATAAAAATTAATAATATTTATCCATTATCTATCGATATGCAAGTATCGATATAATTCCTGCGTTCAGTATTATTTCTTTTTTGGTTTCTGTTTTCTTTCAGACTGTTCCAATGAAGTAGAGTGAATTACTATCACACTTTAAGTTTTATTAATAAATAAATTTTGATATACAATACATACATATATGTATGTTACATGTGATCTGAATGCTTTGAATTTGAAAATCTTATATGGAGAACAACATTGTAATTTCATCCTTCATTATTCGAATTTTTAGGGGTACTATTACTTTCTGATTGAATGTCAGTGTTTTCGTTCTGACTCATTATTTGTTGCTTGTTTTTGAATGATCACATTCTGTGGAAGTATAAATGTTATGACGATATACGTTTTTTAATGTCGACATATTTCAAAATGCAAAATTTCCCTTAAAGTCTACTAAATGCTTTCACAATGCACACCCTGGTGGAGCTGTGTATATATGTAAAGACTTTTTTTTTGCACGGGAGTAAGAAATCTATTGTCCCGATATGGTACCAGAAGATAATTTTTTAGGGAACGCATCGCAAAGAATAAGGCCAGAACCCACTACAAGGCTGGAGTGAAGTACATATGTATTTTTGCCTATAGGGCATATGATATACAGTGTGATCCGATTTGAGATACAGATATTTTGGGATCTGATTCATTGGTTAATATTATGAAAAAAATTTTATGGGTCTATCTTCAATACTCACTGAGTTACAGGTTGTTTAAAAAAGCTTCTTCAGAGAAATAGGTACCAACAATTATTTATTTATAAATTGTATTGTATTAAACCTAGAGAAACCAAGCTGGGCTCGTTTGATAGCAAATTGGTTAAATTTGTTTAAAATAAACTTTATTTCTTAAGTGGAGCGTCGAGAAAAACTGATAGATTTAAACAAAAATTATTTTATGGATTAAATTATGAGCAGTTTTCAAATAGCGTAGTTTAATATTGAACAAAAAAATTGGCGATTTCAAATGTAACGACTTATATATTTAGCTTTACATAGTTATATGGTGCAACCAATTTGTGAACAGCATTGAAATGCGAAAGGATAAGTATAAGGTGGGGCAAAAGTAATGCCATAATGTGAATTGACTGCCATTTTGTTATAAATGAAAAAAATTGGGCTCCGTTTTCACGAGAAGTTCATCTGAAGGCGTAGAATTGATGGCAAGAATTTGAAAAAGTGATATCGGTCAAATAATTAGTTGATGCACATTTGTCGTCATATTACGGCATTTTGAATTGTTTCTCGAAAAACATCTAACTCCAAATTGGTGATTTCTTCTTCAATGTTGGCCTTCACAATGTTTGTGGTTTGTTGTTGTAAGCGCGAGGTTTCAAAAAGCCCCAAGGGAAGAAGTCTGGCGGCATCAGATCTGGCGATTTGGCCGGCTTTAAATTGGTGATTCAAAATCTACATCGTTGGCCGAGCTGTGTGAACAAACAATGCTCAACTTGCGGCAAAAAAGAAACTCGTTTAAAAGCTGTCTTTAGCGCTCACCATTTACGCTTGCGGTGCACCGCGGTGGCGCCGTCAGTGTCCTCAAAAATATAAGGGCCAATCACTTTTCCACTGCAAATTCCGCGCCAAACAGCCATTTTGAGGGGATGTAATGGCTCTTCGTGCATTTCATACGGATTCTCCGTGGCCCAGAAATGCAAATTTTGTTTCTCCACATAACCACTTGGGCTTCGTCGGTCATTATGATTTTGGATACGAAATCATCCTCTTCTTGTAGCAGGTTTAACAGAGCATGGGAGTAAATTAACCTCACCTGACGTTCATCAGGTAGCAATTGGTGAACGGATTGTACTTTAAAAAAGGAACATCTTCAGGTCTTTCACCAAAATTCGACGCAACGAACGTCTGCAGTCCTCGGCCACAACAGTGATATTCTGTGTCGAACGGGGCAGTCCACTTCTTGCGACATATCTAGTGGAACCAGTTTATATGAGACGCTCAGTCAAACGCTTAATTGTTCGCGCGCATTATGCAGGACGACGAGGAAAACGACTACCAAATTCACAGGCCGGAAATTGGTCAAATAAGCAGCAACAATAATTTCACGTTCTTTAGGTGTGAAAACTTATGGCACATTCACATTATGACATTGCTTTGCCCCACCTTGTATGGCTTATTCTTTTATAATGAAGATCCTCCCTCCAACGTTGCAAAAGTTCATATTTGTAAGAACAACAAAGCTATGTTTCACTGTTTATTTTGGTTTCATAATCAGGCGACACACAGGTGTATTTTGAGTGTGTTTGCTTCCACAATTAAGGACTGACACCCAGCCTGGGTCGGTAATATGGATTTCACTCTATGAAGTTTTTTTTTTATAATGAGCGCGCGCTCAAGGGGTTTGTGTACCCTTAAAGTCATTGCACACAGCGCGGGCAAAGGAAATTTAGGGAAGAAGAAAAGAGAGGTACCGGTGTACATTGTTTTTAAACGTTTGCAAGTTATAACGACCAGGAAATACAGAGATCGGCAGGGCATTCCATAAGCGAGTTGTACGGCTTAGGAACGAATCACGATATTTTAGAGTACGTGTGAAAATGGGATTGACGGTATACTGATGAGCATTCATAGCGAGACGGCTGTTACGGTTGAAAGTTTGAATGGGCGAAATGCTACTGGCGATTTCAGTGGAGCACTGATGGTGAAAATAGCGATAAAACAAAGTGAGACAGGAGACATTACGTCGGTGTTCGAGGGTGTCAATTGATTGACTGATATCAGTATCATCTATAAGTTTTATCGCGCGGATTTGAACCTTATCTAGCAATTGCAGAGAGGTCTTTGCAAATGCCTTATATATTGAGGCCAGATCAGAGGGTGTGAAATATTTCTTACATCACTTGAGCAAACCTAGACATTTCGCGGAGATTTCGGCGACATCGAAAGTTGTCATTGACACACATTCTCAGAATGGACAGTTTGTAGTGGATACGGTGATTCGAGAAAATAAATGATAATTAACTAGCGACATAAAATAGCGCTAGCAAGCGCTAAATAAAGTGGATACGGTGATTTGGAATAATAAACGATAATTAATTAGCGAAATAAAATAGCGCTAAATAAAGATTTGCAAAAGCACTAAACACACCCATTGACATCTTCAAACTTTTACGACGCAATAAGATCACGATGCTTTGTCGGCACTCATTTTTGATCGCACCATTTTTCTTTCCTTCCCGTTTTTCGTCATCGAGTGGTCAAGTCGTGCATGCTCAAACACAAATTACTTTCATCCTAAATTAAGTTAATAGTATTTTATAACTAAAAAAGTCTTTTGAATTTACTTTACTCATATATAAATAAAAATCAATTGTTAAGTTATTTTGAATTTCTTGTATTTTATTTCTTTCGGCAATGGAGTAAATGGTTTCTTAACGGGATGGCCTTGTGTGCAATTGACGCACAGAGACCATGAGTTCTTGGGTTTCAACGATGCAAGTGCCATTCATGGGTTGGTGTTTAAACTTCGCTTTAACAACAGCAGGTAGCACTGTGGTTTGGAAGCATTAAATTCCACTCTGTTGATAGTTCTCCAATTGGTTATGCTGTTAATATTGGAATTTAATGAGCTTAACATACGCTGCCGTTCCCGTTCTACAGCCGAAGAGCAGGGACGTGCGTTCGGAAACGAATATGAAAAGCAGATAGTACTGTCGTCAGCAAAGGAATATATTGGATCGGAAGTAGCAGACAAGAGATCATTGATGAAAATTAAAAAGAGTGCCGTAGGCAAAACGAATACCTGGGGCACACCAGCATTTATTTTGTAAACATGAGACTTTAAACCACCCAAGACAACTTCAATTGAACGTTCCGAAAGGTAATTTCTAATCCATTGAAGAAAAGAGTCATCTATCCCAGATGCACGCATTTTCGACAAAAGAGCCCGATGCCAAACTCTGTCAAATGCCTTAGAAAAATCATATGCAACTATCTTGCTTTCGCCAGATTGGTGTACGCTTTGGTTGCACTTTTCGATGAGACATGCCATCAAATCAAATAATGTCATTACCAGAGAGGGTGGCCTACCGCCGTTCATTTCGAAGGAAGGACTCCATGAGATCTTCGACACAATCAGAGTCAAGAAATCAGTGGGGAATGCAATGAATAATGCACATTATCCAGCGCATTGGAAAACGGCGGTGGTTCAACCTATCCCCAAAAAGGGAAAGGATATATCCAATCCGGCGAAGCTCCGGTCGATAAGTCTCCTTCCGAATATCAGTAAGGTTTTTGAAAAGCTAATCAATAGAGCTCTGACTAGGTGGGTTGAGGATAAACATATAGCTCCGGATAATCAATTCGGTTTTAAGGCGGGACATGATATCTCAAATGCCGCGTCTAAACTGGTTTCTGAAATCCAATGGAACAAAGGCAAGAAACAGTGTACTGTTGCCTGCCTTGTTGACTTGGAGAAGGCTTTCGACACCGTATGGTTAGAGGGTCTTTTCTATAAGCTGACTAGGCTGGGGATCAGTAAACCCCTCTTGTACATTCTTTATAATATGCTAACTAACAGACAGTTCATCGTGAAGAATGGAGATGTGACTTCTGTTGGAATATTTCAAATTAAAAATGGTCTTCAGCAAGGCGCGGTCAATTCGCCGATCCTATTCAACATTTTTAAAGGCGACTTGATAGGTTCACTTCCCCATACTATTGCGTACCCAGACGATTTGGTAGCGTACAGAACAGGTCCAAAAATCGAGGTCATTAACACTCTCTTGCAGCGTGACTTCGATAAGATAAGACGATTTTGCGATGACTGGAAGTTGAAAATCAACTTTCAGAAGTCGGAAACCATTCTCTTTAGGACGCCGTTGTCTGGAGCCTCTAGAGATACCAGAAAAAATTGGCGAAAGTTCTCTATCATTGGACAACACGGACAACCTCTTGTCGAAATGTAGTCATATACCTTGGAATCTGGCTAGATCAGTTTCTGTATTGTGGCAAAAATGTAGATGCTGCTCTGGCCAGAGCTAAAGGTGCTTTTGCCCTTACAAAGAGACTGTTTTATAGCAGCCAACTCGATGCGAGGGTAAAGGTAATCTGCTACATGGCCCTTATCAGGCCCATGCTGGTATTTGGTTGTCCCGTGTGGTTTAATGTACGAGTAAGCTTAATGGAAAAGATTCGGGTGTTTGAGAGGGCTGGTCTTAGGGCTTGTCTTCGCTTGTACAGAACACCAGAGTCAGAGTACAAGAAATTTTATCCTAATCAGGTCCTTTACAACAGGGCGAACCTAATACGAGTGGACAATTTCGTAATTAAGCTGACTCGAATGCACATTGCAAGAGCAATGACCTCGACAAATAACCTGATATCTGGGGCTTACTACCCCAATTACCGTTACCACGAGAGTGTGCGCTCTGACGGTTTCGTTCCACCGGAAGCATTCCTCTACCTGGATCAGATAGGGTTGATCCAGGATAGATCAGCGGTTCCGTTAATCTTCCATGTCGCTCGGACAACTGGGGACAGGCGACTCAACTACAACAGAGACGTCGCACACGGTAGTGTGGATAGCCTCATGTTCAGTAGGGAGGTGGGGAATCGCGATATAGGGATGTCGTTCGGCAGCACCAGCATTTCTGGTGGTTGAATGATGGGGAAGATGTTTGTCGTCGTTTCCGTCAATCACGCACCAGCCTCACTAATGAGGCAGAGCTGACCAATCTATTTTCTCTGTAAATAGCGATGGCCAGCTTACGTAGGTTTAGGTTAGCATCTAAGAAATATATACATATATTTGTATATGCAAAGGCATATACTAATATATGTATATAATTGTGTATAATGTCTATATGTGTGTGTGTGTGCATTGTGTATGGAGATTAGGTAGGCTAAGGTTTATTTTAAGTTAGATATTAAGTTTTTATAAAAAATAAAAAATTATGTCCATATGTTAAGTTTATGTTAGGAATTTTTTTTCTTAGCTTTAAGTATAGTAAGTAAATATTTGTAAAGAAAATGTAAATAAAGTCGAAAGACATAGTTATAAGAATAGCTTAGAGTGCCTGCGTGGGGCCAGTAAGTTAGTATAAGATTGTTAAGTAATTTTAAGGTAGCATTTAAACATTTTTTGTTAGTATGTAAGAGTTAGTGATTAAGAAAATAAAATACATTTAAAACTAAACTAGACTAAAAGCTCTGAACAATATATCGGATTTTCCCGGTCAGGATAAGCAATTTAAATGGACATTTGTTTCGATTAAATTGTCAGACATAGGTAGCTCAGAAAAGAAAATACAATGCGGACAAATCTTCCACACCTCAATTTAAATTTTGTGTGAACTTTTAATTACTAATACCAAAAACTTTATCTATTATAGATAGTCAGTTGCTTTACAAGTATCTAAGCTATCAATCACCCACTTAGGAAAATTAAACGGATTGGCATCCTATTTTCGAGTTCACTGTTCGTAGCACCATTGCATCTGTTGCATGGATCCTAATAACCATTTCTTTACAAAAGCAAAGCAAAGTAAAGAAACTCTGACAGCTCAATTTGACACAATTTCAATACAGATACGTATGAGTAATACAAGCACGAATATGTGTATTAAGGTGTTTGGAAGTTGGAATGGGTGTTGGTAATTAATTTGAAAATGCATACAGCATTGCTTGAATTCTCATCCGCATGTTTAAGTGTTATGTCAAGGATATTTCAATGACTTACGTTGACTTCTAAAATTGAATTAATTATGCAATTAGTTGAAGCGATTACGAAATGCAAATTTAATGAAGAAAAGTAACGGACGACTTTGAATTTAAGTTATGATTTATTTGCTTTCTAGGCACGAGTACGTATGCATGCCTGTGAAATATTATAGAAATTATAGAAATATTCTGCATTACGTTTTAACAAAATAAATGTGGTAAGTCAAATAAGTTTTTTTATAAATTATGTTGATCCTAATTCATTTTTATTTCACTCGTTTTTTACCTATTTATTTGTTGACCCTTGTGATACATTAATTCACATACAAATTGTCACATATTTTCTAATGGTATACAGCAGTAACAACCTCCACGATATATCCGCAGCACTCAGGTTTTTTGAAATCTGTGTATGTACATACAGGGCTTTCTGAAGCAATCCACTTTAAGTGCTTAGCAGGATAATACTGCTTGAGGTTTAACTCTCATATCTTATTAAAATTGTTTCCTTATAACCCCTTTATTTCAAAACAGAAAATCCATACGCAATGTTAAGCTTTCTTCGATTTCGTATTCCATTTCTCTGTTGTTGCTATTTTTTTTCCACCCATGGCCACAAATATTCGTCTGCGAATTTATACTAGTATGTACTCGTACTACATGGTATATTTATATAGGATAAGGGTTATCCCCTTTCTAAAACTTGGTCTTGCTCTGAGAGTGTTTTATATATTTTACGTGTTTTGATCATTGATGCTATGTTCGAATCTCTGAGGATTCGGTGCATTTTGAACAGGGCGAAGTTTCAGTGTTTGAATTAGAAACTCTACGTGCAGAAGAATTGTACAGTTTATGTCCAAGCAAATGAATTGGGAAACATTCTCCCGACTGTTGAATAAATTCGTTGGGAAATGAATTGGAATTCAATCATATTTATGGTTTTGAAAAAAAAACATATTATAACCCAGATTCAAAATTGCCCTTGCCTCGTTGGTAAAACTTTAGGGACAGGTATTAGTACCCATCATGAATACCTATCTAATGAAAACAGAAATGTCTTTGTATATGACTGATTTGACTGTTGACGACGCTTGCAAACATGACAAGGACAAAGACATTTGTTAGATAAAGGGTGTCCCAAATTTTGCGCCATTTGTGCGGTAAAGAGTTACCAACGAAAAAAAAAGACAGCGTGATAACTGACAGTTCAGGGTTATTAAAAATGGAACGCTACACGAATGAACAACGCGTTTTCATTGTATCATTCATGAGTCAGGGAGACTGAATGAATTATTGATTTTAGACACTCTGGCTGTCCGGCTATCTATGGCAAGATCGTCTTTAGCGATGAGACTCATTTTCGTCTTGATGGCTTTATTAATCATCTAGATTGTTTGGTGCAGATTTTGGACTGGAGGCATCATCGGGTCATTCTTCTTTGAAAATATAACTGGACAGGCAATGACAGTTAATGGTGCTCGCTATCGCGACATGATAAACTAGTTAATCTCAATTAGCCGTCTAAATCATGCAATTTAACGCCATAGGACTTTTTTCGTCGACGATCTGGGTTTATGCCAACAAACCCACGACCCAACACGCCTTGAAAGGCGAAAATTATCATGAAAAATTTTGACAAAAGTCTGCGTATGTGCCAACAAAGCCGTGGAGTCCATTTACCCGATATGCTATTCCATACATAACCCTATACTATATATCATATATACTTTATGAATAAATAAAAAATATAAAATATTTAATTAGGAACCTGTGTTTTCTATCAAAGCTATTTTTGGCGTAAATTTTGGGTACTCTTTGCTTGGAATGTAACGATTCTGAACACCCCAAGATGCTTGAGGTACATGACTTTGTTATAACCAGCGTTGCCACTAAAATCTAGAGAAAATGTAGTACGTTAGCCAACAAAATGTAGCATTTTCAAACAAAATGTAGTAGGTACCATATGTTTTTTTTTATTGAAATTTACCTAAATTAACATAACAAACCAAATAAATAGATAAATAACACAACAAAAATATAATTTGAATTCAGAAAAAAAGAGAAATAATACATAATAAATTAATAATGATTATAAAATTATAGTATGCTCTCTTAAGCCAAAGTTTTTTTTTTTAAAGAGAAAGTATTTAAATTATATTCACTTAACTCTATATTCTCCATTAACAATTGGAAAGGACAAACAAAATTTTACCAATTCGTCTATTGGCTTAAATATTGCATTATCTTTTATTATGTGCCTGTTCACATTGGCGCGAGCGGGAATATTGTCTGAAAGAGAGGGAACGCTTTTTTATTGAAGTGGGTAGAAGAAGGTTTACTTCCACCGAAAATCCATTTCTAAAGTGGATTTTCGGGTGAAGCACATCGTTTTTTTCCATATCGTTCCATTTCTGACATATTTTGTCATTTTAGTTTTGACCGTTGATGAGCAAGGAAGTGTGAAGAATAGGAAAAAAGGTATGTTTCAGGCCAATTGCTCAAATTTAAAAATTAAAAATGCTCCGATTCAAGTGTTCTACTTGTCAAAAAGTCTTTCAACCCCATGAAAATGTGAACACGATGTTCACGGTGAGGACTTTCATCCCCTCGCCACTAACTCTTTAGCTAATAATACATTTTGGATTGTTTCTGACTTCAATCTGTTTCTCATTTCATTTTTTATTAAACAAAGCTGGGAAAACTTTCGCTCAGCAGAAGGACTACTGTGTGGAAGACAGTATAAATCCAGCATGTAGGCAGATAGTTCTTCAAACATTGAGCTATCTAAACTATTTTCTTTGTTTGTTTAATTCCACCCATATTGTCATAATGTCGCTATTTTGAGGTCCATATTTCAAAATAAGATCGAAAGCCCCAATCAACAAGCGCCACTGATCATTTAAAATTTCCAAATTTGCATTCTTACAGGGAATCTCTTTAAACAAATTTAAAATGGTTAGCTCGCTGCCTGAAACTCTCATCCAAGGATCTAAGTACTTTAGTAATTGCATTTTAGTATTATTAAGGTAAAACCGTTGATTAAGTTGGTTACATAATTCTATATACATATTTCGAGAGTTTTTTTTTAACATTTTGAATGTGCAATTCAAATTGAAATCCACTGAAAGAGATAAGCAATCTGCTTTGATAGAATTTGTATAAATATCTTTTAGTAATTTACATATTTCCTTGTGGATTAAATGTATTAGTTCTGCTTGACTCTGAAATTGTTTTTAATAAGTAGAATAAGAAAAATAATTAAAGTTTGTTTTCTTCCTGCTTAATAAAATCATAAACTTTCTTACTATTGTGAAAGCCAACAAATCTGAGAATTTGATGTTCTTTGCAGTTAAAGTTTTCTTGAAACCATTTAAATTAATTTTGTCACTTAGGGCTATGAGCAAAATGGGCATATGTAGCTTTGGCTGCTTTCAAAAATGCAGTACTGCCTGCTTGTTGCATCAGCAACTATTCCGAAATGCAAACCCAAACTGTCGACAGAACGCAGTACATTCCGAAATTCATTGTGAATGTATATACGAGTACTACGCAAGGAATAACAAGCGCATCGTGAACTAGCACGATGCAAATGACAGTTGTTTGTTTAGTTTATGCAATGCAATTATGGCGAATTCCGAGAAGTAAGTTTTCTTTTAAATAAATAAGAGCATTCAATTATTTTATTATAATTATTTATATGCAGAAATCAATAAACAAAAAGCGAGATTTTGCACTTAATTACAACGAGGCGGCAGTTTGAAAAGGAATTCAGCTCTACCTGAATTTTAGCTTTAAAATATATTTTGTGAATATTCGGTTGTTACAAGCACCACAATTATTTAATAAACGATCAATTATATGAAATCCAATCACTTTCTTACACATTGTTTTACGTTGGAAAAAATAAAAACTACGCATCGCGTAACATTCCAAAACATCATGATTCGTAACGCAACGGGATACGCATGCTTGCATAACAGATGCGAGGTGCAGTTACAATGCGCATTTAGTTTGAATTTTGGAAAGCAGCCTTTAATAGAACTTAGTATACTTAATGGCAAGAGTTTGAATGCAGCTGATGAACATACTCGTAAATGTAGGTTGTGGCTACTGCATCCTATTTAAAATAGATTTAGGCAGACATTGGACAGTTTTTCACTTACTCTGTTAAGACGTATCCGCATTACTGAGCATTATCAGAGCAAAAAACTGTCAATATCATTTTCTTTACCTTCACACAGGCTTGACTGAAAAATTCCTTTGGAATTGCTTTCCTTGAGCTGGTTAAATCCAATATACATCTATCTTTTACATTACGAGTATACTCATCAAAAAGAAAAGTTTTTCGTAAAAAAGTAAAATGGTTAGACGGAGCTTAAGAAATGTAGTACTTTAGGGTAACGTAGTACGGCGTTCAAAAATCAAGAAAATATGTAGCACAATACTATATATGTAGTACAAGTGGTAACGCTGGTTATAATTGTCGTCCAAGATAGGAAAGCCAGATTATAAAGACGATCAAAAACTGCAATGTTTCTTAAGCGATTGCTAATATTCGCAGGCAATCTTAAGTTAAAAGCCATATTTTTTAGACATGTTAGTTATAAATTTGACAACAACATCAGAGAATAGCGATACAACCAACGAATGCTTTTAAGAGTTCGTAAAAGAAACTGAGTACGATGTGCAAAGTACGATATAAAAATCGCACTTGGTATCTTTAATGTCATTTGTATTAGTATTTATTATTTATTAAGTAACATCATTTACCATAGATTTTATATAATCTTTTAAGCTATACATGAGAAATTGTATACAATACAAATATTCAAAAATTCATACAGTTAAATTAAAATTAATGATAGATTAGAGAGTAGAAGTAGTTTAAAAATTATTTCAATAAGATTATTGCAACTAATTAGTTTACAAAAAAGTAAAAGTAAATAGTCTTGCCTTTATCAAATTACACCATGTACTTGTTTTATCCTGCCAAATGCCGAAAAAGTGTTTTACCAAAATTGTTCGCATTATAAAGTCTCCTAACGCTTAGAGGTAGTGAGTTCCAAAGATGAAAAATTGTCGCTCTGAACTTTGGTAATAGATACGCGGCTGGATTAAACTTAATGATCGGGTTGAATGTGAAATTTTAAGTTTTTCAAATAAATATGGAGGCTGCTTGCTAATAATAATTTTATGCAGGTACTTGATAGTGCAATATTCGAGATGGCGTCTCATCGAGCAATAAAAGATTTCACAGCCGTAAGTAAAAATTTTAATCAGTAGAGCCCTCACTAGCATTATTCTTGTATGCAGGGGAGTGAAAGACTGCGACACAGACATATTCCTTAGACATCCGTAGACTTTGCCTATAATAGTGGAGATGTGATCATTCCAACTTAGAGTACTGTTAATCCATACACCAAGCCTTCTTTACTTTGTCAACGAACTCGATTGGATCATTACGAAGCAATATGTTAGTAAGATTATAGTCATTCATGCTGCTTCTGTTAATAACAAGACATTTGGATTTAGTTGGGTTCAGTCTCAGCGAATTATTTTTAGACCAATCTAGAATTTTTCAAAGGTCTTCATTAAGTTTATGGGCAGCTTCGTCAATGAGGCCTAGTTTAAAACTCAGGTACAGTTGTACATCATCTGCATACATATGCAGCGAAGAGTGATTGATAACTTTTGGAAGGTCATTGATAAATATTGTAAATAATAATGGACGCAGTATGGATCCTTGAGGTACACCTGCTGAGGTTGCAATAAAATCCGATATAACATTTTTAACCACAACAGCTTGTTTTCTTCCAAGGAGGTAGGTTTTGATAAGCTTGACAGCAGATGATGAAAAGCCGAAAAGCCTCTTGAGTTTAAAGAGAAGCTTCATATGATCCACTGTATCAAAGGCCTTGGAAATGTCAAGTAGGATCACGAGAATTGTTAGGTCTTTATCCATCGCCGCTCGGATATCACGCGTTACTTTTAATAGAGCAAACGTAGAGCTGTGATGAGGTCTGAAGAAAGATTGATGTGTACAAAGTAGTTTATTGCGTTGGAAATAGACGGACATCTGTTGGTGTAATATCCTTTCCATAACCTTTGGCAAGAAGGGAAGGATGGCAATGGGTCTATATTCAGCCGAGGAGTTAGAGGATGATTCCTTTTTAACAATTGGAAGAATTTTCGCAAGTTTCCACTTTCTTGGAAAAGTGGAAGTCAGTATAATACTATTAAAAATATGGATTAAGACTGGAAGAATGTATGGTAGTATGATTTTAATGAAAATCGGGTGAATTTCATCAATATTATTCATTCATCAGCTTATTTACTCGTCGTCTGATAGTCGTGGAGTGAAGTTGTGTCCGTCACCAGCGAAGGTGGAGTCTTGGTTGTCAATGGACAAAAGATCGTTGTCTTCTGCGAACGTGACCCCAAGAACATTAAATGGACAAGCGCTGGTGCTGAATACATTGTTGAATCAACTGGTGTCTTCACCACCAACGAAAAGGCATCAACCTATTTAAGTGGTGGTGCTAAGAAGGTCATCATCTCTGCCTCATCAGCTGATGCACCAATGTTCGTTTGCGGTGTCAACTTGGAAGCCTACGTTCCATCAATGAAAGTTGTGTCCAATGCCAGTTGCACCACCAATTGTTTGGCTCCATTGGCATCCATGACAACTTTGAAATTGTTGAAGTTTTAATGACCACAGTACACGCTACCACCGCCACTCAAAAGACTGTCGATGGGCCATCTGGTAAATTGTGGCGTGATGGACATGGTGCGCCACTGGTGCCGCCAAGGCTGTTGGCAAAGTCATTCCAGCCTTGAATTGTAAACTTACCGGTATGGCCTTCCGTGTCCCAACTGAGAATGTGTCCGTTGTTGATTTAACTGTCCGCTTGGGTAAACCAGCCAGTTATGATGCTATCAAGGAAAAGGTTAAGGCTGCCGCTGAAGGTACACTCAAGGGAATTCTCGATTACACCGAAGACGAAGTCGTCTCATCTGATTTCGTCAGTGACAATCATTCATCGACCTTTGACGCCAAGGCCGGTATCTCATTGAATGATAACTTTGTCAAACTCATCTCATGGTACGATAACGAGTTCGGCTACTCCAACCGTGTCATCGACTTGATCCACATGCAATCCAAGGATTAAGCAGCTACTCCATATTGTTAGAACAAAAAAAAAACAGCTAGAAAACACTGCGAGAGTTGCACCAAACAACACCACCATCATTTATCATTGCGCTCGCATATGTACAAAAAAAAAGAAACTTTAAATCCAAGCAAACTTAAAGCCATTAAATGATATGTCTAGTGAGTCAGTAATCGTGCTGGAGGCCGTTTGTACTTTCGCGAATTCTCTATTGAGCTGATTGGGATCTACGTTATTTATTTCGACATTCTTTTTCCGACTAACACCAAGCTCACATAAATTATGCCAAAGAGTTTTTGATGGTAACTTGTGGTCAAAGTGTTTATCGTAAAATGCTCTTTTAGCTTGTTTTATCATAGAGTTGACCAGATTCCTCAGTTGGCGCAAATTGTTATAAAATTCTAGGAGTTTAAAACGTATCCACTTCTTATAGGCTATATCTCGCTTATTTATAAAGTAAATAATTTTGCGTGTAAACCATGAATTGTTTGAATATCACTGTTTTATTGTTTTATCACTTTGGTTCTAAGTGGTACATGTGCATCAAATAATTCCGATAAAATATGTTGAAAGATATCAACCTGAGTATCTGTAGATACTTCATGATAAATTGGATGCCAATTTATGCTTAGAATATCATGCTCCAGGGCATCAATATCAAGATTTTTAAAGTCTCGGCAGGTGTATTTTGAGGAAAGTCAAAAGTTGAAAAGATTAGATCGTGTTTCGAGAACGCAGGAGCTGAAATCTGACTGTAGAAAGCATTGTGACAGTCATTGGAAAGGAAGAGGTCTAAAAGAGTACTGGCTGCTTGAGTGAAATGCGTAGGAACAGTCGTGTTTATAATATCTAAGCCAAGAGTGTTTATGGATTGAGTAAATGCCACGGAGCCCGCATAATTCAGTACATTGTAATTGAAATCGCCACATAGAATAGTTTTTCCAATAGGTTGTAGAGTAATTTTCCAGTAAATTGAAAACAATGCTTAAATAAACATAGCGATATGGTCTGTAAACTACACTGAGAAGACACTTTTTCCGTTCACAAACAACTTCGAGAAAACAATATTGAAGTGGACTACCAGGGGGTGATTTTATTAAGGGATTAGTAACTAAATTGTTACGAGTGTAAATTGCAACGCCCCTACAATTGCATTGTGCCTATCACCTCGGAAAATTTTGTAGCCATTAACAGCATAGATTTCGTCATCCACTTTAGTCTTAAACCATGTTTCAGATACGCATATCACATCAACATTAGAACCAACAAACAGACCTCTGAATTTATCAATTTTTTTACAAAGACTTTGCGCATTTATATGACACACATGCAATCCCTGGTGCTGGTTACAATATAATGATATTAATGATATATTATTATAAGTTAAATTGGAACTTTTGGTATAGTCGTGAAGTATTGATGGTTTGTAGGGGCGGAATGCTACTGGTAAATTTTACAGTACGGGGTTGAATCCTAACTAGCAGGGCAGAGCAGATTTGGGCATTGCACTCCAATTTTGCGCGAATAAATGCATTGTATATTGAAGCCAAATCAGACGAGGTAAAATATGTCCTATATCATTTCAGGAAACCTAGACATTTCGCAGCAGTTTTGACGACATAAGATGACGACATGTTTAGATTTCACTTTAACGAGGACATGGATGATTCTGTTTCCGAAGCATTAAATTCCACTCGGGGGAAAAGAACAGACCAGCTTTTTCTTGTGAATATCAAACTTGAAACCATCCAAAATAGCATGAGTTGATCTTTAAGAAAGGTAATTTCTAGTCCATTGATAGTTTACCAGGATTTCCTTCTCTCTATGATTTGTATATGAATTGAAATCATCTGCGATTGTGATACGACTCTTGCCAATAGCACGAATTACATTTCAAAGTTTTTGATAGTAGCGCTAGGTGGTACATAATAAATATATATGCAAATAGCGGTTATCTTTGTCCATATAAAGTAATACTCATGTTGCTCTGAGTATTCCTGAATGAAAGCGTTCCCCAAACCCAAATCGCTGACTTATTTGTTATTTTCTTGAGCTAGTTATTTCCACTAATGTATCTGTATTGCTGGCAGAGCATCGCTATGCCAATTTTGAATCCACTGTTCGTTATAGAAGGTGTACTTCGAAGTGATTTAGATTAAACTGCAGGATATTTACATATATACATATGTTTTTTTTGATAAAGTTTCAAACACGTTTTCATATTCTGTATGTCTCCTGCTACCGGTTATATGTTCAGATTCGACGCTTTTGGTCTTGCAAAGCAAAACATTTGGTATGGCTTTGTAGTCTTTTAATCTGTGGCCGTCTTCATACGAAGAATGAATTTTAACAATCCGAAGTCGAATTTTTTATTGTAATAGGGTTGTGGTGGAGACTGATAAGCCACATCACTAAGAACGTACATACATGCCGATACAGAGGTAGAATATAATAACGGTGCTAGTTCATATTTAGCCAGTTTCAGATCTGAGTGATACAAAAAGTGTGGGCAGGTATGTGCTCATACTTTATTTAATGTCAAAATAGTTGGCCTATTTTACAGACGTGTTGGGTGTTCGAAACTGAGAGAAAATTGTTTTTTTTTTTATTATTTTATATTTAACCAGCCAGCGGATAATACGTATCCACTCGTGGAAGTTCGGCTTGGTACGTCATGCACGAAATCACACACGTAAACCCAGGCTGATTTCGCAATTGGACCTCGTTGTAAGTATTTGTTTCCTAACAATTTATAAGTTTACTAAACTGTTTACCCATCAAAATACAAAATGTTACAAGGAAACTGATCATATTGCGTATACACATTCAAAGCCTGCGATATTTGACGCCCGCCCTACCAAAATGATATACGAGGGGCGTTCAATATATTCTCGGTATCGATATGAAGGAAAATGCGAATTCAATTTAAATTGTTTTTATTTTTCAATATAATCTCCACTAACATCAATGCATTTGTTACATCTTGAGATAAGCTTTTTTAAACCCTCAAAAAAATAAATTTCCTCTTTCTCTGCAAAATACCCATTTATTGCCGACTTGAGTTCTTCATCATCCGAAAATCTTTTTCCACGAAGACATTTTTTCAAATCCGGAAACAGGAAATAATCACTAGGGGCAAGGTCTGGACTATAGGGTGGGTGTTGGATTTCTTCGAAACCACAATCTCGAGCAACAGCCTTGGAAACTCGCGCCGTGTGAACAGGAGCGTTGTCATGAAGAAGCAACACACCCGCTGCGAGTTTACCCCGTCTTTTCTTTTTAATTTCCTCCCGCAAATTATGCAAAGTGGAAGCGTAGGATGTGGCGTTGATGGTTTCACCTTTTTTTTGTACTCAATGAGCAAGATTCCCTTTGAGTCCCAAAAAACTGTGGCCATGAGCTTCCCGGCAGACGGAGTGACTTTGAACTTCTTCGGGGGGTCTGTTCCTTTTTTATGCCACTGCATGGACTCTTGTTTGCTTTCAGGGTCATATTGGTGGACCCATGTTTCGTGCCCAGTAACAATTCGATCCATAACACCGTCCGCGTTCTCACTACACATCTCCAAATGCTCTCTACAGCATGCGATTCTCACTTTTTTCTGAGGCGCTGTGAGCATTCGTGGCACCCACCTTGCACTGACCTTTGAAAGGTTAAGATGGTCATGAAGAATGGTGTGAATGGTACCAATTGAAAGCTTGATGATCTCTGCCATCATTTTCACCTTTATTCGGGCATCCTCAAGAACAAGTTTTTCGACTTCTTTGATGCTTTCTCCCGTACAAGCAGTAGCCGGGGCGTCGGAGCGGGGGTCGTCTTCAATGCTCTCTCTGCCTCTCTTGAACTCACTTGACCACTTTTGCACAGTTGATAATGAAGGTGCGGAATCCTGGTAAACAGCCACCATCATGAATAGTTTTTTGACTTTTTCCTTGCTTAGTGAGAAATTTAATTACAGCGCGATGCTCAATTTTCACCATCATCGTCTCAGTTGCCATTATGATTCTGTTTAACTAGAGAAAAAACGCGAATTAATAATCACATTTATATGAAATTTTACATGAATGCACTAAAATAATAGTATTACTTGATAAATAAGTCAATTTATATATACAACCACGGCTTCACCCCGATACCGAGAATATGTTGAACGCCCCTCGTATATCAGCAGATAAACTCAAATCCATCAAATCCGTAGGAGCCAAACACCCTAATACGATCCTTGCAGCCATATTATGTCTTATATTGTTTTTGTAAAGATTTTATTTAACATTCAAGAGGACAATTAATTCTCTTGAGTTTCCGAAAGATCTTGTATTGTAGAGAACTATTCATCACACAAGGTTTTAGTTGCCAAAAATATCATTATGTTTTTTCGATATGTTCGGATATTAAACACAGAACTTCCAATTTGTCGTTCAAAATACTCTACTCTATCTAAAATTGATTGTAAACAATTTGACAGGTTAGAAAGATATTCTAACTTTATCCCAGTTGGACAACGTAGTTAAGGAAGTCCTACGTCCTAAGAATGTAATCCCAATTAGTTCGGGGTGCATATTAAGAAGCAGCCAGCCAGAGTGAAGAGACATGTTTGTTCAGGCCCAGGATGAGCTCATGCATATATGCTATCACCTAAAGTAATATAAACTAATCCCTATCTTATAAATTTGCACTGGGCTGATATTTAACAAACACCAACTTAAACAACATTGAACAACGCACAATGACACAATTTAAGTGCATTACTCCACTGCATTAGCAGGCACCAATGGTGGAGCACCAATATGATTAGTTGATTAGATAGTATTTAAATAAACACATTTATAGTAATAGATCAATCAATCAATTAGTTAATAAATTAACACCAGAGAGATTAACTGTATTTGGATTTACCTCAACAAGAGGAAGGAGTAATCAAATAATACAGAAAGGGTGCCACATATCTGACGATTAGAGCAAACAGTAAGGCTTCTCACATCTGATGGTAAGATCTGACGTTATATCATCATAGTGGTTTTGGGTGTTTATTTGTATTTATATATTATGGAGATATCTGTTTACAAAGGCTCCCAACTTTCGAGTGATTAACACATTCAACGTGATGTTTGAATATATCATACATTCATATTTAAAGATCAGATTTAAAAACGCATCCGCTCTTTATAGCTTTTGTCTTTACTTTTAAATTCTCTAAACCTGAAATACTATACATGTTCTGCCATACAGCAGCCTTGCCTTTCCTTCAATAAAAGGTATGTTGTTATAGAACAAACATTCTGACAGCTGTGATAAAATCATTAATTACTGTTCATCTGTTTGATGTAATCGAGCCAATATAGTCAACTTTTTCATATTTAAGGAGTTTTCAATTTGATTTATTAAGAAAACATGTACTTTTTATTGACTAAACATGACATCAGTTGCACATCCAAGCTCTTTTGGTAAAATTGTTCATCATTTTTACATCTTCACACATTTGCGGCCGTTTATTATCGATAATAGCGTGGTTTTGGCTCTGTGTGCTTCAATTGACGGGCAGCGTTTCTCTACATCTCTACATTCACCATTTCGATTGGTCATGAAGCTTTTCTTCCCCCTGTCTGGCACGGTAACAGCCAGACTCGCTTCTTTTTGTTTTTTTTTTTTTAGAATTGGTGCGCGCTTAAGGGATTGCGTATCCTTAAAATGCTTGCAACACAACGCGGGCGAAGGAATGTGAGGGAGGAAAGAAAGAAAGATACCGGTGCACGTTGGTTTTAAATGTTTGCAAGTTATAATGATTGGGAAATAAAGACGTCAGCAGAGCATTCCATAATCGAATTGTACGGCTTAGGAACCAATCACGATATTGCAGAGTATGTCCGAAAGTGAGCTCTAAGGGATATGTGGTGCAGATAACAACTTTTGAAAACATTTAATAGGCTAAACAAAAATTTTAATGCATTTTATTTGAAGCTGGAATTTCTCTGTTTTGGTTCGGACTATTACACCGCTCACCCTATTTTCTTTATCCACGATCAAACTTTTAGTGGCTTCTGTTAAATGTATTTATTTTTCACAAATGAAGTTGGAGAACTTCTATAGGTTCCAAGTTTGTAAAAGGCAGAAACATATTCCAATGATACTCTCAGAACAACACAAGTATTCATTTGTCTATTTGAATTTATATTACAAAACTTGCACTCAATAAATAATTCATTGGTGGAATCTTTCACAGTGTTATAGTATAAACTCTATAAATCGGTCTTATCCCATTTTGCCAAACAAAGAAATTGCGAAATTAAAATTTGACATCTAAGCAAAAAATATAAAAATTTTGATAGCAAAATCAGAAGAATTTTTTTGTATTCCATTGGAATTCGAAGCGACTAACTCCTAGAACGAAACTGAGGGAAAACGCCTATACAAAGATGGTAGGCGCCACTGAATTTTTATTATCAAAATTGGGAGAACAGACGAAGAAATCAGAGAATTTATCGTTTCCAAGATGGCGAATTAATGGTGGTATATTTTTCTTTAAGGAGCATACATACATACATATACCGAACATGAAAGCAAAGTGGAAAACTTAAAAAAAAAGAACGAAAAATATTTTTTTTAAATTCTTTAGAAATTTAATTTCGGCCAAAGGAAGTCCCAGAGTTAAGCGCTGTCGAAAAGTTAGGCGTTCACGGGTTGCGAGATTTTTAAAAAGTAACCGGCTCACATACGGTTTCAAATCACAGGCAAGAAGAAGGTTTACGGTCACGGTTACCACAATATACATATTTATATACAGTAGTGGAAGAATCGTCGAGTGGTCCTTTTTATGCGGTTGCATTTTAAAAAAAAAACTGTAAATTACTGGTTCTTAAAAGTTCTTAATTTTGCCGTAATTAATCAAGAATGCATAACCTCTCAAGATCAAACGAATTTTTACAGTAAGTTGTTTTATGTAATTATTTTTTATGATTTTTATGATGATTTGGGTAGTGGCAGGCACTGTTTCGATGAAGAGAGACGTTTTTTCAAGAAGGCAAAAACATACATATGTATATGTAAATTTATTGCGGAAATGTTGTCCTACGTCGAGCGTATGATAATGAATGCACTAAAGCAAAAAAAAGTCCAAAGAAACTAAAGGAAGAAAGAAGAAAACGTCTAATACTCTAGACAAATAGTGCGAGTGGCTATAAATGATCCTTTCGTTACTTCTTCAGAAATTCATTTTAATTTTGGTGGCGGCTGACGCTTAAATTTATTTGATTAGGAATTAAAAACTATGACTTAAAAAATTAACACAAAGACTTAATAACTAGCAATCAAGGGAAAGGTTGAGGAGTAGATTTGTAAAGGAATGCACAGCCAATGGAACCGGAGAGCAGTCGATGAATGAAGAGAATGCCTATGTTCTTCTAAGGAATACTAATTGATAAGTTCGAGGCGGTCCTGATGGGAGATAAGATTAGAGGGTCGTTCTAGGACAGACCACGGAGAGCGAATCGGAGGAATCGGCGTTGAATACCCTCTATTTGTGAAATATGAATTCGGTGAAAGGGAGACCAAACTTGGCTGGCATAGTCAAGCAGTGTTGCCGAACACACTCTGTGCGAAGTGCGCCATCTCAGACTGAGTAGAAGAAACGCCACGAATGCGCAATGAAAAATATAGCCTATTCCCTTTTCCTTTCTCTTTCCTGCAATTAGTGTTTCCATCCAACGGATGGATCACAAATTGCGGTAAGAACTTTCCATTAAAAAGATATATTCTACTACTATATTTCCTTTAATAGAAATAAAATACATACTACAATCAACTTGCCTTAGGAGTATTATTTTCGAGGATCCAACTTTTGACATCTTTTATTTCGCAATTTATGCTCCCAAGCCGATTAAGCCGCCATTTGAGTGAAGAATGAAATTTACTCCAACGAGGAAAAGCCCACGTCTACTCTCGGCAGACTCAGTTGCCGCCAACGCTGAAGACAATCGAGAAACTTCTGCCACTCTCGCCTACCACCGTCACAATGGAAAGCCCCGCCGTCTATCCAAGTGAAATCGCAGCTGCTACCTCCGCCACCACATCTGTCGGACCAATGGAAAACTTCCCGCTAGCTTCAGAAGAATCCACCGCCAACACAAATAAAAATGCACCTACAGCTCCAGCTCACGCCAGCATTGTCGTCACAGTACAGCAAGATAGTTTGCTGCAAGAAATGCAAAAATGAATAGCCACCCTAGAAGCACAGTTAAAAGCAAGCCAGATGAATGCACCACCACCACCGTTGCCAACGGTACCACCTGCCATCAGTTACACTGCCATCAACTGTAAACTACACGCCATCATCATCAGCTTTATTCGCCGAACAATGCCCAGTTTCATCTTTTCCAACAGTAAGCTAATTGCCGTATTCTTGCAGTCGGTTAATGGACAACAACACCTGTGCAATCCAACGCTTTTAGACGAGCTCATAGACATACTCCCGATGAGCAAGCGAATCGACTGGCCATACCCGATACAGCCATACCCTCCGATCATCGAACAGTGGAGCCCAAACATCGAAGGTTAGTGTTGCATACAGCCAATGACAACTATACCCTAGAATGTCCAATATGCCATGCCAGACATAAGATCACGGAATGCAAGCGGTTTCGTGAGAGTAGTTTGAATGACCGATGGAGCGATGTTAAACGCCTAAGGTTATGCTTCACCTGCTTGCAACCCGGACACTCATCACGAACCTGCCGCCGTCGAAGACCATGTGACGTCGAGGGATGTCAAAGAAGCCATCACAAGCTGTTGCACGAACCGAGCAGTTCTATCGAACATCCGCCAACATCGCCAAGGGATATGGGAGGCTCAGTTTTGAATTGCGTAGCCAAGTCAAATCAAAACTCAAATCTGCTTTTTCGAATTTTACCAGTTCAATTATTTGGACCAAGAAAACGCATCGAAGTGTACGCTCTGCTTGATGAAGGTTCATCAGTTACAATGATGGATCGTACCCTAGTGGATGAACTGGGTTTGGACGGCCGCAAAGGTGAGTTGAATATTCAGTGGCTTGGCGGGAGGAAAGCTCAATAGGACACGACTGTTGTTAAAGTGCAAATGTGCGGTGTAGGACAAAAGAGAAAGTTCATGCTCCATAACGTGTACGCTGTTGCTGACCTTCGACTGCCGGTGCAGACTTTGCATAAAAGTGAATTGATTGGGGACTGTGCCAGACTGAATCACTTACCAATAGAAGCCTACTCAGACGTCAAGCCAAAGGTTCTCATCGGGTTAGACCACTGTCACCTAGGTCTGCCGAGCGAGACAGTAAGACTGAAGGAGAAGGGTCCATATGCCACCAAGACCTTGGTTGAAGACGACATACACAAATTGGTCAGGGACTATTTCGACACCGAAAGCTTTGGAGTTCGCTCTGCTCCGATGGTGGTATCTAAAGATGACATTCGCGCCCATAGCATACTTCAATCAACCACAATCAAGGTGAATGGCCGATTCCAGACTGGTCTTTTGTGGAAGAGCGATACTCTAGATCTGCCAAACAACTACGTCATGGCTAAGAAAAGACTGGTAGCTCTGGAAAAGAAGATGAAGCGTGACACTGCTTACGAAGAAATAATCCAAAGTTACGTTAGCAAAGGCTACGCTCGCAAGCTGGAGCCAGCAGAAGCTCGTCTGGTTGGCCCTAGGACTTGGTATCTACCACACTTCGTAACTATAAATCCAAAAGAGCCTGGAAAGATGCACTTTTCGACGCTGCCGCCACATTTGAAGGAGTCTCACTGAACTCATGTCTGCTGAAGGGACCACAGCAGTACCAGTCGATGCCGTCGGTGTTGTTTAATTTCCGATTGGGTGCCATAGCCAGTTTTTTTTCAGTTTTCAGTTTATATGCATTTTTATTTTTATCACTTAAATTACTCTTATATGCTAGACAAAAAAATGCTTAAAAATTAGCTTAAATAACTTACAAATAATCTTATTCTAACTTACTGGCCCCATGCGGGCACTCTAAGTTAAACCTAACACTTAAACTATGTATTTCGACGTATCTTACAGTCTAATTATATTTTTACATTTATTAATACTAAAACTAAGAAAATAAATTTTAAGCAAAAGGGGTGCCATAGCCGTTTGCGGAGACATTCGCGATAGGTTCCACCACTGGCGCTCTGGTGATGACAGCCGACCGTCCGATGCATAAGAAATGTTGGTGATGACGTTCGGAGCCGCCTGCTCGCCATGTGCTGCTGAGTACGTGAAAACTACGAATGCTTTGGAACATCAATCCCTGCATCCTCGGGCCGTTAAGTCGATCATGTAATATCATTATGTTGACGATTTTGTGGACAGTTTTGAGACAGAACAACAGGCCATTGCTATTGCCGAACGTGTACGTGAGATCCACCAAGGAGCCGGTTTCGAAATGCGTGGCTTCATCTCTAATTCAAGCAGAGTTACTGGTGCCTTGGCTACTGTAGGGACGTGTTCAAAGGAAGAAAGCGGACATACCACAGAAAGCCTGTCTACCGAGAAGATACTTGGAATGTATTGGCAGTCATCGACTGATTGCTTTAGGTATCAATTGAAATTCGACCGTGTGGAGCCAGAGATAATTGCTGGAACCAAATACCCTAGCAAGAGAGAGTTTCTTAGTGTGGTTATGTCGGTGTTCGACCCACTAGGATTTTTAAGCCACTTCTTAATTGGTGCGAAGCTTATAATGCGCGAGGTATGGAAACATAACATTGGATGGGACGAGCCGCTGACCGTGAATATTAACATGACGTGGAAGAAGTGGTGTCAGAAGATTGGTGAATTGGTTCAGATCCGAATCCCACGTCACTACTCTTTCAGTTCTACGCCGAAGGACATTGCACGTGTTCGTCGACGCAAGCGAGGAAGCCTTTGCCGCAGTTGCATACTGGAGGGTGGTCAGAGCAAATGGGGACGTAGTAGTTATTTCGTATGCGCCAAAACGAAATGCTCACCACTGAAGCCAATGACGATCCCACGAGTCGAGCTCCAAGTAGCCGTCCTTGGAACGCGACTCATGCAGGCAATTACAAGGGATCATTCTGTTAAAATCAACCGCCATACCCTCTGGAGTGACTCCAAAACGGTGATCAAATGGATCTGATGGCAAAATCGCCGTTACAAGCCCTTTGTCGCACATAGGATTGCGGAAATCCTCACTGCCACGGAACCATCTTATTGGAGGTGGATACCCACTGAGGACAACGTCGCGGATGAGGCCACACGAATGAAATATCAGAAGTTTTTGATTGTGAGCGTATTCAGAGCGAAGTGTCAGCAAAGGGAGTCGAATGGGCATTCAATTGTCTGAACAATCCATCCGAAGGAGGCGTGTGGGAAAGGATGGTGCAGTGCGTGAAAAGGGCGCTCCGACATACACTTAAAGAGATTTCTCTACAGTGTCTACTCATTGAAGCCGAACATATAGTAAACTCACGCCCATTGACGCATATGACAATTACCGTTGACCAGGAGGAACCGCTCACGCCGAACCACTTTCTGCTAGGGACTGCCAATAATGCCCAGACGCCAGACTCCAGTGATCCCTCGAAGCAGCTTTACAGTTTGCGTAAACAGTGGAGGATCTCCCGCCAATTGAAAGACAAGTTCTGGAAATTGAAATTGCTGCTGGCTGGATTAATTAATTTTTTAGCATTAATTTTTAGCCGGAATATTGAATTTTAAGTTGCGCTTGTTTCTGTGAGATATTGGAAGCTGATGGTGATATCATATCTCTTTTCGAAGGAAATCCTTCCACCAAACTTCCTGCTTCTAAAGAACTTTTGGTCGTCAGATTTGGCATAGGCCAACTTTTTGTCAGACTATCGGCGTCGCAGATTACCATGAGGTACAGTTTTTTCAATGGTTTTCCAGATGAGCGCTATCGATTTTTCTCATTGTTTGTACCTACTTGAAAATCCCAACTGGAATTAACAAGATTAGTGTTAACAAAATTAAAAATGTTTTTTAATAGGGGAGGTAGGGGAGTCAACAAACATAAAATAAACGATTATAACATCAATATCAATAACAGGCAGAAACAACGCCTATTGTGTCTTTTATAGTTTGTCGTCAGATGAAGATTAGGAACAAGTTTTGAGTATGAAGTATATAAAATAACGCCTGATTATAGCCCTGATGCCAGCGTTTTGTTGTCAGTTTGGTTGTACTAAGACTGAACATCTACATTGCCATTTTTTGAACCCGCTAGACATGTTTTCCAAGTTCAAGCAATTTAAATACTTACGCCCTGTCGCTTTACACCAAGGAAATTACGATGACGATGCCTATATAAAATTACCGTCGTGTGGGTGAAATAGCGCGAAATTCTGAAGTTTTTTCTGATAGAAGAATACAGCTCATTCCTAAAGGTTTTTTAAGCGTAACAGTCGTTTTTCCAGCTTTAATATAATTATTACAATTTTGGCCGAAGTACGAGATAAACTACAGCGATGGTAATGAAAAATACTTCTGGCTAAGCATAATGAACTAGTTTTCGCATTTTGAGGAAAACCATAGGAAAATCCGATCCACAAAAACGTTGTAATTGGAATGTAGATTCATGTATGTAGGATTGGATGCAATTATCCGCATTAGCAGCATAACCAATTGGCGAACTATCAACAGAGTGGAATTTAATGCTTCCAAAACTGTCTGCTGTCGTTAAAGCGAAATTTAAACACTTGCATCGTTGAAACGGAAAAACTTTCCATTCTGGGTATATGTGTCAATGACAACTTACGTTGGAATGACCACATATTCGATGTCGCCAAAAACTCCGCGAAATGTCTAGGTTTCCTCCAGCGATGTAAGAAATATTTCACCGCTCTGATCTGACCTCAATATAAGTATAAGGCGTTTATCCGTCCGAAATTGGAGTACAATGCTCACACCTGGTCAGGTGTTCCTAAGACCTCTTTCCACTTGTTAGATAGGATCAAAAATCGTGCGATAAAACTCATAGGTGATGACTAGGGCAACCGGAAAGGAAAAGAATTTAGATTACACAGAAATACGTTTTATACAAAACTAAGCATTTCGACCCCCATTCTTTAGGGCATATTTGTGGATATGTTGGGTGTAAATGCATATTTTTTCATATTTCACTTTTAAGAGCATATTTCTTCATATTTTTGCATTTTTAAGACATATTTTAGCATATTTGTGAATTTTTTCAATATTTTTGCTTATTTGTAATTTTTTCATCAACTATTTGTGTGAAGAAAAAAAATTTATATTTGCGGAAGTGCACAGAACAGTTGCGCACCAGCAGGTACAATTTGTTCACTATGTGGCTGCCTATATACACAGCTGCGCGAGTCAACTCTTTTACCATCTGCATATGACAAGTTATAAAATTGTTGTTGTAATTTCCTAGACATCTGAGCATGTGCGAATACTACGCAGCTGTGAAAGTATTTTTCTATTTTTGTTTCATTATCTTTTTGTTTTGCATTCATTCATGAAAGGCTATAAATTAAAAAAACTTTACACTTAAAGTTTAAAAAAAAAAATTTATTTATTTAAAATTCGAACTGGCAGCGATTCTGCCTATGGAAATACTGACATGAATTTGCTTAAAAACTACATCTTAAATACTATTAATTTGCTGACACAGAGCTTCTTCTTCCCAGATGTTCTCACGGCTACCTTTGACTGCTTTGTGCTTCCACAAGTATCTCAGGTTGCTGCATGCGGCTGCTTGATGTACAGATGTATCATGTTGCTGTATGGCAATGCTTGATGTACGTGATGGAATGTGGTCATCTCATGTGTTCGTGACAAATCATTTAGTGATGATTATGGAAAACAAACTTGTAGCATAAAGTATTATGTTAACTTATAAACTCCGGTCATTAGCCATGGCGCCAGAACTAATGTTTATGTATAGGACGCGACTAGCTAACTTACAGTTGCGCATTTACAATGGCAATCCTTTCCCCATTTTCAACAAGCACGCGACACCGCAAATAATAGTTCTCATCTCAATCGCGGATAGTGGATCTAAGAAGGTGGTTGTGAAAAGTTCAACTTGTGAAAAAAGGTAAAGATAGAAAATAAAACAGAGTTTGGTTTGATAGAAATCCTTAATTTGAGGGTAAAATATTCGGGCACGTAAAAACAAAAAAAATCAAATTAGGTATATCCTAGTTTTTAGTATTTATATAATTTTCTTCATTTTAGAAAATGCCAACAATTATAGCAAAGACCAATGATCGGTTAAATGAGATCCTAGCCGAATATCCAAGCTTTAAAACAGATTGAACAACTCTGTTGTGCAAAATTTGCAATAAAACGGTTTATGCTGAAAAAATATTCACCGTCAAGCAATATTTGAAGATAACCAGGCATTTGGAACTTTTGCAGAGAAAAGACCGAAGAACGCAACAATTTCTCGGGCAATCATCATCGAATAACCAAAATCAAAACGATGCATTTGCAGAGGATTTATGTTGTGCATTCATTGCAGCGGATATTCCATTGCATAAAATTCGCAATGAAAACTTGAAGTCGGTTTTGGAAAAATAAACGGAACATAATATTCCTTCTGCGAAAAAGCTCCGCGGAAGATACACAGACAAACTGTATGAGCAAACCATGGCAAAAATAAAGGCAAAAGTGGAAAACCGGAAGTTGTGGCTTGCTATATACGAAACAACGGATGCAGGAAACAGGTATGTTCAAACGGTCAAATTTGAATTTAATTTTAGTAGTCTAGTAAAATTTGAACAAAATGTGAATCATTGTTTTCCTTCTTCCTCTCTTTTATTTACAAATTTGTATTTATGACGACTCAGTTGCAAAGGAGAAGTTTTTAAAAAATACTGCTTTAATGGATAAAGCAAACTATTCAACAATATCCAGGATCTTCGATGACTCGGTAAATATGTTGGGTGACCAGTTTGAAAAAGACTCCATTCTGCTGTTTTTGCTGTTGATGTTGCTCCATATATGGTTAAGGCAGCTGGAGCAATTCAAGTGGGTGGCCGTGGTGTAGTGGTACTAGCAATAGCTTCTCACTCGGAGGGTGAAGGTTCGAATCCTACCCATTGACAAGTTTTTCAAGTTTCTCATTTGTGTAATTGGAACTCAGACAAAAAAATTCTGCGTGTGAAGGCATAACGCTGACACGTAGTTGGCTGTTGTAGAGTTTCAAGCACAATAAAATAGTGTGAATTATAACCTTCGAATCACTCTGAGTGAAGAAAAAACTCTCCGTCCTATTCGGACTCCCACCCCTGGAGAGAGAATATCGAAACCAAATACACCTGAGTTTCAAACCACTACAAAAAAAAAAGTTTTCCTTTCTCCTCCTTCTACCTATCCGCCAGCGCCACGGCAACAGTAAAAGGGTATCTAACCCCTTAGGCGCGCGTAAATTAAAAAAGTATCATGTGAAGTGTCTAGCACATGGACTTTATAGAGTTTGCGAAACCATAAGAGGATAATTTCCTGAGGTCGATCTTCTTATTGCCGTTAAAAAAAGAGTATTTTTGAAAGCTCCTTCAAGAGTAAGGACTTTTAAGGAAGTTGAACCAGATCTATCACTTCCTCCGCAACCAGTTACAACTCGTTGCGGAACCTGGATAGAAGCAGTTTCATACTATGCAAAAAATTATGAAAAAATTGTAAACATTTTTCATTCATTGGATGAAGAAAATTCTGCTGCTGTGAAAACCGCCAAAAAATTACTTGAGTGAGGTAATTTAAGAACTGACTTGGGGTTTTTGGCAGCAAACTACGGTTTTTTTCTAAATCAATTAAGAAATTGGAAACGAATGGTCTAGAACTTGCAGCATATATCGACATAGTCAACGATGCAGAAATTAAACTTAGCTCCATTGAGTGCAAAATAGGGAGAAAAATAAAAAACCAAAATGTTAAATGTTTTGTTAAAAAACCGTGGTTTAAAGACTTTAATAAAATTTCCAGTTGTATGTCCGGACAAAATTCAACTGTGAAAGAATACACAGTCTCTGAGATAATGGCATTTAAATTTGTGCCTATTACATCCGTTGAGGTAGAAATAAGTTTCTCTATGTACAAAAATGTCTTTAGAGCAAATAGGCAAAGTTTTCTTTTCGACAATTTAAGCAAAATTAATTGCATTTATTGCAACAAAAATTTAAATTAATTATAATTCAAGAAGAATTTGGATATATTTAAGTTATTTAATTAAGTTGTTTTTTATTTAGTTGTGATTCTTCAAATAAAAATTATTTAAAAGTAATATTTTTTGTTGAATTTTTCGTGATTTTTCCAGTTTTCAATAGTTTTTAGAGCATATTTTAAGAGCATATAACGACTTTGTTAGAGCATATTTAAATCGCTATAAACGGTATTTTAAGACCATATTTCCGGTTGCCTTAGTGATGACAATATTATACAGTCATTCGACACCCTCGAACACAGACGTAATGTCTCTTGCCCCACCTGTCGCTATTTTTACCACCAGTGCTCCACCGAAATTGCCAGTAGTATTCCATCCCTTCTAACTTTTAACCGTAACACCCATCTCGCAATGAATGTTCATCAGTATACCCCCAAGCCCACTTTTGGACGTACTCTGAAATATCGCGACTAGTTCCTAAGCCGTACAACTCGCTTATGGAATGCCCTGTCGATCTCTTTATTTCCTTGTCACTACAACTTGCAAGCATTTAAATCCAACGCGCATTGGTATCTCCCTTTTTTCCACCCCTAAATTCCCCTCGCCATCGCTATGTGTAAACGTCTTAAGGGTACACAAGATCTCTTGTGCGCGCGTCAATTATAACAAAAAAAAAACATATTTCAACGGTTTATTAAAGAAGTCGAAATTTCTTATGTGATCATGCCACAAATAAGCGATAACTTCAGCAGGGCCTGAAGTCCGTAGCTGATTTTACTACCAAGTTTTTCCTAACATCATAATGTATATAATATTTTTAAAATCTAGTTGAAAGATGCAACCTCTGAAAATAACGTAGGCTGATCAACTTTAATGCAGAACGATAAGGCTAGTATATAATATATGTACATATCCCATTAGATAGTTTTTTAGCATAGAAAATATAGCAACCCTGTTGGGACTTCAGTGATAAGGCATCCCTGCATTTATCAATTAGATAGGTAATCCAATCTTTCTTAGATATACTAATCTGAAGACTTAAAGGCTTCCTTTACATCCAAGGACACACGCGATTACAATAAAGAGTATGCCGATAGGTCCATTTTTTTATTTCTGTTTTTTCGCTGTTTCGTCCTTGAGGCAGGAGCTGTATACAATGAAAACCTCTGACTTTCTTTTGACTGCCAACTTAAACGGTAGGCATAGTCTCTTGGTTTTCGACTAAAAAATAGATAATTCGTATTGTGTCAATGTTTTGAGTTGTTGCTCCTTGGTTGATTTTATATAGCCAAATGATCAATTTGATGTGTAGTGATTACTCCAGCGGGATGATGATTCATGTACTAAAAATCCAGTCCCCTAAAAGCGGAAAAATCTTCCAATAAAATATTACCGCTTCGGTAGTTTTTCGTATTGCGGCTCTGCCTACTGTGTCGCTGGGTGCCTTATACATAAGTCTTTGTACCGATCACTTATTAAGGCACCATCGAAATTGAATGCGCATACAATTTGTGGCAGGATATTATATCTTTCTTTCCTTCCATAGCAATTATAATACAATACTTCTTGAATTGATTTATATGAGCTGCGCCAAATTATTTCATTTGTGACTTCATTTCGTTGTCTATGAAGGATTTACCATTTGGGGTATTTGATATAATTCTTTCGATTCCAGGCATTTTGCAGCATAATAAGTTAATCGCATTAAAATGTCGACATGCATATAATCCATTTCTACTCCCACTATTCTGATGCGAATATGCTTCAAGTACATTTTTGGCCATGTTCGATTTGCAAGTTTTGTTCATTCACGTAAGTTTTTCTGTCTTATTGGTTATATCTGTTTTTTCAGTATTCGCAACGGTTGATCATTTTTCTTTCTTCGTATTTACATCATAAACATGCACAGCTACAAAGTGAAATATACACATGAGTCAATTATTTAATTTCTACTGCTGCCTTTATAGCTGATGTTCCTTTTTGGTAACTTACCGCTTTTTGGTTCAAAACACTCGTATATACTAGGATTTTCCTTTCTTCCCACTTGATGATATGTCACTTTTCTCAATGGCTTTCGTATCTTTAATTTTTTCATTCCATTTGTATCCATTATTCTCTGTTACAAAAGTATTAGTATTGGATTCATATTTTTTTTAATTTAAAAAATGTCAGGCGAAAATATATTTCTCGAATCCTACGTCTCCACTTTGCCATCTAGTCTTATTATTATCACGAATATCGAAATAGAAATACTCACAGGTGTGTATTCCCTGAAACGACACGTGTTCATTTCTGGCGAATAAGAAAGTAATTGAGTTATAAGTACGCATAAGTTGCGATAGCACATTAAGCGCTTTTGCCATGGTGTTTCTATAGAATTCTCCGCTGAAACTATTAAATTTCCAAAGGAGTGAATACTAATCTTTGTGGGTATACACGATGATAACAGCGAGGGCGATCATTAAAAACCGTTTAATAAGTAGAAGAACTGTTTGCATTAAAGATTTTCTTGGTTTGTTTTGAGGGTGTTCTATAATGTTAACCCATTATAGCAAGGAGGTAATTTTCGTTCAAGAAAAGGGCTGAAAACCCTTTTAAACGTCCCACCACCACAATATGAGGAGGGTGTTTTGTTTTAATTATTTAAAGTCGATTTAAACATCAGTGGTTGCTAAAGAAAATGAAAATGTAAAAATAAAAATGTTTCAACGGTTTCTTTTTACATTTTAAACAAATACTTAAAGTATTTGGGAAATCGAATAGAAGTGCAGAAGCTTTAAACACAATATTGTCATTTATTCAGGATAGTGTATAGTTGCAAGTAGCTAGTTTGTTATTTAAAAGACGAATAAAAAGAAAGTCGGTTGGCTTCTAGTCTACTAAGCAGTTGATTTGAAAAGGAAGAAATAGAGAATACGAACAATGGAATAACAGCTAAATATGTATACTCGTACATATTTATATGTATGTATATCTCAGAAAAGACCGACTTCATCCAAGACAAAACTTGTTTTGTAAGCACGTAAGCCAAATGACTCAAGGAATGGAAGATTGGAAGAATCTCTCAAGCTTCCCAGCAGTTCCAACCAATATTTGTAAGGTAGTCGAAGTTTATCTTATGGTATGACAGAATGATCGCAATAATGCTAAAGCTTTAGGTTTTATTTAACCATCTGCTGATGAAACTTGAAGATTCAAAACCTTATTCAGAACATTCTTGAACGCTTTGGGGCCCTGGACTTTGTTAGTAGTTATTTTCAGCCAAAAAGAAAACCCAGACGGTAAATCATTAAAGGCTACACCTTTGTTGTACGTCATCATATTTATGGCATTGTCGAATTCTTCTATATCGGGTGTCACTTTCCTTCGATAATGTCTGGTTAGCGGTTGCTGATAACTCTAGAATCTTCCAACAATCCCCTGTTAATTAGAGATCCAATTAATCCCACATTTAAAGAAAACATGATTTGTTAGCCTGAAACTGACTGGCACTGCCTACTTTTCTATGTCCTAGACACCCGACGATATTGTGCAAAGATTATTTTGCTCCTTTTTTTATTACGACTAAATTGGTATTTTCGCCAAATGATTTCTGTAATTGCGGCAATGGTTATTGGTAAATTATGTGTCTCATTGGATAATTGGGCTCTGTATTGAAACGCAAGTCACAGCCGACATTTGCCTCTGATTGATTAACGCAAGATGTTTGATGCATGCCATGCATTAATTAGGACGTGGTCGTTCTGATAGATTTTTAAGAAAGCTGGTGCTATCTCCACCGAATTCCTCGCTACCGGAAAATCAGTGGATCGGAAGCTATTGTTTGTAGTCGATTGGTGGAGACTATATGTTTCCCTTACTGATTTTGGAATTGAAGACGCGGGGCTCATGAATGAAAAGATGCAAACTGGAACCGTTTTTTTGCCCATCAATCATGTGTTTAGCGATATCAGGGAGACGCTTTCAAAATATGTTTGAGCAATTCTGATACTTTCTTTGGAACAAGTTTTGTTGACCTTGTTTAGCTCAGATGATTCTTGACAACAACAATAGCTGAGCTTAGTTTCATACATTATCTCGGGTGATAGAGTGAAATGAGCCTGACTTGTCTGTCTTTGCCACTTGAGCGTTGATTCTCTGAGACACTGAGTATTATGGCAAAATATTTATTCACCATTTTCTCCTTAGAAACGTGCGTTTTGACCGATTTGTCTTTAAGTTCATATTCTTATCTGTTTGATTTTACTTGCACTTACCTTGCCATGGATAACCAAATTCATCGAATTTGAAACTTAAGCGATAAAATTATTGCTTGTAGTTTTGGAAGCGTGTTGGAGGGGTTTTCATTTTTGAATTAAGTTTGATTGGAAACATGATGCTTACGAATTGGTGGCAAGGTATTAATCGATTTGAATAAAGGTTCGGTTGGGACTGGATTTTCACATTTTTAATATGTGGGAGAGCAAATAATTAAACCCCATTCCGCCTAAACCCTTTGGTGTTTTTTTATGCTTTTTTTATTTTCAGACACTCTCGTCTCCACTAATTTTGTTCTTTTTTTCTTTTCTTCAATCATTCTCCGGATGCTATGGTATAGGGAAAATTTACTGGATCATTTGGATTTGATTTCCTTACTCAGTCTAGTGATTATTTCACTCTATGGGTGGCATCCAAAATCTTATGGCGGATTGCACACAAAGCTATCGGATTGGGAAACCAATGCATTACTACGGCAACGGCCACCGGCGAATAATGCACGGAGTATACGCCTCTATGCACTTAATGACAATCGACATCACCAGCAATAGCAGATGGTCGAATCTAAATGACATGGTTCATTTAAAGACTCTGATATGGATACCAGGATATGGATACGAGGATCACCTTACACGAACTTCCAAAAATATATTTACAAGAAACACTTCGCACTTCTCTACTTGTTTGCCCATACATCCATCAAAAATTGTTTTTTTTACACATTTAATAAGGATCAAAAAAAGGGGAGTTCATCTCCCTTCTTCTACGGCTTCTTCACTCGGGTCTTCTCATAAAAGTGTTGTCGAATATACATATGTACATATGAGAAAATGTAAGTTCTGAAATGTGAAGTGAAATGTACTATATGTGAAGTGTTTTTTTGGAAAGTGTCATTATTGCATTAGGCAAAGTATGTATATCGAAAGTCTTCAAGCGCCATTTCAAAGAATAACGGCATATTACAAAAAGTGGATGAAATTCCACAATTATTTACCAAAAACCTTGATGTAATAACTGAAAAAGTAGAAAAGCACTTAAATCACGTTTTATTACATGGAGGTCCAGTTGTACAATATTATGGTTAATGGTCAGAACACATTTGTCACAATAAAAGTGAATCAACTTCACTATTAAACTGAAATATGACTTATTTCACTTTTAATGTGAACAGTTACTCAATAAATAAAATCACTAAACATTAACTACCTATCGAAAATATAATAAGGTTTAGAAGTCGATTCCCTTGTATTATTGAAAGATATTAAAAAATGCGATACCATTAATAAAAAAAATCCATTTTTTAAAAAAATGGAGTTACACCACTATGTATTTCGTATTCCCAACGCTTGGTCCAATTAAACAGGTAAATACATTAAGCAACGCATGTTATTTTAGTGGTCCATGGTCCGATAGCGGGTGCCCGGATTATAGAGGGAAATTTGTATGAAAAATAGAAGGGGATGTATAACATGCGGTCCGAATAGGAGGTGGTCCGATTATAGTAGACTGTAGTAGAATATGTAATTTGGACCGAACCTGTACGCAATAACAGCTGTGTGGTGTTATCGATATTGTGAAGCGCAGCCAACTTCGCGTCGGGGTCGGCCATTATAAAAGCAAGAATCGCCTTGTAGGCACATATATATAAACTAGAAAGAAAAATTGGGAATAAAAACGGAAAATTACTGCCAAAGAAGCGGAGTTTTTATTTTATTTAAATTACAATTCTTAGTGCCAGTTTTTTTTATATAGTTATAAAGGAAAACCTGAAACCAAAAGTAAGCACATTTACCCTCAGGATGTGAAAACATAGAGTTATTTTCTTCTTAATATAAAAAGAGGCAATGCCCTTCTCTTGGAGGGTGGAAAAAACACGTTACGTAAGAAACGTTTGCATACAAATTGAGTTTTTATTTTCCGATTTTGAAAACCTTAAAAAGTGCATGGAGCTACATTGCTCTAAGCATCGTGGGGAACTATCATTGAGAAATAAAAATAAAATCAGAAAGGTAAGTTGGTTATCTCTTGGGAATTTGTATTAAATGTCCACAATTTTTCGTAGATACAAAAACATTATTCTGTGAGATTGAATGCATATCCCAATTTGTTTTTATAAGTAATCTCATCACTCTCTTATGATCAACTAATTCAGTTATAAGTATATTTACACAACAAATATCTTAATTTCCAATTTCTTTAATCCCTTCATAAAATTACTATTTGCTATCGCACAATTTACATAAAATGTACAAAGATATAAATACAAAAGTATATCTTCTTACTGAAAAATTATGCATAAATTTTAAATATGTAATGTACCTAATTATTGTTGCATATTTTTTTGTAGTAGATGGCAATACTGAATATTATCAATTGTGAACAACAGATTTCGCTGCAATCGTATTATGGGTTGCGAAAAACGGAAACAAAAGAAGCCATATTGTAAAAGGGCATTCGGAAAAGGCAGCCAGTCACAAAAGTAAGATAATAACCTGTCAAAAAAGAAAATAAAAGAATTACTAATAAAAAAAAAAACCGTGTTGAACCGTGCGGTTGAACTACGTGCCTTTTTCTCAACTCGACAATGTGTATTAATTTTTTTTTTTCATCAAATATGGTATTAACGCGACTCACACGTGGCGAGGTAGTTAAGGCCCTGGAAGATGCTGGCGCAGACCACCCACCCAACGCTACGACTTCGCAATTGCGAAATTTGTTGGATAACATCCAACAGCCTGCAAACAGACAACCGGTGAACGAGGATTCAGAGGATAATCTGGGCAAAGGTTCAGCAGTCAATTGCCTCGCAGCCGATGCATCACAAGCCAGCACCCCTAAAGCACCAGATGACGTTCGCCATGATGACATCATCATGCAACTGAAGAAGAATAAAAAGATCATCTTGCTGCGACAGGAGTTAAAGGAATTGGAGGAATAAACCACCACGAACCAAATAGAGAAGATGACCATTGGAGAGATCGAAGGACTTATACCAGCATCTAGTGGCGATGACGCATACTCCGTCGAAAAGTGGCGTGAGGATTTTGGAAAGGTTGTCGAAAATTGTGCGCACGACGACCATTTCAAATTCATGTGTTTGCGCCGACTACTGAAAGGGCAGTTGCAGTATACCTACGTACAAGCGATGCATCGAACTTTGAAGAGGACTTTTGCAACAATTCCGACAGAACATTTCTATTTGCGACGTCTACCGGCAGGTTCAAAGACGTTGGAGACGTAAAGACGAAAACCCAATTGCCTACATATTGTCGATGCAAGAAATTGCATCCCAAGGAAACGTAAGTGAGTAATTTTGTAATCGACGGCTTTCGTGATCGCACGCCATATATATCCATGCTTTACACCGCAAACACCTTCGAGCAGCTTAAGGTGTTGCTGCTCAAATATGACATGAAACGTGCCGACGACCATTTCGCAAAACCACCATCCACTGACTGCTCAAACCGTCCAACTGGAGTCATCACAAAACAGCTTTCTGGAACTATTTGTTGCTACAATTGCTCACAGTTTTGTCATGTGTCCGCGAAGTGTACACAAAAAAGTCGGGCTGTCGGTCCATGCTTTAAGTGCGGCAGTACAAGTCATTTGCTGAAAGACTGCGAGCAAGCAAAGGGGAAAGTGCAGAGGATCCGGGTTGGGGTCGAAATACGGTTTTTAAAATACTGTACTTGTATTTCAAAATACTATATGAGCAAAATTTTGTATTTCAAAATTCTGTATGAGCAAAATTCTGTATTTAAAAATTTATAATAAAATTCATTTTTTATTTTTTAATGTCTCCCTGAATAACTACATATATTTATAAAGACCAAGTGCGAAGAATACCTGAAGAATTTTAGGTTTTACGAAAGCACAGGTGGAAAGGGTTCTGAATGGGGAACATATTAAAAAGAAAAGGAAAACCATTCTTAAAAAGAAGAGGATTAGGCGCATTATGCGAAAGAGGCCCGATTTAAGCAACGTTGCTTACTTAAGGCGAATAGCCAAAATCTTGGTTTTGTTTTAAATACATATGTAATTAGTTAAATTATTTCAAACAACCCTTTTTGTTATCTTTTGTTTACTGTTTTTGTATTTATTTGTAGTTGTATTAAGTTTACTCTTATGTTTTTGTTAACTGAATGGCAATTTTTTCCCAGTAAATTTTAAAAAATATATCAAAGCTTGGTTTTTGCTATACAAACACTTTTTCAAAAAATAGAATTGGACCATAAGCAGCATTTCGGAAAACAGAATTTTACACTTACATCATTTTCGATATACAGCATTTTGGATAAATAACATTTTAAAATACAGATTTAAAAAAAAATAAAAATATATATACAAAACGACGATCCAAGATGAAGATGCAGACAAGGATGCAGACGATGACACTGCAGCCATTCCAAAATGTAAATCTTGTTTTCCTTAATTGTGTTTTGAGCGTTGCCAGTAAAATTAATTGCGATTCCTTAATCGATAGTAGTAGTCCAGCCAGCTTTGTATCGCAAGAAATCATCCCTTTCAACATAAAGTGCGACAAGCGAACACGATCGAAATTCAATCCTCCGACTTTATTGAACGGTCTGCAGATAGAATAGTGAAATTGAAATCTTCCGGTTGTGTTGTTAAACAAATTTTCGATAGTGAGATTAAAAGCGTGCTTAAGTCTTCCGATTCCGATATTATTAGTGAATTAGTTGGCGATAGTGAAATTTCTCCCTATAATAAAGATGTAGGATCATTAGCAAACAATTGTGATATGTCGATAGATGCCCTGCCTGAAGTTTTTTTTGTATAGAAGTCGACAACCAGCCAGAAGACTTTAATATTAATAATTTGTTAAGTCGAGATGTTTAACATCGCATACAAGACATTATCTTCAATTATGTTTTTAAGGGGGTACTACAATCAAGAGTAATTTTGAATTGAAAATTGTATTGTCTTCAAACGTCCCCGTCTTTAGTCATCCAAGAAGATTGTCGTACAAAGATAGAAACGAAGTTCGAGAGATAACAGTAGGTTTGTTAAATAGAGGTATTATTAGGCATAGTGATTCTGCGCACGAATCTCCGATTGTGTTAGTAAAAAAGAAAAGCGAAGAGACACGCATGTGCGCCGACTATAGGGAATTCAATAAAATCACTATTAGGGATAACTACCCATTACTTCTGATCGAGGACTGCCTGGAATATTTTGGAAAAAATAAGAATTTTAGTTTGCTTGATTTTAGGAATGGAATTGATCAAGTGAAATTGGCTAGAGATTCAATTAAATATACTTCGTTCGTAATCCCTGACGGTTAATTTGAATACATTCGTATGCCTTCTGGTCGGAAAAATTGTCCATCAGTATTCCAGCGATTTATTTCATTTGTGCTGAAGGATTTTATCGAGAATAGGCTTATAGTCGTTTATATGAATGACATATCGATAGCTTCAACTACAATCAATTTATTGAGTAATGTTTTAACTTGCTTAGCTGAAAATGGGTTCGAGCTAAAGATGAAAAAATTTAACTTCTGTTTCACAGAGATAGACTATATAGGTTATAGTATCAGTTGACAAGTTATATGTCCTAATAACTCCCACAAAGAATCAATCCTCAAGTATCCCGTACCCAGGACTGTAAGACAGTTCAATTCATTTGTGGGGCTATGCACATATTTCAGAAAGTTGGTACCCCAATTCTCTCGAATCGCGAAACCTCCATATGACTTATTAAAAAACGATAATAAATTTCTATTCGATGAAAACTGTTTGAAAGCACATGAAGAATTGAAACAGCCATTGATCAATCCACCGGTGTTGGCAATCTATGACCCAATTAAAGGGACTGAGCTACACTGCGATGCTAGTGCTACAGGGTTCGGCGCTACTTTATTAAAAAAAACAATCCGACGGAAAGTTCCATCTTGTGTTCTTCTTCTCAAAACGTACAACTGTTCCGGAAAGTAGATATCATAGCTTCGAACTCGAGACATTAGCTGTCATTTATACTCTAAGGCGGTCCTGAGTCTACATAGAGGGCATTCCTTTTAAAATCATTACAGATTGTAATTTTTTAACACTTAAGTTAAATAAAAAATCTACATAAAAACCACAAGATTCAACACTGCGGGGGTAGCTATATGGGTTACGTAGATGCCCTTAGTCGTGCCGAAATCGTCCTGGCTGTGAGTGACGACGATATAGAGTTTCAACTAATGATGACGCAAGGCAGGGACCCAACAATTGCAGATATACGTTCAAGATTTTATAAACAAGATAGTAAATTGTTCGAATTAAGGATTGGGTTGGTGTACAGAAGAGATACGCGTAATAATTTGTATTTTTATGTTCCGAGCAAGATAGAAGAAAATGTGGTTCGGCATATGCACGAAAAGCTGGGCCACCTGGGAATGACAAAATGTTACGATTTCATCAAAACACGTTATTGGTTTCCAGATATGCGACTTAAGATGAAAAGTTCATAAAAAAATGTATATATATAACATTCTGAAAAAGCCAGTACCATTTGACAGCCATCATATTGATCACCTCGGGCCCATGCCATCTTTAAAATCCAAACGGAAACATTTAATGGTGGTAATTGATTCATTTACTAAGCTTGTTAAACTCTACCCCGTTAATTCCACTAGTGCGAAAGAATTTATAATCTCTTTGAAAAAGTATTTTGATTACTACAGCAAACCTAGGAGTATTATATTCTGATAGGGGTACATGTTTTTCATCCTTAAAGTTTAGCGAATTTCTAGCGAATAGCAATATTGCACATGTAATGGTAGCAGTTGGCTCTCCCCAGGCGAACGGCCAAGTAGAAAGGGTTAATCGTGTGTTAACCCCGATGCTAGGTAAACTTAGGGAGCCGCTACACCATTCTAACTGGTCTAATAAGGTAGGAGACGTTGAGTTCGTCATTAATAATTCAATACATAGCACATCCCGCCAAAGTCCCTCAATGTTATTGTTCAGTGTCAGTCAGAAAGGTCCAAACGTCGACTGGCTTACAGAGTTCTTAGATGTGAAATCAATACCGGAGAGAAATTTAAATGCAAGTAGATTATCGGAGCTGAACTTTCGTGGACTATCACAAACCAGCTCGAACTTTCGACCCTAGTGACTATGTCGTAATAGAGAACGTTGATGTTTCAGCTGGTAACAAAAAACTGTTCCGAGGTCAAGGGACCTTACGAAGTCCAAAAAAACTTTCAAATTACTCAAATACCTTACAAAGGGGTAATTGAATCCTGTCATATGCGTAAGTGGATTGAACCGAGAGCTCTTCGAGATTGCAACAATCCTTGTGATGAGGGAGATAATACCCTTAAGTAAATATCTATGTAAATAATCGTGGCCGCATTTCTTTTTCTATCTCGGCTTATCTGCAAACCGTTAATTCGCGCTTTGTTACTTAGACAGATGTTTACTTCCTCAGAAGCGGTCTACGCAGGTACGTGTAAGACATAGGCGCCTGCCTGACAGTTATCCAGTTCAGGATCAGGATTACAATACAACATACTAAAATTTCTCTCATTTAACCGGCAAATATGGGATCGTTGGAAAAAACAAAGTGATAGCAAGTAAAGCTAAGTAAGTTAAAGCTTATAAAAAAACGCTAACTTATTTAAAAGCTAATTTATAATTGCGAAGTAATGAATGCGGAATATCTTAAATTCAAATAATTACAAGCCTAGATGAGAAATTGCCAAATAAAAACTGCGGAAAAATAAAATGCTCGTTGTTGAAATAAGAAATAATAAGTTGCGAAATTTGCGAAATGATTGCAGCGAAATACCAAAATTCTTGAAAAAAGCAACGATTTGCACCATACCCTATTTTGCTTTAATTATAAAGGGTCTTTCAAAAGTCGCGCTTAAATGTTTGTAGTGAATAATTTCTGAACGCTACCCCTTATTTTATTTAATCTTTGACATTTGTGAAGTAGACACATGTGCAATTTTAACAATAGATAGTTACAAGCCAACAGATCATAACCAACGCTGAACTTTCGTCAATTGGTTGTGAGAACAATTTTGATTTTTCACCCAAAGTCTTCTTTAGTGATGAAGTTCGTTTCACATTGGATGGATTCGTCAACAAACAAAATTGTCACATCTGGGGAGAAGAAAATCCTCGAATAAGCATTGCATCCACAAAAATGTACAGCTTGGTGTGATTTTTGGGTTGGTGGCATCATTGGTCCATTTTTCTTCGAAGATGCAAATTAAAAAGCTGTTACTGTCAATTTGGAGAGCTGCAGACACATGATTGGAGATTTTTTGTGGCATCAAATTGAAGAAATATAGTAGATACCTACAGACGATTTTTATTTTCAACAGGATGGAGGTTTGGTTTATGTTTCCAGTTCGATTAATTTCACGTTATGGTGACATAAAGTGGCTACCTAAAAAATGCGATTTAACACCATTATATTACTTTCTTTAGAGTTTTTTGAAAATGTGGATAAGCCAAAAACATTTGCACAGCTGAAAAACAACATTCGGACCGAAATTGATGAACTTTATGCGGTAATATGTGAGCGAGTTCCTGTAAATTTTGATGTTCGTATGAGAGCGCGTAGACGTGTTCGTGGTTTAATTTTCACACATGATTATTAAGAGCCATATTTTTATAAAAGTAAAAGCACCAGAAAAAAAAGTATTAACATTTTCCTAATTTAAAAAAAAAATCATCTAGGCGCGACTTTTAATTTTAGTTTGTTTTCTTTGTTAATTCCATCTCTGCTAGCTTTTGTACGATCCCCGTTTTGTAGTTTTATTATGTAATGTCTAATAACAAACACTTTGCTTAGCTTTACGATTAATTTATATAATCCTACATGTGATGCTCCAACATTGACCCTAAAGCGACTGTGCCATACTTCTAATGAATTTTGCGTTCTGGGAAGATTATATTCTACGATATTTGTTAAAAAGTTTACCAAAATAATCGATGTATGTACTATATGTGGCGTAGACAACTGCATAGTGGAAATGTATATATGTGGTGTAGGTAGCTGCATCGAGGCATATGTATGTGACGTAGGTGTGGAGCGAAGATCTGGATGAACTTGATGAACCAGGTGAGAGCGATGTGTCCAGCTTGGCCTTAAACTGACTCCTGCATATTAAGATTAAAGTTATTATTCCTACTGTGGATAACAAGGTAATGAGGATGTAGCTACCCTTAAGGGTGCTGTTTTATGCCAGGATGTCTCGATTTTCATCTTGATGGAATTTAAATTCATTAAATTTTTTATTATACTATTGTTTATTGCTGGGTAGATGTGAATTGTGTTCTAGTTAGTAACGGGTTTATGTATATACATTGTTTATGATAACTTCGCAATTTTGATACGTGACTAAAGCTGGGCTTTCAACACTTGTTTCAAAGTCACAGGTGGAGTTGATGAAAGTTGGAAGGATGTTTACGAAAAGCATGTGGTTGTCCTCACGTTGAGTAATTGATCTTATCTTACAGATGTCTCTGGTAGGATAATACGCTGGAATATTTTTCATGTTTTTCCAACACATGTTGACTGTTCCAATGGTTCTTGATGGATGGATTCTTTGCAAATGAAAGTTTTCTCTTCTCTTGGACATATGTTCTCAAAATACTGTACAATATAATTATTTAAAACTAAAAACGGTTTTACAATTATTTTACAGTATATAATCGTAGACAGGACCATTGCTTCGGAAATAGCACTTATGTATATGGTTGGTTAAGAGGTCTATATTTGATTTCAATGCGATTTAAGTATTGTGCGTGAATAAGTGTGTTTGTATTTGATCGTATTATAATCGCTCTCTTGTTATTATAGTCTGTCAACTATTGTTGTATGATTCAATTTGATTTAACAGAGACTTCGTTAACTAATTTACTTTGTATGTACGATAGTTGTATGATATTAATAGTTGGTTAAAGGTTTTTGTATTTTCAAGTTACTCGTGTAAATTAATAACGTGGATAAGATTGTATAACGTATCTACATATAATTTTTGCTATTTCCAGTTTAAGTGTTAGAATTCGTTGGGATTTCGTGAGGTCTCTCATCTGAGATTAGCATTTACGTAGACTAATCTCAGATGATTATGGAATAAAGAGGTTTAATTATTTAAGGATTTATGTTAATTTACGTTTTTTTATTAATTAACAATTTCTTACTGTCTGTTCTTAAAAGTGTAACGTTATTGTCTTTTTTAATCCTGTGTTTGTTATACTTTGGTGTGAGCTTGTTCCTTCTACATTCCTCCTATATATGTATAATTTCATTCGTCTTTCTGTCGTCAGATTCATTTCGGTTGATATTTATTATAGTTTGTCTATTCTCCTACTTATGCATTGTTCTAATGGGTGGTTTTTAATTGTCAAAAAAAAACAAACATTTCTCAATTGGTCCATCGCGACTGTGTGGCATGTAGCGCCGTCTTGCTGGAACCACATGTCGACCAGGTTCAGCTCGTGCAATGTGGACAAACAAAAAAGTTCGAAATCATTGAATGATAGTGGCGATATTGACGGTAACGTTATTCTCACGGTCGTATTTGAAAAAATACGGGCCAATGATTCCGCCGGATCATAGACTGCACCAAACAGTGCATTTTTCCGTGTGCATTAGCAGCTCTTGTATTACTTGAGTTTGTTCGTCGGACCAAATATGGCAGTTTTGTTTATTAACATAGCTATTCAGCCAGAAATGAGCTTCGTCGCTGAAGAAAATTTTTCGATAAAAAAGCGGATCTTCATCCAGCTTTTCTAAGGCTCACTACCGATAATTCGACGCTGTGGCAGGTCGTCCGACTTTAGTTCTTGCATAAACTGATCTTTCGGTAAAATCTTCTACGTAGTCGAGTAACACAATCCCAATTGCTGCGAATGACGGCTTTCATTAACAATGACGGATACAGCAGCAATATTTTCGTCTGTACGCACTCTACGCATACGGGTAGGTGGCTTGATGTCCAATAGCGTGAAATTGGTGCGAAATTTGGTCACTATGGCTTGCTTACCTGCTCAGTAGGTCGATTATGATGATCGTAAAATGGTCGAAGTGCGCGAAAAACATTATTCACAGAGCACGAATTTTAATAATAAAATTACAAATGTAAGCGTAGTTCGGGTATAAGTCTTCTCATAATGAAATGGCAATGCTAACTGAGCATGTTTGACTTTGACACATGTCATGAATCACGCGTGAGCTGTCGAAAATATTGTAGAACACTGAAAAACCGAACACCAACAAAATCACCCTTTAGTTTATCTTTTGTTTTAGAAAAATACCCGTGTCCGCCAGCGTATGTTAGTAATTTGTTAAATTTATAGGTTCGACCGTAGAAAAGTTCTAAAGGAGTACATTTTGTAGCTGAATGAATAGGGTTGTTGTAGGTAAATACAGTTTCAAAGAGAATTTCATCATGATCTATTTCGGATTTATTTTCTTTAAAGGTTGGCAAGATTATGCGCTAGATTTCCTTGAAGGTGGAATGTAGCCGTTCAACAGGGGAGTTACGAATACTATTGGTCTGCTGAATTCGCATTCATAGAATACAATTTCATGAGGTTTACAGAAGTTTTTAAATATATTGAGTATAAATATATATTTAAATATTGACGTTCTTCTACTTGTCTTACATCTTTTGAAATATCTGTACAACGAATAAGTCGAAAAAATTTATTATTTGAGAAAATTTTTGAATAAACAGATTATATTTTGCGAAAAGTTTCATCATCTGTATATGATAGATTGCGTTATGTTTTTTATGAGAAAATATTTTGTTGGAAGGTATCTATTACCTAGTTTATATGACAGCTTAAACCGCATTGCTTCAATAAGCTCATATAAACACCACTTCAAACCGGATTGGACATTTCAGTGGTATATAATTATTGTATTTTCGTTGAATAAGTGGTTTCTGATAGTGGGTGGCCGTGGCTCAAGTGGTAGTGGACTCGCTTCCAAATCGGAAGGTTCGGTGTTCGAATCCCAGCCTCGCCCGAAAGACATATTCATTAATTTTTTCAGTAAGTATCTCTGATTGTAGCCACAAGGCATATTTACTTATTGAAATCCTTTTGCTTTAAATATCTTACTAAGTGTGTTTGTTATGCATTAGGACAATCTAAGCTGGAATATGGCATAGTTTACTGGAGTGGTACACACAAGATGGACAGACTAATGATTTTAACAAATTTATTAAAACCCAGTGAATCAATGTATCCATTTTACTCGTACTCTCAGAGCTACTCGATAAATTATAATTTTCTACAATAAATAACAAACTTCCTTATTCAAACAAACATAAGAAAAATGATTTAGTAATCCACAATTGTTGCACTGTTTTCATCTCGCTGGACACATCGTCGGCATATGACGATAAGAACACTTTTTGTAATTTAAAACATGCTCTGGTTAATCACCCCTTCTGTTATCGTTGCTGAACTTTTCAATTTGATTTCTTGAACTCCCGTTATTTCCACCATTGCTCTTGCTGCCGGTTGCGCCCCTTCCTTCTCTTACTGTGCCATCATCTGTTTATATCTTTATCTGTTTATATGAAAACATTCTGCTGACTTCGTTTAAAGTTGATTGTGACTGTTGTACATCCCTCGAGTATTGATGGCTAATTTGAGCTACGCCGCATCATTTGATTGCTGATCTTAATGTAAGCCGCTCCATTTTCAAAAGCTTTTCTTTTGCGTCTCCATTTCGTATACCTAAAAAAAAACATTTTTTTTGCTTGATTTACGATATCAGTGAAAAAACTGTCAAAATGTTCGCCAAATTGCTGCACTCTAGAGTTACATTTAAATCGCACGTATATTAAATACATAATTTTTTGGTTGGCAGTAAGAGTCGAAGTGTTCAATCACTTTTAAAAACACTTTTTTATCCATATGCTCTCCAGTAGACAGTTCATCGTGAAAAATGGCGATGTGACTTCTGCTGGAACATGTAACATTAAAAACGGACTGCAACAAGGCCGATCCTGTTCAACATTTACAAGAGTAATCTTATAGGTTCACTTCACCATGACATAGTGTACGCAGACGACATAATCGCGTACAGATTGATTGTCATTAATATACCTTTGCAGCGTGACTTCGACAAAATTAATATTCCGATTACTGGAAGTTGAAAATCAACTTTCAGAGGTCGGAAACCATTCTGTTTGGGACGACTTTGTCTGGGCCCTCTGGGGATACCAGAAAGAATTGGCGAAAGTTCTCGATGGGGCAGCACGGGCAGTCACTTGCTTGTCCAAATGTAGTCAGATACCTTGGGATCTATCTATCAGAGCCAAAGGTGCTTTTGCCCTTACAAAGAGACTGTTTTATAACAGCCAACTCGATGCGAGGGTGAAGGTGATCTGCAACAAGGCCCTTATCAGGCCTATGCTTGTATTTGGATGTCCCGTGTAGTTAAACGTAAGAGAAAGTTTATTGGAAAAGATTCGGGTGTTTGAGAGGGCTTGTCTTAGGACTTGTCTTCGTTTATACACCAGAGACTGAGTACATAAAATACTATCCTAATGAGGTCTTGTACAATAGGGCGAACCTAATAAGACTGGACAATTTCGTCATTAAGTTGACTCGAAGGCACGTTGCAAGAGCAATGACCGCATCGAACAACCTGATGTCCGGAGCGTACTACCCCAATGATATGTATCACGAGAGAGTTCGCTTTGACGGGTTTATTCCTCCAAAAGCGTTCCTCTATTAAGATAGCAAAGGTCTTCCACGGTGCTCGAACAGCTGCGGACAGGCGACTCAACTACGACAGAGACGTCGCACATGGCAGTGCGGAGCGCCTCCGGTTCAGTAGGGCGGTAGGGAGTCGCGACATAAGGGATGTTACTCAGCAGCACCAGCAATTTTGGTGGCTAATTGAAGGGGAGGATGCTTCCAGTCCATGTCCATCTACTAAGTTTTTACTTTAAATTTATTTTCTTAGGTTATGTTTATTAATTAATGTAAAAATAAAATAAAATAAAATTAAACTGTAAGATTCGTCGAAAGACATAGTTTAAGTGTTAGGTTTAACTTAGAGTGCCCGCATGGGGCCAGTAAGTTAGAATAGTATTATTTGTAAGTTACTTAAGTTAATTTTTAAGCATTTATTTGTCTAGCATGTAAGAGTAAATTAAGTATATAAATAAAAATGGATATAAATTGAACTGAACTGAAACACTTTTCCATCAGTTTCGGATATACATTTGTCTCACTGAAAAATGGAATCATTATAAACACCAGTCTGGCGAACGCAATACATTGTAGTTGCACTTGATCTTGCAAAGGTTTGACAGAGTTTGGCATCACGCTACTATTTCCAAAATACATGCATTTGGGCCCGATGAATCTCGTCTTATGTGGTTTAAAGACCACTTTTTGGACAGTTCAATTCAATTTGTCCTGAATGATTTGAAATCCAGGGCTCCGTTCACAACTCGTTTAAGATTTCATTAATGATCTCTTATCTTCTACTAATGCGGTATACCATATTTCTCTGTTGGCGACTTACTCTCTGTTTTTCATTTTCGTCGCCGTTCGTATTATTTTTTGCATCGATTCCAGCGTTGAAGTCTCGAAGTACAATTTTGCCGTCATGCTCCGAATAGGGTTGGTAAGTTGTGTTCGAGATGCTTTCCTTAAAAGAGCCTACGGCTTTACCGTCTAGGACGCTTACCCATATTAGATCTATAGAATGAATAAGGGCTCTTTGAGGATTGCACTAAAGCAATTAATTAATGTCTGTGACCTTACACTGTTTTAACCGATTGTGCAATTTTGTATCCTAACAAGCGCATATTTTTATAGCTGCTGAAGTAAATGTACATATTCGTTTTAATTCATTCAATGAAGCGCAATTATGCCGATGTCCACTTTTATTTTTTAAGATATTTTTAGGTTTTTATAAACCTACTGTTGGCTTTTTTCTGTTTTACTTTACTATTCAAAATGAAAAAAAAAAACAGATACAATATTGAAATTTTAATTTAATTTTTTTTCCTTAAACTTCCTTTGTATTTTTTCTTTGATGTTCCGTGCACGGTATAATTACGACTGACTCACCTCCTGGTTCGCATTTTCCTTCCTTTTGCTTTCTCCACCCATTCGCTGTTGACTGCTTTTCCGAATATGGCGTTGCCAGTAGTTTTATTTGCTTTTTTAAGATTTTTTTTTTTTATTCTATGTTAACATTCCGGCCTCTATTTGCAGGAATACAAATAAAAAATCTAAATCCGAGAAGTCGGATCAAATCAATCCATCGTTGGAGGTATTTTGTTAAAGAAGCGCCTCGGCTCGCTACTCAAAAAAAAGTTACTAAATCCAACGTTGTGGGTTGATTTATGAGTGCCCCGACTCACTCTGTCACTCAATAATGTTAGTGGGATAATTCATATTTAAACTAGTTATTTCATTAATTTCAATAGGCACTGTGCTTTAAGAAATACATAAATATCAAAATTTGTATAAACTTATATTTTTGATTTACATATTATTGCACAAGAAATCTCATCTACTTTGATGAACGCCTGTAAATGTATATAATTATTGATCGACGGGCAACAAACATAACTTAACTATGAGTCGTACAATTTCCCCTTGGTGAGTTTTTAAAGTAGCAACGCGAACCTTTCCATTTTTCATTGGGTGAACAGCAACAACTTTACCTAAGCGCCAGAGGGTAGGTAGCAACTTTTCACTGTGAACAACCACCACATCTCCAAGTTCAATATTTCACTGCGGAAACTTCCATTTTGTTCTTCGTTGAAATCGGATAAATACTCCTCTTTCCATCGCTTTGAAAAGGAATGTAAAATTTGTTGAATTCGTTGCAAATTCTTAAGTATGGTGGAGTTACTATTGTGACTTTCAGGTAAGCTAATCAAAGGGACACATTTAAGGAAGTGGGAGGGTGTTAACGGAAGGGTTCGAATGGATTCTTGCCTAGTGCAGAAATGGGTCGAGAGTTCATGCAAAACTCGATCTTAACAAGCAATATTGAGAAATCTTCAAAGGTGGGTCTTGAGTTTCCCACTACTTGCTTGAAATGGGTCTTGAAAGCCTTTATACCGGCCTCCCATGAACCTCCCATATGAGGAGAACCTGGTGGAATAAAATTCCATTTTAAATCCCTTGCCAGGTACGACTTTTCTGCTTCCGAGATTGCTTCTGCCAATGCCTTTCGAATTTCCTTGGTGAGTATTTTATTCGCACCTACGAAATTAATACCATTATCGGAGAAGAGTTGTTGAGGAACACCTCGACGTCCGACAAATTTACCAAACGCGACTTGGAACGAATCTGTGGAGAGACTGCCTACGGTTTCCATGTGGACAGTTTTCGTACATAAATAAATAAAGAGACACGCATAACCTTTTATTGTTCAACAATCTTGATAATGGGTAAATATATGGTAGTATAATATAATTTTTCGCTATAGCTTAAACACGCATTGGTTAAACGTCCATTTACCCTTAGAATATAATGATATATTACATTACATTACAATATTTACATTAGGCTAATAAAGCTAACCGAGCTTTGACAAAGGCTATTTCTTTGTGGTTAAGTATTTTTGAATACTAATACTAAGAAATTTGAATACGTCAATAACTGACGCGCCTTTTTTTTTGACCTACTAGTCTGTTAATTTCGCGACAATGCGTTTTGTGAATTTTTCTTTTTTTTTCTCCGCAATTTGCTTTTTATTTCCCTGGTCTTCGTCATGTCTTCTTGTGGATTAACCAATTGCTCCATTAACGACAATAATGCTGACTTTGTTGCCTGTAAGGGGATCTGTGGCAAAATATTCCAGGCTATTTGTGTTGGCCTAAATAAAAGAAACACGGTCTACCTTAAAGAGTTCTCCGAAGATCTACTGTTCTTTTGTGATGAGTGTATCAGTATTTCTCTCACACATGTGCTCCTTGCAATCAAGTGCCTCAGTGACTCCAATGAATCCAACCATAACTCACTCGTCAGACTGATAACGGACAAACTATCAATCTTTGAACAAAGTGTAAGATGTGCGGAAGACTTTGGTCATAGAATTAAAAAACAAGTTGCGTGTTTAATTGAGCTAGAAAGTGCTAGATCCAGAAATGAAGAAAAATACAAGCGCCACCTTGATACAGTCTTAAGTGAATTTACATCAATTGGATCCGCAATGATGGATTGCAGTAAGAAAACATGTAATCCCATCAGCTCTCTCCGGGAAGAAATCGATATTCATCTCCAATCATCCAAACTCCATCTCGAAAATGTAACAAACAATCACCAACTCTCAAATCATTACGGGTCCATGCTTGATATCATATTCGATAAAATCAGTGAGCTTAATGATGAACTCATCACGAATAGAACAGTGTTGAATGATTTAGAAAACCTCATTGGAACAATATGCCACAAAATTGATGGTCTCCCAACCCATCCCCCACCGCACAACAGTTACAATACTTCAATTTTGGCAGAATTATTACAAACCGAAGCCGAATCATTGCCATATCCAGTGCCGACAAACCAACCTCCAAATCCTCGCACCAGCCCATCGATCCAAAAATCTAATGGTGATATAATTGCCCCAACGCCAACCCCTCCTGTCGCCCAGACCCATTCCCCATCCACATCCTAAACCTGACACCAACTGGAGTCTTAAAACCAAAATATTTCCCAAATTTTCCCCTCCCGTTTATATCCCTAACCAACCCTCTTCACGTATCTCCACAAAAGCACCAAGTGCCTCTCTTCATTACACTCCGTTAGTAGTGACTCTCCGTTACGCGCTTTCTAGGCTAAGGGATAAAAAGATATACGAAAATATACGTCTCTTTCTCGCATACGTTTACGACAAATCCGACTCTGTTTGCCTTGAGGGAAAAACCAAAACAAGTGTCATGGTCTCCATCCAACAGGAAGAGCTTCCTACAGATATAACTAGTCTCAGAAAGCTTTACAACAGGTACCACTAAATCTTCGACATACCTCCTCAAAAGGTTGCAGATGACCTCGCTGCTTTCCGCAGCTACGTACGCTCTAAAAGAGTTTCTCACCTTCAGCGCAGCCGAGCTGACCACAGCAAATTTTTTCGTTCCTAACTTGCCTTCTTTGTACGCATCTCATCTACACTCCCCTACTCCTCCACGCAACAAACTCCCTCTAATATTTTACTACCAAAACGTAAGAGGCTTGCGCTCTAAAACTCGTACTGTCTTGTCTAAATCACACGGTCTCTCTTTCGACGTGTATGCTCTAATAGAAACCAATCTGATCCCCGACATAAAGAGCCAGGAGCTATTTCCATCTTCTTATAATGTTTTCTGAGATGACGATCACTATGTTTAATGATCCTGCCATCCCTAAAGTTGATACTCCATGCAGAGGTGTCCTACTTGCCATTCAAAATAACCTCAACTCTTCTCTCATCGCTATCTCTTCTTCTGTTAAACTTGACTTTGTTTCAATTAAAATAACACAATTAAAATTCCCAACAGGTCCCTGTACGTTATGTGTTGCTACATTTTCCCAGCTCAACCTATTGAATCCTACATCCTTGCTATTAAAGCAATTGACAAACTAATTGACCTAAGTGACTCCATCGACGATATCCTTATCTTTAGTGACTTTAATCTTCCCCTGCTAAAGTGGGCTCCATCGGATGATCACTTATTTTTTACCGCGTCAAACGCCAGTTCATCCAAGGAATGTCTTTTCATTGATAGCATAACTGACTCAAGCCTGTGTCAAGTAAGTGTCGTCCCTAATTCTATCGGTAGGCAACTAGACCTTATTTTCACTAGTGATCCTACTAACTCCACAGTAACGTTATATCCCTTTATCCTATCAACTATCGACAACTTTCACCCCCCCACTTCTTCTTTCATTTTTCCATAACTCTCCATCCCAGCCCACTTCTTCAACTACCATCTCTTCTTACAACTTCCACAAAGCTAATTTTCGCAAAATCAATACCTACCTTAGCAAATGTTCTTTTGATTTTACCAACCTATCCTTATCTGGTGCTGTCTCCATTTTCTACAGTGAAATATTTAATTCCATTTCTCTCTACGTCCCATTTTCTCGGCATAAAACAACATCTATATATTTCCCCTCCATGGTACAACAGAAGACTTCGCTCTTTACGAAACAGAAGAAATGAATTATGGGCAGTTTTTCATCGCACCAATTCTCATTATGACTACACTAACTATCTTGGAACTTACCTGCAATTCACCCAGCTCTATAACTGCCTCTATCAGCACTTTCTCGACACATCGCAAATCAAACTTATCAACGATCCTAAGACATTTTATCAATTCGACAACTACAAAAGAAAATCAGACGGTTATCCCCCCTCTCTCTCGTTTGAAAATATATCATCGACCGACCCACATATTATTGCCAACTATTTTGCAAACTTTTTTAAACAGTCATTTGCAGTCAACCTCTTCGTACCCGACTCGATATATTTCAAGTACCTTCTCCATTGGCCCCTCTCTGTCTCAACCTTTTGATCCCATCTCTATCGAAGAAAAGTTACAAAATCTCAATGATGAATTTGTATCCGGTCCAGATGGGCTACCAGCAATATTTCTCAAAAAGTGTGCCTCCAATCTTTCGCACCCACTTTCCTCCCTCTTTCATCTGTCCCTCACACAAGGGGAATACCACCAAGTTTGGAAGACCTCTTTCATAACACCGATTCACAAAAAGGGATCAAAAAATGAAGTAACCAACTACTGCCCCATTGCTAAGCTTTCTCACATACCTAGAATGTTCGAAAGTTTTTTATATGAAGTTCTAAGCTTTCAGTGCAAGTCACTTATATCACCCAATCAGCACGGATTTCTAAAAGGTAGATCAACTACTACAAACTTAGATGAATTCGTATCCTTTGCACTTTCATTCCTAGAAAATGGCAACGAAATTGACGTTATTGCTACAGATTTCGCTAAGGCCTTCGATAAAATATCACATCAACTGACCCTTTTCAAATTGTCTTCCCTCGGTTTTGACCCCATATTGTTAAAATGGATATCTTCTTATCTGGAGAACCGTTACTATAGCGTTCGCTTTAGGTCAGCCTTCTCAAACCCGTTTTTAGCCACTTCTGGTGTCCCACAAGGCAGACATCTAGGTCCCCTCATTTTAATTTTAACTATAAACGATCTTGAGAAGATTATCAAACACTGCTCCGTATCCATTTACGCCGATGACACTAAGTTCTCCAAAACTATTTCTTCACCCCAAGACTCTGTTCTGCTTCAAGAAGACTTCGATAGGTTTTCTACTTGGTGTCTAAAAATTTGCTTTGAACTTAATGTCTTCAAATGCCAATCTATGACTTTGTCTCGCAAGTCCAATTAATCCCCCTTTCGACTTTATTTTCTGCATAACCAACCTATACCCCAGGTTCAATCCCTTGGCGACCTTGGAATTGTATACGATAGAGAATTAAACTTCCGTTCGCATATTGATGAGGCAATCCTTAAAGCCAACTCATCGCTCGGTTTTATCAAACGTTGGTCTAAAGAATTTTGCAACCCTTATGTAACAAGGTCACTTTACATTACCCTTGTCCGGCCCCTCCTGGAATACGCCAGCCAAATATGGTCCCCCTTTCAGCGAATTCATATATTCCGAATCGAGAACATTCAACGTCTTTTTCTTCCATTTGCTCTTCGTGGACTGCCCTGGAGTGACCCATTTATCTTACCTCCCTATCGCGACCGCCTCAAACTTCTGAACCTGAATACCCTCGAAAAATGCAGAGACGTATCTGAATTCTCTTCATTCATCGACTGCTCTCCGGTTCTGTGAACTGCGCTTCCCTTTACAATTCTATTTTGTAATTTACGCTGTCCTCGTCTCTTCTATATCCCGACCCACTGTACCTCTTATGGTTCTAACGAACCAATCTCCCGCATGCTCCGTAAGATCAACTCAAACCTTCCCCTTTTTGATTTTAATCTGAGCACTTCTTGTTAGTTTTTAAGTCCTAGTTTTAAGTCCTAGTTTTTAAGTCAGTTTAAGCTTGCATTAAGCGAAATAAATGGGGGCATTAGCCCCCACTAAATTAAATTAAAATTAAATTAACTTTTACAGCAAGAGAATAGCATGAAAAATGATGTTAAACCTCATCATACGTCTTTTGTTTGGTGGTGAAGCTTTTAACTTTTTTCTCTTCTAATTTCCATGTGGGATTTTTCGATAGTCGTTATCGGCCTTGTATCTAAAGGAAACTTTAACCAACTGGGCCCATTCCGCTAGAGATTATTCGTAAACAAAGCTTGAGGCATGATACTCCGAAAGCCTATATCGGCAAGGTTATCTTCTGAGGAAACATGCTTCCACATACTGCCTTTAGGACTGTCCGTTTGCACTCTCGAAACACGATTCCTAACAAATGTTTCAAGTCAAAATGGACAGCCATGAAGCCAATACTTAAAGGCAAATCATCGTCTCAGTCCAAAGGTACACCGGACAATTATTGATGTCCAAGTTAGTTAGCACAACATTCACGAGTTTTGTAAGGAAAACAGCTCCGCAAAACTCTAACCTTGGAATTGAAATGGCCTGAAGAGGTGCCACTCTTGCCTTTGAGCAGAGAAGATAGGGAAACACATTTCCAGATGAATCAGAGACTCTCGAGTATATGGCGGCAGCATATGCACTCTGAGATGTATCGCAAAAGCCATGTATTTCAATGTATGATTCTGGAATAAATTTAATCCACCTTTTAATTTGTATTTCTTTAATAACTGGAAAAGATTTCACAAACTCCTTGTAAGTTTCTAAATAAGTTGGGTGAATGGGTGTATCCCAATCCCTCCAAATATCCTGCATTAAAAATTTTAATAAAATCGTTATTGGAGCTAACCAAACAATCGGGTAGTAAATTTTTGCTATATTTGAAAAAAGTTCGCGTTTCGTTAAGACGAAGTCAGGTGCAGAAAATGTCTCACATCGAATATAGAAGCAATCTTCCCTTGCATAATACCTAAAACCTTTGTGTGAGATGATTCGTCGAAAAGCAGGAAGTGTTGGTCTAAAACATTCTCTCGAGGAATGTTTTTTAATAAACGCGAATGATTCGCACTCCATTTTTTTAGACAAAACCCACCAGCTAAAAGAATTGCAATTAATTCTTCTATACTTCGGACGACGGAGCTTAAATCAAACCCACCGGAGAATACGTCATCCAAGTAAAAATGGGAGAGAACGATTTTCTTTGTAAAGGGGTATTTATTTCCTTCGTCTGCGAATAGCTAAGTATGGTCGCAGTTGACACCAAAAGTGACTCGGTTTATTTCAAACTCTTCTAAGTCTGAATTAGCATGAGAAGATCGGAAGATTATTCGTTGAAACGGGTGATGGTCCTTGTGAACATGCATATGGCGATACATTTTTCAATATCGCTATTGAAGACGTAAAGATATTGTCCCAATCGGAGTAAACGTTATTATATTCTTTTTGGAGCGGTAAATCTTTCAACAAAGGTTTTTTTTTTGGTGGGGATATAGCACAATGGCATTCTTCTTGGATCGACCTAATTCCAAAATATTTATGTGAGGATATCCACTTTCCACGAGATGTTTTTGGACCTAAGTAAAATTGGAGAATGATGAACTTTTTAAGAATTCGATTTATAAAAGTTTAAATTTACCTTTTGTACAAAGAAATTGTAAAACCAATTTCTAAAAATCGAAGCATTCGTCCAAGCTGATTTTGAATGATCACAATCAACTGCTAAGAATGTTTTGAGCTCTTTTGCTATTTTAATCCCCGGGGCAGTTTTTCCACTGGCAGATACAAATGTTTTACCTGTAAACATTTTGAAGTAAAGACCAGACTTATCTGCATTATAGATTTGCTATTTTTCTAGTCCAAGTTGTTTCATTTTTCGATCAAGTTCAAGCTTAAATGGAGGAATAAGTTCCGGTGAGCCGATAACTTCTCTCCGCATATAGCCAGCAATTGGATGCCAAACCTCTTTTTAAATTTTGCATTCCAGCCGTTACTTATAAAAAAGGTTTTTTCTTCTCCTTATTTGAGTTTAAATCAAATTAAAGTTTTATTTCGTAAGATTTCGCTTGAAATGGGCATATTGGCTTCTTTCTGTCTAAGAAGCTACTTGTACAAATGTGTTTCCATCTCTGGAAAATCTCCTTGATGAAAATTTGTCTATTTTGCAATTCCAGAAACCATTTTAGCTGTTAAAAATTTAATGTTTGCACTGTTTTTTTTTAATTCCAACCGAGGTGGACTTTGCAATGTTGAATTTATTTGAAAGAGATTTAGAAGGCTGCCTCTTTTCTAATGCCATAATAATCTTTCCTTTTTGTTCCATATTTAAGCACTTACGAATTTTTCATCGGTTCCGAGCGCGCATCACATTATCAAGCAAATTACCTATCCACACCGACCGATGTTGCCTCTTCGATAAAAAATACTAACTGGCTTGCACGTTCAAATGCAAATGAAGCAAAAGAAATATGTCTACACAAAATAACCGTTTTAACTTCTAAAAAATTTCAACAGAAATTCACTTAGATGACGATCGTAACTGCACGCAGTCATTTATTAGAGCATTAGTTCATTAACTTCATTCCAGTACAAAAATTTGCTGGTTCATATCCTGGAATAATTCATATAACTGAGGGTTCGTAAGTGAGACTTCACTGTATCTACAGGAGCCGGCTTATCAAAGTTCGAGTCAGCTAATCACAAATCTTTGAGCTCAACCAAGTTTTAAGCTTCAACAGTTAGCGATGGCAAATTACCTGTTAATCTTTTGAAAACAACAGCAGAAACAGGCATACAAACATCAGGGTTAACACGGGATTCCAGATTGAGAGAGCACACACTTGTCGAAAATTCACTTTGAACTTTTCCAATGCCACAAATAGATGCATTGGTTAAGTGGGTTGGAAGCTTTAATCGGTTCACAATAGACTGCAAAATAAATGTTGCTTCAAAACCAGGGTCGATTAAAGCTCTTAAAAGAAATAATTGGTTATGCACCATAATCTTTACTAAAGCTGTAGCCAGCAGAACATTCCTTTTCTGACTAAGTAAAGCTTTGAAGTTGAAGAGAAGAGGACTGAATATCTTTTTCTGGACAATGTTTTTGGATAATGTTTGAAAATTGAGTTGTTAAAGTGGAAGTGTTCTGTATATCGGTGGTATTTGCAGGAACTGTGGGTTGAGAGGCAGATGCTGGATCTTGAGAAACTGTTTTATTGCTAGGCTGGGTAAAGTGAAGTAAACTGTGGTGCCGTCTGCCACATTGATCACAAGAGACTTTACTTTTGCATTCATACACCGAATGTGTAAGTGCAAGGCAAAACTATAGCAGTATTTATGCGTCTGCGCTACCTACCTACTACTACCGCATAAGCGCAAATTGTGATTGCTATTACACACCTTACAGGAAAAATTAATTTGTTCAATATGGAAAGTATTTATTCGTTCCGAACTGTTCAACTGGAACTTGGTTGACATTTTTACGAGAACCTTGCTTAACTTTTTCAACGGATTCGAGTATTTTGTATCTGCAAGCAAGAAAACCATCCAAGAATTTCCAAGTGAGAAGTTCATTGTCTTTTGGAATACCTTGTTCCCATAAGAACAAAGTATTTTCAGGAAGTTTCTGAGAAATAAGAAAAATTTTGATTGGTTCCCAATTATCTATTCTAATTTCGTAGTCTATGAAGTTTTCTCAAAGCGGAACCAGTTTCAGTTGAGGCAGAAGAAATCGAAAATAATATTTTTAATTGGGTGGTTATTAGAATTCGTTTGTTTTCAAGCTGAGATGTCGATGCATTCCAAGCCAGTTGAAAATTATCTGCTGTAAGTGAAAATTTATCGACAGTGCTGTAAGCTCTTTCTGAGTTTTCAGACGCAAGTGGTATAGCTTTTCTACATCACTTAAACGTGGATGTTGAATGTAGATGGATGTGAACATGTTACGAAATGATAATCTACTTCGAAACACTCTGCATCACAAAGCGGAACTCTAATACCCCATTCCGGTTCGTTTTTACACTTCAATTGAAAGGGTATCACATTACCTTTCGATTCTTTTCTGTCGTGAACTTTCAATAAATCAATTAAATTGCCTATTGTAGTGAAATAGGATCCCCTAACGCTTCCGTATTCGGCTTTAATTGCGAGCAATTTTGCGTCGCCTAAATGTTTGTCTGTATTTTTTAAGCATTGGGAATAAATTGTTCGAAATTCATTCCACTATGCTTCAATTTCAATTTTCCAAGCCTCTAGTGTGCCACTGGTAAGAATATCTCTATTTGGATTATCGCGAAAACTTTTAATGAATTAATTAATTTGTGTCACCGACAAATAAAAATTTTCGACAATAGACATCATTGACCCTGAAAATGAGAGAGCAGATTTTCACAGAAAAAAGCTACAACCGAATTTTGACCAAAACCAATTTAATTGAAAAATAAAAAAAACTACTTTATTCGAGGGAGAACTCAATAAAATTTGATTTAGGCAAAAACTAAATTTATTTTAGCAGGAAAGAAGAACCAGATGATCTATTTTTTACTATGTTCCTGCAAATCTTACTGTTTTGCCCATTATTCGTCTTTCTATTTAGATGTTCTACCCTAATCTCCTTTTCCTTTAGAAATCTATCTGCTAGCGAGATGATTTGTTCCCTTGTCATATTTTTTATAGTAAAATCTATTGGTCTCAAATTCGTTGTTGATTGAATTGTACAATTGTATGTATTTATTATTTGGAATATTTTGTCGTCCAATTCAGATTTGTTATTCGCTGCATTCCTAACCCTTAAGTGCTCATTAAGTGTTCCGTGGAATCTCTTTTGAGAAATTGTTCGACCGCGGAGTGCAAAATACATGTTTCGCTATCTGACACTATCTTGTTTGGTTGCCCTAAAAATTTGATCCTTTCTTTGATTGCACTCAGGATAGCAATCCAGTTCCTATCTTGCAAGTTATGTATGGTCGCATACTTAGAGAACTTGTCAATTGTTGTTAGATACATTTTGTTTCTTTCGGGAAACCAAATATCTATGTGAACAATGTCATTGTTTGCATGGTGTTTCAGTAATTTGCATGGGTATCCATAGAGGTTTCCTATCATGCTTGGCTATGATACAAATTTCACAATTGTTTACAAACTTCTGTATTTCTGTTTGTAGGTTTGGGTAGAAATAGAGATTTTTCAACTCACAGAACATTTCGTTGATGCTGCGACGATTTTTGCTAATATGTTCTTTTTTTTATAATGACTAGCATTTCATTTTTATCTGTAACATCAATCAGTCTGATATAGGACTTTACTCTATTTAGCTTTGTGTTCATAGAAAAGTATTTAACATAACAGTTCTGAAATTCTACGAACAAGGGTAGGTCGTCGCAAAACAAGCAGAACCCTTTGCAATATTTCTACAAGATTACTTTTACCTCTAACTACCTCTATGTAGTTTTGATTTTTTTTGTGCATTATCTTAATAAACACTCTTTCTTTACTTCCATAGGACAAATATACTTGGTTTTTATACATGTTAATGGGCCTCTCAGAGATGTAAATGTGATGTATGTCATCTTCTACTGCGCTGTGCACAGTCTCGTCTGTCGACGAAATATCATTTTCTACGAACGTAGAGTCAGCGTCTGACGTATCGTTGTATCGCTGCTATTAATATACTCGTATATTAATACATCAGTTACAGTATTTTCCCTTCCTTTTAAGTACTCTACATCGAGTCGTACATATTCGGTCAAAAAAATTGTCCACCTTTGGAGTTTCATGTTTGGCTCTTAGATGTTGTTTAGCTAAACGAGCGGCTTGTGGTCGGTGCGCACCACAAATTTCCTACCATACATACCTGTATGCATTAATATATTATATTTGATTGCCCACACGATTGCTAACAATTCTTTTCCAATTGTCGAGTATTTGTTTTCGTGACAATTGAGAGTGCGAGAGGCGTAACAAATTGGGTATGTAATGTATAGTGGGTCCGACGTGTTAATGTTTTCAGCCTGTTATAGGTAATTTATAAGAGGATATGCGACTTTGGGATAATCCTTCATAAACTTGCGATAGTAGCCCGTTATACCTAGGAATTGTTTAAAGTCTTTTTTATTTTTGGGAAGTTTCATCGAAACTATTGCTTTAATTTTACCCTCGTCCGGTGTTATACCATTATTCACAATAGTGTGTCCTAGATAATTAGTAGACAGACCAGCAAAACTACATTTATTTATTTGTATTTTTAGATAGTGTTCCTCAAAACTAGTTGAAAACACTAGAATATCGTCCAAGTACACGACTCAGATCTTGTTTATAAAATTTGCTAAGACCGAATTCATGAGCCTTTGGAATGTCGCTGGGGTATTTTTCAGCTCGAACAGCATTCTAATGAACTCGTAGTTACCGTTCTTAGTCGAAAAGGCTATCTTCGGTCGATCACGCAGTTCTACTTCTATTTGATGAAATCCTTTCACTAAATCGAGCGTTGGGAAATAATTGCACTTCTCCAATTTATCGAATAGGTCGTCGGCATTCGGCATAGGGAATCTATCCTCTATCGTCTGCTCGTTCAACTTCCTGTAATCGAGTACAATTCGCCACTGTTTTTTGCCATTTTTGCCATCCTTTTTGGGAACTACCCAGATGGGCGAATTGTAGGGGCTATTGCTGGGTGCAATTATTCCCTGTTTCCCAATTATTATTATCATGTCTGTGAAAGTCTGTCGATTTCTTCTGCATGAATTTCGGGATACCTATATAATTTACTATAAACCGGAATTTCCGTTTTCGTTTTTATTGGGTGCGTTATAGCATTTTTAGCGAGCAGAATCGGTTCTGTTTAAATGGACCGCAAATATTTGGTCACTAATATTGTCTTCTAGAGCTTCAAAAGAAATTTCGAAATCCCTACCAATATTGCTCTTTTTTGAATATTTTTCTTCGTTCTCATTAAAATATAACCTCAATGTTGCATGATCTTTGATAAGAGATCTGTTTTTATAATTTATAATTGGGTTTAGTTGAGAAAGAATATTGTTGCCTATGAGCCCGTCGAAAAAATTGTGAAATTCTACGAATATATTTCTTTTAAACTCGATAAATAGGGGAAATTTAAATTTAGTACTCGAGTGAATGGGGCATCCAAGCACTTTAAGATAACGTGCTTCGAACTCCCATTTTGGATTGCAAATATTTAGACTAACGATACTATGTTCTGCACCACAATCGATCGAAAACCTAAGAGGGACATTATTGCATACACGAACTATATAACATGGGGTAGTTGTCTTCGCGGTCGTTTCGAAAATTTTGTGGAGCATTGCAGTTATCACACTCATTATTATACTCGTTATTATTTATGTCCATAGGTTCATTGTCCCTACGTGGGTGTCTATTGTTTTGTCTAGAATTCTGGCGGAATTGCCGACTACCTGGAAAGTTACTTGTTTTGCTTGTAATTGGAATGAGTTTGTGTTGCTATAATTGGGTCTCTGCATTATTATTCTGCGTGTAAACGTAATTATTTTGTCGTGACCGGTTAAATGATTGAGAAAAACCAGTACTTCCCTAATATCCCCTTATTCCACTCTCATTCGGTCCTAATAATAAATGTCCTACCTCAACAATAATTTTATACGCCTCTCCTAGGCTCTGAGGGTTTCTGCATAAAATAACAGTTCTTGTCGCTTCAGGTAAGTTGTTTTTTATCGACTCTAACGCAATTCTATTATTTGATTCAATAATTTGTGGGTTACCCTGATTATTACTTAAATTGTATGCGTTGTTGATTCTACCTAATAAATTGTTGATTTCCTCATAATAACTCCCTATTCTGGTTCTTACCCTAGCTGTTCGTATTTCGTCGATTAGGTTATTTATTATTAATTTTTCCCCAAAACTGTTCTTCAAAAGTTCCTTTAATTCTGCCCATGTATCCAACCTCCCAAACTTTTAAACTTCGCACTTGGCCCTTCCAGTAATCCTATCTTTAATATAACCTAGCAGAATAGCGTTCGACGTTTCGTCGAAATCATTTAAAATTGGTAACAGCGAATCTACCCCATTCAGAAAATCCACCGTACAAGTTTCATTTCCATCGTATTGCGGAATATTACTAATCTAAATAGGGCTAGTCTAAACTTTTCGATAGCATGTACAGCATCCATATTTTATCGGCTTACCGGTGTCTTCTCTTTCTTCCTGCTTTACGTTGCTGGTGTTTCTTCTTTTTTTGTTTTTGCTGCTTCTTTTTCCCTGTTTTTCTCGAGCTTTTCGTGCGGACTTTGGCTTTGTGGTTTGGAGATAGGAGCGCCACGCATGAATTAGGCGTTGTTCAATCTTTGTTAATTTTATTTTTTTATTTTTTGTGCTCTAACTTATCAGCGAGTTTATTGCCGTTTACGACTACTTTTTTCCGCTGCTTATGCATTTTGATATGTCGGCGCTTCACTGTTTTATTACTGTTTATCACTTTTTTTTGTTTTTTTTTTCACCCACTTATAAATTTTCTGAAATCCGCTTTCTTCTTCCGACTACACCAATAATGTGTAGAATTCAAACAAGGTGCTCATTCAGTTAACAATCTTATTTTTATTTTACTCTAATTACTTCCCTTGCTTCTCGCTTCCAAATCTAAACTGTTACCTAGCCCGTCTTTCTCATCAGCCTGACCTCCTACAATATCAGGTGAGAGAAGAGAGCTGGAATGAACGAGGCTTCATACGCACTCAGCGCTTGTTAGTCAAACGCTGAGTATGAAGAGAATGCCAATGAAGCCAAATACAGATAGTACATAACTTTATGTAACAATATTGTTACGAAACCTAATGAAAAAGGATAACTGCAGAAAAAATAAAAACATTTTATTTTACGACGAAATAATTACCTGCTTCACGTTGATTGTTGTGGGTTTTGTTTGACAGCTTGAAGAGGTTTGTTCCCCTTGCCGAACATGACGGAGCATTCAGCCGCACGAAGAGGACACATAACTAAGTAGTAAGCCATAAGAGTAAGAGGAAGAAAGGAGATGACTACCGTGAAAGAGGAGCAAATGATGAAAAGTCAACGAAGAAAATATTTTCCGTTTCCTGTGACGTAGGATTTCTCCAATCAAAAACGGTTGGCGAACGAGCGGTGGAATCTTAGACGTTGCAACAGAGATAAGAAAAGGGAAGACTTTCTAACAGAGAAAAAAAAACGCGGGCAATGTAAAAATCGAGAAGATAAAAAGGAGAATTTTCGGCAGAACCAGGAAGTCCAAAGCGGGCAGTTGAGGTCGAGACTACGTCCATAGAAAAAAAAACTTGGAAAATTGGACCAAAAGAAATGTTGGTTTTTTTTTTTGTTTTCCTTTACTATTCAAAATGAAAAACACACAGATACACTATTGACATTTTAATTTAATTTTCTTTATTTTATTTTTTTCCCCCTTAAACTTCCTTTATATTTTTTCCTTGATATTCCATGCACGGTATAATTACGACTGACTCATCTCCTCATTCGCATTTTCCTTCCTCTTGCTTTCTCCACCCATTCGCTTTTGTCTGCTTTTCCGAATTTGGCGTTGTCAATAGTTTTATTTACGTTTTCAAGATCTTGTTTTTTTTCTATTCTACGTTAACACCTACCCCAGAAGAAACAAAACAATAATGCACTTAGGTCCGCAAGATGTTATTGTTCAAATTGTATTTTATTCACCTGACAAAATTTTGTAAGTATTTAAGTAAGTATTGTAGTTGAATAATTACATTAAACATCTCTCCATGCGATTTCTTATCTAACGGAATTTTCCCAAATTAACGTCCGAACTTTTGATTGTAAGAACAAAACCGCTTGGAAATGATAATACATACTCACATCCTCCCTTTTTAATCGCCATTGAATAAAAATTGTGTAGGTACTTCATCGTATCCACACCAGATCATCATCATTGCATAATCCCGAATGAAATTCGAAATACCCTATTCGGCTGAATGATATCTGCTGTTTTTCAATTATTTCTTTAGTTTTTGTGTTAAATAGTTTTTACGTTTTTTTTTTGCAAAAAAAATCGTTTGATAGGATGTAGTAAATAAATAGTCCCACAATTGCCACAATACGTATAGATTAAAAAAAAACTGTACGTATAATTAATCTGTTTTGTAAAATATTAGAGGACTAGGACTTTTTTTTGCCAGGATATAATGCACACGAATAAATGCTCCCATAAAAACCAATTAATTTAATCCAAACAGTGATTTTTTTATTAGAAAACTCGTAAGCGGATTGTGGTGAAAGGTATGTAGGGTGATGGATTCAACGACTCCTATCGAATTAGTTCACACATAGTATATATAGGGAAACCAGTGCTGCTGTTCATTAAACAGGTCAGTAGATTTATTGAGTATAGAAACATCCATACATTACCGTGGAGCGTTGAGTTTTAAGTTACGAGTAATATTGATTATGTAAACCAGTGCAGAGGTATATTCATACCATTGCAAAAGTAAGGGGATCACGCATCAATGGAACTATTTTCGTATAAAAAATTGTCCTTTGCCATTATAAGCAAATGAAAGATGGGAGAGTGACCAAATGTTTCCTCCGTGTGGAACATTCACTTAACTACATTGACGAAAGACGAAGAGTTAAAGTACATATTATTACAAAGGACTTATGCCGATTTTGTTCTCGGAACTGCACTGTTTACTTTACCTTTATTTATACTATATATGCATGTTTACTGAACTACTTTATGAGAATTCGACTCCGGTTATCGCAAAATGGGACCAAGATTCGAAGAGACTCGTAGCTGAAGTGTCCTTCTTCATTCGCTTGATGTGACTTCCATGCCAATGTTAAGGAGTTATCTTGAAAAAGCTTATACGATCCAAAGCTACATATATGTATATGTATGTATATATACATTTACCTTCCACATAGATGTTATTTATGTCTTGTCCTAGCTTCCTTGAACTCCAATATCTTTCATTTTCTTTGAGGTCCAAAAATGCTTTAAAAACTTGTCTCTGGATATGAGTTATGATATCTATTCATCAGCATCAATATGACATATATTAGCAGTCGACTAAATTTGTTAAATGAAATTAATTCTATAATTAAAAAACTCTGCTCAAGATGTAATCTATATGAGTACATTCCAATGTCAGATAAAAAAGTCATTTTTGATTTCGACATCGAGTATCTAGAACGCTAACCGATGTTTTCTGCTAAAGACTTCCTTAATGATAAGGGGGTATGTCTTACTCTTAGCCAAAATATGGCTATGAATGAAAAAATATTTCCGTGTCAGTCGTAACTTATTCCTGTTGTTGAGGGTATTTTTGAAGTGTTTTTCGAATGGTAAATGATTTCTTAGCTTTTTCATTTTCTTTATTATGTATAGTATATAACTTAAATAGGGTAGTTGGGTACTGTAGAAATTGGGTAAGCACTGAGAGGTATCAACTTGGTGATTTCCAGTGCTATAATTATTTCTAGTGCCAGCAGCACATGCAGCTAAGCAAAAGGTATAGAAAGAGGCGCTGCATGGGAGGACAAGAGCTGTTCACAAATTCTACGAGCAAAAGAAGAGAGACTAACACGGGCTTCTCAAAAGGAACAAGAACTAGCATGAGAATCGCGCTGTCGAGGTAATTGAGAGAAGCTACTCCAGGAATTGGATTCTGACCTTTTGTAAGGTAAAAAAATAAACCCTAGACCGAAGCCTGTAGAAACGAACAAGGGAACATAGTAGTAGGTGCTGACAATTTGGAAAGAACATTTCTCCGGACTGTATAACGGCGATGACGAGCTAAATACCGCTGTTAGGTAGAAAGATCCTTTCAACCTAGACGATGTAGACCAACAATTCCATCCACCTGACTTGGATGAAGTGAAGATAGCCATATCTAAGCTTAAGTCCAACAAAGCTGCCGAGCTCTTCAAAACGGCAGGCGATGATTTGGTAATGAGCATACTCCAACTCATCTGAAAGATGATAACGAAAGTATGCCCGATGAATGGAACTTCAGCATTATTTATCCGATCCTCAAAAAAAGAGATTCTCTGAACTGCACCAATTACAGAGGCTTCAGTCTTCTTAACATTGCCTACAAGATCCTATCTGGCATACTATGTGAACGCCTGAAGCCGTTCATCAACAACCTGATTGGTCCATGTCAGTGTGGCTTCAGGCCAGGAAAATCAACTATCGGCAATATTCACACTACGGCAGATCTTGGAAAAAACCCATGAGCTCCAAATCGATACGCACCACCTACTCATAAGAAGAGTAATGTTTAGATACATTTGAGCGCAATGACAATGCACACTGCTCCATCAAGGTCGCTAAAGAACTCACCGAGACCTTTGATGTCAAAAAAAGATTTTTTCGCTGTAATGCGATTTTTTTAACATCATTTATTTATTTCATTGGTGAATACACAGACAGATAGTGAAGCTTGAAGTTTTTGGTTACATTCTGGAAATGGGTAATGAGTAGACGTACAAGTAAAATAACAAGACATATTTAAGATAATGGATATTATGTGTCTAAGAAAGGAAAAAAAAAGTTAGAATAAAAGAAAAACGATAAATAAAGACAAAAAAACATAATCATTGAAAAGATCAAATTCAAACAATTTATGCTCGGAGAAAGCAAAAGAGAGATACATTTACAGAATAGATGAGCACCGTCTGGTGCCACAAGTCTCTCACACATTCTGCGGTAAAGAGTTCCATAAGGGGATGAAGTAGATGAAAAACTGTTGCTCAGATACGTACACGAAAAACTGGGATGAATTATTTGATGTGAGCTGTTTGAGGAGCTGAAATGCAACTTGTTAAAGAGGTAGCTAGGCTGGTTGATTTTAATCATACTTGAGAGCAAAATGAGACTTCTGTAACGGAAATGATGACCCAGACATGTTAAAGAGAGATTTTGAATACATAGAGATCCTGACGAGCCGTCGAAGGCTGAAAACATAACGCGCAGTATTGATAAATGCAACGGTGAGAATTCTTCAGTTTGTAGCTTTGAATTTACAGTAAATTTTGCAGCCGTAGCTAAGAATAGGAGTTATTAGCTTTTTTGTTAACAATATACTTATTTTTAGGTTAGTAAAATTATGAGAAATCCGTAGCTGACGTAACATTCTTACAGTGTCCACATAAAACAGTTTATTTTTTAGCCGTTTAACGCAATGTCTATAAAATATGAAAGCCGTACCGATGCATTTCGTTTTAGAAGAGTTTAGGAGGAGCCCATTCTTCTTAGACCATGTGGATATTCTCTCATTCCTAGTCGGCAACTTCGATACAGTTGGATATCGTCGGCAAACATACGAATGGATGATGTTGCAATTGAAGGTATTTCGTTCACGTACATGGAAAATAGAAGCGGCACCAAAATAGAGCCTTGTGTAACACATATACTGTTGTGAAACAGCTTGTTTCCCGTGTTTAAGATGTGACGATGTAAGCAGAATTTAAGAATCCAAACTGAGTTGATAATTTATTGCAGAGGCTTATGTGATTTATAGTATCGAAGGCCTTAGAAAAATCCTCATCGGATTTATTTTGGTTCAGTAAAAAATTTTTTTTTGCCCGCATATTACCAACAACTTGGATTTGCACCCTACGGTAGATTTGGAAATTTCTTGATGTAATATTGCAAAACTCACGCTCCGACACAAGAGACACAATCCTTCAAAGTCCGTTAAATTACTCGCATACGCCGATGATACTCGTAATGACATAATCGGAAGAAAGTAGAGTTTACCAGCAGCGCTTCCACTAGTATTGAGACGGAAGCAGCGAAGATGGGTTTAAAGGTCAACGAGCCAAGACCAATTATACGAGTATGCTGTCAACCAGAAATCACACCAAACACCGACATCTAGAACAGAACGTCACTCTCGATAGATATAACTTTGAGGTAGTTAAGGACTATGTTTACCTAGGCTCCGCTATCAATTCAGACAACGACACCAGTGCTGAGATCAAACGAAGAATAACTTTTTTCAATCACTGCTGCTTTTTGCAATTGGCTAGCAAAGCCACCTCTGACTTCAAAAGTGACTCTATATAAGACCTTAATAATCCCACTCCTGCTCTATGGCACAGAGGTATGAGGTTTATCAGAAATGGATTAGGGTGCTCTTGAATGGTTTGAGAGGAAAATTCTTTGGTTGATTTACGGTCAAGTTTGTATAGACGGTAAGTGGAGCAAGTATAACGATGAACTGAATTGCCTGTACAGCAACATTGACTTATCCGGAGGAGTGAAGGTCAAACTGAGGTGGCGGGGTCAGGTAGAGCGGACTGACACTGTTTTATACTTAGTAGAAGTATAAAATGAAAATTTAACTTTAAACTTACCTAGTTGATATACTTTGATGAATTATGAAATAGAACTTTATATTTAAATGAAACGCAAAATATAAAATACTCTACAATTTATTGTTCTTTCAATTCAAATGTCTGTCGATTAGTGTCGAGGGAACTTGTCTCATGAGATGAAGAAACCTCGGTGTCTAATAGCTATTATGCTTTACTCTTATATACATGTGTCTATGAACTCTTTTAAATATTCATGTAATATGTAATGACACTTATGTGTTTGTACATTATTTTTATACTAATTAAATTTGATAATGCCCCATATATAAATTATGAAGTTAGAGCTGTGACCATTAACCTTATGGAGATATAGGTGTATGCTGTCTCTCTTTAAGTCGGCCATTAATATAAGATGACGTGGACGAGAGCCTTGAAGATATATTTCAAGACTTAAAGAAAAATATCGTGCGGCAATAAGGCAAATATCCTGCAAACTTGGCAGGGTTAGCCAGAAAAAAAGACCTGCGAGAGCAGAACTACATGACAAAGTGATTCCCATATTTTATGGGGCTATCGGTAACTGGCCTTCTTCCCATGACTTGTTCAATAATATGATCCATGAACAAGAACTTATGTCCAATGTAGTGAAGATATATCGGTTAAAATCAGCCGTTAAAGGCAGAGCGCCTAATCAAGCATTTGCAAATAACGGACGCTAACTATGAAGCCATATGGAATACGAGTGTGCTTAAGCAACGATTCAAGAATAGTCGACTATGTCGATGAAGTCGAAGAAGACACCGAATATTTGAAATCAAGTTCTACACCGTTTCGTTGTGACAAATGTGCTGTTTTACGTCGCCGTTCTCTTCATTTGGCAGTGCCGGTAGTTCCTAAGCCACCTATTATTGCTAAAGTCCTAAAGAAGAGCCTATAAATATGTATGGTTTAGCAACAATCAAATTCTTGTGAGGAAGGTAGAAGGGGGTAAAGTCATTTCAATTACTGGTAAATACTTTTTATTGTACACCAGAATGTTAGTTAGAAGTATGAGAGAAAATTTCTCAGCGCTTGTCATCTTGATTGTTTTGCTTGTGTTCCAGATCTTGTTTTTGTTTCTGAAATTTGGATGTTGATGTTATATTATGATGTTGAGAAGGAAGATTATTTTTTGCCCGGATTCAATTTTGTTTGTAACACTAATGAAGATTACGCTTCAGGTGGAGTTGGTTGTTTTGTTAAAGACGACTACTTGGTTCTCGATGTGGTGTGCGTTAATATAGTCAGTGCTGATATTTTAAAGGTCGTAGTTGAAATTAACCATGTATTATATGTGTTCTTATGTGTTTACAGGCTGCATGTGACAAATGTTGTGATGTTTTTATCTGAGTTTTCCGATCTTCTAACCAATGAAAAATCTAAAAATTTAATTATAGTAGGTGATTTTAACATAGACATTTTGAATGGTTGTGTAACTGTCTCCAGCTACCTAGTTCTACTCGCCTCGCATGGTCTATCTTGCCTTGTAAATGAACCTACTAGTTCTACTTCGTAGTTGCCTGGATCACATTTATGTGCGTCTCAGTAAGGTTGCGCTCAATGAGTGCCTAAAATGTGTTAAGATAGATATTTTTATTTTTGCATAATATAACTTACATTTGGTATTGCACATTTTACATTTAGAGATTTGGTACATTTGTTACCTTACTACTAAAAAAAAGGATACAGTTTTTGATACAGAAGGAAAAGAATAAGCATAAAGAGTACAAGCGGAGGAAACTTGCTACTAAAACCTCCATGCAAAAAAAAAAAAAAATATACGAGTATATACAATATATTTATTGGTACATAGCATATATTTATGTATATATATTATTATATACTAAGAAATTTTTGAAAAAGTGTGCATAGATGCATAATCACAGAAACGTACATAATTATATTAATATTCACATAAGAAAGTAGAGAAATAAATAAATTAACAAATAAATTAATAACAAGAAATTGTTAAGTAGATATATACATGTATAAATGTATAAATAAATAAATAAATAAATAAATAAATAAATAAATAAATAAATAAATAAATAAATAAATAAATAAATAAATAAATAAATAAATAAAGAAAGAAAGAAAGAAACAAACAAACAAACAAAAAGACATGTATAAAAATAAGTAAGTAAACAAATAAATAGAACAGTTATATTACCTTTATTTTTAAGTATAAAGACTGTTTACAAGAGGATTGTCAGCAAAAGAACAACGAGTGATGAATTTTTCGTTTAACTTGTAAATACGTTCGCATATCAGTTCAACATCCGCCCTTAAGTGCAGATCTCTAGTTGAAAAACGCCAGGGTAAGTTAAGAATCATTTTCAAAGTTTTGTTTTGTGACACTTGCAGCCTTTTTAGGTGACATTTGGCTGCGCCACCCCAGACAGGACAACCATAGGTCAATATCGCTTGGAAAATAACTTTAAAAATAATTATTTTATTAACGTTAGATACTCGTAGCTGTGATTTCCTGTTAATAAATGGGTATAATAAGGCAGTCGCAATGTTTATCTTTCTCAAAGTCTGTGTGATGTGTTCACTAAATGTCAGTTTTGAGTCTAAGTGTATGCCAAGATATTTCACTGAAGGGTCCCAACTTATTTCATTTCCATAAATAAGAATCGGATGTTGTGGAAGGAAGCAAGTTTTTCTTTTTCTACTGAAAAAGATGGCTTGGGTTTTCCCACTATTAATTTTTATTTTCCATTTACTGCAAAACATTCCTACTATCTCACTAGCATCTATAAGTGTCCTCTCGATGTTAAGAGCGAACGTATGCGATGTGTAAATTGCAGTATCGTCAGCGAAGATTGCAGCTTGATAATCTGGCAGACTAGGAAAGTCAGATGTAAATATATTATATAAGATAGGACCCAATACTGACCCTTGTGGGACGCCCATGTTTAAATTAGTGGACTTAGGCAAACAGGTATTAACATGGACTAGAAAACTACGACTTGACAGAAAACTTTGAACAATTTTAATTAGATACAATGGATAGCTAAAGTTAATCATTTTATATATTAGGCCGTTATGCCAGACGGTGTCAAACGCCTTCTCAACATCAAGTAGGATCATACCAGTTGATTTCCCTTGTGACCGATTAGATTTAATATGGTTACATATTCTAAGAGCTTGATGCGATGTATTATGAAATTGCCTAAATCCAAACTGAATATTAGGGAATACATAATTATCACTACTAAACTCTAGAATATGATTTTTTATTACCTTTTCCAAGATTTTGCTTAGGCTGCTGAGTAAACTTATTGGTCTATAACTGGTGACAGACTCTGCAGGCTTTCCAGCTTTTAATATAGGGACAACTTTAGCCATTTTCCATTTTTGCGGAAAATATTGCAATTTTAGACACGCGTTGACTAGAAAAGTTAAATGTCTTACACCCAAAAAGGATAAATGCTTCAGGTAATTGTTTCTTATTCCATCTAACCCACCCGTTTTATTAACTTTAAGAGATTTTATGATGTTTGTAACAGTGGCTACAGAAACAAAGGCGTTTGTTGGGGTGTTACAAATATTGTTGTTAAAAGTCATAATTTTTTGTTCAACCAAGGTGTTGGTTTTATTACCTCCTAAATTTTGAGATAAAGAATGACTTTTAGAGAAAAATTCAGAGAGAGAATCTGCTTTCTCTTTGTCAGTAAAAATATATTCATCATCATTTCTGAGTGTTGGTATTAGTCTATTTTTATTCTTGATCACTTTGACTATATTCCAAAAAGGCTTAAAATTTTTGTCTAAAGATTCTAGTTTTTGATTCCATCTGTGATTACGAAACTGTAGAATAAGTTTTTTGATCAAAATGTTTAAGTAATGGAGCTGTAATTTGAGATTAGGCTGACGGTATCTTTGCCAATTGCGTCTTAAGGTATTACGAATTTTTATGTGTTCAAGGATATAATTTGGAAGCTGAACTGGAGAATTACATCTTGTTATTTTTGGAACTTTTTTTTCAATAGCATCATTGATAAGTTTTGTGAACTTATCACCGATAGCATCCACATCATCTTTGCTTGAAACTGAATCCAAATTTCCTGTAATACTTCTAAGCCCCGAATTAATATTTGAACTGAATCTTCGCCAGTTTGCATTTTTAAAACCATAGGACGAGGCTTGGTTAATCTTTTTTGAAAAATACAGCTTACAAAAAACAGGATAGTGATCAGAATATAGATCATTGACAGCGACGGGTTGAGAGAGTAAACTCACACGATTGGTAATAAAAACGTCAAGAACAGAAGGACTTTTACGCATATCTGCAGGTACATAGGTAGGGTTTGGGGGAAAAAGAATGGAATACACTGAATAAGATAACATACTAGAGAGTATATTACCCCATGTATTTGCGCGTATACATCCCCATTCACGATGACGACAGTTAAAATCACCAGCAAGAATGACATCATCGCCTGTTAATAGAAGGCAACGCAAGTCCCTTTTAAAGAGCCTTTTATTTTCGGCCGATGAACTTGCGCCAGGAAAATATACGTAGTAGATTTTAACTGTTCTATTATTATATTTGAGTTCTATACCCACATTTTCAATAAGACGAGTTCGAATGACTGGTAGCAGCGAATGTTGAACTGATCTACGAACAAGAATAGCAACTCCTCCTCCCCTTCTATTAATTCTGTCAACACGATAACTTATGTAAACAGAGTTAGATAAATTATTACTATTTGATTTAAGGCCAGTTTCAGTAATAAGGCCGATATCAATATTATTATCAAATAAAAAGTTCAAAAATTCAATTCTTTTGCTGTTAATACCTCTAGCATTCCAATTAATAATTCTGAGATTGGTATTAGTCATATTATTTAACATTAGTATAAAGATACTTAGTAGCTAAATGTGCAATAACCCTGAATTGATCAGTTCTCGAAGTACATTTGGATAGATCAGACAATAAGTCCATAACTAAATCGTTGATTTCCTCAAAAGAAAAAAGATTGCTGCTGGAATCATTGATGAAGTTGCTGCTTACGACCGACGCCACTGTGCGTTTCTTCAGAGGAACTGACGTAGACAAAATTTGTTCCTTTTCACTCATTGCTACGTGCCGAGGCAAGGGGGGAAACTCCGTCTTGGAACTTATTGAAACGTTTGGCCCGTTAGTTTGAGCCGTGCGTGGCGTTGTTGTAAAAGCTTTGAACTTTTGGGAACTTTCCATATATGGGATTTTCGAGAAGCTTTTACGTATGAACAATGTAGAAGTTTCTCGCTTAAGAGATTTTTCTCTAATTTCCATATATTTGGTTCTTGAAGAGCATCTTAGATCGGTAGATTTGTGATCTCCATTGCAGTTTGCACACTTTATGGTGAGTGAGTTTTGACATTCACTCGTTTTGTGAGAGCCGGCGCAATTAGCGCAGTAGGTCTTAACCTGACAATTTTTTTCCCCGTGGCCAAACATTTGGCAATTATAGCATTGAGTGAGTTTACCTTTCAATTTTCTTTGGAAGCTCCAACTTATCTGTGTAAAGAACAATGATCGGTAGTTTTTCTTAAGCTCCGCTAACTTAACAGAACCATTTTCTAGTGACACCAGATAGATAGTGTCAACGTAGTGATCGTATTTTTTTATAATTTTCTTTACTTCAACACATTTTAAGCCGCGAGTACAAAGTTCATTTTTAAGAGTATCAACTTCAATATTTTCTAGCCCAAATAAGACCACTTTAAATAGTTTTACACTCTTAACGTCATGCGAAAAATATTGGCAATTCCTTTGCTTTAAAGAGTTTAACACTTCTCTATATGACTCTAACGATTCACAGGTAATTTTGATACCGATAGAAAGTTTTTTAATAGAGTAGTCACTAATGTTAGATGATTTCATCAAAGTATGCACAAACTCGGGATTTTTGTGTAATAGCTTGATGGTGGGAACATGAATTTTTTTTTAGGGTCATTATCCGGGTCGATAACAATATCACTCGAGTCAATGTCGTCCATATCACTGTCTGGATGACATTGAAGTGGACTCCAATAATTTGCACGTGAATTCTTTTTAAATTTAGCACTCCGTGAAGCCGAGTCGGCGCGGGGTTTCTTGATTGAGAACATGTTGATGTCCTCAGGGTCGAGAGATCTAACGCGTTTAATAGTTCTAAGTACGTTAAACTTTATAGGCGAAAAGATAATACTCGAGACCGTCGACTTTGAAAGCTCGCAGAGAACTGACTAAAATGTGTTTTAGATTTTAAAATCACATATCACTGTATGACGCGTCTCCTAGTACCTATCACTAAAACTAGAATTCGTGGATCTTCCAATTCCTCTCAACGTAGAAAGAAAGTTTACTTCGATAGACTTAAATATAATTTATGCTGTGAGTCTTGGTCAAATGTTTACTCCTGCAGCAGTACATCTCAGGCCTTTAAGAATTTTTGTGAATCCCTCAGGAACCACATTTCGTCTAGTTCCTTTCTTCCGTCCTTAAAAAAATCGGATAAAAGACTTAAACCTTGGATATCTACTTTTTTATTACACAAAGTTACTAAGAAAAATAAACTCAGGATAATGTGTAACAAGTATCCTGATAACCAAGCACTAAAAGGAGTTATAAACAACTTTGTGTTGAATTAAAAAAGGAGATTCCTATATGTCGTGACAACTATTATCGTTATAAATTCAGGGCTGCTTGTGGGGATTTGAAAAATGAATGGCGTGTAGTTAATAGCCTACTAAAGAAACCCTCCGCGGCTAGTAAACCTACTGTGGTACGTATAGGTAACTCGGACGTTTATGATAAACTTACCATTGACAATGCTTTCAATTGTCACATTGTTAGTATTGGTTGTTGTCTACTACCGAGTCCTGCCCAATCGACCTCTTGTTCTTGTCCCTCCATTAGTGAATATGCTGAGCCGCTTTATAGTAGTAGTTTTGTCTTTCAGCCCATAACTTCCATTGAAATCTTGAAAGTTATTAATTCTTTGCCTAATACTTCTTCGTGTGGTCCTGATGGTATTTTAAATTGTGTACTAAAACGAATTGCATGTTTCATAGTGGATGTCTTGCCAAATGTCTTTAATCGTTGTGTTTTTGAAGGGGTTTTTCCTGACTGTCTTAAGTGTGCTGACGTTATTCCTCTATTAAAAAAAGGTTTTGCTACTGAAATTGGTAATTACAGGTCCATCTCACTTCTTTCTGTCTTTAGCAAAATTTTTGAAAAACTTATGAAGAAAAGAATAGTAAGCTTTTTAAGTAAGTCTATGTTCTTTAATCCAAATCAATTTGGCTTCTTAAAGGGCAAATCGACGGAAGATGCGCTTCTTCGTTTTGTTCCAGTATAATGTCGAATTTAGACTGGAAAAGGTCTACGGCTGGGCTATTTATTGACATTACGAAGGCCTTTGATATGGTCAACCACAACATCTTATTAAGGAAACTTGAAAAAGCCGGTTTTCGAGGTTTCATGCTCTCCTGGTTCAGATCATATCTTGAAAATAGGTCCCAAAGAGTGAAGATTGATGACACAAGGAGCGAAATGAGGTTCGTCAGCTTAGGTGTTCCTCAAGGCTCTGTACTTGGCCCTATTCTGTTCCTAGTTTACATCAATTCACTCTTTGCGCTCAACTTCAAAGGATCTCCAACTGCTTTTGCTGATGACATCGGTTGCACTTATGGCTTAAATAACCCTTTAGATCTTGTTTCCTGTATTAATTGGGATCTAAGCCTCTTAAGGCAGTGGTTTTATGAGCATCATTTAGTAGTTAGCTCCAAAACTAAGATTATGTTTTTCAGCTTGTCTTCCACTTACGATTAGAATCAATAATCTTTACTTTCATGCTCCTGAGTGTCTTAGATATAAACTAAAAAACTGCTATTGTGAGTCTAACTCTTCGTCCGTTTCATTTTGTCATAATGCATCCAGTAGTAGTAAATAAATGTTTCCTAATAGAGAGTGTAAAAGAATTTAAATACTTGGGTCTTACGATTGACTCTAGGATGAGCTTTGCAATTCATACTGACACTCTAAAAAAGTATTTTCGTTGCACCCTACGCCATTTTTACTATTTGCGTAATGTTTGTTCAAGCAATCTTTTAAAGGCAATATACTATGGTATTTTCCAATCCAAATTACAATATGGGATTGCTTGTTGAGGAGATGTGTACCGAAATAAAATTGATCCTCTGTTGGTTTTGCAAAAATACGTCGTTAGAAAAATTTGTCGTAAACCTATCTTTCCTTTGTTTTCTGTGAATATTCTTCCTGATGTATCAATACATCAAATGATGTATTGTTTCAAAGTCTTAAAATTGTTTTTTATAAAATCTGGCAATCGCAGTTCTCGTTTAATTTCGTGTTATAATCTGCGCGGTTATTTCTCAAATTTGTTATCTGTTCCTAATTTCCGTACAACTGCTTATCGGAATTTTTATTCGGTTATATTCTTTAGATTATTTAATCTACTTCCTCAATCCATCAAATCATTAACATCACCTGGAACATTTTTAAAGCGTCTAAAAATGTGGCTCTTAAGCCTTGATTACGCTGCTTTAGAATCTCATATTTCTTAAGTTCTGGTATTTATTTTAATTTGATTCTTCTATGACATTTCTTCCTGGTTTTGTGTATCTTGCTTTTCCATTTATGTATATATTTAGTTATTGTTATTATCTACTACTTTTATTCTTTTTACAATTATTACTTTTTTTTTATTGAAGTAACTGAATTATCTTATTTATCTTTATTACACGATTTTTTATTTAAATTATTTCGATTAATTAATAGGTCACCCCACCCTAAATCTTTTTTAATTTTGCCTAAGCAAACAGAAGTGGCATTCGCCTCTATTTTTTACTTGTATAAGTTATGAACAACAAACGACACGACACAGGTTGAAACCCAGCAACAGCAAGCTGGTCATACTAGTTGAGCTAGCAACAACAGAAGCTGGAAGCGCACATATTTACAGTGCAACAATACCGACACCGTTTGGTGTGAGAGAAACCAGCAGTACAGCAATAACTGGACCGGCACAGTTGGCAGGCTGAGTGTTGGCTAGAAGTCAGTTCTTGTGATTCACAGTTATAGAACGGTGGCATAAATAAGTTTCCTCATAGAGGAATAAATATAATTATTAATAAATTGAATATAAATCAACAACTCGTATTTCAATCTTATTAACTGGCGCCCAAACGTGGGGTAACGCGTTTGAAAACGATTAATATAAAAGATCTTGGTAAAAGATAATAATAATAGTTCGCGTTGCTTTGTTACACGGATTCACGAACAATAGTTCTTATAGTTCTTAATAATTTATAGTTCTGCGGATACTACATCCCAAAAACATAAAGAAAAACAACGTAAAAAAAAGTGTAAATTATCGGTTGCAACATAATAATTTAAAAAAATGTTGGTTTGAAATGTAAAACCGCCCAAAATAAAAACAAGAAAACAGTGAACGTACGTGAAAATCTATAACTATAGTAATATAACTAATATAAACTTGCACAAAATAAAATAATTCTAAAGTGAACAACTAAAAACAGTCGCAATTACCATTAAAAATCATAAAATTAGGCAGTTGAAGCTGGAACTTTTGATATTGCAAGGAGGGAGATCCGGATAAGTGCTGGCGTTCAACATTTAACTGCCGTTTTTCATTTAACTTACTTAATAATTATTAGTTTTATGAGTTGTAATTTATAATACTTATTTTCTAGTTCTCTGTACTTATAATTAATGACTAAGTGACTTTATTTCTAGAAAAGTAAGTATATTGGTTCTGATGTCATATCGAGTGAGTTACAGCTAAGACTGTCGTTCTTATTATATGTATATATTGTATATATATGTTACATAAGTAGCAATATTTAATAGATATATACTTCATTATACTTTTTGATGTGAATTACGTTGAACGTTTAAACATTTTATATTGAGTACCCCTTTCTTTTCTGAGTTAATAATGAATGTGGAACAGATTAGTGCGGTATTTTCCGCTGCGGTTACCGCAGCAACGGAGCAAACTAGACATGCTTTTAATGCTACGATCGAGGAGTTGACTGCTCGTCTAAGAGTATTAGAATCTCCAACAGTTGTTGAAGAATATAAATATATAAAAGAATATACCTGTGTTTAGTTGTGAACAAGTCGGGACATTTCTTGGCGTCAGGCTGCTCACGCCGCCTATAAATTATTTGAGGCATTCGAGGGAAGTTCTAAGCACTATCAGGCAGTAGCCATAATACGAAATAAAATCATTGGCTCTGCAGATCAAGTGTTATCCTCATTTAACACGGTCCTTAATTTCAGAGCTATTATAGCGCGTTTAGACTTTACGTATGCAGATAAAAGACCTGTATAACTTATTGAACAGGAAATGTCCACTCTAACCCAAGGTAGGTTGTCGATTGCGGAATTCTATAATGAGGTGGAAAAAAAGTTGACGTTAATTATTAAGGTAATTAAGGTACCAAAGGCTTGATTGATTCTCTCAGTCGGAAATATAGGCAGGATGCACTGAGAATTTTTATTTCTGGCTTACGAAAGCCCATGTGCGATATACTGTTTTCCTCGCGAACATTTGATTAGATTATGCCTAGTGCTCTTGCTCTTGCGCAGGAACTTGAAGCAAACCAAGCGCGCTATGTCTTTGCTAATTCATTTACCAATAGGAATGAGCGTTCGATAAACTTTTTATCTCGTCAAAACCTCAGTTATAATCCACTCAATTCACCCCATTATAGACCAATTTACGATAACCAACAACGTCAAAGACCAACTGCAATGGATACAGATCCAACCGTTTCACACAATAGAAATAGTACAAATTTCCAAAGACCTACACAGAATCCCAGTCACGGCCATTGACCCGTAATAGGGAACACCAATAATTTTCAAGGCTCTAAACAATATTCAATTCAACATCTAAAACCTATGCAACGCTCCAATCACTTTGATGGACCTTATAATACTAATCAGTTAAATAGACATCGCGACTCTGATCGAAATACGCTTCCTAAATATCAGAGAGTAAATCATTGAAATCATGAGTTATCAGAAACTAGATTCGTAAACCAAGAGGATTCATACAAATACTATAATAGTGATCACGAAGATCCTTATAATGAATATGGTAGCAATTATGGTTATGACGAAGGTGATGAAATACTACAGAAAAATATAACACACACACGCAGAGATATCCCAGAATCTTTCGACGAAATAAATTTTTTAGGGGAAGGTCCCTCCTGCCGTACGTCTGCCGAACACTGGAGGGAAAAGAAATAAAACTCTTAGTGGATACTGGGGCATCCAAAAATTATATAAAATATTTCGGCATACTCAAATCTGTCAGACCAATAAACAAACCGTTCCCTGTTAAATCGATCCACGGAACTACCCAAGTTACGTCCAAGTATCAACATTTTTAATAAAAATGCTACATTTTTTATACTTCCAACCCTCAAAACATTCGATGGGATTATAGGATTTGATTTTCTAAATGATATAAATGCAAAACTAAATTTGGCAAAAGGAATTCTGAATTACAATGGGCGTGAGGAAAAATTGTTATATTTTTATTGTAGAGATGTTCATAATATCTCTATACAAAGCAGAACTACTTCACTAAACATGAATGAAGAAGTTTCTTTATTGCTAAATCGTCAGGCCAATCCTAGTGAATTGTTACCATTTAATACGAACGTTGTACGAGTAGCAACCATTCGAACAACGGATAATGAACCAGTTTATTCAAAGGCTTACCCGTATCCTATGTCTGCCGTTGACTTCGTTAACAATGAAATTACTGACTTACTCCATAACGGAATAATTGGATCTTCGCGATCTCCGTACAAGAATCCAGTATGGATTGTGGACAAAAAAGGAGTCGATGAAACGGGCAAACGCAAAATGCGGCTGGTAATAGATTTTCGGAAATTAGATAATAAAACTGTAAGCGATAGATATCCGATTCCGAACACTGCGGTTATCCTGGCAAATATTGGTAAGGATTCTTTTTTTACAACCTTAGACCTGAAATCAGGATTTCATCAAATCAAATTGTCTGAGCGGGATAGAGAAAAGACAGCCTTCTCCATAAATAACGGAAAGTATGTATTCTGCAGGCTTCCATTCGGATTAAAAAATGCACCCAGCATTTTCCAAAGGGCTATCGACGACGTCTTAAGAGAAGAGATGGTAAATGCTATCATGTTTATATCGATGATGTCATTATATTTTCTAAAACAAAAGAAGAACACCTTCAATACGTGCAAAAAATTTTAGAATTGCTTTTCGAGGCTAACATGCGAGTTTCATTAGAAAAATCAAAATTTTTTAAAGAAGAAGTTGAATTTCTGGGGTTTGTAGTATCCAATATGGGAATAAAAACATGTCCAGACAAGACACAAGACATTGTAAGTTACGAAGTTCCTAAGACACTTCATGGTTTGCGATCCTTCATCGGATTGTCGGGATATTACAGACGTTTCATTAGGGACTATGCCCAAATCGCGAAACCTCTTACTAGATACTTACGTGGTGAGAATGGAAACGTAGGGAAAGGTCAGTCAAAGAACAAAAAGATACAGCTCGACCAAGAAGCATTTGAGGCTTTTCACAGAATTAAAAGGATTTTAGCCTCAGAGGCACTCAATTGAATTTGATAACATAGACAACCTTTTCCTAGTCCTAAAGGAAGTAATCAATCCTAATGTTGTCAATGCAATTCAATGCGACTTAACAAACTCCCTTCTGTGAAATTTCTCTACACTAAAATCATGGTTACTGACATTTTCAATCTGAACGATCAATCTGAAATTCTTTTAACCAAGCATAATCGCGCCCATCGATCTGCACATGAAAACACAAATCAGGTTTTGAATGATTATTACTTCCCTGCAATTCGGAAAAGACTGAAAGAAATAATTTCCAATTGTAAAACCTGCCACGAAGCGAAATATAAGAGACATCCACCAAAGCCTGAGATAGGCGAAACTCCTGTATCAACCCACCCAGGTGAGATACTGCACATTGATATTTATTCAACTGCAGGAGCTCATTTCTTGACATGCTTGGACAAATTTTCTAAATTCGCGATTGTAAAACCGATTAAATCGCGAGCTATAATTGATATTAAAGAGCCGATTATAGAAACACTCAACTTCTTTAAAAACACAAAAATAATTGTCTGCGATAATGAGAAATTCTTTTGTTTAGAAAGTATAAAATCATTGCTAAGGGATCATTTTGAAGTAAATATTTTTAATACACCACCCTTTCACAGTATAGGAAACAGACAAGTAGAAAGGTTTCATAATACTCTGTCCGAGATAGCAAGGTGTACCAAGCTAGAACAAAACATCTGTGATACCGCTGAGCTCCTTTTACTTGCCACTGTCAAGTATAACAGGACGATTCACTCAGTCACAAACTATCGCCCAATTGATATATTTCATTCCATTCGAAAAGAGTTAGTGGATGAAATCAGGAAAAAAATATCCAACAGGAGAAAAAGTGTTTGTGCGAACAAATAAATGAGTTGGCAATAAATTTAGTAAGTTATTTATCGAAAAGATTATTCAGAAAGATTTAGGAACTACGGTTCTCATAGACAACAAGAAAGTTCACAAGGAAAACCTCAGGTAATTGTTTATTGGCCGATAATTATCTTTGATTCATGGCTTTTTCTAAGCTCCAATTTATTTCAAATTCTTTTGGGTCGAAATAAGATCTTATTCTAAATTTTATGACAAATTATTAACTCAGCAATTTAAAGATTTGTTATTTTTTTAAATTTGTTAAAACTGTTAAAATTATTTTTTAAATTAGGAAAAGAATATTGTCGTTAATTGACAATTCAAATTTTAGTTAAGGATATTTATAAAAATAGTTTTAAGGAATAACAACAATTTTTCGTCCCTCTTTTTAATTTTGTTATTTTTGCTTCCAATTAATATGTTATGTTCATTTGCCGGTAAAATTTGTTTATTACTTAAGAGAGGAAGAAATACAAAAATGTAAAACTAATATTAACATTCCATGTAAATATATTGCATAGAAAATAGAACCAAATTAGAACTACTTACGAGTACATATGTAAATATTCATGATATTTTTAAAATCTGAATCTGAAGAATCTGAACTGAAAACACTTAGCTTCTAGGCCATAGTATCTGTTGTGATGAAGCCGAGGACGCCTTCGTTCAAGAGGGGAATAGTTATGAACAACAAACGACACGATTCTATTGCAGGTTGAAACCCTGCTAGTTGAGCTAGCAACAACAGAAGCTGGAAGCGCACATATTTACAGTTCAACAATACCGACACCGTTTGGTGTGAGAGAAACCAGCAGTACAGCAATAACTGGACCGGCGCAGTTGGCAGGCTGAGTGTTGGCTAGAAGTCAGTTCTTGTGATTCAGAGTTATTGAACGGTGGCATAAATAAGTTTCCTCATAGAGGAATTAATATAATTATTAATAAATTGAATATAAATCAACAACTCGTATTTCAATCTTATTAACTTATATAAATATAGAATGTCACCTTTCTTATACCTTTGTATACCTTCTAGTGTATCTTTTTGATGTAAAAAATTGTTAATGTATAAGGAATAAATAATCTAATCTAATCTAATCTACGAGTATTTACAGCACAAGTCGATAAATTACTCGATCAACCGATGACAATCAGAGAGTCAGCACCAAGTATCAAGAAGTTTCTGAATATAAAAAATATACGTACAAGAGGATTCAAAATAAAATTAGAGGACTCCGAACCATTCATCGCGCGAATAGTGGTTTGATAATTAAGAAAACGAAAGAAAAACTTCAAGATGTTTTGTTGTTCCTGGAGCAGCAACTTTTAGTCCTTAGAAGCGTTTAAGCGCAATAAAAATGGAAGCAATTCATAGTGATGTATGTGAGTATGTATTGCAATAAAGCAGGCCATGTAATGAAATGGACTGTAGAACATTTCAATCAATATCAATAAAATTGTGTTTTAAATATTTGACTCATGGCATAAGTTCAAAGTTCCAGAATAAAAATAACTGCGAGAAATGTAGACGAAACTACTACAACTTCTACATACAGAATAGTTAAACATCAAAGTCAAGATAAAACTACGGTAATGACTAAGAAGACGTATTATCTCCAACGGTGATACTGGCAACAACTCAAGTCAGAGCAAACACGGCTGGAGGAGAGTATTTAATATTAATCGAACAAGGATCACAAAAAACAACGATATCCGACGAAGCAATGCAGATAAAAGATGTTTCGTACATAACTACATGGTCTAGGATATACCATGGTGTTATCAAAGGCCAATGTAAATCTGGAAATAAAACCAAGGTTTGAGAGCAATGCTACGTTTAACTCAAATGGACTGGTACTATTAGAATTAGCAAGGGCGTATTTAGATCGATTATTTGAAAATATTTGGAAGAACAAAGTACCTCTTCTATATGCAGAAATAATGGAAGAAGGTATCGTCGAAACTGAAAAACTGTTTGGGCAACAGGCAAAGCTCGGACTAATACTATCTGGAGTACTGTAAAAATCAACATCGGCTAGAAATATGACAACAGCAGTAACAAGTAGCGTTGAACGTTTCTAGGAGTTGGCGGAAATTGCATCCTCCATATAATATTGGTGGTTCCAATATTGTAGAAAGATATATTCAACATTGCAGTCAAATGGAGTCTATAGAAAAGAAATGTGTCCTAACAACCGACATAGAAAAAATGTATCGGTAAGTGCACGTGATGGAAGCAGACTCTGAATATAAATGCATTTTAAGGAGGAAAGACTGCAGAATTGCGGTAAAAGAATATAAACTTACAGCAGTTACACACGGAACAGCATCAGATTCATTCCTGGAAATACGAACATCACAAGAAATAAGTAATGATAGCAGAAGTGGAAAGGCAAAAATAGCGGATATTATTAGAGGTGACTTTTAAATAATCTCATGGCTGAAGAGTGTATATAAATTCAAAAACAGACCTCCATGCAACTACAGAAAGCTAATAGAACAGTGGTAATGTCACTAGAGAAATACCGAAAGGAGGTAATAACAAAGTGATTCAAATTGGAATACGGCATTAAATTGACGGCGGAGAACAACGTTACCTAAAGGAAGATGTTATCGATACTAGCAAGAATGTTCGATCCATTGAGATGGCTATCTCCAATTACTATCTTCCCGAAATTCTTTTCACAAACTATCTGAACGACGAAACCAGAATGGGATGAACCTTTAAGCGAAGAGTTAGGAAACTAACGACATATGTTTACAGAAGTATTACCTAATATCGGAGAATTGCGAATATTAAGATGGCTTCAAACTGTACAAAACCACTAATAAGAGTTACAAGAGTTTGCTGATGCTTCGGCGAAAATATATAATATATGCAGCAGTGGTGTATGCTAAAATTTTAAAAGATGTTACATTAGTTGCAGCAAGAAGTAAGGTTAACCCAATGAAAAACAAGAAAACCTTTACCAAAATTGAATATGACCGCGGCTCATCTCTTAGCAAGGCCATTATGTAAAATCGCAAACTTAACTATAATAATAGAAATGCCAAGATATACTCGTATACATGGACTGACTCGATGATAACACTGTGCTGGATAAAAATGGTAAAAACAGAGACAAGTTTATTCGAACAAAGGTTGTAGAAATAAAATTACTCATCGCGAATGCAAGCTGGAACTATGCCAATACAAGAGACAAACCAGTAGATATAGCATCTGGAGGGACGACTGTACAAGTTGAATGATAATTTCAAGAAAAAACAAGTTCAACTATGAAAACAACAATTGCAAGCAGAAACGTCATTTATAAATGACTATAACAAAATTGAAAGAATACACTAGTTTACAGCATGAAATATTTCTCACGTACATTTGAAGGCAGTTGACTTTCCTTTTTGATTTTCTCCGATGAAATCGAAAATCAGGGTTAACATCTTTTTAAGAAATAGATATTGAGTTGAAGTCGAAAAAGTGAAAAAATCATAATATCTCAAAACCTATTCCTTGAAAAAAATTGTAACCTTGATTTTCGAAATCAGAGCGAGAAAATCCATTAGAAAAGTTACCTCTCATCAAATAATCCCATTTAAAAGTACCTTGAAAAGTCGAAGATTTCGATCATACCTAACAAGGCAAGAAGACGCAGAAACATGTATCTTGTTGCACCAGCAGGAAATAAGAGGCTTAAATCAAAATAAGCGGTGGACGGGAAGAGAAAAATATCCAATTTAAATCCATTTTTGGACCAACAAGGAATTCTTCGCATAGGAAAAAGGCTTGCGATGTCCTACTTAGCAACCAACTACAAACATCCCTCTATCATGGGCAAATCAAAGCTAGCTTTCCTAACTGTAAAGCAATGTCATCAAAATAAACCGCATGGAGGCTTACAACTTATGGAATCAGTGCTAAATGGTTTACGTCTTATCCTAATCCTAGATCATAGGACTAAAAACACTCATAAAAAAGTGTGTAGATGAAAGCGATTCATGTTGAAGCAGTTAGTGCCCTAACTCTGGATGTATTTCTATCTGCGCTTAGACCGGTCTTTGCTCAAAGAGGAAAAAGTCATCATACAGTGGATCAAAAAAGGATTATCAATTTTAATTTTCTAGTTTTATTTAAACTTTTCAGTGTGTTTTTTAATAAAATATACGACTATTTCCTCTTTTTTTTGAAAAGAACTTAACACTCAAGTGGGTATGAATAAACTTAAAGTGCCTGAGCACGTGGGTTATTTGGAAAATGGATAGAGAGAAAAATAAAGATATTTGGGCTTACCGAACCATGAGTTGCATCCAACATTTAATGGGGAGAATAAATTCTTTGTGGAAGCTGGCTTGTTGTTCATTTCTGGTCAACTACTGATCTTATTTGATTTTTGTTAATTAAATAAATTAATGTCTTTCGTGCGAGGCTGGGATTCGAACATCGAACCTTTCGATTTGGAAGCCAGTCCATTACCACTTGAGCCACGACCACGGTCAGCAAAGCTATGCAATAAATAATTGTTCACAGTAATTTCTATTATAAGGTAAATAAATAAAATTAATAAATAAATTAAATTTAACACATCAAAAAAGTATGGGCAACACTTACTTTTCATTAAATAGGTGTCGTTATTGAAAGTATCGGACATATTGAAATAATAAAACAAGTCAATTTAAATTCTTTGACTTTCTAGGACGTATTTGTAGTGATTGAAAAAAATAATTAAAAACCAATAACACAATAATGTCCCAGAAATTTAAAGAGTTAGATACTGGTGTAAAAAACCAAGCTGTACTTTTGCACAAACAGAGTTTAAGATATAGTGCGATTTACAGTAAAAAGTGTTGTAAAAAATTATGAAAACACGGGATCGATAGAAAATGCGAAGAGATGCTCGACGTTTTATTTTACTGATAGGGATAACGACCCCAAACCTACTGCTAGAAAAACACAAGAAATTCCTGCTGGATAATGCTCCTCTGCAAATAAAAACTTTGCCCCAATCACGTGATGCGAACCCCATAGAAAATCTATGGAACCATTTGGGGTTAGCTGTAAGAAAATGAAAAATTTCTACAGAACCAAAGCTAAAAAAAGATATCGTTGAATAATGGAATAAGATATCTAGTCAAACAACAAAAACTCAGGTTTATTCTACGGACAGACGACTACAAGCCATAATTAATGTGGATGGATTACACACTCAATATTAAAACTTTTCCACTTTTGTTTATAATCCCCTAAAGTAGAGCAACGCTAAATTTGCCAATAATTTTTTGATATACAAATTTTGTGTTGTTTTATTTATTGTTATTAATTTTGAATTAAAATGAATTTAAACATCCACGTTTATTATATTTTGTTCAGTTGTATAATATGTATGAAATATTTCTTTTTTTTTATTCATTGTATATGTACGTATATTCAGATAAGGGACCGAATTTAATGCAGGCTTTATAGCAGCCATTAAAAATAATAAGTTTCTACTCCCAACGTTAGAATAAAAAAAAGTTTAATGGCACTTTATCCCGCCGACAAGCCACACTTCGGAGGAATTTGGGAAGCTTGAGTGAAGTCACTGAAACATCACTTGAGAAAAGTTATTGGTGATTCTACGCTGATATTCGAGGAAATGAGCTCCTTGTTATTAGATAGAAGCAATATTGAGCTGACTACCACTCCATATTTTTTAACAGAACGACCATTGTTGGTCTGTTAGAAGAAACAGCGGAAAACTCACTCGACAGATGGAAAATAATACAAAAAATGCATAGGGCTTTTTGGCGGCGATGGAAAGACGATTATATTTGATTTGAGGCCCGACTTAACCACATACAGATTTATTAAAGTTTACTAAAGCATATTGTAGACTTAAAACTAACAATTTCACTTAAAACTAAAGATAACAACTAAAGGATGGGAGCTATTAAAGAGAATTAGGACGTGAGGCATAGAATGTGAGAATGTTCTTGAGAGATAGTTTGCTGATGGCGGTCGAAGAGAAGCAGAATATCGGTAACTTAACGAAGCATTCTAGACATTAGCTCCGTAATTCATTCTGAGCTGGAAAAGTGTCACAGACCTAAGATTACGTGGGTTGGTGTTAAAAGAGATAACTTGAAGTAAACAAGGGCAATCAATATTATCTATGTACTAAGATCTGATGAATAAAGAGAATATCAGCAACTTTTGGGCTGATTGGGGTTGTAAATTTATAAGTTTCAGCCAACCAATATACGGTGGTAAGTTTTGGATTACGTAAAGCGAATCGTAAGAGGCTGCGTTGAACATGAGGATGTGACTTCTGTAGTACGGTGACCAAGCTTGGCTTGCATATTCAAGAACAAGCCTAACAAAAGTTATGTAGAGAGGTTTAGTAAAATAGGAAAAATGGAAAACTCATTAGATCAGCCCTTTTGAAGCCAAGGGCAGAATTGGCTTATTTTTATCATGTTATCACTGTGAAAACGGGAATTGCGTTCATTATTACAGATAACACCTAAACCTTGCAACTTATTCACTAAGGGAGGAGCAGATTAAAGATCAAATAGCAACAAGGTGAAGTAGGACAGCGCTTACGCGTATAAGTTATAGCCTGACACTTCATTAAGGAAATTCTATGCAATCAACATGATTAATAATCAGAATAAATAATAAGAGACCAAAGTAGTTACCTTGAGTGACACCAGAGCAAGCTTTAATTGGGTCAGAAACCATGGGCCTAAATAGAACACAATAATGTCGTTCATTTGAGTACAATAAGAGTACAAAACTCACGTTATAAAACTTATATGGAAACCAAGAGCCTTAATTTTAGATAGATTATATCATGGGAAATTCTATCAACTGCTTTGCTGAAATCGGTGGTAACCAGATCAACTTCATTTCCAGATTCTAGTGCATATAAAGTGCCAGACACGTATTTCGTTAGGTTGGTGGTTGTTGATCCGTGCTGGCTTGGGAAACAATAGAATTGCAATGGAAAAGCATTATGTCATAAATAATGCTCTCAAAATGCTTATGTATGCAGTGCAGTATGTCAATTGTTTGATAGTTGGAAACATCGTCCTTGCCACCTTTCTTATATAAGGGAATAATAAGAAACTTTTTAAAGCTCTTGGGTATGGATAGCAAACGCTTGGCTGAAATTTGCAAAGTGTAGAAAAGTTTATTTAGCCACACTGGTAGTTGAAGAAATCGGCATCGGAACACGATTTTAAGTAAGTATACCAGAGCTTATTTCTCTTGCTACGAACAGAGCGCAGTTCTATGTTATACAGGGTGGTAATGAATATGAGGGATGCCTTTTGGCTAAAAAAAGTATAGATTATGGGAAACGGGATTAAGACCATTGTCATACAACAATGTAAGAGAGGGTGGCGAGGGTGGTAACTATCCAAATTAAACAGAAGATGTCTACATTCTAAAATGAAGCAGTTACCTATACCAGTGCCCAGAGGACAAGGTCGAGTTGCCTGCCAATGTTACACCACTTAATTGATAAACACCAGAGTTAGTAGGACAGAAGTTATAAGAACTAGGATTTGTTGCAGTAAAGAAGGATTAAAATCACCTAAAAAATAAAAGCATCGCTAGGATCAGATTGGTTAAGAGGGGCGAGTATAGTAGCAACAAATATAGATATAGGTTGCGCTTTGAAAAAGGAATTCTAGTGCAAATAAGTTCAAAAAAACCTGTGGACGATTTTTTAAAGGATCTAGGCTCGAGACGAGAGTGTACAGTTAGAAGTACACCACGGCCATATAAATTCTTCTCCTTATCTAGGCCATCGTCTAGAAATAGTTCATTTTGGGAAAATAATTCATTATTCTAAGTGAGATTGGTTTCTGTAAGGGCAAACATGTCGTTGTGCAGAATCTGGGAATTTAGCTGGAATCTTAATTCATAATCCTCTTATATATTGATAATAAAGGGATAGACATTTAAGATGCTTCGACTTCGTCCCTAGTCTGCGGCTTAGGAATGCCCTGCCGAGCTCTTTATTTCATAATCATTATAACCTTCAAACATTTAAATCCAACGTTCATTGGTACATCTCTTTTTTTCCTCCCTGATTTTATGCAACCATTTTATAAGGTATTCAAGTCCCTTGAGCGCGCTCAAATTAGAAAAACAAGAGAGTGTTCTCTGTAGATATAGTATGCGTTTGGAACTTACGTGAGATGGAAAATAAGAGAGATAATTGACTACATTAGCAAGAGTCATATCTAATTGCTCATGAAAACGTATAAAAAGTTGACGGAGATCATTATAAGTAGTGGGGTTGTCTCCTTGCAAAATGGAAACCATTGCACTGGTTTTCGTTTTACCGTTGTTAGAGACGGAGTCAGGTTTGTCATGTAGATAAGCGAGATATAAACGAACATTATCATATAATCTGCGGTCCCTTAATCGAAAGAGAACATACTGGTCATTCTCCCCTGAATCGGTATGGCAAAATTAACCGCCTTTGAAGGAAGTATGAGGTCTAAAAAGGAAGGTGGTGAGGTATAATGGTGGGAGTCTGGTGTAGAAGATAGAGCGAATAAAATTAGAGTACGCCATTTTTGTTTGAGTGGAATAAGAATATGGTGTTAGGTTTTTTAAAGGACTGGAGGGAGGATCAAAGTCAAAAGATACACGTTTGGGAATTGGGTTGAGCGGGGTGCAAGATTGTTTTGTGTATAAGGAACTGACAGAATGAAGTAAGAAGGAGTGAAGAAAGGACATGTCGGCAGTTGTTGACATCAATTTTGAATTTTGATTTAAAAAAATTTGTTAGCCTGGTGCGGTTGAGATATATCTCTTATTAAAAAGGTGACTGATTGAACTTTGTCGAATTTTGTCAACTTTTTTATTCTCCGAAAGAGTCCAAAAGATTCCGAACCGTGAAATTGTGGGTTCAGGAGGTGGAGTACTAGCTTTAATTTCGGGAGGGGATTTTGGGGGAGGAGAAGGTGACCGAGGGCTTACTGTCGATTGGATAACTGCAGATTCAAGCATCTCAGTAAGAATCGAATCGATTTTACTGGAAGTTATCCGGATATTATCTGCAATCCCATTTAACATCGCGCGTGATTCTGTAATCTCGTTGTTTAAATCACACATTTGGCAAATGATATATAAAACAGCTGATCATTATTTGGTAGAGTGGAAACGCTGCTTTTAGATGGATCTTAAAGAAGAAAATCGAGGGAAGAGGATAGAGAACTTAAAGAGTTAGTTAATGTGGGGATGTAAGATTTTATTATCGATTTAACACTATTGGAAAGGAAAGCTTTTTAATCCTCACTAATGACGTGTTTATCATTTCGTTTTAATAAATTAATATAGAAGCCAATTGCACAGATATGTTTCTAAATTGACTTTTATAATAGATCACAGATTGCTCGAGGGAAATTAATAAATCTTCTACAGATTTTAGAATTTGTGAATTGACTTCGAATTATTTTTAAATTAGATTAATTTTGACGCTTAGTTATTAACCGAATCACTGAGGCACTTAATCGCAAGTAAAATGTGGGAAGCATTGACGTCCTTACACTCATCATAATAAAACAAAAACATTTTTTAAAAGAACTTTTAGGTACACGATTGATCTCTTCCTCAAGCCAACACAAAATGCATGGTACGACTTGCAACAAAAACCACTGCAGATCACCATAACAGCATATTAATCATTTGCTATGGAACAATTCACACTTCCACCTAACTTTGACATGATTCTGATAATAAATTGGGCTAGGTCTGTTGAGAATTTAATGTGTCGAATAAAAAAAAAACGCAAATGGCCTAGGTTAGTTGTTAACTTCGCTTTAATGTTTTTATGCACTTTTAATCAATTTAAAGGGACTAAAAGTCAAGTCCGCAAAATAGAACATAAGGCAAACTAGACAGAAAAATTAAATGGAAATATGCGGGAAATAAATTAGCGGAGCGAAATTTAAGCTCGTATGAATTTAAAGAATGCTTTGCTACGCTATAGAATCGTAGTATCGTAAGTGACATTTTAAAACGAGCGATTCATAAGCTTTGTTCGTTGTAATCAACAACAGAAGATGCGTACGAGAAAACCTCGCAGGTGGTGGGCAAATTAACAAGATCAGTAGAAGTTTATCGGAAAGCAACCACATGTGGGAAAATTTGAGTAATGCTTCTAATACTGACATCCCAAAGGGTATCTTAAATGAATACTAGTGGCCTAAGGACTACAGTGAATGACTAGTCTTTTGCCAGATGATACGGTGCTTTATTACGGAAACGTTGGGAAAATGGACGTAATAAATTTAAAATCGGACAAGGTCAAATTAAAATGACTAGTTTCCATCATGTTAACCTGTCTCCTCGTTACTAACACGCATCTTCATACTGGTCGGTGTGGTTCTGTACTGGAAATATAAATGCTATAATAACAAGCGTGCAGTGAACTGGATTTCACGATTCCCGCTTATAATTGCCGAAGAATGTGCAAACTTGAACACTTTAAGTGAATGTCCGTCGCAGTCTGTAGCAACAAACAACGATAAAGCATACACGACTTTGCTTCTGCCATACTTATTCTTTTCTTAATGACCTGCCTGTACTTATCTAAAATATTTTATGACAGCTCATTAGGCAAATAGTTCCTCTCAAATTGTAATTATATGCAAGAAACATTTAGTATAAATAAGCTACACATACTGATAATTAACAAGTATGCATCAAAACGTACTCAAAACTTATTATATTCAGTGGCAATGGTCGGTATATTCTACAAAATCGCTCAGTCACAAGATTTTTTCTGTTTTCATATCTTGGACGATGTCCTTGAAAGATGCCTATAACAATAGATGCATACTTTTAGTTCATAGTCGCAATGTTGGGCGAGTTCTCATAACTTTGGTAAATGCAATAGAAACATTTGTGGAGTTTTTATTTTAAGCAATAAACAGCTTAATCAATATAGCGAGGAAAGGCAAGATCTAAGAAAAAGCTTTAAGAAAAAGCATCTCTTCAAATTATCATTAGGGCGATGAGATGAGTAATATACTAATAGCACATTACCTTTAATAGACAATTCGTTGTGGAATACTACTTCGAAAGGCAATAAAACCACGTGATAAATGTAAAGAAAGGGAGACAGAAGAGTTTATCAATCTATTCCAGATATCTGACACAAATAATAGACTTTATAAAACAACTTTTGAGAATGTTTTATTCAGTGGCCCTCTACGGAACGTTTAAACTAAAAAAATTGAGGGCGAAGTGGTTTTGATCAGTGAAGCCTTAGACTGTACAAAGGAGTACACTGTTTCTAGCAGAACTGAATGCTACCGTAAATGCAATAAACTTTGATCTGAAAAAGGTAAACAGGAAGTCAAATGCGATCCGTCCCCTCCAATAGTTTTAACCTGACTGATTAACATTATCTGACTTAGCAGAAAGCATACATCAGCTCACTTCCAAAGGCCGTTTTCCCGATCCACAAGAAAGGGGATGCTCTTAACTGCACCAATTATAGATGCAAGAGGCTCTTTAATATCGCAGATCTTATCTTATCTGCCATTTTGTGTGAATCCCTGAAACTATTTATCAATGCCTGGTTGGCCCCTATCAGAGCTTAGGATTTGTTAGTCCACTATCGACCAAATACTCACACTGCGGCAGATCATGAGAAAAAACCTAAGAAGTTCGAAACGATACGCATCATCTCCTTATTGATTTTAAGGCTTCATATGATAGCATCTATGTATAGAGACGGGCTACACAAATATATGTCTAGCCTTGGCTGCCCTGCCAAATTCGTCAGATTGTGCAGAATGGCGATGTATGAGTAGACCACTCGCTGCGACGTAAAAGTCAGAAACAAACTCACCGAGAGCTTTAATGTCAAAAAAGTATTAATACAAGATGATGCGTTACCTATGACTTTTTTAACAGCACCAACACCAAAGACATATGGTAGTTTTCCAAGAGTCTGTAAGACTACTTGCATACGCTAATGATATTAACATCATTGGCAGAACTCAGCTAGCTGTCACTGGCGCGTTCGCTAGTACTGAAACAGAAGCGGGAAAAATGAGTTTAGCCGTCAATGAGGACAATTCTAAGAATTCGCTGTCAACAAGAAGACAACTATAATTTTGAGGTAGTCAGAGAATTTGTATATCTTGGATCAGGTATTAAATCTTATAATGACAAATCATCAGAAATTAATCGGTATTTCTTCGGCCTAAGAAGTCAAATGGGTAATAAAATCCAGTCATACACAGAAGACTCTATATAAGACTCTCAAGATCCCCGTCCTGCTTTATAGTGTAGAAGCATGGACACTAGCGAGAGTGGATGAAGATATCATGAGCAAAATTCTTCGATTGATTTTTGACTCCGTGCGTTGACGGGGTCTGTAGCAGGAGCTTTATTGCCGAATTCTGCGAATTATCCAATAAAATTTACCTGGTCAGAAAAGTCATTGCTTAAGATGGATAGGATGCTCCAGCAGTAATGTTGTAGAAGAAGACCCCGACTGAAGTAGCGTACACAAGCGGAACGGTGCCTCAATCAATTTGGAGTGGGAGGAAATTAGCTAAAGATTACGCTAATTAGAGAGCATTGACGAAAGGTCCACTCCCGGCTGTAATAAGTAAGTAAATACTGACATTATCACGCCGTTCAAGATTTGCTTCACGCACACTCAAGTATTACACTTAAAATGCCTGAGCAAATGTTAACTTTTTAGGAAAATGGGATAGAGAGAGAAAGAAAGATTTTTGGGCTGAGTGGTTATTACGTTCCATGGGAGACATCCAACATTTAATGGGGAGACTAAATTATTAGTGTAATTGGTCTTGTTGCTGTATTCTGGGCAATCACTCATCTTGCGTGAATTTAGTTGCCTGAAAGAAGGAATATCTTTCGAGCGCGGCTGGTATTGAACCCCGAACCTGATTTGGCAGCCAGTACACTACCACTTGAGCCATATATTTTGGCTTTCTTATTTAGATGATTCAGCATTAGCATCGAGAAAAAATATTTGTTTTTTTATTTGATTTGAAACTTTGGAGGACTGTTTTAAGAATACGTCTTTGTCTGAAACTGAAAAAATGTTCACGATTTACAAGATGTTAATCAAGCGTTAATCAGAGTCAGTATTTCGTACAGACTCAAGTAATTACCGCAGATAGATGAGACATTGTCTTGAAGTGAATAGAAGCTCCTACTGGCCCGTCTCGTCAGGAATATATTTTTCTGCACCTCGCCTAAAAGCCCGTAGACCGATACCAATATTAGTCCCATAACATCTACAGCAAAAAAATCTCGCAATGCACTGGGATTATCGCTATATATTTTGCTTGAAATACTTGTAGTATGTCTTCTTCACATAACTTGTAAGGTGCTCTTTTCGGCTGTTGAGATAAAAAAATCCCTTAGCTAATTTCCAAATGAACGTCAACGGGTCTTCTGTGCGTTCATGAATACTTGTATATTGCTGAGTTCGTATGAATAAAAGCAAAAAGAGAATTATCATCCCCTCCATCTCATTTCTCTGCAAAACGTCCTTTAAGTCGATATGGCTTAATAACTGCAGCTATTTTGTATTGTATTTAATAAATACAGAATGCTTCAGTTTTGACATATTTATCTACTCAAAACCTATTTCTAAACTCTCGTTCAACCTTATGTATATACGTACTATAGTATGCTGAATCAAATAGCTACAAAACGGCATAGCGGCTAGATTATTAGTACAATATTATCAACCGACAATTTTTTTTCTTTTACTCGTAATAACCGTTGTATAAAATGCACATAATCACGTCTTATGCTAGATATCTCACCGAAGTATCTGCATTTCCACTGCTGCATTTAAGGATCGGCACAATGTACTCTGAAATTGTCATACATACTCGTACGAGTGCATATATGCGAGCTTCGCACGTGGTTACTGTACGAAAAAAATACGTGGGATTCGACTTTCTTATACAACGCTTATGAAAAGCTTATAATTACTCTGAGCAGGATCACTGGAGTTCTCTAGAGCAGATCTGAAACTATTTATATAAAGACTAATGTTGTGTAGCATCTATTTCAAGTCTATTTCAATTCACGTACTTTACACCGAACTAAATTTTGTATAAAATATTTAGATAGTTTTGTAGTCATGGTACTGTAAAAGTTGTGAGTCATATTTAAGTAAACGGGACGGCTAATGCCCACAACGTCAATCGCCAAACAAAATATTGAGTTTATAGTTGTATTTCGAGTGTCGTAACCATTTTATTGTACTTGTTCGTATATATGTATGTATGTAAGTAGGATAACTGAACTCCACTTCTAAAAACTGCATTTGTCCAAAACTTTAACATTGAGAGCATACACTGCACAATCCGTATACGAAATGCGAAGGGTAACAAATATGTAGAACGACAAAAATAAACTTCTTTTTCCGCTCAGATATTGATTTTATCTGCAGTTTTCATCCTACTGTGCTATTACAACTTACTGACTCAAATGTACGAATGCGAATATGTGTTGCCTTCAGAACCTACTCATGAACTAGTAGACGATGTCCTGTAAAATCAAAAATTTCCCGCAAAAGTTAGTTCAACTTTTTGTCGCATTGTTAGCAAGTTCAGGATGTGTGCCAACCTCAATTGCACTCATTCGTAATGATATGCTTCCTGCGTGGTGGTGGTGCGCCAACATAAAGTAACATTTGGAAAATTTTGTTCTAAAAGAGGAAGTGGAATTCTATAATTAAACAGTTCCAACATTTTTTTTCTACCCAGAAATCAATTAAAATATTTTAAGCTGCAACTAATGTGCCAGGTCACAATTCACTTCAATACTCAATGGTAGATTTTTTTCAGGCGATGGATCGTCGTTGTTCTAGCATTAGCTAGCAAAGACTCTCTCTAGCTACTCTTGAGTGGTTAAGTTTAGTCAAGAATATGGCAAAAAATGCATTTGTGTTACCTATTTTTTTTAACCGTGTCATTCAATGCTTATTTTATTCAATTTATTATATCACAGAATTCATGAAGTACAATACATATATTTCGTAAAAATTTCGAATAAAAATATCCATATTAGAGGAAGTTAGATATAAGTTTATGAGCGCTGTTTCACAATAGGTACGAGTATGTTATGGTGACCATCAGTACTTCTTAGCAGCTTAACATAAATCAAAAAAATTAACAAAATTCAATGGTTCAATAGTTTATCGATTATGTATTATGTTTGTTTATTTAGTTTTTTTATGTTTAAAATATGCTGTGTTAATTTCATTTAAATCCATCAAGTATCTAGTTCTTATAATATAGTGATCAAAGATTTCGAAAACGTAGTTTTGAGAAAAAAGCATTTAAAACTTCACTCTTGACTAGTACTCACTAAACATTTTTTACATTTTTTTATTTCGTGTCGCTTGTTCCTGGCTCATAAAAGATATATTATGCCGATGTGGAAGCAAATGTAAAGCTGCTGTTGACTAGGTTGTATACGGCACGAACATCAAAGGCCTTCTTGGTGTTTGCAAAGAAATTGGATGTTTTACCAAGGAAATTGCTTAGGATTTGCAATTTGAATATAAATTCAACTGGTTTCACAGGGATCGCAATGAACCCGTTTTTTTATCTGGTGTCTGGTGTCTATGTGATGATCATACCCCTGTTTTAACCTAACCTAGGTTGTATTTCAACAACCCGTTTTCAACTGCTCCGATAGCAGTATACTTTATTTTTTTCATTAATTTTTTTCAGCGTATTGATGAATATTAGGTCCAAAACTTATTTCTTTCATTATTCATTTATATACACGCAGTACGAGTATACACAGCTGTTTCTAAAATAGACGATCTACTGTTGACTGCTTCAGAGCTTATTTTCCACACTTTCATTGTTACTGTTGCTGAAAAAACCGACGCACCTTGAAAGTAAATTGTCAACTGAGATCTTTATTGGCAGGAGGTATGGAGGGATAATCACTTTGATACGAAGCAAAATGATACTGATACTAGGTGATATTAGCACCATGATTTATTGCCTTTTGGACAAATGCTGCGATTTGACTTTGTGTCTGTTGAGTTATACGAGTAATGATAGTATAGTATATTACCCATATTTAATTGTTCATATTTTTGTCTGTTTTGCTTTGCTTTACACGAACGTAGTCGGCTTCCCATTCGTTTTTGAACATGTACTTTTTTAGTGATGATGTATCACCGTAAGGAGCTGTTTTAATGATTCCGTAATTGAATCGACCATTTTACTAGACGATCCTTCATAATTTGCAGTGCACTCATGATTGTGGGTTTTATACCACACTTCGTACTCTACGGTCGATTTCTTGGCTTTTCAAAAATCGCTTGGCTTACGATATATGGAAATACTCGTATATCCATCTCCGGATATATTCAATTCATTTGTTTCTTTAATCTCAGCTGCAGATTTCTTCATGTATTGATTTTTTATTCTTGATAACGCTTTGCGTCACATGTAGAGCGAATGTACATACATAAATACTTTGTCCCGAAAAGTCTTCGAATCTAACTCTCAGCTTATGTTGCGGGCACAAGTATGATTGAAGGGACCATCAACGGAGTGCGCAACTGGGAGCAGTTAGCTTAAGGCTGGGTTAACTGGAAAGGCTTGTTAGTTGAGGCCCAGATTCACCCCGAACTGTAGCGCCACCTAAGTAAGCAAGTAAGTGAGGCTTTTCGAGGGAAGTCTGTGATTCATATGGTTGCACTAGGAGTTACGAGTATATTGAATTTATTTACTTGTTCGTATTCGAATGCAATCAGTAAGGAATGGTTGGTCATGACATACGAGCAGGCTAATTGGATTTTTAGCTGAGAAGATCAGTTGTTGTTATACTAGCATTGCCAACTTTGTGATACTTTGTTTTGTTTAGACTAAAATATCAAACGGCACAGATAGCAAGCTTAAACTGATGGAATGGAACCCAATCGATTGCTATCTTCATGAATGCTAGACTTCAATATTACCATATTCCCTTTATACAGGAAATTAGCTTACTTTACCAATTAACAGTTAAAAGATGAATTTATATTCATAGGCCCATTTGGTTTAAAAATTGAAATATCAGTCTTTCAGCTCACTGAGTAATAATAATTTTGCTATGGAATGTAGATTTAAAAAAAATTAACTATATGACCGAAACTTCGATGATATTCTAAATAAAACATCAAAGGATGAAAAGTTTTCATCAGTAGGGATTCAAATAGACACGTCGGGAAGTCGCGCAACGTGCAACAACGTGTAGTTTCAGAATGAGAACCTCAGCAGAAGAATTACCGAGGTTCGAAGAATGGTCCGAAAAATAATTGGATCGTTTAAGTCCAAAAACACCAGCAAACTCTTGGCCTTAAAATAGTAGCGCAGTAGCTGTTTTAAACTCACACTCATTAGTTGCTTTTGTATTAGCTCACAAATTGAAGTATTATCAATCATTTTTGTAAAACATTCAACCAATCTTGTGACACACTGCATAAGCACCAGCCGATATTTAATTAGGATAATAATTCTTGAGTTTTACGGTATGATGTATATTTAGGTACATGAGTACTAATGTAATATATACAAACATATTCATTTGTCTTCCCACGATCGGCTGATGCGTTTGCCGTGCTTTATAAGAACAATTCACTCAGCAGCAGACATCCAACCATACAGTGTACACTAAAGCCATTTGTAGTTTGTGTATTGTGCACATCCTTCTCCACTCGTCAATAACGTAGTACTTGAACCTAATCGCTGCAAACAGACAATTCTTCCAATTATTTCGGCAACTGTTTTTGGATTCTGGATCGCAGTCATCATTCGTCGTTGAGTTTTTCGCAAAACGATTAGGCCTTCCTCGTTCACATGGGCGTTTTCCCGTTCATAAACTTTCGTCGTGCTGAACATGCCGGTAATACCAAGGGTCGTATTTCAATTCAACTTTCTTCTTTAGTAACCTCAGCTACCATAGGGGTAGACGTATTTCTTTTGGCAAAGCTAACTTCAAATATTCCGTGTCAAAGTTTTGATAATTCTATTTGGCCACATCGATATACTTCTCGGTGCCGATAAACTGTGGTGCATCATACGGGCTGGACAAATTTTATGAGATGAAGGCTTGCCTGTACCGCAAAATATGTCATTTGTATGGGTAGTTTCAGGGGAGTTTTCTAACTGTGCTCAACTGGATATTCTTTCGTTTGAATCAGTCAGTTTGTATGCATTTTTATTTATACAACTTAAATTACTCTTACATGCCAGTCAAAAAAATGCTTAAAAATTAGCTTAATTAACTTAAAATTATCTTATACTAACTTACTGGCCCCATGCGGGCACTCTAAGTTAATCTAGCCCTTAAACTATGTCTTTCGACGAACCTTACAGTCTAATTTTATTTCTATTTTTACATACTGAAGCAAAGAAAATAAATTTTAAGCAAAAACTTAGTAAGCGGACATTTTTTTAATTTTTTATAAAACTTAAAACTAAAAGCCTACAAACTACCTAAAAATAAATCTTAATCTACTTAACCTACTTACATCTAACACAAACATAGACATCCATAAATATATATATACATAATATATATATATACTCGTATTTCATATATAAATATATGTATATAAAGGGTCTGCCATCTAACGTTTTTTTTTTCAACTAGTGATTATTTCGTGAATGGTAACACTTACGAGGGGCGTTCAATATATTCTCGGTATCGATATGAAGGAAAATGCGCATTCAATTTAAATTGTTTTTATTTTTCAATATAATCTCCCCTAACATCAATGCATTTGTTACATCTTGAGATAAGCTTTTTTAAACCCTCAAAAAAATAAATTTCCTCTTTCTCTGCAAAATACCCATTTATTGCCGACTTGAGTTCTTCATCATCCGAAAATCTTTTTCCACGAAGACATTTTTTCAAATTAGAGATAAAACGCGAATTAATAATCACATTTATATGAAATTTTACATGAATGCACTAAAATAATAGTATTACTTGATAAATAATAATCAATTTATATATACAACCACAGCTTCACCCCGATACCGAGAATATGTTGAACGCCCCTCGTAGCTCATGTCTGATTTGACAGCTAATTACTTTTATCCTTCCGCTGAACGAATATGGTTGTGTATACGCTTGAGCAACGCTGGGAAATATTGCGACATTACTTTGAAAATCATGGTAATGTTGCAGAATGTGTGCGAAAATTGCGTACGGATTTTGGAAGAAGAGAAGCACCGTCAGTCAGTTTGTATGCATTTTATTTATACACCTTAAATTACTCTTACATGCTAGACAAAAAAATGCTTAAAAATTAGCTTAATTAACTTAAAATTATCTTATACTAACTTACTGGCCCCATGCGGGCACTCTAAGTTAAACCTAACACTTAAACTATGTCTTTCGACGAACCTTACAGTCTAATTTTATTTCTCCGTATGTTCGTTATCTTGTGAAAAAAGTGAAAGAAACTGGCATCCTCATCGATAAACCAAAGCGTGAAAAGCCAAAAACAGTGCGTACACCCGAGAATATTGCTGCTGTGGCAGAAAGTGTGCGTGAAGCGCCATCAACATCAATTCACCGTCGTTGTCAACAATTGAACATTTCGGAGACATCATTGAGACGAATTTTGCATAAAGACCTTGGTATGACGCCATACAAAGTCCAATTGGTTCAGGAGTTGAAGCCAACTGACCATCCAATGCGTTTTTGCTTCGCTAAGTGGGCCTGCGATCGACTTAGAGAAGATGCCGATTTTGCCAAAAAAATCATCTTTTCAGATGAAGCTCATTTTGATCTTGGCGGGTATGTAAACAAGCAAAATTGTCGCATTTGGAGCACAGAAAACCCGCACGCATACATTGAAAAGCCGATACACCAAAAACGAGTCACTGTTTGGTGCGGATTTTGGTCTAGAGGCATAATTGGGCCATTTTTCTTCGAAAATGAGCAAGCAGTGGCCGTTACAGTCAATGGCGATCGTTATCGGGCCATGTTGAACGAATTTTTGTTCACAAAAATTGAAGAGGAGGATATTGGCAACATTTGGTTTCAACAGGACGGCGCTACGTGCCACACAGCCGAAGCTACACTGGATGTTTTGCGCCCTGTTTTTGAAGATCGCATTATCAGCCGCAGAACTGATGTCGTTTGGCCACCTCGGAGCTGCGATTTGATACCGTTGGACTATTATTTGTAGGGTGCCGTAAAAGATAAGTGTTACGCCGACAAGCCAGAGACAATTGACGCTTTAAAGGACAATATTCGTGAAGCCATTGGTGAAATACAGCTGCACACAATCGATAATGTGATAGGTCTGCCCTATTGTACAAGACCTCATTGGGATAGAATTTTATGTACTGAGGCTCCGGTGTTCTGTACAAGCGAAGACAAGTTCTAAGACAAGCCCTCTCAAAGACCCGAATCTTTTCCAATAAACTTGCTCCCACGTTGAACAGCTCGGGACATTCAAATACAAGCATGGGCCTGATAAGGGCCATGTAGCAGATTACCTTCACCCTCGCATCGAGTTGGCTGTTATAAAACAGTCTGTTTGTAAGGGCAAAAGCACCATTGGCTCTGGCCAGAGCAACCTCTATATGTTTGTTAAAATACAGAAATTGATCTAGCCAGATCCCAAGGTATCTGACTACATTTCGGCAAGCAAGTGGCTGCCCGTGCTGCCCCACGATTGAGAACTTTCGCCAATTCTTTCTGGTATCCCTAGAGGCCCCAGACAAAAGCGTATGGTTGCGAAATATTTTCCAACATGGACCATGAGTCTAGAAGAAAACTCACAGTAGCCTATAATAGTTGCGCAAGATACATTTTTTGTATCAACAGACATGAACACATTTCTGACTACAGTAAACAAATAACCGGCTGCAATTTAATGGCGTTCCTAAAATACAGAACCATAATATCATTACACAATATTATTACAACCAAAAAACCGGATTATCTTTTTGAGAAAATACGTTTTGCAAGAAATCATAGAGCCATGCAATTAATTACTCCCAGGTGTAAGTATCTTAATACATCTCGTCAATTTTTCGTGCATGCGATTCAGCTTTGGAATCTTTTACCCCTGGAAATTAAGCGTACGAACGACACAAAAACTTTTAGCAGGAAAGTTTTCCAGTACTACAAAGAAAATAATTAATTTAATAATGCTCTATTTCTTCATCTTTTCTTCTTTCTTCTTTCTCTTTATCCTATTTTTTTTTTCTCTTTTTTATTATCTTTCTAATTATGTACAGATTGTGTAAATCATTATAATTGTAATTATCTTAAGCTTGTTCAATAAGTTAAAAGATGTATATTATATATCTTATATGAATAAGAATACAAATAAATGTAAATGTAAACAGAATGGTTGTTCGTTTGAATCATTTCACTTAAAAATGAATGTTGACTATTTGCTTAGACGTTTTTGGGAAGTTGAAGATGTCTCTCCACCAGGCCCCAATACTTCGTCAATTGTACTGGGTGAGTTTTTTTAACTTGAGACATCCAAATTACTCGAAAAATACGCGATATCGCGAAAAATGTTTCAGACAAAAGTCACAAGGTTCTGAAGGGGACATAAGATGGTGACCACGAATTTGACCTTGAGCCCCGACTCGAGTTTTGTGGTGCGTTGCTGCTTGCCTGGTTATTCCATCTTCTAACTTCCGCTTTGTCGTCACCACCACGTCGCTGGGCCACCTTCGTGGCAAATCGTACTGCTGCTATTCTGGATCCTGTGTCACGCAATGTTTGGCACCACGTCGCTTCTGAGCATAATCCTGCAGATTGTGTCTCAGGGGTCTTACTCCTGCGCTTCTTATCTCATTTGACATGTGGTGGAATGGTTGATCCTGGCTTTCCACCCACTCTTCAGAGTGGCCCAAACCAAGGATGAAATCAAGAGGGTTCGAAAATCTTGAAGAAAAGGTGCTCAAATCTAAGGCCTTGATTGCATCGAAGACGAACAACTTTCTGGATCTTCTTGTGAATAAATTTTCCTCTTGGCCTCGATTGAAACGGGTAGATTACTGTTATTGCTTTGGGTTCAATTGCCGCGTTGGAACTAGCAATCGTCGAAACCTAGGGTTATCTTTATCGGAAATAATTCATGCACAAGGTATCATCATAAAACTCGTTTCACAACAAGCATTCGGCGAAGACATTCTTTCGTTAAATCTAGGTCTTTCGAGGAGCTAACGACTGATAAAATTGTCTTCGTTTGTCGACAACGAGGGAATCAAGGAAGCCGCCGTTTCGTTTATCTTTAAACATCCAATTCTTTTGGTATCCAGTCATCCTATTTCCAGACTTATCGTAAGAGATGTACATCAACCCTACTTGCATCCTGGAATCTCGGCAACGTGTGTTCTCGTTCGCCAACTGTATTGAATCCTTGGGTCTCGAAACCTTATTCGTAACATCATATTCCACTACAAGCCCTGTTTCATATAACGAAGACTAACGTCCCAGCAACCAAAGGGAGATTTGCCGTCTTGTCAAGTTCAAACTAGTCGTCCATTCACAAATTCAGGTTGTGACTATGCTGGCCCAATTACCATCAAGCTGTCGCGAATGAGGAACCCAAACCTGTCTAAGGCTTACATCGCACTATTTATATGTATGGCCACAAAAGCCATTCAGTTCGAGTTGGTCAGCAACCTCACGACAGACGCCTTACTTGCCGCGTTACGTCACTTCATATTTCGTCTCGGAAAATGCAAAAATATGTATTCCGATAATGGTACCAACATTCATGGAGCCCTCCGTTGACTCACAGAAACGTGCAGTTTCAGAATGCTCAGCAGGAGAATTACCGAGGTTCGAAGAATGGTCCGAAAAATAATTTGATTATTTAAGTCCAAAAATACCAGCAAACTCTTGGCCTTAAAAAAGTAGCCCAGTAGCTGTTTTAAACTCACACGCATTAGTTACTGTTATATTACCTGACACACTGTATAAGCACCAGCCGATATTTAATTAGGATAGTAATTCTTCGGTTTTGCACTATGATGTTTATTTAGGTACGTAAATACTAAGGTAATATGGGGTTTTCCAATAAGGATTTCACAACTTTTTTTTAAATAAAACGCAAACCATTTGAGATATTTCAAAAACTTTATTATCGGCTTGAAGTACAATCAAAACATTTATGAATGGAACTCGACTTCGTTCATATGGCCTCCGCGGGCACGTTTGCAGCGGTCGATCCGTTGGACCCAATTTTCAACGACTCGGCCACACATTTCGGCCGAAATGGCCGCTATTTCGCGTTCAATGTTGGCTCTAACCTCTTCCAACGTCGTCGGCGTGTTGGCATAAACCAATGACTTAACATAGCCCCACAGAAAATAGTCAAGCGGCGTTAAATCGCACGAAAGAGGCGGCCAATCGACTGGCCCATTTCTTGAGATAACACTCTCACCATACTTACTCTTCAATAAATCGATTGTAGCGTGTGCTGTGTGGCTTGTGGCATCATCCTGTTGAAACCACATGTCGTCTAAGTCCACATCTTCCAATTCGGCCAAAAATAATTGGTGATCATGGCGCGATAACGCTGACCATTCACAGTAACGTGGCGATCGTTATCGTCGACGAAAAAATATGGCACAATAACGCCGCCGGCATGCAAACCGCACCAAACAGTTATTTTTTGTGGATGAAGTGGTGATTCATGAAGCACATGTGGATTTTCACCCGACCAATAACGCATATTTTGCTTATTGACGAACCCATTGAGCCAAAAATGAGATTCGTCACTGAAGATGATTTTGCGATGAAAGTCATCATCTTGGCGCATCTTCTCCAGAACCCAATCGGAGAACGTACGTCGCTTCAAATGGTCCATCCGCTTCAATTCTTGAGTCACCTTGATCTTGTATGGGTGTAAACCAAGATCCTTACGAAAAATACGCCATAATGTGGTCTGAGCGATGCCCAATTCTTGAGAACGCCGTGGAATTGACTGATTTGGATCGTTTGCTACGCACGCCTGAACGGCAAAGATATTTTCGACACTTCGACCAACCCGTTGTCTCACTGACACGGCAACATCACACAACGAATATGTAGACTCAAATTTTTGCACTAAACTTGTTATTACCTGTCTACTAGGGCGAGAATTACGACCGAAAATTGGAGTTAACGCTCTTAAAGTTGCAGTCACCGACTCCGAATTTCGGTAGAAAATTTTTATAATTTGCAGACGTTGCTCGTTCGTGTACTTTACCATGATGAAAATGTTGAGTTTACTGAATAAATTGACAGTGACAGTTTGATGATTAGTGAAACAGTGCGTTCACAAATTAAATTCAAAGTTGTCAAGTCCCTATGGAAAACCCTTTATATACAAATACTCGTATATTGATTTGTCTTCCCACGATCGGCTGATGCTTTTGCCGTGCTTTACAAAAACAATTCACTCAGCAGCAGACACGCAACCATATGGTGCAAACTAAAGCCATTTGTAGTTTATGTATTTATTCTTCGCCTTTCGTAGGAACCTACATATAATGAAAGATAAGGGACACGAGCATTGGTGGGTGGGTACTGCTGGGTGAAACGCAATCTCACTTTGCTGTACACTGTTGGACACACCGGATGCACAGATAAGTAAAATAAATTATAAAGTACCTGAAATATTTGTTTAACTTTTATTCCAATATATTTGGTCATTTGTGTTGTGAATTGAACAACACCTAATCATATTCACACACACTTATAACACATATATAATGAAATGTCAAACTCTAGTTTCTGTTAGTCTTAATAAAGCATTGAACTCAACAGGTTATGGGCTCTCTAATACGCGTGCGAAAGTAGTTGTGAAAAAAAAGTTAAATTCGGGAATTTCTGGTACGAGATCTTTTCCCATAGAACGGTTGCGCGGTCGTGAAAACTTTGATGTGTGGAAGAGTCAATCGAAAACGTGCCTTATCATCAAAAGTATCTGGAGTGTCGTTGACAAAGGTGTCTTAAGTGACAAGGATGCTGCTAACGACGAACGTGAATTAACCGAAATAACATTGATGGTGGAGCCAAGTAACTATAGCCACATAGCTGCTGCAACGAGGTCGAAAGAAGCGTGGGATGCTCTTATAAAAGCATATGAGGACACTGGCTTAACTAGGAAGGTAGATCTTTTAAAGCAATTGGTGAATATAAAGTTGGAAGATCATGCATCTATACAAGAATATATTAACAATTTGATTATGACTGCTATTAAAGTTAATACGGCTGGTTTTAAAGTAGATGACGAATTGGTGGCATCTCTAATGCTTTTGTCATTCATTTTTGTAATTGTCATTCATTAAGTTCAGACGTGTTTAAATTTCGCTCTGCTAATTTATTTCCATTTAATTTTTTTTTCTGCCTAATTGCAATAATTCGCACAACCTATTTCTCGGTCATCGCCTTTTGTTGTGTTTTGCTGACTCGATTTGTTTATTAAAGTGAAATTAACAACTAACCCAATTCTCATTCACCGCCTTTTGTGTTTTAAAATTTCTCAACTGACCTACCCTAACTCAATCATCGTCATCATGTCTGAATTATGTGGAAGTGTGAATTTCTCCCTAACAAGTGACCTAAATGCTGTTATGGTGATCTGCAGTGGTCTTTGTAGCAAGTCATTCCATGCCCTTTGCATTGGCTTGAGTAAAAGATCCATCGCGTACCTAAAGGATTTTAAAAACAACTTTTTGTTTTATTGTGATGAGTGCAAGGACATCACTCCGTCCCACATATTACTTGATAATAAGTGTCTCAGTGATTCGGTCAGTAACTTTGCGGCAGAAAACAATCATGCCTTGAAATCAATGCAAAACCAATTTACAAAATATGATGACGTTCTGAAATCAGTTGAAGATTTGTCAATTTCACTCGAGCAATCTGCAATCTATAACAAGACCCAATGTAGAAACTTATCCATGCAGTTGGCTCAAAACAGTGACTTAATAAAACGAAATGACAAACATGACTTTAGTGAAGATTCCAAAAATTTTCTATCCCATAGTGTTAAATCAATAATAAAATCTTACATCCCCACAATAACAGACTCTTTAAGTTCTATACGGTCTTCCCTCGATTTTCATATTCAAAGAACATCCAGAAGCAGCGTTCCCTCTCCGCCTAATAATGATCAGTTGCTCATAAACATCATGTGCCAAATAAGCGATTTAAGCAACGAGATAACCGAAAAACGCGCGCTGTTAATCGAAATTGCTGATCACATCCGGATAACTTCCAGTAAACTCGAAGATATACCGGTGCAATGCCAGCCCCCACCGACTGCATCATACAACACCACGCTTCTAACTGAGATGCTTGAATCTGCAATTATGGAACCACCAGCAACTCCTGGATCATCTTCTCCTCCACCACAACCCTCTTCGGTAAACGATGCTACTACACCAACTCCTGAACCCACAATCTCAAGATTCGGAATCTTATGGACACTCTCGGAGTGGAACACGAGAATAAAAAAGTTGAACAATTTCAACAAAGCTGAGTCAGTTGCCTTTTTAATAAGAGGTACACTCCTCGATCGAAACAGGCTAACTAGTCTCTTCAAATCTAAATTTAAAATAGATGTCAGCAACTGCCGTAAGATCTCCACCAACACCTTCAAGGTAAGCATCCCGTCAAAATATGAATGGATGTTTATCAACCCTACTTCCGATGTCATCAATCTGGCTGGATTAACTATGGAAAGAATTAAACCAAATAGAGGAAACAAACATCGCAAGGATACTACCTTTACCTCAAAATCCACTAAATCTAAAAAACAGAATAATGTTAATTTTAAGTCTAATCCTATACCGAAGCCTAACTCTTCCAAAAAAAACCCAACTCCTAACAAACAAACTCCTGATGCAAATTGGAGTTTTAAAGTTGGGACATTTCCTGTCTTCACTCCTCCTTCAATTCATACTGCCAATCGCGAATATACTAAACGTTCTTCCACCGCGTCCAACTCAATTCCTAAGCGCGTATCTTTCAATCTAGATCCTCCTCCCAGTCATTTACAAAACCCAACATCTTCTCATTCCCCTCATACAAAAACGGCATACCCCAACTTTATTCGCTCCCATATTTTAAATCCCTCCCCATGTTCTAAGTTGGACTCCCACCCTAATACCACACCACCTTCTTTTTTAGACCCCATTCTTCCTCCAAAGGCAAAGTTAACCAAGCACCTTATCGGTTCTGGGGAAGATGGCCGATATGTTCTCTCTCGTTTAAGAGACCGCAGATTATATGATAATGTTCGCTTATATCTCGCCTACCTACATGATAAGCCTGACTCTGTCTGTATCGACGGTATAACGAAAACCAATGCAATGGTTTCCATTCTGCAAGAAGGCCTCCCCACTAATCATAATGATCTGCGGCAACTTTTTATACGTTTTCATGAGCAGTTAGATATGACTCCTGATGACGTGGCTAATTATCTCTCTTCTTTCCCATCTCATGTTAGCTCCAAACGGATACTACACCTCCAGAGAACACGGTCTAGTTTCAAAAACTACCATCGCTCCTAACCCACCACTCAATTCTTTGCCGAAGCCTCCCAAATATCTGTCCCTGTATTATCAAAACGTAAGAGGATTACGAACTAAGATTTCTGCTATATATCTTAATTCGCAGATTCTGCCATACGACATCTTTGCCCTCACAGAAACCAATCTCACCCCTGATATTAAGAATAATGAATTATTTTCCCAAGACTTCGATTTACACCGTGACGATGGTCTAGATAAAGAGGAAAATTTATATGGCCGTGGTGTACTTCTAGCTATACACTCTCGTCTCGAGTCTAGACCCTTTAAAAAATCGTACACTGCATTCTTCGAATTCGTTTGCGCTAGAATTCCTATTTGCAAACGCAACCTATATATTTGTTGCTGCTATATTCGCCCCTCTCAACCAATTCAAGGTTACCAGCTAGCTGTTGATGCAATCGACTGCATTTTTAATGCTGCTGATCCCAATGACGTTGTTATTTTTTTAGGTGATTTTAATCTACCTAAGCTTCTATGGACTCAGACTGATCAGTGCTACTATACTGCAACAAATCCTACCTCTGATAAAGAGAATCTTTTCATTGACTGTCTAACTGACTCTGGTCTATATCAATTAAATAGTGTCACCAATAACATCGGCAGACAACTCGACCTAGTCTTCGCCACTGATACAGATAACTGCATCGTTTTAGAAAGTAAACATCTGCTTTCTAAGTTGGATAGTTACCACCCTCCCCTTTCTCTTACGCTGACATATGACAATGGTCTTAATCCCGTTTCCTATGAATATTCTTACAGTTTTAATTTTCATAGGGCTAACTGCGCCAAACTGAACAACCTCCTCAGTATGGTCAATTTTAACTTTCTCTACAATAACCCTAACCTTACGGTTAACGATGCTCTTGCATCCTTTTATACCGAAATTTTAAAATGTCTCGCCCAAGCTGTGTCTTTTTTACCCAAAAGGAATCCCTCATCGTCACCACCCTGGTATAATAAAGAGCTGCGAACTCTTCGTAACAAGAGAAATAAGCTCTGGTATTCTTACTTAAAATCGCGTTCCGACACCGATTTCTTTTACTACCAGTCTGCCCAAATTAATTTCTCTGTACTTTGCCAAACTCTCTATAACAACTATTTAAACCGAATGGACCACACACTCATTTCCGACCCCAAAAGATTCTTTCAGTTCATCAAAACTAAAAGCAAATCGGATAACTATCCATCATCCCTAAATTTTCTTGATAGGTCCTCGGGCGATCCCCAAATTATTGCAAATCTCTTCGCAATCTTCTTTGGCCAAGCATTCGCCATCCATTCCCAAGAGCCAGACCATTCTTACTTTTCCTACTTAAACAGCTGCCCACAAACAACTTTGGAATCGGTGTCTATAACTTTAGAGCAAGTTAGAGATAAAATAATAAAACTCAAAGATGATTATTCTGCTGGCCCTGATGACCTTCCCCCTATATTTTTAAACAAATGTCAAATGCATCTAGCCCAACCTCTTACAGCTCTCTTTCAGCTTTCTATCACCCAGGGATTATTTCCATCAACCTGGAAAAGGTCGTTTATTATTCCCCTACATAAAAAAGGTAGAAAAGACGATATTTCCAACTATCGACCAATTGCTAAGTTGTCTTGCATACCTAAGCTTTTTGAGAGCATTATCTATGACATAATGCTTTTCCATTGTAAATCTATTGTTTCCCCAAACCAGCACGGATTTTTCAAAGGCAGATCTACGACCACCAACTTAACGGAATTCGTATCAGGTACTTTATGTGCACTGGAATCTGGAAATGAAGTTGATGTGATTGCCACCGATTTCAGCAAAGCCTTTGATAGAATTTCTCATGATATAATTCTTCTAAAATTAAAGGCTCTTGGTTTCCAGATAAACTTTATAACTTGGGTTCAATCCTATTTAAATGAACGACTTTACTATGTTCTATTTAGGTCCATGGTTTCTGACCCAATTAAAGCCTCCTCTGGTGTACCCCAAGACAGCCACCTTGGTCCCTTATTATTTATTCTGACCATTAATGATGTTGCTTGTATCATTAAAAATTCATACATATCTGTTTACGCAGATGATATGAAAATATTTAGATATATATCATCTTCCTCAGACAACCTACTTCTGCAGCAAGATCTAGACAGGTTTTGTACTTGGTGTCAGAAGAATTTTCTTGAGCTTAACGTCAATAAGTGTCAGGCTATAACATATACCCGTAAACGCCTCCCTACTTCACCTCGTTGCTATCTAATCTTTAATCTGCCTGTTCCCTTAGTGAATGAGTTGCGTGATTTAGGTGTTATCTGCGACAAGGAACTCAATTTCCGTTCTCACATTGATAGTATAATAAAAAAAGCCAACTCTGCCCTTGGTTTTATCAAGCGCTGGTCTAAGGAGTTTTCCAATCCTTATGTTACCAAATCTCTTTACATAACCTTTGTTAGGCCTCTTCTGGAATATGCCAGCCAAGTTTGGTCACCCTACTACAGAACTCACATCCTCCGGATAGAAGCTGTTCAACGTAGGTTTTTACGCTTTGCTTTACGTGGTCTTCCCTGGGATGATAGCCAAAACTTACCACCTTACACTGACCGGCTGAAACTTATAAATTTACAACCCCTTTCTATACGCCGAAGAGTTGCCGACATTCTCTTTATTCATCAAATTTTAGTAGATAATATCGACTGTCCTTCCTTACTTCAAATTATTTCTTTTAATACCAATCCCCGCAATCTTAGGTCTGTGCCACTTTTCCGGCTCAATCTTCACAGAACGAATTACGGACACCTGGAGCCAATGTCTAGGATGCTTCGCGAAGTTAACGATGTTCTGCCTCTCTTCGACTACCATCTCAGCAAACTCTCCCTCAAGAACATACTCATTTCCACCTATGCCTCACGTCCTTATTTTCTTTAACCGCTCCCACCCTTTAGTTTTTAAGTGAAAATGTTAGTTTTAAGTATATGTTTGCTTGCTGGACGATTACAAGCTGATGTTCATGACTCTTGAAAACTCCAAAGAAAAGTTAACTGTTGATACAGTGAAAAATTTGCTTTTACAGGATGTTAAATTTGACCACATATATAATCGAGAAGCAGTTTTCTATACCAACAAAAGTCAACAAAGAAATTTAAACGGTTTAAGTGTCATACATGTAAGTCTGTTGGACATTTCTCAAAAAACTGTCCAAGTAAAAAACCGAACAAAACTGCTAACGACAATATGCAGTATAGAGCCAAGCGATAAGATGATTCTATCCTATTTGCAAACGGTCGGAAGAAAGAGATCGATAACACCAAAGTAATACAAAGTGCAAAAGTAATACAGCAAGAATCAACAATAACGGACGAAAATTGGTATATGTACCTGGCACATAATGTCATATGACGAACAATAAAAACAGTTTGCACAACACACCAAACAAAAACAAAATGACAGCAGAATGTGTATTTCACCTACTAACTTAGTGTTATTTGGTGAACAAGTAAACAGAAACGCAACAGTTAAAAATATTGAATACGTGACCGAATTGTGTGCGAATCTACTCTCGGTACGGCAAATGACAAAAAACTTGTTTTTGAAGGTGCTCAGTGTACAATTTATGACAAAAATAAAAACTTAATGGCATTTGCTACAGTTGAAAATGATTTGTATAAACAACAATGTGAAATAAAACAACGTAAAGCGCTAGTCACTAAATTTAATTTTAATCTCTGGCATCGTAAATTTGGTCATGTGTGTAACAAAAACATTGAAGGCATAAACAAATTTGCAAGCCACATTGAAATTGAGAAACCATACAGTTCAAAATGTATTACATGCATAAAAGCAAAACAAACAAAAAACAAAACTAAAGAAAGTGGCACACGCGCATCGAAATTACGGGATTTAGTACACTCTGATGTATGTAACATACTTGGTCCGTTAAGTTACAAATCATACTTTGGTGCTAAATACTTATTATCGTTCGTTGATAACCATTCGAGAAAAGTTTTTGTTTACCCGATTAAACAAAAGTCTGATGTGCTTGGGAAATTTATTGAATTCAAAAATGTATGCGAAAATCTGTGCTCATCTAAAATAAAAATATTACGCACCGACAACGGCGGAGAATATATTCATAACAATTTCGAATCATTCTTGAAAAACAATGGTATTATTCACCAAAAACCTACTCCATACACTCCGGAGCAAGACGGTGTCTCGGTGAGAATGAACCGTACGTTGATGGAGAGAGTTCGTTGCATGCTTATTGAAAGCGGTTTGAATAATCGTTTTTAGGCTGTAGTGGCTGTGACAGCGGCGTACCTTACCAATCGGAAGTAGAGGAAGTCAAATTTGTCCCGAAGAAATATGGTCCGGTAAGAGACAAAATTTGAAGTTTTTACGCGTTTTTGGTAGCACTGCGTTAGTGCACACAAGGAAGGAAAAACGTCACAAGTTATCTTCAAAATCAGACGAACATATAATGGTTGGGTATAGTACTGAATGCAAGGATTGTCGGTTGTTCAACCCAAAGAACAATAAAATCATCATAAGTATTGACGTTATGTTCCTTGAAAACAGCTCTTCAAATTTAGAGAATTTCATTGATAATGTTTATTTTCCAGATTCAGTTTCTGCTGGAGATGCCAATTCAGGAGAAGGTAATGCATGCGCCGTTGAATTGACACTACATGTAGATGAATCTAGTTCAAACGAAACTTCTCAAGAAGAATGCGATGGTGATGGAAAATTAAACAGAAATTGTCGGAAAAATTTAAAATGACTGATACGGGTGAGGTATCATTAATTTTCTTCATGCATATCACTCGAAGTGAAGGTAAAATAAAAGTCGACCAGTCACAGTACATATCATCATCCCGTTTCAATACCAATTAATTGCAATCAGAAATTATCTGCTGACATGTCACCTAAAGATGAAGTTGAAAGAAGACAAATGTCTAAGGTGCCCTATATGCAAGCCATCGGTTGCCTTTTGTTTGCGGCTCAAATCTCTAGGCCAGGCATTTGCTATGCTGTAAATATCCTGAGTAGATATGGTTCAAATCAAGGGAAGGCACACTGGGAAGCAGTTAAACTTGTCATGCGTTACCTCAAGGGATCTGCTGAAAAAGACTTAACATATATCAGGAAATGTGATGTCATTACAGGATATTGCGACACGGATTGGGCGAGTGATGTAGACAATAGACCATAGACTAACTATACTGCATTGCATAGTTAGTCTATGCAATAGACGATCGACGACTGTTTACGTATTCACTTTCCAATGTAGAGCAGTAACGTGGACAACTAAAACGCAAAAAACAATTGCCTTGTTGTCAACAGAAGCAAAATTTATGGCAATCGCTGCTTCTATTCAGGAGTCGATATGGCTTAAACGTTTGGAAAAAGAGCTAGTTCCTGAAGGAGTAAGAACTATTACTTTATTTTGCGACAACAAGAACGCAATACAAATAGTGATGAACAATTCCTATTCATCACGCACCAAGTATGTGGATATTAAGGCGAAATTTATCTGATCCAAAATAGATGGCAAAGAAATTGAGCTACAGTACTTATCAACTAGCGATATGGTTGCAGATTTATTCACGAAAGGAGTACCCAGTACTAAACTTCTGCAGCTTATAGTAAAATGTTGGTCTAAATTGAATTTTGAATTTGAAATTTGATATTTGAATTGAATTGAATATTGGTTTTTGAAATGCGAAGTCTTATTTTGAATTATATTCATATATGTACATACAAATATTTAATGTAAAAGTTGCACGACTATGAGTGTATTGTTCAGGGAAGCTGTTGTAAATTGAACGACAATTAATCGTATTCATACAGACTTATAACACGTATATAATGAAATGTCAAACTCTAATTTCTGTTAGTAAGACTAATATGTCATACAATATTTCTCTTATCGTGGAATGTTTAAACCCTAAGCAGTAGCAATGTAGATACGTGGAAAAAATATATAGCATTAGATGTGAAGATACATATCTCACTAGTAAGCATGTAAAAGAAGAAGATTATGGCAGTATGGACATAGTCCTATAAGACCTAATATGCTCTTCATATCCGTTGTGGATATTGTTGGTAGTGACCCAAAGATCCAACGCCGCTGTTCTTTTTGAACCTAGGACCCTGATAAGGTGTTATTTGACTTCTATAAAGTTTTAGAGATGACATTTTTTATCGAGGACATATCTTATCGTATATCATAAATAATCATATGTTAAGACGTATCGCACCACTGTCGTGTACTCCATTTGTTTTGCTAAACACTTTCCGCATGTATAAAAGGCTGCATATGACGTTTTGTTGCGATCAGCAATGTTATCCTTCCAAATTGTGTTTGACGTGGAACTGCTCATACATTAACTGTTTCCTCATCATTTCTGAGTTCCTTAGAAAGACTTCTTCAAAAGTATCGACTGGAATAGAATTTAAATCATTAAGTATATCGTTAGAAGAAAAAATGGACTAACATCAATTTAGAAATAACCAGCTTAGCTATTGGTATAATTCGCATCCCCATCATCTTAGTGCATGAACGGGTGTTATTAAATATTTAATGAATCAATGAAATTGAGAACTTAGTCCTGTAAAAGCACATATTAATGAGTTTTAAATCACATGTGAGAGAACATATAGTCATTTCTTATTGACCTGATACTGTTTACATACTTTCCCAATGAAGTTTTGTGGAAAAATTTCTTATCTGAATTCAATTAGTACACTCTACATATTATATAAGTACCACATTTTCAATCGTTATGAGTCCACGTCAGGCATCACATTCTCAAATAAATTATCGCAAAAGAATATCTAGGCCTTCGTCCGAAGTCCGAAACAAGCACCTGGGCATGCAGATATTTCCTGCAGTTATTGAGAGCAAAAGGTACAGTGAATAAAAAAACAACTAAATCTTGAGTTTCCTACATAGAAGCGAAGGGTTAAATTAGATTCACATTAAGTCTAATTTTCTCAACAAGCTCTCACGCCTATATAGATAAGAAACGTGATGGTACTAAAGATAGCTTGAACGAGTTCCTTGATAAAACGTATAAGGAATGCTCTAAGATTAACGCGAAGGTCTTAAGGAAAGTGTATTATTTGTTGAGGATGAAAATGGAAACATTGCAGAGAATTATACATTGTGATAGTGAATGCATAATTTGCTTTTATCAATTTTCACAAACGTGACTGTCACGTGATCAACTAAGATCGTTACGTTCCTGTACTCAAGGTACGAATGTGAATATCTCAAACAATCTTGAAAAATTTTCTCCCGTATAGTGACTGCCATGCATAAAGCCCGCCAGAGCTTTTGCCATCCGGATGTCTTTATTTCAAAAAATTCCAGAAAGCAACCCCTGTTTCTAAGAAGAATGCCGGGAACTCTGCACAGGACGTTCAGAGTAGCACATTAGTTCAAAATACCTTAAGACCGTAAAAATGTTCCTCAATTATGCATTCGCCGTGTAAATATAGAGTGAATTCCAACCTTTTTCGCCATTGGGTATGATTATCGCCTCCTTCAACTCAATTGTACGCATTCCAAGGATATTCACGCGAAATTCTTGAAGAATGGGACATACTGCGAGGAAGTGGTATACATCCTCCCTATATTACACAGTATAGGAAATACTGTGAAGTGCGGAATATAATTAAGTGGTAGAAGTTCGCTTCTTATTTTAAAGATTGTGCTCATTATGTCGATTGCTGGTAAATCAAATGTTCCTTCTCGGAAATGGAGGTTTAGTCTGCTATAATATTGTCAGTGCTGTGACGCTGTTCCTTCGAAGTTACTAACTGCTCATTGGGGTTGACTGCTAGATTGCAATCATAATCAGATGCTAGTCTTCCCCACTCTTGTACTCAGATTTCGCTCGTTTTGGTAGTCTGTTCTCGTTCATCGCCATGACTCGTAACACATAATCTAAATGGATCTTGAGAGAATTTAAGAACATGGGAGCTATACCTGTGTCTAAGTGGAGCATGTAAATGAGCGAACTACTCGGCAGTCTAAATGCTCTTCTTATGTACAATAAAAGCGAAGAAACTTTTCCACCTCTTCGAATGGACGGTACCCCATACTCGAGCTCCGCAAAGAATAATAGCAGATGCAGTTGCACGGAATTTTTCAGCTTCGTGCTGTGTGATATGCTTTTGTTTCTGATGCAACTTCCCCAAACTGAGTCAACTGCTCGCTTTGGTTCTGCTAGTTTGGATGTTATGTGCTTCTTCATGTGAAGGTTTGAAGCTATTACGAGTACGAACTCTTAAGTACTTATATTCTCGCACGACTTCAATTTACTCACCCTGATTTCTCGACTTTTCTCTTCGGCAGTTCCAGCCCCCGCCTTCTCCGAAAATCATCATTTTCGACTTTGCTCAATGTTGTGGATAACTGCGAGTATCACTCCCGACAACACCAGACGAAAGCTTGTTATATGTCTTATTTTGCTCTTAATTACATATTTTGTGGTTCACCGCAATATCGATTCTTTGTCCCAACGAAAGTTGCAAGTAGCAACATTAGATGACCCCATCACGCCCTAATTATAGTATCTCAAGTATCTCAACTTGTCCACAATCCACAATGATCCAGACTTTCAAACACAGGATGTTCAACAAAACCGCATTTAATTTCAAATGCTGGGCTGAATGATTTGGTTAGAGATTTAAAACTAGCGAAATCACTGTCAGAACTTCCAGCATCCAGACTATAAGTGGTTAATCTATGGAGATTTGAAAGTTATAGCGCTTCTTGTTGGACTGCAGCTGGGGTATACCGAACACTGCTGTTTTCTGTGTGAATGGGCCAGTCGTCATTATATACAGAAAGAATGGCCACTACGCCGAGCACCAACTGCGGTTGTAAAAAATATTACTAACAAACCCCTGGTTGATCCTAAACACGTATTTCTACCACCGCTCCGTATCAAATTGGTCTTAATGAAAAATGTCGTTAAAGCTCTAGATCGTACACGTAGAGAGTTCTTGTATCTGAAAGAGAAATTTCCGTAAGTAAGTGAAGCAAAAATTAAAGGGGGCATATTTTTTGGACCACAAATACGGAAACTTTTGAAAAATAGTGAATTTGACAACATGCTAACTGATGTTGAACTAAGAGCATGGATAGCTTTTAAAACTGTTATGGTAGATTTTCTTGGAAATGTGATAGACGAAAATTACAGAGATCTTGTAGCTGAATTGCTACTAAAACTTCAGTTTCTGGATGCTCTTCTCGATTTCTTTCCGGAGAATTTGGGTGCAGTAAGCGACGAACAGGACGTCGCAACAATGGAAAAGAGATACCAAGGCAAATAGAGTCCTACTATGCTTGCTGATTACTGCTAGACATTACTCCGAGATGCCATATGGAAAAAATATCGTTGTAAAACATCCGCAAAAATATTTTAAAGTAAGTGCAACATGACAAACATATTGATATAGATTTAGTATAAAACATAATACTTTATGGCAACAAATTTATGTGTGACAGAGAAAATTTGAGGTAAACAGAAAACTGTTTTTTAGTGTAATTTTGCTTGAGAAACACTATGTTTTATGCATGCCACACAAAAAAATTTGATTTTTGTTGAAAAGTGTAATTGTTTTGTATAAATTTATATCAATTGCTTGTTGTATAATTCTAAGTAATATAAAATATACTTATTTTATGAATTGAATTAAATTCATGATCCATGTAAAATTATGTTCGCGTGATGCTGGAAAACTAACCATGAAAAGTAAAATGTTTGAACAATTTTTTGAAAAATTTCAAACAAACGCCAAAACAGAAGCAGAAATCTTTGTTTGCCCAGTCGGTTGGTTATGCAAATGCCTGCAAAATAATCGGTCCCTACGCACGTAGTACTAGTCAACAAGCAGAAAAATATATCGTATGTTATATAATATTTATTTGGCCGCATACCGAGACCTGATGCATTTACTCGTATTCTAAGCTCGAATTTTATTATTGTTCTTGTTTGGCGTTGAATAGCAAAATACTCTCTGAGATTTTGAGCGACAATGGCAAATCTACAAATAAGCTGAATTAATGTGCGTATGTGAGCGCTCGAATATTGTCTGTAGATTTCCAAAAAAATTTTCCCCAACTACTGCTCACAAGACTGAGCCATACTCGTTCATATTTTCGGTAAAATAAATAGTGTGGCCATAAATCATGAGAGGATATCGATTTATTTCGTGCTCATCTTTAACCGCCAACAAACATGCGTTGCGGCAAGACCTTATGAGACTTGGCATATTATGTGTCAGCTAATTGAAAGGCATTTTCAACTGAAGTATGCCATTGAACAACGTCCAAGGATACAACAGTAAGAATATAATTAATGGGAAAAGAGAAAATGGAAAAAAGTAGCCAAAAACGAATACACATTAAAATTCGCTTTTCCTCGTTTTTTCCTCCTTATTCGTTCTCAACGGCGGTGGCGTATACGTAATATTTCATCCGTATTCCCCAACAGATGCTTGAAATGATCAAACACGAGAATAGTTCCTTAAGGGGATTTCCTTTTTTGCTTTGTTGAATGTTTAATAACTTTTCCTTGAAGTCTATTTCAAGAGTGAAAGCACTGACATGGGGGTCATCTCTATTTCAACGTCCAAGAAGTTCACTAGTTTTAGCCGGGCAAACAGGACGATAACAAGAAGCGTTCCTTTGCACATTTTCATGCAATGGGATAATAATTATCATTCCCAAGATGTTCTAATGCCCCTGGCTTGAAAGTGTTACCCTGAACAATAGACTTTCCCCTTTTCTTTTCTTTTTTTAAATTACACTAAAAAAGAAACCGTGTAGGAGTTTAATTAAAATTCCTTTGTTGGAGAAAAAGTAAAACACGTTGAGGAAGTATGAGTACGAATAGTACACGTATAAGAAATTCATAAAAAGACAAAGAAGAAGGCTGACACTGTTCTTGAAGAGTATGGCCTTTAAGTTTTTGAAAGAAGGTTCGAGAGCAAACCCAGACAGTTGGCTGTTTGTGTCAACGTTATACACTTGGCTTTGAATTCGGAGGAGGAAAGCTCTGCCATTATCTAATGGTTATGATGCAAGAGAAGTAATTTCAAAGTTTACACTTGTAAAATGAGTTCATATTTGAATTGGAGTGCGTTAAACTTAAAAAGATGAGCAAATTTGTTTGGAGTTAAAATAATAGCACTGAAAAGATAACTCTAAAAACTCTGTCTGCCTGCTTGATATTATAATTAGTAACTACTTGAGGACTGAAGTAAATTGGTGCATGACAACAAAAACGATAGGGTACAAGTCGGGTTTCGTTCACAGGCCGCCGTGGAGTAAAAACGTATTTCGGCTTTTTTCGAGAAAAAAAAGTGTATAGGTGAAAACCATCATTCGACAAAGTTTCTTAAAGCGTCAAACAACCCAGTGGAAGTGGTGTTTGAACGAAAACCAAAGTGGCGCGAGTTTGAGTCCCGCTGGTCAACAAAGACATTGTTTATTTTTTTCATTTTCAAATTTTTGACATAAAACACGTGTAAGAAAAGTGTTAAATAAAACAGGCGATGGATAAAAGTCAGCGTTCCGCTCCCCCAATAGCGGGATCAGTGGATAACGCCAACATATCAACCCTTGTGACAATTCTATCGGGAAACTTGTCTCGTGAAACTAGATCCAAGAGGAGGAGAAAGATAAATCCTAATCCCAACTCCGTTAAGCGCATCGTGCTTTCTACTTCGCGAAGATGCGGGTTGGTGTGAGGAAAGAGGCCAAAACAGCAGGGGAAAAACTTCAAAAACACGGTAGTGTTCCGATGGTGGGGAAGGGCACCACTTGGGGTCAAACAATAGCTTCGCCTCTCTGATGGCTTCTGAATCAGAGGATGAAGAAGAAGAAGTAAAATCCCTTCACAGCAGCATTAAGCAAATGGAAGAACGAGTTCTGGTAATTAAAGCCGAACAAGTAGCGAGAAGGACGAGATAACTGAAAGAGAATCAATATTCTCAACAAAAACAACAGCAGTCAATTGTAAAACAATGTAAAACAACAAAAACAAACACTGAGACAACAAAATATATCTCAGCCGGAAAAACAAACTACTGCCGAACGAAAGCAGAACAAACAGAAATTGCAACCACAAAAAAAAACATAAAAAACCGGCAGCAGCAGCAGCAGCAACAACAGCAACAAAAACAGCAAAATCAGCAGCAGAAATCAATTAAGCAAAGGCCGCCAATTAATACATATAAAATGGAATTGAAGGATACAATAGAGTTATGTAAGTCGGCCATAGGCAACAATTTCTTTATTAAAAAACTAAGGTTAGATAGGCACGCGATCCACTGCAATACAGTGGAGCGCTACCACAAAGTTAAAAGTTTACTGAAGGACACGACGACGGAGTTCTTCTCCAACACCCCGAAGGGGGAGAAGCTGCAAACAATGCTGCTTAAGGGGTTAGAGCCGTCGACTGATCCGGAAGAGCTCCTTCCACTGCTGAAAGAGAAGGGGTGCAAAGAGCTCAAGTTCGTGGGTGTCAAACCATTTGTCACGTCCAGAGCCAAAAGGGAGAAGAGGCAACTGCCGTTTTTCCTGCTCCAGCTAAGTCCCGACAGCAACCTGGATGGTCTAAGGAGTACCAGTCCTAGACTACCAGATTGTACACTCGGAAAAATTAAAGAGGAGCGAAAACATTCTACAATGTGTACAATGAACACATTTTACAATGTGTTTGCTGCCAAAGGTTCGGACACGCGGCGTCGAACTGCGAAATGCAGCCTCGATGCTCGAATGTGCTCTAGGTAAGGACGGAGCGTCTGAAAAAAGCCAACTCTCTTGTGATTTATGTAGGAACACAGGACACACCGTAAATTATCGGGGTTGTCCCAAATTCCAGTACATCAAAAGAATAAATCTGCTCCGGCAGCAGAAAGTGGAAGTTAAACGTCCACCCTTGCATTTGCAAACTCCAGCCGTTACTCCCCATGTTACCTACGCTCAAACGGCGGCAGTTGGGGGAAATACGGTACAGCAAGCGAAGGTTGCTTCTCAGGCCCCAGCGCCCAGAGCACCTGAACCAGTACCTGACATGCTAGCTATCTTGCTCTCTATCCAGGGGCAGATGGCTCAGCTACAATGTCATTTAACTGAACAGACCGCGCGGGTGGATCAAGTACACGCACTGCTGCCTGGCCTCTGGCCTAACGCATCTTTTGCCGTAATGGGTACGTACGTGGCGGAGCAAATCCTGAATGTGAATTGTCCTTGCTGTGAATGTGAATTCACTGATTAGGCTCAAACGAAGAGCCGAACTATTTAAGTTGCTTAAGGACCAAGCCCCTGATGTGCTTTTGGTTAGCGAAACTAAGCTTACCAAAAGACACAAAATGAGGCACAGAAGATAAAAAATAGTACGGAGAAACCGACCCAACTCCATTCAGGGAGGAGGCGTTGCGATTTTCGTACGAAAAGGTATACGTTTTAAAAGAGTATACAGTCGTGTAGTACGTAGGCTCCAGGTGCTAGAAGCATGCATCGTGTATATCCCCCTGCGTAGTGGAAAGCGGTTGTACGCGATGTCTGTCTATACTCCTAAGGCTACTCAATCCACTTTATTCATCTCAGAGCTAGAGACGCTTTTTCAATTTCTGAGGCTGGAATTGGAAGACAACTATTTTATTATCGGCGGAGAGTTCAACGCCAAACATAGTGACTGGAGAAATAATACACCTAATACTAGAGGGAACCTACTATTCAATTGGTGGGGACAGCACAGTGTGATGTATCGACTCGAGCTTAAGGCGGCAGAGAATCCGTCGTTTCCCAGACACGGGTCCTATTTGGATCTTCTGCTGTTTGACTGACGAATACAACTGACATGCACTAACCAACAAACTACAAACTGTTTACGCACTTTCGTGTATGACAGTGACCATTGCGGTCTCAGCACCGAAATAACTGTTTCCAACGAAATTGCGGAATTGGATGAGTTTATCCAAAGGCATTCCTACAATTATAGTAGGGTACGTTGGACACACTTCACCAGAACACTGACTAGAGCACTCTCCTCGAATTCGCTCTACCCACCGTCCAACAGAAATCTGTTAAACGAGGAGATTGGCAGGTATCTAAGACTAATGGACGAGACAATCAAACAAATAATGGACAAAACGATAATTCGGTACCAACACACTGACGACGAAGACTTATTCCGCAACGCAACTATTGACGCACTGCACCGACATAAAAGTAGACTGCTGTCAAGACTAAAAACCTTGTACAGACAGTTTACTGACAGACATAACCCGGAGATCATGACGCTAAAGTCGTCGATCAAAAACCTCCAAGTATTAATAAAAGAAAATTACAGAGCATCTGTAAGTTTGTATTGGAACAACAAAATTCGAACTGTAAACACCAGCAACCCGACTGTGTTCCCGCAAATAAATAAAATATTTCGGAGAAAAGATCAAAACGACCTTTCGTGTCTTAAAATCGCCCGAACGATGGACAACGAGAATATACTTATAGCAGCAGGCATAGATCCAAATGAGGCTATTGATGATGACAACTTCTTTGTGGTCGAGGATCCGCAGGAGCAGGTAGAGGCTATAGGATCGACTTTCCAGGAAGTATATAAGGCGAATGACATCATTGGCTCGAACCCCGACCTGGAAAGTCGAGTCCTTGTGCACGATTTCTACCTTCGAAATGAAATTATGAATTGGCGATTCGAGAGCTCGGGTTTCACATAGTTCAGTGACGAGAATATGGCAAATAATATCATCACCAACGATAGGGTACTACCCCCGTTCATTTCGAAGGAACAGCTCCAAACGATCTTCGAAACACTTAGAAGTAAGAAATCAGTGGGAATCGATGAAATACCGAACATTGTGCTTCGACACCTCCCTCTAGAAGCGGTGAACATTTATACCACCCTGTTTAATAATGCAATGAATAATGCACACTATCCAGCGCATTGGAAAACTGCGGTGATATATGACATCCCCAAAAGGGATAAAGACACTTCCAATCCGGCGACTCTCCGCTCGATCAGTCTTCTTCCAAACAACAGTAAGGTTTTGAGAAGGTGATCAATAGAGTCCTGACTAAGTGGGTTGAGGACAAACATATAGTTCTGGATAATCAATTCGGTTTCAAGGCGGGGCATGATATCATTCATGCTGCATCTAGACTGGTTTCTGATATCCAATGGAACAAAGACAAGAACCAGTGCACTGGTGCCTGCCTGATTGACTTGGAGAAAGCCTTCGATACCGTATGGTTAGAAGGACTCTTTTTCAAACTGGACAGGTTGGGCATTAGTAAACCATTGCTGTATTCTTTTTGATATGCTCTCCAGTAGACAGTTCATCGTAAAGAATGGCGATGTGACTTCTGCTGGAACATTTAACATTAAAAACGGTCTGCAACATGGTGCGTAAATCCGCCGATTCTATTCAACATTTACACGAGAGATCTGATAGGTTCAATTCACTATTTCATAGCGTACGCAGACGACATAATCGCGTACAGATCAGGTCCAAAGATTGAGGTCATTAATATACTTTTGCAGCGTGACTTCGACAAAATTAAGCGATAATGCGACGACTGGAAATTGAAAATCAACTTTCAGAAGTCGGAAACCAGAAGTCGGAAAGTTTAGGACGCCTTTGTCTGTGGCCTCTAGGGATACCAGAAAGAAATGGCGAAAGTTCTCGATCATGGAGCAGCATGGGCATCCACTTGCTTGTCGAAATGTAGTCAGATACCTTGGGATCTGGCTAGATCAATATCTGTATTTTAACATACATATAGATGTTGCTCTGGCCAGAGCCAGGGGTGCTTTTGCCCTTACAAAGAGACTATTTTATAACAGCCAACTCGATGCGAGGGTGAAGGTTATCTGCTACATGGCCCTTATCAGGCCCATGCTTGTATTTGGATATCCCGTTTGGTTCAACGTGAGAGCAAGCTTATTGGAAAAGATACGGGTGTTTGAGAGAGGTCTTCGCTTATACAGAACACCAGAGTCTGAATACATAAAATTCTATCCTAATGAGGTCTTGTACAATAGGGCGAACCTAATAAGAGTGGACAATTTCGTCATTAAGTTAACTCGAAGGCACGTTGCAAGAGCAATGACCTCATTCAACAATCTGATCTGCGGTTCTTACTACCCCAATTATATGTATCACGAGAGTGTTCGCTTTGACGGCTTTACTCCTCCAGAAGCGTTTCTATATCTAGATAGCAAGGATCTGATCCAGGACAGATTGACGGTGCTGCTAATCTTCTACGTTGCTCGAACAGCTGGGGACAGGCGACTCAACTACGACAGAGACGTCGGACATGGCAGTTTGGAGCATCTCCGGTTCAGTAGGGCGGTAGGGAGTCGCGACATGAGGGATGTTGCTCAGCAGCACTAAAACTTTTGGTGGCTTGTTGAAGAGGAGAATACTTCATCGTCGAACTCCTTCGGTGATATGTAGCTTGATGTGAAGCAAAGTGGGCCAGCCTAAGTTTTTTTTTTAGCCATGGCCGGCTTACATAGTTTTAGGTAAGTTTAAGTTAAATTTTAAGAAAAAAAAGTATATAAAAACCAAAAAAAAAAATATAAAAAAATTAATATATATATAGTTTGTAGGCTTTTAGTTTTAAGTTTTATAAAAAATTAAAAAAATTTCCATATACTATGTTTTTTGATTAAAATTTATTTTCTTAGTTTTAGTAGTAATAAATGTAAAAAGAAATAAAAGTACACTATAAGATTCGTCGAAAGACATAGTTTAAGTGTTAGGCTTAACTTAGAGTGCCCGCATGGGGCCAGTAAGTTAGAATAAGTTTATTTGTAAGTAATTTAAGCTAATTTCTAAGCGTTTTTTGTTTATCATATAAAAGTAATTTAAGTTAAAAAATAAAAATGCATAAAAACTGAAAAAAAATGCTAGGGTAAAAGTGATAACGTCAAAAACATAATTTGCTGTGGTTTCCGGTGTTGGCCACAGTTTAAATCCAAACCCTTTTGAAATTTAAATAAGCCCAATTTGGAATTATTTGAAAGTGAAAACATTTAATTCACTGGTGTTGATCCTTTTATTTCCAGTGTATAGTATAACAATTTAGGGTTTAGCCGCTCACGCGACTTCGTCGTCCCCCTAAGGGTATGTCACCAACTATCAGGCAAGCGCCTCTATGTATATGCAATACACTCATGAATAAAAACACCAAAGTGCGGTCGGCGGGTGAAATCGTAGCGGAGAAACTTTTGTTTGCATAAATGTGACTCTCAGTGCTCTCGACCACAGTGGAAGAATCTCACTTCTAGAGAAATAACATGTTTGTATTAAGTAATAGAGCATGATATAGCATGTTTGGTGCCTATGAAATACAGTAAAAAAAAACTAACTTTGAAAAAAATATTTTTTTGATAAATAAACAATTGATGCAAGAGCTAAAGTCGTGTGACCATTTTAGTTTAGTTTTATATGCATTTTATTTTCTTAACACTAACTCTTACATTCTAACAAAAAATGCTTAAATGCTAGCTTACAATTACTTAACAATCTTACACTAACTTACTGGCCCCACACAGGCACTCTAAGCTACTCTAAATTCTTATAACTATGTCTTTCGACTTCATTTACATTTTCTTAGAACTATTTATTTTGTATACTTAAAGCTAAGAAAAAAATTTGTTAACAAAACTTAGCATATGGACATAATTTTTTATTTTTAATAAAAACTTAATATCTAACTTAAAATAAACCTTAGCCTACCTAAACTAAATGTACAATACACACATAAACACACATAGACGTTATACACAATCATATACATATATCAGTATACACCTTTGTATACACTGATATATGTATATGTTTCTTAAATGCTAACCTAAACCTATGTAAGCCGGCCATCGCTGTTTACAGAGAAAACAGATTGGTCAGCTCTGCCTCATTAGTGAGGCTGGTCCGTAATTGACGGAAACGACGACGAATCACCTTCTCCATCATTCAACCACCAGAAATGCTGGCGCTGCCGAACGACATCCCTCTTATCGCGATTCCCCACCGCCCTACTGAACCTGAGGCGATCCACACTGCCGTGTGCGACGTCTCTGTCGTAGTTGAGTCGCCTGTCCCCAGCTGTCCGAGCGACATGGAAGATTAACGGCACCGCTGATCTATCCTGGATCAACCCTTTCTGATCTAGGTAGAGGAATGCTTCTGGTGGAACGAAGCCGTCAGAGCGCACACTCTCGTGGTAAAGGTAATTGGGGTAGTAAGCCCCAGATATTAGGTTATTCGTCGACGTCATTGCTCTTGCAATGTGAATTCGAGTCAACTTAATTACGAAGTTGTCCACTCGTATTAGGTTCGCCCTGTTGTAAATGACGTCATTAGGATACAATTTTGTGTACTCCGACTCTGGTGTTCTATACAATCGAAGACAGGCCCTAAGGCAAGCCCTCTCAAACACCCGAATCTTTTCCATTAAGCTTGCTCGTACATTGAACCACACGGGACAACCAAATACCAGCATGGGCCTGATAAGGGCCATGTAGCAGATTACCTTTACCCTCGCATCGAGTTGGCAGCTATAAAACAGTCCCTTTGTAAGGGCAAAAGCACCTTTAGCTCTGGCCAGAGCAGCATCTACATTTTTGCCAAAATATAGAAACTGATCTAGCCAGATTCCAAGGTATCTGACTACATTTCGACAGGCAAGAGGCTGTCCGTGTTGTCCAATAATCGAGAACTTTCTCCAATTTTTTCGGGTATACCTTGAGGCTCCAGACAACGGCGTCCTAAAGAGAATGGTTTCCGACTTCTGAAAGTTGATTTTCAACTTCCAGTCATCGCAAAATCGTCTTATCTTATCGAAGTCACGCTGCAAGAGAGTATTAATGACCTCGATTTTTGGACCTGTTCTGTACGCTATCAAATCGTCTGCGTACGCAATAGTATGGGGAAGTGAACCTATCAAGTCGCTTGTAAAAATGTTGAATAGGATCGGCGAATTGACCGCGCCTTGCTGAAGACCATTTTTAATTTGAAATATTCCAACAGAAGTCACATCACCATTCTTCACGATGAACTGTCTGTTAGTTAGCATATTATAAAGAATGTACAAGAGTGGTTTACTGATCCCCAGCCTAGTTAGTTTATAGAAAAGACCCTCTAACCATACGGTGCCGAAGGCCTTCTCCAAGTCAACAAGGCAGGCACCAGTACATTGTTTTTTGCCTTTATTCCATTGGATATCGGACACCAGTTTAGACGCGGCATGTGAGATATCATGTCCCGCCTTAAAACCGAATTGATTATCCGGAACTATATGTTTGTCCTCAACGCACCTAGACAGAGCTCTATTGATTACCTTTTCAAAAACCTTACTGATATTCGGAAGGAGACTTATCGACCGGAGATTCGCCGGATTGGATATATCCTTTCCCTTTTTCGGGATAGGTTGAACCACCGCCGTTTTCCAATGCGCTGGATAATGTGCATTATTCATTGCATTATTAAACAGGGTGGTGTAAATGTCCACCGCTTCTAGAGGAAGATGTCGAAGCACGATGTTCGGAATACCATCGGTCCCCACCGATTTCTTAGCCCTGATTGTGTCGAAGATCTCATGGAGTCCTGCCCTCGAAATGAACGGGGGTAGGCCACCCTCTCTGGCAATGACGTTATTTGCCATATTTTCGTCGCTAAACCGGGTGAAACCAGAGCTCTCGGATCGCCAGTTCCCTATTTCATTTCGAATGCAGAAGTCGTGCACCAAGACGCGATTGTCCAGGTCATAATTAGGGCCAATGTTATCAATGGCCTTATATTTTTTTTTTTTTTTTTTTTTTTAAATGCATTTTTATTTTCTTAATCACTAACTATTATATACTAACAAAAAATGCTTAAATGCTAGCTTACAATTACTTAACAATCTTATACTAACTTACTGGCCCCACACAGGCGCTCTAAGCTACTCTAAATTCTTATAACTATGTCTTTCGACTTCATTTACATTTTATTTAAAATATACTTATTTTCTATACTTAAGGCTAAGAAAAAAAATTGATTTACAAAAACTTAGCATATGGACATTTTTTAATTTTTTATAAAAACTTAATATCTATCTTAAAATAAACCTTAGCCTACCTAACCTAAATGTACAATACACACATAAACACACATAGACATTATACACAATCATATACATATAACAGTGTATACAAAGATGTATATACACTGATATATGTATATATTTCTTAAATGCTAACCTAAACCTATGTAAGCTGGCCATCGCTATTTACTGAGCAAATAAATTGGTCAGCTCTGCCTCATTAGTGAGGCTGATCTGTAATTGACGGAAACGACGACGAAACATCTTCTCCATCATTCAACCACCAGAAATGCTGGTGCTGCCGAACGACATCCCTCTTATCGCGATTCCCCACCGCCCTACTGAACCTGAGGCGATCCACAATGCCGTGTGCGACGTCTCTGTTGTAGTTGAGTAGCCTGTCCCCAGCTGTCCGAGCGACATGGAAGATTAACGGGACCGCTGATCTATCCTGGATCAACCCTATCTGATCAAGGTAGAGGAATGCTTCCGGTGGAACGAAGCCGTCAGAGCGCACACTCTCGTGGTAAAGGTAATTGGGGTAGTAAGCCCCAGATATCAGGTTATTCGTCGAGGTCATTGCTCTTGCAATGTGCCTTCGAGTCAGCTTAATTACGAAGTTGTCCACTCGTATTAGGTTCGCCCTGTTGTAAAGGACCTCATTAGGATAAAATTTCTTGTACTCCGATTCTGGTGTTCTGTACAAGCGAAGACAAGCCCTAAGGCAAGCCCTCTCAAACACCCGAATCTTTTCCATTAAGCTTGCTCGTACATTGAACCACACGGGACAACCAAATACCAGCATGGGCCTGATAAGGGCCATGTAGCAGATTACCTTTACCCTCGCATCGAGTTGGCTGCTATAAAACAGTCTCTTTGTAAGGGCAAACGCACCTTTGGCTCTAGCCAGAGCAGCATCTACATTTTTGCCAAAATACAGAAACTGATCTAGCCAGATTCCAAGGTATCTGACTACATTTCGACAGGCAAGAGGCTGTCCGCGTTGTCCAATGATTGAGAACTTTCGCCAATTTTTTCTGGTATCCCTAGAGGCTCTAGACAACGGCGTCCTAAAGAGAATGGTTTCCGACTTCTGAAAGTTGATTTTCAACTTCCAGTCATCGCAAAATCGTCTTATCTTATCGAAGTCACGCTGCAAGAGGGTGTTAATGACCTCGATTTTTGGACCTGTTCTGTACGCTATCAAATCGTCTGCGTACGCAATAGTATGGGGAAGTGAACCTATCAAGTCGCTTGTAAAAATGTTGAATAGGATCGGCGAATTGACCGCGCCTTGCTGAAGACCATTTTTAATTTGAAATATTCCAACAGAAGTCACATCACCATTCTTCACGATGAACTGTCTGTTAGTTAGCATATTATAAAGAATGTACAAGAGTGGTTTACTGATCCCCAACCGAGTCAGCTTATAGAAAAGACCCTCTAACCATACGGTATCGAAGGCCTTCTCCAAGTCAACAAGGCAGGCACCAGTACATTGCTTTTTGCCTTTGTTCCATTGGATATCGGACACCAGTTTAGACGCGGCATGTGAGATATCATGTCCCGCCTTAAAACCGAATTGATTATCCGGAACTATATGTTTGTCCTCAACCCACCTAGACAGAGCTCTATTGATTACCTTTTCAAAAACCTTACTGATATTCGGAAGGAGACTTATCGACCGGAGATTCGCCGGATTGGATATATCCTTTCCCTTTTTCGGGATAGGTTGAACCACCGCCGTTTTCCAATGCGCTGGATAATGTGCATTATTCATTGCATTATTAAACAGGGTGGTGTAAATGTCCACCGCTTCTAGAGGAAGATGTCGAAGCACGATGTTCGGAATACCATCGGTCCCCACTGATTTCTTAGCCCTGATTGTGTCGAAGATCTCACGGAGTTCTTCCTTCGAAATGAACGGGGGTAGGTCACCCTCTCTGGCAATGACATTATTTGCCATATTTTCGTCGCTGAACCGGGTGAAACCAGAGCCCTCGGATCGCCAGTTCCCTATTTCATTTCGAATGCGGAAGTCGTGCACCAAGACGCGATTGTCTAGGTCGTAATTAGGGCCAATGGTATCAGTGACCTTGTATACTTCCTGGAAAGTCGCCCCTATGGCCTCAACCTTCTCCTGTGGATCCTCGATCACAAAAAAGTCGTCATCATCAGCGGCCTCATTTGGATCAATACCTGCTATTGTCAGTAACCGTTCATTGTCTGTTGTCCGGCCTATTTTAAGATACTGAAAGTCGTTTTGATTTTTTCTTCGAAATAGTTTATTTATTTGCGGGAACATATTCGGGTTGCTGGTGTTTACAGCCCGAACCTTGTTGTTCCAGTACAAACTTACAGAAATTCTGTAATTTTCTTTTATTAGCGTTTGGATATTTTTAATCGACGACTTCAGTGTCCTAATCTCCGGGTCTTGTCGGTCAGTTAACTGTCTGTACAAGTTTTTAAGTCTTGTCAGAAGTCTACTTTTCTATCGGTGCAGTGCGTCAATAGTAGGACTGCGGAACAGGTCTTCGTTAGTCGTACGTCGATACCGTGGTATTGTAGTGTCCATAGTTTGTTTAATTGTCTCGTCCATTTGTTTTAGGTAATTGTCGATCTCCTCGTTTGACAAATTCCTATTGGACGGTGGGTGGATCGTGTTCGAGGAGAGCGCTCTAGTCAAGGTTGCGGAGAAGCGTGTCCATCGAGTCTTACTGTAGTTGTAAGAATATCTTTGGACAAACTCCTCCAATTCCGCAATTTCGTTGGGAACTGTAATTTCGGGGCTAAAACCGCAATGGTCGCTGTCATACACGAATGTGCGCAGACAGTTTAATGTTTGTAAATTCGTACCTGTCAGTCGTATACGTTCGTCGTACAGCAGTAGATCCAAATAAGACCCGCCTCTGGGAAACGACGGGTTATCTGTCGCTTTAAGACCGAGTCTGTACATGACATCGTGCTGACCCCACCAATCGAGTAGTAGGTTCCCTCTAGTATTTGGCAAATTATTTCCCCAATCTCTGTGTCTAGCGTTGAAATCCCCGCCGATTATAAAATAATTCTCCCCCGATTCCAGCCTCAGAAGTCGAAAAAGCGTGTCGAGCTCTGTAATGAATAGGGTGGATTGTGAAGCCTCAGGTGCATAAACAGAGGCCAAGCACAGCCGCTTTCCACTGCGGAGCGGGATGTAAACGACGACTGCCTCCAACACCCGGAAACTGCGTAACACGCCCTTGTACACTCTGTGAAATTTTATACCTTCTTTAATGAAGATCGCGACACCGCTTCCACGTTTGGATCTGGGCCGGTTTCTTCTTCTAACAATATAATTATTGTACTCCAGTTTGTGCTTATCGGTTAGCTTTCTTTCGCTAGCGAAAAGCACATCAGGAGTTTGGTCTTGTAGCAATTTAAACATTGCGGCTCTTCGTTCGATCCTAATCAGTGAATTAACATTCACCGCAAGGACCTTCAAAGTTTGCTCCACCATGTGCGTACCCATTACGACATGTGTTGCGTTAGGCCCGGCAGCAGCGCGTAGATCTGGTCCACCCGCTTGGCCTGTTCTTGAACCTGCTTTTGCAGCTGAGCCATCTGCCCTTGGATTGCGAGCAAGATGGCCAGGATGTTAGGTGCAGCTTCCGTTGTTCTCGGCGTAGGCGCCGGAGAAGCAACAGTCGCTTGCTGTACCGTAGTCCCCCTACCTGACGCCATTTGGGCGTAGGAAATTTGGGGCGTGACGGCTGGTGTTTGAAACCTCACAGGTGAACGTTGGACCTCCACCTTCTGCTGCCGAGCCAATTTTGCTTTTTTAATTTCGGTGAACTTAGGGCAACCCCGATAGTTTGCGGTGTGTCCCACGTTCCCACATAATACGCACGAGAGCTGCGACCTATCGGATGCTCCGTCAACACCCAGAGCACACTCCTCGGAACTGTGGTTCTTTGCGCACTTCACGCATCGAGGCTGCATTTGGCAGTTCGACGCGGCGTGCCCGAACCTCTGGCAGCGAACGCATTGTATAACGCCTTCGCTCCTTTTTAGTTTTTCCCAGTGAACCACCTGGTAGTCTAGGACATTGATACTCCTTAGACTATCCAGACGGCTTTCGAGACTGAGCTGCACCAGGAAGAACGGCAGACTCCGTTTCTCCCGCCTGGCTCTAGCTGTGGTAAACGGCTTTACCCCCACAAACTTGAGTCCTTCGCACTCCTTCTCTTTGAGCAGTGCCAAGATCCCCTCAGGATCAGAAGACGGTTCCAACCCCTTTAGCAGCATCGATTGCCGCTTTTCACATTTTGGTGTAAATGAGTAGTGCTCCGTCGTCGTTTCCTTTAGGAGCTCTTTCACTTTCGCGTAGCCCTCCACTGTATTACAGTGGATGGCATGGCGATCGTTCCCCAATCTCATAATTTTAAAATTATTACCAATGACCAACTTACACAGGTCCTTGGTTTCATTTACCTCTAGTTTATAGGTGTTTATAGGAGGAACCTTCTCCTTCTTCTTCTGCTGCTGCTACTGTTGTTGTTGTTTTTGTTGTTGTTGTTGTTGCTGCTGCTGCTGTTTTTGTGGTTGCTGTTGTTTTTGTTGATGCCGTTGTTGTGGCTGCTCTTGTTGTTGTTGCTGGTGTTTTTTCCGCTTTTGTTGGTGTTGTTGTTGGCTCTGCTTTGGAGCAAGTAGCGTCTGCTGTTGTTGCTGGTGTTGGGGTGTGTAGGGTTTTGCTAAATATGTGTGGGGTTAATTAAAAGAAAAAAAATGCGGTTTTTAAATTAAACACGTCTTCTCGGTTTTAGCGTTACAGCAAAGAGAAATCTTTATTATTTTCCAGAAATTACTTCCATATTCGACTTACAACTGTCATACAAAATATAAATGTACTAAATAACATGTTTCCAATTCGTTACGTTACGTTTTCCTTGTTACATTAGATTAAGTTCAATTAATTTAACTTAGATTTAACATAGATTACAATTTTTAATATTCAAATGAACTAATTATGAACATTCTCCCGCCCTGTGGACGAATTTCGTCCGCAAGTGTCCTCGCTCTTGTACCGTACTGTACCTCTTCTGACATAAAAGTTGTGTGTTGTGTGAGTGTGTTGACTAGACATGTAAAATGAGACAAAATCGTGTAATTATTAATTTGAAACATTACATGTAGGTGACAAGGACGACGATATAACAAACGAGCAACAAAGGGAGATAAAATATGTGTCATTGGCAAATTGCAATAGTGCAACAGTTTGTTTTGATCGTTGACCAAAACTGGGTCAATTTCCTATCGCGTGTGTTGTTCGGTTCTTTTTTTTTTCTTTTTTTTTAGTTTATTTTCGTTGGTTTTTCCCACTTTTTTTTTAGTTTTTTGTTTGTTAAAAAGGTAAGTGTCTTTATTTATATGACTTGTCTGCTCCTCTTCCTTCGCGCAGTACGATTTCGTTTTAAATTGTGTACATCGGCTCGAGTACACAATCGTATATATGTCCGTGCGTGTGTACATATTGTTGTACATCGATTGGTTTTGGTTTCGCGAAAGTGATATTCGAGTGCAGTGCAAACAAAATAACAGAAAAAAAAAGAATTGGGAAAATAAAAAAAAATTAAAAAGTTCATTAAAAAATATTTTCCCAACAAATTCGATACAATTTGTGGTGTTATTTTGTACGATAACTGTTTTCCGCGTACGCAATCTTTGGTTGTGCAGCGCGATGCTGTGTGACGAAATTTTCGCGATCGGATAGTGTTTTGATGATGGCCGAATTAGCCTTCTTAGTGTGTGTGGTGTGTGTGTGGTATTTACATTTTTGTGTAAAGCCAATAATCCGCCTTCCTTTGAATTGTTGTTGCAATTCATCCAGTTAGTTTTTTTTTGACATATTAATTCGTTTGTTATTTACATATTTATTTATTATTTTCTTTATTTATTTAATGTATGGTAAGATTAGTTTAAGGGATATATTATTATTATTGAGTGTTTATGTTGGAATGTGTTTAAAAAAAAAAAAAAAAAAGAAGGATAAATGTTAAAAGTGTTGTGTTGTATTGAGTGGACAACGTTGAGTGTTCATGTGAAAAATTGCAAGTGCCGTCGGGGTTTTGATTCTCCAATTCCCGATGGCATTTTGGAGTTTCGGAACTCTACAGCGTTGTCTGGTATGTGATGTGTTTTCTGTGGATAACGTTGAGTGTTCACTAAGAAGCTTCAAATTCCGTCGGGGTTTTGACTCTCAAATTCCCGTCGGCATTTTTGAGTTTCGGAACTCCACAGCGTTGTCCGGAATGATTGATTTTGTGTGATTTAGAGTGGACTGTATGTGTGTTGTGTTGTGTAGGGATTCTAGGATAGAATAAGTTTGTGTCATTATATTTTATTAATTTAATAAATTGTTTTTTTTTTCTTTTTAACGAAAAGAAATGTCTTTCATTTTTTATGTGAGTTTATCAATGTTGTGTGTCGTTTAAATGTTGTGTTTTGTTGTTTAAAAATTCTCGCTTTTCGCTTGCAATATTTGATTTCAAATAGCAAAATTTTCAAAGCAATAAAGCAAGTCCGTCTTTTCCGGGATGTGCGCCAATAATTCGTCGGAATCTCAACTGCAACGGCGGTAGTTTTTTCGTCCTTGAAGATGACTGAGTCTTCGCTTATTCGTCTCGGCTTCCGTCTTGTCCACTTCGGGCGCTGTCTCATCCTGGACAGATAATTTTTGCTCCACTTCTCCATGGCAGTGTCTCCTTGAGGAATTTCGAACAGTCTTATACCGATTGCGTCTACCTTTAGCGGACCTCTGTATCTTTTTCCAGCTGGTGCCCGGCAGTTTCGTATAAATCGTTTGAAGTACGCAGGACTGCGGCGAAGCTTAGTAGTTGTACTTGACGCATTGAATACCGCATGCTGATGAATGAAAAAGTTGTGTGGTGTATCCAGTAAGGTATTCTTTTTGTCAACCTCTGGCATCTGACGAAGATCTTTGCATTCCTGTAAACAATTGGAAAGCTCCTTGTGCTGTGTGGGGTTTTTCTGGAACCTTCCTTCCAGTTGATGAGACCTGCGTAAGGCACCTAACTTCGAGGCACCAAACCCAGGTTTACATTCCGGTCTATTGAATACCACATGGTGAGTAGTAAAGAAGTGGTGTGGTGTATCCAGTATGGTATTGGTTTCGTCAACCTCTGTCATCTGTTGAAGCTCATTATATTCATTTAGACACTTAGAGTACTCCTTGTGTAGTGTGGGGTTTTCCTGGAATCTTCCTTCCAGTTGATGATACCTACGTAAGGCACCTAACTTCGAGGCACCAAACCCAGGCTTACATCCGTCTTTAAATGGCAACGATACCTCATATCGTCCATCGTCCAATCCTGTTGTTGTGTTGATATGATTCTTTTCAAAAGTTTTCTCTTTCGCAGTTTCCTTAGTGTTGAAAGGCAACTCTTCCAGTTTCCAGTACCTACGCAGCTGAGTGTCGTTATCGAGAACCTGTAAGAAGCTATGGACAGGTTTTTTATTTTGTGAAATAACCTTCCCAAGGATAAGCCAACCTAACTCTCATTCCTGTTCTATTGGCGATCTTTCATCATCACCCCGTATAATGGATCCTAGAATAAACTCAGAGTAAACGTCGGCTCCCAGGAGAATATTAACAGTCGCAGGCTTGTCGAATTGTGGATCAGCTAACTTCAAACCTTGAATATGTTCCCAGTTTTGCAGAACTAGAGGCTTGGACGGCAAAAGACCAGTCAGGGACTTGAATACATAGACTGGGGTATTTGTCTCGAAAGGTGTTACCAGAGACCCAAAGGTAAGACTTACATACCGTTGACATGAACCACTGCTAACCTTTCCCAATCCAGATACCTGAATGATCGTTCGTCGCTGACGAAGCCCTAATAACTGGACAGCGGATTCAGTAATAAACGTTGCTTCCGATCCAGGATCAACTAACGCCCTCAGATTAAAATAATTTCCATTTGATGACCTAACTCGAACAACTGCTGTTGCCAGAAGAACACTTGGCTGATGTACTTCAGAAGAGGTTACTTTAGGTGGGTTAAATGTTGACCTTATATGAAATGTTTGTGTACCTGTTGTTATATTTTTATAATCCCTTGTAGGTTTAGAGCTGAGATTATCAACATGCAGCAGAGACTGGTGTGCCTGCTTGCAGTAATAGCAGCGCACACTGCTTTGGCATTGACTAGTCCGGTGACTGTATGCTAGACAGTTCCGGCAAACACCGATTCTGTCCACTGCCTTAGATCGTTCACAGATCTCCATGGCAATGAACTTCTGACAAGTTCGAAGGGAGTGCTGACCTCTACCACATACCTGGCATGCAAACTGCTTCTTCCCGACGTGCAGGACCGTTTTCTTCTCGACCGCAACAGCCTTGTGTACAGAAGAACCGCTGACCTTGATGCCACTCGTTCCAGCTACTGCTTCCAAGGTTCGAAAACGTGTCTCAAGGAACTCTGTAAATTGTCTCAGTGTTGGCAACTCCTTCGAACTACCCAACTTCTCCTCCCACAAACGCTGAGTAAAAGCAGGTAATTTTTGCACCAGAATATAATTTAAAATGTCATCCCAAGAACCAACCGGCAATCCTAAGTTTCCCAGAGCGTGGAAACATTCCTGGGATGTGTCCAGTAGAGACTTGATGTTGCTTGCCGTCTCCTTCGTCAACTGCTGCTGCTCAAAAAAAAGTTGGAAATGAGCGTTTACCAACACTCGCTTGTGGTCGTATCTGGCGACAAGCAGTTCCCATGCTTTGTCATAATTGCCAGCATACAAACCTAAATGCTGCAACAGACGAGCAGCTTCACCTGTAAGACATGATTTTAAATAGTGAAGCTTTTGAATTTCACCCAGCTTCTTATTTGTGTGGACTAAAGATACAAATACATCGTGGAAAGCCCGCCACTTCGTGTACGAGCCCTCAAAATGTGGTATTTGAATTTGGGGTAATGAAAGCTCATTACACGAACCACCTGTGGATTCACCTTCCACATTCTTCTCCTTTGATGCTGACTTGGCATTGTCGATAGCATCGACCAATTCACCTCGGTAAGTGAAATATGTTTCTTGAAGCAGATCAAAAATTTCATCAAAATTTTCTTCTTCCAGACCTTCTTCAATTTCTCCTCGTCGAATTTTCGCTTGAAGACCAAGCGCATTCTTGAAGTTCCCTTCTAGAATAAGAAGACGGCCTGACAGATAGCTGGCTGTACGACGTGATGGTCCAGTCTTTTTGAAGTTGGAGTGGTCACGAAGAATCTGCTCCAGAACACCTTTTTGGTCTGCACCCGTGGACAATTTTGACATTTTTAATTGGTTTTTATTTGAAAATGTAATTAATTATAAACCAATAAGGGTGTATCAAGTATTTATTACTTTTTATTAAATTATTAGATACAGTGTTAAAATAATATTAATTAATTAATATTTTATTTCAGCAACTTACGACCTTTGGTTAGCTTTGCCCAGCTGGTGACAGTTGAGGTTAAAGTTGACTGGTACTTAATTTAATTTTTACACGGCGCGGGAATTCCGATCAATTCACAACCACCGAGAGTCTTTAAGTCTTTAAAAGGAGCAAGAGAAGGGGCAAGACACCGACCGCGAGGGAGTAAATGTATGTAAGTTTATTGTTTTCTATATATCTATATATATATTGCACATTTGCACTTGCACTTTGTTCTTGCACTTGTACTTTTTTTTATAATTTTTTTTAAATATTTAATGTTTTGTGTAGTCTCTTAAGTATCTTTTATATACATATATATATGTACTTTTTGCACTTTGCACTTATTTTTTTTTGTCTGAGCAAAAGGGTTTTTATTTTTCTTTTTTATCCGGCTCGAAGGACCAAATGTTGGGGTGTGTAGGGTTTTGCTAAATACGTGTGGGGTTAATTAAAAGAAAAAAAAATTCGGTTTTTAAATTAAACACGTCTTCTCGGTATTAGCGTTACAGCAAAGAGAAATCTTTATTATTTTCCGGAAATTACTTCCATATTCGACTTACAACTGTCATACAAAATATAAATGTACTAAATAACATATTTCCAATTCGTTACGTTACGTTTTCCTTGTTACATTAGATTAAGTTCAATTAATTTAACTTAGATTTAACATAGATTACAATTTTTAATATTCAAATGAACTAATTATTTTAACTAAAAATATATGTATATTAGTTATACATTTTATTCACGAACAGCTGGGATAATTCTTCCTCTTCTCTCTTCCTTCTGACCATTTGCCTTTCTTTCATGGCCAGTACCCTTTGTTGCAGCATTTTGATGCTGCTACTTATGGCCGTCATTTCTTCCTCTTCATTATCCGTTTCGCTCTGTGCCAATGTAGCGAAACTGTTCCCTTCCCTCACTCCACCAAGCAGTTTTACAGTGGAAGTTGGTTGGGCGGGACTTTGAACAATGTTGGAGGATGGCCTAAGCTTCCTCCTTCTCTTAGCCGTTGGCTTGAACCGCTTGAGGCCTCGCCTGATAAGTCCGCAGGTCCCGCTATTGGAATAGCGGACCGCACTCCACAATCCATCACGTGTGTTTGATCTCTTTTTTTTTTTTCTTTACACTTCACTTATTATTTCAGTAAAAAAAAACAAAACAAAAAAAAACAATGTCTCCCGTTGGGAATCGAACCCAGTCCTCCGAATCCCAACACCAAGTATGATGTCGTCCGAGTGTTTGCCACTTCGGCTACCGGCCACTTGATACTTTTTTTGTTTTAACGTTTATTATATTTGTTTTCTTCACTTGTGAAGCCGAACACGAAAATGCGTCTTATCGCCACTAAGGTCTATGAACGACTGAGAGTCGTGTGACCATCTATTGTGCCGGGTGTTCAATGATTGGGCTTTAAATCAATTATAAGCTGACCAAGAAATTCATCAGATACCATTGCATATAGAAAAATGTATCGTATGGTGCGGATTGTATACCGGTGGCGTCTTTATTCCTTATTTCTTCAAAAAGGAGCCGGAGCGCAAGTTGTTGTCAATAGACACCAGTACAATACGAAGATCAACGGTTATTTGTTCCCAAATTTGCATGGCATCATTGTAGCAGAACTGCAGTTCCAACAGAATGGTTCTACGCTCCATCGTTTTATTGAGAACACGATTTGGAAATAGAATCATTTCAAGAAATGAACTCGTCGATTGGCCATCAAGATAGTGCGGTTTATGCAAGGCAACGGTAGACGCTTAGGACCAAAACATTGTTCGAGTAATACGCGATATATGCCCGCAATTGTTCGAAAAAATGGTCGAAAATTGGACCTATGGAATGGGCTTTATACGATGTAATCTTGGTGGATATATGCCCGAAATTATTTTCGAATATTAAATGACATGCAATAGTCTTTCGAATAAATTTAATAAATTGTTATGAAGCTAATTTCCATGTATTATTTAAACAAAGAGTCTAAACCTCTTTAAAAAAAACACACCCTTCATACTATATGTAATTCATTACCACCAAGATTGTGGATGTATCCGCTAGGAAAACAATCGCAAGCGGGTGTTAACCCAGAACTTTTAATGAAATGCATTCTCTTACTAATGGTACAGTAGTATTAATATTTAGATATAAGAATATAATACGTCGCTAAGGAAATAAAAGCTCTATCGACACAAGTTCAAAATTGTTTTATGGGATTTTCATGTAAAAATCTATAAGGAAAATATTCTGAATATACTAGATGAAAAACCACAACAAGCAATGGCTTTCAACTAATTGTCTAGCAACTACTACCTAGTACTCGATTTAATCATAAAACTGCGCATCAATCGCCCAAGATGGCTAGGACATGTAGATCGAATGAACACTAATGCTTCGGCTCGCAGAGTCTTTGAATCTAACTCAGAGGGACAACGCATTAGCTTAAGACTTCACATTTGGTGGCTTGGATTGTGGAACTGGATGCAGTTAACTAAAGATCTGGCTAACTCGAGAGGCTTGCTAGTTGAAGCACGGGTTCACCCGGAATTGTCACGTTACCTAAGTAAATGAGTAGATAAGTAAGCTGGTACTACGGCGATAAGTAGCCAGAAAATTTATTTGCTACATACATATGGTCGAACCGCATATCAAGTCAAAGCAGGCATCTAGTATCCTGAATGTGGATACATACAACGTTGAAGAAACGAGATTTAACGCTGGATCCTAGTGGATATAAAGAGTAGCTGAACAAAAGATTCCTTACTATCTACTTAATCTCCACAAAGGACATCAGCCAGTGGAATCCATTTAACAACATTACGAACATGGTAGATTAATCAATCTTAGATTACCAGCCACCCAAAAATATGCTGATATCTGCTAATAGCCAGACAAGTATAACAGAAGCACTCGGACAGCTTTTCAAACATCTACTTGAACATGAGCCTCTATTGCTTTTTTACCGGATTTTCCGCTGACCTTAGTTGAACATGGCAAAGCCAGTTAATTTGCTCCGCTAAAAGTTTGGCCGAATGCCGAATGTTCTTTTTATAACGTTTGTTATACCCGCTGTTTATCATAGTATTTTCATTTCATTTGCTGACATTTTTATTTAATATTTCTCGTACAACGTCAAACATAATGATGCGCATATATTATATTAAAACTGGAAGAACGACAAACCTTTAGCTTTAAACCGCATTTTTGTGTCACAAAATACTGCGCAGTTTTCGCTCCAGTTTACAGCCGAAATTTGGCAACTCATGCGTCTTCGTAATCAAGTTTACATACAATCGCTACTACAATCTCCGTAATCAAATCGTTTGTAAAATACGCGCCGAAAAATGGCTGTCTATGTAGACCAACTAAATCAATCCTGAGTGGCCGGCAATTGTGGTATGGTGAAACGGCATCCACTATGAACATAAATATAGATAGGTACTTGGGTAAGAACTCTAATAGCCTTCGATTTCTCTAGAATAGATAGCACTGACATAGTTGAAGGTTTTACATCTATAACATCGAATGCTGTGGGAATCAATGAAATATATTCTACCTTCTTACCTTCCTATTGCCCTATACCACACATTTTTTTAATACTACTATATTTTGACAACTAGAGCTTACTCCAGCTAATGAAAAATATCTAAAATGATACCAATTCCAAAAGATCAAACTTATAAGGAATTTAGACTCATTTCAATTATACGCTTAAGGAAAATCTCACAGCGATCAGCAGAAAACGGGTTCTTCTTAATAATATAAGCCGATGTAAGTTCTGATGATTCGAATGTATGCGAAAACTATAAAACCCCCGAGGATGTACAGTTGGCTTTAGAAACCTCTAACTGGTAAGAGTGCCTCAAGGCACGCATGACAAAACTAAATTTTACTTTATAAGTAATTTTTTTTTTTCATCAAACTGATTGCAGTGCCTCGAGTTACATAACACATGACAATTTTCTTCAAGGCTAAAAGTAACTTTGACATTTCGTTTTGATTCTATCGGCATTTTCCAATAAGAAATCAAAAAGTGCGGTGGCAAAATTTTTGCTAAGAATACTTGATTTTGTAAAACCGAAAAATAGTTGAAATTATCATCCGATCGAAGTGAAGCAATTTTTTTTTTGAAAAGGTATGGTATTAAACTATGTATATGTTAATATATTTGGTAAATATGAAAATTAAAAAGCTTTGTCTTGTGAAGTGAAAAACTGAGAAGTGCCTCAGGGCACTGTTGCGGGTTTGAGTGTAAATTGATCGTCCCTTACTATTTTATTGTTCGTTACCCTTTTCCTACATTTTTGTCACCTTTGCATCTACTCGTATTTAGTTTATAGAGATCGTAGACGAATCAAGTTTTTCGTTTTATGTGATTCTTTCGGCTTTGCGTATCGCGGTTGTTGTATTATAGGTAACCATTCGTCTTGCGTGAATTGCGCTGCCTGAAAAAAAAGAATGTCTTTCGGGCGAGGCTGGGATTCGAACACCGAACCTTCCGATTTGGAAGCCAATACATTACCACTTGAGCCACGGCCACCCAATTCTAGGCCGCTTTTCGAGCATATAAGCATCTGTATTATCAATAACGCCTGAATATGAGCTTTCTAAGCCTCAAAAGTTGTACGTTTATTAGTAGACACCAACGATTTTATCTAGTCTCATAGGAAGTAATCGAGTAGCGTTAAATTATATGATCTTGGCGGCCATTTCTCGATACAACATTGTCATTGAAGAGAGTCCTCAGTAAGCCAATTGTTTTATGGGCACGAATCACCTTCCTGCTAGACCTTCCGGATCAATGTCTTTCGTGTTTTCGAAGAAATAATCACTGATCATGGTTGGTCATCGACTGTATCACGAACATCGGCTTGATTTATGAAACAACAATAAGTACCGATGATGTTATCAGCGTGAATGAACCGTTCCAAACAGAAGGCTTTTGCGTGAGATCCAATGAGTCCCTTCCAGACTTGACTCACCCCACAAACAGCAATTTTGCTCATTGAGCAAAAGGGAGACTGTGTGCAAGAGGAATATACAGTCTGGGAACCGTACGAGTCAATCGAATTTCAAATTGCAAGCTTCCTGCGGATAATGCCATCAAAAACGAACCAAGGAGATTCTCGACAGAATTTGTGGGAACCGGGTATTGATATCAGCAATGTCTTGTGGAAGGACAACAAATGTGTGCGATTGCCCACAAATTATACGGGAATACAATAGCCATATGGGTGGCGATGTTTTAATGGATGGACATATGGGCCGTTATCATATTCGAGCAAAAACACTCAAAAACAAAAACAAAAAAAATGATATTTTTATCATTTCATTGATATGACAACAACGAATGCTTATATTTTATATCGATGCATACACGCCGAAAAATGCAACGATTCATACAATGTTTCAGCTGAAGATAAAGAGTTGCTCGAGTTACCTCAATTTCAAGAAGAATTTGCTGCTGATCTTGTAACATACACTTTCCAATCTGGTTAGGTAAAGAAGGTGGCAAAAGATGGTGCAAACTGTGCAAAAATCACAAACACAGTGCGTTTGCTCAAAATGCAACTTTTATTCGTGCTGCTCAAATGCCAAAAAGTGTTTTTTTTTAATACCATCGTAAGGAGTGAAACATTTTCTCATCGTATTTTTTGTTATTTTCATTGTTTATTGCACTATTTTGGTTTATTGTTCAATAAACAATTTTCATCGATAAAAATGCTAACGCTGTTTTTTTTTACCTAAACCCGCAACAGTGCATTGAGTCATTGTTCACCATTTTTCACCTAACTCACGAAATAAATTACGAAATTACTTCTGGATGTTTTTTTTTTAGTTTACTGGGTCATAATTACCCTAGAAAAAATTATCCAAACATTTTTTTTTTCATTTTTAGCAGTTTGTCGGTTAGAAGGTTAAGGAAAGGCTAACGGCTCAGTTAATAATAATAGCAGAAACTTTGTTGATAACTTTGTTTTTAGAAGAGATAAAAACCGCATTTAAAAAAAAAGTTGATCCCTTATTAGGTTCTTCAGATATCGAATTTCTGAAGTCTGTTCCATTTTTCTTGTCCATGCTAATTTTTGACTTTGACGTCACTTTTCTTCAGAAAATGACTAATTAACATACCGTTTTACTATTTTTTTCTTATGAACGTAACAATAATAAAAAAAATCATCAATCAGTTTGCAGAAAAACCCACAGATTTTATTATACTTGGAGAACACTGAAGTGGGTAAAATTTATAAAAAAGGTTTTTTTTTGCTTTAAGCTCCAAAAGCTATGAATAAAAAATGATTTTGTGTAGTTTTAGATAATTTTTATTTTATGTGTGTACTAAAATAGTTATAACAGATGTTCAAAGTGTCCTCCTTGGATTTATATGCATGCTAGAGCCCATTTTTGGATTTTATTACGCATATTTATTGGTGCTAATTGCTGCCTCAATTTTGATGACGCTTCGAGAATACGCTCTTCCAATTCACTTAAAGTTGCTATTTCGGTTGAATAAACAAGTTCTTTTATTCTTCCCCATACAAAAAAATCCAATACGATAAGGTCATGAGATCTTGAAAGCCAGTGAACTGGTCTGGTTCATTTATTCCTACACTTCATCTAGCCAATTTTTAACCTCAAGACCATAGTAGGCTGAAGCCCCGTCCTGTTGGAAATATGACGAAGCTAGTTAAATTAGTGGAACGTCCTCCAATAGTTTGTATAATTCAGCCTAGGTGGTAGTTTGAAGTGACCGATTAACTTGTTTCCAAATACACCTGCCCACATATTGACGCTGAATTTGTGTTGAAATGATTTATGTCTCCTTGTATGTAAATTTTCCGCAGCCCATGTATGAAGACTATAAAAATTTGTGATCCCATCTCTTGTAAATTGAGATTCTTTTTCTCCCGTTTCTTAAAGCCTTCGAAACGTATTTCCGAATACTCCTTCACTAGGAAGTCGTCGGTTAGGATAAAGTTTATTTTATCTTTGTTGCGCTCTCGTTGGACTCCCATTACACAGCCTATTACCGTAAATAATGTCTGCGTATCCTTGGGTTATAAATGCAGACATTTTAAATAGCGTTGCTAATCAACTGTCACCTTAGAATAAAAAATTTAACTGAGGAATTAATTTTCTATACCAGTTTTGCTTGGTACATTTTCCAATTAGGCTTCACACCCCAAACATAACTCTTTCTGAGAACTTTTAAGGAACAGCAAAAGAAATGAGGGTTTTGACAGGTAGTCAAATAAACGAGCATGCTTTAAAACTTTTTAGCTATTAAATTTTAATCAATTATTGCACAATAGAATTATTAATTATTGTAAAACCACTCATATTGTCAACTGTTTTTAGAAACGTAAGTAAAATCTATTTTTTATGCTCAAACTTGTTGATAATTTTTTTCCATTACACAGGTCTGCAACAAAAATGCTATCTGGATGTTTTCAACTGATTTCTATATATTTAGGTGTTCTGAAAACTGAAAAAAAATTCTAGAACGTCAGGTTATTTTGCAAAACGCAAAATTTTATTATAAAAAAATCGTTTAACAAGTTTTTTTTGTGGGCTAACTTGAAGTCATAAATAAATAGGTACAATTTTATTTTTATTACTGTTTTTAAATGTATACAGGCCATAGCTATCATTACTTTCTAAATAAAGAACGCCCCGTGTAAGCTACATTAACAAACATAAACATGTTGTAACCTGAACGTGTGCGCTCCGATAGTGTACAAGAGTGACGCGGTACAATTACGTGTTAACTCGTCATTGTTTTATAGACCTTGCTTCAATATATTGCAATGTCGTCTGTGCAGAAGTGTGTGAATTCGTCTGACAGTTTCTATTATATTTGTGGCTAATATATGGTATTAAAACAACAACTTAATACTCGTATTACAGATTTTGTAAAAATAAAAAAAATACTTCTCGTATTTTGGCTTAAAACTTGGAGATCAGGATAAGTTTGGGCACCTCATAAAGTCTGCAAAGGATGTGTTGAAGACCTTCAAAATTGGTTTAAGGACAAGAAAAAGCTTTCCGATATGCGATTCCTATGGTATGGTGCGAGAAAAAGAACCATAGTGATGATTGTTACTTTTGTTCGTGTAATGTGAAAGATTATAATTCAAGACGGAAGCAGTCAATTCCATACCCCAATCTGGAATCAGCTATTCGTCCTATCCCTCATGGGACCGAAATACCAGTGCCCAAGGTCCCTGCTACCGTGGAAGAGATTCCAAGTTCTGACGAAGATGGTGCTGTACCTGAACCCGATGACAAGTCAAATTTTGAATTTGAAGATGACAGCAGTCCGAAATTGTTTTCCCAGGATGAGCTAAATGATTTGGCAAGAGACTTGAATTTTTCCAAAAACGCTGCTGAGTTGCTTGGATCAAGGCTCAAAAGCAGGAACTTACTTTTGCCGGGAGTGTCTTCCTCCTGATTTAGATATAGTGAGAAGCAGTTCACTTCCTACTTTGCCCAAGAGGACGAGTTGGTTTATTGTACCAGTATTGAAGGTTTGATGAATACATTCAAGATCTCATACCACCCAGCACAGTAGCGTATTTTCATAGATTCTTCAAAAAGAAGCCTTAAATCAGTTCTGCCTATAAGAACCTGGAATTGGTTCTTTGCAAATTAAAATATAAAGACCACGGTTGGCAAGTGTGCGGTGATTTCAAAATCTTAGGCATATTGCTCGGACAAAAATCTGAGTTTACCAAATTCACTTGCTTTTTACGAGTATGTCTATGGGATAATAGAGACCGATCAAATCACTGGGCCAAAAAGTGTTGGCCTCCGAGGGAGCTTAACGTTGGCGAAAAGAACGTCTTCCATAAAACTTCACAGAAACTTTAACACCGCTTTACATAAGGCTGGGATTTATAAAGTCACTTCCTAGAGATCGAAATTGCTTCAAATACTTAATATCAAAGTTTCCAGGCCTCTCAGAAGCAAAGTTGAAGGTGTTTTCGTTGGACCAGATATTAGACGGCTCATGGCTGATCCACAATTCATCACAACCGTGACAGATCCTTAAAGGAAGGGTGGATTGCCTTTACAGGGTAGTGGAGAAATGTTTAGGCAATAACAGAGACCCTAACTACAAACAAATCGTCGAAAAAATGTTAAAAGCATTTCAAGCTTTAGGTTGCCTAATGAGTTTAAAAGTACATTCTCTTCATTCCCACCTCGACTACTTTCCAGAAAATTTAAGACATGTGAGTGAAGAGCAAGGTGAGTGATTTCACCAAGATATTAAGGAGATGGAAAAAGATACCAGGGAAGATGGAGCGTCTCAATGATGGCAGGCTACTGTTGGACGCTTCAGAGAGACCTTACAGATGCTTCCTACAAACGAAAATGTACCAAAAGGAAAAAGAAATGTGTTTAGTGCTTACTAATGAATGTATTTTAGATAAAAAAATAAGTTTTGTTATAAGTCAGTTATAAATTTAAAAAAAATTGTTTAGTCTTTTATCTTTTATTTTGAGATGATAACTTGTTTAACATATATAGCTACATTGTCAGAAAACGTGACGTTCTATGACAAAATGAAAGTCATTTTCGGATTTAGCACACCCAAAAACATAAGAATTACGCAAAAACACCAAAACAGTTTTAAATTTTGTTTTTGCAGACTTGTTACGTTCATAATAATAATAAAACTTTATGTTTATTAGGCAGTTTCAGGAGATAGTGACCTCAAAGTCAGAAATCAACATAGGCGAGAAAAATGGAACTGGCTTAGAAACCTTTATATCTGAATCTCAAATAAGCGCAGCTACAACGGCTGGTATTTCTTCTAAAAGCAAAGTCGAAAACGAGGTTTCTACCATTTGTATTAACAGAGCAATTTCAATTAACATGGGTCAGGCTGCACCAAAGTAAGCCTTTTCTTAAATTCTTGATAAATTATGTCAACTTTGGAGATAGACTCTTACTGTAGAACAATTTTTGTCTTAGAATATACCCAAAAAAACATTTCCAAAATTATCCTTGACGAATTAGGGGCCCACCTGTATATTTATTTATTTTTTTTTACAAATATATTTGATATATTTATTAAACAATATTATTTAGTCTTTAATGACTCTTAGATTCTTTACATCATCTACCGTAGGGTCGTTTGGACTGTTTTTTCATTCAGTGTCGGGAATTTCGTTTAATTGATATTGAGTTTAAGTCAGTTTTGTAAAAGCCGCTATCTAAATCCTCCTGCAATTTAGTCTTACAATAAGTTGCGCTAGTACCGGAGATATACATAACGGTATTATCAGAAACCAGTGCAAGTTTAAAATTTTTTATCGCAGACTTTAAGTCGTAAATAGGAGAGTCCCTAAGACAGATCCTTGATAGACATCAAATTAATTCAGATAATTTACTCTTGATTTCGACTCTTTGTTTCCTATTTGTTAATTATGACTGAAACGGTGCCGTGAAATAAGCCAAATTTTAATTTCACATAATGAAGTAAGGCCAAACGAATTCACTAATCCAAAGTGAAATAATTCCAAATCTTATTTATCAAAAAAAAAAATTGTATCAAGGTTAGGTTTGTTTTACAGTATTTCATTTCTTCATTTCAATACTTTTCCAATGGTACCAAACATGTTGTATTTTCTGCAACGTATTATTCGATACAAATGGTTTATTTATCTAAAGTGGCATTCATCTATTGCGGGAGTAAGCACTGAAAGTCACATTTGTACAAGCAAAAGTTTTTCAATAACAATTACACCTGCAGACCACCCTTTGATGTTTTTATTTATGAGTGTATTGCAGGTATAGGCGGCTGTATAACAGTTTTTGGTATAGCCTTAGCGTGGAAAGGGAGCTGAAATCCCTTCGCCCCGAAACACGTCACGCAGGTACCTGTAAGACATAGGCGCCTGCATGATAGATGTTGTAAAAGAGCGACAAACGGCTAACTCTAAATTCTTATACTATACAATGAAAATAAAAGAATCAACACCAGTGCGTCAAATGTTTTCATTTTAATCATTTCAAACTTCTTGGGACGGCAATTGATTTATATGGGGTAATCAAAATGAAATGATGTAAAGTGAAATAATATACAAAATAGTTCACAAAGCGAAATAAGGCAAAGGGCAAAAATGTGGCCTTATTTCATGGTACCGATTGAAACCACTTTAGATCATTCCCCTCTATACCATATTTATTCATTGTCTTTACCAAAATGTCTCTATTTACCGTTTCGAGTGCACATTTTAAGTCCTGAGACACACACTAAACAGTTTTTCTTCTGGCTAACTCTTCTTTCCATTATGTAGTAGTTTATCTTAATTTTGCATTAGTAGCCTTTTCTGAACCCGGACTGTACGAGTATATCTATTATCAAGTTGTTACTTTCTAAATAGTTGTATTCGTATTAGCTGTTTAAACACCCCTTTTTCAAACATTTTTCCACAGAAATACATAGGATTAACTGTACTGGTATTAAGTAAGCCATTTATTATTTTGTGCATAATCGGGACAATGGCTACAAAGTTATATACAAAAAATGTTTGGATTCATAAATTGGAAGTCTTTTTTACTTTTTATGTTTTTAATAGTTTCTTTTATATCACTAGGCGCGACGCTCTTAAATTTAAACAACACATCTACTTCATCTAAATTGTCTACAAATGCATACCAAATCGAATAAACCATTATTAAATTTATTTGCCAGCAGCGCTTCCCCTTTAACTACCTCAATATCGAATTTAACACTTTTTAATTCAGTATTGTATTTTTTTAGTACAAGGCTTTTAACTTTTCGCCATATTGATTTTTGATCGCTGGATCTAGATATTTTGAGCATCATATATATCATATATATATATCATATATTCATTCTTGTATTTACGTATTTCCTGTTTATATTTATTTTTTCCGATAGTGTCGACTTTGATGGTGCTCTTTAAATTTATTTAGTTTTTAATTTCTTTAAATGACTCTGAAAACTGATGAACCACTCATTATTATTCGCCTTAATGACGTTGTTTGTCACAAAAGCTGATCTACTTTGGTTAATTTTTGCCAAGAAGGAATCTGCTAATGCGTCAATATCACATATGTGATGGTTATTTAAGAAATTTGTATTCAGAACTCGTCTAAATAGGTCTTTTTATACTTACGAAAAATATTGAAGGAGGTTGCTGTCAAATATATACCTAAGGTAGGACTCAGACCTTCTGAACTACCAAAATCATATAGACCAATCAGCCTCACTTCCTTTTTCCTCAAAACTGTGGAAAAAATCCTCGATAGACATATCAGAGTCGGGGCACTTCAAATGAACTCCTTTCAGTCAATATGCCTGCCAACCTGGAAAATCAACCACATACGCTCTACAAAATCTTACCACAGGGATTGAAATATCTCTCAGAGATAACGAGGTAGCGATCGGTTGTTTCCTTGATATAGAAAGAGTATTCGACAAAACAAAATTCTCCTAGATATATAGAGGTATTTAAAACATGGAAGTTGAAGACACTACATGTAAATATATAAAATGTATGCTGCAAGATAAAACAATAAAAACCTCATTAGTCAGCAATAAGCTCAGTGTGATAGCTACGAAAGGACGACTCCAGGGAGGAGTACTATCACCCTCACAATGGTCCATCGTAGTTAATGAACTACTGATTATTCTCAGCACTTAGCGATAAATTCGAAGACACAATCTCGCATCGCCTCCAGAGGGCTCTGAACGTAGTTGGAGCACCATGGTTAGATTCACTAAGAGAAGAATCCGAGGAAGACTCAGAAATGCCATACTCTTCGGTGAAACAATAGAGTTCGCAACAGAAGTCAAATATCTAGGAATCACACTGGATGAAAAACTTACGTGGAACACTCATCTCTCTAAGACTATTGACAAGGCCAGTACTTCACTATGGAAGAGGCAAAAGTCTAGTCGGAAAAAATTGGAGACTTAATCCCAAAATGACACTGTGGATATACAGGGCAATAACGAGACCTATCATCACGTATGCAGCAGCCGTTTGTTGACATAAAGCAACGCAGAGGTCAACACAGGCTAAAGTCAACAAAATACAGAGACTAGCCAGTGTCTGTGCAACTGGTACAATGAAAGTGGCACCAAGATCTGGGCTTGAAGTTATGATACACATCCCACCACTTCATCTATAACTCACGAAAGAAGCAATGGTAAATGCCTACATGCTCATCACAAAAGATAAATCTAATTTCAAATTAGTTCATACTGCAATCCTTCGTAGATTCAGAAAAAGTGAACTACTTGGAATACACTTAATAGACAAATATCTACCACGATATAACTTTCGGCACAACTTGAATGGTACATTTTCAGACCGTCTTAAATGGGAACAGAAAAGACCAAAATTTGGCAAGGACTCACATGTATGGTACACAGACGGATCCAAAATAAATGAAGGAGTTGGAGCCGGAGTATATGGTCCTCGCACTAAAACATCCATACACGCCAGTACCTATCCACGCAGCTCCGTATTTCAGGCTGAAATCCATGCAATAGAGCTTTGCATTCGAGAGAATCTTAACAGATATATAACAAACAAAAACATTTACATTCTCTCAGACAGCAGAGCAGCCCTACTTGCAATTAACGCCTTTAAAATTAAATCAAAACTGGTCTGGGAGTGCCTTCAACTCCTACAACTACTGGTCAGCAGGACTACTGGTTGCCAGGACATAGCGAATATGAAGGCAACGAAAAAGCAGGCGAACTAGTCAGAAAAGGATCCGCATCTCAATTCATGATTCAATACCATTCAGTGGGCTCTCAATTAACATAAAAAAGGGAAGTATTAAAACCTGGCTCGAGGAAAAGAAGTTTCATTTCTGGAAAGAAACCGAACGAAACAGACAAGGCAAAAAAAAAGCCAAGCACTTGTCACAAAAAAAAAACAAAACAACTACTACAATTAAATAGAAGTCAGATTCGACAGATTACAAGTTTTCTCACAGGGCACTTTGGTGTGAAAAAACACCTGATGACCATTGGCATAGCAGAAGACAATACATGCAGATTGTGAAACGAGGTCATTGAAACAGAAGAAAATATACTATGTGATTGCAATGATTTAATCAAAACACGTCAACGTTACGTTGGTAAATTCTACCTCGAAGAGGCGGACATAGCTGAAAGCTCACCTATATGGCTCAACATTTGCTGCTTCAAATTCTCGTCTTGCATATATCAGAACTCCACCAGTGTGTTTTGATTCGGTAGCGCATCTGTCGACTAAGACCAAATTGTCTATGATTAGATCACTATTCATAATATCATTAGTTACATGGGTTTCAGATAACACTAAGTCATAAAAATCAATTGTTATAATTTGTAGCTGCACAAAATTCAGTATTAAAAAAAATCACTTGCATTGCAATAAGCAACCTGCACTGTTTTAGATTGCTATTACATTTTTTTGTACGAGTATCTCAACTTTTTCTTGAACACATCTTTGACAGTTATGTTTTGTATCCAAATTCAAGCCCAACCTTATATTAGCCATGACACAGTTATTGCATTTTAATGAAATGCTCTCACAACTCCTCGAATTGTGATTAATACGATTTTTAGAATGTAATCATTGACAACACATCTGTTCTATTTCATATTTATACGTCTTTCCACCATTCCTCTGTATTTGTTGGATTTATACAACTATTTTTTTTGTTTTCTTTTCCAATTTTGGTAATTCTAAAACATTTTAGTTCACTATTAATATTATTTTTATTTTTTATAACAGATAGTGAAACAAAAATGATGACCCTCCACTAGTTTTTATTCGTATTCCTTTTTCTATTTCGAAACTTTTGCCATTCGTTGTGCTGACGATCCAGCTTGCGATATATATTTTATTTGGTTTATAAGTGTTAGTGTATCTGTACACGAGAGAGTGAACTGGTAGCCAATTAGTAGCTTTAATAGCAGACAAATTTTGCCTGCGATTAGACCGCTATATGGCCTACTAATTAAGAAAACTAAAACCATGACACAATCCTACTAGTTTAACTCGCGTGTGTAAACCCTTGGTGAAAAGTATCATATTGCTCGTGCCGAGACACAGTCGAACTGTGATATGAATATGTATTTGTATTCATTAGAAGCGCCCTTCCGTGCAGTGTATTTAGATACGTTCACTTTCCCGATGGTGTATTTTCCATTCTCCTTTCATCCATGTGGCGCTGATGTACGTGAATGCATGAATGTATTGTATTTATATCCGACTTAGCAGAACAAACTTTTGTAATATTTTGCTGAAAAATCTGTAATTTATATCTATCTTATTGATCGCTTACAATAGGCAGTCAACAAATTTTTAAAACCAAACATTAAACTAGTGTAGATTCTTAGATTATAGTATTATAGATTCTTATTATAGTAAAGGAAGGAGACTGGAACCTCATAGTTAGGACTGAGAAAGGAAGGCTGTTTTTTGTTCAAGAACTCGAGACAAATTTTTTTCCCAAACGTCTATCATTATCGCAGAAAATTACCCTTAACTCAATATTAATTTTATTGATGGTTCATTTGGGCGAAAGATGCGTTGCCTTTCACTGAGTTTCTCAGAAAACTTTTTAATTTCCAATATACATATTATGTACGAGTATGTGCATGTAGTCTCATTTACATTTACATTTGATTACCAATTATTAAGCGAATTTGGCATTTTATACTTACACTGCAGGAGAAAATGCTTTTAACACATGGCACCTGTCAAAGTCCACTTAAAATTTACTGTCTCTGACTTTGCCTGCAAAGTCAATTAATACCATACCCAGAAATTGGCTATTGTATCATTTCCATCCGCAATTAATGTGATTATTAATAGTTGTAATCATCGTCGTGGGAAATTATGACCTCGCGTATAATTTCATTTGTCATGCTCCAACGGATGTACATAATTCTCTCCGCTTTCCTCTGTAATAAACCGTTGAAAATAATTGCAATTCAATTATTGAGAATAATAGCAAAAGGAAAAATGAAAACCAAAGGCACATGTACAAACACATCCAGCAGTAGTGCCATAATTGAATGGCAAACCTCCCAACTTATAACAATGCAAGGGAAACGAAATAAAACGCCAACACTGAGCAGTAAACAATTCCCACTTATCGAGAAATGGCTTTTGGTGAATATTATTTGTGTTTTTTTTAATGGGTGGAGGGGAAAGAACAATTTTGCTCAAAAGGAAAACATATAAAAAGGAGCAAATTGGGTTGGGAGTAAGAACTGAATTTAGGGGAAAAATTCTTCAAAACAGATACGAACAACATGGCGGCTTGGTAACTTTTTCCATTTTAGCATCACTTCAATGCATATATGCTATTCAGCGAAGCGGCAAATTTGACGTTGATTTGACAGGAGTTTTCCAAAAACGTGATACAACTTTGACAAATGATGGCGATATCAATTAAGAGAAGTGAGCAGGGAAAGTCTAAAGTAACGGAAGCGATCTGGCATATTTTCCTTTTCGCATTTTTCGAGATAAACGATTCATGAACAAAATCACTCAAATGTTATTGCCTTGCATTTTGCTAACTCCTTTCTATTTATGGAAAGTGGAACAGATATTCGTATCCCGGGAAATTAAAATAACAAAAATAAAAAGGAAAAGTGGAAGATTCATTTACTATTTATGAAAGGTGATTGGGAAATTCTTTGAAAAATTATTTTATACACGGCATAATACAAAGCACACACAATTTAAATACCTAATTTGAGCAAAGTGTTTTCGTAGCGGATATAGTTAAAAATGCCAGCAGGCTATCTGTTGTCGTGTTTTGGCAGCGTTCTGACAACTCGATTACTCGTATCTACCATATACAATACTAACATTATAAAGAGGTAAAATTAGTTTGTTTTTAAGTATATGGGGTAATTTCTGGAACTACTGAACCGATTCCAAAAATTCGTTCACTAATAGAAATCTACACTATCTCTGAGTAATATAGGCTATACTTTGTTTTGATAAAAATAAATTCTAGTTCGAAATCTCAATGTTTGTAAGTCAGGTCGGCAGAAAAAGCGATGCTTGGCAGATGGTTGGATATACGCGGAAATAGTGTAATACAAAAATATTAGTCATCAGTCGATCTAAAATAAAGTCATGAACACGATATACCTACAATAGCTTTTATATATCAGCAACAATAATGTTTTTTTATATTAAAAATAAATTGAAAATAACTGATAATAATACTTGAGCAATAATAATCTATTGTAGTGTTCATGGTCTTTTGTAAGGTTTTTGTTAAAATTAAACCCACTTCTATTTCTTATAACTGATTTATTTCAACAGAACTCTTAAAAATAATATTATAATATCGATGCGTCGCAGAGCATTTCATGTACATGCGTTTTAGTGTGAATAACGTACTAAATTTTTGACAATTCAGCATTATGTTCTCACTTGGACGATCCCAAGTGCCGTCGCTGTATGCGGTGTCCGATTCTCAAATAAACAAAACTGTGGGAAAAGAATGTTGATATTAAACACTAAATCAACCACACATATGTACAGTACATCTCCTTTTTGGAAAAAGTAATGTGATTTACATGATTATTCATAATTATACGAGTATAGTACTCGTATACGATATATCTTTAAATTAAATTTGTATTCCTCTTAACCATTTTTCCACGCTAAAGAATCCCATATCTCTGTGCACGGTTTGTACTTTTTGTTCTTATTGTCATCAGTTGTAACATTGCTATTATGATTTCTTAATTCTACTACCGTAAAGGGTCTTAGGTATATATTTTCTAGTTTGTGTCCTATTTCGAGATCGTCTTGCCATTTTGAACACTATTTCGAACCCGTACCTCTCTTCTTTTGAATAGTCGTCTACGTTTTAAAGTGGTGTTATTTCTTTTGTGTTAAAACTATTGGGAATTTTGCCGAGGACCAATTCATAAGGACAATATTCCTCTTATACTAAGGGTGTTGTACCTTAGCTATACATCCCAGTGATTTTTATCAATATATATATATGAGCGTATATACTCATTAAATGTGCGGTGACTGCGTTCTACATTTCTAAGGGTTTGGTGATGTGGGCTGTAATGTAATACTTTCTATTTTGAAGTATTTACATAAGTCATTAATTATGGTACTCTTATATTCGGTACCCATGTCCATAATAAACGTCTTCATTGGACCGTACGTTAGTATATAACATAAGATTCAAATATTGCTTTTGCAACTGTCCTCGAGCTTGAGTTCGGTATTAGTACGGTTACAAGATATTTTGTAAGGTCACATATTAGTGTGACAACATACTCAATGTCTTTTTCCTGGTATGTTGGCATTGTTTGCATGCTTTTATTTATTTTGTTATGTCGTGTTTAATTTTTTTGTGTATGACCTCTTTCTGCGGGGTCGTCATAGTGTCTCAACAATATAGCTTTTTTTCTTTATCGTTTATATTCTATTTGATAAATTATTGCCCATTTCTTTAAATAATTTTGGGGAGAAAGATTCGAAGGTTATTTCGCTAAATACAATTTCTAGTGGATTGACTTTGAGTACACCGGGCTATTTTTCAAGCCTTCGGAAAAATTGATTTAGATCTAGTTTTCCATTAATGTAAGATATAAATCATCAACATTTATTCCTGGCAATTCTGATTTTCTTTGATTCAAGATGAATGTTTTGGAAGACAATTTTAATTTTACGAATTGTTTAACGTCATTATAATTAATGACTTCATAAACGTTGGGCTTTTCTCTATTTTACATTTTATTTGATTCCAATGAATCATGTTGCCACTTTATAAATTGTATTTATTTTTATATTTTGTTCTTTAAGTTCATTGAATGTTATATGAGGGAGAGCATCGGCAACTTGATTGTTCTTTAAATTGATCAGGAAAATTTTAATTTAATTTTGAATGAATTTGTGTTTTTTTTTTGCTATTCAATACTTTATTTTCTGTAGTGGTGTTTATGTTGTGGCTGTGGTTCTTGGTAGAAATTCAATACTTCATCTTCGTTTTATTTAATATGTACTCGTACCTACACGTCTGATTACCTCAGATTGCGCTGGCTGTATATTTACAGTTACTCGTAGGTATATTTGAGTAGGCTATTGGTATTTGAATACTAGTGTGAATATTTTCGGTTTGTGTTGACCTGTATTGATTCTAGTGATTCTAGATACAATCTTACCCTAATTGTTTTAATAATGATGTGTTTGCTCAATGATTTATGAATTATGATTTTAAGCTTTTGTAAATATGCGGACATTTATATTGTATACTTTATTATTATGATTTACTAATTTCTCAAAGGGAGATTCGAGTTTTCCCAATCTTAAACTCCTTGTGCAGTAACACGCACATTTTGAGATCAGTTGTCGATATTATTGTTTCTGTTGTTTTGACCGTTTCTTCTGTAGTAGTTGAGCTGTCTGTTATTATTGTAATTGTTGTTGTAGTTGTTACGGGCGAAAACTGCCACGAACTCCGAGACAACAATTGACACGTTAGTTACCACGCGAGACATGAAATGTCCATTATTTACGAACAATAGCGTATCGGTTTGTCCAGTAGCCTACGTGCAACTAGTTATAAGTTTGGAAACAGTTTCCTTCATATTTGTGAATTGTCCTGCCTCCATTATCAGTTTTACTTTTTCAATTGAACAATTCTGAGTCGTTGCCTGCTCAGTTGACCATTTGATAGTGTAGTAGTGATTTTGTCAGTTGTTAAATCTCTATTGGTTGGCTGTCTTTTTGCGCTGTTGAATATTCATCAGCTTAGCCACCCATACCTGTGCAGATTCATCCTTTTAATTTTTTCCTTTATAGCAAAAACAGTTGACTAGTTGGTTATTAAATTTCTAGCTATTCACTGTAGTTTGGTTTTTACTAATGAGGCTGTTATGTTTTTCAGCGCTGTCGAATACCTGTTTTGTCCTTAAATTTCCTAGTCTTAAGAGTAAGAATTATTATAATAAATATTTTGTTTATATTCCTTTAATATTATAATTGAACTTAATTTTTTCATAGTTGTTAGATTATTTTTACTTTTATTAATTTTTTTTTAACTAATTATATCTTTTTTAACAGTATTTGTTAATTTATATTACAAGTTTCATTTGAAAAGTTTTGTTTTCCATATTCCGATTTATAGGGTTTACCAAATTTTTCTTTATATACTTTTAATTGTTTAAGGACATCTGTCCATAACTTAATTTACAGTATTATTATATGGAGTGTACATAAAATATTACATTTAACATTGCTCTTTTTACTTGTTTTTTGTTTTAAAATTTATATTTTCTATTTTTACACTATTGTGTTTACTGAGGCTACCGTTTTTAAATACCCCATCTTTAATTTGCCATTGTGCATTTTATATAATTTAGGGACAAAATTTGCACATAATATTACAGTTATATTTACATCCTGCATATTTGGAATTTGTATTTGTTATTCTACCTTAACTTTATTAATCACCTCCCATTTTGAAGTTAATTATATTAACCACTTAAGAAGAAATTATTTAGTTTTATTAAATACGTAGTAAATTTAATATACATATATATTTAATTGAGTTCTTATTAATACAATAAAATACTTATTTAATTAATTGGATGAATAAGCTGGTTCTAAAATGATGACGGCTGAGGTTAGATGAAGTTTTGTTTCCTTTTTATTCTGATGAAATTTTAGGGAATTGGTCCACAGGACAGACAGGACAGAACAATGCGCTAAGATAAAAATGTTTGGGTTTTTTGATTTAATTTTGAAAACTCATTCTCTTTTTTTTAATACTGAGAGATACTATGCACACTGAGTAATATGTTTAAATAAAACGAATATTTTTTTTATGACTTAACCCTTTTATTTCTTCTCGATGAATAAGCAACTAACCAAGCTTACATTCTAAATTAGCGTCATGATAACAGCGAACAAAAAAGAAAAAAGGCAATTAGGTGTAGTAAACAAATAAGGCTTAAGGAATAGATGATAAGAATAGCATAAGAATAGCCTATTAACAGCCGCACAACTTCAGCGTCAGTCACAAGTCATAAGTTGTTGCCATCCTATGCTATGCACATAATTCGTGCACAAACAAATAACCAACCAAAAGAAAGGATGAAAAAGCAACGCGCGCATATTCCAGGCAACACCCGCTATGATTCGTTAAAGCAGCTTCTGCATCAATGATGCGTGTTAATGCTGCGTGGTGAAAACAACATGTTTTTGTTTTCGACAGGTTGTTCCGATGTTGCGAACGTAACTCCTCCCACCCAAGAATTAGCGCAAATTGTTTGCATGTTTGTGTCAATGATTACACTGCTGTAAGCATGTGTGTACTGTGGGCTTTTTCTTAGCTTTGTCCTTTAACAAATTAAATATACATTCTTCATTGAACATGTTTTGATATTTTACAATTTGGATGATAGTTTTGTGACAGCACGGCCCCTAATGCCGCGTTACTAGCATCCGTTGTTAAAGTGAAAGTTTTTTCGAAATTTGGATATGCCAGAATTGGGGAAGTACATATAAGCTCTTTTAGTTTATTAAAAGACTCTATATACTGTCTATCTCTGGTATTAATTTTAACATCCTTTTTAAGGAGCTTGGTCATTGGCAGAGCTACTTTCGAGTAATCCCTAATAAATTTTCGGCCCTAGAATGATTTTATTTCCTTTACTAATTTGGGTACATTAACTTTCTTTATAGCATCGATTTTGTTTGGATTAGGCTTAATACCTTCATTTGTGACTATATGTCCCAAATATTCCGTCTCGTGCTTAAGAAAATTACATTTGTCGATTTATACTTTCAGGTTATAATGAAGAAGTCTCTTAAATATTTTACTGAGAGAATCGATATGCTCTTGGAGAGATGTTGAAAAGATAAGAATGTCATCTAAATTGTAAGACTTCGTTCATCATCCTCTGAAAAGATGCGGGGGCATTTTTAAGCCCAAACGGCATACGTATGAATTCGTAATGGCCGTCCGCAGTTGAGAAAGCTGTTTTACGTCTTCCTTTTTTATCAATGGGGATTTGATGAAACCCCTTCGCAAGGTCTAGGGTTGAAAAATATTGCGCATTTCCAAGTTTAGAAAATATATCCTCCATATTAGGGATTGGAAACTTGTCTTCTATCTGATATTGTTGAGTTTACGATAGTCAATTACTATGCGCCACTTTTGCTCACCCGAATTGTTAAGCTTCTTAGGAACAATCTAAATTGGAGCATTGTATGAACTGTTGGATTTAACGATAATTTCGGAATTAAGCATTTCTGCAATTTGTTTACCAACCTCTACTTTATGCGCCTCTGGATATCTGTATGCTTTAGAAAATACAATGATATCATTTTTGGTAGGAATTTTATGAGTGTATTTAATTACTGATGAAAGACTTCTACCATCAACATACAAAACTTGTCTAAATTGTTTTATAGTGGCCCTTAAGTACCTTACTTCATCTTTATTTAAATAATTTAGTTTCAATTTGGTTATTATTGTATGTACATTTGAATTCTCAAAATTAATATCTATTATGCCGTCCGCCAAGCCATAAACCTCCTTTTCGTTTAATGGGTACTCTAAGTTGTCAAAAATTAATGGCATAGTAGTGTCGTTCGTAATAAGCTGCGAATTTTGAAAATCAATTCGCGCTTGCAAAGGTTTTAGAATGTTACACCCTATTATGCCATCAAAATCGCTACACAAATCTGCTTCAAGCAGTTCAATTTTGGTTGAAGGCCTATTAAAATCTTTAAATAATGGAATTGTTATTTTAGAGTCTACAGTAACTATTGAATTAATTGCTTTTAGTTTTTTTGTGCTAGTGAGTTTTGTTCGGATTGAAGAATGAAATATGCCTTTCTGAATAAGTGACGTGCTTGCACCAGAATCTATCAATGTTTTAATTGGAATTGACCTTGTTTTAACTATTATGAAGGGAAGAGTTCGGGGCTGGTTGAATAAAAATAAGGAATATCTTGGTTTTCTGTAATAGTGTGCATGTCTGCACCTTGTATATTTCCTACTTCCATTACTTCCTCTTGCTGATTATTTCTCCTAAAATTTTGAAAACTATGTCCTGAATTAGTATTACGAGTAAAATTTTGCATATTTCCTGAATAATTTTGAGAGCTATGTACTCGTATATTGCCGAGAACGTCCTCAATTGGTATTATAATGTTGACTGTTTTTTGAATGTCTTGGCATGGCGTTTCCTGAATATAGTGCGTTTTGGTCTTGAAAATTTCGTGGATTACCTTGAGCATTTTCTGGGTTGGAGTATCCAAATTTTGCTGAGCTATTGGGTCCTGTGCTATTACATTCGCGTCTCCAGTATTCGGAGCTACTCGTATGTAAGAATTCCTATTTAAAAAATGGTGGTTTTGCTTCCACGTGCCTGCACTGTTAATCGTATTATTGCTAACAAAAGTGTCTGTGTCAATTAAAATTGTTTTTGCTTCCATCAACTTAGATGGATTTCTTGCATTTAAAATGAGTTTAGGTTCACTCGGAAGTTTATTTATAAAAAGTTTTAGTACCATCAATTCATTTTGACCGCCGTTAGACCAGGCAGGGACATCTGCACTTAACCATGTTTTAATATTTAATTTTGTGTGCCGGATTGCTTTTTCTTCGTCTACATACCTTTCTTACAACCTTTTTTTACTTTGTCTGCTTCTGTACAGATATTTAGAGACCCTATAGAAGCATTGTTTGGATCTGTAAAATGAACTGCTTGAAGAGGTGGGTCCATTATACACTAGATGCATTGTTTGCGGTGATCTTAACCTAGAGGTTTTAAATGGTAGGAACAAAAATTTTGTTGATACAATTAACTCATTAGGCTTTTATTTAGTTAACTCTGTTTATCCCACTCACTTCGTCCCAAACAAGGAACCGTCTCCTCTTGATGTTTTTTTGGTGTCGCATACTGATCTTGTCAACCATTATGATCAAATTGGTGCCCCTGGTTTTACTTTCCTTGATTTAATTGTTTTGCGTTTAAACATTTTCCTGTCTAGGGAGCAAAATATTGTCAATGAGTTTTGTCACTTTCCGTTGGTTAATATTGTTTCCCTGTTTGATGACTGCCAAAAGCTAAACTGGTCACTGTTGTATTCTACCTCTGATGTAAATGTCCAAGTTTCGCTTTTTAATTCTTATCTTGACTGCCTGTTTAATAAGCATGTACCACTAAAGACTAGAAAGGCAAAAATCAACAAAATACCATGGTTCAACCAGTAGATTAAGGCCTTGTTGGCAAAGCGAGATACTCTTTTTTACAGATGGCGTCGATACAAATGCCAATGGATGTATGATGAGTACAAGCGTGTGCGCAATGTTGCTACTTTGCTAATTCGCAGATCAAAGTCTGCGTATTTTAAAAACAAATTTAGTTTGAGTAAGTCAAGTTCACAGTTGCACAGTTGCACTTGACTCAGTAAATCATAAAATCTTATTGCACAAACTAAAACGTCAATTCGGTTTGGAAGAATTTGTGTGTCAGCTAATAACATTATACCTTTGCAATCGTATGAAAACTGTATACTGTGGATCTAAGTCTTCGCATAGCTTAGTCGTTCCCTCGGGTGTACCTCAAGGTTCTGTTTTGGGTCCCCTTCTGCTTTCACTTTTCATTAATGACATCTCGAAATGTATTTCAAATTGCAAATACCACATTTATGCGGATGATGTACAGATATATAATCAATTTTCGCAGTCGAATGAAAAAGATGGAATTATAGCGGTAAATATTAATTTGAATGCTATTGTCATGTGGTCACAACAACATTTACGAAAAATAGAGAATACTTCAGTGGTACATATTAATAATTGACCAGTTGAAGTCGTAAACAAGTTTAAAAACTTGGGTATTTAATTCAATGGGCAGCTGGGTTTCCCTTTTTTCTGTCCCATCCTTCTCCTTTATCTTAGCATTTAAGATTTATCAATAGAAATTGTATTGTATTTAAATTTAGTACTTAAATACAATATTAATAGTACAGAGATGAATTATACAAATAAATTAAATTAAATTAAAATTGATTATTTCCGATCTGCAATAATTGTTTTGAAAATTCAGCTGCTGATTGATTGTTTTGCAATTGAACACTAACGTTTGTATAGTGTTTTTTACATGTCCCCACAATGCCCGAAGCAGCGAATGTCCATTCGGGTAGGGGTCAGAATATATGTATGTACCTGAAGTATACATTCCTGTCGTAAGAGGTGACTAAAATGCACCTTCTGTATGCCGAGCGTGTAGAGTATATAAACCATACAAGGAACAAAACAAAAGGAATTATTACCCCAAGTGGCAGAGCAGTTTTGCTGGAAAACCCACTCTCTTCGGAGATCGGTTCTATGAATTCTAGGGAATGCCATCTTCATCACATAGATCTCAAATAACTACGTGCGAAATAAGAAGTCCGACAACACCGAAAATGTCCGGTTTAAAAGCCTCAGTCACGAAAATATAGAACTTCGGTCCAGGCTATCTAAAATGTAAATGCCCTGCGAAGAACTTAAGGAAGAGATGGAGGCATTTAAATCCAAAGACGAAACTAACAAGAGTGCAACCTAAACTCGGAAAGTGTTTGCCGTAATCTCGTCAGACCATGCAATCTATGAAATGGACGAAGAGGACTTAAGTTGTGAAATGGACTGGTCACTGCAGAAACGACCAGGTAAGGAACGGAAAGCCGGTTCCTCACACAAAATCGTCACTCAACAAGAAGCGAAGGTAAATAAGACGGAAAAAATTAATAATAAAAAATAATAACTACTCATTCCGAAGAAAACCGAAATGCCAAGCATCGACCGGCGGTGGTGCCAATCAACGTGATCAACCTTGCGGTGTTGAAATCCGCAACTTCAAAAACTTCAAAATATCTTGAAGACCTTGCGCGATCTGATTATACCGCCACGTCTCGAAAGTTAGTACCGATAAAATTCAGTTTTACACTTACGAGAACAAATCGAAAAGGCCAATACGTATCGTAGCTAGAGGGCTTCATCTGTAGTGCAAGAAAGAAGATATCATCAGTGACCTGAAAAACAGGCATTCTAAAATCGTTGATGCAATAAACATAGAAAATGGAGAGAAATAAAAACGGGAAAGTAAGAAAAACGCAGCTTACTTTCGATAAGGCCGAGAATCTTCAAAAAAATTATTAAATAAAAGCGATTCTAAATATGATTAGCAAAATCGGACCTCTGAGTAAGAACATAAAACTAATTCCTCAGTGCATACGTTGTCTAGGCGTTTAAATACGCAAACGTATTGCCGCGTTGTTTGAAATGCGCGGCAAACCATTTCTCTAAAGGCAATTAAGTATGCAGGCAAACCTCTGCAAAGTGTATTAATTGCAAAGGTGAACAACCAGCTATCATAATTATCGAGGTAGCGAAGTAGCCAGCAGTTGCAGAAAAGCGAGATAAATTCCAAAAGCCGCAGAATTAGCACTCAAAGGTGGCAAGTAGGGGAAATCCTGAGTCCAGTATATTGGCTAAAGAAAAGCCATCAGGGTCCGGTCACAAAAATATCAAAGAAAACGTGATGGAAAAAAACCAATTAAGCCTTAAACTATGGTTAGCGGGCAAACTAAATTACATAACGAAAGGAACGAAAACTCGGCGACCCTGCTTCTCAAGTTGTCTCTAATACTCTGATACCTGTGAAACTTGAGAAGTAAAGAAAAATAAATAAACTTGTTTTCGAGAAGTTAGCTAAGATTGAAAAGAACTGCCACAATAAGCGAATTAAATCGAGAACGTGAATATACTTACTTGTAATGCTAACGGATTTTTACAAAAAACTTGACAAATAATAAATACAGGAGAAGAATATTGACGTTTGCTTGATCTGTGAAACCTATAAGAAAAGACGATCATGTGCGCAAATAAGAAGCTTTAGGGACTATCACGCTTATCACCCACCTGAAAAGGTGGGTCTATCGAATATACTGAAGACCTCAAAATGGAGCTCGAATCTGCGAAAGTAATAGAAATAATTTCCTTAGCTTTCAGCAATTTACTGCTCATGGAGATCCGCGCTCGAAAAGAGTGTCTTCAGAAAAATATTTATATCACTTACATATAATTTTATTATTGGCCTTGATTTTAGAGCAAAACGTACTTTCTGGTTGAAGCTTGTATGGAGCACAATTGTGACTTCCATTCAATGGGCAAATCGATATACTGTCCGAGTGATACCACAAAAATACCCGATCTTATCGAACTCTAATTAAAACACAAGAATTATCAAACCAGACTAACTGGCAGAAATTAGGAAGGCTTCATAAAGGAAATTGAAGGAAAAGTATAACTGAACCTATCGCTTAAGACGCCCTATGAACTAGAAGTCGAAGTTGATCCGTTCGTTGAAATCGTTCAATATGTCGCATGGCGTAACCCTATCAGTGGAAGAAACCCACAAACTACGGTCTAAATTATACACCGGAGATAAAATAAAAACCCTTAAAAAATGGCAACTAAGTCGTGCTTCACAGCATTAAACACTTTGGTATAACCTGTGTAACCTGCTGAGAGAGACCATTAAAAACTTCAAAAACTGTGCAGTAGACACGTATCTTGAAAGCTCTATAAAGCATTAAAAAGAAAAGACCTGAAGTCTCCGCGCCAACAATTAGAAAAAATAATAACGAATGGGCGAAGGGAGATAATTAGAAAGCGGAAATCTTCGCCTCCCATCTGGAAGAGGCCTTTATGCAATTCGACGAGACGATCAAGCACCCATGCGCAATATCAGTGGATCAGAAAGAGTATCAGACAATTATATGCTAACACGTGCAACGCTAATGGAACTCAGCACTGAAATAAAGACATTAAAATCAAAGAAAGCTCCCGGTTACGACATAATAACCAGAGAAGTCCTCAAAATGCGGCCTCGAAAAGCATTAACTAAGCTTCTTTACATTATTAACGGCGTACTGATGTTAGAATACGTTCCGATTCAGTATAAAGTTATTTGAATCATAATGGTCCTAAAGCCTCCGAATGACAAGAAGTCTTATAGACCAATTTCAATTCTCCCAATTATATCAAAAACCTTTTACAGGATAATTCTGAGACCTATACGAATCACTATAAGTTCAAATTACAGCAGGTCTTGCCACTGAGCTTTTATAGTATAATGGGTGGATCAAGTGGTAGCGTATCGACTTCCCATTCTGACGTTTCGGGATTCAATACCAGCCGTAATCGAAAGACATTTTTTCAGGCAACTGAAATGTCGTGAAGTGAATGGTTGCCTAAATCGCCCTTACAAAGAGATTGTTTTATAGCAGCCAACTCGATGCGAGGGTAAAGGTAATCTGCTACATAGCCCATATCAGGCCCATGATGGTATTTGGGTGTCCCGTGTGGTTCAATGTACGAGCAAGCTTAATGGAAAAGATTCGGGTGTTTTAGAGGGCTTGCCTTAGTGCTAGCCTTCGCTTGTACAGAACACCAGAGTCGGAGTACAAAAAATTTTATCCTAATGAGGTCCTTTACAATAGGGCGAACCTAATACGAGTGGACAACTTCGTAATTAAGCTGATTCGAAGGCACATTGCAAGAGCAATGACCTCGACGAATAACCTGATATCTGGGGCTTTCTACCCAAATTACCTTTACCACGAGAGTGTGCGCTCTGACGGCACTAAATTAGGGAAAAATTCCACCGGAAGCATTCCTTTAACTAGATCAGAAAGGGTTGATCCAGGATATATCAACGGTCCCGTTAATCTTCCATGTCGCTCGGACAGCTGGGGACAGGCGACTCAACTACAGCAGAGACGTCGCACACACGGGAGTCGTTCATAGACCTCAGCGGAGATCAGACGCATTTCGCATTTCGTGTTCGGCTTTACAAGTGTGGAAAAATAATATAGTGTTAAACAACAAACTTTGAAGTGTTCGGTAGCCGAAGTGGTAGAGGCCCGGACAATAAATCTTGAGGTTGTGGGTTCGCTTCCCGGCCTCTGCGAAAGTTTTTTTCGTTTATTTATTTAATTGATTTGCAAAGACAATTTTAATAAAAAAGTGTTTGTTTTGTATTACAAATTCACGTGATGGATGGTGGAAAGCGTTCCGCTCTTCCCATAATGGGAGATGCAAAAGGCAACAACAGTGTTGCCGGTGCCGTGGCGAAAGCCATTAAAAGGAGGAGGAGTTTGAAATCCCCTATTAAAAAGAGAATAAATGCCGTTCTAACAGAGGATGATGAACAGTATGAGGGGGCAATAATACCTTTGCTTCTCTAGCGGCATCCGAATCGGAAGATAAGGATGAAATGTTAAAAGACATTAGCAGCAGCATAGAAAAGCTGCAAAAAAAATGCTTGCTGCTAAGCTAAAGCAAACTGCACGCAGCGGCAGAAACAACCACTGCAGCAGACAAAACAGCAGCAGCCGCAGAAACAACAACAGCTGAAAACACAGCAGCTGAAAAAACAGCAGAAGCAGCAACAACAACAGCAGCAGAGTTAACCACACCACCTGAAATGAACTGCATCGACGGAAATCGCCAGACAGTATAAAGTTTCAACACACGCTGCATAGTCAGCAAACGTTCGTGGGAACGAATTTGTATTATTATATTACAAATTATTCGTTTATTCTAAAGTAATAAGACACTTTTGTTTTGCATGCATTATAAATAGAACTACATTAAAAGATTGTATTTTAGAATTAAAATTGTAATGAATAAAGCAACATCAGTTGCCTGAAAAAATCTTTTTTTTAGTTCTCCGTAATAAAATACGTTAACTGCAGCAGCAACAGCAGCAGCAACAACAACAACAACAGCAGCAGAAGAAGAAGAAGGAGACGGTGCCTCCTATCAACACTTATAAACTAGAAGTACTCGTAAATGCAACCAAGGACCTGTGTAAGTTGGTCATTGGTAATAATTTTAACATAAAGAGATTGGGGAACGATCGTCATGCCATCCACTGTAATACAGTGGAGGGCTACGCGAAAGTGAAAGAGCTCCTAAAAGAAACGACGACGGAGCACTACTCATTCACACCGAAGTGTGAAAAGCGACAATCGATGCTGCTGAAGGGGTTGGAACCGTCTTCTGATCCTGAGGAGATCCTGGCACTGCTCAAGGAGAAGGAGTGCGAAGGACTCAAGTTTGTGGGGGTAAAGCCATTTACCACAGATAGAGCCAGGCGGGAGAAACGGAGTCTGCCGTTCTACCTGGTGCAGCTCAGTCCCGAAAGTCGTCTGGATAGTCTAAGGAGAATCAATGTCCTAGACTAAAAGGTGATTCACTGCTGCCGGGCCTAACGCAACACATGACGTAATGGGTACGCACATGGTGGAGCAAACTTTGAAGGTCCTTGCGGTGAATGTTAGTTCACTGATTAGGATCGAACGAAGAGCCGCGATGTTTAAATTGCTACGAGACCAAACTCCTGATGTGCTTTTCGCTAGCGAAACCAAGCTAACCGATAATCACAAACTGGAGTACAATAATTATATTGTTAGAAGAAGAAATCGGCCCAGATCCAAACTTGGAGGCGGTGTCGCGATCTTCATTAAAGAAGGTATAAAATTTCACAGAGTGTACAAGGGCGTGTTGTGCAAGTTCCGAGTGTTGGAGGCAATCGTTATTTACATCCCGCTCCGCAGTGGAAAGCGGCTGTACTTGGCCTCTATTTATGCACCTGAGGCTTCACAATCCACCCTATTCATTACAGAGCTCGACACGCTTTTTCGACTTCTGAGACTGGAATCGGGGGAGAATTATTTTATAATCGGCGGGATTTCAACGCTAGACACAGAGATTGGGGAAATAGTTTGCCAAATACTAGAGGGAACCTACTACTCGATTGGTGGAGTCAGCACGATGTCATGTACAGACTCGGTCCCAAAGCGACGGATAACCCATCGTTTCCTAGAGGCGGGTCTTATTTGGATCTACTGCTGTACGACGAACGTATACGACTGACAGGTGCAAATTTACAAACATTAAACTGTCTGCGCACATTCGTATATGACAGCGACCATTGCGGTTTTAGCACCGAAAATACAGTTCCCAACGAAATTGCGGAATTGGAGGAGTTTGTCCAAAGATATTCTTACAACTACAGTAAGACTCGATGGACACGCTTCTCTGCAACCTTGATAAGAGCGCTCTCCTCTCCTCCACTGTCCAATAGGAATTTGTCAAACGAAGAGATCGACAATTACCTAATACAAATGGACGAGACAATTAAACAAACTATGGACACTACAATACCGCGGTATCGACGTACGACTAACGAAGACCTGTTCCGCAATCCTACTATTGACACACTGCACCGATAGAAAAGTAGACTTCTGACAAGACTTAAAAACTTGTACAGACAGTTAACTTACCGACAAGACCCGGAGATTAGGACACTGAAGTCGTCGATTAAAAATATTCAAACGCTAATAAAAGAGAATTACAAAATTTCTGTAAGTTTGTATTGGAACAACAAGGTTTGGGCTGTAAACACCAGCAACCCGAATATGTTTCCGCAAATAAATAAACTATTTCGGAGAAAAAATCAAAACGACCTTCAGTGTCTTAAAATATCTCGCACAACAGACAACGAACGGTTACTGACAATAGCAGGTATTGATCCAAATGAAGCCGCTGACGATGACGACTTCTTTGTGATCGAGGATCCGCAGGAGAAGGTTGAGACCATAGGGGCGGCTTTCCAGGAAGTATACAAGGCCACTGATACCATTGGCCCTAATTACGACCTGGAAAGTCGCGTCTTGGGGCACGACTTCTGCATTCGAAATGAAATAGGGAACTGACGATCCGAGGGCTCTGGTTTCACCCGGTTCAGCGACGAAAAGATGTCCAATAATGTCATTACCAGAGAGCGTGACCTACCCCCGTTCATTTCGAAGGAAGAACTCCATGAGATCTTCGACACAATCAGAGCAAAGAAATCAGTGGGGACCGATGGTATTCCGAACATCGTGCTTCGACATCTTCCTCTAGAAGCGGTGGACATTTACACCATCCTGTTTAATAATGCAATGAATAATGCACATTATCCAGCGCATTGGAAAACGGCGGTGGTTCAACCTATCTCCAAAAAGTGAAAGGATATATCCAATCCGGCGAATCTCCGGTCGATAAGTCTCCTTAAGAATATCAGTAAGGTTTTTGAAAAGGTAATCAATAGAGCTCTGACTAGGTGGGTTGAGGACAAACATATAGCTCCGGATAATCAATTCGGTTTTAAGGCGGGACATGATATCTCACATGCCGCGTCTAAACTGGTTTCTGATATCCAATGGAATGAAGGCAAAAAGCAATGTACTGGTGCCTTGTTGATTTGGAGAAGGTTTTCGACACCGTATGGTTACAGGGTCTTTTCTATAAGCTGAGTAGGCTGGGGATCAGTAAACCTCTCTTGTACATTCTTTATAATATGCTAACTAATAGACAGTTCATCGTGAAAAATGGTGATGTGATTTCTGTTGGACTATTTCAAATTAAAAATGGTCTTCAACAAGGCGCGGTCAATTCGCCGATTCTATTTAACATTTATACAAGCGACTTTATAAGTTCACTTCCCCAGGTAAAAAACAGGTAAAAAAATCGAGGTCATTAATACTCTCTTACAGCGTGACTTCGATAAGATAAGACGATTTTGCTATGACTGGAAGTTGAAAATCAACTTTCAGAAGTCGGAAACCATTCTCTTTAGGACGCCGTTGTCTGGAGCCTCTAGTGATACCAGAAAAGATTGGAGAAAGTTCTCTATTATTGAATAATACGGACAACCTCTTACCTGTCGAAATGTAGTCATATACCTTGGAATCTAGCCAGATCAGTTTCTGTATTTTGGAAAAAATGACTTGCATATCGAGAAAAGGTCACGCTGATGTGTTTGACCAGTAAGAAGAGAATCATTGAGTGATCGATTGTTATTTGCATTGGTAGAGCCGTCAAACACTACTCTCACTTTAGTCGTGCTGCTATCAGTTTTGAAAACTGCGTGATGAGGAAGGTAATAAAACTCTTTGGAAGATCTGTCTATGTCATCTTCAGCTACCTCTTCCATATGACCTAATCTTAAATATTCTTTAATGAAATGTGTGTAACTTTCTTTTAACTTTGGATCCGAACTAATTCTACGTTCTGTCGACAAAAAACGTTTAACGGCCACATTAAAACTACCTTCAAAATTTAAATCTTCATTTGATTTAAATGGTAGTTGCACAATATATCTTCCATCAGGCAGGCGGGAATGAGTCTTGCAAAAAATATCTTCTGCATGCTGATCTTCAGCAGACAGTTTTTCTTCATTTTGAATTTCCTCTAGTCGCCAAAAGTGCTCGAGATCAAATGGAAAAACAGAACCTAATCGAGTGCAGAACGACTTAACGCTTTTCTGAGAAGTGGGGTCATTCGTGTTTTCAGATGCTACCCATCCGAATATTGTTGGGATTAAATCGGGCATTCCTTGCAGGCCATGGTTTTCCATTAAATATACTGAAAGCCTTGTCAGCCCCGATGAGTAAATCAATATTACCTGGTACGTTAAACTTCGGATCAGCTAACTTAAACGAAGTGAGTAAATTTGAATTGATTGTGGCTGATGCAGAAGCTGGGATTAACGATGTGAGCTTTGAAACAATATAGCAAAAAACGTAAATAATATCTTTAGTAAGTCGAGAAAAGAGTTTGAGTGTGACAATTCCGTTTGTAACACCAGCTGAAACTGATCCAACATTTACGATAGGAATACGAGAAGGTTTGCGGACGAGTCTTAAACGCTGAACCGTCTGCTCCGTAACAAAAGATACTTGTGATCCTGTGTCCAGCAATAATCGAATGGTCTGAAGAATCCCTTGCTTGTCGAGAGTATATGTTATAGCAGTTGGCAACGTCGTTTGAATTGAACGATTAGAGTTAAACAAGTTGCTTTCTGCAACTATTGATGAGCAAAGCGAGAGAGGAGCTGCGGTCGAAGATTCAGATGTTGGTGGATTCGATGAATTTGCTGAATTTACATCTGCAGTGGTAGGCGACAATTGTTGATAATGAACAAGCGAGTGGTGACGGGAGTTACAAATGCGACAACGAAAGTTGGAGCGGCATTTATTTTGAGAATGCCCAGCATGTAAGCAGTTAAAACACAATGAATTTTCTTTTACAAATAAGCGGTGACGAATAATATAAAGAGATAAGAACGTAGGACATTTACTTAACTTGTGATCGGCTTTACAGTTAGGACACTGTATGTTTGTCTCAACTAAATGAGATTGTACAGATTTAAGCGTTTTACCACGAGATTGATTCATACGAGATAGAGCCTGACATGATTCCAAAGCACCGCAACGACCTTGTAAGAATTTTAGAAATTCGTCTATCGTACAGTTGTCCCTAGAGCCGCTTTCTTCAGCCCATGCTTGTCGTGTCTCATGATCAAGTTTTTGGAGCAAAATGAAAATAACCCAATGATAACGACTGGTAGCTTTAAGTGCTGCTAAGCCCCTAATTGTTTCATCAGCACTATCAGTAAGTTTTCGTAAATGTTGTACACTTAGGGAGTTCATTGTAGGCATTGACAGAAAAGATTGTATATATGACTGTATAATTATATTAGAACGATCGTAACGTTGCTATAAACGTCCATATAGTTAGCGTCAGAAACAGGTATATGTCTAATCAAGGTAGCTGCCTCATCGCGAAGAAAGGACTTAAGATATTGGAATTTTTGGGTTGTTGTTAAATTGGACTTAGTATCTATGGAACCGATAAACAGATCGCGAAAACTGGGCCTTAGCATTTAAGCATTTTTTTTTAGTATGTAAGAGTTAGGTTAGGTTAGGTTAGGTAAGAGTGGCTGTTGGAAATACCAGCCCACTTAGGCCTATTGGCCCATTGTGATGCCACGTGGATCTATGATCTTCTTACTACTGGAACCAGTTTGAGCTTTTAATAAAGCGTAGGAGACTGTTAACGTCTATTTTTTCTAGATCGTTTAGGTCGTTGTAGAAGAAAGCTCCTAGGTGAAGCTTCCTTCTCTGAGAGAGAGCTGGGCATGTGCAGAGTAGGTGGGGGATTGTCTCCTCCTCTTCCTCGTCCATGCAGCTTCTACAAAAATCGTTAGTAAAAGCGCCAAGCCTTCTTGCGTGCTTGCCTATGAGGCAGTGTCCGGTAATGACACCTATTATGGCGCTGAGATGTTTCCTTTCTAAGAGGATCAGACACTTAGATCGACTCAGATCCAGCTTTGGCCAGATCTGTTTTGTCGCTAGACATGTTTGTCCAGCAGTCCACCTAAGGTCCGTTCTTTTATTGGCATCTAGCTTTAGTGTTAGTTTGCACGTAGCGATTGGTATACCTATACTACCTTTGTCTGGTAGGATAGGTAGAGTGGTTCCAATTTTGGCGAGTTCATCGGCTCTGCAGTTCCCTGGAATGTCTCTGTGGCCCGGCACCCAACAGAGGTGAATGTTGAACTGCTCTGCCATCTCCATGAGAGATGATCGGCATTCAAGGGCAGTTTTAGAACACAATGAGACCGAGTCCAGGGACTTGATGGCGGCCTGACTATCCGAAAATATGCGGATATCCTTTGCAGATATCACGTTTTTCTTCAGCCAGGACAGAGCTTCTTTAATCGCCAAAATTTCCGCCTGGAACACGCTACAGTGATTTGGAAGCGGAAAGAGAGGCTTAGATTAAGCTTATCTGAGAAAACACCGCCACCAACTCCGCTGTCGGTTTTAGATCCATCTGTGTAGAGATGGATTGACTTGTCCTCCATGAAAGCATCCTCCTCCCAGAATGATCTAGAGGGGAAGCTTACATGGAAGTTTTTGTCAAACCAAAGTTCAGGTATGGTGTAATCGGTGTTCTCTGTGAGGATTCCTAATGTATTAAGAATGTTGGCGTGGCCAAATGAATTATTTGTCCACTGTTTAGTCGCTTTAAGGCGAATAGCTGCAGTCGCAGCTACTTGCTTGCTAAAAATGTCGAGGGGTGTCAAGTGAAGCAGAATATCTAATGCCGCAGAGGGGGTAGACCGCAAGGCTCCGCTTGTGCATAGACATGCTGTTCTTTGGACTCTGCTTAATTTAATGCAGTTGACTGCATTTTCCAAGGCCGTCCACCAGACAACCACCCCGTAAGTGAGTATCGGTCTTATGACCGAGATGTATAGCCAGTGGGTTATGCGAGGTTGAAGGCCCCATTTGTTCCCAATGGCTTTCTTGCAAGAGAATAAAGCTATTGTAGCTTTATTGACTCTTTCTTGAATGTTAGGTTTCCAGTTTAGTTTCCTGTCAAAAATCAGACCCAGATATTTTGCTGTATCGGAGAAAGCTAAACTGGTACCGTTTATTGAAGGAGGGTCTATGATTGGAATTTTATATTTCCTAGAAAAGAGGACAAGATCAGTTTTATGGGGGTTTATTCCCAATCCACCCAGTTTGGAGATGATTATCCTGCTTGTTAGCATTAGATTAATCAGCTCCCCAAGTGAGCCGTCTACCTGCAGAGTTGACAACGCAGTCGTGATTGCGGATGTGTTGACGTTGTTAAAGGCGCCCTCTATGTCCAGGAAAGCAACCATTGTGTACTCCTTATATTGTAGGGATCGTTCGATGTGGCTAGTCAGAGAGTGCAAAGCCGTTTCCACCGACTTTCCTTTACAGTGGGCATGTTGAGCCGTAGACAGAAGTCTTGGATCAACTTTAGCTCGAATATGGATATCAATCAGTCGTTCTAAAGTTTTCAGAAGGAATGACGATAGACTTATAGGTCTGAGGTCCTTTGGGACCACATGAGAACATTTTCCAGCTTTGGGAATGAATACTACATTGACTTCTCTCCATAACAGTGGAATGTGGATAAGTTCTACACAGCTCCTCATAATATTTTCCAACACTGGTAGAATAATATCTGAGGATCTCTGTAGCTCGGCAGGTATAATACCGTCCGGACCAGCAGACTTGTATGGTTTGAAGCTATGTAGCGCCCAGAGCAGTTTGTCTCTCGTAATCAGACTATGAATTTTGGTCACGGTTGCAGTAGGCTTGTCGCCACTTGGTCGTGGCCAAGGTAAGCCGATGCCAGCCAGTATGAGCCTTTGGCAGTTTCTAATCTGGCAACGGTTAGGTCGGGGTCACTGAGGTTGGGAAGTAGAAATACATTAAGGCTACGTTTCACTAATATACAAGTTCTAATCTTACCTTTGTCTCTTGTATAGAGCGGAACGTATGAGGGTGTCCTAAGTCCACGAACCACGCCTTCTGCAATCCATGGTTCCTGGATTAGAATAATGTCTTCTGCGCTTTTGGAAAGACGCAGAATGAGTGTGGCCGAAGCCTTTTTTGAGTGGTGGAGATTAATCTGGAGAAACCGTATCATTGCTACAGTCTTCCAGAGTCGCCTCCACCACGGTGTTGTTGAGGTCCTCCGATTCTGAAGATGTGCCCAAGAGCTCATCTTCAATCTCTGATCGTGTAGAACCTCTATTTGCTTCGCCATCGGTTTCCATTTCCGACAATGTGTCAGAAGAGGAGACCGACGGCTTTGTAGTCACCTCGGACAGATTGGAGTCGTCGCTATCCAATTCTGGAAAGGATATCGATGCTCCAAGATCCACGGTTGTGATGTCAGGTGTTAAAGGAGGAGGAGGTTGCTTATCAGCATCCAACTCATCCTTTTTGTACACCCTTAAGTGAATGGACTCGAATCCAAACCGAATCATGCCTTTCGTCTGCGCCAGAGGATTAAGGGATTCCTTATTGATCACAATTAACGCGCATCTATAAGAACCCCTTAGTTCCTCCAGTTTCGCGACTTTCCAGTCATGAGTCGGAAGAGTCGGGTTGCTGAGCCGGATGATTTCCAGGATATTTTCTGGAGAGGAGGGTTCGGCTGGAATCCAGGTACGAGTTCGAGGTCTACTAGGAATGTCTTCCTTAGATACAACCTCGAGTTTTGCACCTGGCCAAACCTCTCCTAAACCATCGATGGCCTTGGTGAAGAGATCGAGAGATCTCTGGTCGGAGCAAGCGATGAGCTTGACATGGCCTTGGTGCCAGCCAGCGTCGCTTGTGATAGGAGGTGGTCCTGGGTTCTCCCGCATGATGGCCAAGAAGTTGCTGGAGAGCTTCAACTTGACCAATTGCCACCGTTCCGGTGTAATGGAACCGTCGGTATCGCTTCTATCGATCACCGCGATCACCAATGCGTCCTTTAGGACTTCATTATAAGACTTCAGAGATCTGCTGTTGGATGGCCCAGGGGTTGTGGAACTGAGTATTTTGGGCCTCTTGGAAACCGGTACGGTTTCCTCCAACGATCTCTGACGCTTAGAGGAGTCTTTTGACGTTTTGTGAGCAATGGAAGCAGTGGGAAATCCGTCTTTTAGGATGTTTTTAGCCCACTCAACCTTGCTCTTTATTTCCGCACTTCTCTCCACCTCCGGAATGGATCCGAAGGTTTTGATAATGCGTGAAGCATTTCGGCGTCTTATGTATAGCGCCTTAGATGGAGCTTGCCGATGCGGCTGAGCTCCAGATTCCTCTTTGGAGAGAGGAGTTTTGGTAGCAGCAACAAGTCCGTGGCCTGCCACAAACTTGCTGCTGCTGGGGGCGGGGGAAGTGATAGGACCATGGCTTGCCACAGTCTTAACACTCCCCGAAGGAGTTTTGGTAGCAGCGACAAGTCCGTGGCCTGCCACAAACTTGCTGCTGCTAGGGGCGGAGGAAGTGATAGGACCATGGCTTGCCACAGTCTTAACACTCCCTGAAGGAGTTTTGGTAGCCGCGACAAGTCCGTGGCCTGCCACAAACTTGCTGCTGCTAGGGGTGGAGGAGGTGATAGGACCATGGCCTGCCACAGTCTTAACACTTCCTGAATTCTTTTTATTTGGCTTGTTCCTTTTGCCTTTAGAGGATGGCGCACCATGGCCTGCCACAGTTTTGCCTCCTCTCGGCAATGCAGGAGCCTTGCCGGTAGTCGGTGTAGTCACCGTTCCACCGCCCGGTAATGGAGGAGTACCGGCCTCGGTTTTTGTTATCTGGTTATTGTCCATAATAGTCCCACGAGTAGCGGAGAAAGGGATGTCCATCTGTACAGAGATCCGCCATATACAGATAAGGCTAGCTAATCCGGAGGTCGCCAGGTATCCGGATACTCCGTTTGCGACTGAGCTATTTTTGGAGATACTGGGCCCTCAGCCAGGTTGATCTTCGGCACGGGTCGTATAACACCTTGATCCAGCCCAGGGGAATGATGGAGTGCTTTGGGAGTTGGGGAGGGGGGGGGGGAGCATCCTTTGGTTTCAGGACTCGTCTGGAGAATTTCTTCTCGAGAGTCATTGACCCTACTCAGCCTCTACAACTCGACAAGTTCGATGAAGCGTTAGTGATTAAGAAAATAAAATGCATTCAAAACTAAAACTAAAAACTAACAACATTAAGACAATTTACACTAATAATTTAGACTCCCCATTAAATATTGGATGCCACCCATGGAGCAAAATAACCACTGAGCCCAAATATCTTTCTCTCTTTTTCTATCCAATTTTCCGAAAAACTTAACATGTGCTCCGGCATTTTAAGAGTAGTCATATCTTCTTGAGTGTTCTTTAAAACAAAAAAAAAGTGCTGACAAAGTATTTCGAGAATAGAATTTTCCGTGTCAGACTCGGAAACGAAGTATCGCAATTCAAAGAGATTTTTGCCGGCGTACCGCAGGGAAGCATTGTCGGTCCAATTCTGTATCTCCTATATATCCGAGACATACTCCAAAAAGAATGGGACCATTCTAACTACGTTTACGTTAAAAAGCGGAATATCCAGGAATTTTCATTGGGAAGTCACTTACCAAACGAGTTTGTTCATGATAAAAAAACTGATTAATACCTTATTGCGGTAACATAAACTTTAATATCGTAGGGATATAATTTTAGTGATTATGAATCTCACACTATTATGAGTGCGAGCTTGCGATACTCGTAGTGTCTAAACTAGGATTTTCATATGCCCTCGTTAGACAAAAAAAAGAAGCTTCAATCTATAAAGTAGGACTGTGATGATCAAATTCTTATATAGAGACTCCTTACTCGTTGGGGATAGAGCTTTATTACTCATGTACGATCTAGTATTGTTTTATACTAGATTTGATTTTTTGCGAACTAAAAATGCAGCCTTTTCTGATGCTACCTTAATTTATTACTCAACCAAATGCGAAAAAGAAGTGATACAAGAGCATGAATATCTATGTATGTACAAAATAATAATTTTTGAATTGCCATTGTCTTATACCTTTTTTGGTACAAATAATACTATTCTGAACATCCTCCGCCCGTTGGAAGTTTTAGACTTTCAACTGCATTGTCATCAATGGGAAGGACACATAATTTAGTCACAGCTCGTTTGGTTGTACCCGTACTTGTACAAACCACAGCCACGCGCGCGGAATGCCATCAGCTCCTTTGATGATTTCATTAACCCTAGCCAAGGGCAATTATAGTGATGGGAGGTTTTCGTCCTTCAATAATACTAAGTTTCCGACAGCTATGTTGAATGTCGCTGAACGCCACTTATGTCTCTGCTGAAGAGTAGTCAAATATTATGTTGTCCACCTTCTCCAAAAAAAAGTTGTTGGATATAGCAAACGCGCTGCCATCTGGTAAGATGATTAATATTCAGCTTTGAAACATCAGGCTCAACGATGGATGTGAATGTAGCCCCAACTAAAGAATGGGCTGGAGTCAGAACTTCGAGGTCATCAGAATTTTCTGAAATGGGACATAAGGGTCATGAGTTTATGATGACTGAAATTTGGCAAACTAAAGTTCTAAGTTTTTCAAAGTTTAAAATTGTAAGAGCGGCTGTACGCCAAAAATGAAATTTGGTTAATTTGATGGAAGGCTCCCAAAGGCCCCCAAAATGCGGAGATCTAGGAGGTATAAACTTCCAATCGGTACCATCCTCGAGACAATGGTGCCGAACTTGAGAAATGTGATTGTCGCTAAGAAATAATTTTCGCAGATCTGCTAACTCGTTCCTTGCACTCACAAAATTTGTAGCATTGTCTGCCCAAATAGTTTTTGGCCTGCCTCTGAAACGCTTTAGTGCTCCCAAAAAGGCGGCTGTTGACAAATCCTTCACAAGCTCCAAATGAACGGCCTTGGTGGCGAAACATATAAAAAGACAAACATAGCATTTCATTTTACGGGGGACCTGCCTCTTGCTTCCGACTGGTAATAGAACGGCCCACAAAAATCGACGGGCAGATTTCCTATTATATGTTCTGCTAATTTTGGTTTCAAACGAATTCAACGAACGCATTGGTTTATCACTTGACTGATTGTTTTTCTTCCTCCTATTGGCCAATACTGAAGTCGTATAGATACAAGCAGACACTGAGGAGCATGCAAAAACTTGCGATGAAAATGATCAATGATAAAGTTTGTTAGTGGATGGTCTTTGGGTAATATGATAGGGTATAGGGATTGGAAATCCAATGTAGAGTTTTGTATCCGCCCTCCCACTCGAAGCAAACCACTGGAGTCTAGAAAAGTATGAGGTGAATAAATACTGCTACCTTCCTTGACTGCCTTTCCAAATTCAAGTGCACTGATAAGTGCACTCTTTGAATCATGCGAATCAATAAATATGATCCCTGCTGAATGTCCTTAGAAGAAAGTAGCCCGGCATAAGTGAGTGATGCATCATTCCTATCCTTGATTTTACAAAATTTGTAAATATAACCGTAAATTTTTTGCATTCGAGAAAATGGATTAATGAATTTGCAATCACTTGAAAAATCCAAAAATTGAGCAGTTGATAGTAAAACACATTTACGTTTCTCAGGTAAAGCACGATCAAGTGCAGGGCAAGTTGGCCATTCAGGACGATGACTTCGCAAAAATTCTGGTCCATATTTCCAAAGAGATGAATTTGAAAGTTCCTTTGGGGTCGCTCCTTTTAAAAAAATACCAGCGGGGTTCACCGGATTTTGCTTACTCTATTTACCACTTTAAAATTAAAGGGCTCTTCCGCTAGCCACGATAAGACGAGAGTGGAATCCGACCAACAATGTATTTCACCCTAAAAAGTGTACGGTGAAGAAACGCAATTCGTAAGCTCAGCGAGTAACATCGCAGCTGATAATTCAAGTTTAGGAACTTTTATAATTTTAAGTAAATTTCTTTGTACCTTTCCATTGTGTTCAGCTCGTATATAAATACAGGCACCATTTGCAGCAAGACGGGCGTCGCAAAAGGAGTGAATTTCCACTTTAGCATTAGGGACCAAAACGTATCTTAGAAAGCTAAAATCATTGACTAGACGAAACTCCTCGCAAAAAGTTAGCCATGTCGTTTGCAATGACTATAAAAGACTTTCATCCTAGTTGATTTTTTCTTTCCATAGGAGCTGAAGAAATATTTTGGCCTTTGCAACTATTGCTTCAATTAGTCCTAGCAGATCGTATAAACAATGAATGATAATACACTGCGTTTGGTGATCTTCTGATTACTTGGAAGGGTAGCACACGAAAATAGAAAGTTGTCATGTTTCTGTTCCCAAACCGAGAGTTTTAGTTACATTGCTTCCTTCATGAAATCGTAAGCATTGTTCTACGTCTGCTTCTGCAACCTCTCTTAGAACGCTTGTATCATTTGAAGACCATTTCCTTAACTCAAAATTTCCCCTTGCTAATAGTGATTTTGTCTGGCCCATAATTTCAAGAACTTCATCTATTGTGTTGCCCCCAGAGATCAAATCGTCCAAGTAAAAATCTCAACGAACTATCTTTGCACCAACGGGATAGACCTTCTCTTCATCGGTAGCTAACTAAAGCATCGCCCGTATGGCTAGAAACGCAGCTGGCTTGGTACCATAACGGTATCTAATTTATAGATCTAAATCGAATTTTGCGGATTATATCTCCATAAAGTATATTGCAAAAAATTGTCGGGATAAGACACACGAACACAGCGATTCATTGGCCTTCAACACGCAATGATGTGGGAGGAAGAAGGTAGGAACACCAGGGGGTAGGGCTGTTACGTGTGACATGTGAGAAAGATCATTATATTCCTTTATGAATTCAGAGTATTGCTGTTTGAGATCAACTCTGTTTGTTAGCCTTTTTTTCTAAATTTTCGAAACGACGAAGTTCCCATTCATATGAGTCACCAAGTCGGTTGGGATAGATCGTAGCAGGAAGTCTAACGGAGTATTCACCGGATTCGGAATAAACGAATGTAGTTTTCTACGAAATGCCTTTCGCATTCTGCTTCTGCCTTTTTAACCCTTGATGGAAACGAACTACAATTTTCTAGTTCCTAAAAACAATAAAACATATAAAAATATGTCGACAAATTTTCACGTGCATCACTTTCAAATTTCTTAAAATCCTCTTGTTCCAAACTGTCTTGTACACTTTCAACATTTCTTTGTAATCGTTTAATTAAATCAAGCCTCACTTCGATACTCACTTCATCAAAACCGCTGAGGTGTTCCAATGTCAAAGAGTTTCTTAAATCGATTTTACGGTTAAAGAATGATTCTCTTGACGCAAATTCGCCTTTGTCAACCATGCTTAACCACAATACAAGTTCTAATCTGTCCAACGAGAATATACGTGTAGATGAAATCACTTGACTTCACTGAACAATGGTTTGCAATCGGATGATATTACAACGAGATCTATGTACAGAATTCTCGCAGTATATGTTTTTCTTTTTATAACATATGTTATGAATGTATGCAATGATTGATAAGAAATTAATCGATTTTTGGATTCAACAATGTATAAATTTCAATGATACGAGTATATGTACATATGTATGAATTCGAAAAATGCGAAAGAGTTTTAAAATTATGAATTAGGTAAATTACGTTCACGCACTTAGTTTAGAAATGTTTTTAATGACGAAAAAGCTCGAATGCTTTAAAACCCGAACGAATCGAGAAATGCACTTGTTACATGCAAGGTAAATGTAGTTTTCATAATCGACCGAAAAACGAAAAGAATAAATTGTGAATCACGATCACGTCGGGGTCATCATGTACGATCTAGAATTTTTGATACTAGATTTGATTTTTTGCGAATTAAAAATGCAGCTACCTTAATTTATTACCAAACCAAATGCAAAAAAGAAGTGATACAAGAGCATGAATATGTATGTGTGTTCAAAATAATAATGGTTTAGAATTGCCCTTTTTTTGGCCCTTTTTTTAATACAAATAATACTATTATGAACAACTCAATTGCTTTATTAGCCCAAATAAACAGCGAATGGCAAGAGTAATTCTTCGTTTTATTTCTGCTAAGGTGTTGTTGATAGAAATTATAGTAGAGGCAAGGTGTCTACTTTGACGTTCTGTCCAATTCGTCGGTGTTGTGTGTCCCTTCTTTTTAACAGCATGTACTTAGTTTTACCCTCATTTACCGCTAAACCCACTTTTGCTGCTTCCGTTTCAATACTAGCTAACGCACCGGTGACAGCCCGCTGTGTTTTGCCAATTATGTCAATATCATCAGCATACGCTAGTAGTTGCACAGACTTTTGAAAGATTATGCCTCCGGTGTTTGTTTGTGAATTACGCACAATTCTTTCAAATATAATATTAAAGAAGTCAACTGACAGCACCTTAATTTATCTAAAAGCTTTTTTGACATCAAAGATCTTGGACTTGATGGAGCAGCAAGTGTTCTCCATCGTCATTTCTGCGCATATGGACGAGTTTGACAGGATGCCAAAAGTAGACATGGTGCTGTATAGCACATACCTATAAAGGCTGCCTTATGCGGCCTTAAAATTGCTGAAAAAATAATGGGTATCGATTTCTACTTTTTTAGTTTTTTCAAATCTCTGCAGGAGTGTGAAATAAGATTTAGTCGATTGTGGACTTTTGTAGTCTGAAATCGCACTGGTAGGAGCCAATCAGGTTGTTCACGAAGGGTACCAGATGTTCACAAAATATGGCGGATTTTGTATGCAATGTTGAGGAGACTTAACATGTACCTCGGACGGTAAGACGTCAGGTCCAACTGCTTACTTAGATTTCAGCTTAAATATATAGGAAGTTTTGACTATTATCGTCTAAGTAGAATGTCAATTCTGCTAACGGCGGGATATATATAATAGCTTCGTCCCCCTTATTCAGTCTACAGAAGTTTTTCCATATTCTCAGCACTGACTGTGACTACTACAAGATTTCCCCATCTCTCCACGATTCTGTACGAGTCTACTTACCATGACACATTACTTTTACCTGTTGGAACGTTGGCAGCATTGCCACTGGTCTTCGATACTTGATCCTGGCGACATAGTAGTTATTGGTAGAATTCGGGATACGAAACATATAAACCGAACAACTTATAGAGAATTGCTGATAGAGGTCAGATTGAGAAAGCGTCACTCTAATTAGATTAGTTATGTTATCGCCAATATTATAATAAAAAAATCTCTAGCTGCTTCTGACTTCGTTAAGCTTTCTTCTTCTATAAAAATACGTCGGCAATGTCCGCTTTGTTAAGGTTGTTCAGTTGTTCAGTTCAGTATTAACTCATGTTTTTCTCTTCATGAAAAAGAAAGACAAAATATCAAATCTGCCACTGACTATTTTGGCTGCTTTAGTGGCGTTGATTTAAAATGAGTATCTGTAGACTTACTGAACTCGCAACCTAAGTCCGGAGGAAAAAATTGGGATATGATTTTAAGTGGAGCAGTAATTGAGGCTCATTGAGTTTTATAAGTTACTAGTACGCGGTAATTCCAATTGTAATCGGCAAAGTTGCTAAAGATCCCGTAGGCAATTCTGAAACACTTAGATTCTTCATTATGCTTTGAACGACGATATCTTCTGCTTGCTTAAGTGAGGGATTTCGTTGCATGTGAGATTTTCCAATCCAACTTTAGCTCAGACGATTCACTGAATCTTTCATGAAGAGGTGGTAGAGGAAATCAGTTTTGAGAAGAGCATGTTTTGTGATTAAGACTGCCGTTAAGGGCAGGTCTTCTGTCGCAACAGGCACAGTACTCTCTCCACCGATCCTACACAATACAATTCATTGTCATAAGGTTTCAGTACAGGACATCGGCTTAGAAGAGAAGCGGTTTTCCTAACGAGGAAAATAGGCACAAATGCCGGATCTTAGATCGTGTACCTGACTACATTCCATTTCCTGCTAATTGCGTCATTTATGATTTGGCCTGTGGTATAATTTTGACCATATGTGTCAGAAGTGTAGTTCTTCTGGAGCAGTGCATGTAGAGTCTCCATCTATTTATCTGAAAATCGTAACAGAATGTGCATAAAGACCAAAGTCGGAGGAAGTGGTCAAAAATCAGTTCAAGGGACTACTTTCTTTTATTATTTGAACACTGTTTGGTAATTCGGTTGAACTAATGTCTGAGCAACATTGGAAAGCACAATCAGGGAGGTTTTTCTCTTTCGAAATGTTTATTTGTTTAACCCGCATACATGTTTACCTTTATTTTCGTCCACATTTCTCTAATTACATGATATTGCCCTTAAATACGGTCAAAAAGCTCCAGATACAAAAGGTTTTCAATTACTTAACAATATGATCGATTTTCAGGTCTTACCGCAATATACATACATATGTATTGTAGATTGGAGATGACCAGCTGAAACACCTGATATCCTCGAACGAATCATGCCCAACTAAATTTTACTCTAAAAATATTGACATGCTAGAGCATATGTAAAGCATTATTCATTTATCGATCCGACATTTACGCAATATCTGCTGAATTACCCAGAGGTTGAACTACTCGTGTGTATGTTACATGTAACTCGCTTCAAACGAATTCATATATTTAATTGGAAAGTGTTATGTTTTAAGTTTGGCAGTTGAAATAATTAATTAAAATGAACGTAGCACATTTAACACTCACCTCAAATGTTGATCTTTTTTTTTTGATTTGGAAACTGTACAAGCACGTGAATACATTTTGCCTAAAATAACTTTTTTTAACCAAAAATTAATAGCTGGTGGTAGTTGGTTTTATCATAGATAACAAATAAAAATAATGAGATTTAATTTACTCTGAGTGTAGGAAATGTTTCTATAGTCTCATCCTGTTTTGGGTTATTTGCTCCGAATACAACATCATCCATTATTAGGTGAAAATTTGGTTTTGATACGCGACCGAAATAATAATAGAGAAATCAATTTCACTGAAACAATGTGTAAATGTACAACAAAAAAAAATTTAAATTACAAAGGTGCATAGTTACGGAATTTACTAATAATAATAACTGCATGGATAATTTCAGCTGTAGTCATTTTATACATTGAGATGTGTAAATTATAGAATTGTCTGCATGATTTGTGGTAGAGGTAGGGAGAGAGCCTAATACGATTTCACGAGTAAGTCCATATTACATTAAAACTGATAGCGACTAATAGCAAACAAACTACGACAGAGCATTAAACATGTAACATTTCGAGCACTGTATACGGTGTAAATAATAAAACGTGACTTTTTCTACTGCAGATGGTTCAACTCTAAAATAGGGGGTTTTTTATTGGGTGCGCCCAATTTTTCCAACAGAGATTTTCTGAACTTGACAAAAGTCATATTTGTCTACAATTTGATTATGCAAGTGTATGCCGCGACTACATTACTAGGGTTCACTCTAATTGTTCACTCCGTCTTAATCGTCCTGATAAACGAACAGTTAACGATTTTGTGAAAAGATTCGAATCGACTTATTAACTTATGTTACATCTACTTTAAATTAAATGTAATTTGGAAGCATATTTGAAACAAACTGCACGAAAATGCAAACTTACCTCCGCCAATTTGATTTCATGTCAGCACGGAATTAAGTTTAAGCGCTAAGTCCAACTTAAGTCAATTTTTGTTTTTTGTTTCTTCGCGAATACACAATTGGATGTGATGCCAGCAGCGACAAGCATCTAAAACATCACGATGGCTTCTAGCAACATTCAGGTAAGTTTCTCTATCGAAACTTTCGATCCATCATCTTCAAATTGAAATCCATGGGTCTAACGCATGAAAGGATCTTTCAAGGTATTTAACGAACAAGAAGACCTAACAGTACACTATTTATTGTATTACATTTCATGGGCGCAGGCTCTAATGATATTATCTGTACGCATATATTCTCGACTTCTGGAAATGACTGGAAATGAAAGACCTAGACCTCGAGGAAGCGATATTAAAAACGGGATTCAATTCCGGAAAAGACACTCAAATTAATTATACGACGATCTACTTTCTTATTCGCTACGGGCGTTGCATGTGGCACCTCGAAGGCCGAGTGAGGGGCATATCTCCAGTTAACAGAAGTATGTACATTATTGAATTGTGATAAGATTCCTTAGTCGTTTATGTTCTTTCGTAGGAAGTGTAAAATAATATATATTAAAATTTATATAAGATACAATTAATCCATTAATCCACCCGCCCGCTTTCGGACGTACTTCGGAATATCGTGATTCTATCCTAAGCTGTACAACTCGCTTGTAGAATGCTCTGCCGAGCTCTCTATTTCCTATCTACTATGGCTTGCAAACATTTAAGACCAATGTACTTCGGTACCTCTCTTTTTTCCTCCCTAACTTTTTTTCGCCCGCTCTGTGTACAGACATTTTAAGGGTGCGCTAATTATAAAAAAAATCTCCAATGCCTCTGAGACTGTGTTTCTCAATGTCTCAGATGTTATTGTTCAGATTCGAAAATCATGGCAAAAGTATCACAAGGGTTTTCATCGACTGATTCTAAGTTTTGGAGCCCTACAAATGGAATGGATACCTTGTATACCTTGTTTGAGGATTTTTTAAAGCTATTCCTTACCGACGAGTTAGTAAATTAAGGAATTACCGAACTTCAAATTTAAATAAAACAAGTTGCGTATGAGATATATTTAATTAATTTTTTTTTATTTAAAAGTGTATTTGCAAGTGTATTCGGTTACATTTTGTATGGAGTATAATATCGGCCAAAAGTCCGCCAGGGCTTCAATTGCAGGCGCATATTCGAGAGTTCCATTTGTCAATGACTTGACCGTATAAATAGATCGGGATCGATATGGCTATCTCCATGCAGTCGAAATTTTCGTAAAGAAGATCTCATTTTCTATGCATAGTGAAGCACGTAGCGCCGTTTTATTTTAACCACATAGCATTGAGATCTATATCTTCCAATTTAGGCCACATCGACCTATAACTTTCGCCTAGGATAGTTATGGGGGTGCAAGTGATGGGTCTTATGTGGATTGTTATCTCACAAATGCGACAATTTTTCTGGTTAATATAGCCTAGATGATTTTCCATCTGAAATCGGAGTCCATTTCCAATTGCTCCAAGTCCATTCAGTGAATGTTGGATACCACCTATGCTCCTTTACCTTCAGTTCCTGGGACAATTAATTTTTTTACAGGTGCAAGCCGTACTCCCGAAGCAAAAGGCCAAGTTCTTTGACGCGACGAAGTATTGGCAAACCCGTTTTAAGCTTAAGATTTTTTAATTATTTTACAACGAGTGAATAAATTTATGTCAACAAATCCGTTGTAAAATTCAAAGGTTTAGTTTCATGTTCCACGTATAACCCACGATTCCAATACGCGTTACATTAGTGGAATTCTGCCTTACTATGGTAGTCTTACAACACAAACTTTAATAAAACTGGACAAATAATTTTAAATATAATTCCTGGTGCACCAGTTATATTTTTTGCTAACGAATTATGCGTATCAAAATGCCTTTTGACTGGAATAACATTGACAAATATTGTACTCGTAGGAACGAGTTGTCAGATATGATAACAAAAAATTAAAACTTGTGAAAGAAACAGCATTGATGGCTTATTGCAGAATTACGAGTAATATTGTGAATGTAATAATTTGATTCTGGCGTGGAAGGATGAGAGGATTGTCATGCTATTTATAAACTAGCATTATGCAGGGATGAGTACCACAGGAAAAGTTCTCTTCTATGATATTTAGACGTACAATATTTAATGCGATAGTAAATTATATACAATAAAATTCATGGGCGGCGTTGATCGCAACGGTCAGTATACAGTGTACAAACACAAACATCTTGAGGGCGCGCTCATTATATAAAAAAAAAATACCACGACATTTTGCTTTATGACGAAATCACTGCAGCGTTATTTTTCTGAAAATTAGAAATCTCTCTTATTAATTTCTATTTAAATACAAGGTGGCGCAAAAGTAATATGATAATGTGTATTTTTGTAAAAAACTTCAGGTGTCTTTGAGTTTTGAAGTTTGTGTTGTAGACAGATAGAATACTAGTTGACTACTTGCAAATAATGGAGCGATACACACCTGAAGAACGTAGAATTATTCTTACTGCTTATTTGGCCAATTTCCGGTCTGTTGTTTTAATGCACCGTGAATTTCATCGTCATTTTACTCGCCGTCTTGCACCATGTGCACGAACAATTAAGAATATTTAATTTGTCTGAGATGTCGCGAGAAGAAGCCGGTCCCGTATTGCTTGTTCGACCGAGAATATCACTGCAGTGGCCGAAGAGCTCTGAAAGAATCCACAAACATCGAGAGACAACGCTGCACACAATTTGGTATCAGCAGACGTTCGTTGCGTCGAATTTTGGGGGAAAACCTGATGAAGAACCACTTAAGTGGTTATGTGAATAAACAAAATTTGCGTTTGCGGGGCACGGATACTCCGCATGAAATGCATGAAGAGCCATTGCATCCCCTCTAGGTGACTGTTTGGTGCGGCATTGGGATTGGGCTTATTTTATTAAGGACGCCGACGGCGCCACAGTAACCGTATCTGGCGAGCTCTACAGACAGATGTGGAACGAGTATTTTATGCCGCGACTTGCTGAATTGAGTCTCGAGTATTGTTGGTTCTAGAAAGACGGAGCAACCACAACCTCACACAGTTCATGCAACGATGGAGTTTTTCCATTTTTCCCTTTTGGCGATTGGAACTGGCCGGTCAGATCGTTAGATCTGACAGCGACAGACTTCTTTCTTTGAGGTTTTCAAAATCTTGATGAATTTTCTTTGTTAGTAAATAATCCACGTTCTCATGTAGGCCATTGCTTATATCATGGCAAAGTAATAAGACCCCGTTTATAGTTTGTTCCATTCCTTTTAAACAAAAGTTTCTTGGAAAGTTAACTGATTTTTGTATATCTTTTAAGTACTCGTAAGACAAAAATTGTTTCAACTCATTATAAGCTAGATTCTCTAGCTGAACTCCCCGCCTTAAAACATTCTTGTCATAAAGTGAACCCCTATCCATGCAGTCAAATACATTGTTCACTTTTAGTACGAACTCTTTCGTTGCTACAGCTTTATTAGAGCTTTCTTTTAAGCAATTAAGTTCAAAAGCAATTTGAATCGATGCCGCAGTTGCCCGGCTAAATATTTGCGTTGCAAGGTGAACATGCATTTTTTCGAAGGCATTTGTTATGGGGTGGCCATGGTGTAGTGGTACTAGCAATCGCTTCTCACTCGGAGGGTCTAGGTTCTAATCCTGCCCATGGCAAGTCAGATTTTCATTTGTGTAATTGGAACTCAGACAGAAAAATTCTGCGTGTGAAGGCATAACACTGACACGTAGATTTGGCTGTTGTAGAGTTTCAAGCACAGAAAAAAATACTGTGAATTATACCTAGAATCACTCTGAGTGAAGAAAAACTCTCCGTCCTATTCGCACTCCCATACCTGGAGAGCGAATATCGAAACCAAACACACTTGAGTTTCAAACCACTACAAAACAATTTTCCTTTCTCTTCCTTCTACCTTTCCGCCCGCGCCATGGCAAAAGTAAAAGGATATCTAACCCCTTAGGCGCGCGTAAATTATAAAAAATTTGGTGCTATATGATAACTTCTAAATTTTATACATGGCTTGGCTACGTAGTCAACTTCCAAATTGTTTTTATGAATACTAATTTCATCAAATATCAGGACAACACAACGTTCTCGCTGGTTTAATAAAGCGAACTTTGACTTAAGATACGAATGAGCATTGTTTTCATATCCTGGTTGTAATCCTTTTACAGGAGCTCATCTACAGACGGAGGAAATGTGAGGAAGTTTGAAGCCACGTATATCTCCCAAAAATTTATAGGCGCTTTGTGATCTATAATAAATATTTTGGGAAAGTTCTTTTTCGTGGTTATTGTATTTTGTAGTCTTTGATTTCTCAGTCATTTTACAAAATGTTTTTGAATGGTCTGAAATATTGAACCTTTCAATTTGAGACGTCGTAGATATTTTATTTTTATTAAAAATTTTTATGTCAGAATGCGCTCTGTTTTTTTTGTAATGTTTTATTTTTAAATTTCTTAATTTATTCTTATTTAAAACAATTTTTTTTTTTAAGTTGCATTTTTTTTCTCCTCTTTTGCACATCTTTCCAATAACCTTGCACACGAAATGCTGCAACTGCTCGACTTTCGTTTAGTTAAAGGAGACTTCAGATCTTCTAAATTCAAATTTGAATCCAAATCAGAATTTGAATTTAAGGAAGGAACAGCATCCGCCTTAAGATATTTAGGTAAAGCGAATAAGGTAAAGCAACTACACAGCCAGCGAGCGCGCCGCGCAGCTCCGTGAACTGTGGTTATTTTATGTATGAAGATAAGGGTTGAAAACAGAAACCACAGACACGTCTGCACGGCGCAGCGCATGCCTGCTCGTCGGCTGTACACACAATACAACACATATGATCCAAGAATTTACTTCGGTTTTATAATATATACTCGTACATTTTGTTCATACAAATTGTTCAGAACTTGAAGTTCGAAGTAAAAACAGGCAACTAAAAACTGGTTAGATTTGTTCCTTCGGCGTGCAATATCTATGTAAACTATAGCATCTGTGATAGTACTCATTTAAAGAAAAGTACATTTTTAGGAGATCAAATCAAATGCCGCGGATATATCATTTTCATAAACGAAAACGAAAAATTCAAAGGGAAATAGATTCTATAGAATCCTAAAATAATCCCTACATATACATATGTAGGTAATACCTAAAAATAAAACTGAAGCTAGTGCCGGTCAGTTTTAAAAAAATATTACAGGATACGTATTCAAGATATAAGCTTACTTAATTTTTAATTGTATTTATTTATTTATTTATTTAATACTTTTTTGCAAATACGTTATAAATAGAAAGTACAGGGAACAGTGTATGCAAATGGAAGATTTTTATTAAGTAATAAAAGTATCTGCAATCTTTAGTTCTTAAGGAACTAGAAGCGAGAGCAGATTCACAAGCAAAAAAGATTAACAATAAAATTACAAATTGAATGAGTAGGGTCATTATAGAATAATATAAAAAGAAGTAATAAAAATGAAAAGACGATAGTTAATAGAAATTAACATGAAAAGCAATAAAAGAAAGAAAAAGAAGACAGTTAAAGACAAAACAAGACATGAGAAGCGAAAATTGTCTATGTCACTACACAAAGCAGACTCTGTAGTTTAGGAAAACTGGACTAATTACGTATACGCTTTATATTATAAGGTAGCTTGTTAAAAAATCTAGGAGCGGTTGTCGTAAAAAAATTAAAAAGGTTTGCACATTGTGATGAAGTACTTGGATGTGATTTTGTTCATTTATTCTAAGTCGGTAGTTAGATGAGCGTCTATTTAATAAATAACCAGATCTTTTGAAGAATACCTTCAAAACTTTATAACAATATAATTGTTTCAAAGGTAAAATGTTAAAGTTTTTAAAGAGAACTAAGCTATTATACCGTCGGTTTTTATTACAAATAAGACGAATAACATGTTTGTGGGTAATGAGAATGTATTTTATTATAGTGAGTGCCACCCCAGGAAAATAAACTACATTCCATAATAACAAATAAACCATAATAAATACGCTTAAGAAGATCCTGTGACCAGCAAGACTTTAGAAAATAGATTTGTCTAGTAGCTGCCATCAGATACTTCTTAAGCGCAGTTGAGTGTGCCGACCAGTTCAATTTATAGTCAGGCAAAACTCCAAGACATTTGAACTGATTAACTTTTACTATATTAAAATATTTGTCAGAGCAAGATTTTTTTTCAAAATACGTCTGTGAGTTTACGTCAGAATTACAAACATACATACTATGCTTATATCTATTACAGTTGCCACTATGAAATAGGAAATGTCCATAGTCTAGTTCTATACCACTCTGATTAAAAAACATGATTTTTGTTTTGCCACTTACGAGTATAACCATCTTATGCATTTTGAACCAATGACTTTGTGCTTCAATATCATGATTGATGTCAGCACAAAGATTTAATGCTGAATTGCTTGTGAAAACACACGCCATATCGTCCGCAAATGCAGTGGCTTTGCTATGATATTTTTGTAAAAATAATGAATTAATAAATATAGGAAATAGAACAGAACCTTGAGGATCACCTACAGGGACAGAACGAAGGGAATTTTTACTAAAATTAGTATTCATGAATAAATACCTCTAAAACCGCATTTGTTGAGTTTGCTCAGAAGTATATCATGATCTACAGTATCAAAGGCTTTGGTTATGTCTATGAAGAGTGCAGCGGTTAGGTTCCTATTATTAAAACCGTTATATATTTCAGAGCAGAATTTTAGGACGGTATCCTCAGTTGAACAACCAGAACTAAAGCCAAACTGACACTCACTGAAACTACCTTAACACCTATAGAGCAAAAGAACTTATTAAATGTGTCTACTAATATATTAGAGTCTGATATAAGAGCATTATTTTCTTTTATGCTCTGGAGTAGTTCTTTTTGATTTGATCCAATTAATATATCTTTAACTAGTTCCCATTCCGTTTTGGAGTTACCATGGGTAACTCTAAACTTGTTAAGATAGTAAGTGTTTTTACATCGAAAAACATCTTTACAAATATCTTTACACATTTTTTTATATTTAGTCTTGATATTGTCATTGTCAGGATTATAAATCTTCTTTTTGTATAATCTATTTTTATTCTTGATTTTTCTCAATAAATCAAAAGATATCCAAGGCTTGAGTTTTTTCAGCTTGTTCTTTTATTTTACTATTTTTTTTAGAACATTGAAGGGTATGGTATTCTAGTGTTTTTATAAACTTAAATAAGGCAATGGAAGGATTACGTTCATTCAATACATTTTCCTAATGTTCTAACCTAAGGAGATTATTAAGAGAAGCAAAATCGGTTTTAACTAAAACATCACCATTCAAAAGCCTTTTATTTATAGGGGAACAAGAGTATTTTAAACTAAGCCACATGGTACAATGATCAGAGACTTGCGAATCAACAACAGAGCTACAAATTACTACACTTTGAGGTTTGGAAAGACGTATAATAATGTGATCAATACAAGTACTAGAAGAGACAGAAATACGCGTTGGTCTATTAATACACGTAGATAACAAAAACAAATAATTATCTACCCAAGTTGAGTTTTGTAAGATATCTAAATTAATATCCCCCAAAAGGATAACGTCGTTAGAAACATCAGACAATAAGTCTTCCAACTCCTCATAAAATATATTAGTGGACGAAGACTCATTAAATCTATAGACACAAAGAAACGATCATTTCAACTCCCTTATTATAACTTTGACTACATCACATGTGTTCAAATTGAAGCTATAAGATTTAGGGTGAAAAGAATCAATTATAAAGGCTGCACGCCACCATACGCATAATTGTTGTTACAGCAAGTTAATAATTCGTACTCATCAATGTTATAAAGCAGTTTTCTTCGGCATATATCCAAGTTTCTGTCAAGCTTGTTTACAAATGTATTTAAATGGAGCAGGAAAATAGTCCAAATTCTTACACCTGCTTCTTATGTTTTGGTGGATAATAAGATAATATGATCAAAAAAGAGATCGAGAGGGTTAATGTCAGTACAATTGACAGAGGCGATATCTAAAAGATTATTATGTTGATCTTGCATTTTAGCTAAGAGAAGCAAAATCTTCAATTGATTTTTTAAAAATGATGTCGTCATTTTCCCCTTTTACGCATGAGCACTTTCCCGTTTTTGGCCCAAACATACTTATACATCTTTTCTTTTTTAATTCTTTTAGCAGCGTTTAAAAGATTTTTCGTTTGCGTATTAAGTGATTCATTTATAAAAATTTTACTGTCCTTATCACAGCCAAAAATCTTAGATGTCAAGTCATTTTTATGTGTAGTTTTCTTTTTCATTATAATATCTTTTAAAATAGGTTTTCTTTTAGCAACCTTAACATTATTTGAATATTTAATATTTTTAACAAAACACTTATCTATTTCAATTTTGGACACATTTGTAGAGACAGCCTGTTGAAAAGTTTACAACGAACATCTAAGAGCATTATTGTTGTCAACATCATTGTCAATTAAACAATTATACTATACTTAAAAAAAAGTCGTATGTATTATAAATCCTTTTTCATGGTGTTCTTTGTTCTTTATCCGTATTCAGTTGTGAGTAATCACTTCTTTTGCTTTCCTAATCAATTTACGTGTATAAATTTCCCTGCCACGCATAGTGGTTCTACCAAAGTACATACCTTCACATAGATTAAAGCATCCTTATCTCCAATTATTTTTTCTCAGAAAATTCATAATGGTGCACGTAATAAAAACCTATCGCATTATACCCAAGGGACCTCATCCGAAGATCCTTATTTTTATCTGAAATAATTTAATGCTGAGAAGTCCCCGAGATTGAAGACGACATCCAAAATGTGAAATTGTGTACATATTCTCTGTTCTGTATTCAACGCGTAGATACGGATACAACTTGGATGTCGTATGAATCTGAAATTCCCTTACTCATGACGTCAAACACGTATCTTTTAAGCTTATTTTTCCGTCATCTTTGTTTTCATTTTTTTTTCGTCATCTGCGTCTAATTTCAAAATGAGGACAAATAAACAAGCAGTTTTAGGGAATAGAACGAGTTTGGAAGGTTTTCGAAGGACGTACATATGTGCAAAGGAATACAGTGGTTGTGAAATAGGATATATGTATGTATAACACCTTTCTTGACAAATCCTAGATTTGGGAAATTGTATTGCGAGAAACATTTAAATCAAGGGTTAAGTTATCAACATGATACCAGGACAAAATTAAACTCTCGAACAGGTAAAGATGATATGGGTCATGAGAAATATCACAAAAAAAAATACTAGATCCTATATATCAAAGAAAAAAAAATACATCTATACGTAATACATCTTATTTTGTTTTATGTTTTATTATATCAAATTAAATAAAGAAATATTATTTAAAGTGTAGTATTACATTGTAAAACAAACAAAATTATTTACAGACTCAAAAGTTAAAATGAATTCATAAACAAATTTGTTATATAATCGTCTTTATTTTAAGATTTATTAAATAAGTTATAAGAATTGAAATACATTAAAAGGCGGTGACTGTCATATCCGTATAAATATTTTATTCCACTGAACGTACTCCCTCTGGTCTAGCCTAAGCATTATGAATTGTCAAATTGATTAAGTTAAAATATAGTGTGTGCATCTGGTAAGAAAGAAGGTTGTGTGTTCACATTAGTGGCGACGAGGATGGGATGGAATCTTCAAGTTTTGCATGAAAAAATCCTTACAAATACAATTATTAAAAAAAATTTTCATTTTCTTATTTTATTTTATATATAGGACTTTCCCCTTAAAAAAAGGATTTTCAAGTATTAGTAATTAATTTCAAATATATTTTTTTTTAGTTTGATCAAATTTTAGATTATATGGTAAACGATCTGGTTGTTTTCTTTCTCTTGTAGATCTACTTGGTTTCGAAATTGGCACCGGTTTTGGGACGCTTGGTTTTAAATTTTCTTCTTTAGTTGAAACTGATTGCGGATTTGTTTCAAAGGGTTGTGGTTCTTCAATGGTGTCACCTTGTTTTGGTTTTTCACTTTCATAACATTTCCAAATTGATATTTTGAATTACTCGTACCACTATAATCGCTAATTGAAACTCGATCGTTGACAAACAACTTTCTATTATTGTTATGTATTTATTTTGTATGTTGATAAGAAGGTCCTTTCGGAAGCATTACATCAAGACGTGAACGTATTTATCTATTGAACATTAGAAACGATGGTGACTCATCTGTACTAGCGTGAGGAGTGCGTCGATAGTTTAATAAAATGTTACACAACTCTTTTTCAATTTCTGAGGGCTTACAGTTAATGGTTTTAAGCTTATTTTTGAAAGTTTGAACGTTCCGTTCTGCTTGTCCGTTCGTGGCAGGGTGATAAGGTGCATTTCGCTTATGACTGATTCCATTAATTTTTTAAAGGTTTGAAACTTCTCGGAAGTAAACTGTACACCGTTATCGCTAACCAGAACTTCAGGAATACCGAATTTCGAAAAGATTTCACGACATTTGTCGATTGTAACTTCAGTGGTTATATTCGGTAACATTTGTATTTATGGACATTATGTGTATGCGTCGATAAGTATAAGAAAATATTTCCCCGTAAAGGGACCCGCGAAATCGACGTGTACTCGTTCAAATGGACTCTTGGCTACTTCCCAGATGTGGGTTGTAACTCTTTTTGGGTTTGGTCTCGTTGACTGGCACTTAAAGCAATTTTTTGACACATTTTCAATGTCTTAATCGATTTTAGACCACCAACAGAAACTTCGTGCTAGCGATTTTATCCGAGAAACTCCAAAATGAGCTGTATGAAGCTCTTCAAGGACTAATTCTCTTAATTGTTTTGGGACTTACACTCGCACACTTCGAAGCAAACAATTTTGCTGTAATGTGAATTCCGTTAGTGATAAACGAGATAAAGCATAATCAAATGATTGCAAAAAAAATTGCATAATGTTTCATCCTGGTTGCCGATAGTATTGGCAATACTTTTCCAGGTGCAAGAATTTGGGTAAGAGGCTTATTGTCCGTAATTAAAATAAATTTTCTCGCATACACATATTGATAGAATTTTCTAACGCCAAAAATTATAGCATACGCTTCTCTATCAATTTGTGTATAATGTTACTATATTGGGGAAAGCGTTTGCGAAGCAAATTGTATTGTTCTTTCACTACCATCAGGAAATATATGACTCAATACAGCCCAACTGGACTCGCATCGGTTGCCAGCACTAACGGCAACCTAGGGTCGTAATGCACTAGATATGTTTCCATTTGAATTGTATGTCGCACAGTTTGAAACGCCTTATCGCAATTCTTATCCCAAATAAATGGAACCCTGTTCTTAAGCAGATTGTTAAGTGGATACAAAATCGTACTGAGGTTTTCGAAAAATCTGCCGTAGTAATTAACTAGCCCGATATATGCTCTAACTTCATCTTTATTTTTCGGTTTCGGCATTTCAGTTATTGCATCGATTTTTTTTTGTACCTTATGTATACCGTCGCGGTCGATTTTGTATCCACAGTATTCAATTTCAGAAGCCATGAACTCATATTTTTTGAAATTCACTCGCATATTGTATTTGCTTAGCAGTGATAAAACTTTTTCGAGGCGTTGTAGGTGAATTTCATCGTTGGGCGCAGTATTTTTGATATCATCTAAGAAAACCGAAAAACCGTCGATATCTTTAAGAATCACCTCTATTTGATTTTGCCAATTTTCAGGCACAGATGCTACTCCGTACATGAATCTGCTTGGTTTGTATAAACTACGGTGAGTACTCAACGTAAGGGGCTCACGATCATCTGGATGAACTTCTAATTGTTCAGGTTTTTTCAGTTTTAAATGCATTTTATTTTCTTATCACTAACTCTTACATTCTAACAAAAAATGCTTAAATGCTAGCTTACAATTACTTAACAATCTTATGCTAACTTACTGGCCAAACATAGGCACTCTAAGTTACTCTAAATTCTTATAACTATGTCTTTCGACTTTATTTACATTTTACTTAGAACTATTTATTTTGAATACTTAAGGCTAAGAAAAATATTTGTTAAGAAAAACTTAGCATATGGACATTATTTTTATTTTTTATAAAAACTTATTATCTAACTTAAAATAAACCTTAGCCTACCTAACCTAAATGTACAATACACACACAGAGCAAATAAATTGGTCAGCTCTGCCTTATTAGTGAGGCTGGTCCGTAATTGACGGAAACGATGACGAAACATCTTCCCCATCATTCAACCACTAGAAATGCTGGTGCTGCCGAACGACATCCCTATATCGCGATTCCCCACCTCCCTACTGAACCTGAGGCTAACAACACTACCGTGTGCGACGTCTCTGTTGTAGTTGAGTCGCCTGTCCCCAGCTGTCCGAGTGACATGGAAGATTAACGGAACCGCTGATCTATCCTGGATCAACCCTATCTGATCTAGGTAGAGGAATGCTTCCGGTGGAACGAAGCTGTCAAAGCGCACACTCTCGTGGTAACGGTAATTGGGGTAGTAAGCCCCAGATATCAGGTTATTTTTCGAGGTCATTGCTCTTGCAATGTGCACTCGAGTCAGCTTAATTACGAAATTGTCCACGCGTATTAGGTTCGACATGTTGTAAAGGACCTCATTAGGATAAAATTTCTTGTACTCCGACTCTGGTGTTCTGTACAAGCTAAGACAAGCCCTAAGACAAGACCTCTCAAACACCCGAATCTTTTCCATTAAGCTTGCTCGTACATTGAACCACACGGGACAACCAAATACCAGCATGGGCCTGATAAGGGCCATGTAGCAGATTACCTTTACCCTCGCATCGAGTTGGCTGCTATAAAACAGTCTCTTTGTAAGGGCAAAAGCACCTTTAGCTCTGGCCAGAGCAGCATCTACATTTTTGCCAAAATACAGAAACTGATCTAGCCAGATTCCAAGATATCTGACTACATTTCGACTGGCAAGAGTTTGTCCGTGTTGTCCAATGATAGAGAACTTTCGCCAATTTTTTCGGGTATCCCTAGAGGCTCCAGACAACGGTGTCCTAAAGAGAATGGTTTCCGACTTCTGAAAGTTGATTTTCAACTTCCAGTCATCGCAAAATCGTCTTATCTTATCGAAGTCACTCTGCAAGAGAGTATTAATGACCTCGATTTTTTGACCTGATTTTTTGATTTGATCTGTACGCTATCAAATCGTCTGCGTACGCAATAGTATGGGGAAGTGAACCTATCAAGTCGCCTTTAAAAATGTTGAATAGGATCGGCGAATTGACCGCGCCTTGCTGAAAACCGTTTTTAATTTGAAATATTCTAGCAGAAGTCACATCACCATTCTTCACTATGAACTGTCTGTTAGTTAGCATATTATAAAGAATGTACAAGAGAGGTTTACTGATCCCCAGCCTAGTCAGCTTATAGAAAAGACCATCTAACTATAGGGTGTCGAAAGCCTTCTCCAAGTCAACAAGGCAGGCACCAGTACATTGTTTTTTGCCTTTATTCCATTGGATATCGGACACCGGTTTCGACGCGGCATGTGAGATATCATGTCCAGCCTTAAAACTGAATTGATTATCCGGAACTATATGTTTGTCCTCAACCCACCTAGTCAGAGTTCTATTGATTACCTTTTCAAAAACCTTACTGATATTCGGAAGGAGACTTATCGACCGGAGATTCGCCGGATGAACTTCTAATTGTAAGTATGCCTTGCTGAGATCTATTTTTGTAAATTTTTTCCCACCTGCCATAGACGCAAATAGTTCTTCCACTGTATGCAATGGAAAAATGTGTTCCTTGTCCTTGTTGCTGATTATTGTAACCGGAGAACCACTATCAATTTCGAAACCTAGGGTAGAATTATTAACCTTTAGTTCAATAAAAAGTTTACTTCTTAAATTATATGATTCTACATAAAAAAAAAATTTCCACTGACTCTTCTCTAGTTTGATCGTCTATATAATTTGTGTTTTTGTTTAGTGCCTTAAAGCAAACTATTCTCAGATGCCCTTTGATTTTACAGATAGAACACGTGGAGTTTCGATGCCGACATTTGTTTGCTTGTGGTCTTTGCTTCACACCTATAGCAATATGACTTCTTCTTATCAGTGGTGTGATGTGAAAATTTTTTGGTTTGCCGCCGTCATTTTTCCTAAATTTGTTCGTAGTATGTTTTACAATGGGCTTGTATTTTTGTTGAATGTAACTTACACGCTGGCCCTCTCTTTGCTGTTGGATCTCTGCTCCCTCTTGTGCTGATAGTTCCATAGTTTTTGCAGTGGTCAACGCTGTTGCTAGCGTTAAGTTGGGTGTCTCCAATCACCGGTTTTATATCCGGGGACTCCGTATTCCAAAGACAAACTGATTGCGGAGCGCTGTCTACAAATAGCCACCAAAATTGCAGTGTAATGCCAATTTGCGTAGTGCTATGCAAAACACTTCTAGAGTCTCTGCGTCGTTTTGCTTTCGAAGATCAAAACGATAGTTTTCCATTATCTCTAATGGAACTGGATCGAAAATTTCAAAAAGAACCTTGATGACCTCGGAGTAGGTTTTGTCTTTACGTGAACGTCGAAAGTTTCTTGACCCATGTAGTGTAGAAGCAGGTGTATTTTCTTGTCCTCTGTTGTTCCAACTATTGTCATTGCACCTTCGAACCGTTATACCCACCTGAACCATTGGGTTTTGGTTTGCCGAATTTCTCGAAGAAAGAATAGTCAGTCATAATTAATTGATTGATCTATTCAAGACTAGGTTATCCTCATAGCCAGTGTGTAATTTTTTGTATCCAATCACGTGTATGAAATCACGTCGACAAGAAGGTTATGTTAACACTTTGTACGTAGTTTCGTGTGCGGGTTGAATTTTGTTTTTGAGCGTAGTTAATTTTTTTATTTATTGTAATTATTTTGCACGCGTTTTTTTAATAATTGTAATTTTTGTAAGAATTTTTTCATTCAAAACTTGAAGATTCTATCCCATCTTCGTCGCCACTAAACACAACCTTCTTTTTCGCTAGATGCGCACACTATATTTTACTTAATCAATTTGACAATTCATAATGCTTAGGCTAGACCAGAGGGAGTGCTTTCAGTGGTATAAAATATTTATACGGATATGACACTAGACATCGGATATTTAGAGATAAGCATTGTTGAAAGCAGACAATTTCTAAACCTTGGAGTACACTATTTTTATTTTCTAAAACGGCAATTGAAATTATATTTATGAAAGGTTGGTTCGTCATGGTACTCATAACCTTGTGAAACTAATCTACATATGCCCGTAAATGAGAAAATAAAACTACAATACAAACTGTTATTGTGGTCTCTTGTTTTGAGTCAAAAGGCGATCGCGCCTACGCTATATGTGTAAACTTCGACTTTAAAACATTTCTTGTAGTATCTAATTTTGTAAATTAATTTACAACGAAAATGAGTTGCGAATACCCCAACGAAAAGAAAAAACAAGAGAATTTTTTTTCTGCCGGAACAAGGCACTCAGACGAGGAACTAGTAAATTGCACTCTTTATAAATTCATATTAATGGAATTCTTCAGTCTTTCGAAGAAAGATGAGTAAGCGCTTCAGTGAAAAAGTGCCTACAGTACCCGTACCCACTACGTCAACACCGAGTACCTGCAACCCGATGCGAGCGTAAGCTCATTCAACATTCATGGATGTTGTTGGATGTTGCACAGCACAGTTAAGAGCTTAGCAAAAGTTTAATGCCCCGTCACGATGCCAGTAAGCAGCCTGCAGTCTTTCCTGCTGAAAAACAGCAGCTCTAAGAAAACTATAAAAGAAAATATTCCAATAGCTGGTTTATGTAATACCATCTTGATCAAAAAGGAATTTATTCCGAAAATTAAAAATACAAGTTTATTAATCTAAATCTATATTGTTCCCTTCAAAGTAATCCCCATCGACTGCAACACACTTATGCCAGAGCTTGATCCAATTATCGAAACATTTTTTTATATTTGGTTTTCGGTATGTCCATCAGTGCTTCCAGCGATTTTTCCATTACTTCCTCTCGGCTGCTGGAGCGCGTTCCCCGTAGTGGTTTTTTAACTCGATTGAACAGAAAGAAGTCACAGGGAGCAAAATCAGGTGAATTCGGTGGCTGTCGGGTGGTATTTGTTGCATTTCCGTCACAAAATTACGAATAATGATGGCACTGTGCGACGGTGCGTTGTCATGGTGCAAAATCCACGAGTTTTCTTCCCACAATTCTGGTGTCTTTCGGCGAATTTCTTCGCGCAAACGTCTCATAACGCCCAAATAATACTTTTTGTTTACTGTCTGGCCTTCTGGCAAAAATTCATGATGCACTACACCGTTGTAATCCATGAAAACCGTGAGCATTGCCTTCTTTTTTGACTGAAAACGACGTGGTTTTTTTGGTCTCGGCTCATTTGGTGAACACCATTCACTGATGTCTCGATTTCGTGTTGTACTCATAAACCCTCGTCTCGTCTCCAGTAATGATGTTTTTGGTGAATGTGGAACCGGATTCAGCCTAGCAAGTCATCTCTTTTGCGACGTCAACACGGTCTCTTTTTGCATGAAGTTGAGGTCTTTTGCCACCAACTTTATTGCTACACAGACGGAAACCCAAATCATTAACCAAAATGTCTTGGACAGATCCATAGGCAATGTTAAAGGCCTCCGCTATCTCTCTGATGGTTAATTTGCGATTATTGACCAACATTTCTTTTACTCCATCAATGTTTTCGTCGGTTTTCGATGTCGATGGTCTGCCACTGCGTTCATCATCTTCGAATGACTCATGACCACTTTTGAACAGCTCGTGCCACTGGTAAACGACCGTTTTCTTTAGGGAATCGTTGCCGAAACACTTTTCCAACGTTCGCGCACCATTAAATCCGTTTTTTGCGCAAAATTTAATACAAGTTCGTTGTTGCAAATTTAAATCCATTTCTAAAATTGTAAAAAGTCGCCAACACACACAGAGAGAGATGTGCTCTTGGCTACGTAACTTTTGCAAATGTCAAGCTATGACGCTAAGAAAAAACAAAACAGAACTCAAATCGGAACAATGGGAGTGCCACACGGTGGTTATTCCGGGAATAACAAGGTGGTATAAAGGTGGTATAGTTTTTTTTACAGCTTTAAATCACCAATGTCCAGAGATACATACATTCATTTTTATACTCATTCCTTAATTGGCAATCGCTTGGCTGTTTGTCTCCAATTGTTCTCCCTCGATGTAGATCGACGATCGATGTTGAGCAAGGTGAAGAAAATTAAAACCGTTTTGACTTTTATGACTTAAAAGTATGATGGGGATTAGTGTGAATTCCTGGTTTCGGCACCAAAAAATGTCCTCAATGGTTTTTGGGAATTCAACTAAATTAATTTTTAGACAAGTCTGGTTTTACGATGTTTATTCGGCTGTGGTCCAAATTAAAAAGAAGGCATCAGCCACAATTTACAAATTTCTACAATTATTTGGTATATAGAAGTATATAGTAAAGGAAATTTAGCTTACAATAAAGATTTTTACATCGAAATGAATTTTAAGCTAATTCACAATTTTTATCTAGTTTTATCTAGTTTTAAGTTTTGCGAGAGTTTTAGTTTTAAATTATGTTTGAAGTATGAACATTGGCATTGATTTATTTGAAATCGTTCATCGCTTATCCGAGTAGACTCGCAGAAAGATCCATTCAAACAATCAAAAAACTATTGTTGAAATGTGACGAAACCGGCTCAGACTGATACATTACTTTTTGCACTACAGGACAACACAAAAAGGAAAACTGAATTCGCCATAAGAACTTCTGATGTCTCGTGAACTACGTACTAAATTTCCAGTAACTCTAAAATTTCTAAAGCCTGAAATAGTCAATATAAAAAACAATGAGAAATTAAGAGCAGAAAAAGCTGGAAACATATTATAGTACAATCAAGGCACAAAAGCGTTTAATCCCTTAAAGGAAGGTAAACGCGTGTACTACAAGAAAACTCTTAGTTTGGAATTGCATCCTGGAATAGTTGTGTCGCGCACCTCGATCATAAGTAGCTAGTGAATGAAAGCATAAATCAATCAGCTGAAGATACATCAGGTACTCAATCAGATACCAAAAAAATTTAATTAAATCTGATAATGATAAGGTTGTTCGAAATCGTTATGGAAGACAGATTATGCCACGTAACGTAATATATAATGAGTCAGTCGATAGTCTACCGTCGTCTAATAAAGACATCTAATAAAATCAGCAGTCTACAAGTATAACAGTCTTTTAATTACAAATAACACAGCTTCAACCAACGGTTTTCTTCATATATCACGGTCTTTCGCTAATCGTCTTCAATTGACTGAAGTTCTTTTGCACTTGCCTCACCTAAAGCGAGGTCCGCTTTTACCGCGTGGTCCCTTCGAAGACATTTAAAGTTGTAGCTATCAGAGCCGATATGCAAACGGATGCAATATAGCCTTTCTCTCGAAGCAACCTAATACATTTTGTTGTACTTCAAAGTCCATTCCTCCGCGACAAACAGTGCGGTGCTATGTTCGTTGTTCGTGAGAGTGGCTTAATTCATACTTATCTTCTTAGTCGAAAGAATCAGCTTTCGCAAGAGTGATTCTCCCCTTGATCTCTGCGGTTGTGTTAGCATTTGAATTTGCAGCAGAGCCCAGGTAGACAAAGTTTTCTGTTGTGGCGTATATCTGAGTTGTTGGTGTTGGTTGTCCTTACTTGGGGAGAACATATACTTTTTTTAACACTCATCTAACTCCTAAACCCTCTTTTCCGCTCATTAAGTTCTTTCTTTAACGTTGATGGCATCTAGGCATGCTCCAGTTTTTGCAGTATGATTTTAAGGAAATTTTATGATTGAAATCAAACTGATGTTGGCAATTGTAGTCAGGCGATCCCTCACATGCCTGAAACAAAAGGGTTCGCGCATAGGCCTTTCTCTTTTCACTATACATATATTAATCATCGTAGTACAGGGTTGATTGAGAACAAATCGAGTATTTCACTCTATAATATTTCCATGCCAGTATGACTGCAAAACGACAGAAGTGGAGACACAGCGACGGTACGTTAGTCGGTAATCAAACGATTCCGCGATGTTGTCAAGAGCTGGGCATCTCTCCATCGTCCTAACGACGATCTTCTTTGCAAAAAGACTTTTCCGTACGTAAGATCGTATTGACCAAAGAGCTAAAGCCAAATGAAGATCGTGCACGTTCAATTTTCGCTAATTGGAATTTATTGAATTTCACAGATATTGCTATTCGACGAAAAATCATCTTCAATGACGGAGTCAAGCGAACAGTTAGAGCTGTTGCAATAGCAGCCATTGTGTACGAGAAAATTGATTGTTTGGTGTGGGTTTAATGCTGCCGGAGATGTCATTGGGCCCGTCATTTTCCAAGATGATGTTGGCGAGTCATTTAGAGTCACTCTGTTTTGACTGAAAGACTTGGAGAATATGTATTTTCAACGAGACAGTGCCACAATCAATTTATTGAAGACGAAGTTCGGTAATCATCTTATTCATCATAAATGAGCCTGCGACCTAAAAACTCAATTCTCTTTTTTTTTAGGCAATATTAAGTCTGTAGTTTATGCCAAAAACTTTAGACGATTTTAAGGCTAACATTTGATGAGAACTAGCTGAAATATTGGCCGGATGTGAACAAGTCATCTCAAATTCATCCTATTCAAGCACGTAAGCGTTCCGATGTGGGCATTAGAATTATGTTATATTTTATAACCAATAGCATCAATTAAATTTAATCCAAAATAAAAATTTCATTGATACATTAAATATACGTCTTTTTATTAACAAAACAAATTGGGCCGCATCTAATGAAAATCCCTATAATTTGTTTATTACCAATACGCATTGGTTCAATACGCTCATATAAACACCACTTCAAACCGCATTGAAATGTTCAAACCGCATTGAAATGTTCAATCCACATTTGTTCATTCCTGTTTATAAACGGCATTGAAAAATTCAAACCGTATTGAAATATCATGTAACACTTTCTAATCACATTCAAACACTTTACTCTCTCGCGCTCTCATCATCCGAATTAATTTACACGCACTTCGAATTTACCAAACTGTCTGTTCAATCAGCTGTTTGTTAAATTTTCTCTCCCTCATTTTGGATTCGGCTTTGTATAATTTCATATAAACACCACCCTTTCTATGTGTATTGTAACAATGCGCATTTTCGAAATGCGCATTAAGGGCTGACCAGAATGTGAATCTGTATCTGACATCGAACTGCCAAAAGTTGAATACGTGTAGCGCCAACACAATGCTTATTTGTGTGAATCTGTATCTCGAATCTCGAAGATTGACGCGTATCTGCGTTTGACAGCGATTTAAGATTCAAGCTTCAGATTCACATTCTGGTCAGCCCTTTAAGCTGTCATATAAACTGGGTATATGCCATCGCCTTAATAAGAATTTCATGTGGCCAAGGACTGATTTTAGTCACTGCCATCAGGAATCATAATAATAATAATAATAATAATAATATTTATTCAAGTACTGACACAGTAAGAATACACTTTAAGATAAACAATTGGCATAAATTTAAAATCGGTATAAATTTAAAAAAAGAGATATAATCAAAGATAGATTTAAAATATAATAACATATTAACAAATTAAGATATGATTACAATGGAGTGGAGAGAATTACAAAGGAAATTAAAGTTCAAATCAGTAATATTACTCGTAATATCTACATTTCATTATTCATACTTGCATATTCCAAATTGCATAATTAAACTTTTTGTGAATTGATTTTGCTTGAAAGAAGGGGATAGGTAAGCTTCTACTTGCTATGATTTTTGAGGAAACGCTGTAATTCACTTCTGAATCGACTCGTGCCATTCAGCTCTCTCAGGTAACGAGGCAATAAGTTCCAGAGACGGATGGCAGTAATGAAAAATTCTCTTTCAGACGTTAGACAGGAGAATTGCGGTATAATTAAAGATGCAGATCTGGTGGATGCAGAAAACTGGATTCTGTTATTTAGATACGTCGGTTGCCTTGTTTTTATTATGCTATACAGCATAGCGAGAGTATGAAATTTGACGTAGTTCTGAAAAGACATACCCAATAGGTTGTTAACCAATTGTGACACATGATCAAGCCTTCTGAGGCCGTAGACATACCAGATAGTGCTATTAAATGCAACTTGAAGCCTTCTTTTACTGTCAGCATCACAGTTACCAAATATTTCGCAACCATAAATAAGTGCAAGGATAACCAGTATTTTAGCGAGTGTTAATCTTGTCTTCGGTGGTGTAAACTTTTGAGCAGTCCATAGAGTTCGAAGAACGCCTTATGTCCTACCCACTATCGCATTTATATGGTTGTTCCAAGTGCGGGTACTATTGAATATCATGCCTATATTTTTAGAAGATTCAACGAATTCAATTGCTGAACTGTTTAATGTGATTGGTGGAAAATAGGATAGCTCTTGCTTCTTTTTTGAAATAATTAGGAAATAATTAGTTCGAGTTCGAGATGCTTTGTAGATCTTCATTCATATCATTAGCACAGTCTTCAATAAGGCAATAAGAGATGTTCCAAAATCGATCCCTGGGAAACGCCTCGTGCCAAAGGAAGAAATTCTGATAGGACGCCCTCCAGGAAACAGCTTGTTTTCTATCATTTAGATAAGATGAGAGTAACTTAACGGCAAATGGAGACATATTAAAACAATGATGTAACTTATGAATGAGAGTAGACTGATTGACCGTATCAAAGGCTTTGGAGAAATCTAGAAGGCTTCTCTCTTATATCTACCACCACACTCATCAAAGCAGTAGTACAGCTATGTTTGGTTCGAAATCCAGATTGAACTGAAACCAGTAGATTAGTACGTTTAAGATACTCATTTATTTGCTTATGCATAATTCGTTCACATACTTTGGCAAGGAAAGGTAGAACTGATATAGGTCTGCATTCATCACCTGACGAATTTTTAGGGATTGGTATTATTTTAGTCATTTTGCACTGTTGGGAAAAGATACCGGTCATAAAAATGGTGTTTATGACATGCGTAATATACGGAAGTAGTAATGGTAATATGGCTTTAATAAAAACTGGATAAACTCCATCGAGTCATACCGCATTTGATTTTATGGAAAAAAAACTTTCGACAACATCCATGTTTTCTATTCTGTAAAGAAACATTGTGTCTCTGTTGAGGCAGCAGGACTTCGGTAAATATAATCTTCATTTACTTCCGTGGTTATGGGATGTGGAATCGATAAGAACCTACGATTAAGTTCATTGCAATTGATGTCATAAGAACAGCTCAATTTTTGCTTTCCAATCCCCAATTCACGAAGGTTACCCCATAATTGTCGGCCATCTAAATTGCTATTCAGACGGTTGGAATAAAACTGTGTTTTTGCAATTTTTATTTCACGAACAACACTATTTCTTAAACATTTGTAGACTTGGTGGAGCTCCTCTACACAAAAGCGCTTCCATCGGTGGTAAGCCTGATCGCGTCGTCCCATTAACAGACGAATTTCGTTCGTAAACCAAGAATTTGTTTTTTCCCTTCCGGTTCCAGTTCTTATTGGTACATGGGTATCAAAAAGATGATTTACGTTCGTTTGAATAAAATCAACTTGAGAGGGAGAGGGAATACCGTAAATGAAATCCCATGGAACGCAATGTGTTCAAGAGCATTCTGTCTACATTTTTAAAATCTATAAATTTATAATTAGCTGAACTGTTGCGTAAATTTACATTAACATCAAATGTTAGAAAAATTAGGTCATGCTTTGTAAATGCTGGTGCAGAAATCTGATCGTACAGGAGTATCTTATCAGTATTGTTTACAAAGAACAAATCTAACAAGGTACTGGAGGAATTCTTGAAGTGAGTAGGGACCTGGGTATTTACAGGATGTAGATCGAATGCGTTCATGTTTTCAACAAGATGACTTTCAACCAAAAGGTTTCTATTAAAGTCACCACATAAAATAGCATTACTTGCACTGTTCGAACTTCTTCTTCCATTATTTTCCATAAACAAAATAATAATAACAAATAAAGTACACGAACGAGCAACGTCTGCAAATTATAAAAATTTTCTACTGAAATTCGGAGTCGGTGACTGCAACTTTAAGAGCGTTAACTTCAATTTTCCGTCGTAATTCTCGCCCAATAACAAGTTTAGTGCAAAAATTTGAGTTTACATATTCGTTGTGTGATGCTGCCGTGTCAGTGAGACAACGGGTTGGTCGAAGTGTCGAAAATATCGCAGCCGTTAGGGCGTCCGTAGCATACGATCCAAATCAGTCAATTCCACGGCGTTCTCAAGAATTGGGCATCGCTCAGACCACATTATAGCGTATTTTGCGTAAGGATCTTGGTTTACACCCATACAAGATCAAGCTGACTCAAGAATTGAAGCCGATGGACCATTTGAAGCGACGCACGTTCTCCGATTGGGTTCTGGAGAAGATGCGCCAAGATGATGAATTTCATCGCAAAATCATCTTCAGTGATGAAGCTCAATGGGTTCGTCAATAAGCAAAATATGCGTTATTGGTTGGGTGAAAATCTACATGTGCTTCATGAATCACCACTTCATCCACAAAAAATAACTGTTTGGTGCGGTTTGCATGCCGGCGGCGTTATTGTGCCATATTTTTTCGTCGACGATAACGATCGCCACGTTACTGTGAATGGTCAGAGTTATCGCGCCATGATCACCAATTATTTTTGGCCCGAATTGGAAGATGTGGACTTGAACGACATGTGGTTTGAACAGGATGATGCCACAAGCCACACAGCACACGCTACAATCGATTTATTGAAGAGTAAGTATGATGAGAGCGTTATCCCAAGAAATGGGCCAGTCGGTCCATGGGCCAACACGCCGACGACGTTGGAAGAGCTCAGAGCCAACATTGAACGCGAAATAGCGGCCGTTTCGGCCGAAATGTGTGGCCTAGTCATTAAAAATTGGGTCCACCGAATCGACCGCTGCAAACATGCCTGCGGTTGCGATATGAACGAAGTCGAGTTCCATTCATAAATGTTTTGATTGTACTTCAAGCCGATAATAAAGTTTTTGAAATATCTTAAATGGTTCTTTCCTTGGAGTTGTCTTTCATGAGGAGTGCTGAATTTAACAATAATGGGTGTGTCTGTTTTGTCTGGGATGGACGAGCCGTTATTTCGTCGTTGTCGCTGGCAACGAAAAATTGCTTTTAATGTTGGTGGCATACAATCAGTGCTATGGCAAAGATGATGAAAGATTGTCTTCAAATTCTCATTGGGCAACTGCGGTATACCAAAAATAATGGAATCGGCTGCAATTTCTCGTCGTTCAAATAAATTACACCGTTTTTGTAGATCAGCTACCTACTTCTCCTTCGAGTGTCTGCGATATAGCCAAGTGAGTTTTCATCTCCTTTCCCCGCTCTAGAACGGACTTTTGTAATGCTTTAATCTGCAACTTAGCTTGCTCTTGACGACTTTGCAACTTTTTAAGAGATGTGTCGACATCTATAGCGTGTGAAGTAAATATTTCTTCAATTAGAGAGATGCGATCAATTAAGTCATTTCGCAAAAGATTCATTTCGCTGGAGATTCGGTTGACTACTTCATCCATAAGCTTAGCAAGTCTTAGCAAATAACGCTTTTAAAACTTGCACTCAATTTAAAAAGTAGAACTGGGATAGAATTACAAACATTTTGCCGGATGAGATTCTCAACACGTCTATTCACTTTCAGACATACTTTATAATCACTGCTTTGTTGCTGTGTCAGTGCTTGGAACCCAGCTGTCTTTTATCCATATGGCAACGATATACAGGAAATGAATGTTATCATCTCATTTGTGTATCTGTATTAGTAAGGATTTCTTTATTTGCTAATACAAATTTATTGAGAAATCAGATTTTCTTCCGAATCCATCGATTGCATTATGACATCTTTATATTGCGCGGTGACGTCCCTGTAGAATATTCCTCTTGTATAATACTTAATTGCTCTTAGGATTGCGCTTGAACTATGCTCGTACACTCTTTTATTCTCATTTATAATATTGTACACAGCATATTGTGGCCTTCTTGTGTGCTTTCGAAATTGCGATCGTTTTGAAACATTTAAATCTTCTAGGCGACGACGTGCCGATGACGTCCCACTCTACGGCACAGAAGCTTGATCACTGATAAACAGAAGAAACGGATGGAAATGCTCGCGGGCACTTCGGTAGAAAATTTCGGAGAATAGAGAAGACATTTTAATATCCAACTGGCTGAACAGCGATTTTCTTAGCGGGGTTAAGGTACCCTTAAAATGTTTGCACGCAGCCCGGGCGAAGGAAAATTAGAGAGGAAAGAAAGATAAGGTTCCCATGTACGTTGGTTTAAAATGTTACATTGACTAGAAAATAGAGAGCTCATAAGGACATTCCACAAGCGAGTTATTCGGCTTAGGAACAAATCCCGATATTTCAGAATACGTGCGAAAGTGGGCTTGAGGGTATACTGATGAGCATTCATAGCGAGACGGGTATTACGGTTGAAGGTTTGAAGGGGCGGAATGCTACTGTCGATATCTATGGAGCACTGATGGTGGAAATAGCGATAAAATAAAGTGAGACATGAGACATTTCGTCGGTGTACGAGGATGACTGGGTGATATTAGCATCTATGAGTTTCGTCGCACGGTTCTGAATCCTATTTCGCAGAATTTTTGGCGACATCAAATATGTGGTCATTCCAACTTAAGTTATCATTGACACACATACCGACAATGGAAAGTTTTTCGGTTTCGACGATCCAAGTGCCATTCGTGGATAATGGCTGGGTGTTTAAATTTCGTTTGAACAACAGCAGACAGCATTGTGTTTTGGAAGCATTAAATTCCACTCTGTTGGTACTTCCCCAATCGGAATTTAATGAGCTTAACATACGCTGCCGTTCCCGTTCTACAGCCGAAGAGCCGGGACGTAAGTCCGGAAACGA